>CM054800.1:5000000-7500000 GCA_028984075.1 Pieris mannii
TGAATAACCATGATGAGGAATGTAAATATATGCTATAGTATTGTAAATTATTATATGATAAGTAATTATCTAGTCGTTGTAGATATATTATCGTATGTTAAAATTTCTCTAAATACCAAAGAAAGTAACAAATTCTAGTTCTCTACAACTATATTATTTGTAAGCTATATAATATATCTGTTCATATAATTTTAAATTAGTTTTCTTTTCTTAATAGATTTTTCGTAGATACATTAGAAACGCAATGGAAAAACGATTAATTTGTTGTTTATCGAAATAACGCAACTTAACGACGGGAGGAGGCGGTATCCCCCCTCTTCAGGTGTTTACGTTCCCAGAGGGGAACTGAGTGCCTTGAAAATGGCGACTGTGTTAGGCATCACAGTTTAATGTTATGATAATTCTGTTAGTCTCTCCTGTTACCTCTGATGAATTAAAGCCTATTTTTAAGGTATTATTATTGCTAATTTTAATACACCAACAATTCTCCTGTTCCTTGTGGGATACAAAATCTGTAATCCTAAACTATACTTATGTACATACTTGTAGTGATAACTTGGAAATAAAAAATTGTGATCTTAGGAGTTGATATGAGAAATAATGAATTTCAGATTATACACGGCGACGGCGTCAAAGAAATCGAAGCTTTTCTAAAATACGTGTGAAGCGCTTATAACTCCTAAGATCCTTCCTGTAACCTGTCATTATTAGTATAATTTAAAAGTTAATGAAATCCCCTGTTAGAAAACAGTAGGTTGGCCACCACCCCCATAAAAAATGAAAATTCTCGGAAAATGTGAAACAATGTGTATTCTGATCAAAATACAAAGAAAAGGAACAATACAAAATTTAAAAATCATCAATAACAATCCTTAAATATTAGTCTTAAAACCTAGAGTTGCTCTTCTAGCCCTCTGAGCAACTTCCAAGCGGTCGACTTATTTCAGAAATTTCTATATGAATGGCAGATACATCCAATAGTTAGTAATAGGTTTTAACGGCATTCATTCAAGATCGACTTAACGGCTTTTTCAGACCTATTACATAATTAATTTCAATCATCCGTCAAAACCTCCTTCAGACTGAAAAAAATGCAAAACGCACCGTAAAGGGCATACTCGACATTTTGTTCTCTTTGTTTTTAAAAGGTAACGATTTCAAAGATTACATCGGATATTAGTTAGTTGGTTGATTAAAATTTATAATAATTATTCTGAATTACGTTTTTATTTACGCGAATATAACAGTACAGTTTTAAGTTGGTTAAATATTAAAGTTATCTCTATAAAACCATTGTAATTTATAAATATACTGTTAGTTAATTGTGTGGTTACTAGGCGTAGTTGAAACTGAATTCTTTGTTTTAATAGTACATATTTTCAATACTTACACAAACGAATCCTGAAAAACATCCTTCATGGTAGCGATCAATAAACTGTGCTTGTCCGGATTGGTTGCAAATGTTCTTTCTCACGCTCGCTATATCACAAAGCTTTAAGTGACAAAATTAGTGTAGCAAGCATAAAGCATAGATATAGTAAATTGTGTTCGTTTGTTTAAATAAAAACTGCATAATCTTCAAGATTAGGTTCACCTGGGGTCAGATTAACATATATACATATACAAAACGTCCCAAGAAAGCGACATCAATGAAAATTACCTTAAATATCGTAGATAGGCTGAAATAAGAATTTAATTAATTTTGAAAAGTATTCAATGATTTTTTTAAATTACTTGTGTCGTCCGGCAATGGATCCGACACAAATGTGAAAAAACACCCCTTATTTTGTTGATGCCAATCAAGAAATTTACATAATAATATATTTTTCTTAAGTAACAGTATTTTAAAAGAAAGGAACACCGTAAAATGTTTGATTAGAATCAAAAGAAAATTATCAAACTTTGTATAAGCTGACGACGACGTTTGATACAGTTTATTATCATTCCTAACGTAGTATTGATTATTCGCAAATAAGTACCTACTTTATAAAATTTAATCTTCCAACTACGAGTTCCGGAACTACGGCTCAATAGTTGGAGAGCAGCAGAGTTTCTATGTCAATGTTTTCCTACTTGGATTGCTACAAATGGACCGATTAGATGGCCGGCCAGTCCCCCAGACCTAAAAGCATTAGATTTTCTCTTTTAGGAAAGATACAGAATTCAACCATATCGTATCGAGAACTCACTACAATATGCATAAGAAAATCAACGGGCAGCGGACTCAATAAAAGATTGCCGACTTGCGTAAAACAAGGTGGATCTCATTTTGAGCATTTAAGTAATGAATTACATAGATCCAAAAATTACTTATTTGGATTTGGCAGTTTCATGTTTATTTTTTATTTAAAATTATAATATGCAGTAATACTTAATATTAAAAAAAAAGTCTTCTTACTGCAAAATATTCCATCTACGATATTTATGGTACTTTCCCTTGATATCACAAGGACGCCCTGTATACTGAAAGTGGTAGATTCCATAAGCAAATATTTTTTGTGGAGAGTACAAAACTTAGCGATGTTGATATACGCCCAAACCAAAAATAAATAACCTATCTCAATCCATTTTTGACTCATATCTGAGATAGACATCTTAAACTAAACATTGATAAAAGTGTGCCAATAACCAATCGACGGATTGTAATAGCCATCTGTCGAAACAAGCTATCCATAGTAGGTCGGTGTTTGTAGATAGACCTGTATGAAAATGATAGGTAAACTGTGCCAATATGTTATATTTAAATTTTAACTCACACCAGTTCTTAAAATAATTAAGCTATTTGATGTGTTTTAAACATAGATCTGTATATTTAAATATTATTTGTACGGTTTTATTAATTCATTTGGTATGTACTGATTATGAAATATGAGTTTAAATAGCGAAGAGATGGCATTCTATCCGTGGTCAAAAATACTAAGTCTTCGTAGGGTTTGGTTATTGGGATGCAGATAGGAGATCGATCGACTGTCAAGGTCTGATGTTAGATTGTGGATTCATTATTAGCTTCGGGTTATTAAGGAATGCTAGCAAACTTTAACATTATCGTTAATGTTAATATGGAGCTATTAATAATAGTCTCATATATTTACAATTACTACACTATATTTATATAGGGATAGTATAGCCATAAATGGTTTCAAAATTAATCCTACAGCATCTATATTGTCACAACCAATAAATGTAATTCAAATTCGCGATAAACTAGGAACAAATTAAAGGAAACCATTACTAGAATATCTTTTTATTTCTAACACTAAAAAAACTACTTTAAAAAGCATATATAAAATCATATTTTCTTGATATTGTTACTAAATTTCAATAAATTATATACATATGTAGGTATCAATTAACAATATAATCATTCAAATTGAACACAAAATTAAAACTAAACAATATATTATGTGGTCAAATCAAATTGTATTGATTTAGATTAAGAAGATGGAAACACGGATTATTAAAACTAAATAAAGATAAAGTTAAGATATAGAATTAAGGTGTTTAGTCAAATTTCATTTCATTTATTCATTTAGGTAACTTAATGTACACTTATGAACGTCAAAAAAAAGAAATATACATTAAATATAAAGCTGCTGCGACAAAAGTGATTTCGTCAGCCATTGTTGCCGTTATGTGTGGCCCGTTTAGGAATCTGCATCATGGGCCATACTTTTGCAGACATATGGCCCGGCCATAGATTGCTCGGCCATCAGCTGCATTAAAATATTTTTGTGATGGCCGGGCAATTAGTTGCCAATAGAGCAGCCATCCATTTCCGCAAAACATGGCCCGTTTAGAAGCCCCATTAGTCAAAGTTCGCTTACATCACGAGACTGTGAAGTAGACATACGGAAGTCATGCTTAAAGTCAAAGCACACATTTCAATTCTGAAAGAGATCGTAACCGTATCGCCGTTCGCATCGCCGTCAACCAGGCGTCAAACTAACCTTTTGACCTTAGATCGCCTCGACTTCAAATCTTAACATAAGATCAGTCGTCTAAAGAACCATAAAGTTCAGCTTAAACTGTTTTAATAAATACTTTACAACAGAATGTCAAAGTATGTCTGAATAGAATATAAATAAATAAAATAGTAAAACAATTTGTTCTGGGTTCATTTAAATTTACTTAAGTACAAGTTCTAAAGCACTGAAATATGACACTTCACATGTCAATTTGTTGTACAATAGAATTAAAATAAGATCTTGTCGGCACCCTAACATCTCAGCCCACGACCTATCAGCTCTTGCATATTCCCACCTTTATAATCCTGGACTATTGATTGGCAATCTTCTAAAGAAAAAACCGGCAATCACTATGCCAATATTCAATCCCTTCTTCGCCGTGGTTTTTTAAACATAAGTTTTTAACCAAAAAGGTCACGTCTATAATCTGTCTTCGTATAGGGCACGCTTGTACTCACGTTCACTAAGCCAAAATTAAAATTAAACACAGTTCTCTCTGTGAGTGTGGTATGGGCGAAGGCTCGACAGATCATATATTTTTTAACTGTTCTCTAATTAACGACTCGTTATTTGACCATCTTCCTCCAAACTTCCCTCGTCCATGTAACCTTAACCTTGTTTCTTTCCCTCCCATCCAGTCCTATCGTCAAAATGTTAGGGAAATTTATTTTTGTTAATAAATTAAACTTATAAGATTCTGCCCTCCATAACTTGTAGTATAATGTTAATCTCTTGTATATATTATTATATTATATCTGTGTGTGTTGTCTTTTTTGTGAAGTCATTTTTGTTTTGGGTCACTCTGCTTACATTAAATTCATTCCATCAAATCTATCCTTACCGTGATAACACTTAGAACGCGACATTGGCGGAATTGTGATTGACACAGAAGTCGCCATTAAAAAAAATTGAAGTGAAGTGAAGAATTAAAATAAAAGACAATAGAAAAAAGAAAAGTTTACTACGTAAAATCATAACAATATCTTTCCTTAAATAGAGTTAGTACTCGAACTTATTAATTTACTGCCGTTACAGCCTTTTAGTGGCTAATAATTACTTATTTACCGACTCCATTAATGTTGACATTTAAATCTTCTTTATTTCTTCAGAAATGTACCTACATATTTTTCTAACTTCACCGGGCTACTCCACAATAATATATATAAAAGTATGATTTTTTGGAACTCGGCTCGACAAAAATAATAAGTAATAGTTTATTATATAGGGTAAGTAACTCTGCTTAGATTCATTCCATCAAATCTATCCTCACCGTATTAACACTGAGAACGCGACATTGACAGAATTGTGATTGACACAGAAGTCGCCATTAAAAAAAAATTGAAGTGAAGTGAAAAATAAAAAACAATAGAAAAAAGAAAATTTTACTACGTAAAATCAAACAATATCTTTCCTTAAAAAGCGTTCATACTCGAACTTATTAATTTACTGCCTTTTAGTGGCTAATAAATACTTATTTACCGACGCCATTAATCTTGACATTTAAATGTTCTTTATTTCTTCAGATGTGTACATAATTTTTTAACTTCACCGGGCTACTCCACAATAATATATAAAAAAGTATGATCTTTTGGAACTCGGCTCAACAAGAATAATAAGTAATAGTTTAATATAACCATATCATGCATCAGTACTATAATAAATGATCAGTCTACTTAATAATAATCAATATCTATTATGACTAAAAGGCATGCATTAATTTATTCATCATATTATTATGTGCTTTATTTTTTATCTACAATCTTATTTTATAATGTTAAGAACTTTTTGGCTTTTCATCAAGTTTGGGTTTGAAGTATTTTTTAACCACCATTTTGAGAAGTGGTTTGTATAAAAATGGCCAAGGCAAGAAAATTAAGTAACCTGAGAAAAATAAGCTGTAGTATACTTGCCACCACTTCCAAAATATTTTGAGATCAAACGGAGCCAAACTCCAACCCATAAAAACTATAGTATAAGCTTTTAGGAACATATACATAACATACTTCAAATATGAATTCCAGACCTTTTCATATAAGGTGGTTTTTGAAATAATACTTTCCACTTCTTTCTCCATAAATATAATAATAAATTCATTGAAGAATGTCATGTAATAACCAGAACGTAGTCCATGCCACAGAGCTAAAAATAAGAGTGTGAAAAACTGGCTTAAGTGGCGGTTGTTCAAAAACTTAAGCCTTTTGTAGATATATTCGGCTGCAAAGAAGTTTGTATTACAGTTGAAACTGTCTATATAATGTTGGAATTTTGTTGCTCCTTCGAAAAGCATCAGCTTAATGTTATTACAACCATCCCACTTGGCAACCATACCATCTTTAGTAACTTCATTTCCATTGTACGACAATCCAAAACGAATGCATGAGGCTGAAAAGATAATATTTATAAATTTAACTGTTTTTTTTTTACAGTTTTGCGAACAAATAGATATTGTTTCATCACAGTTTGTAATGGTTGGTAAACAATTTTAAAGCATGAATTTAATATGATGCAGAGATAGCTGCTCATTTTTTTATTCTAGTACTAATATTTCACTATACTTATAACATAGATATATATATATATATTTTAATTTGAGACATGTCATGAAAATTAAAGTTATTCCGTTTAGTGATTTCAAACCAATTCTAGTATTATTCATTGATGAGGATTTATAAATAGGTCAATGATTACATCATAGAATACTAGTTGTAGTGAGAAAGCAGAATTTTTAAATAATTCTTCACAGCCATCAATATTCATGTATTTAATACATCACTATGTGCTGCCATTGTGTAAATATTTAAATAATTACTTAAGAAACACTAGATATTTAAAATTACCTGTTAAATTAACTCATTATTGTATGTTAATGTCTTGCAATTGGAAATTAGTAGTAAATATTTCACTTACCTTCTGTAAGTAGCCAGCAGGAAATATACTTGTATAGAGCAAAATGAGCCCATAAGCCACAGTAAAAATGTCGGTAAAGAATAGATGTTTCCCAGAACTCATCAGACATCATGTATTTAATATTAAAGACAGACACTAAAATAAAATTATATTTAATGGTATATTTGTAATAATAGCTAACTCAACAATTATTTCATATTCATTTAAATTTAGTTTTAACCATTTAAGTGGCAAACTATATTATTACTTACATTAACTTTAAACTAACGAATATGACTGTATACATTTTAAGTTTTATAAGTAATTTTCAATTTTATTTTAATTAGTTAATTTAGGTTTCACATTTGACATAGTTCAAACTTTAGAGATCTTATTTCATTAAATTTTTAAAATTTACAATTTTGGACTTATTATGGAAATTTACAAAGTTTTCTTACCTCCTACTTGAAAAGCTATTAAATAAGCAAAACCTTGGACAAGCCTTTGTACTGCATGTTTTTTGAGACTTTCAGACTCACTGTCAAGAGGATATTTGTCAGAAACAAAATCAAGGTATCTTTTGAATGAAAATATAGGCCCAACAAGGAAACAAGCAGGAAAATAAACAAATCCAAAAAGCTCTAAAAGTGTTGGTACCCTTTCCAAAGCAGTTTTTTTATTGTTACTTGATAATTCCTTTCCTTGTTTTAATTTTTGGCCATCCCAAACATCAAAAGAAAGTGCAATCAGTTTTAGGGTCAGGACACAATGGGGCATTGTCCATGTTATATCATAATCCTCAGACTCTGTCATAATATATCCAACTAATAGATATGTCATATTAAATACAAATGTTATAATTGCATTCCATTTGCCTGGGCCAAACAAGAATGTAGTAAGATATATTACAAGTGCAGGTATAGCATTATGGATAAATGACCATCCGAAATTGTAAATGGCAAGATCAATCCCCATTAATGCAAAATAAATATGCCTCAGTGATTTATGTTCTTTTATCTTTGCATTGTAAATAATTCCTAAAGGGTAACCTAGTAAGATTGATATTAGAAGCTTTAATGCTGGCTCAGTAGTTCCAATTCTTTGAGCAAGAATTGGTACTGGGCTCAGCTCTAGCCAGCTCAATAGTAACAAGGCAAACCCAATCATGTTTTAAAGCCTGGAATAAAAAAAATTAGGACTACAATATTGATAAGACATTTTAACAATGTTAGCATTTATATTGTAATTATCACTTTATCTTAACTGTCCATAATAATAAAACATTTCAGTCATAGAATAATACATGGGACTCTTAGACTTTCCATACATTTAAAAAAAAATTATACCACAAAACAAAAACATTTACATCAAAGGTTAGGATTACAAATTATGAGGTCTCTTATTCTGTGGCAAAACAATAAACGGAACCTTTTTTAAAGAGGTAGTGAACGTAAATTGAGTGACAGCTTGGTGATTAAGAGAAAAACTAACGAAATAAAGTCAAAACTGACTTTTTAGTGCATTGTATTGATCTGTATGATAATGAGCAATTCGTTCGCAAAATTTCTTATTTTACCTCGTTATCATGCTTCACGAACAACAGCGAAAAGTCAGCAGCAATGGCTCCAAGGTGAAAGATGGAAATTTAAATTTATTTTTCGAGAGAGAATAAAATGGCTTTTAACTGTTAACTTCCGATCAACTCGACTCGAAAATGAATGGCGCATAGATTAGAATTTAGAAGTTCTTAGCACAGAGTAAATGGCCGCTGCTGTCACGTACTTGCGTTATTTGAACCATTAAAATTCATTAAAATATGTTTATCTCTTTTGTCGAATACAACAATACTGTAGACAGAAAGAGACTAAGTTATATTTTATAATACGTACCGTAAAGACCATTTTCCTATACAGATTTAGAAAGGTAAACAGATGACATTTGTATTTTTGAAAGAATAGATTTTAAACGATCACAGATTCACAATATCGGATCTGAACCTAAGTAATACTTTGAAGGATTAAGTAAAAGAAAATGTCTATTCAAATATTTCTTATTTATTTTTCTTTTTTAAACTTATGAAATTACACTAATTAAATATTGCTAATCTTAAGCTTACGCTTACGCTGGGCAGATGACATCATCGCCGTCGCCGGGGTTACCTGGGCGCGCCTGTCCCGCGACTGACGCGAGTGGAACCGGATGGAGGAGGCCTATGTCCAACGGTGGACAGTTAAAAGTTAGTTTTGCTAAGCTCTGTTATGCAATTAAGGAATCGGTAAATACAACGGTTTTTTAAGTTTATAAAACAGCATCTATTCAAGAGCTTTTAGTAGTCCAAAACATTCACCGATGAAGACCGATGATTCTGGAGGTAATTTAATTTTCTGAAATGTTGTACTGTTTATGATACACTCCAACACCAACACACCCATTGGAGTGTTTAGATACATCTGTATACATTTTATGCCAGTTAGGCCATTTACTTTTGACATTTTTTAAAATAAATTACTATGAAATTTTTATGCGACACGTAGTATGTATAATATATGTACTTACCTCAACTACACTAGACAAAGCTAGGCGAAAAAAGGTTGCAATGTAAAGAGATTTACTATTGAAAAGCAGTCATGAACAGGTATATACTTTTTCATCTTTCTCCAAAAGCTTGTAACTTTGGCCAGGCTTTGTTTCTTGATTAGCCAGCCGTAAGACGTGACAGCATTTAATCATCAATCATGACTGCAGTATTGCGTTTTCTAGAGCCAAATTAATTATTTTAATAATTAAATTAAATAAGGAAAAAGCAAACGGTCAATTAATTCCTTATGCATGGCATGGCTGTAGAACATTATTACTTTTAGTCGCACTATGACTCAGTGATAATAGAGATATATTACAAGTTAATTTAGATAGATGATACCATAATATTGATAGATTTAGCTTAGTTGGAATAAACTTTTCAATATGGAACATCGATTGTTTGTAACTTTATATATTAATATCCAAAAAGTACCGAAACCGAATCAAAGAACCCCACTATCCACGTGGTCCTGTTTGCCCTACCCCTAGTGTATATAAAAAATCGGAGAATAAAGAGACACCTACATCACCGTATTATGAAATTTGGCCGACGGATTTTTAAATTTCGGTTAAAAGAAATAATAATAAAACCTGTTATGGACAAAAAAAAAACTTGGCGATTAAAAAGAGTGGCGGAGAGTTTATTGCCAGTTCTTCTCTTCCGTTCTACGCCCTTGATTTGAGAACTGGCAGTAAATGTAAAATTAAAATCATTTTATGTATATTTCTTTTCTTTTTTTGTCGTTCATAAGTGTACATTGTTACCTATATGAATAAATGAATTTTTTGTTTTTTTTTTTTATGTCCCGAACCAAGCTGAAAAGCACTCAAGTGTGTGCTTTTCAGCTATTAAATATTATAATAAGTTTACGATTAGTACTAGTTATTATTAAATATTATAATAAGTTTACGTTTAAATATTATTTTTTATTAATACATTCTATGTTTATTAGCAGTGTTAGAGCAGATACCGAGGTTAGAACTAGCTACCGTTTAAAAGAAAATTAGAAATTGTATCGAGACGTCAAAGTATCTAGGTAGGTTATCCTTTGTCATATAGAGATACGACTTCCAACTCATGCCTCACTGGCTGGCAATGCATCCTCTACAAAAATGGGTGTCTATGGGCTGCGATAACCGCCCTTTTTGTAGGCACGTTTGCCCCCTTTATATAAAACATGCGGTCTTAAGAGGTGTGCCCACCTTCCTTTCTTATTAACAGATACTTGGTGAGATAAACTTGACTTTCTTGATAGGCAAGTTTACAAAATTCGAATTGCTAGCCAAATGCAAGTCTGCAATGTGCGGTTAATTATAATAAATATCCGTTAAGAGTTATTCATGACGGTTTCCTAGCTTAGTTTATTTTTCTACATAAAGAATCATAGAATATTTAATTAATATCTATAAAAAATTAGGAATTAAACAGTTTGGAAGGTAAATTATAATTTATTATATTATTCATTTAATGTGTTTAGTTTCTACGTCTATCAAGTATAACTTAATACTTGATAGACGTAGAAATTATACACAATAATTATACAAAATTCGTAATTACAATTTGAATATAAAATAACCAAATGTTTATAAAAATTACAAATATTATTCATATATTAGCATAAGGTAATTTATTTTCAACAAATAAAAACTAAACATATTAATATTTCTTTTACGTGTTATGTGTATTGTTTACTTCTTTTGGACAAATCGCTACAAATCTTACAGGTGCTCCACTTCCTTGGGCAATTTTCATTGGCATTACAAGAGCGGTGCAACCATATTCTGAAAGTATAACAATATCAATATAGATATTTATACAATATTGGTAAACATAGAGTGTTGACCACTGTGAAGTTCTCATGAGTTGGCACCTTAAATTTTACCTGGTATAGTTCTTGATAAATTAACATTTTCTATATTGTACAACCCTGCTTTCGACCCTAATTTGTGTACAGGAAGATCTTTTGATGCTCCAGGATCTACAGAAGAAGTATCAACGCCAACTCCGACTACATTTTTGTATGAAGTTATTATCCAATCCATAACTTCACTACTCAGGCCTGGTAAAATAATAAATAGGTATAACAATATTCATTTACCCTCCTTTTACTTAGGTTTCACTTATTCTTCTTAATAGCAATGAAATGATATACCGCCTATGGCTTATTTATAGGTGAAAAGATTTTTTTTTTTCAGAAATACTTAATTCTACGCTTTTTCAATTAGTAACCAAACTCACCAGGAAAATTTAATGTATTATTAGGCCCCAATCCAAGATACTTTTGTTTATCATTTACAAACTTGCTCCATCCAAATTTGAACACAATTAAACATGGTTTACCAAAATTGTCATTAATCATAAAATCTAAATGATGTTTATAAAGAACAAAATTTGGATCATCGTTAACCAGGGAACTGACATCAGCAATAATAACTGAAAAAAAAACGTTAAAAGTAAAGACGTGAAAATTTATTTTACCAATAAATAAGTAATAAAAATCTTACGCGGAACGATTAAGTCTTTGAGAGGAATGTTCCCCACAAAGTTTCCTTGTTCATAGAAATGATATGGTGCATCCAAATGAGTCCCTCCATGTTCGGAAGCAACAAATTCTTTAGACGAGTACCAGCTTAAAAATGTGAAAAATAGTTTCAAGTATTCCACTTGTGTCGTATGTTAAAGTTGTATACATGTTAAACCTAAACACGTGTATTTATTTTGTATTCCTCAAAAGCATATAGGCAGAGGAAATATTAGTTATCGAGAAGGCAAGAAACTGTAACTATTAAGACCCTACAAAATATAAATAAATATTATTGAAGTTATACTTCTTTTAGCGCGATGGAGAAAATGATGAGAGTGTATTTTTACGATGAGCGCGCACACCAACACCTAAATACGACATAGTAAAGTTAGGTCTAGGTGGCATGGAAATCGATAACTATGTTGAAGTTGTATATTTAATTCTAGTATCTTTTCGTAACCGTAGGTACACTTAAACACTGTGAATAAATAAATATTATGTTTGTGTTTTTAAATCAATTTCATATACGACGTTGATAGTATTTACTAATTATTTATTTATTTAAATAAAATCTTTTTGATTAATTTTAATAGTTATCATTAATCACTACTGCATTTTAGTTAATTTTTGCATACGCCAAAGAAGTATAACTTCTAACGCGTGTACATAAGTACACACACTCTTTGTTTTCCGGTGAAGAGGAATTGAATCTTGTCTGGCCATAAATACATACATACATGTTACATAAAAAAATATTACTAAATTATTTTAAAAACTTGGAATCAGCCCTATTACTCGCAAATTTATTAATTCGTGGTCAAACAGATTAAAACCTGTTACCTGATTAAAGACCTGTATAAACGCCAAAGGTTGCCATTTCGAATATAATATTTTTGTATTTTTTGTTGTGACTTTTATGAATATATAGGTATTGAATTTAATACTTACAGTACTGCATAAAGAAAATGGATTTTCATTGGTAACATAACTTATGGCTGAACTGGGTACATTTAATACTAATTAAATGCAAAACTATGCTTGGTGTGTATATGGAATAATTAAATGTTAATTATACGTAGAATTACATACCGATAAGTGTCGTAATGTTAATGCCAAAAAACTTACTTAACGCCTTCGTTTATAATTTGCTTGGTAAATTGAAACTTTTGTGCTTGAGGCCAATATATTGTATTTGCATCGAAAGGGTAGCTAAGATCTATAAATTCATAATCACCATTAAATAACACTGCATTTAATGTATTTATGTGTGCGGTGACGTTGATATAAAATAGTGCAAATAAACAGAAATATAACACGCACATTTTACAACCAACCGAACGATAGGTTTAATCAAGACTACTAGGTGTTCAAGTAATTGAAACTGATAATCAGTCTGTTTAATCTACATAATACAGTTTGTACGTTTGGAAGAACAGAATTGAATTAAAAGATTTTGGGATATAATTTAAGAAAATTGGATTGCATTGACGCTCGGTTTATTTTTACAAAATAAGGGTCGAATGCGTAGCCTTTGAAAAGGAGATAATTACAAACATAATATGTTTGGAATTATCTAGCCGAGCAAATTTAAAAAAAATAATACACGTGCTAATTAAACTGAATACCTATATAAAATATTAATCTATCTGAAATTAAAATATTAAAGTATTTCAATCAAAAGACCTGTAACATCAAACTATATCAACGAATATCAAGGGTTACCGTTAAAGTTAAAATAAACGCCAAACGACCAAAGTCGCGCGAAACAGCTAATACAGAATAATACAATATGTACATAATAAAGCAATCATCTCGAGTCGGTTATGTTTATCAACTGACCTCGAATAGCAAAAGGTCATGATTGCTTTTTAATGTACCATTCTGTCTGTCTTTTATGTAATAGGATAACATGGATGATTAAAAACAAAGACTCATTGTTAAAATTAACCATCTGATGATGCTATTAAATATTTAACGTGGTTTCATTTTTAAGAACACAACAATACAAATATCATACGCATATCAAAATTTGGTAGGTTTATATTTCAAGGCTTAATTTCACGAAGTAGTCGTTTATGAAAATTAAAAAAGGGAATATTGATCACTTCATTATTTTAATGAAAACGGTATAATTTCTACTTCTTGGGGTAGAAGTTTTCTTCTACGTATGTATAATATATATAAACGTATGTTTACTTGTGGTGACTGGTCGTACTTGAATTCGTGTATGCGGTGATATTAGTTGTTTACACTACGTATTTGCGTGTTGTTCTCACGAGTATGTAAGTGCGTGCTCCTATTTCACCATGCCTCCTGCTGATAGAGGACAAATCTTTGTTTTTAATTTATTTTATTATTCTTTATTACTCAATATGTCATATGGAACATGGTGTAATGGTTGCAGCTCTTTACAAACGTTGTGTAAAAAAAATTTGCGATTAAAAAGAGTGGCGGAGAGTTTATTTCCAGTTCTTCTCTTCCGTTCTACGCCCTTGATTTGAGAAGTGGCAGTAAATGTAAAATTAGAATCATTTAAAGTATATTTTGACGTTCATAAATGAATAATTTTTTTTTTTTGATGTTAAGTGATACCGCCGCCCAATCACACTCAATGTTAGAGGGCTTGCGAATGCGCTGCCGGCTTTTATGTTATCGGAATGTTCGAGAAATTCGGATTATTCTTTTCACTAGCTTATAGTTCTACCTTGTTAACCCGCATAAAATAAGGTTAGACAGCTATTGAATAATTCATACATTTGAATCTTTACATTAATTCCCCAGTTTGAACTAATTAAACACGAAACAGAAAATGTAAGCAAATGAAAACACGAATCTTAATGTCATATTATGTATACATTTCATTTTTCTATATCATGTCGACATTTTTTATGGTTTAAAATAAATTATCGAGCAGTAGTTTTTATTTTTAATCATACAAAAAGGACATATTACGTGTTGATGCTATGTGCTTAATAACATAATTTTTAATAACAAAGAATGCTCCTTCCAGCAAGATTTGGCGCTGGGTCCTAAGGCGCGGTCTACGCAGTCTTGGTTGGAAATGAACGTATCGGACTACATCAGAGTTGAAGACTGGCGTCGTCTAGGCCCGACCTTAATCCGCTCGATTATGATTTATGGTCAGGTTTAGAGAGTACGGCTTGCTCTAAACGGTATGATAATTTAGGAGGCTCTAAAACAAGCCGTACGACTGGAAGTGAAGAATTTTCCCATGGCGTGCATCTATTGATAACTGGCCTCAACGTTTAGAGGACTGTGTTAATTAATCATTAAAAATTAATCTGCCACGCAAGTAAATCCCGAAATCCCCTCTTGGGCTCCGCTACTACAACATAAATCACCACTTGTACAATTTCAATAAAATTATAATTAACAAAATATTAAAGGTTTAGGCATGATTTTATTTGGTAAAATATTATTATATCTTAATCACCCAATAACAAAGTTCCGTTATTGACATCTTATCATCAAAACGAGATCATGTAAGGTAGTTACTTATCTGACTTTAACAAATGTATACAAACGACACACTTATTCATATATTACTTATATTCGTATGATGGTACTGAAAATGGTTTAAAAAATTAAGGATCAAAAATAACTACCAAGTAAAAACACAGTAAGAGTGAATTAGGTGTCTCGTTTAGCCCTAAAAATTCTCCCATACATGTCATATATACCGTTGCAAGCTTAATCACTAGATGTCACCACTTATTCTATAAACAGTTTATATAATTTAACAGTCTAGAAACGTCATATATTAAATCGTTTTAACCACGAACTTTACTATTTAGACATCAAAACGTTAAATGTTGCTAGCATTAAATAATAAAGAACAGCACTTATCAAAATGATTACTTTATATTCACACCAAAATACTATATCAACAATTCTGTTAACTATCAGCACATATGAGCCACACTTTAATAGCTGTTTTATTTATATTTTAGTACATATAAAAATGTTATGTTGGTACAAACCAAGTACACAAGTACGCTTCAAACACTCAAAAATGGATTGAGATTTAGATGCAGATTGCTTTTCACATGGGCAACTGTATATAGCATGTTCCCGAGTCGACAAATCAGATAGTCTTTATATCTACGCAGACAGTGGATATACAAAAAATATTGCTAGTTATTTAAATGAAACTTATATGAAGTGTATTCTTTGTTTTCAGCAGATCAAGCAGCGCAAGTGGATTTGGATAGGCCATACACTGCGAAGGGATCCCAATCATATTCCCAAGCAGGCGCTTGATTGGAACCCGCAAGGAAAGCGAAAGCGTGGCCGTCCCAAGCAAACCTGGCGCCGTACAGTAGCGGACGAGGCAAAGAGAGCTGGTAGGACTTGGAGCGAGGTGAAATACGAGGCCCAAGACCGAACGCGATGGAGACTCGCTGTGGACGCCCTCTGCCCCACCTAGGGGTTTTAGGACATGAGTGAGAGAGAGAGAGAGAGATTCTTTGTTTTGTTTCTCATTTCTCAATCTTTCAACCACAAATTGCAGCAAAGTGACAGAATACAGCTAGTATAAAATAATTTGAACGGACTATCAATAACTAGGAGCCGAACACCTTTACTAACAAGTACCGACAAGAAAACAACGAATAACGACCATTACAACTATTAAAAGTAGTGTTAAGGTAGTTATACGAGAATTAATATTCAGAAACAAACTCCAAGTCTGACTCGTGTATGACAAAAATGTGTTAACCGCAGGTCACTACTTGCTTATTTCTGGCGGGAATATATGATAATTAAGAGAAAGAAACGAAATTACAAGTCAAAACAAAATATTTTATTAACATGCGAGTTTCTCAAATACCGGGTGTAAATTGTAAATTAAGTAAGTAACAAAGAATTTCTTCTTCGTTTCATTACATGGATAACTATTTTTGTTTTGAAAGGAAGCAATGGAAATTAAAAGAAAACCGTAAACTATTTTGTTCTGCAAATATTTATACCCGGTATTGCCTACTAATTTCTCAAGTCATATAAAATTACATTTAGCTTTTATTTACATTACGTATACTTAGTCGTAATATTATATTTACACAAATTTAACAATAACGATGAAATTAGAATTTATTAAAATACCTGACTTTGCATATTTACCAAGACACAATTCAAAAGATCTTCAACAAACAAAAACACATTTTGAATATTTTTGTCAATTGATTTGATAACACAATATAAATAAATATCAATTAAATTAGCCCATTGAAATGAAATATAAAGTGACACTACCATAATTACTAAAACGATGTGACTAGGTCTTATTTTATAGTTACGATTAAAATTAAAATTTAATTTTGTGGCTAGATTCCGCATTCCCATATTCATCAATAACAAAGCCGTAAGCAGAATACATTTACCCTTAATACTTTTGTTAAAATTCCGAAATTATTTTTAACTCTGATCTTTTAATCAGCAAATATGAATCAATTGCTCATTAAAGGAGACACAAGTGTTATAAATTCTTATTCATTACTTTAATTTAGTAATAAGAGTGCCTAGCGCCTATGAGTTTAATGAATATTTGAATGTCGGCTCTATGGAATGCGGCTATGTTAAGGCAATCGGCAATCTTAATTATATTAAATCACAAATTCATAAGCAAATTCTAATTGTGATATCTTTATAATCAAATATCTTAATTCTAACCTATTTTATGGAAGAAAAATTAAAACACATTGCTTTTGCCTACACCACATTCGCTATGTTTCAAGGCACTTGAGGAGATTTTCCTGTGTTAACTCTTGTGTTTATATTAATTATTGAAAAGTAGGCATAGCAATACAAAAACAATATGTGAACTGTTAAAAATAAAATTGAATCGGGACCGTAACAGCACTATGGTCAATTGAATAGGAATATTTGATATTAATTATAATAATATTATTAAAAATAAATTGAATAATTTAAATACAAGTACATTGAATGAGTAAAATTGTAATTCATAAAATATCATAATATAAAGATAATTTATTTGTCTAAATGTCACATTATAAACGCATATCCTGATATTAATCAAATACTATTAAAAACTATAATATATTATTATTTTTATACAGTATGGATTTTGATAGAGTAAAAAGTGTTTAATGTCGATAATATCCGTACTGTACACGTCAACAAACTCATGGTTAAGAAATCAGGAAATCAGATTGTATCACATTGAAACATGACAAATTTAGTTATCTTCTTCTTCGTCAGCTTAATCTTAAATTTACGTTTACATACATATTTACACCTGTCAACGACGCTAGCTCCCGCCCACCATGCAAGCAACATTACCTGAAAAATGTAATACGGGCAAGTGTTATTTTACACAGACAAATATAAATTTGCAACTTAATGGAGCTTATTTAATTTAAGATCAGTTTAGCTTTTTATTTAGAGAAAAGCAACCAATTTCATAGTGAAAAACTGACTAGCCACACGCTTTGTACAGACTAATAGAAAAGTGTCCGGTACAATATCAAAACATATTTTTTACATACTGAATCAAATAACATAGACGAGAATTTTAATAAATCAGTTTGTTTCTGTTATTTATAGATATAGTTAAATAATGGTTTAGTAAACTCATTACAGTAAGCGAGCTACGAGTAAATATAATAGGTCAGGCTACTTCTCATTTTTTAACATATGAAACTAGTGTCAGACCGCCAATCGGTTCTATGGTTTAAAAACGAACATATGTTTTTATTCTTACAATTTTCTTTAAAAAGTTTTTAATAGTCGCTACCTCGTACCAAAGTTTGAAAAACTTATGATTATGATAACTTGCAGCTTAATGTACAAAATAAAAGTATAAAACAGTTATATTCATCATTTATACATAATAAAACATGCGCAAGAAACTCGTCACATTCGTACAAGGCACTGGGAAAGTAAGTTTGTGTCTTCGGATACATGTCTTGGAATGTGCCACTATTCCTTGCCACTATTCCTTCTTGGAACTTGAGCGGTAAAATAAAATGCTTTGGTTACGACGCCACTGCGTTCAACAATGATTTAAGAGCAGGTACTTGCATTCTATGAGCTAAATATTGAAGGTGCTGTTTGGTTGGCCTGTCATCATATAATGGAAATGCTGCTAGAAGCAATCCCAGTTCAAGCTCTAGGTCCATCAACTGGTTCACAGGTTTATTTAATTTTATTTAAATATTTATTATATTATCGATTTCAATTTGCTTGGCCTAAATTGTCTAGAATAAGTTCCGTATTGTTTCTTCGATACCTGACGCTTTCAGATATGTAGAAAATATAGCAAGCCAGGATAACATTTTTTTGAAAAGCAGCTATATTATTATCAGACACCTGACGATTACTAGGAGCCGCTGAAGCTTCAATTTCAGGCAAAAGTAAATACAGTCGAATCTCGTTAATTCCAACCTGCGATAATTCGAACCTCTCTATAATTCAAAGTTTTCACGAGTGCCCTACAAAATCTCTTTATATTTCGAACTAAATCAATACATTTTTATGCACTTGGTAATTCGCTTAAAAATATTGATTTTCTCTCACAAATTTCGTACCATTTGATATTTCAAACATTCGATAATTCGAAATATTTTAAGAGTCCCTCGAGTTTCGAATTAACGAGAGTCGACTGTATGTAGTTACATTTTTTACTGAGATAATTTATGTATGCTTGTCTTTATAAGGACATAAGTAAATTATTCTCAAATATATGTATTTATTTTTCATAAGCTGGTAGCGACCCATAAGTAACTTTAAAAATACAATAAAATATGTATTAGTTTTTGCACCTTAAAACACAATAAAAGGGACACATCATTTTTTTGGCCTAATAAGAAATACCTTAACATATATCTTACCCCAATGCTATTGATAAGAATTATAATAAGACGTCGGCGGAGAATATGGAGCCGATTTTTGATTTGCCTGATTGTTTGGCTTGGATGGTGGAGGCGGAGCAGATGTTGATGACTTTGTCATAGCCTGTGAGGGTCCCTGCATTCCATTATGTTGGTATGCCATCAGTGATGTACCTAAAATATATACATATATTTATCAGGATCATAAAGCTCACGCATCATTGTTGATGATAATGATTCATGACTATCGCTTTTTTCTTTTTATAAAATATGATTGAACGCATGCCCACACTTATACACAAGCTTTTAAAAATATTTCGCAAACAGTTCGAATATTAAGTTCGAAAAATCCAAAAGCGAAAACTCTGACTCGTAACAACCAAGACTTTATACTAATATTTATGTGTGACAAGTTAGATTTTGATAAATAATTTGTATTGTTAACTTATTCATAAATTTTATAAATTATAAATATTGCTATTTAACGATTCGCAAGCACTCTAAAATCACAAAGTCAAGAGATTTATAGAAACGCTATGCAAGATAATGCTAAGAGAGAAAAAGCATATTAGATGAAAACGACAAATTTCAATCGCTTCGACAGTCGCTTTTAGAAATGAGACATCAAAATTCCTAAAACTCTATTCTCAAAATCAGAAGCCGAAGTAAAAGAATCTTACATGTAATGTAAATGATGATGATAAAGATATTAAATTTTAAAAAGCTGAATAAGTGATCACTGAAATATAATCTCGTCTTAAAACGACTTAAATCCGTTGCTTTTTTTTATTCAAGCAAAAATCTAATGATGAAATTAATAAAAACGTTTTCGTAACGTTAACAGTATTCATCTCAAATTCATTTAATTTTTATTTGAATGATTTTTCTAAATATATTTGAGTAATCTGAAAGGAATTAAGTAGAAGATCAGATGAATAGGCCATTTTAGACAAGATATTAAAAACATTCCAGATTATTTACTTGTGATTAAAGAACTGATAAATTCTTATTTTTAATAAATTCTCAAGTATTGACTTTATAAATTCAAACCTAACATGTAACAAAATTTCTCCAAACAACATGGCATCTATGGCACTAGTGTAGTATGTTCGTACACAAGCGTCTTTCTTAAGTGTTATCGTTCTTAGATTACACGAAACGTCATCGTCCATTCGACATATCTCGTCACAATTTTGTGCCACGTGACTGACGTATATAATATTTCTAATTTTAAAAGATTATTTAACACTCCATAACGCTATCAACAGACATGTTACTCTGTACAACAATCTATATTTCATTCTGTCAAATAGCCTATAAGCCAAACAAGTACATTTATATATGTATATGAAAAAAAAAAAAAGCGCGTGCAATAGTCTATGCCGTGGCCCGATCGTAAAACTGATCGTTTCATGAAATAGTTATATTTTATGTAATGTCCAACTAAAATTAATGACTTGACAAAGTTTATAGATATTTCAAACAATGTTTGGCCATGTACTTAATGTAAAATGCATCGAGTTTGTTATAAATTATCATCATGGGCCTCAATTTACATTACTTTATACATAGATACCTCGCATTGACATTAATAAAAATTTCGCTTCGCTTCAGCCTTAGTCTGCCTTAGGTTTGATTTTTGCAGTCATTTTGCGTCACCCAAATAAAGGTATAGCCAGCGCAGAATAATTTAATTATTTCACGATTGGATCACTATGGATACATCATCAAGTATATGTGTATGAAGTATATGCGTTTCGCTGTGTATTCATGGAGCTGGCTTGACCATTTCATGAAATGATCAATTCTACGATCTCTTTATATTTATAGAAGAATGCTTATATATTTTTAACTTAACTTAATCAGTATATTTAACGCGTGCAATAGTAATGGATTGGGTGAAATCACCAGTTTGAATTGAGATAAGCCTTTAAGAAGTTAAAATTTCCGATGCAGAATGCTCATTGTTATGACTAATATTTGCAATATTTAATATTATTTACTTGTGTGAGTAGTTGGCGCCATCGGTTCCCAAACAAATGAGACTTAAGGCCACTTCCACATTTGAGAAAAAAATCTCGCTATGCGGTGCTAAAAATAAAAACATACAGTTTGATAAAAAAACCTGTAAAAGAAATATTTTTTATCGCAACAGCAACGGTATATAAGCCTTAGGTATACAATTAGGTAGCATATAGTAACTTTGAAAAGTCACTGAAGAGTTTCAAAAGTTTGCTTATTGATAACAAGTCTCAAAAAAAAACATTATTCGCAAAGTTTTAGCCGTAAATGAGTACTATATTTTAGTTGGGTATAACTTGTCAGACGAAGAAATAAAACATACCTGCAGTTGGAGCCATAGAAGTCGATGGCGTCATGAACGATCTTGTTATAGGCGGCGGCATATTATAATAGAAGTAGGAAGGTGAAGCTGTCGTCGAAACATTTTTACTAAGATTCGAACTTTGAGTTTTGCTTGTTGTAGGAACCGATACATTTTGGCTATATGACGCTTGTGATTCTTCATAGAATGGGTTATTACGGTTATATTCAGGTTGGTCATCCCTTTTTTTGTTACCTATAAATTTCATAAGTTACTTTATTAGTGTCAAATTCAAAATCTATTATCGAAATGAAATACAAAAAATGTTTACCGTCACGTAAATGTTCCGCAAATAATAAAGAATTTTGAATGGAACTATTTACATTAGGCCTAGTCATCAATGTACCTAGAGATTCTACTGTTCTTGGAGGTGTTAAATCGCCCTGTAAAAATCATAAATAATTCTTATAATTTATTCATTGGCACAACAAAGAATTAAACGGCGGTCTTCTTTAAAAAAGACTACGTGTAAATGCTAAGAATTTAGACAACCAGGAAAGCCCGTTATGCTTACGAAGCCGAATTATTCTCTTTATTTATGATACCTTAATACTCGTATAGATATTCATAAACACTAAATTAGTCAAATTAAACGCATTAATGTAAGTATTGTGTGTAGCCAAGGCCAAAGATAGTTTACTTACAATAGCGTTTTGATTATCAGATTCTTGTACTTGCGAGCCATCCTGCAATCAAACAGGTAATAATTAACAATAGATGATAAGAAACAATTTGAGATAATTATATCACACCAGATGCTAACCTCGTTCAATAATAAATCCTCAATAATTTTATATATTTCAGGGTTTAATAATATTTTTAAAATCTCCTCTTTACGTTGGAATTCCTCATATTTCTTTTTGTGTATTAATTTTTGAAATTCAACACGAGCATACATCTTATCGGATTCTTTTTGATAAACGTCGATTCTGAAATAGTAATATTTGATTTGAACATATCTACTTCCAATAATGTCATAATTATTATATTCAAATAAAATACATTCTATATAAAATCTTTATATTTCATTAATATCAGTGTAGATCACAAATATCTATAATATTAGCAACGCTTCGCAATCCTTCATGTCAATCAAATTAAGTTAATTTAAACTAATCATTTATTAGCGATGCAGCGCTCAATCTTTATTTAAACTAGTGATTTTTGCGATAGCGTATATTCTCATTCTATTTCAAAGTATTTACTAAAAAACCTTCGTTTAACCAAAGCTCGTTTCTGGTGTACCTCGCACTTTAATGATACAATCACATTTAAGGAATATAATAATCTACTGCATGCAAAAAAACAAATATATACATATATATATATATATAGTATAAGTATGTATATAATCACCCAATAAAGGAACTTATTATACTAACTTACATAATATTATAACGCAAAAGCTTGTTGTCTGTTGGTTAGAAATTTGCATTCCCTATTTATAATATTATAAAAAAACTACAAATTCTTGTTTGTTGGTGTCAATGCTGTAGTTATTTAATTCTAATAATTTTGATTACTCCTTGCTTCGTTCGCTAAAGTGACCGTTTTTAGACCATTTTATGAAATATTGTTTCGCAATAAAACAAAAGTTGTATGTTAATACATATTAAGAAATTGTGATATTTAACATTATCTAAGTGATTTTCCGATGCCGTAGTCGTGTCTTCGACTCCCATGTTATACATTCACAATGAAATAAGTAAATATTATTTTAAATGAATAATTGTTTTGTAAAAAAATATGTCTAAAATTCCACAGGTCTGCGAAGGTATAAAACTGCTGTCGCTTAATATTTTACTTATGTAGGATGCATATTCATTTATAAACATTTTCGCAAATCACAAAATCTGTCGCTCTACATATACAAGTAAATTATTACCGTAAAGTAAAACGTTCAGTTGCATCCATATTAAAATGATACCTAAACACAAATTCATAGAAGGGGTTATACAAAGGCCATACATCAATAAAATAATTATAAAATTACCACTGGTATGTTTCCTTGTTTACAAAAACGGAATTTTGCAAATCAGTGCTTTTAAAGTGATAAACACCAACGCAGACCTGTGTCATTATCAATTTTTTTAAAAGATCTAAGGATTCGCAAAGCATTTGCTTTTGCAATTATTCAAACCTTATTTGTCGCTGACGACACGAATCGCACGCCGCGTCATCGACTATGGCTTCCTCTTCCTTTCTGATTTTGCTGGGACCGGCTGAGAACAAAGTCAATTATCGCAAAGCTCTTGCTATTAAATTGCACAACAAAATGACATAAATAGTAGCGAAGAATTAATTCACCATTCAGTTTTGAATGAAAGCACAAATTTTCTTGGAGGTACAAATGAGGTTCCAACTAAGCCCTTCATATACTTTTTATAAAAAACATAGCAATCTTTTTTACTTTTAGTATTCAGTTATCTTTTTGTCTGTATTATTTTTTAGTAATAGAACTCGCTATGCTTGTGTTCGCATGTTTAACAGTACAAAAACCATGTAATATATTACCTTTCATATTATCACTAACGGTAGGACGCTTTAAACTTGTATTTGGTATGAATGGTGGAGGAGGCTTACTAGGATCAAACCTGTCCATATTGAGTCTAAAAAAGTAATTTTTTTGTTACAAAGAAAATGCATTGCTGAACTGTACTAGAAATACTTCACATAAGTACACATACTTAGGAGTTGCAGGTTGTGGTAGTTCTTGATTAAGGGAAACCCTCATAGTTGGTGGTGGAGGTGCTAAAACAATAAAAAAAAAATTTCATGCTTAATAAGATATATTCTATGATATAGTAAATATAATATTTTATAAATCTACAATGTTACTGTTTTGTACATTAAGATAATTATTAATAATAATAATAATAAATACCTGTATATACTGGAGGTGTTGACAGTGAAGAGCTTGTAGAGCTCTGAGTTGGAGGTGGAGGTGGAGGAGGAGGTAAATGTTGCATTTGAATTGCTGGTGGTGGTGGAACAACTGGCATTGACATCATTTGTGGTGGCATTGGCCCCATATTTATCGGTCCCATGTGCATAGGGCCCATACCCATACCTGGCTGCATTGGTGGAGCCATATGTCCCATATTATATGTAAGTTGGGGTCCATTAACAGAAGATGACTGTAGTGCTGGTTGTGGGGGTGGTGGTGGTGGCGGTGGTCCAGCTAAAGACTCTTGTATATAATTAGCTATCTGTGGTATTGTTTCAGCTGAAGACATAGACATATTAGCGTGTCTCTCTGCTAGAACCTTAGGCAGTTTACCTGTAGTTAAAAATAATGTCTCTTCATCCTTCGTTGCATGGATAAATGTACAAACTTCCCTGGTACATGGCGCCCTGTTTTGATAGTCATGACAGAACTTGACAGTTTTTTTTAATTTCTCAATGTCTAATTCATGTCTAAATCTACAGGAACTACCTTTAGTACATTTTCCCCACATGTAATCTCTACATGTATCTGGTTTTTTATTATTTGTAACATTTCTTGTGCCATTAGTAGCTGGTGTTGTAAGTGAAGATCCGGCTGACTGAGAGCCATTATGTTTGTTGCTGCTGTTGTTCATTAGAAATCTGTAAAAATTGCATATTTAACCATTAATCAAGTACAGAAAAAATAACACATCCATACAGGATTTTAATATTCTTTAATTTATTTACAATTTGTAATATAGCAGTTCTGAAAAACTGACTGTTATGGTAAAAATATAAAGCAACATAAAAATTAATTCTAGTAGTAGTTTTACACATAAACAAAAGATTACCTGATTCACATTTAGTGTAATCGAAAATCCAGATAGGGTTAAAATAAACTTTAACTATGTATTTAAATGTTTTAAAAATACCGGCTGTGAATTTTAACATACTATGTTCTAAAAATTATGCCATGCCATGTATAAGTTAGTTTTTAATGCACTAACTACATAAATTCACTTTCACATATTCAAACTTTAAAAATGTTATGGTATGTTTATACCAAAACTTTAAATAAATATGTCAAGAAAGTATACAGTTTTCCGTATGATACTAAAGTGTTATTTGACATGAAAAATATTAGGGTAAACAATTAACGTTATACTACTATTACACGAGAGATTTACACAACACAATACTTTGTCAGGTGAAAATAACAAGTACTTGAGTTATTTTAATTTAAAAAAAAGACAAGTAAAAAGGTTGTGATTACCTGTCCGCTTTAGACAAAATCACTAATTTACACTTTAAACTTTCACACACACAATATACATAATATAAGGACGCAAACCGCTCCAGCTCACGACCTACAACAAGATGGCGGTTTTTTTTTTAATTTATTTATTAGCCCGATACAAAGTCCATTGGCACCACAAGATGGCAGATTATAGTTAGTATTGCCAGTTGCGAGGATTCAAAAAATCTTAATATTTATTGATATAGGTATAGCACTATGTTCAACGATGAACGTTTGAACATAAGTAAATTATGAACTTCAAATTTAATGAAATACCTATGCACTTCTTTATTTATTTGTTTACAACTTTCAAGTTAAAGTCGTAAAAATGTCGAAAAGAACTGGCGGAAACTCTTCACCACTCTATTATATCAAAGTTTTGTTCGTAAGGAACTGCAAACACCTACTTACACCGTGCTCCTCATGACATCTTCTGACAGTTAAAAATAATAAAAATTAATTAATATGTTAAAAGTGTATCTATAATATTATACAAAATCAAGTCTTATTATAGACAAAATAATAAAATAGTTTAGAAATATTTCATTTCATTTAAGGTACGTATTTTTTATATTCAAAGAAAACAATATTTTTTGTGAGTTTCAGTGTATACTAACTATTTTTATCATATTATATAATAAAATTGTTATTTGTGGTAGTCGGCTTTGCAAAGTAAGAGAAAACACATTCTTCTATCGCAAACGTTTCTTCTAAAGAAAGGTTGTAGAACTTAATAATGCCTACAAAAAACTTAGTAAACTTTTACATTATTCTGGCTGAAACGGCTAACTTCGTTCCGCCTAACAGTCTCATAGTATCATGTTAACTTTTGTTAAACTTCATTTAAGATTTCACTTTTTTGCAAAAATGTTTACTGCTTGCCATTGCGAAAGAAAAATGATAGTTTTACACTTTATTTTACTATCTATTGGTCCTCTTCTTACTATATCTGTCTGCTATAGACATCAAAATGTGAAATGTTACTAGCCTTAAATCGTTATTAACTGAAGTCAGCAATAAAATTACCACTAAGTATATATTTACACTTTATTTTACTATCTATTGGTCCTCTTCCTACTATATCTGCCTGCCATAGACATCAAAATGTGAAATGTTACTAGCCTTAAATCGTTATTAACTGAAGTCAGCAATAAAATTACCACAATATATTTACACCAAAAATACTATTTCCACTTTTCTGTCCACTATTAGCACAGCTGAGCCACTGAGTTGTTATTTCACTTTAGTCCCAATTTAATACCCTTTGTTTATTTATTTTTTTTATTGTGTGAAATAATTGGGTCTAACTTCCAATAATAAGTAATATAATAATGGTAGCAACTCTCTACTATATCTCGCAATTTGCGTATAGACAATAACGAGTAACGACCATCATAACTATTAAAAGCATTGGTATGGTCGTTATGCTAGAGTAAGATTCAGAAACATGACCAACAAACGCCAAGTCTGACTCGCATGCGTCAAACATGTATTAACCCTAGGACACTACTTGCTTATTTCTGGTGGGAATATATGATAATTAGAGACGTACACTCACATCCAGCTTTTTCCATTATAATAGTTATAAATTTAAATCTTCTGCTTTTTCATACTTAATTTCAATCTTTTAATTGTTTCGTAGTTTTATAAATCCAACACTGTTAATTTTATTCTTCCTATCGCCCTAAGCTATTTATGGTTTGGTGGTTTGTAATTAGTATTGTTTTTATTTTATTGTAATCATAATTTAGATTCTGTTAAAATACTGTAAATTTTCCTAAAATGCAATATATAAATAAATGAAGAAAAGGAAACAAAATTACCAGCCTATACAAAATTTCTTCTTCGTTAAATTACTTCTATAACTATTTCTGTTTTAAAAGGAAGCAATGGAAATTAAAAGAAAACCGTGTGACCAATATGAACTCCAGGCTTTTTTAATTCTTCTCTCTACCTCCTCTATATAATGGCTTTTAAACGAAATATTTTGGCCAAGGTAGACATACTGGTCGACGTATTCTATATTTCTATTGTTGACGTTTATACTATATTTTATGCCATTTGTCATTATACATGTTTTTTTAGGGTTCATTTCCAGCCCACACTCTTTACTTATGTCTTCTAGGGTTCGCAGCATGTATTGTAAGAATGATGAATGAAAAAACAATGAATCTTATTGAAGGATAATTTAATAAACTAGTTATCACAGAGTAAGAAAAACAACAATTGTTTTGACGTCTACACAAGTTTTTCAAAATATTTTTCCACTATTCAGTTTTAAAAATTCAAATGCAAATACTAAACTCGTAACTACACAACATATTGTCCGGTCTCGTGCCATCATTTCTTGCAATACCAGTCGGCTCCAGTAAACCTATCACGTTGACGGTGGCAAGGGACCGGCGTATGAAATCGTTAAGTACGGCATGTCTGGAGAAGCGGTCTACACTTTTTTGGCATGACAGTTCAGTTTCAGTCCAAACAGCGTAGACAGTTTGCGATTTGGAGCGTGTCAGGCTCAAGACATGTTCCTGTATTTGACGAAGGATAAGCGTGGAGCCAGTAGCCGGCCTCATACGTACCCACACCCAAAATCCTAGCACGCGCCAAACTGATTGTCATAAGTCAATTCGCAATTTTATATGTCGTCGCTCGTTGACGTAGCTCCATGGGATTGGAAAAATTGACCAAAAAGTTTTTGACCCGTACATGCTATTGAGAAAGCGTTTCTAGCTTCTTCCGAGCCAGAAATCTTAAAGTTTGAAGGGGATGCCCTTTAACTTTTAAGTTTATGAGATTTGCTGAACTATGGACAGAAGATAGGAAGGCTGGTTAGCAGAATTTTTAAGTTTAGTAATTTAATTATAAATTTATTGAGACAGATTTATCAAAAATTTGAGAACTAAAAAAATTACTGGTAAAAAAAATTACTGTTAACTATTTTAATATTTGGAGTCAAAGTATTATTTTTTGTTTAACGAAATTTAAATTACCTTGTTTATGTGCAGTTCCATACAAAAAATAGTTTAGATACTTTGTACGGTTATATACCTACATGCAATTGATACATAACAGAAAAAGGTCTCCAGTTACTATGAGATATAAGATACATCCTATACGCCATTAACAATACTGATTATTTTCCAATCATAGCGATTGTAAATAATATCAGTTATCGTAATGATATAATTATTCCCAAAATCTGCAACTATAGTTCGTTTGTAATAAATATCTCTACTACAGGAACTCATGTAAGCCTCTTCTGGGTAAAGGTGCACGTTGGCACGCCAGGGAACGACAGGGCGGACACATTAGCAAAAGAAGCGGCGGAAAAACTAAGGTCAAAACCTGAATACATGTGAAATAGTGGTATTGGAAGCAATAAAATGTAAAAAAAAATTTTTTTTTAAATTGTGAGATAGAAAAAGTCCCTGGACACGATGGTAGGGGAGTAGAATAAATAATAATAACAAAAAAATATCTCTCACATTCAAACTGCTGAACTTTAAAATTAAGATTAAGTTTGGAAGGAGGAGTTACTATTTCCTGTTCCTGAGGCAATGTTACTTGACTAACCACTATTTCTTACTCCACTCCTATTAATAAAATACTTCACTCTGTATTATCAAATTCCTCTTCAGGTACATAATATAACACTATTATAATAAACTTCTCTATATTAATTAATAAAAAATAATTAAAGAAAATAACTGCTTACCATCTCTTAGTATTATTCACTAGATTTTATATTTCCAAGTTCATGAAGCATAAATCCTCTTGATTTGTTAAATTTAAATCAATATGATTTCTAATATAATTACTATTATGATCCTTCGTGCCTTCTTTCACATCTTAAATATATACGTACAGATAAAATGTACTACCATTTTACTTTAAGATTATAAGCAATACACATACATTTTAACTGCTTTTTTTTGATAAACGTCAATTTTTCTTTGTCGCTGATAAATCGGAATGCTTGCTGCGTCATCTACTATGACTTCCTTTTCCTTTCAGATTTTTCTGGGACCGGCTTTCATATTATAACCAATGGTAGGACACTTTAAAGTAGTATTTGGTATGAGGGGTGCACGTGGCTTACTTGGATCAAATAGAAGATCCCGGAATTGACATCATTTGTGGGGGTATTGGCCGCATATTTATCGATCTTATGTGCATAGACACCATTAACAAAAGATGTCAGTGGTTCTGGTTGTGAGGTGTGGTCTAGCCAAAGCCTCTTGAATATACATAGCAATCTGTTGTATTGTTTAAGCCGAAGGCAAATATGTATTAGCATGTCTCTTTGCAAGAACTTTAGGCAGTTTACCCGCAGTAATAATGCAAATTAGTAATGCCTCTTCCTCCCTAGTTGCATGGATAAATTTACAAACTTCCTTTGTGCATGCCGCACTGTTTTGATAGTCATGATAGAACACGACTTTCTTCTCTTCTATTGAAAATTCATGTCTACATTACATGCCAGCATGTAATCTCCACATGTTCTCGGTTTATTAATATTTGTAACATTTCTTGTGCTATTAGTAACTGGTGTTGCATTTGAAGGACCATCCTCACTGAGAGCCATCAATGTTAATGCCATCCAATTGCCTATAAGCCTAGCATTTTGATTATCAGATTGTTGTATTTGCGGGCCCTCCTCATTCAACAACAGATACTGAATAATTTTATTTTTTTATTTATCTACTTTTAAGGCAACAAAAGGGACTAAAAAGTATACTGGTCATATCTGACTAAAAGACGTATTTCAAATGTTCATGTTTATTCAGATTTATTACATTTTTGAACGAATCCAAAAAAGAAAGATGTCAAATTTAGTTATGTGTCTGTGTCCATTAAACAGTTCAGAATCAATAAAATAATATTTTGGTGTTTTAAATCAATTTCATATACAACGGTGATAGTATTTACTAATAATTTATTTATTTTAATAAAATATTTTTGGTTATTTTTAATATTTATCTTTAATCACTACTGCATTTTAATTTATTCTCCATACGCCAAAGAAGTACCTATAACTCTTAACGCGTGTACATTAGAACACACACTCATTTTTTCTTGGAACGCTTATCTTTTTGGTTTAAGAACCTACAAGAATTCAGGTCCACTCTGCTGCAACTTTAGAAAGCCCTGTTCTCACCAGGAAAAGAGAAAATGTAAGTGCCAATCTATCAATGTAGCCGATGGTTTTGAGAATAGAAAACAACTTTACAAATTCAATGAAAACGTTGACCAAGGAAAGATTTTTAACGAGATTAACAAGCAATCATGAGCCCTTGAAAAAGGGATAATGAACACCAAGACGAGAAAAAGTCAAATTAGCTGCAAATATTTCCTTAAGCGTGGAAAGAAGATGGTGCAAGTATGCATGAGATTCTTTCTTAGTGCTTTCTCCATAGGAAAAAAGAGAATTAAGAACTTACAGAAAACAATAGGAGCAGGAGAAACACCAAAAGGAAAAGAGTTGGTAACAGAAAGTCTGAAAACTCAGAAGATAAAGGATCTGAGAGAAGTTCCTAAAAGACTTCTAGCATCTGTAACACTAGACAAGAAATAAGTCAAAGAATATTTATTTGAGTTGAGAGCTTAATTGCTAGGAGCTGAGAGGTTTTATAACGTTGAATCTCCTCGGGAATTAAGAGTGTCACGCACATGTTCTATGAAATTTTCACAAAGGAAATTAATATAGAGTTCACACAACCTGCATTGGAGGCCTGCAATGTGTGTTTTATGGGATAATAAAATGAAAACTAAAGATAATAATGCAAAACAAACATTTATTACTAAAAACGAGTGTACAAACTCAGAGCCAATGCATTCTGCCCATATGGAAGCAGAGGTACCAAACAGTATTTCATTCAGCTATGACATGCAGAAATTCCAGACATTGCTTAAAACAACAAGCCAAGATGCCTACTATTCTAGACAGGTGACTTTCTACGCTGCCTGCGTGGTAGGACTAGATTCAAGACCAACAACATTTTATACATGGCTTGAATGTGATTCTGGCAGAGTTTAAGTGGAAGTGGGGGTCCGCGTTATATGATTTTTTCAATGGAGTACAGTTTCCGGGTGATGTAGAGCAACTGAGACTTTTCTGTGATGGCCAAACAAGAATAGCCACATACTTCATATTCTCATTTACTGGCTTATGAATAAAGCACCACAGAATATAAGAGATTTTGTTGGTTTACCTTGCGAGAGGCCTTTCTGCCTGCTAACCGAGTGCTACATAATCATGCACTCACATAAATACAACTACAATAACGTTGTAAACTACTTATAACTATAAAACTATAGTATATTTCTACTCAAAGCAAACAATTTTTTTTAAATGTCAAAATTTATACTAACTATAATTATCATAATAAATAAATAAAACTTATTTGGGGTAATCGGAGAAAAAACCTTCGAACGGAGACGTGTCCTACGAATGCTGCCATAACGATAAGAGGGAAAGATAATCAAGTTCTAAAGCAAAGTATTGAACTGCCTATATATGTATATATAAATAAATAAATCTTTACATCCCTTGGTTACGGCATTACGCGTAAACGCCTGGACCGATTTGGCTTATTCTTTTTTTGTTGTTATTATCTAGAGAAGGTTCTTAGAAAAAAATAAGAATATTGCGCGGAAAATTAGCAAATTTCAAAATACTTAACCACCATAAGAAGTATTTTATCATTTCATTCAAACGTTTTTGATGTAATCTTATGGTCTTTGACATAAAATTGATAGAATACGTGCTGCAAATATCGTCAAAGAGGATGTAAGAATACTGAACATTATGGAGCTCATTTCATAATGAATTAATCAATACGATTGATTACTACTTTATAATCACACCAAAAATACTATATCTCTCTGGCCATAAATACTGATACAATTAAAAATAAACAAAATATTACATTTAAATTTGGAATCTGTCATTTTTATATGATTGCTCATTGAGTTTTATCTTTTTGGCGCCAATACCTTGTATAATATTTTGCGATATTAAAATGGAGTGGGGTGATGAAGAGAACCGAATCCAAATCCGAATTATGGAGCCAAATGCAGTTTTTAAAACTCTCCATACACGCTTGCTATTAGTAAAATATTTGTGTACCGGGCTATTAATGGGTACAATGAGACTTCCTCTGTTTGTGACAGAAAAAGATCTGGCCGTCCACGTAGTGTTCGTACGAAAAAGGTGGTCAAAGCAGTAAGGGAAAGAATTCGAAGCAATCCTGTCCGAAAGCAAAAGATTTTATCTGGGGAGATGAAGATAGCACCTAGAACCATGTCGCGTATTTTAAAAGATAACTCAGGACTTGTAGCCTATTCGTATACGTACGTACGTACTGGTCATTTCTGAACTGATAATTTGAAAAAAGAATAGGGTGATAAAATCGAAAAAATTACTGAAGCGGTACGGAAAAGGAGGTCACAAAAAAAATTTGTTTATGGATGATAATTTTTTTACAATCGAGCAACATTTTAACAAACAAAATGATGAATTTGATTTATGCTCAAAGCTCTAAGAAAGCTTCCCAATTAGTCGACAGAGTGCAACCTGGGCACGTGGTTTGGTGGGGTATTAGCTATGAAGGAATTACTGAGCCATACTTTTGTGAAAATGGTATCAAAACTTCGGCTCAAGTGTACCATTCTTGAGAAGGTAGTGAGGCCCTGTAATAACACCATTTTTAATAACAAAGGATGGTCCTTCCAGCAAGACTCGGTGCCGGGTCATAAAGCTCGGTCTACGCAGTCTTGGTTGGAAATGAAAGTTTCGAATATCATTAGAGCTGAAGACTAGCCATCGTCTAGTCCCGATCTTAATCCATTAGATTTTGATTAATAGAGAGTACGGTTTGCTCTAAACGGCATGATAATTTCGGAACCTAAAACAATCCGTACCAGTGGTAGTGAAGAATTTTCCCATGTAAAGAGTGCGTGCTTCTATTGACAACTGGCTTCAACGTTTAAAGGACTGTATCGCAGCCAATGGGTCTCCATTAGCTTCGAATAAGCTTTTTATATTATAAATTGTTTTTATTTATGAATTAAACTAATACACTGTAAAAGTAATAAATGTTATTTGCAATACAAAAAAAATATTTTTCTTTGTTTCAGTATTTATCGCACTAGGTAAATATTTCTATCAACTACACAGATAAGCCACTTTACTAATAATTATGTATATTACTTTAGTCCCTTTTAGCTTTAATTTAAATACATATATAAAATAATTTGAACGGACTTCCATTATTAAGTTAATAGCAACTCCTCTAACTATATCAGGTAAGTAGCGACTAGACAACAACGAGTAACGACCATCATAATTTTATTAGTACTCACTCTAGGTCACTACTTGCTTATTTCTGGCGGGAATATATGATAATTAAGAAAAAGAAACGAAATTACAAGTCAAAACAAAATATTTTATTAACATGCGAGTTTCTCAAATACCGGGTGTAAATTGTAAATTAAGTAAGTAACAAAGAATTTCTTCTTCGTTTCATTACATGGAACTAGTTTTGTTTTAAAAGGAAGCAATGGAAATTAAAAGAAAACCGTAAACTATTTTGTTCTGCAAATATTTATACCCGGTATTGCCTACTAATTTCTCAAGTCATATAAAATTACATTTAGCTTTTATTTACATTACGTATACTTAGTCGTAATATTATATTTACACAAAGTTAACAATAACGATGAAATTAGAATTTATTAAAATACCTGACTTTGCATATTTACCGAGACACAATTCAAAAGATCTTCAACAAACAAAAACACATTTTGAATATTTTTGTCAATTGATTTGATAACACAATATAAATAAATATCAGTTAAATTAGCCCATTGAAAATGAAATATAAAGTGACACTACCATACATACTAAAACGATGTGACTAGGTCTTATTTTATAGTTACGATTAAAATTAAAATTTAATTTTGTGGCTAGATTCCGCATTCCCATATTCACCAATAACAAAGCCGTAAACAGTACACATTTACCCTTAATACTTTTGTTAAAATTCCGAAATTATTTTTAACTCTGATCTTTTAATCAGCAAATATGAATCAATTGCTCATTAAAGGAGACACAAGTGTTATAAATTCTTATTCATTACTTTAATTTAGTAATAAGAGTGCCTAGCGCCTATGAGTTTAATGAATATTTTAATGCCGGCTCTATGGAATGCGGCTATGTTAAGGCGATCTTAAATATATTAAATGACAAATTTATAAGCAAATTTTGATTGTGATCCTTATTTATAAACAAATACCTTAATTCTAACCTATTTTATGGAAGAAAAATCGCATTGCTTTTGCTTACATGATACCTTGTTTCGCTATGTTTCAAGGCACTTGAGGAGATTTTCCTGTGTTAACTCTTGTGTTTATATTAATTATTGCAAAGTAGGCATAGCAATACAAAAACAATATGTGAACTGTTAAAAATAATATTGAATCGAGACCGTAACAGCACGAAGGTCAATGGAATAGGAGATATTTAATATTATTAAAAATAAATTGAATAATTTAAATACATGTACATTGAATGAGTAAAATTGTAATTCATAAAATATCATAATATAAAGATAATTTATTTGTCTAAATGTCACATTATAAACGCATATCCTGATATTAATCAAATACTATTAAAAACTATAATATATTATTATTTTTATACAGTATGGATTTTGATAGAGTAAAAAGTGTTTAATGTCGATAATATCCGTACTGTACACGTCAACAAACTTGTGGTATCTTAAGAAATCAGATTGTATCACATTGAAACATATGTCAAATTCAGTTATCTTCTTCTTCGTCAGCTTAATCTTAAATTTACGTTTACATACATATTTACACCTGTCAACGACGCTAGCTCCCGCCCACCATGCAAGCAACATTATCTGAAAAATGTAATACGGGCAAATGTTATTTTGCACAGACAAATATAACTTTGCAACTTAATGGAGCTTATTTAATTTAAGATCAGTTTAGCTTTTTATTTATAGAAAAGCAACCAATTTAATAGGGAAAACTTGACCAGCCACAGGCTTTGTATAGACTGATGTACATGAGTCTAAAAATAAAAATGTCCGTCATAAAATCAAAACATCGTTTTTATATACCGAATCAAATAACAATAATAGTCGAGAATTTTAATAAATAAGTTTGTGATTTAGTATAAAATAAAATAAAAAAAATTAAATTCGAGCCTGTTGGCATCCCTACTCATCGGCAAAGAAGACAGAAGGTGTTGGCCAAGAGAAAAAGCCGGCGTAAAAACACGTAAAAAACGGCGTATTGTCAACATATTATTGTTTCTGTTATTTATAGATATAGTTAAATAATGGATAAGTAAACTCATTATAGTAAGCGAGCTACGAGTATATATAATAGGTTAGGGTGCGTCTTTTTTTTAACATTCAAAAATTCACTTACCCCAATGCTATTGATAAGAATTATAATAAGACGTCGACGGAGAATATGGATCCGATTTTTGATTTGTTTGATTGTTTGGCTTGGATGGTGGAGGCGGAGCAGATGTTGATGACTTGGTCATAGCCTGTGAAGGTCCCTGCATTCCATTATGTTGGTATGCCATCTGCGATGTACCTAAAATATATACATATATTTATCAGAATCATAAAGCTCTCGCGTCATTGTTGATGATAATGATTCATGAGTATCGCTTTTTTCTTTTTATAAAATATGATTGAACGCATGCCCACACTTATACACAAGCTTTTAAAAATATTTCGCAAACAGTTCGAATATTAAGTTCAAAAAATCCAAACGCGAAAACTCTAACTAGTAACAACCAAGACTTTATACTAATATTTATGTGTGACAAGTTAAATTTTGATAAATACTTTGTATTATTAACTTATTTATAAGTTAAATTATTAATATTGATATTTAGCGATTCGCAAGCACTCTTAAATCACAAAGTCAAAAGATTTATAGAAACGCTATGCAAGTAAAAAAGCATATTTAAATGAAAACGACAAATTTCAATCGCTTCGACAGTAGCTTTTAAAAAAGAGCCATAAAAATTTCTAAAACTCTTTTTTCAAAATCAGAAGCCGAAGTAGAAGAATCTTACATGTAATGTTAATGAAGATGGTAAAGATATTAAATTTTAAAAAGCTGAATAAGTGATCACTCAAATATAATCTCTTAAATACTTAAATCAGTTGCTGTTTTTTTATTGATGCTTAAGTCTAATGATGAAATTAATACACTAACGTTTTTGTAACATTAACAGCATTAATCTCAAATTCATTTAATTTTTATTCGAATGATTTTTCCTGAGTATTAGTAGTAGATATATTTGAGTAATCTGAAAGGAATTAAGTAGAAGATCAGATGAATAGGCCATTTTAGACAAGATATTAAACACATTTCAGATTATTTACTTGTGATTAAAGAACTGATAAATTGTTATTTTTAATATTGTATAGTAGTTTTGACTTTATAAATTCCAACCTAACATGTAACAAAATTTCAAGAACTCGTTAAAATTCTCTAACATGGCATCCATTGGACCAGTGTACCATGTTCGTACACATGTGGCAAGTTTCTTACGTGTTAATTAGCGTTCTTAGAAAACACAAAACGTCATCGTCCATTTGACATATTTTGTGTCACGTGACTGACGTATATAATATTTCAAAAATTGAAAAGATTTTGAAATTTATCACTCCATAATGGGGCTTCTAAACGGGCCATGTTTTGTTGAAATTGATGGCCGCACTATTGGCAAGTAATTGTCCGGCCATCACAAAAATGTTTTAATGCAGCTGATGGCCGAGCAATCTATGCCGAGCCATGTGTTGCAATATGTCTGCATAATGGCCCATGATGCAGACTCCTAAACGGGCTATACATTCCGGCAACAATGGCTGACGAAATTACACTTGTCGCAGCAGCTTATATTGTTTTAAAAAATAAACAGAAAAAGAAGAGATTGTGGATTCGACCTTACTTAGTTAGGCGTGAAACTGTAGACAATTTGAGTGTACAAATAAGCCTTGATAATAAATTATTCAAGATTATTATTATTATTTTTACATAGTTGTCAAAATGCAGCTGATCGCAAAACACAGAATATAGCAACATGTCACGTAGAAAAGGATACACTGTGCCATAGCAAAGAGAGTGACTGAAACAACAATATAACTGGCTGTGCAACATAGCAGTTGAATTCGATAGTCTAGCGATCGTCCGGCAACCCATCGGGGCAATATCGGCCATAAGTGGCTATACAAAATATGTTTGGCTATATGGCAGGGACATTACTGCAATATTGCATAGTGTGGCTGCTATTGTTTGCAATGTTGCCAGGCAACTGTGTTGCAGCCATCATTGCAGCAAAACATGGCCCGTTTAGAAGCCCCATAACGCTATTAACAGATATGTTTCATACAAATTACTCTGAACAACAACATATATTTCATTCTGTCAAATAGCCTATAAGCCAAACAAGTACATTTATATATGTATATGAAAAAAAAGAAAGCGCGTGCAATAGTCTGTGCCGTGGCCCGATCGTAAAACTGATTGTTTCATGAAATAGTTATATTTTATGTAATGTCCAACTAAAATTAACGACTTGACAAAGATTATAGATATTTCAAGCAACGTTTGGCCATGTCCTTAATGAAAAATGTAACGAGTTAGATATAAATTATCATCATGGGCCTTAATTTATATTACTTTATACATAGATACCTCGCATTGGCATTAACAAAAAAAAACTTTCGCTTCGCTTCAGCCTTAGCCTTCCTACTAGGTCTGATTTTGCGTCAAATACAAATAAAGTTATAGCCAGCGCAGAATAATTTAATTATTTCACGATTGGATCACTATGGATACATCATCAAGTATATGTGTATGAAGTATATGCGTTTCGCTGTGTATTCATGGAGCTGGCTTGACCATTTCATGAAATGATCAATTCTACGATCTCTTTATATTTATAGAAGAATGCTTATATATTTTTAACTTAACTTAATAAGTATATTAAACGCGTGCAATAGCCATGGATTGGTTGAAAATTTCCGATGCAGAATGCTCATTTTTATGACTAGTATTTGCAATATTTAATATTATTTACTTGTGTGAGTAGTTGGTGCCATCGGTTCCCAAACAAATGAGACTTAAGGCCACTTCCACATTTGAGAAAAAAATCTCGCTATGCGGTGCTAAAAATAAAAACATACAGTTTGATAAAAAAACCTGTAAAAGAAATATTTTTTATCGCAACAGCAACGGTATATAAGCCTTAGGTATACAATTAGGTAGCATATAGTAACTTTAAAAAGTCACTGAAGAGTTTCAAAAGTTTGCTTATTGATAACAAGTCTCAAAAAAAAACATTATTCGCAAAGTTTTAGCCGTAAATGAGTACTATATTTTAGTTGGGTATAAATTGTCAGACGAAGAAATAAAACATACCTGCAGTTGGAGCCATAGAAGTCGATGGCGTCATGAACGATCTCGTTATAGGCGGCGGCATATTATAATAGAAGTAGGAAGGTGAAGCTGTCGTCGAAACATTTTTACTAAGATTCGAACTTTGAGTTTTGCTTGTTGTAGGAACCGATACATTTTGGCTATATGACGCTTGTGATTCTTCATAGAATGGGTTATTACGGTTATATTCAGGTTGGTCATCCCTTTTTTTGTTACCTATAAATTTCATAAGTTACTTTATTAGTGTCAAATTCAAAATCTATTATCGAAATGAAATACAAAAAATGTTTACCGTCACGTAAATGTTCCGCAAATAATAAAGAATTTTGAATGGAACTATTTACATTAGGCCTAGTCATCAATGTACCTAGAGATTCTACTGTTCTTGGAGGTGTTAAATCGCCCTGTAAAAATCATAAATAATTCTTATAATTTATTCATTGGCACAACAAAGAATTAAACGGCGGTCTTCTTTAAAAAAGACTACGTGTAAATGCTAAGAATTTAGACAACCAGGAAAGCCCGTTATGCTTACGAAGCCGAATTATTCTCTTTATTTATGAAACCTTAATACTCGTATAGATATTCATAAACACTAAATTAGTCAAATTAAAGGCATTAATATAAGTATTGTGTGTAGCCAAGGCCAAAGATAGTTTACTTACAATAGCGTTTTGATTATCGGATTCTTGTACTTGCGAGCCATCCTGCAATCAAACAGGTAATAATTAACAATAGATGATAAGAAACAATTTGAGATAATTATATCACTCCAGATGCTAACCTCGTTCAATAATAAATCCTCAATAATTTTATATATTTCAGGGTTTAATAATATTTTTAAAATCTCCTCTTTACGTTGGAATTCCTCATATTTCTTTTTGTGTATTAATTTTTGAAATTCAACACGAGCATACATCTTATCTGATTCTTTTTGATAAACGTCGATTCTGAAATAGTAATATTTGATTTGAACATATCTACTTCCAATAATGTCATAATTATTATATTCAAATAAAATACATTCTATATAAAATCTTTATATTTCATTAATATCAGTGTAGATCACAAATATCTATAATATTAGCAACGCTTCGCAATCCTTCATGTCAATCAAATTAAGTTAATTTAAACTAATCATTTATTAGCGATGCAGCGCTCAATCTTTATTTAAACTAGTGATTTTTGCGATAGCGTATATTCTCATTCTATTTCAAAGTATTTACTAAAAAACCTTCGTTTAACCAAAGCTCGTTTCTGGTGTACCTCGCAATTTAATGTTAAATCACATTTAAGGAATATAATATCTACTGCATGCAAAAAAACAAATATATACATATATATATATAGTATAAGTATGTATATAATCACCCAATAAAGGAACTTATAATAATTATACTAACTTACATAATATTATAACGCAAAAGCTTGTTGTCTGTTGGTTAGAAATTTGCATTCCCTATTTATAATATAATAAAAAAACTACAAATTCTTGTTTGTTGGTGTCAATGCTGTAGTTATTTAATTCTAATAATTTTGATTACTCCTTACTTCGTTCGCTAAAGTGACCGTTTTTAGACCATTTTATGAAATATTGTTTCGCAATAAAACAAAAGTTGTATGTTAATACATATTAAGAAATTGTGATATTTAACATTATCTAAGTGATTTTCCGATGCCGTAGGTCGTGTCTTCGACTCCCATGTTATACATTCACAATGAAATAAGTAAATATTATTTTAAATGAATAATTGTTTTGTAAAATATATTTCTAAAATTCCACAGGTCTGCGAAGGTACAAAACTGCTGTCGCTTAATATTTTACTTATGTAGGATGCATATTCATTTATAAACATTTTCGCAAATCACAAAATCTGTCGCTCTACATATACAAGTAAATTATTACCGTAAAGTAAAACGTTCAGTTGCATCCATATTAAAATGATACCTAAACACAAATTCATAGAAGGGGTTATACAAAGGCCATACATCAATAAAATAATTATAAAATTACCACTGGTATGTTTCCTTGTTTACAAAAACGGAATTTTGCAAATCAGTGCTTTTAAAGTGATAAACACCAACGCAGACCTGTGTCATTATCAATTTTTTTAAAAGATCTAAGGATTCGCAAAGCATTTGCTTTTGCAATTATTCAAACCTTATTTGTCGCTGACGGCACGAATCGCACGCCGCGTCATCGACTATGGCTTCCTCTTCCTTTCTGATTTTGCTGGGACCGGCTGAGAACAAAGTCAATTATCGCAAAGCTCTTGCTATTAAATTGCACAACAAAATGACATAAATAGTAGCGAAGAATTAATTCACGATTCAGTTTTGAATGAAACCACGACAAATTTTCTTGGAGGTACAAATGAGGTTCCAACTAAGCCCTTCATATACTTTTTATAAAAAACATAGCAATCTTTTTTACTTTTAGTATTCAGTTATCTTTTTGTCTGTATTATTTTTTAGTAATAGAACTCGCTATGCTTGTGTTCGCATGTTTAACAGTACAAAAACCATGTAATATATTACCTTTCATATTATCACTAACGGTAGGACGCTTTAAACTTGTATTTGGTATGAATGGTGGAGGAGGCTTACTAGGATCAAACCTGTCCATATTGAGTCTAAAAAAGTAATTTTTTTGTTACAAAGAAAATGCATTGCTGAACTGTACTAGAAATACTTCACATAAGTACACATACTTAGGAGTTGCAGGTTGTGGTAGTTCTTGATTAAGGGAAACCCTCATAGTTGGTGGTGGAGGTGCTAAAACAATAAAAAAAAAATTTCATGCTTAATAAGATATATTCTATGATATAGTAAATATAATATTTTATAAATCTCCAATGTTACTGTTTTGTACATTAAGATAATTAATAATAATAAATACCTGTATATACTGGAGGTGTTGACAGTGAAGAGCTTGTAGAGCTCTGAGTTGGAGGTGGAGGTGGAGGAGGAGGAGGTAAATGTTGCATTTGAATTGCTGGTGGTGGTGGAACAACTGGCATTGACATCATTTGTGGTGGCATTGGCCCCATATTTATCGGTCCCATGTGCATAGGGCCCATACCCATACCTGGCTGCATTGGTGGAGCCATATGTCCCATATTATATGTAAGTTGGGGTCCATTAACAGAAGATGACTGTGGTGCTGGTTGTGGGGGTGGTGGTGGTGGCGGTGGTCCAGCTAAAGACTCTTGTATATAATTAGCTATCTGTGGTATTGTTTCAGCTGAAGACATAGACATATTAGCGTGTCTCTCTGCTAGAACCTTAGGCAGTTTACCTGTAGTTAAAAATAATGTCTCTTCATCCTTCGTTGCATGGATAAATGTACAAACTTCCCTGGTACATGGTGCTCTGTTTTGATAGTCATGACAGAACTTGACAGTTTTTTTTAATTTCTCAATGTCTAATTCATGTCTAAATCTACAGGAACTACCTTTAGTACATTTTCCCCACATGTAATCTCTACATGTATCTGATTTTTTATTATTTGTAACATTTCTTGTGCCATTAGTAGCTGGTGTTGTAAGTGAAGATCCGGCTGACTGAGAGCCATCATATTTGTTGTTGTTGTTCATTTCTTTGTAGTTAGCTCACAAATAAATAAAGAGTACTTCATTAGAGATCTCAAATGTAGCACCAACCATATAGGATTTCAATATTTAACTTAATCTATAATTTGTAATATAGTAGTACTGACAATTATGGTAACTGAAAATATGTAACAACCTGAAAATTAATATCTGTAGTAGTTTTACAAATTACAAATATAATATTATCTAATGCTTCACTTTAAGTGTAATCGAAAAACCAGTGTTAAAATTTTACCAAGTAATAGTTATTTGTACTAACTACATAAAATACTTACACATATTCAAACTTTTGTATTTTTTAACGAAACTTTGAACAAAAATTTCAAGAAAGTTTACAGTTTTCTGTATGATACTTAACTATGATTTATATGACATAAAAATATTAAGGTAAACAAAAACATTATGCTGCAATTACACGAGATCACTCGTCAATATATAATAATACAACATATAACGTCAACATAACACATATTACTTTGTTATAATAAATAAGTACTTAAGCTATGGCAATTAAAATTAAGACAAGAAAATAGGTCATGATTACCTGTCCGTTACAAATTCACCATCTTATATTTAAAACATTCACACGCACCATAAACATAATATAAGCACGCAAACAGCTTCAGCTCACAACCTACAACAAGATGGCGGATCACGGATACCGACAGCTAGTATTGCCAGTTGCGAGGAATAAAAAATCTTAATATTTATTAATTTAGGTAACACTAGGCACACTTATGCACGTTTGATGAGTGGTCAAAAATTAAAGGCGTAGGAACAGCTTGTCAAGAAACCTATAAAAGACGGAGATATAGTCCCATACATGAATTATTTTCATAATGTAGCTGCTCTTCCCAAATCTTTGGGTGTCATGTAATAATGTTTCGTTAAAAAACTGGGAGTACAAAGGCAAACAGTATGCTGAAATTCAACCTGGGATTTATTAATTGAGATAGGTTGAAAGTTCTAAAATTGTTACTTCTGACATTTCCAGAATGCGTTTAGGACATGTACAACTCATAATTTAGCAAGGATTCGTATTGTTGACAGTAATATTTGTGAGTGTGGAGAAGATTTTGGTGACCTCGACCATATTTTCTTTTATTGTAGCAATATGACCGCACCTCCTTTCTGAATTCCTTACAATGACACGTTCCGTTTCCGACTTAAATCTCCTGCCTTTTGCATTGTCCTTTATTGTTTTACAATCATTGATATACAAAAAACCCAAGATGCTCACTCAACGTCTAAAAAACGTCCTCAAAAAATGAGCGCAACATTCTAAATTGTGCGCTCATTTCAAATAGTCTCGCGTCGCTCGCGTCTGAGAGCAGTCGTTAAAAATGTCAAAGTGTTATGTGAGAAATTGTAAAAATATTACGTCAAGAAGGCTAAAAAAGGATGGGATATCGTATTTTCGGTAAGTAAAAAACTTTATTGATTAGTTTTTGTTGTTTTTATGACTGATTATAACAAGCAATGTGTGATTTTTATTTATTTTTTTAAAAACTTCATTCAACGCAGAAACTTCTATACGGCCAACTTCTATGGCTGCTTGTTCAGTGTTAGATCAACGCATTACAGTCTTCTTTTTATTTTAGTCGCATTATAAAAATGACCCTGTTCTAATAAATGGAGTCGATTTATTTATTTGTGTTTTTTTTATAAATAAATGTACTTTTGAACTTTTTGTGTGTAGTTTTTGACAAAAAAAAAACGCTATATAAAGTGTAGGTCAGGAGGTAGCCAATTTAACATTTTTTTTAATGTTCGTAAATATTTTGATATTGCTTACAGATTAAAATACCGGATGATGGCGGTGATACTGAAGTGTGTCCTACGAGTTCAATGTTTAATTTAGAAATTGAAAATAAATTCAAATCTCCTACCACTTCTCTAAGCACGGGGTCAGTTTGGATACACCTCGAAAAGTTCGTATAAAAAGCGATCTTCACAAATGCCGCAAAAGGTTAATTAGCAAGGAAAGAGTCATTAACAACTTAAGGAAAAAGAATTCGAGACTTGTTAAAAAGACTATTTCACTGAAACAAAGAATGCGTTAAATGTTTTAACGAAAAGATTTAAATCGTTTTGAACCAAATATTTGAATAAACAATTTTAACGATTATTATTTGTTTTTTTGATGTACCCATAGGTTACCCAAAAACATATTTATGCACAAATAAAAGTATATTTATGTGTTTAAAACACAATTTAACAAACTCTTAAAATACTAAATAGTAATGAAAAAAAAGTCATGTTCGACTCCACTCAATACCTTGTCATACCGACAGCGGTCGGTCGTAAAATTTTATTGCTTTAAGTACACTGCGTTGTAATAACAACTTTAAACAATTCGCGTAAGGTTGATTTTGAATAATATATGCTTGTAACTATAGAAAGAGACAGAAATAGTGTTTCGGGACACTTTCGAGCGTTACTTTTATTCGAGACTGTGCATCTTGGGTTTTTTGTATATAAATGTTTACAATGTATTATCTTCTTTCATAATCAATAATAATATTAAGATTTATTATGTATGTAAATATTATGTTTTTTACTAGATCTAGATCTAGATATGTACCATTATCCATTTGTTTCCTTTTGATGTGATTCTTTACTTTTCTAGCGTTTAGTTTCCCTACAGTTTACTTGAAACTGGCATAAAGTTATAACTATTGCCATAAAATTAGAAAAAAGGCGTAGAAAGGTCGAGAAGAACCAGCATTAGCTCTGCAGCACTCTATAGTTCCAAGTTAAGCCAGCGCGGAGCCTGTAGCAAATTCTTTCAAGGGGCTCTTCTCAAGTTTAGGGTAGTAAATAAAACAAAACCGTTATATATATTTTTTTGGACTTAATATCGGCAGATTTAGATATTCAACAAAGCTTGTAAAATATATTACGCTGCTATGGAAATTAATATTTATACACTGCTATTTTATTAAAGTTTTTGTTGGTAAGGAACTGGAAACGCTACACCACGCTGCACATGACATCTTCAGACACCATAGAATGCTTTAGAGATATTTCATTTCAATTAAGGTATTGTACGTCGTGCACGTTGTAATCTATAAAGAACTTTTTTTTCTTCAATGAAAACACGTCTTTTTTTTGAGTATGATAGTCTATTCTATTATTATTATTATCAAAAAATAAATATTAATTTGTGGTAGTCGGTTTTGCAAAGTATGTAAGTATTACTACGAACGCCGCCTTACAAATTTTGAATTTATGAGAATATTTTGTTTGTACGAAAAAACATAAAATCTCTTTAAAAAGAATAGAAGCTTCCTACATTTATAGATAAATCTACTCGTAATAAAGACAAAATTAGTGCACCAATCACAAGGCTGTAAAAACGAGTAATTCTTTCCAAGGCAATTGTATACGTTTATTCAACAAAATCCCTAGTGAGATACAAATATTGTCAATAAATAAATTTAAATCGTACATTTAAGTAAAATTGCTTGCTAAGGCCTATAATATAATTGAATACTTAAACGATCATAGTGCTTGGACATGAATTGCTTCAGTATAAATAGGTAACACGAATTTACCAAAAATTACTGCACATAGCTGATTTACCTGATATCTAGAAGGATGCGAGGAAGTTTTATATGATTTCTAAAGGATTCACGTTTTTTTAATGGCAATAGAAAAATGTTATTGTGTTCTATGATTGAACTTTATGCCAGTTTCAAGTAAAAGCTAGGGAAACTAAACGCGAGAAAAAATAAAGAAACACATCTAAAAGAAAAGGGACAAGCTAGTTAAAAACATAATATTTACATAAATCTGATCTGAATAATATATGATTATCTTGATATTAACATATGATATGAATAAATATAATTTAAAGAACTTAGTTTTAATTAATCCTAAGATCCGCGGGATTAGTTTGAGTTGATAGATTAGCTTTTTTCTAAATAATTATTAACTCTTAAATTTAAAAAATTACCTCTAACATCTCATAACTGTTATAGTAATTAAATATGATAAAAATTATGTACCTAGATTAAAAACACGTATTCATAGAAATACTACCTAATGCACAATTTAAGTAATTAAGAAAACAATAAGTGTTCTACTTTTAAATTTTAACAAACGTTAAAAAAAAATTCATTTTTCAACATTCCCCTGTAAATTTTAATTGTTACCACTGTTTCTATGTCTTTCATAACAAAAAAATATTTTTATTTAAAAAAAAGGATACCACAACATATCACAATATAAGTGCTATTTTGGATAAAATATAAAGGGAACACTTTTTTATTTATATTATTTTATTCATAAGTATAATAAATTTACATTTATGTACAACTTAAAACAATTTCTTATAACTAAAATAATTCTAATGTATGAAAAATATCTCAATTTATGAATAATAAATTAATGAATAGTACAAGTTGTGTGGGCCCAGTGGCACATTCTGTTTTCAGGTATTTACAAAGATAGGTGATATAATGGGGAATGACAATTTTGTGAGGAATTAAATATTATTTACATAGAGCTCTATATTTATAACATCTTATTATTTGAGCATCAGTTGCCCTCTATGTTCTTTATGTGGACCAATTTTAAAATACCTAGAATATCTTCACCACTTATTTTAGCAACACATTTTTGTACTAAATCTGATAATAGCAGGCGAGTTTAAGGGCAGGATATTCGACATAATTGCTTATTGAAAATGATTCTTTGATTGCACTTTCTATGACCAATATAACCAATTGGTATACCCAATCATAAAAAATATAAAATCTTATATAATTCTTATATAACTGGCTGAATTTAATGAAAGGGTTTTGAATTGATAATTAAATATTACTATTAAGTCACATATTAAAAGTTGTATCTGTAAAATTAAGAATAATTTACGAGGCTTTAGTGGTGAGTGATCAGTGATTAGTGATTATACTGGCGTGAATAATGCATATCTTTTTACTTTTATTGTGATCATAGATATTAGAAATAAGGACAATATTATAAAGTTCTATTTAAGATTTCCAGATTTTCATTGTATAAAATATGTTAAAAGTTCAAAGATAAAGATAAAGTTTCAATACACCTAAATGTAAAGAATTATAAAGAGTGTAACTCTGATATTCTCAAGTATTGGTTGGTACCACACAAAAACAGATAACAGGCTAATAAGAAACAAAAAAAAATTCGGGAATAGGTGGGTATTCACGTTGCCGGTTGAATACCTTTGGGCTTGATCATCATAGAAGCTTTTTTAAGCGTATAATCCCAGCCTCTCCAACGGAACCATACGATACCTGAAATATTTTATTTTATTATAATTTGATATATCTTTTCATTATTATTATTAATAAATAATGCCGATTCGCTATAAAATAACGAGAGTGACTTAAATTTAAATTCACACAATCTTATCTTTCATTATAGGTCGATTTACATCAGACGAGCGAATACTCATTCTATCCCCACTATGTTAAATTCTTTTAGTGCAAACAACCGTTGACCGTAGATGATTCTTTCAATGTTCTTAGTACGTTCATAAAGATTCTATTAAATATTCATAGGCTCGCTCAGTCGATGTAAAGATGTAAAGTTCCGACGTGCTCGCGCCTCTTAGAGGTCTCATCAAAGCGCTCTTGTGTTCTAGCGATTGTTCCAGCTTTAGCTGTTTGTTCGTATGATCTAAACGCTGAATACGACTTTTCGTTTACACGAAAGAATGCTCTTGTTCTCGCTCTGTGTTCGTTTGATGCAAATCGACCGGCATTATTTATAATGTGCCTAAAATAGAAATTTATAGATCATATGATTCTCATTAAATTTAAAGATAAGTAGCATAACAACACATTATTTAACTATCAATAGCATGTTTATTGATCACGTATGCCTATTTTGTATTTATTTTTTCAAGATTTACAGGCTTTAATACTCTTAGCTAATGTTGCTTTCTCTCACACATAAAGTGTCTTGCTCTGGATATTGTACATTTTTGTACCTACCTTGCCTGGCAGTAAGATCTTGCGGATCATGAAGATACAATCCATTTAATCCGCGACCACATGATTTCCACCACCAACCACCTTTCAGCATTGAAGCGCAGTTTAATGATGATCTATCATTATCCCTGTAATAATTAATAAGCGAGGTTATTTTTATTAAACACTTATTTTATTATAAAAGATACATAAGCTTTCTATGCATACATAGGTATGGTTCTGAATCTGAGGTTTGGACAAGCCGGTCTCTGTGTCCCTTATTACTGTTAATATTTGATCAAAGAAAGCAGAAAAATCAGAAAAGTTCGATTTTATAAATATTTATGATATTGACACGCGTGTTAAAGAGCGATGCCGGTCTGATGTTTGTGATTATACTTATTTATTGTTATTTTATGTATAGTGTATATACAAAATAAGACTTCAGCAACATGTCAACGCCCTTGATTTGAGAACTGGCAGTAAATGTAAAATTAAATTCATTTAATGTTTCTTTTTTTTGACGTTCATAAGTGTACATTGTTACCTACATGAATAAATAAATTTTGAATTTTGAATTTTTTTTGAATTTTGTCAAAAACACTGTGTATCGGTTGAAAAGGAAAAATTGAATTTGCGTTCCCCTATTGCCATAACTTCAAATTAAATTTGATAAAAGCCAAGAGGCTGATTGCAGATGGATTTAAAAAAATATGTGTAGGTAAATAAAAGATCTGGTGGAGAGATGGGAAATGAAAAAGTCCTTCAGATTTAAGTAGTACAGCGTAAATTCAAAGTTTTTATTTTAATCTTAGACCTTTGGGTACATCCAGATTCTTACCTGTTGTAAGTTGAGAAGGGGCTGTTATTGGATCCGTACCAGGGGTCATTAAGAGAATCTCCGGCGTTCCCCTCATATCCATCTATCTCAAGTTTGTAGTATTCCGCTTCGGAATATATTTTGAAGTGCGAATACTGCGCGTACCTGAAAGTATGAAACAAATTAATTAATCACATGGCTTATACTGACAATTCAAAATATTTGATATTTATATGCACATTTCATAGTAAGTGCGAGTATAAGTGTGTGTATAAGGAATTTGAAAATATTTACCTCTTGTTACCATCAAAATCTTCCAGCTCTACGCGAAGCATGTAATCATCGTTATTAGTGAGCATATATATGTTTTCATTTCCTAGCCAAAATTCCTTGCTGGTATCACCGAAGCCATTTTTATAATCACTCCAATCTCTGTTGAAATTTTCAGCAGGTGTACCGAAATCATCACGACGGTGAATAACCTTAAATATTAATTAATACTTTTTATATAATAATTTAATTATAGTTTTCATTCCAAGGTTTGTAAAATTTTAAAAGGCTACAGGTACTAAAATCTGATACGGAAGTGAACTGATACTTTATAGAAGGTCATTATTCTGCCCATAGCCTGGATCCTTTAATACGTTAAAAAAATAGGGAAAGTAAATCGTAGGCATTGCACTTACAGTCCAGCCACCATCAGCTATAGCTTGTTCACAAAAGACCTTGAGGAACCAATACGTTGTACCACGAATCTGAAGATAGTACACGCCAGAATCTCGCATGCCTGCATTCAGCAGGTCCACACAGGAATAACCCTGTAAAGAATTAGTTTTATTGTCACCGTAATGAATCGAATTTCTAATAGAATTCGATATGACGATAACATAGTTTCGCATTGCGTGAAATATGCAACAGGATATGTCTTACGCAAGCCGCAAAGCCTTAGGGTGTTAGAATATAAATCGCTTTATACTTACACGTGTGTAATAAACTATTATTCTAATAGAAAATATTTATGATCGCATACATCGGTAATCAAATATAATCATAATCAATATTTCGTAGTATTGAATAAAATAAACCACAACCTGACGATTTGGTAGAGGTTAAAAAAACAGTTTGGCTCTACCATAAGTTTTACTCTGCTAAAACAATCAGTCTCGCTCTCAATCACTTCATCAAGAAGTTTATATTGTAATCATAAAGTTGTTCAAAAGCAGTTTATAATTAAACTAAATGTATGTGTTCGCAACAGGAATAAATTACAGCGTCTGAATTGAATTATAGAAAATTGTTGACCAATATATTTAATATAGACTATTACTGGTTCCCTATTGCTCAAGCGAGAGACGTAAAAGGTATGAGAGCAGGTAGCTGGTTGATAACTTATGTATTTCTGAGTACTTAGCCACATTACGGCCGCAAATGCAACAGTCAGGTTGGAAACAAACTTATTAAAATTCCATCTGTAGAATTTTGGTTTTAACCTGTTTTAATTAATTGATAATTCGGTAAAATATCAATTACATTTAACGATTTCAGTTAGCAGGACGAGTATCATATTTCCACAAAAAATGTTTCAATTATAAAATGGATTAAGTGGTACTTAAATATGTATATATGTATTGTTAAAGTAAAACTTATTTTTATGATGAAAATTAGGTACGCATTTAAGCCAGTGTAAAATATGAAGGGCTGTCTTCAAAAACATTTGACTCACTTTAACATCCTTATAGTTGGCGACAATTTCCGAAGCGAATGTGTTGTTGCCAATAATTGGTTTGTTTTTCACGCTTGGGAAGATGATGCCGCCTTTACGACTGGTGGGACGAGGGCTCGTCGGGCCAGTGCTGGCTGGGGTCACCGTCACTGTTGCGCTGCTTGAACTTGTGCTTGAGTTACTGGGACTGCTCGGGCTGTACGTGACACCATAATTATGTAAGATGAAACTATTGAATATTATTAACCTTATATAATAAATTTCTAGTTAAAATTTCGCAAACAAAATTCGCAATTGCAATCACATTTTTAGGAACTATTCGCTTGTTGCAAAAAAGAAAATGGCTTCACCTATTATTAGCTGTTGGAATGGATGGCGTAGTAAAGGCAGGTGTAATAGTGCTGGGATCTGTTGCAGGCTCGTCTACTCTATATCTGTTGGGTGCATACTCTACTAGTCGATCTATAGTCGGGTCTAGTAATAATTCCGCCGGTACTGGTCGTTGTGCGAGGGTTGCTACATCATCTTCTTGCTTTTTTAATCGTTTCTCTACCATGTCTAGATTTTCAATAATGAGATTTGTTTTTACACGTAAATCATTATGAATTTGACCAATAGCTCGCTCTTGCCTTTGCGTTTGAGTCAGGAGTTCATCAGACTTTGGCACTAAATCGTCTACAGAACTTTTTGTACCTACTACCACATCCCACACCTCATCCATTTTCTCTGATACGCTCATCATGGGTATAATTTTGTTGACCAATGTATCTATTTTATTAGTTTTAGAAACTGGCGAAGATGTGCTTGTGGCAGTACGGTTTTTAAAAATGCTATTGACATTAATTGATGCAGATTCGGGTTCCACTATAGCGGCATGAACATCTGCCATCATGTACAACACCTTTCCTAGATTTTCTGAAACAAGGTTAATATGGAATTGCAATTTCCTATCAACAGTTGTCATTGATGTTCTTAATTGATCTACTTCTTTCGTTATTTCATTTACGACCTCTGTATTTAAACTCTTCGCTATTTCGATAACGTTGAGGTTAATAGGTTTTTTTTCACTTGCTTCAGCGTTTATATCATCAACGGGTAAAAAGTTATTATCAATTTGGGTTTTGAGGCCAACTAGTTTAGAGTCAATGTCAGATACTTTTTGATCTAAAGATTCTAGTTTTTTATCAAGTAATTGAGAGTTGCTTATTCTATTATCATTATTTTTTTTGTGAACATTTTCAGTCACAATTTCTTCTTCATCTTGTCCAATTCTGCTAAACAACTTGAAGTCTAGATTTCCTAGTTTAGATATAATTGCGTCAGTTTTAATAATGTTATCGTTAACTCGTGAATCTAAAGCCTCTACTCTTCTCATGAGATGTTCAACGGCTTTATCCAAATTTTCTATTCTTTGAAGTTTGGTCTCTAAGGTACTCACTATGACCTCAAATACATTGAAGATGTACTGCTCTCTGAAACAAATAAAAATCAGAATTATTTATCAACCTCGGATATCAACTGACGTCGAAAGAAACTTTTTTCAGTAAAACATTTATGGCCGTATTATATAAATGATGAACTATTATCAGACTGATGACCAATAATAATCAAAAAATATATCTCTATATGTAGGTACTCGTATATCAACTAAATTGATAATATTATATTTTAAGAATTGTATTGACGTAATAAAAAAATGTAAATAATCTTCTTTCTATTGATGTATATTCGAAGCAATTACATTTTTACGCACTGTGGTGTATTAAGCCAATGAGGAGTTAACAATATGATAAAAAATAACATTTGTGTAAAAATAGGGACTGTAGTGTGGTGACTGACTGTACAGGACTCTAGTAAGAAATTCGTTAGAAATTCGAAGGTACATCTCGCTATAGTCATTAAACAATTAAAAAATTAACACAAATAATTTATTAAATCATTCATTGTCATTAGATAGTCCTCAAAGTGAGATAATTACAAGTTACGCAATGTATTAAGTTTTAAATGTAACGCATTGTACATTGATTTTATCGTATGCTTTAAATATATAATTGAAACACATTTGAACATTTTTGTACAATATTATTATGAACGTAAAATGATTGTTGCGTAGTTGTACGAAACTGTTCTCTCAAGTTAATTTTGTCACCTGTTTATGTTATAGTTGCAATTGCGCTGGTAGGAGGTACAACCTGCTCCACGTTGCGCAAATCTACCTTAAAATTATGGGTGCTGTCTGCAAAACTAGAGCAGAATTAAAGCATTCATTTTATTAAATCGATCGGCCAGTCGTAAAGCAATTATAATACGCATTTTGCAAATTTCTTCTTAGATATTATGTGCTAACCCGGTGTTTGATTATTATTTAGAAGTCATTTTGAAATCTGACTTCGAAATTGCTAGAAATATTAAGTAGACTGTAGCGCGCAACCAAAGACGCAGTTACGCCGCCTACGTTATGAATTTTGTATTTATACTTAACATCTGAAACTTCCCACGTTATGTCACTATACATGTGCATATACGTACATTTTTATTTTAAGACATAATGGTACTTCTAGACCCGCAATGTTTGCTTACACTTCTAGCTAATGTCACTAATAACTGCTTCAACAATGACCGTTCGAAAATGAAATGCCACTGGGATTACTTATGCAACGAGCATTTTAGTAGAGGACTGGTTTATTGTACCAAATTGTCCTGTATGGAGCAGTGAGGTGAGTGGTCGGTAGCTAAGTCGATGATGGCACTCACTAAACGATACCGACGGGAATGTGGCTCAGGGCCTTTTAATATTATCTTAAGAGTGCCTCGTCATTTTGTATTGTAACTAGCATCTAATCCACAAAATTAAGTTTCATAATGGATAAGTTTGCTAACTAATATGTTTGATATTAAGATTAGCTTACGTTTTTTTTGTTGGTAAAGGCACTGTATGCTATGAGGTGTTTTATATTATTTCAAGAAAACATTACTTATTTTTTGATCTGACATTTTGGATGCCACTAAGAAATGGCGTACAAAACAAGTAATTTTATACAATAATTATGATGACTACAGCAGTCTTTTCTCGGTTAATGTAAACGCAGACCTTGTGACATGAAGACAGGAGTAGGCAATAGGGGCAAGTAAACGCGCAGATCGAGCCTTCATCGAGATAATATTGCTTAAACTAAGTAAATGCATTTATTATATGTTGAGCAAAATGCGGCAATTTGTATGTTGCCATTTATGGATTATTTAAATCAAATGAAATATTCGTTTAATTTTAATCGAAGGCCAACTCGTGCTCTACATATGTCGTAGGTATTATATTGTTTGATTTTAAGAGGTGTTAATAAAACCAAGCTTTACATAGGGCAGGTATGTTAAAATATATTTGTATATACACTATTGTTACAATGTTTTTAAGGCAGTTAGAAAATTAAAGTTTATCCATAAATTTTTGTATCTTTAGAACACAGGCAAATGACAAAGCTTATTTCGTACCTCTTAACAAGACGAGTTCAACTGTTGATTATATATATTATCTCGGAAAGAACGTAAAATTACGCAAGAAAGACAGTAGGATTTTAAATGTAGCAACAAAACATGTTAATGACAGTAAATTGGAAAGTAATGCAAAACGAAAGGGCGGAGTAATTAGACACGTCGGCATTTATAAGTCGATTACGCAAATGATCAACGATTTAATTCAAGGTTCTGAACGTGTGCCAATTACAAATAATATGTAAACAAAATACCTAGCTAATATAAATAAAAAAGCTCCTAAACGATTCATTGCATAAATTTTGAACTTTTTGTATTGTCGCGAATACAAATCCCTTATTTTACACTATAAAATAAGGGAAAATCCTTTTAATTTTCACTATTAGTCAGTAATGAATGAAAATGATGAATTTATTAATGAATGAAATCAAACTTTATAAACGATTAATGAACGACAGATTCAATAAATCGTAGGTCAATAAACATTATTCGTTAGTTACTAATAAAGAACGACAAAGGGTACGTCTATAACAACTACTCAGATTTGTATTATAATAACAAATGTTACGTTAGGTAAGGTTATATAAAACAATTACATTTTTTAAAATCTATTAATGGACAAAAATTCCGGATATCCACGAGCAGTGATATAATCATTTGGATATGATTGACATCGGCCGGAGAAAGTCACGCAGCTAATTACTATTCGCCACTAAGCTGAGCTGTATAAACTATTAACTCATTCTTCCATGGAAAGTCTAATAACGAAACTATGCAGATTGACTTTTTAAGCCTACTGGGACTGCCCTGACTATACTGATAGTAACTTATTAGTTGTATAGTGACATAGTATATTTCATAGAAGAACATCTTACAGATAGTCAGGTATGCCTGTTATATTTCGCTTAACTTTAACCCAACATTCCCTACTTATTTAGCCGTTATTAAATGAGTGTGAGAGATACTGGATATTATATGTAATAATTTATATTACATATAATATGTTTGTTCTATAAACAAAACAGTGTCGACAATGACGTTATTTCATGCCGAATTTAAGTATAGTGGGTTGTTGTAAACGCAATACAAAATTTTACCTTTCATTAAATTTATGACAAGATATAATTGAGCCATTTACGTAGCTATAACACGGGTACATTTTCTACATCACGACAGGCCTTGAAGAGGACTCCTTTGAAAATATGTTCTGTATCCGGTGACTGGATACAGCGGTTGAAGCATTTACTCACCACAATGAAGTTACCGTTATCTTCAGCTATCAACATTATCAATCACTAAAGTTTATTATTCACCGGCGGCGCTGACCTCACAACTATATTATCTAAATTCGAGGTAACTCAACACAAAACAAAGGGCTTTTAAGGAATTAAGAACAATCGTCTACGCAGCCATAACAATAGGAGTTTCTGGAGTTGATGTTTTTATATGGCTTATAATATAATAGAGGTAGTGTGTAATTACACAAAAGCTATCTTATCACTTTTTAAATCTTTGCGTTATACGTGGATGGTTTTTAGCTTCATGTATAAATGGTCGAAATACTTAAGATCCGATCCCCAAGTTGTATTCATTTTAGTTGGAATGTAAATAGTTGAATGCAACGGTGCAGTCGTTTAGAGTGGCAGATTGTACCTTCACGAGATTGCTTGCTATACGCGATCTATCTAGGTTACCCACATAATGTAGCATTACGCATAAATAAAAGAAGCTAATGGATATCGATTGAAATTTTTAAATTGTTTCATAATACTAAGTGCATATTGCAACTGAAGTTGTCTGACGTAATTATCCTTTTGAAGAAAATAAATTAGTAAAATATTTATAAAAAATATTTCTTTCATTGAGAAAACATTATTTCTTGTCTAATGTGTGTTACGTGATTTATGGGCATATTTAAAAATGTGTAATCATAAGTATATTTAAAAGGACTCGTGTTATTACGACTTTCTACGTATAACAGGCCTAGTTTTCATTAAGTAACGAGTATAACTGTGTGAATATTGTGTGAACCAGTACTCATGTGATGTATTATATAATAATTGTTGAAGCGAGTTCTAGCTACATACTATGCTGCTGCTAAGCTATTTATTTGGAAGTAACTACAATTAAAACAAAATGTATTATTGATAAAATATTAAAGAACTGAAAGAGGTAATGTTTAGAAAATCGATAACATATGCGAGGTATGACTATATCGACAGAAACCTTGTCAACTTAAAATCCTTTATAAATCATACCTTTTTTGTTCTTGCTTGCTTGTTGTTATTGTTATTAAAGATATTTATTAGGTACGAGATTTACTTATTTAAATCAAAATCATTTTTCTATCTTAACGGCTATTAGCCCTAGCTAGTACCTACCTGTACTGATACGATAGAATGAGTACGTTCTTCACTGATTATCCTACATCTTATAACTAACGATATAGCATGCTTGCTATATCGTTAGTTATATAGCTATAAGATGTAGAGTTGCTGCTCTTGTGAACTCAGCCAGCGTATTAACAAATAGGTCAACCTCGATAAAAAGTCTGTTTATTAGTTGTATTGCTATTGGTAATATTAAACAAATTGGAATGTGCGAGCGGTACATCCAAAAGTAGAGACTCCGTCTCAGGTTTTTACTTGGTACCCGTAGATCGAGTGTCTCCATTATATCCAGGTTACGAACCCTATCCGTAAGTATCTTAAATAAATACAAAGACAAAGCTAGCTTTCTTCTGAGGCGTAGCATGGTCATAACCAACCATACCCAGAACAAACAGGGTAGGGAACACAAGGAATATACTCCATACAGTCTCCTATAAAGGTAATGAGTATATTTATTTTTCGCTCTGTTTTTCAGGTTTGACATAATCAAAGAAACAGTCCCACATTGTAAGTTACAAGATTTACCGATCAATCTCCTTCGTGCCTTCTCCATCTTCATCTTTTTTTTTTTTGTATATATACAATGTATATACAATGACCTATGGTACGTGTCCCGGTCCGGTGGTGGAGAGGCTGGCTATCTGTCACTCAGGTCTCCTGTTACAGAGACCAGTCTCTCACATAGACTTTCAAATGTTATCATCTTAGTTTTAATCATTGTAACCTTGTATGTATATGTGAGAGAAGAAATAAAGATTATTATTATCATTATTATCTACACGACACTGGCGAAGTACCTTGTGCCCATGTTGGCACAAACTAAACCCATAAAAAAAAGTTACAAGACTTCAAAACAGCAAATACTTAATTATATAAGTAGTTATAGAATTATATCTAACTGATAATGGAATACAGTGCAAATGTTTAAAAAATTGATGTGATTTATTATGAAGATCATTATACTAAACTATTTAATATGCATCTGTCAAAGTTTAAGTTATATTCAGCAAAAAAATCAAAATTTAACTATTAATTTATTCATTTTATTGATCGAAAATAACGCATAATTCTATTGAAGGATGAGAACATAAGGCCAAACGTGCACGACCGATTGTGATAAATAATGGATGGATAAAGAATAAAAATACTAAAAGATCAAAGACTTCATTCATACACACAATATTTTCTTTTTTTTAAGACACTCTCAAGACATATTCGAGTTCGTTTATAAGGGAAGGCCAAGTTAGCCTCCAAAGGGTTGGTGTGCTCTGCAAGGCGAGACGATATATCACTCCAGGCCACCGCTTGTAAAGTTCTCATCTCTGAGCGGAAGCTCACCAGTACCAGCTCCTTCCGCTTGACCATATTCAACGAAGAGCGATTGGAATCGTCATGAACAGTCACTTTTCATGCGACTTGATTCCTTGGCGTTGCATAGGAATGTGGGCTCTCTGCATCTTGTAATGCGTGTGCCATGGAGAGTGTTCAGAGGACTTGTTCGGACTTATACGGCACTTGAGTTTCATTATCGAACGTCAAAGCAGAATACAAAGTACCATCCGTATCACCGCAACGTCCGTCGTTCCACCACTGAGCGTTTTTTAAGGCAGTTTTTGCCGCCCACCAGCACTTTGCGGAACCAGCTGGCCTCTGAAGAATGCCGAACCATTTCGACTTACATTCAAGTAAAGAGCATAGCAATTCTTAAGAAAGGCTGGCAACGTACTTGCGAGCCTTTTGACAACGTGAGTTGTCAAAAGTCCATCACATGAGCTTCCTGCCCGTTTGCCCCAGGTTACATAAAATAAGGCATGCTACGTACTACATACTAGTATGGAGCATCTAGCATATTATACAAAAATAACTTCATATAACATTTCGGCGTTAAGAGCATTCATTGCACAATACGGAAAAGACATGTTGATAAATATTATGTTACGTGAACTAATCTTTGCCTTCTCATATTACTTGAAAGCATTTTATCCTGCTATCATCATTTGAATTTTGCTTTTTCACATCTTGTTTAGAAGCGAATAGCTTAATTTGCTGTTTGTTCCGGTTACAAGCATCTAATTGATGGGTATTAATCAACTGTATAAATCCTGTTTTTGTATACATCAAGATTCTAATCGATATTGCAAATAAATTATTATATCCAAATTGATCATTATTCATAAATTAAGGATATACGTATATTTAAATGATTGTCTGTAAGTTTGGAAGTATCAATACAGCGTACTTATAGCTAAAATCGTTGATTGTTGTTGATAGAATGAGGCATACTGGACGCAACCATATTTCGCCCTTAACTGGATGTTATTAAGCACATTAAAAGCATTAATTAAATAATTATAAGCGTTTACATGGTAGGGCGGAAATTAGAAAACGGAGGATAAATAAATATTATAACCATATTAACTCAACAGAGCCAATATACAAAGCAAGAAAAATTCATTTAAAATATTTCATCGAGTTCTTTGCCTCCATTTTGAGATGTAATCGTCTCAAAATGGAGGCGAGCGGAGCGCGGTTAGAATTTCTAGATGCATTATGCGTGCTATTTACAAAGCAAATCTTTAAAAAATTGTTTGTCTGCAAAATTTAATTCGAATAAATGTACCGCTGTGTTGCAATTGTATTGTAATTTGTAACCCTTAAAATGGAGTTTATTACTTAAGTGTCCTTTTATAGTTAGCATAATAATGGTTAGATGCGCGAATGTATGGTTTTCTTTTGCTACTTCCAATTAAATACACAGCCCCCATTTAGTATGGTTTAATACTGAATGACACATTAATTATATACTATAAATTACTCATAGATGTTATTAAACGTAATCCATATAGTACATGAATAAATTTGTATGCATGTTATCTTCGTTTACAATTTCTAATTTCATATTTGCCTTTAAAGCTTCTATCTTCGATTAAATCTATAATTGACGATATTATGAATATGACGAGGAGAAAACAAATTAAGTGGCAAATTACATAAGACATTGGGACAAAAAGTTCAACGTCCTATTTAATAAGAAAACCACTTTTTAAAACCAGTTCCTTAACTTGATTTTGGACAAGCAGTATACCAACATATTGTCGTTCAATACCTTTATGCAAATAACAATTGCGAACGATCACAATCTCATAGAAAACGACTGTAAAAGTCCATAAAGTGCAGTATTTTAATCAGAGCTTCGTTATGTATCTGACATTAAATAGTATGTCTAAAACTAATGCAATGTCGACAAAATCAACACTCCATCGCTGCCACATAATATTACTTATTATGACTTTGAGATTCTTTCGCAACGTTATCTCTTTTATCTAAACGCGTGTGTATACGACATCGACAAGTTTAGACAGTAGTTTCAGATATCTATGAACGAATTATGTGTACATATTTTATGGATAAGTCTCAATTATATTTTAATATATATCAACGTGAACGTTTTAGACTCACTTCAGGTGATTTTTTTTCTTTGTTTTCTTTGGTAGATTAAATCTAATTAAAGATTATTCTAAAAACATGTGCACTCGTTTAAAAACATCTTTAAAAAAATAGATTAAAATAGGAATAGGTTGTAACAGTTTCTAAAACTATCAAACGTTTGCATAATTGAATAAAAATAATGACATTTTAAAATACCGCTCCAACTTGCTGCCTAATTTATAATCGTAAATGATATATACTTATAGGTATAGGTATCATCACAAACTCTTTAATGATGGCTGCGTTTATAAAAATGAATCAATTGTCATTGTGGTTTTAATGTAAGGTAGCCAACCTTTGGGCATGTTAATGCTTATGCATACTATTTACGATTATTGATAACGTGGTATACTTTTTCTTATAGTTCTTTATTTGAGAGTCAAATAACGATTATTGGTCTATATTTATTTTCTGTTTAGTTCGATGTCGCTAAGAAGACCAGTGATCTTAAGTGCAGCAGGAATTGCTATTTATTTTTCAATAATAATTATGAAAACCCAATGGCGTTAGAAGCTATATGGTCTATGCAGATTCTTGTACATATTTCGCAATCATTTATATTTCTAATAGGCAAGTAGGTCTGCCATCCGTGACTGATACTCATCGATTTTTGGTCGAAGGCATGTTGGTTTCCAAAAGATGTTTTCCTTCACCGTACTGTTTTTATTGGGCACTTTAAAATAAAAATCAATTTCACCATATTCCATAGTCGGTAATATTCTTTTGAGATTAATGAGAGTTAAGGTTATCCACCATTAAAATTACTAAGTTTAGCCTAGTAGGAAATAAATCAGTACAGAAATTGATCACAGGGCACAGCGGCTACGTAACATTTACAAAACCCGTCAAGTTTATTTGATATATTTTTACCGAGCCGCATGTACAGATGTAAGGCAGACTTTCGTAAAGCGTACCTAATTACAGATAATTTATGCAACACTGTTGACATTTATAAAATTGAATTCTTTTCTTTCAAAGTAAATACTGAGTGTAATGACAGTTATGTAATACAAAAAAATAAGATTGCAACAAAAACGATCGCCAAATGCATTTAATCAAGCGTTAATGCATTTTTATACTATCTTAATATTAATATCACTAATCATTACTACCTCGAATATTGTCTAAACGTAACTATTATTAGTTAAATTATATAGAATTAGGATTTATTTCTTTTGCAATTACACCACGAGATTTTTTTATATATGTCGAGGTACGCACGTAAACTTAATAGGAAAAAGTCATGTAAAAAAGTCAATTAATTACTATCAATTTCAGTAAATTACGTGACTCAGTAAAAACAAAATGAAAGTGAAATAATTACTAACTCATAAAAAATCCACATATAATTCAAACACTTTACGGTCTCGCTTCAACACCGCGTAATAATACAAATAGATACGAAAGAGTTCCTTAGTTATGGCAGTTTGATTAAATTTTTATAAATATGCGCCTAAAGACACAGTAATATGTACTACATAACTTCCATATGCAAGAAATGAATACGAATATAGTATACATAAGTTTTTCGTAAGCGCACCCTTTATATTACTTGCATATAAATAATTTTCTAAACTCTAAATATATAGGAAATACTTCGTAAAGAATTCAATTGTTAGTTTACTGATTAAATCGAGAACATTGATATAATTCTCGTATAATTATGTCGCAATAATCAAACCCAATTATTACGAATAACAGTGAAAGTGTGGAATTAAGTCGAGGAAACACTTATGTAGTAAATCTTATTGTGTCTATTGCTCTATCGTTTCATAATACTATTTATCAGAGAAGGTGTTTAGCGGAAACAAATTGAATTTGACGTTCAAAATTTAAAAGGCCTAGTTCTGAGCGGAGAGGTGAATTAGTATGCGGGAAAATTTTCTATTTCATCCTTGCCACGAGAACATGTATATAAAAAAATAGTTAAGTTATAGATTGTGTAGTCAAAAGCTAATATTGCTTTTCAATAGCACTGTGTACATTTATGAACATCACTTTTTAAGTGTAAATGAATAGGACAGTAGGAAACTAGTTTAAATAATACCAGCACAATCGATTCGGAATTTAACATTCTAGTATCGCAATAAAGTAAAGAAAATACTTCAGGGAGAAAAGTTTTTAAATTTCTTTAAGTTGTCTAATTATGCTATTTTAATTGGTACTATTCATATGTAGGTTAAGAATTGCGATTTACATATGTATATATAATAAATAAAAAAATAAAACACAATAAAAGATTTTCCACTAAAGATCGGAAATGATATAATAGAAATTAATATTGGCATAAAAGTTTGAAATCGGGTAAGAAGTACAGACAATCCTTGACCCAGTGCCGACCCTGCGCCTGCTGCTGTCTCGCGGAGATATTAACAATAACTATCTTGTGCTATTGTTCACATTTTTTCACAGAACAAGGGCGGAAGGTATAAAACTGTAATTAACAGCAAACGTTGAAAGAGCTATTAATTGCATTGTTGTAATATTTTTTCTCCAAGGCCTATTATGTTTCAAGATAGCATAGAAGAACATTTTTCACATTAAATCATTAATTATTATAACATATTTGTGACTGTGATTATACAATACGGTGGAAACATTCAAAGACATCGTTAACGATGTAGGTAAATTCATTCATTATGGTGACCTACATTTATCGTAATATAATTTTTTTTTATGGGAAGTTATACCTCGAAACAATAGTACATACCACCGTATGACTTCCTACTTTTAATTTTTTATTAACGTACAATTGATACAAGCTCTATGTTTTTATTCATTCACTCCGGAAATAAATATCGTATTACCCTTTTCTACGTACGTACGTAAATGTAACTATTTGTCTCAATTCGTCAAATTATGTTAACGCCACGAAGAAAAGAGACAAACTTTGTTTTAACTTTAGTTTATTAAATAGTTTGTAACGTAAATAAACGTAGATTTAAACACATTTTAATTTAATAATATCGAGGCTACAAATATATTTGTACAACACACAATGGTTTGTCAGTTTCTAGAACCACGCATATGTTACTCTAAATTGATTGGCATTAAAATACAGATCATGTGACATTACTAGCATTCATACAGTTACATTATTTATACCGCAGTTTAGACTTAATGAGCTGTGGCTGAACCAAAAACAGCAACGCTAAATCCGATCACCTTGTTACATTTAAAATCAATGCCTTGAAGCTTTTTCATGAAATATTTAGGTTTAACAAGCTAAGCACTTATTAAATCACTAAGGTTTTATTATGAGAATAAAACATTAAGGTTATTCCAAATAAAAATAACTTGCAATGTATAAGGAGTGTGAATTTATAAAAAAATTGTTATGTAATTGATGTAGTTTTAAAAATAAATAAAAATATACCTATGACCTGAATCTAGTCACAATTTTCCGTTTTGTGACGGCATTGTTGTGTATTAAGAGAATTTAGCCCACCGAAGTTTAGTAAAAACTTATTTCAAAAGGTCTTATGCTGTTCTACATGACTGATCATATTTATTGAAATTCGCTTTGTGTTTAACAAAAAGAAAACAGTTATTAAAAATAATAGACAAATAAAGGATTGTGGAAAATATACAATATAATTAAATAATGCAATTCATAAGCTACTTTCTCTCTCTTCAATCGACAGCTCAAGTCTGAGTATTGTGCATGCGATGATATTAGTCGTTTCTACTATGTATATGCGTGTTGTTGCCGAGAATGTAAGTGTGGGCTCCTATTTCACCATAGAGGACAAATCTTTGTTTTTAATTTATTTTTTTATTCTTTATTACTTAAGATGTCACATGGAACATTGTGTAATGATTGCAGCTCCGTACAAACGTTGTGTAAAAGAAAAAAACTCGGCGATTCAAAAGAGTGGTGAAGAGTTTATTACCAGTTATTCTCTTCCGTTCTACGCTCTTGATTTGAGAACTGGCAGTAAATGTAAAATTAGAAGCATTCAATGCATATTTCTATTCTGATGTTCATAAGTGTATATTATGTTACCTACATGAATAAATGATTTTTGAATCAGAATTTGAATTTGTGGTCAGCAAGGAAGCATTTGGAGCGGACTATCTGTTTCCACCAGGTTTGTCCAGCGCCTTATGACAGTGAATTGTTTTGGTAAGAACGTGAAAGATCAAGTGAAAGAAGTCTTTCACTTGATCAGCATCGGCATCGGTCCATCTGGTTGATGATCGTTTGCCTTCTGTTCCAACCACGATCCGTTTCGAGTATTTATCGCCTCTGCACATTGTAATAAGTTTCTTTACTTTATTATTATTATTTTGAGGAAATTTATACGCTGTACGAGTAACAAGTTTTATGATGGCACACTTGCAACCCTTGATCGAGTCAGAAGTGACAAAGGCCACTTACATTGCGCGAGCGGCTGAGATGGCAGCATCTTAACAAAATGTACTTTATAGAATAAAAGCAATACTAGTAGTAGGAGTTGAGTTTGGTTAAATATATTATTATATACATAAACTACACAATTACACACTTTGTACCGACAGTTGTGACAGTATTTAAGTGTGAAAGTATTTTTTATCACAATAGCTCGGCAATCTATTACCGACTCTACGAGTGAAATCTTACATTTACACAAAGACTCTTTTGTTTTAACCGAATTCTATTAACGCAATTTCTCAGCTATTAACTAGATTATTTATAATTGTCATATGTTTCCGCATTATTTAAGTCCCTGTATACAAAAGATACAAAAATAAGAATAACTGTGATACAAAAGATTTTTTGTCTGATATTTAAAGTTGAATATTGAATTGATCGCATTACGAAACTATTTCAAATATCGCAATTTTATATGTAAGTACTATACACGTACTGCAGTTAATAATTAAAAACAAATCGTTCCCCATGTTATGTCGAAATCTTTATAGAGGTCATGAGTATAAAATTAATATAAACCTGTTTAGGCATTAAAACATTTAACTGATAGCCGCTCGATGGAAAATCGAGTTACAAATCATTAAGTAAAGCATTAAACAATTTCCATTCATTAATTTTGATTTCAATGATACTATAAATTATTTATTAATTACATATTAAGTAACATCAGTACTTTATATATCAACCATATACATCATACTGGCTGTGGCCCGCGGTTTGATTTACATATATGTATATTACGTCTGACCCTAAGATACAACCCGACAAATATTGTATACTAGTGTGACTCAATTGAGCTGATAGTAGACTTGAATAATTCGCAAGATCAATAAAGCCCCACTTGAGTTCTCTAGGTTTAAAGAGTTTATTTCTCAAACAAAAATGTCACTTACGTGAGAATAATACTTAAGATAAACATGAAATTATCGTCATTCTTAAAATAATAACAGCAAAAAGATAGCCGTTAATGCAATGAAATTAAAAATAACCTATGAAATATGTATTGAAAGTAATTATTAGAAATGAATTTAAAAGTAGTTTTGTCTAACACTTAGCTTGAATTAACAAGAATTGAAAGATGAATATTATGTATGTTTGTGGGTAATTTATTATACAACTAAATGCTGCGATATGGCGGGCTACTCGATTGTGAGGAAAACGCGTTGGGTAGCGCTGCATTTTCATAAGTTCTCACGTTATTGTCACAAGAGTATATCCTTTCTATAACATATTATTCGTAAGTATCTGATTGTCCTTATCTTGTGTGATATTTGAGAGCAAAAAAAAACAGTGCAAATGTATAAGAAGAAGACTCAAAACAAATGTTTAGCTGATCCCTAACTGATACAAAAAGTCGGTTAGCAAAAAATTATTGAAGAATTTTATTATATTATGAGGAGAGTCATATTCGGTGTTTAATGAATTAAACAAACTAAGAACTCAGCCATCGGATACCTTTACATGTTTGGGCAGTAATAGTTCAAGTTTTGATGGATTTATTATACTATTGCCATACTGTGGCTCTAATACGCTTTATTTATAATATTTGAATAAAAATTAGTTGACCTAGTATGAAAAATGTTACCGAAGTATCTCACTAGAAGTAAGATTAAGCGTTAAATTAATCGTCACAATTTCAACTCTATTCCTGGTACTATATACTCTGGTAATTTCTAGTATGACAGTCATGAAACCATTTTGACTTAATATGTATATAAACCAAGGGTAATTAATGATTGCTGAAAGCTGTGATGATGTGAAATATCTGTTATAATGCTGGGCATTTTTATTTGCTAAGCTTATAATATAATAACTAATGATATTTTAGGTAGCAATGATGTAGCTGGTTTGTGAGATAACACTGAAAATTTGATTAATTATTATCAGCTCTAGTACAAATTAAAGTTGGGTATTTCAGAAAACAAATACTGAGTTTGACTCATTGCGCCATACGAGAACGAGAGTAAACAAACTGTCGCTTCGTCAAGATTATTAGTTTTTTATCAAGTAGATGCAACCTTCGAAACCTACCGACAAAATGACCTTCTGGACCTTTGCAATTAAAAACTCATATGAAACATAAATTAAGGTATAATTGTTGTTAATTTACAATTTTCGGAAGATTTTTTATATTAACACTGAGACCATAAAACATTATACATGATTTTAATAGTTTTTTAATATGTAAATTGGATTGCGTGTAACAAGTTCTATCAGGAAATATTATATGTTTTAATTATTTAAAAGAATTTAATTGCCAAAAGGTTTGATATTTACTGTGGTCTACAAATGGCATAATTACCTTATGACGACAAATAGTGGGAGTGATTGATTCAAGAACACCGTTGTCCTTCACATTTGATTTCAAATGACCAAAGGTACTGTGTACTGATGGAAACTTTTAAGTTAATAGAAAATCGCTTTGAATATTACGAGTATTATATAAAATAAAGAGCAGTGTTGGCCTAGCGGCTTCAGCGTGCGACTCTTATATCTGAGGTCGTAGGTTCGATCCCCGGCTGTGCACCAATGGAGTTTCTTTCTATGTGCGTATTTAACATTTGCTCGAACGGTGACGGAAAACATCGTGAGGAAACCGACTTGTCTTAGACCCAAAAAGTCGACGACGTGTGTCAGGCACTGAGGCTGACCAACTATTTGCCTATTAGTTTTAAAAATGATCATGAAACAGATTCAGAAATCTGAGGCCAAGACCTAAAGAGGTGGTAGCGCCACTGATTTATTTTATTTATATAAACAGTAATCTTTTTTGCTTAATATTGAGCTCATATAACATTTAAACAATAAGATAAATTAGTAACCACAAATTTTGTAAATGATAAATAAATAATACGAATTTACGAAACCTGCTGGACCGATTTTAAATTATTTCACAAGTAGACAAATAAAGATGGTTTTCTTTTCCCGATATTTCTCAGTACAGATCTGCATGTTGATCGTTGACGTCTCTATACTATTTTTAATTAATTTCTCCGAAATTAAGTAATAAAATTTATATAACCCAAGAAAAGATGCCTTCTACAACGATTTTCCCATAGCAAGTCACGCATGTCCCATAATGTGTGAGGGCCGCACGAGAATTGCAGCTTCAGAGCGAGACAATCATCACGACTAACCACTTGAGTGTTCTAACAGTATTAAATGTTAGTATCACGTTCAAATTAATTTTCTAAGTCATATGCTTCACGTTAAGGTATTTAAGTACCTATAAAACTTGTTAAAATCAGGATAATTGTTTCAGTTTGATGATATTTTTTTATGTATTAGGGGGGCTACCGAACCTACGGGACACCCATTTTTAATGGGTGAGTTGCTGGCTTTTTAAGAGAGGTGTACATTCATACGCATGCACTAAATATATTATAAAAATAAATTATGTAAATTGTTTTAAAATATCAAATCCAATCTATATAATATAATATATATACTTTCTTATTTAATTGTCAACAAGATCCAGAACCTGTAATACGTATTTTTTAAAGATATAAATACTGGCTGGGTGAATTTAGGTTGTTTTGTTTGGATGTAATATTACTATATCACTTTTCCGAGAAAATAAGCATACTATTGTTACAGAAGAAAGTTGGTCGGAGCAAACGTGTCAGTCAATATTGTATTAGCATTACAAAGTTATAGCGCTATTTTGTAATACCTTTGGGGCGATTTCGAAGTCGATCGATAGATTACCTACGGCGACAAAGAAATGTTTTCACTACGATTTACAAATAAAACCGGCAGTCGCGGTGTATGCCTTACAGCAAGCAACTTAATTCTAAATTGCAGTGTGATTTTCCGTTATATAAGTTTGACAACGTTTATTAGATTTGCTAACGGAATATAGTTTTAAACACCTGCGTTGATCAATCGATGTAAGTACATTTTTTACTGGATTGTGTCTCGTATAACGTAGTTGAAATTGTTTCTTGACTAGGTTGACAAAAACAGTAAAATTTTAACATAGAAGTAATTGCCTGCTCACTCCTCACACTCCATTCAGAATATAAATAAACTCAAACATTTGCACGTGTTTTATTAAGGACAATTTTGCCCGGTTATACCACTTTCTAAATTACTTTAAACCTAGGACATCGTGGAACTTGAAGTAAGTCCTTTTAACTCGCTAAAAAGTAACTTTGCAAAACCTAAATATTGTACTTCCAAACATTTATTTTGCAGCAACATTATGTACCGCTATGAATTATTATACTCAATAAACCGTCCAAGGTCCCCTTCAGATAATTCTTTATCAATTATTATATCTCGCATGAATAGTATCTCGGTCGACTAAAGCTCAATAATATCAAAATAATTACTAACGTAAGTCATGGAATACATCGATACGAACTTAGTAACTTCCATTTTTTATTGAATTTAAGCCGGTAATTTAATAATTACCAGCAATTATAATCCAAATATCGGCATTGTTATTTTACAAACAATTTCAAGCAACTGGGAGAGACATATACACGTATGTATTTTTTACTAGCTGTGTCGTGCGGTTGTATCTTTGCACCGCATTCGGTCGTAACATTTCCCTAAAGAATATGGACATTCAACCCGGAAAAGGTTTACAAATTTTACTAAAACTTATGAAGAATAACGCGTTTTGTTTATGTTATAAAATTAACAGATTTATTTATTACTATTATTATTATTGATAAACGAATTAATATATCATCACAGAAGGCTACTAATTTAATGACTTGTCTATTGGCTTGCAATATTAAGAAACTTTTTTTTGTCTCAGCGTCAAAAAACAATTAATTTATAATCGTATTCCACAACTCTTACTTCGCGTAGCGTTTCCTTTGTTATTTAAGATACTGATTAAGGTTATGACAAAAACTTTGTTACAAAGAAGTTAAGCCGTAGAAAAAGTTTTGAATGAACGGACGTTATTAAAAAGGCATGCTTACAACGGACTTAACTAAATCAGTTTTCATTGTCGATACTATTAACAAAGAGTGAAATTGATTTCGCTACAAAAATGTATCACTTTTAATTTCTATTATTATTTACTAAAAATTTAATTTTTATGCAGCTACTGTATGTTTCAAAAAAAGCTAGGTTATGAAGTAATATTCATACGATAATTATAAAAAATAAGGTTATTAAAAGTTCTAGATTGTACTTCTAAGGTTTGCGTCATTCATGATGAGTATTTCTAAAGTTCACAGGTTCCCAAGCTTACGACCTTCTACGAAACCATTTGCATGTTGCACCAAATTTGTAGTTAAGATGAAGGAAGGAAGAGTTAATGTTGGTTTTACTAAAAATCAGAATTTGAAATAATATTTTTTTTATTAATTTTATCGTCTGTTAATCTAATAAATAATTAAGAACGCAGGATCCTTAGTTTAAAACAATACGTTAAATTTGTATAAAAATCCTTTCACCAGTTAAAAAATTGTTTAAAATATTGCAAATATACTCTTTTATTTAAATATTCATGGGTTCTACCAGAAACTGTTATAATCGTATATATCTTGTGAAACTATAAATATGGTGAGAACTAATTCTTAAAAGGCCGGCAACGCACTCGCGAGCCCTCTGGCATTGAGAGTGTCCATGGGCGGCGGTATCACTTAACATCAGGTGAGCCTCCTGCCCGTTTGTTCTATAAAAAAAATAGTTTTTTTTAATATTACCCATTCATAAAAATGAATTCAGTTTTGTTTCTCATGGTATAAATGTCTTAAATTTATTTCCCGCTAAAATCTATCGAAAAATATGAAGTATTACAGTCGGATATATAGATAATGTTTAACAACTGTTTTTGAACACCAATAGCTTTATAAAGTCATGTAACAAATTACATAGAATTAAGGTATACTGCTGAATGATCATTGCGTAAATACTGTAAAAGATCTTATGAAAAACAATCAACATATTAGGAAGGCATTAAAACGAGTCCAACGACAATGTTAAAATTCAACGAATAAATGAACAAACTTATGGTACGTGTAAATTGGAGAAAAAATCAAAGTATGAATAAGTTTTATAAGCGAGATAAAATGCGATTTATTTGTATCTAGGGCCACCTATATAAAGCAATAGTTTTCCGAGAGCAACATTATAGGCAAGACTTGTAATTAGCTAATCACCGCATTGCGAAACAGCCTGCTTCTGTTTAACCACAACTAACGATTACAACCATATTCGAATCAAACAGCAGACAATATTTCATCAGTAATATGTGTCCAGCCCATCTTCTAATTGTAATTGTGTCCTCTGTGATGTATGCCTTAAACAGTCTCATTATAATCATATAGCCTTTATATTCGGAATGTCTGTGATCTTCACTAAAGTATAACCTCAGAGATTCAACTCTAACCCTTTCCACTTTCCTCAATCTTTGTGACTCTTCAGTTGTAGCCTTATCTAGGCGGTGATTCAGGAGTGCTTAAAGTCCTAGTGTTGAGCGATGTAAGATAGATATTATGTTTTTTGTTAGAGGCCGGTGGTCTCATACTCCCACGACGACAAACCGTGGTGTGAAATCTTCTTGATTGGGTTGTTTCAGAATGTATTTTTCCAATGTTCTGTTCTCCCTAACTACACTGTTCTAAATAGCTGATGTGTCTCACTTCATCATACAGAATTTGTCAGGACATACAATGTTAAGTGTTGTAATCAGACTTTTTTACACAGAAGGGCCCCATAAACAGTATAAGTAAATGTTGTGGTAAACATTGTCTGTCCAAAATATGGCATATAAAACGCTTATTGTCGAAAAATAAAAAAAATGCTAATAATTACGTCTTCTTTTGGCGCGTTTAGAGAAAAATTATGAGAGTAAATTTTTACGATGCGCGAGCACACCGTCACGAAAATCCGACACCCTGAACTCAGCAATTGTCATTTTTTTAGTTTTCTCTATTGTTGTAGTTTTTTCAACAAACGTTTAATAAGGCGAAAGATAAATTTTTGAAAAGATTTTTATCAATTTCGCTAAAGAAATATAACTTCTAGCGCGTGTACAGTAGTAGCCAATGTGTCATAAGGTCATTCAAGAAATGACCATGAACCCTTCTGGTATTGTAAGTGACAACCCAGTATTTCTTAACATTCAGTACCCTTTGCCCCTTTACTCCTGCACGATAGTAAAACAAAAATCTAACACTTTAATTCTTAGAAAATAAAAAAATATGGAAGTTAACAAGCCAAATGCCTGTAAGCATTGTAAAAATTGATTATTATAACTGTCGATACTTTGATAGAAACAAGCTAAAGTATAAGAAATACAGATCGAAGATATTGAATAACATGTAGGTTAGGCGTGGTCGTGAGAAAGTAACGCGTAATGACATAATACATAATGTTACACATTAATGGTACATAATTTTATATGCCATGGCAAGTTAAAGTAATATATATGAAAATAATTGTTACACGTTACTTTACCTTCTGCATTAAGATGTATGTATAATGTATATCTATGTTAAGACGCAGCAATGAAAAAAATGATGTACATTTAAATAAAAGTTCTTTAACGGATATATACGCGAATTCTTTACATAATTTACGTTTTGAGAGATCAGTCTTTTGCTGACCACGATTGCTAAAAAGCATTCGAAACGTCGAGTTATGCAAATAATAGATTGGCGTTTATAAAACTTCTTTTACGCATAAATATTTATTTACAAAACATCTGCTTCCATACGTGAGGGACATAAAATTACATACGGGATAATATTTTTCAGACACAAACTATTTTCTTTAGAATGTCGGTTGTTAGTCATGCCCACTCCTTCCTTATATAACACTGAAAACTCAAGCTCGACTGCTTAAAGGAATAGAAACTATGTAGTTAATTTGGTATATTATTTTCTAATGCGTGTATATATACTATACCATATGTATATACACTCTGCATTTATATTTGAATTTATTTAATAAAATTTTCGTTGTGTGCTAATTATCAATTATAAATATTTTTTTAAAGGAGGAAGAAATTTAAGATCATGTATGAAAACCATGGCGTCGCGAACGTAAATTTTCTGTGTTCTTTTGTCAAGATTATTTGTTTAAGAAATGAAATGTTTCTTGGTTTAAAAAACGTTCCTCATTGACGCGAGAGAGATAAGGACAAAATATTATAAAGGAATGAATGAATAACAATACAGATTTATAACGTTACTCACGTTCATAAAAGATATAAGTACTCGACTTCATTATGTCGTGCATTTAGTTCAACGAAATTGAATGATGTTATTTGTAACTTTCACCCATGGAAATATTTGCATTGTCATTGCTAAATAACAAACTTCGACATTGTCAAAGGAAACGTCGTAAACGAGTTATGTGAATATAAATGGAATTGTAATCGACTACCAATACAGAATTGCTTTGAAATGAGTTAATTCATTCAATATCACATTACTAAAACGCAGAAAAGTTATTTAAAAATGACTATTTACTTGTGTGTAGTTGTAAAAAAAGTCATTTCGTTTAGTTATATAATACTAGCAATGGAATTCGCGCTCCGACCACACAAGAGAAAAGTTAACGAAGCGATTTGATAATTATTAAATTAATTTAGGAATGCATGGGTCATTGGGGTAAATATGAAACTACAATGGAATATCAAGCGTTGACTAAGCTTTAATATTTTTTAAATCTAAATATAAAAGTTTTTATTTAACTTCTTTTTAGAACGAAAAGAAATCCCCAAACTCGTTAGAACAACATAAATATATATAGTAGTTACTACTAATACATCCGTATAAATAATTTATTAAATCTTTAATATAACCTGCTCATAGAAGCTATAAATTAATATTTCCATAGAGTACTGACGAGCGTTAAGTCTCAATCAAAAATAACAATTTCTTTATTAATAGATTCAGATTTATTGCTATTCAACTTTAAGTTATACGATTAATTTATATATTTAATCAGAACAAACTGTAACGGCCTCCATCGGTTGTAACCTCACTAATGTAGCATTGTATAATACTTTCAAAGACACATAACATTTATATACAAAAATCAAGCGCTATTTTACATATTTACTCGTACACTGTGAATGAATTATGTAATTGCAATACACAAATTAAGAACTATGTTGGTTTGAATACTCAAGGTCCCGGAAATTTTAATAAACTCACAAAAAAATCTAAATCACTTTTATTACTGTTTTAACTAATGTACTTTTCCGTCAAATTGTGTTTAGTATGAGATGAAAGGAGTAAGACAAAAGCACTGGCTTTTGTTCTTTTTTTTACGTAATAGAAAGTTCACCACTTGTTAAGTTACCGCCGCCCATGGATAATCACATTGCCAGAATTGCCGGCTTTTTTTAAATCTGTACACAATTTTAATAATTATAATTAGTCTAGTTAATATTTTTTTATTAAGACTAGACTATGTAATTAGAAATTTTTTATAGAGGAAATTTCAACAAATTCATGTTACATTCACCGTATCCTTGATTGCGACAAATCTAATTGCTAATAAAAAATCAGATCGCGGTCGAACTAATCTAGTATAAGGCAAATATAGTGTGGTATTTTTTGTCAATCAAGCACACAAATGTAAACTTAATTAAAAACAGTTTTTATTACCTAATGTCTTACGTAGTTATCTCTCGAATATACGAAAAATATTTTTTTTTTTGTTAAATATTTGTTATTTGTTACATAAAATGTCCGTAATATAATATTAATGGTAATTACATTAAAATTTATAATACCTTTAAATCCTTTAAATATTTATTATTTACCATAACAGCAAGTTAGTAACTAAAAAATTCCTCACAAATTCAGGCGGTTTGCACAATTCACGATTATTATGACACAGCCTATTATGGCATTCAAATCAACATTTATAATGATTGCAGATCGGTACAAATGACGACCAATAACTCGTTGTCACAAGTTTAAACTTAGATAATACTAATACTAATAATAATACTAAGTTTAAACTTAGATAATGAATAGATAGAATGTTTGTAGTAGCGAAAAACATATTGGATAACATGCTGGACTCATAGTTCGAATGAGGTTATTTTATAAATCGAGGTTTAAACAGAACTTCTCTCAAGGATTACACGTATTAATGTAAAAAATAATAAATACATTGTTGGCAGTGCAATTACAGCCCTCACTAAATTATAATACAGAAAGAACTCATTTACTTTGAAAGATACAAGTATAAGCCGCGTGTTGTTTACATGTTTATATGCAAATTTAAGAGGAGTATAATAAATATAATTTATTTGCAAGAATATGGGAGTACAATCGAAAGTTCGCATATTCTGCCACACTCAAAGGCTTGCAAATAAAAAAAATATTAAAATGTTTCACGGTAAAGCAATTCCTTCAAAGCAAGATATGTATATAATCATCTAAATACAGATGCCGCAGAGCACCGTAAGTATGAGTGTTAAGGGCTATCGTCGCCGTTAATATTTACGCATAACCAGGGCTGAGATTTTGCCAGTAAATATTTCACGTTATTGTATTTCAATATTATTGGAGCTTGCGATTCTCAATCTAGATTTCGTTAATTCGAACCTCGGCTCTACCAATTTTTCTGTTTTTAAGTATTTATACATACATATAGTATATAAGTAATTATACGGTGAAGAAAAATTAATATAAGTATTAAATATAATAAAATATACTATAAAGTTGATGAAGGAAACAGATGCATAAATCTGAGGCTAAGTTTTGTAGCGCCATATTTTTATTTTTAGTCAAACTCGCCAGTGATAATTACTTTATTTAACCAGTAACTTAAAAAAATTAACACTTGTAATGGAATCTATGAAGACGTTGTGACCAAAAGTGGTGATGTTATGCCATAATTAATGTTCAATACTAAAATGGCATCATGTGCTTATCTGTAACGATCCAATATAACCAAATTCCTAGATACATCTTCAACCTCCTTTGGCTTGTTTGTATAGCACAAGGTCACATTACTATAAAAAACATCGCTGGCCATATGTGGAAGCTTGTGGATGTTTTAACTATGCATCTGACATATGAAGAATTCATTTTCACCTACATTTGTATTTCATCGCTTTGTGATAGTATCATAATACAATACTTATGTGATATAATATGAATGAATAATTACAATCGATTAATGCGTATTTATAGGATAGTATTTGAGACACAAATTATTAAAATAGACTGGCGCAAGAAGTAAATATATAAACCTGACTCGAATGAGAGTGAAATTTAGAGAAAAATGTCGATAAAATTATTATATTAATACCTTAGGAATCTATATTGTAAACGTTTATACACCGAAAACTACTTTACTGATTTTGATGAAACTTGGAATGTTATCAAACTTAAAATGTAAGTGATTTAATATACAACAAGGCCATCTGGATTTGAAAAATTAGAGAAATGGGGACAAAGATCTTTACGAAATTTAGTTAGCGTGCTTGGAAGCCTATATAGATATCTATTATCCAATTAAGCAATATCATAGTTTGAACTGTATAACCTAATACTGGTAACCATAACTAATCACACGTGTTTTATATTTAACGTTTCATGTATTTGAATTATAAGTATAATATGTAACCTTAATGTGTATCAGCAGAGCTACTCTTTGTTAGCGATATCAATATCGAATGATTGTCTGACAAAACTTCTTTCAATATCCGCAAGGCCGTCACAATAACGTGGAACGTCTTTCATAGTATGAATGTTTAAAAGAAGCATTATGATAGCGTTTGAAGTTAAAGGGTTAGCTAGCAGGTGCTTTAAGCGCAGTTGTTAAATTTAACATTGACCAAACGTTCCTTGATTGTTAGAACCGGACGTGGTGCTTATTACTTATAGCTTGTATTGTAATTTGTGAATGTTGCCAACGCCTATAATACAACCTTATCAAGGACGGCTTTTAATAATCTTGCTAAACGTTCAAACTAAAACAAAACCCATTCTTGTTTCGAGAGCAACTTAATATTCGATTTGCAGACAGAGCATACACAAAACAAATAGAAAATAAAATTGCACTTTACATTTGTTCTACAATTTAATTGTAAAAACTAAGGTAGTTATAGATATTGTTGTAAGGCAACAGAAAGATCATCATTATACGGGAGATTTGTTTGAAGCTACTTAACAGTTCACCAACTTTTTATTTACCAAGGATATATAATTAAAGCATTCTGGGATATAACAATGTGTAAGTCGCTTAAATAGCAGACCCGACAGTTTTCGTTGGGTTACATTCTTGTCCGATTTAAGTATTCTATTTCCAAGCCTTGCAAGCATTGTTGCAAATAAAGGGACTTTTGAGTAGTTCAAGGTGCTTTTTTAACTCAACTTTTCTAAAAATCAATATTTGCAACAGGTAACTGTTTTGCTAACAGAGAAAATACGAAAATCTCGGTCAATATAAGGTCAAGATCGGACGAATATATTACGTTAAAATTTTATATGCATAATTTAAGAGGGCGAAAGTTCAGATATTGCTCAAAACCATTGACTAAGAATAGTACTTATAACTTATAATCTACGATCTAGAGCGTTAAAGACTTGACACCTCCTTGGAAATTCGGGCGAATTTATGTTTGAAGCTTGTGTTTTCAGTAAACAAAAACAAAAACAGTTAAATATCTTGGTCTGAATTGATTTCTTAATCATCGACGAGGAAATACAAAATAATTCTCCGCCTTCTTTGTTAAACGAACATATCGAAAGTAACAGTAATGTTTTATAAACGAATAGGTTAACGGTTTCGTGCGATGTGTCTACATAATATGATGTAAGTTTATATTACCGTCGTGAGGCCCAAATTTTTAACTGTCATCTGACTGTCCTCAACATCAAGATATTAGCTGTGGGCCGTGTTTATCATCAATCTGATTTATAAAGATATGGTATATTCAAAAATTTCAAAACTTTTTTTATATTGTTAATTGATAATATATATTTTTTAATGCTGTTGATAGTTGATAAGAAAATAAAAATTTATCTAAAAATTAAAAAAATATATTTAGTGTTGTCCGATTCTCAGGCATACTCAATATGCACACAAAATTTCATGAGAATCGGTCCAGCCGTTTCGGCGGAGTTTAACCACAAACACCGCGACACGAAAATTTTATATATATAAGATTAGAAAGGGGCTTCTAGTATTTATGTCAGACTTGACATTTCCTTCAAAACGGTTGCGTTATACTAGGGCCGACATAAAATTCTGTTTTGCATTTTCTAACATTGCCGTCTTTCATCCAAATTGGATTTGAAACGAAGTACAACGTAAGCTATTTAAAAAACGTGAATGTTTATTGCTGAGTTTATGCGCAAACAAAGATTATAATCAAAACTAGTAAGTATACTCATGCGTATAATAATTCTAGCTTTAGGTATACCTACAACAAAACATTCGACTTAAATAGTAAAATGTGAGCGGTTGGAATATAACATAAATGAATTCAGTATGTGTATGTTAAGTATTTAACCAATATAAGATCGAATAAAAAAATATTTTAGAGAATGATATATCTCCAAAAGAGGAATCTAGCCAACTCATTTTACCACTTTGGGAATTGTTGTTGTTCCTCGTATAATACACAAGTACCTGGATGACCGAGCCTTGCTCGGGATTTTTTTTTATAAGTTGTGTTTTTTGGAAATTATATTTAAGTACATATTAATAAAATGATAAAATATGAATATAACTATCGAATAAAGATAATTATATTCATATTTAAGTTTTTATTTGACTGACATCTTTAAGCGAGCAATTCTATGTTTAAGTTGATAAAATACGAATAAATGACATTTTCTAGAAATGATTCCTAGCTAGATCGATTTATCGCCCCCGAAACCCCCCGTATACTAAATTTCATGAAAATCTTTGGAGCCGATTCCGAGATTACAATTATATATATATATTTAAACGAGCAATTCTTGTATATATATATATATACAAGAATTGCTCGAATTGTATATATATATATATATATAAATATATATACAGGAATTGCTCGTTTAAATATATAAGATTATATATGTACGATACACACAATGTACACTTAATTTTTAGCGACGGCTATTTAGAACCGTTCCATACGATTGTAAAAGTTTTGATTATCTGATACATGAAGGTCGCCTGTTGTGAAATTTAATCCCAACAATCTTTATTATGATTCAAACACCTATTGATCAAGATATAAGCACAATGTAAAAGCAAGTATTAGGTAGTAGGTATTAATACATGGTTCTAAAGTATAACCAAACTTTTAAAGATATTTCGTATTCTAAAACGTCACGGTGTGACTATAAACAAGACTTTATATCTGACTGATTCATCAACGTTGTGTCTATTATGGCCTAGAACCAGCCATAGCGACATGATCTGTCATGCTTTTGACCAAACAAAAAAACGAAGCGAGCCATCTTTCGTTTCACATTCCGGAAGACGTACAAAAATTGTAAAATACCTTTTTTTTAGGAACTCGTTCCCACACCAAACTTACTTATATTTAAAAAAATACAATAGTAAAATCGTGAATCAATTAATTATATTTATCACCAATATAAAAGTGTGATCAATTCTCCTTGATAAGTCATAACTGAACGTCGTGATAAACATCAATCTTATAAGTATTCGACGAATTGAAAGTCCCAATCAAACAATTTAACCTCACTTTTTGTGCATCAAAAATCAAGCGATAATAGCGATTCATTATCATTATTTGTTCAATGCATTCCAAACCCGTTTGTACATTAATATTGCAAAACATTAATCAGATGATTTGACCCACATTTAACACATGTCCGAACAATTTGTATTTAGACAATCCACACAATTAAGTCGTGTCGGTCCTTTGCTCTTAGCACTAGCGGTGTTGAAATCACCTTTCGTTGGACGCAGTATGAGAAATTTGCTTCAACAAGATTTAGTTTAACTCGTTACTGTGTGTATTATGTCTAAATTAATCTTTAAGTGGTGCAATGATGATTGATGTTTTAATTAAATATAATAGGCTAATAAAGTTGACATAAAACGGTGATTTAAAAAAATCGCCTAAATTCTTTGTAAATTACAACTACTTGAGCCCGTATAATCCTTATTTCTTTATAATCAGTAAATTAAACAAAACATCTAAATTGGAATACTGTATGTATTCCAATTTAGATGATATAATTTTGTAAAATGGCTATCAAATTTACGGTTATGCTTTAAATATAAAACATCTATTTTATATTAATCAATGTATAAAAAAATATTAAGTAAACTTTACATAGTCTCTACCATTCTCCAATAACCTAAATTTCATAAACAATTTGAGGAAATATAACTAGACTTAAAGGGCGGTCACAAAACCTGCATTGCTTTCACAGCTCTATTTGTTTCGTAAACTATCCTACTTCTAATAGCGACGACATAGTTGATAGCAGTGCACACCCACCCGCGGCCGCCGGCAACAGGTTACATGTCAATGGCTTAGCGGCTGTACAAGCATCAAAAGCTTCCGCCCTACAATTGGGTTAAATTGCGTAAAATGCGCGGTGCCTGCAAACTCCAGTTGGGCATGAAATAAACACTGTATCAACCGTTGTGAAATTAGCCGATACAGAAAGTACTTGAGGCCTAGACAATGTTATAATCAAAATAGCTTTTCAAGCAGAACCTTTTATGATTCAACCACTGTCACTGTGTACTACTGAACTTTGGTTGTATCATTAATTGAATGCTTATTTTATTTGATGATTTAACAATGATACAATTTAAAACACACGAAACGCATCCATAATTTATTTTTACTGAAGCTAAAGGACACGAGTCAGTAAACTGCGATATTACATAGACCTAATCGATTAGAGTGTTATTGTTTTAACATTGTGTTTAACTCAGCCATGTTATATAATATACGACGTATACCTTTCAATGTAATATGTGAAGGTTATCGAGGTCCAATTACAAAGATAACATTACCGCCAACACTGATAGGACTGTACCATAATACCCTTGTGTGGAACCCGTCCTTGTGACATTTAATAGGAATATAGGTAATTACCACAAATAGAGCAGTACAACCATATTCTTTATATAAAACAACAAACGGCATTGACATTTAAACATAAGTGAATAGTATAACCGATTTCACGTTATACTGCGGGCAAACGAGGTTGTGTTTTAAAGTATTGGAAATAAATCAATTCCTACATCTTCCGTTCACGCATGGTTAGTATGTATATGCTTTAGTGTCCTTGGCTGGCAGCTCGTCCCTTCGAAATCATTCGTATCAAAACCATATGAAGCTGTATTCTCTTTTTGCTATTACGATGCTAAGCATAGGGTCGCGGAGTGAGTAAACCATTGTCCGTAATAGCTTTTAGCACCAGTAATTAGCGAGAGATGGAATTGTAACAATAACACTGAGTGACCTTGACCTCGTTTTCTGATTTGCACGCATACCATATCCAATCTTAAATTGTTTATAGACATGACAAAAATAATTGTAAGTTGAGTTATGTCCTGTGTTAGTAAAATTATCTTTATTTTATGACAGTTTGTTTTATGTAATAATAATTATAAAAATATTTGTTATGACGTATAAAATAGGAAGTTTAGTTTTCGGTAAGATATTTTAATTATTATATTCTGATTAAAAGCTAGTAGCTGTTCCCTGACTGACGGCCAACCTCCAGTAACGGAGAGACACTTGAAGAATAAGAAGAAGCTGTTCCCTGTGGTTTCATGTGCGTAATTTGTTAAATGTAATTTGTTGGACGAGTAATATTAATACACTATATTATTTAAAATAAATACGTGTGTGTACTTATGTATACCCGTTAGAAGTTAGGTATACTTCCTAGGCGTTACAAGAAAAATCGTTTCAAATGATTTTTCTTTCGCCTTTTTCAACGTTTGTAGAAAAAACCACACCAATAATAGAAAATAACTAAAATGTGAAAAAAAAACTTGTGGGTTTTTTGTGACGGTGTGCGCGCATCGTAAAAAATACTCTCATAATTTTTCCCTAACACGCCAAAAGAAGTACCTACGTTATAAATCAATAAAATATTTTATAAAAACAAAACCTGAGAATTATTATACAATTAGAAGTACTTATTCTGGCATGCATTTCGGAGAGTAGTTTTTTTTATACAGTTACATATTATAATATTTTCCATTGCTATTTTATGGCATAATCCTATACGAAGAATTAGTCTTACTTTTCAAAGGAAGTCAAGGTAATTATTGTATCTCAAAATAGTTTCATAAGATGCCGACAGGTTAGGTATGAAAACCTAATTTAGCAAATACTAACGTGCTCGGTAATTTGAGTGAACTATGTGTCCAAGCAAATCAAACATAATTATTACATTCAGCAAGACATGAATATTATGTACCTCGATAACTATTTTGTTTTGTAGATGACTTTATAGAGTTACATTCCACACATTTCATTTCGGGACACATTTAGTCTCGTGAAGTATTTTGTTTTCTAAAAATTGCCTAATAATTACCTAACTAACACTAAACCTCATAGTAAATCATATAAATCTAACCCTTGTATAATTGATATGGACAATTGATTAATGTAATATTTAAGTCATAAAATTTTATAATTGTAATACGAGCGTACTTGGTATATAAAAACATTTACATACACTTCAGGAAGTGAATGTGACCGTGATTTTCGTATGTCTCAAACGCTTTAAACAATTCGAAATAAATGAACATGTTTATTAAACCAATTATAAAGTCATAAACGTATAAATTTCGTTTAGAATATTTTATCTAGATATTCTGCTGGAAAGCGTTAAGATGCGCGTGGCATGCATCCGTGATTACACGCTGCACGTCAATTCATTACTCATATATCGTTAAAAGAAATAAAGTATATTTTGCTTCTCTGAATTTTTTAATTTTTTTCTTTATTTATAACCATTTTTATATCTTATTTTTGCTCATTTAATTTTATTGTTCATGAAAAAGGTATGAATAAAATGTATCGTAACTAAGTAGTGCAGTGCCTATTAAATGTAAGTAGAAGTCCTTGAATATTTAAATGAAACTATACGAAATTTAAAGTTTCGCTTTTCTCAATGATAGTTCTAAATAAAATTATATGCGTATCCCTACTGTTATATTTTTAACCTACTTATATTGATTTGGAGAGTTTTACATAATAAGGGAACAACGGCGCCAGATCTTTAAAAATTGTGTACATTTCATGATAACTGACCCTCTATATATTCGCCGGTGGTGTTTGCGTCAACCACTTCAAAAGAAATGTAGTAGTTGTTGTACTTGACAGGTTTATTCATAAAATTTTTAAGTGGACTGCATTGAATGGAACGAGTTATTACTAGTCTACAATTATTCCCATGTAAAAATCACGGCTTTGGTTTGCTAAATATCTATATTAGAAATGAGTAATTTAATAGCATATAATGGTTACATTTTTTCTGCCAAACTGTCTAATTATATTTGTAATATTGCTTGTGGCGAAAGAAAAATCTTAAGGAAAATTAGAAAATCTGCACAAACAATTTTTCACAAGTTTTTTCCTAATCTAACTTAGCCACTAAGATCTATACTATTATCAAATTGATTAAACAAACAAAGGTTATACAATAGAAAACATTTACAATTTATAAGCAAGTCATTATCACCAGACCTTGACGAATAAAGAAAATTTGTAGACCAGAAAAGCCCTAGCATTAATCACAGGTGTTACTTGTAATATAATTTAAAGGGTGTACTTCTAATATTAATTACGTGGAAATATTATGATCCGGCATAAAATTAACACGTATCTGTGAAACATTTATACTTCAACAATGAGGGTCACAAAAATTATATTACAAATTGGCATCTAAGTAGTTTGACGACAAAACATTTATTAAGTTGCTTATGTAAGAAATATTCAAAACAATTCGATACATTTATGCAAATTTAACATTTGTAATATTTCATAGAATATTGCTTAATAATTCAAAAATACATGGGTGAAAATATAACTTTGCATTATTGTTCGTTAATATTAGACGTTTCAGTATCAGTTTAAAACATGATAAACACACCTTTATGATTTTGTTTTCCTGCCTCCGAAAACCTTTTTTAAAATCGTTTTTGTTTTTGACCAGTATAAATTACCTGTTCCTGACTGAGGATCGTGATGAGATAGTAAAGTTCCGTTGCGGCAGTCGCGGCGGGTTTGATGTAACGGGAGTATGCGCGGGCGTTGAAGCAGGAAGCGAGGTCCGCGGCAGGCGGGTACCCGCTGCCACACCACTCGCTGCCAAAACGACCACCAGCCACCACCGGGACATCACGGTACAAACGCAACACAACCTATAGTCACGCAACTCGGTAACCGACTCGCGCCTCAATCGTTCACAGCCACCTTCACTTTAGTTGTACCTTGCTCCACAACAGCAAAACGACCCCCACTACGATGAAAGTGACGGCTTTCAAGCACTCTATGCCGCTATAACACTGTCCCTAGTGTCAATAACGTTTGTTCACAGATTTATCGCAGTGGTTTGTCACAAAAACATGTATGAGTTCTTCGACACTTTACGATCGACTCAATTTATTTGGTTTTGATAATCTTTTTGAAAATGTATACAAACAGGTTTTATTGACACGATACTTCGCAAGCTTCATTAATTTCAACATAAAATTACAATAAACAAAAGACGGACTGTGCTAATATAACTATACTATTGTTTATCATATCTTTTTCTGGCAGTAAAACAAATAGAATCACTTTTTAATACACCAAATTATTATTTTTTTGATTAAGTTTTTACGCAACGCATGCACAAATAATTTTGCATCTAATTTCCAAATAAAGTTGGCGTCGGATAAATAAAAATTATTTATCTTTTGCACTTGAATAAACTAAATTAGTTTAAACTTAAATTTTGCCTAATTATTTTTGCAATTGATAAGATTCTTCATATTGAGATGTGTTGATTGAAAAGTAAAAGAAAGTTAATTAATTATAAACAAATCAAATTCTAAAAGTTTTCGGATATTTCGAGATACTTATTGTAAAGCGAACAAACTCATTTATGCACCTATGGCTGGTTTTAGTGTCACGCCGACCGCACGCGCACCGTCGGCGCTGATGGTTGAGATATATGAAATTCTAGGAAGCGTTTTTGAATGACGCGTAGCTATCAGCGCGCACGGTGGTCAGCGCTGATGGCTGCGTGGACCTACGCGTCGCGCGTCGGCGCCGCGTAGCTATCAGCGCTGACGATCACTAGATCGCCTCTGCTTTCAGTGAGCGTTTTAGTGTCGAACAGAGCAGACGTCGTCAGCGTGTACACATCTTCGTCTGTACAGTAAGGCGGTCAGTACGATACTAAAACGAGCCACGCTGAGCCTCAGGGCTGATCTATGAGCGCCGACGGTGCGCGTGCGGTCGGCGTGACACTAAAACCAGCCTAAAACATACTCTTAACATAAATATTAATTTTGACTCTCGTAACATTTTTATACCGAAATGAAAACAATGTATATTAAAATTATATTTATTATTAAAATAAATTTGCTTATTATTATCATTTTCATTGATTTACAGGAACCTTAAAGTTCAATTAATCATAAATTAAAAAAAAATTATTAAATTTTTGGACATGGCGTCTTGCGCAGATATTGTTTTCCGGATGGAACTTGCACAACCTTTACTTGAGGGAAAGATTTCTTCAGTTCTTCGTCAGACACCGTTGGGAGAACCATACAATCATCACCCATCTGTAAGAGCAAATTTTATTTAAATCAGGTTTCGAATCTTCGCTAATGACGTAGTTGGTCGAAGTCAAGTGTTACCTTATTTTTAATTGGGAATGTGCATAATTTTATGTTTTGTGTGAAGTTTATTTGGTTTGATGGAAAATTCGTGCAAATCCTAGATTTCGAAGGGCGTAGGCTTCTTTTTATAGGAATTTTTTGCAGACAGAAATCTTAAGGCTCAACACACACTGACACAGAAGTATTCATCTGTATTTTTAAATTAATGTACAAATTTGTATTATGGAAATACGAAGGCGCGTCGACGCTTGTCTGGAGGAGCGCGTTATTAGGGTGCCGTGACGCATTTTCTAGCTCCTCAGCTTCTAACAATAGCTTAATGATATCATTGTATACTGCTGAGCGTGCACTATTCACTAATGTAGAAAAGGTGAACTAGTTACAGCCTTTTGATTAGAGGGCCCTCTAAGACAATGACGCGTCGTGTCGCTTCGACTCTGCGCCAAAGTGAGTTGCCAATAGCGACCGCGATTCTAACGTATGCGATTTCGATAAAATTCTTTCAATTTCCGTCGCAACATTGGGATCGCGCTATAAAATCTTAATATTTTAATATATATAAAAACTAATATATAAATAGCATTATTTATCCACAATTTACAAGTCTAAAAATATCATTGTCATTGTCATTATCAATAGAATGCAGACCCCGTCACTCTTATATAATGGAAACATATACATGTGAATGATGATATAGCTAAACAAAATATGTACACAGTAGTATCAGTATCAAATTATAATGACTCAACTTATTTTATATGATAACTGAGTATTGAAGAATTTACAATTTACTATTGACCTTTTTTAACCATTAAACTTTGATAAAGTATAGTTTTCAGAATGCTATTCAATTTTTAAATCACTAAACCAATAGATGTTGATCCTGTTTAACTATTTTTTTAAATATAAATTTACTAGTGACCCGCCCCAGCTTCGCACGGGTGCAATGCAGATCTAAAGCAGGTTTTTATTATGTATTGTTATTTCCGTCGCTGGAAAGCTCCGATAATATACGCGATCGATCGCTGCTAAATAAGCTGTAATGGGCTGTATAGATCTATATTAAATGAACAATGTATTCAAGGTATTTTAATTGGTTAAGTAAGGATTAATGCTGTGTTGGTTAAAATCGCTTCGAAAATTAGCCATTATTTGTCGTAAAAAGTAAATGACAAAAAAAAGTTGTGGGTTATCCATAAGAGATAGACATATACCATCATGGACTTTTCTGTAGACCTTTTCAATGTGTACAATCTTAGTACATTATTTTGATAAAACTCGTAGGGTTCAGCCTGCGTTTGCAATGTAAGCGGAAAAAATGTTTGAGGTTTCTAATGTAATTTACGACATCACATTAGAAACCTCAAAAATAACAGTACTTCTCCACTATTTAATGGATGTTATCATAAACCTTCCTCTTGAATCACTCTATCTATTAAAAAAAATCAAAATCCGTTGCGTAGTTTCAAACATTTAAGCATACAAAGGGACATAGGGACAGAGAAAGCGACTTTGTATTATACTATGTGTAAAAGAGCAAGCTCACCTACTATATTTACTTAAACTGTAAGTATTAAGTGTTGTGTTATACTTATTATATTCTATTACTCACCTTCCAGTCAACGGGGGTGGCTACTCGATGCTTGTCAGTGAGTTGCAGCGAGTCTATCACGCGAAGTATTTCACTGTAAATTTAAAGATCATTAAAAACTGTAATTTTAACCAATATCATTAAGAATACTTTAGAAACCTTTACTTTTATCCTTGTGATGTTGTGTAAAGGAACAACACAAAAACAGGTTAACTTAGTAAGCTTAAACCAAACTAATACAATTAATTAATTGAAAAATTAATATTTGAAATAAACACTTATGAGATTTTATTTAATGATTTAACTTTTTAATCAAACTCTATATTCACATAGTATATTTTGTTTGTTATAAATTGTGTTGATTTTTGTTTGTAATATTTTAGACATAGCTTTTGATATTGTGGAATTTAACTTTATTTAATTTACAACAACTCTTACTGGATTCTCAGAAATAATTTTCAACTGTTGAATAAACAAATTAAATCCTTACTCAAAATTTCTTCCAGTGGAAGCAGGATACAGAATAGACAGTCTGTATTTCTTATGCGGGTCTATGATGAATACAGCTCTGGCACTTAAGGGCATTCCTTTAGAATCCATCTCATCCTTATCTAACATGTTCAATGTTTTGGCAATTATGCGGTCCTCATCTTCAATAATTGGATATGGAAATGATTCGTCTAGTGTGCAGCCTGAAAACAGCAATGACTACAAACTTTTGTTGATAATGTTAAGTTAATGATGTTATTTACCCCAACAAATATAAGGAGGCATATTAGTTAATGATATTGAAATGTTTACTCAGGTTACACAATATCTTGAATTACCATGATTGGACGGATAGGATACATGCTGATGTTGTATTAAAAAAAAATTGTTTTTATTTGCATCAATGTATATTCAACCAAAAATATGTTGGCGCATGAGAATGACTTTATTTATGATTGCAATATCCTGATGTAATAGATATTTGGTATTTTATACCTGCATAACTTCTGATGTCCCTGCACCACAAGAAATGTGAAGTAAGAGAATCACAAGATATTCCAATGACTTTTACATTGCGCTTTTTAAACTCTGGCATTAGCTTGACAACACGAGCCAGTTCTGTTGTGCAGACAGGTGTAAAGTCCGAAGGATGAGAAAACAGGATAGCCCATCTTAAATCAGAAAATACTTCATGAATCAGTAGACCTAAATACCTTTAGAAAAAGAAATATGGTACCATCTGACTAAAGAGTTGACCAGATGTTATAAAATTGCATAAATTGTTATAACATGATCTATATTTCATTAAATCAATAAATACATGGTATATAGATATATTTGTATTTTATAGACTGAACTTACGACTGTCCTATCCATTCGTGGAAATCAATCTTTCCTGCAGTGGTATTCGCTGTGAAGTTTGGAAATTCGTCCCCCAAATACATTTTTATGGTTGTTGTTGTAAAATTTAGTAGGTATGGGAACTCTAAAAAGAATAAGTCAAAGATTTCTTCGCAATTTACCAAGACTAGAATTTTAAATAATAGCAATGATACCAAGACGTTTTACGTTTCCTTCAGAATTCATTTGTTTAAAAAAACAAATAGCGTACAAAAATTGCAAAAAGTTTTAACTGATTTTCTAGGTATCTATTGTGTAACCGCTTTAATTTTGTAACAAAACAAAACAAAAATTTTGCTGTTTTTCTGGCTATGAAATGTTTCCACTTCCAGTTTCTAGTTTCCACTTTCCACATGAACTTTTTTACCACAGATAAACACACAGAATTGATTTGATTTGGGTTAGATGAAGACAAAGTACCTATGAAGTCTGTCAATATAACACAAGTATATACCTATAAACAGTTGACGAGCTACCAAGACTCTATGATCTTACATAATTAAATAAATTTTAGTATTAAGGATGATGTGTGTAGGTGATTTAGTTGACAATATTGAATGTAAGCACTCCGATGTAAATAAAAATTTATTTTATAAAATCGTTCTTATGTTCTAGACATTTTCAATTAATTGGTTTAATAATACTGTTGATGTTTATTTATTTATTTCGTAATCCTACAGCTAACATAAATTATATATAATTAAAAAACAAATACACTGAAAATATAGCCAAATATTGTTAACAACAATTTCTTGTTCTTCTAATATATAGGTGAGTCACATTGCTTTTTCATTATTATATGGTCACCCCACAACTCCCAAGCCGACAGCTGTCAAAAGTATTGCCCACTGCCCAGGGGTTTAATAATTTGATTCACTGTTTGTACCTTGTCTCTATACTTTCTTAAAATTACGAATTGAAGGTATGTTATAGTTTGTTTTATATTAGTGACTTATGAAGGTAAGTGTTTTGCTGAATGTTCAATATATTCTTCATAATAAAAGAAATTCTAGTTACAACCTGCACCTCCAAAGTTGATGATCCGACACTTCACAAAATGGACGTCTATATGTGACGTGATTATGTAAAAATGTTTTATTAATATAGGAGAAGGTACAAGTTAAAACTTAATTGGCTGCTATTGACTAACTTTAAACAGCTTGCTTTTTTAGCCTTATAAATTTGATAAACCAAATATTACATATATAATATGTAGTGTAGAAACGAAAAGGAAAACGCATCCTTTTCTGCTATGGCGTATTTATTTGAGTTAAGAATGAAACTATTGCGGGAAGACAAAGATAATTAAAAAATACATGCTTTCAGCATAATTGAAATCTAAGGTCAATACTCTCTTCAAAACACTAGCACATGCTAGCATTAGTTACTGTTAACCAATATGCATTTGGTCTTCAATCATTTATTGCTATGCGACTATTTAATTGAATGTAAAGACATAATACTGCTAATTTAAATAATAACTACAATTTTTACTAAAGTGCAACAATTTGTATTTTCACTAATTGTCATTGTGCTGCATCAGAAATTACACATTTTACCTACCTAACTTCTTAGGTAACTGTGTGAGTTTGACATATGTATTTAAGAATATTTATACAAAAATAGTAATTGGCTCCCTTTTGTAAATCATACAAAATGACAAACACAACGCTTATCACTTATTAATGAGCACACATGTTTTAAAGATATGTTGGTTTATTTCTTTAAAAGTATGTAGTTTATAATAATTATACATTTTTATTTATTACAACAACAAAATATGTGATATAAAAATTTTAAATTAAATAATTTGCTAAACATAAATTAAAGTTATACTAGTTATTAAAATTTGATTAACACAGTTCAGATGAAACTATAATGGTATTAGAAATTCAGCTTATTTATCAATGTCTAAATTGCTGGTAATTAAGAAACTACTAAAATGAAATAAGTAAAATTCGCCATTTTGAAGGATTTTAATAGAAATATTTTAAAATGTATCTATCAGTTTATGAAATATAATAAAAGGATTTTAAGAAATGTATATGATGCAAACCATTGCATTGTTATAAGCATCCTAGTACCAAAAATCTAGATTTTTAAATTGTGGTAACTCAGTCTTGCCTTTTTTATTAATTGAAAAGGTAAAAATCTATAATTTTATTAATATATTTAGAACACATTCAACATATAGTATGGTGGCCTCCATATAATACTTTTATTTACCATACAGATTCATATTTAAATTTTTATTTATTAATTTTTTATAACATTCTTAATTTATCATGTAAAAAATAATAATTGAATCTGACCAAATAAGCTGATCTTTATCCTCCTTCAGAAGTATAAGACTTATTATATTATATTTATCAGCTATTGTTATGTTATGTATATTTAGTATTAATAAGTTTACTATAAATAAATTCATTTTGTCAAGCTTTATTTCATGTTCTCTTCTATAAAATCTGATATTTTTTTAAGATTATCTCGCCCTGAAAAAAGGGGGCTATGACAAACAACATCAGCGGATGAGCAAATTTTACAATTTGTTGTAAACACGACAAGAAAAGTAACTAAAATGCAAACTATAAAGTGTGTTGTGGTTGGAGATGGAGCAGTGGGAAAGACTTGCCTGCTTATCAGCTACACAACAAATAAATTCCCATCAGAATATGTGCCAACAGTATTTGATAATTATGCAGTCACTGTCATGATTGGAGGAGAGCCATACACGCTTGGTCTCTTTGATACTGCAGGTGTGTAAATATGACCCCTCTCTTAATTTTTGAATAGTTATAGTCCTTCCAGGGTAAACAAAAATGTTCAAAGCAAAGTCAAAAATATTAAACTGGCAGTCTATAAATGTCATATGTTAGTATAGTTAGTGAATATGAGTCTAAGTGCGGAAAATGAGTCCACCAACCATACCATACCATAGTAAAAAATATTGTCTGTTACTTTTCAGGGCAGGAAGATTACGATAGGCTTAGACCTCTAAGTTACCCACAAACAGACGTTTTCCTTGTGTGCTTCAGTGTAGTGAGTCCAAGTTCATTTGAAAATGTTAAAGAAAAGGTAACAAATATTTTTTACCTTATGATTATGTTTTTATTTCATATTATTAATTTAAAACTTAATGGCTGTTACATTATTAAAATTTTTTTTTTAGTGGGTACCTGAAATAACTCATCATCAGCAAAAGACACCATTCCTTTTGGTAGGTACACAGATAGATTTACGAGATGATCCAGGCACCATGGAAAAATTGGCCAAAATCAAACAAAAGCCAGTGTCGTTAGAACAAGGAGAGAAACTTGCAAAGGAACTTAAGGCAGTGAAATATGTAGAATGCTCAGCTTTGACACAGGTATTCATATACATTAAACGGCTAATGAAATAGTATGTTATTGTGAATTAGACAACAACAATGGATCCATGCTAGCCTTAACAACAATATAATATTACATTCCAGTTGTTGTCTTATTGTGGTTTAGCTTTGATAAATGTACACTTAACTATTCATGAAAACCCATTTATTTACATTTCTACCCCTATAGTTTAGCATTTAGTATATTGACTAAAGTACATTCTTTTAATTCCAGAAAGGATTGAAGAATGTGTTTGATGAAGCGATTTTGGCTGCATTGGAGCCTCCAGAGCCTGTAAAAAGAAGGAAATGTGTCATGCTGTAAGGTTAACCAGCTTTCACTGGTCTCATGCGCTTTTTCTGATTCAGTGTGCGAGGCTTTTTATTACTGTAATATTTGACTTTTAAAAGCTCATTAACAAATATGATATGATAGAAATACATGTTTAAATAGGAAACATGTGTCAATATTACAGTATATGGGGTAGCAAAATAATCTTGAGATTGGCTGCCATAAAATTTGAAAGTTTTCCAATTTGACAATTTTATACCACTTACATTGCTATTATGTAAACTAGTTTTAAGCAATTGTATTAGAACCATTTTGTTTGAAGTTATCCACCATATAATTTAATGGTTCAAATTTGAAGGTATTTTAAAATAATTATTTATACATATTTCTATCACATTAAAAAAAATTTTTTTAAAAGACTTTAGATACGATTTTGATTACTTGACATTTTATGAGAGGCTGAGTATTCTATATACTATAAACAAAGTTAATACTTTATAATTGTTTTAAAACATTTTGATAGACAAAACTAAAGAAAATTATTGGTCTCTATGAATAGTATGTAATTTTAACTTTATTATATACATTGAATTAACATATTACCTATTATATCATATGATTTATTTACTTCTATATAATTTAAAATTGTAATAGTATTTCAGTATCTTAATATTTAAAAATTCAACCATTATAATGACCATTGCTTTTCTATTTGCAATTTATTTATATCAAAGTATTTTAATTATTAATTAGTAATGATTTTTAATAAGAATGGATTGGAAATAATTGAACTTCTCAGTCTCTCTAGTAATAATTTCATACATTTATTTATGACATTGATTGAATTTTGATTTAATTATAAATAAGTGTTTAAACTGTTGAACAACTTATCTTATTACCCTAATAAGTTTTGGATATAATAGATGCAACTAAGAAGCATTTTTTCTAATTGCTTACTGCTTAGAATATGATATCTGTTAAATTTTGTAGGGACAGGTTCAAGAAAATGTATTATCTTTGTGATAAAGGGAATGAAAGTTTTTATTGTGCTATTAAATCAATAACTCTTGGTATGGGCTTAGGTATAGATAATAACTAAGGAAAAAATAACTGTTACTATAAATGCAGTCAAATAGACTGAATTCAATAATTTCCTTCCATGTTACTATTTAATTTATTTTTATCAATACATGTAAGATTTTGAAATACATTTGGATAATTCTACTGTTCACAATTTTTGATTTTAGGTTTATCACTGCCATGTTCTCTAAACGCACATGTTATAAGTGCCAAATCTCTAGTTTTATAGGTTTAAAGCTAGCCCCACCAGTTTTTTATTAAATTTATCTAAGCCTAATTTATAATTTTGTAAAGCGCAGATTAACGCAAGACCAAAGTATCACAAACCTACCTAACCCAACCTACCTGTAGCGCTGTACCGCCTAATGCTTAAGTTGAAATAATTAGAAACAGCTTGGTATCACTTGTCTGTATGTCAGATAAGTTTGTGACACCTTACAACTAATTTAAATTTGATGACGTTCCCAATTTTCAAATATCATATTACGTAGCAGTATATTATAGTATGGTTAAGGTAAGCATAAAAGAATGATATAGCATCACATTAATATTTTTATTACACACATAAATCCAGGTGTACCAAATTTTTTTATTATACCATTTATTTTATTTTAAAGATAATTTATTGAAATCCGAGAAGCATCTTATAAAACATGTTAAAGGAAAGTTAGCCTCGTGAATAATTGATATAATATATGACTTGCATACAATGCATGAAAACATTTTTTTTTTCTTATCTTTGTATTTCTGTCTGGTTTTATTAATGACTACTTCAATTAAGAAATTTGCAGTCAGAATAAGAATAAAGTTGTAATTTGAAACAGTATTTAATTATAATATTATTTCTTCATGATGAACTGTGTGTTTAGTCTTGTTTATACATAATTTCTTTTAAAACAAACATTTATTAATTGATGTGAACATAATTTTGTTCAGTTATTATATTTTAATGTGAGAATTTGACATTTATTCAATTTTTAACTCTTAATATATTATTTTCCTTTGTGTCAGTAACTTAAGGATTAAGTGTATATTATTGTATTAAAATATATTAAATACAATCTGTCTTTTATTAATACTATTTTGTGAAGAGAGTTTAGAAAAAAATTCAAATTTTGAATATCCAAATAAATCCTTTATGCCATCATCTACACTAAATGGGTAAAAATTATATAAGTTCGTTATTTGGTCAGAATAAATATTTTAAAGAGAATTAATTTAATTTCTCCAAAGCAATCCATGCTAATCAGAAGTGACTGCCAGAGATAATTGGATATTAACTTAGTTCATCCTTTATATGTTTATAGTTTTTGAAAATGTTAGTATCATGGCAACTGAGTTATGTTTTATACATGTATAATAATAATAATTTTTATTTTATTAGTTTGAAGTCTGTGGTTATAAATTGTATTTATAAATAAATTTATGTGATAATAATAAGTAATTTACAAGTTACACGTGAAAATTAACCTAACGCGAGAAAATGTTTGGTCAATGATGTATTAAGTTTTCGTTGTGGGCATACTCAACAACAAAGCTATGATCAGCTGCGATTAGCATATCTTAATGAAGCCCCATCTCGTGTCACTATTTACAATTGGTTTAAAAAGTTTAAGCGTGGACGTAGCACGGTAGCAACTAGCAATCTCAATGAAGATCCGCGTAAGGGACCTCCTTTAACAGCGACTACTGAATAGGTACTGATGATAACATCAGTGCTGTGCGATTCATGACTCATTTTCATTTGCTAAACTCGTTTAGTGTTACCTAAGTATATTATATATACATGACGTAATCCGTATGAAGAATCGTTCATAATTTTATGGGTGGATTTGTGTCAATTTCTTAAGGAATATTGTTTATATTGAAAATAGTTTTTTTTTATATTAGAGACATTAAAATGGCCTGCAATCTACATAAATCATGAGTGATTAATCTGAATTCAATTTTCAATATCAAAAATTCTTTATTCAATGTTCAACAACAATTAAAAGTGCTACATGTCCAGTGTACATTATTTCCTGAAATGTAGCAAACTTATAAAAGCCGTATTGCTCTTTTTAAAATCTTAAAAAAAAACAGATAAAAACTAAGGATATAATTTCGTTTGAAAAATTTAATTCGAAGTTTAACATTAATAATGAGGTAAACTGGGAACTATGCAATCTTTAGATGAGATTTGCATTTTTTTACATGTAAGTAATCAATTATTGAAAAAGGATTATATGCAATACTCATCAGTTGAAACTACTAATTTACAATATATTTCGAAAGAAATCTACAGCCGAGAATGGGGGAGGGGAAGAGATATCTGCTAACTGCTTTGCCTGTCAGTATTCTTGTTAATTTTACTACACCACATTGCTCAGGGTATCTTCATGGTAATAAGAATTTCATTATAATAAGCATTTTTTTTTAATTTTGTTACATTTGGGCATAGCTTGGTATTTCGATTTTACATATTTTCATAGATACCTACAGATATTCAAGTTTTCTAAGACTTATAGTTTCAAGTTATTTAATGATCTTTGATCTCTTAACATAACACTATAAGTCTTACCATAAGTATTTTGCAATATTTAATAAATATTTTTTCCATGAATCAATTTGATTTTTTAGTGCACATAAATTAAACCATATTTGTTGGTTGGTTTGGTGAACTGTGAAGAAAAACTGATCTGACCTTGATCTTAACCTAATTATAAATTTGTAAGATGGCAGAAGATATTAATAAATTGTCATAAACAGGGGTTATTTATTTTTCAGAATAAATAAATATAACAAAATATAATCTCAGACATTTAAATAATATTAGCAAATATATTCAACTAAATTGTATGAGGAAAGTCAATTACAAATAATTATATCTGAGTGCATGATGTAGTTGATTTATACTGTTGTTCACCATAGGCAAACACCAACATTAAACAATATAAGAGTATATTCAATTTCTATTAATTTGACTTAAAAAGATTTTATACAAAAACTATGTAATAATTCTTTCATAATACTTTCCCATGATATTAAATAAACCTAAGATTTACTTTTGATGAGAAGTAATTTATGATTATTGCATTGGTGCTAATAGCAAAATCTATATTTTAAAAGTATAAATTTTTATTCTTATCGGATTTTGATTCTAATGTCTTTCTAGCATTATAATTTATTTATTTTGTACTCCTACAGCTAACACAAAATACATATAATAGCAAACAAATACACCGAGAACATAGCCACAGATGGAATACATGATACATTATATAACAAAAAGATTTACAAAAGGGAACAAACAAACAAATCTAATTAAACTTTAACACTGGAACTAAGAAGTAAATATATTATCCATATACAATCCACACAATGTTTTGCTGAAGTCAGCAAAACATTGTTTTTTGTTTCTGTTTGTGATTTGGTACAGCGAGATATGATTTATAAGTATAATTCATTAATTCTCCTCTTTGGTGACCGATAGGCATAAGTCAGCGTTAAAACTTAAAAGTTAAAGCTTCAATAACTTCATTCTTCCAAAATTTTAACACTGACACTTGACAGTATTAGCTATCAGAGTTAAACATTATGCAGTAATGTCAATTGTCATGTCCCGAGCCACAGACTAGGCTGTATGTGATGTGTGGTTGTTTTGTTATCAACAGGATTATCTTTTGGAAAGAGAAAAAGTCGCGAATTACGCAAAACCAGTTAAAAATACATATTTTATGACACAAATCTGTAGGTGAGCTTTATGAATAAAATTCATCTTGCAATTAGTTACCGCAGACAGAATCGTGGTTGGTCGCAATAGATAGCGTACAGAATCGCTAAAAAAGGATTCGTCGGTAAATTCTGTAAGAATTCTTCTCAACACGACATCTTAGCGTTGGCGATTGATTTCTCGAAAGGAAGCGTTTATATTTAACAAGTACCAGCCAGTACTGATATTAAAATTTTGAGGTTGCCCTCATTTGTCAATAAAAAAATCAAATTGTTGTTTTTTGACATATTTGACGGGATGGTTTTTTAGTGCTTTTTAATCAACATAATTTTTATATTTTACTATTAAAAGGCACTTTCTTTTCGAATTGTTAAGAAAGCGGTCAAGTTGTGTGATGAAAATTTCAAGTTAACATGGGCGACGGATTAAAAATAACAAAAGGTAAAAAAATGGAATTAACAAAATATAATACTTAACAGATTTTTTCACTGCCGTACCCTAGAATTCCGGACTCTTATGTTTTTCTGTATTAATTAGTAAATTTTTATAGATAAGCGTCATAGAAGTTCTAGTAGTCTTGCAGGAGGAAATATTGAAGGGACAAGATCCGAACGAAAATTGGATATAAGGGGTGAGCCATCATCAGCTGTTAGTCAATTTTAAAAAAGGGTAATACATAGATAAACAAAATACTAAGATATAATATTTACTTAAAGCTGAAACTTTCTTCATACGTAAATGAATGTAATTTTTAAACAAATTAACACGCACTAATAAAAAGTGTTTTTTTTTATATTTTCCTTGATCCTTGACTTATTTCGGCTCACGACCAACTAGTTTATACGCTATATTTAACGCTTTGGTTGTTAAAATTCTGGCGTAATCAGCTTTGGCGTTTGCAATGATTAGTACACACTCACACAGCGTGAGCGAGCCAAACCCAAACCCATAGAGAACCTGGGCCTTCGAAACTAGGGAACGCCACCTTAGCCGATCGCGAGTTGTCATAATATGTACTTGCTAATCGGGAAATGAGAGGTTGATTCTCTCAAATTAACCGGAGTATTCGAAATCCAATTTTCCTGACTCTCCAGCTTCCTCTCCCTTTTCCAAACTTTTCTTTTGGCTACTAAAAATTTCGAAATTTCCACAACTTCTTTGATCTCAGACTGGATCCATGCAAAGTAACTGTTAAATCAAACGAGCAATTTATATACCTGATGTTAATGATATTTTTTCTGCGAGGAGGTTTATCTGCTTCCTGTGTCATCAAACTGCAAAGCAACTTGAACGCATGGAAAATACCAATCGCTTGGTTATTAAGCCACAGAGGTTGTGTAGTTTTCTAATAAGACCTTATATTTTAATAGCATCAATACCGGAGGTAGACGATCAATTCATATTAGCCGAAGCGAGGTGCGATGATTTAAAAGAAAAAATCGATACAGTCAAAGGCCTTAAAAGAAGACGAAAACTTAAAAAACGGAGGTATACAATAATATATATATTAATTATTTAAATAATGAGCATTTTAAACCACTTAAAAATAGTCATAGAAGAATATTTTCAAGTCGAGTGTATAATGTACATCATGGCTTCCATGCATGCAAACGTAATTTGGCGATTCCCTTGTATATTATTAATATTTAATTTAATCTTGACACATCTCGGCTTGTATCTGGAGAAAATTTTCATTCAATCATCTACGACTCTCTTATTTTCCAGGGACGTTACTAACATTTTTATTTTTATTTAGCATGACACGCGTAAGTGATCAGACAGTTGCTGGTGAAAATATTCCGTTTATAAGTGTTCGGACTCAACCAAAAAAGAGTAAGGATAATTATTTATTTTCAAGTATTTTCATCAACTTAATGTATAATTTCCAGTATAGTTGGTGTTAATTTTTAAACTACGTTTATATATCTAGTTGTAGATTACAGTACGAATATAAATCGAACGTTTAGTTTTCACACCCCTGCAGCGCTTATCATCTTCGTAGCGAACACATTTATATGACCTCCCATAGATAATTATTAACCTGCTTAAACTTAATGGACCACCATGGTATATGTAGATGGAAAAAAGTTTGGTATCATTTTAAAGAGGCTAATCAGTTACTTCGACAAAATATGGTCAATGATATCATTGAAAATTTTTAATACTTTTAAGATGTATATTAATATACAATGTGAAACAGTGTATACACAATTAACAATATACTAGTTTTGATGGTTACAGAGGTGTCCCCGCAGGCGGCTAGGTTGAGAAGACTGGAATTGCCGGCTAATCCAACCCGAGGCTATTTAGATCCAGCTATGGTCGAGCAGCACGAAATGGTTGGACAGGTGCGGGGTTACAACCAGATGTTTCGTCAACCTCAGGTAATATTAATGTAGGTACTAGCGGAACCGACAGACGTTGTCCTATCTACACGTTTTTAATTTGAAAATTTCAAACTTTTTTTAATAAGCTAAAACATTCTGGACCATTTTGATGAAAATTATTATTCAAATGTTATGACAATATTTAACGATCCAGGACATGGTCTACAATAACACAATGATAACAAAACTTTTTTTTTAATTTGATCGCAGCGCTAACTGTCGGGATAGACTAAAATTAAAATTCGAATATTATTTAAAATTTGACACTGCGATGGTAGCGCCGTCTGTCGCATCCAATGTAAAACATTCCAAAATCAAGAAATACTAATAAATTAAAAATTTAATTAAAAAAACATTGTCCAGCGGACAAAATTGTGAATCTAAACCATTCCCAGATCCCCTTGAACACACACAAAAAATTTCGTCAAAATCGGTCCAGTCGTTTGAGAGAAGTTCAGTGACATACACACTCACAGAAGAATTATATATATATAAAGATAATAGAAATGATGGTTAAATTTAGAACATCTTAGATGAGCTAATACTTGGTATTATTAAGTAAGGTAAAGTTGCAAGGTTGGCAGGAAAGAGGGCCCTATCCTGTCAACCTTAGTAATGGCGCCTTTTTTAACGTCACAATAATTATACTACTTAGTATTTATCAGTTTTCCTTTATATAGCTGATTGTATATCAATTATAATAAGAGTAGCAGCGCAAAGGGATTTTTAATAAATGAGTATATTATTCAACTTGTGTATTGATTACATCTCAATGAAGTAAGCTCTATGTACGACATTGTTCACTATTAAAGAGAATTTGAAGTGTAAAAATTTATTTATTTTATTTATTCAATTACCGACATAGCTAAACTCATATTCACAATAGACTATAATATATAAGTATACAATATTAATTTAAAAATAACATAAAACACAGTATATTCTAACTTCTAATCAAGTATACCCTCAAATCAGAGTATACTACCATATATAAAATATTACTATGGATATGAATAAAGATATTTTTATTTGTTTGTTTATAGTTGACAAATATTTATATATTGATTGTGTGTGGATTTTTTTGGATGAGACAGATATTTTAATAATGTTCTCTTCTTCTCTCTAATTTTTGTTTAACTCCATTTAAAACAGCGTGCACAAGTAAGTTCAGCACGAAAATCGCCGAAAGTAAGACCGATGTCCCGGGGTCATCCTGAAGGAGATGGTAAGATTATTAAATATATTGTGCAAATTTATGCCATCTTTTTTATATCACTAACCAAGATTCCACAAAAACGAGTTTATATCGCTGTTAAAGCATTTTCACTAAACAGATTTTTCGCTTATTTCCTATGTATAATTTTTCGTAATACCCTTTTTAAAACAATTTATTTTATCTCCTTTATACATAGACTGAGTCGCTTTATGTGTATTCTCTCCACCAATGAGAAGCCCTGGTATATAGTGCAAATAATCATGAAGAAAAAATAGTAAAATAAGTAGAGAAATTATATTATGATATCATTCGTAGCTGTATATGAGATTGATTCATCGACCGACAAGTGTGAGCCTCAAGAGGTGGCCTGCGGTGATGATGAAGTGATTCAAGATATGTCTGACCATAATGACAGTCAACACTACTACGATAATTTTCCCGGGTAATAATTGTGAACCCTAAGTGGTTTGTTTATTTGTAATCTTCAGGCCTGTGTCCAAATCCTGGATGTACAATAATAAATATAAAAAGTGCGTGCATATGAAGTACACATTTCAGAAGTGAAACTTCTTTGTAAATTAATTATCACTAAGGTATAAGCCCAATAGATGTACCATGTACCGGTATATGATCACTCCATGTTATGCGGTAGATTTGCCATCTAAAGTTCTAATATGTAACTGTATATGCAACAAATACATCCACCAATAGCGTGTATTTCTTTTAACTCAATCGGTCTCAATCGCTCTCTCCCTTTTCTTCAACAAAAGCGCTGCACATCTTCGTGACGATCCGGAAAAATGTTGCCCTCATGGCCAAAGGAGTTTCACTTCAAAATTAAATAATCATATGGTGATGGAAAGCACTGTGGGGAAAATGATTACCTATTTGCTTGAACATTCCTGTCTTATTGAAATGATCATGACAGGAATGGTCCATGCTGAGACACAGGTCCTATAACTACATTACCAGTAATAGATTATTTCATTACAAAACAAAGTGTGTAAATAATAAAATAAAACAAGGTTAAAATATCGCCTGAAAACATCTAAAATGTCAATTCGTGAAATGTCAAAATATTTCCCTGGCGCGGAGCTTTTACGCAGGTAACATCTGACGTTAACGTCATGATATATAATATATGATAGGTTATTTTGTATGATTTGTTTACTTCGAGTTATTTTTGTCAAAGATTTGTATGAATTTATTTTTCTAGGAACATAACTGTCAAGAAGAAAAAAGGCGAAAATAAAAAAGTTTATGGTTCACGTCGACGTAATAAGGATCCAGTTAAAGATATCAATCGTAAGATATAAACGGATTAAAATTTCATCATTTCAAAGTTTACATTTTAGAATGACCATGTATCAGATGATTTCATAAATCAAATGCCGATTTCAATAAGTCTTCGTATCACTAAGTTTTTCATTCAGTTTTTGAAGAATTCTACTCATTATATTAGTATTTAAGAGTAGATTAATAAATGTGTATGATTAATGAATACATTTTTATTCGATCTATATTAACCTAGCCAGCTAGAAAATCTATTATCGTGTAGACTTTCTCAAATCGCGCAACGTTAGTGTTGAAACTTGTTCGAGGTCTTCAAATATATTTAGTTAATTATATTTTAAAAAAATAAAGTAAAATTGTTCGAAGTACTTAAATTGATTTTAATTTTTTTTAGAAATTCCGTGGTCATACGGTCAGAATTACTCTCAGGACGCCAAGGTACCACCGCGAAATCGCCGACAAGCGTCAATTCAGCAAAGCACAGGTCATTTTGTCAAAATATAAATACATATTTATTTTTAGGGATGTTCTCATACTTAAGTACATGCAACTGTAGCGCAAATCATAAAGTTAGTTAGTTTTTATCAATATCAGTTTTAATAGGTACAGGGGTGAGTCAAGAAGAGGAGAGACCTGTTGTTGAACTATTTAACAAGAGCCGTGGAAGCACCTCGCCGGAGTCGTGGCAACGTCATCCGTTTCAAAAAACTGTAACGCCAGACTATGAGAAAAAGAGAGGTTACTCGAAAATGCTTATGTAGATGATGTAATGTGAGCAGTGTTGGCCTAGTGGCTACAGCGTGCGACTCTCATCCCTGAGGTCATAGGTTCGATCCCCGGCTGTGCACTAATAGACTTTATTTTTATGTGCCCATTTATCATTCGCTTCAACTGTGAATGAAAACATTCCACTGTCGACATCCTTTGATTGAAAAATGATCATGAAATAGATTCAGAAATCTGAGGCCTAGACCTAAAGAGGTTGTAGCGCCACTGATTTTTTTTATATTTGATATGATGTAGTTATCAAAATTTTCATCTTAATTATTTGTAAAATTTGAACTATAAACTAATTATTTACAGCTCGTGGAGACGGTAATGATGAAGTTGGGAGAAAATCTCCAGATCGAGTAAGTTATTTTGAAAAATAATTTCATAAATAATAATTTATATTTGTTTTGTACTTCCGTGAGGCAAAAGCAATGATCGAATTATTTTTATTATTTAGCGAAATCTGCCAGAGCAGCAATCTGAAGATAACAGAACTGAAGATGGGAAAACTGAAAATATAGAAAAAAAGAAAAAGGTTATATTAGAAGGCAATGTGTATATTGGGCAATTATTACAAAATGACGTATATTTTTGAAAGTAATTGGTCAAAAATAAGAAAATCGATTAAAAAATTTCTTGTTTTCGTGCATGTCCCTAATTAGTAATATAATAATGAAGTAGTGACAATTTTTTGAGTTAGTCAAATTTTCTCTGCCGTTTGTCCAAAGGCGTCCTTTCTTCAAATACCTTTTGAACCATTTTTTTAGATTGTCCATCGCCGTGTTAATTACCGCGGTCGGCACTATGAAATGCCGACGGTTGCATCTCAGATGAAGCAAGCTGGTATGCGGTGCTACTATGAGCAGCGTTGTACCTCAAATATACCATTTATTGTCAGCAAGAGCACCGCACCTTCACATAACATTGGCGTTAATATTCAGCAGGTATTACTTTCGACTTCCACCTTACCGACTTCACTGGCATTGGCTTGTACGTGCATACGCTTATATAGACGTATTTCATACAAAGGGAATCTCAAATTATAATAAGACAGGACATTTTGATAATAAATTAATAGCCGTGTTTATATGAAAAATATACTTTAAGGTCTTGAATGGTATGAAAATTCAACAGCCGGTCTCCGGAATTCCCTTTACTATGGCTCATCATATGGGTGAGTTTATTTTCTTGACTGTTGGAAATATCTTTAAATAGCATTTTATTTTAAAGACATTAATTACCTTTGTGTATTTAAATGAAATACATTTTCATATTGTTATAACAGGATTGGGCTACTTAGCATCAACTGCACCCAGAAGCACAGTGAGTATACTTCTTCATATATAATTTTCGATACGAAATACTATTTTTCAAATGTCAACTAATTACATTAAAAAATAATTTTCATGTGCTACAAACATAACATATGAATAAAATCGCCTTTATATTATTCGACTGCCTAAACTTGAAAGAACAATCCATGAAAAAGCTCAGTGCTAATCCAAATGATTATTACTACTCTTTGCCTGTCCCAGAGATACCATTATTCTAGAAAATAACGATCTGCTTGAAGTCGAGGACTGTTTCGTTTCCTGATAATAATGGTGACGCCATATTTTATTGTAGTAATGAATCGAGCTAAAATCGTTTAAGTACCTATCGCGTAACAAAGCTTTGGGCAGTCTCTGTCTCGTTTCCTCAGCGCATCAGAAAGCAGCACCAAGCGTGCTGACAATGTTTCCAACTTAATCATTTGTTTAGTCACTACTAGGGTTTTTTTTTATAAATTTTATGTGAACACGTTCTGACTGGTGCAAAACAAACCACTTCTATTATTAAAAATTGTATTGTTTTTATGATTATCATTATATCCAATGTCTGGTCGACAGGTGTATGTATAACAAAATATTAATTACCGAATAAACGAACCATCTATTTTTTAGCAAAGCCAACCTTGAATCTTGAAGGTTTTGTGAAAAAGTAATTTGGTTTTTTCTCAAAGGTTCTATCATTGGATAACCGAGAGATGAATGCTATTCGAGTTGGAAGGCGTTTAGTCCGGTTACCTTCATATAAAAGGATGGTAATGCCCTACAATCGTCTCCTGCACATGTACAGTGAAGGGGATGGTATGGTGCCACGTTTTCTGCGTGCAATGAGTCGACCTAACTACATATATACGTCAATGTATAAGTAAGTAAGTTAAAACTATTACATGTCATACATACGACACATAAAATGTGGTATATGGGTACATGGAACTTGGTACTATTTCGTATTAATTTGATCGAATAAAACTTAACTTGATGTCTCAATATAGAAATTTTCTTCCTTTTGAATACTAAGTACTTATATGAGAGATTTGTTTTATTTTTTTATTTCTATCTATTTTGCAGAAATTAGCTTTGCAGAACCAATAATTTGGCATAGATGGCTCTCTGTTAGGGTAGATGACCAATGAAAATACCAACAAGGATAGAATAATTAGTGTAGGGTACATGACTTATTGAATAGAGTTATAGTTTTTAGAGGATAATACAAATAAATAAATAATATCATTTTAAAAGCCTTTGATTTTCTTTTACACTAATTAAAAAATATCTTAATCATAGCAGCATAGTATCATAGTAATTAAGTTTTAGTATTCGATTTTCTTCTACAGTTTCTCTTCTGCTTTCAAACATAACAACTCCTCTAAGATTTTTCAAAATCGTAGACAGCCTACAACAATTCATATTGATCTGACAACTATACATTTTGATCACGAGAATACGTTCATCGAATAGGTTTTACACGGGTATTAGATACATTTGTTTAAATGACGTATGTAATTAATTTTTGTTCATATTTGTTTTCAAAGTAACATTCTCATGTTTAAGCAGTCTATCGAGGAACAGAGATGACGCAACATCTAAGGGACATAGCGAGAGTCACGAGGCCAAGCAAAGTTTGGCAATATACGCGAAATTGTACAGAGAGTATGAAAGAATATGCAAAAGTCTTGAAGACAAGAATGATGCGGACCTAGACAGCCGTAAACAACAGCTGATGAGAGAACTCACTGCGCGCGCTGAACAGATTGGGAAGGTTTGTCTTAGCTTGTATTGGATTATTTACAAGTTTTAAAAACCATATGTCATTTTGTATAGAATTCCGCTACAATTAGCGTTTTTTGTATAGAACAGGCGGCAAACGGGCAGGAGGCTCACCTGAGATCTTGTGTTGTCTTATTATTATTATTATTATATTGAATATCACCTTTTTTATATACCTCAGGACATATCGGTGAACTTCATATCACCTAACTATATTTTTGTAAAGTGTCAATAAACCGTAGTACAATTTTTTTATCTAAAGTATTATACATGTTAAACTATCTCCACTGATTCCGAAATTCAAGACCAAAATAATCCAAATCGGTCTATCTCGAACAAACGAACAGCAACTTATATATATTTATATATGTATAAGTAACTGTAAAAAAAACTATTTGTTAGAAACTGGCCATATCGTACGAGACTCGCGATGATAAACGAGGATTCTTACATACATTGTTTGCTCTAAGTCTCCTTTCTGAATATAACTTACAGTGACCTTACGTTGAATATTAAAATCGCCTTCTCCATTTCAAGGTCGTGGACGAGCAGGAGAAACTAATCGACCCACTTCTAAAAGCATCTGCATCAAACGAAGATGGTCGTTAGTGGAGAGTTGTATTTTTTTCTAAATTACAAGTAGTATCGACAGTTTTTAATTCTGCGCTTATAAAGCAAGCTTATATAGTATAGCTGCTATGAGAAAAAAACCTATATAAAAGTATCGACGGAGTGTTAAGTGATGGGCTGATTGATTGGAACACCCTACGATTCATAGCGGCCATTAAAATTGACATATATTAATTGTAATAGGTGTAGCTAAAGAAAATAACGGAAAGGGTATTTTTATATTGGTATCAAGCTGTTTTGAAACAAGCTTAAGGAGAAATTATTGATATTTTACATTACAGACGTATAAAATAGTTACTAAAGAAATTTAGATATCCAAAAAACTATTAAAAGTTCCACTTAAGCCATTGCAATAGGTCTTCTTGATATTTTTGTTTTTATTAATGAAAACTGTGCAAGCTTTGTATAAGTTGTAAAATTTTAATCTAAATAAAGTACTTGTGTAATTTTGGTGTTTTTTTATATTTACCATGTAATTTTGAGATATCTCAATAAAAAGCTGCAGGTTAACTGGAATTTACAATATTTTTTTATGTAACAGAAGGCTTATGTAAATATAGTTAAAATAAATTGAAAGATTGGACTTGTGATCTGGGGATTTCAGCGATTTAAAACCTAGTTGTGATTGTTAGAAACATGAAATGAAATCCTTCACTCTTTTCCGGGTTGATCGCTTTTGTTAAAAAAAAACACCGTTAACCGAAAATTATTAAGATAAGAACGCACAACTTCAAGGTGAGACACATACTAGGTTAATAGTGATCTGAAAAATGTTATAGGAGGTAATTTCAGGAATAAATACAGAATGCTACAAATCTCCATGGGATCCAAATTTTGGGGCTTTGGGATGCTGATGAGTATCGATTCCCTTCTCATAAATTCCGTCGCATTTTTTCGTACCGTGACCTATTGGAATCGTAACACTAAACGAACATTTTGTGGTTTCTATATATGTTCTGAAATTACTGAAAAACTATGAAACTTGCTTCGACGGAGAATAAATTTAATATATAAATTATTTAATAGTTTCACAATTATAGCTTAACATTTGGTAACTTAAAAATATAAGGGTAAGTACTGTTGATAAACTTGTTTTTCAATAATACACACCTATATCGAAATTAATTCTTCTCCATGAGATCATATAAAAAAGAAACTTGAATCGTAAATCTTAACAACCCTTTAAGTTTATACATTAACTTATTCTTATAATATAAATAATAATATTTTATTTACAACTCACTTTTGAACACAAACTCCAGAATTGTCAACTCCTTAATTGATAGACATGTTGGGAAACTAAAGCCTCAATGAATATATGTTTATACTCCATTGATCATTATCTGAAGTAATCTTGATTGCGTCACCGTTAAATGAATACTGTTATTAGAATTATTATATTATTCAAATGGGTAAAATTTATAAGTATAATTTATTTTATATTAACAAGTTTGTAAAATACCTAAAATGACAATAAAATAAAAAATAAAATAAATTACGTTTATTTTGGAACATAGGATCATAAGAGTATCACTTATTCCACGTCATTAAATTCGAGCCTGTTGGCATCCCTACTCATCGGCAAAGAAGACAGAAGGTGTTGGCCGAGAGAAGAAGCCGGCGTAAAAAACTCTCGGTACTCTTTTAAAAAAAAGCAAATCATCAAACAATTCTACAATATTTAAAACAAATATAGCAAATTAATTAGAAGTAGCCTGCCCAGTACTAGTCCCAGGCCCTTTTATCAACTAGATAATCACTAACTTTATAGTAAGCCTTTTTACACAGCTTTTCTTTAACACATTTCTTAAATTTAGTAAAAGGCAGAGATAAAAGAGCCTCTGGGATTTTTGCAGAGGAGAACAATAGAAAATTTTAATTATAAAAAATAGGAATGATAGATCATTCTTAATTATTCTAAAATTAACTTATTACACACGGCATAATCGTTGAAGAGGTCGTAAGAGATTTTTGTAAAATACATGAAAACAACGCGGGTGGTAGGTGGTTTTACGACCGAACCCAATAATTAATTGAAAACAATCTGAGATTGATTGTCAGACCGTGACAGTCGATCGATCTCCTAGCTGCATCCCAAGAACCTAACTTTACGAAGACAATCCATTTTCGGCGAAGGATAGAATGCAATCTCTTCGCTCTTTACACTCATATTTGATAATTAATATAAACATGTTTAAAACATATCAAATAGCTTTTAAATTATTCTAAAAACTGGTGTAAGTGAAAATCGTAAGATATTGGATATTGACACAGTTGAACTGTCATTTTCACACAAAGGTACACCGATCCGACCTACCATGGATAGATTGTAACGACAGATGGCAATTACTATACCGCGATTAGTTATTGGCACACTTTTATCAATATTTGGATTAAGACGTCTATCTCAGATGGTCAAGAATGGATTGAGATTTATTGAGTTTGGGCGTAAATAATATATGTCATTTTAAGGAATAGAGTTACACCTCTAAAACATTACACATCAATACTACATGAGTGTTGCAAATTATTTTTTTTAATCTATCTTATTCATTTGGCAATCTTGCCAAAACGGTCCACAGCCAAATATTTGGGCATGCACCTAGACAGACGCTTAACTTGGCAAGACCATATAAAAGCTAAGAAGCAGCAAGCTATTGGTAGGCTTCGTAGCATGAACTGGCTTTTAGGTAGAAATTCCGCACTTAGTTTAGAGAATAAGCTTCTCGTTTACAAAGCAGTTATAAAACCAATATGGTTCTATGGTATACAGCTCTGGGGGTCAGCAAGCCGCTCTAATATTAAAATCCTGCAGCGACTACAAAACAAAGCACTACGAAACATAAGCGTTGCGCCGTGGTTCACACAAAATGCTGAAGTCCATAAATATTTGGGAATTGCCACTGTCGAGGAAGATTAAACGATCAACCGTGCATTACATAATGAGACTTCAGCAACACGTCAACTCCCTAGCTTCAGGCCTCTTGGAAACAACGGACACCGTTTATCGGCTGAAAAGGGCGAAACTTGCCGCAGTTTGAAAATCTACGATGTGTTACGGAGGGAGTGGAAAAATTATTGAATTTATGCTCCCTAACTGCCCCTATGTACCTCAAATCTGATAAGAGCCAAGAGGCTGATTGCAGGTGGAAAAAATAAAAAAAATCTTATTCATAGACACAGATGGATGCCTGAGTGTGAATTGGCATTTATTCATGTATTGTATTTTTTTATGTGGTTTAGTTTGTTAAAATAAACATAAGTATTTGTCATATTTATGTATATTTTTTCTATTCAAATAATAGCCATTTCAAAATAAGGTAATCATAGTATTTATTTTTGTTTGAAACAGTTGTTTTAGAGAATATGTAATTGGTATAAAAATTAATATTTACTAGCTGAGAGTTTGTAAAGTTGCAGCTGAAAATAAAGTAATATTGTTAATGTTATATATATTAGTTATTGTATAATTTATTATGTACAATTAAAATTAATTTATTTTATAATGAAGTTACTTTTGTTATTCGATATAAATGTAATTGTATCAATATTGTAAAGACCTACTTTCTACTATGATATTGTACTATCGAAATAAAAGTTTAAAAGCCCAACCTGTAAACCTCAAGCAAGCTGTAACCTGTGAAGCTCCCAAATTCACAACTTAAGTTCACAGTCGATTTCTCTCAATTGGATGATAATCCTTTAAAATCTCCATGTTTTCAAATTGCTTTTATATAAAATACAATTTATAATAGTATTTGTTATATTATAAAGCCTCTTATTACTTAAGTTAGAAAAAAATTGAAGAATACTTACCCCATCATAATTTAGTTAAACCATTTGTAAACCTAAAGTTTTAAAAATCTGTAAGATAACACCTATTAAACTTTTTCTCGAATTTTAACGTTTAAAAATGCAAACGAAATAACAAAAACCTAACCCTTAAAAATATTTTAATTTTGATTAACTACTTCTTATTTATATACCCAAAACATGATAGCTTATTGTAATTGACGAATTACTACTTAAAATAATTCGTTTAAGGACTCAATTAATTATCATAGAATCATCTGTCGAAGCAAGTTTAACACTAAATTTCAGAACCGAAGTAATAACCACCAATAAAATTATCATTCCTTTGTTCGGTCGATTCCAATACGTTTCAGTTTATAAGAGGTTTTAAAATATCAAAATGTCAGAAAATATGCAATTTAATTTAAGAATCAGAACGATCAGCACTCTAAATGAATCTTATCCTTATCATTGTAAAATATAGTGATGAGACGAAAGAGGTTACACTGATAGAGTTTTTGTAGGAGGTTACACTATTGTCACATTAATTAATGAAAAAGTTCATCAACCGGCTATTGTGGGAGGCACAATTTGAAGCTTAGGTTACTTAATTAAGTATAAGTACGCATAGTTAAAATTTTAAAATTTATTAAACGATAAGTGACCTTAATATAGTAGATTAAACATCAACAAGAAAAGTTAATAGTTCCATATTTATCTCAGTTCCATAAAAACTAACTCGTCTAAAATGCTTCAATCGACGAAAAATTCAGGGACTAACAGTATGTCACAACGTTTTTGACATACTAGAAAAGTTGAGATACAAAGTCTGATGGTTGACAATTTCAGAAAAGACGAAAACTATATTACATGGTTTAGTTTTTATGAATGAGATTAATTGCTAATTAATGAATTGCATACGAACAGATATTTAAACATACAAAGCATTACATATATATTTACAATATTTTTGCACTCAGATAAATTATTGTTTTTACGTAAATCGCGCTACTTACAAAGTTGGGCCGTTTATTATACAAATAAACTATTTAATAATTTATCTGAGTGCTATATTTAAAAGGAAGACAAATCATATTTTCTACAAATTAGCCCATTTGAAACCTTAAATCTATAAACATGTATGTAAGTGTTGATATAATTTATTAGTTACACATATTTACTAGTAGTGTCTATTAGTATTGAGTATATAATTCTAGATAATTTTTACTAATTTCACGTAAAAACAACAGCAACAAAACCCGACGACATACGGTTCCAGTTTTTACTGGTAAGTTTTATTAATACAGCAATAATGAGACTATAATACAAAGGGTATAGCGTTATGTAGTATCCTTTGGCTATAACTACGATTAATAACTCACAGATTAAACGATAATAATTCGAAGCTATTATAATGGGCATTTCTTTAAGCTATGAGTAAAAATTGTTAAATAACTTTACTCCATTGAGGCTAGATTTAATTGACCAGGATTAATTCTCGTGTACATACATACGGTTTCTAATGTTTTACATTTTTAACAATACTAGCGAGTGGAGACTTCGTGCTAAGTGTGATTTCTGGAACCATACTTAATGTTATGTTGTTTTGTGCTCAACTCTCAACTGTAACCCCAGATTTAACGTAATAAGGTATTTGAGAGATGTCTACAATCTGCTACGCATTATCTACGAAATGATCAATCAATCGCATACACGAGAAAGAGCCAGTGAAGTGTTTAGTTGCGTGAATCGGTAGAAGAAGGCATCTCGCCTTCCAATTTGTGACGAGCATGCACATAAGCTTCGGTCAAAGTAGGCCAGTTTTCCGGCGGAGCTCCACTGGCCCACTCAGTAGTTGTCACCTCGGCCGGACGCTCGGCTGTTTCAATTTTTGTGCATTCAAGAGATAACGGTTTTGGAGTTTCCATTCGTGGTACCGAACTGTGGATACAGAGATTCATTAATAAAATGCTAATAATTTAACATTCACAATCAACATGCTAACTTTTTAATTACACGTTTATTGTAATATATTCCATATTAAGTATATGAAAATAAAAATACCTCACTCGTTCAGGCGACTGCATCGCATCGTTAGTACTCGATATTTCTAAATCCTCGGAATAGTTCAAATGTAGTTTTTCGTTATCGCCACGCTGTTCTTTATCTGAAATATGTTTTTATATTTTTAATGAAAGTACACGTGATGTATTTGTATCGTATATATATTATATGTTAAAGGGCAATACTCTGATTTTATACTAATACTAGTGACCCGCCCCAGCTTCGCACGGGTGCAATGCTGATGAAAAGCAGGTTTTTATTATGTTTTGTTATTTCCGTCGCTGGAAAGCTTCGATAATATACGCGTTCGATCGCTGCTAAATAAGCTGTAATGGGCTGTATAGATCTATGTTAAATGAATAATATATTCAAGGTATTTAATTGGTTCAGGATTAATGCAGTATTGGTTAAAATCGCTTCGAAAATTAGCCATTATTTGTCGTAAAAAGTAAATGACAAAAAAAAGTTATTGTGTGTTATCCATAAGAGATAGATGTATACCATCACGGACTTTTCTGTAGACCTTTTCAATGTGGACAATACTTAGTACATTATTTTGATAAAACTCGTAAGGTTCAGCCTGCGTTTGAAATGTAAGCGGAAAAAATGTAATTATTTACGACACCACATTATAAACCTCAAAAAAAACAGCACATCTCCACTATTTAATGGTTGTTATTATACATATAAACCTTCCGCTTGAATCACTCTATCTATTAAAAAAACCGCATCAAAATCCGTTGCGTAGTTTCAGATTTAAGCATACAAAGGGACATAGGGACAGAGAAAGCGACTTTGTTTTATACTATGTAGTGATTATCAAGAGAAAAGATTTGTATGTACCTATGTTTGTAACGAAGCATTTGAATACCTTGAAAAGAATCCCTACTAACATTACAATAATGTTACCCAAGGTGTAAATAATGCCTATAAAATATATTTCATCACATGCGCTGCGAAACTATTAACGATAGAAAAAAAATGTTCCACAAAATTAAAAATATCTTCAAATAATGTTAAAAAAATATCCACCCGTGCAAAGCCGGGACGGGCTATTTAGAAATAACCTATCATTGTATTGCTTTTTTTGTAACTGCGTAAATTTAGCCATCCTCGATAAACAGGCTCGACTATACAGCACACACATATCCTTCGAACCACTATTCCTCAACATTAGTGTTCTTCAACCAAGAAACTATAATTATGTTATTTTGAAAGAGTGTAACCGTCAATATTGATCGCCGCTTCTGGCCATCCCAAGGAGTCACCCTCAACGTCAACAGGCTCGTCTTCAGCATCATAGGACCTTGTTTCACGCGGTCTTTCCTCTCGCCGCTCATCTTCTAAATCGTAGCCCAACATACTTTCCACTGTGTGGTGACGCTTGCGGGTACGCAGTTTGAGACGCCGTTGGCGGTTTGCACGGATTCGTTGATACGTCTGTTAAGTTAATATAATTAATAATTTTATACCACCTAAAGAAGTTCATTTATACTATATTTGTAGAAAGTTTACAACCAAGATATAAATAACGCGGAAACAAAATATTAGAATTGGTACAAACTTATCGAAAACTTTTAAATTATTTCTACCTTTTTGCTTATATATACTAAAGCTTTTTACCTCCCAACGAGCATCTTCATCTTGATGATGAAGCGAGTGAGTAGGAGGTGCGGCCACATCCCTAGGTAAGGCTGTCAGGCTATAAAGATGTTGAAGTTCTTGTAAAAAGTGGGCTTGAGCTACTCCAGGACCAAGCCTAGTGCCGCAAACTCCACAAGATGACTTTCGTTCCCCGTCCGCTGTTCGAAATGACTTTTTACTAAACTGAGAATTTTGTTGTACGCATTGAATGATATGTAATGAAGTTCTTAATTGCTCCACAATTATCAATTTCATGTTAGTTAAAAATAACGTCATACAATTTGAGAATTTGATATTGTAATTCTAGAGTTACTGAATCCGTGGTAGTAAGAGAACATACCATGAATTGAATTTATACAGTTCGATTTGCGGTAAAAAATAAATTTCTTGCTTGCAGACAAACATCTTTCAAATAAAACTTAGCGATCAAAAAGTGTGGTAAAGATATATAAATTTAAAATGATAATTTATTTACGTCCACAAATGTATACTATGTTACGTATACGTCTATGATACCATATTTTGAATTTCTGAAATATTATAATAAAGCACGAAAGTCTCTTAATATAGCATAGTATTTTGTCAAAATACATAAGGGACTTAACATCGTTTCAGCGACTTACGTGAAAATAAGTCATGGGAGTCAGAGCAGGGTGTAGCAGGTGTCGTCTCATCATCCTTGCAGGGTCTGGGAGATGCTGAGGCTGCAGATCCAGGTGAACTGGTGTCGTCTCGTACGGTATAGCTGTGCCGATATAACGGCGGCGTGTTGGTGTCATCACGAACATTCTATAGGTTTTAAAGGGTTTAACATTTTTATTTTGTATAAATTACGTGACGGCCACCAATAAAAATAAAATATGTAGGATAAAGCTTTACATATTTTTCATCGTAATTCGGTTCTGTAAGTTAAACGCGTTATTAAGCACTTTTATTTCAACAGAGGTTATAAGTTGCATGTATACCCTGAGGGCCTGTCCAACGCTTTGTCCAAGTGCGTACTGTTCTCCTAGGTGTCTGGCGAATGCTTTACCAGGGTAGAGGGGATGAAAAGCACCACCGATGGGCCGAAATGCTCCACATCCAAAGCTTTGCAAGGCAGGGTGCAGGAACTGCGGCGCCATGTGATGTAGGAAACCCTCCATCGCGTATTGAATACTCTAAAATAGCAGTTAATGTTAGTCATTGATCGACCAAATAAATTGTCGCACAGCGAAAAATTAACTATGAAACGTCAGAAAGATTTTGTTATTAAAATGATTTAGATAGCCGTCGTTTTTTATAACCTACATCAAATTAATTACTTGGGGAAGGATACCCCGTATGATAGCCCCAAAACAGCCGAAAGCCGTATCTTTTAACCTATTAAATTAGGTCTCACAAAAAAAAGAAATTCTAACTTACGAGACGATAGAATGTCAAACTTTTGAATATTATATGGTGTATAATATTCAATAGTTTTTATTAACACCAAACCATGTATACATAAAGTAATGAATGTAATTTTTTTACTAAATAACTATAATTAATTACGTTCATTACATACGAATATTTTTTTAATTCCGGTTTAAGCATACTAGCATTTTCTCCGAATACCATCGTTAAATACGTTTGAAAGAAAACAAACAAATCAACGTAAGTATCGGTAAAATAATGAAACGGCACAAGAATAAAAATGTTTATCTTGAAAATAAACGGACCAAAATGAAGTGTTGCTGTGGGTAAACGTTATTTAGGAAATAGTTGTTAGCATTATTAATTTATAACTTATTAATTATCTATCCTCAAAAGACGAGAACGTTGTCTTAATTAAGAATATGTATTAATTAATTTATTAAAAATAAACATGACAAGGATTGCACAAACGTAATGCTTATAACTTTAGATAAATGAGAAAATAAAAAAATAAAAAAAGATAAAAAATTAGAAATACTAAAAGAACCTTAGAGTCAATTGCTAACAGGTGCCCGTCTTATAATCAGACGGGCGGACTAACCAGATATACAGTTCGTTTGCGTCCTGCAGCTGATTTCACATTCTAATTATGTAATTGTAATTCATCTCGCTGTATAATATCCGAAAACCAATAGTCAATAAAAATAAGATAATCATGCTATATCGGCGATGTATAAATGTAAAAATTTGACTTTCAAGTACTTTCTAGATCTTTCTTGATAGGCGCTTTATCGAATCAGTACAAAGACGGGAAGGGTCAGTTGGTAATTCCTCTTGTCGCTACGGGTTTGTGCCAGCAATTAGTTCGGACATTGGTATAATACTGTCAGTAGCGTTTCTGTAATCAATCGCTAAGTAAACGGTCTCCTTTGAGCTTACGTTTGCTTGTGTAAACAAACACAACGCAAAGGGTGAATCCAACCGTCACTAAGACACAGGGTAAATCATATTATCGCTCTTGTAATATGACACCTGGGGCCCTACCATGAATTTTCTACAAATATCGAGTTAAGATGCTGATGAGTTTAGATTACTAAATTTAATCGCATTTTTTCATTCTATAACCTCCTATAAACTAGGTTGGATTGGAAGTCCGAACGTAAGAACGATAATTTTGTTTGTGGTTTCTATGTAAGTTAAATCTTGCTTCGATAGATTTTACTGTGAAAAAAATGAAACATAAAACTGATTTAAATACATCAAAAATCAGAATAAGTTATTGTTTCTTAATATATATGTATTTTTTAAATATAAAAGTATTATTTAAATATAATATAATAAAGTTTTCCGGTGCTATGTTAGACTTATTGTTTTTAAACGTCTTTCAAATTTTGATAGAGCCTATAAATATTTTGGTGTTTTGTAAATATAGTTTTACAAATTATTTCACTTATAAATATGATGGGGTAAGTACTATTTAGAAATTTGTTTTCTAAGTATAAATACCTAAATCGGAGTGGATTTTTTATATAAAACTCTTTGCAAAAAACAAATTAACTTCAGTCTCGAAAATGGTTTAAAATTAATTCCTATAAATTGTACCAATTTAGTGTATACGTTACTTATTGATATAGAAGAACCCCAATTAAATATATGTTTATATTCAATTGAACATTGCCGCAAGACATTCTATTCTATCTTGATGGCGTCATACTGACTAAAAAATACTGTTATTAGAATATTTTTAAATGGTTTTTAAATATATAATTTATAATATGATAAATTTTACATTCCTATATTTATTGAAACACACAAATAAGCGAATGAAAAGACATCACTAACCCACTAATGATAAATTTAATTTATAAAATAGTAGTGATATAGCATTCATATTTATTGAAGAAAAAAAAGAAACAAGGTGGAGGATATTTTTGCTGTTTTTACATAAAACACAGAGGTAGTAGGGTTTAGGTGTGGAATTAATGATGCTATTTTTCAATACACGAAGTAATCGTTGAATAAGTCGCAATAGGCTTTAGTAAAATATTTTGGTTGAAATCAACGTGGCTGGGACCTGGTTTAAAATAAAATATGATATTTATTTATTTATAAACACGTCGTTACATTACAATATAAAAATTGAACATAGTTAAATGAAAAAAGAGCAACTGGCGGCCTTATCGTCACATTTATTGGGGAATAATATTTTTGTTATACCTCATTACCTAATTGAATATTATAATATTAAACAGTTTGTGAAATTGTTTGCAGGTACACTGAAATCTTGTATGAATTCATAATCTATAGCAAATTATAAACTTGACATCTTCGGAATCAGTACTTCAGTCGATTGTCGTCTTGTTTCTCGACTACGTCGATTTTTTAATAGTTTTTTTATAATCATACTTTCTATACTCACTCTCACTAATGCTCGAAATATCCGAAACATTACAAAAAATCCTATAGTAGACATGGTAACACCTTACTATTTTTCTTTATGAACTAGTTTTCAATAAAATATTTAACTGTTTATGGTCTGAAATATTATCTGGACATTTCAATACCAATAAGTATTTTTTTAGATTCACTTATTATGTCATAATTTCAAAGCAAAATAGGCAAATTTTAGTTAAGTCACGGGGTACGAATATACGCGTGTATATATAATAATAAAACATAAACGGGCTGATTATTTTGACGTCATGGTATGAATAAGCGATGCATATCAGTTGTAGATTGTCAATAGGCTCGCAATAACAGCTGATGGCTCCGGCAATAGGCTCCCTGTAAGCGAATAAGATATCCTTTGTAGGCAATAGTAAAAGGATATACGGTTGCCTAGTGCAAATTAATTCGTTGCTTTATTTAATAAATTATAAGTGAGTAAATTTGTGAGTTTGGGATTTCGTTCGATATTGTAATGAATGAAAAATGAATAGATTTTTTAAATATTTATGATAACGGTGCTAATGAGGCCTACTAGCAGTATAAGATCTATATATACAAAGATATAACGAAAAGGTATGTTGTTTGTCTAACAAAAGCATTTAGAATTAGAGCAGCAGTTGGCTTTCATTACACCCCATTATAACTACCGTAGTTACGTACAAAACCAAACAACCGGGAAAAGAATGGGCGAACCAATAAATACGGTGTAACGTAAACTTTATGATATGATACATTTGGTGCTCTCGCGTATAATACAATTTCCGTTAGTCTATTTGTGATTTCTAGTTATTGTTAGTATTTCGTGGTTCAATATTTATTTCCATTTAATATATCAATGTTTAACGTTACACCGTTATTACATTCACAAATAACATGGATATATATATATATATATATATATATAAATAATAATAAACATTATATATATATATATTTTTATATATATGTTATGTTTATATAATATTTTTAAATTATGTTTAGTAGTCAACTTACGAATCACATAGTATCTTATGAATGCTTCCTACATCATTAATTTATAGGTAATATACATAATATAGTAAAAAAATAATATAGAATCATAGTTATAGATAACGGTAGTAATCGCCTTTAAGTGGGCAATAAAAGAGATCTAGCAGCGTTCCTACACATTGGTGCTGATTTACGCCTGATAGGAATTCGCCCCTTTTTCAATAAGTTTCAAGATAAGAATCATTGCTGCAGCCGCGTGACGGAGGCCGTGGTATGCAATTAAATCGTTATTTAAAAACCAATTCGAGGCTAATATTCAAATTTTATGAGATGCACATTTTTATCTTTGTTTGGCCAATATAATTCATAATCATATTTTTGATGATGTTAGCTTAATATGTTGATGCTGAAACTTTATGTTTTGATTGTGAACAATTTACTAGGATTTTTATATATAATATATGTAGTATATAAACATAGTTCAACATAAATCAGCACACACAAAATGCAAAATCAGTGGATATTAGGATTTCCGGTTGATTAATAAACTCAATTTTACAGGTATGTATGGAAAGTTTGAATGTCATTTATAATTGGTTCGCACGCATAACTTTAATTATATTTTGATTAAATTTTGCGTTGTTAACATTAATTACGATAGTTTATACTTTAATTATTCGAAACTAAAACGTTTAAAACAGCTATTACAAAATGGGCTATTTTCGATCGGTATCATTTTATAATTTGACACCCGTTATTAACACGCGTTGTTTAATATAAATTATTTTGATAGTAAAAATCGCTTTAAAAATTGTAGATTTGTGATGAACAAGGTATTTTTGGCTAAGGTTCGAGGTTTATATTTTAGAGTTTGACAATAAATCCTGTCAAGTTTAAATGGTTTAATTTTTTACAGTGATAATTATCAACCTGTATAAAATGAGGGTGTGTGTGTATATAAAAAACTTCTGTGTCATAGACCAAAATATCCGAGGCAAAGACCCATAAAGGGTACGGTAAGGCTCTAAAAAAATTAGGTAACATATTAAGTCACTTTTTAAAGTGAAACTTTTATTACTTACATCGTCTCAAACTTTTTCGTCTGTGTGTTGCATGTCGCGTGACGGTCGGCCGCGGTGTAGGGATAAAATGGAAAGGCGCTCGTCATAGCAGCCAAGGCCAATATGGAGGCGCCGTTTTTGTTATTTTTATGAACAGGGGGCAAACGGGCAGGAGGCTCACCTGATGATACCCATGGACACATACACTCTTAATGCCAGAGGGCTCGCGAGTGCGTGGCCGACCTTTTAAGAATAGGTACGCTCTTTACTTGAAGGACCCTAGGTCAAATTGGTTCAAGCCGTTTGGAGAGAGATGGGTAGTTGACGATTTGAAACCGCTCTTCGTTGAATATGGTCAAGTTGAAGGAGTTGGTACTGGGGAGCGACCTCCCAGAGGTAAGAACAGTACTCCATGTGGGGCCGAATTTGCGCTTTAAATAGTTGCAAGCGGTGGCCCGGAGTAAAGTACCGTCTTGCTGAGCACACCGAGCTTTTTGGAGGCTAATTTAGCCTTTCCCTCCAAGTGACCGCGAAACTGAACGTCGTTGGATATGTCAACGCCAAGTATTCCAATGCTGGCTGTGGCTTTAAGGAGAGTGTTTTCGAAAAGAGGTGTTTTTTTAGCGGAAAACGCGCAAACTTGTGTCTTTTTGGGGTTCAATATTACTAGGTCGGTACTAGGATTGTATTACTTAGTCTGCCCCAGTCGGAGACTCCACGTAATAGAGTTTCGACGTCAGACACAAGTTTGTTCTGCTACTCATCGACAACTGCCCAAGAAATACCGTGTGGTGTTATAGACTTTTATTATTTAATATGTGTATATAATCTAAATAATTGTTAGGTATTATGTATGTCGTACTCTCTAAGACACAGAGTTCAATAAAGATATTAGTTGGAGACTTAATAAACTTTTAGTTAAATGTCTATAATGTGAAAAAAGTTTCACTTTCACCGTGGTTTCATAAAACCACGCACTCCTTTTTTACGATTATTTCTGTGAACTTTGTTATCTTGCTATTATTCTAATCATACGCCATTTGTGTTGATTCGCTCTCTAATTTGTCTAATTGTATTATAATAATATTATTTTACAACAAGTGAAATTCGTATAAATATAATTAATTCCGTAAAAACAGAAATCTGCTACAATAGAAGTATGTAAATGTACAAATGTTTATTAATAGTGATTATAATATTATTAATCTTCAAAATAATAATCATGACAAATGGATAAATATTAAATAGGAAAGTAAAATAAATTTAAAGAGCTTGGTCCCTATAGCCTTTATAATGACAGGATTTTCTCGCCGTATTGCGATACTTATTCGTTGAGCGAGAAAAGATCGACGTCAGCAAAGATCAAAAAGGCTACAAGATTATTGCGAAATCCGTTTTTTTATATAAATTGGATTCAAATTTTTTTACTCTGTCGAGAAATATATATTCTTACTGTCTATCTATATTTTCCTGTGAATAAAGACGTAATAACGAAGTGCACGCACACAGTTAGAGATGCCGTGCATTTTGGCGTTTCGTTTGACATACCTAGGTGAAGATATCAGTTTGATTGCTAATTTTTTGGTACTTTATATTTTATTTTAATGCATTATAGGAACCATATCCAATAGATGAAATAATTTTTTGTTAAATCTTGGAGTAAAACAAAAACAAAATCAAAGATCTTTTAGAAGTTATAGTGTATATACAATAGTTGTAACTCCTTACAAACGTTTTGTAAAACAAAATTAAAAAAACTTGACGATTAAAAAGAGTGGTGTAGAGTTTATTGCCAGATCTTCTCTTCCGTACTATGCCCTAGATTTAAATTAAGTAATTTAGTTCTTAAGAACTGGCAGTAAATGTAAAATTAGAAGCATTTAATGTATTTTGAGTGTTAATAAGTGTACATTGTGCTACCTATATGAATAAATGATTTTGTCTTTGACTTTATATTTATATGCAAACATTAAATAATTTAATAAAAGTTCTACTTAACAGGTAGCTATAAGTAAATTAAATAATTTTACTTATTAATTTTATAAATTCGCTAATTATTCTTAAATAATCGAATTTATAGTAATTAAAAATTAATTATTATAAATTCGATTATTTATATTATGCAACTTAAAGTAAACTACAAAGTTTGTAAAAATATCTGCCAGATATTTGTTTCTACTTTGGACGATTTTGAATAACCTAAATGTGCTCTATAATTATTTATCTTAATTTTTTTATAAATAATAATTTGTATCTATGGACGAATATGGAAGTCGGTTTGAGGAAAATTATAAATACTTAATATATTTAACGATCGATTTATTTTATCTGTTTTAGCGTAAGTTTTTGGATCGTATGTTAAATGAATGTTGATGTGAGCTTCTTGAAAATATGTAAAAAGTATTCAAATTAGATTTAGTTCCGTATTTCAACAAACATATCTTTGACGTGGAATACGTGGGCGTGTCCACCTGACAAGTCAAAACACAGAACTACAGTCGTAAAAGAAGAGAAGATGATGTGTCGATTGTGACAAACAAACTTAACATTCAAATAAAAAGATAACTGTTATGCCCGGTTCAATCACACTATACTCGTAAAGATTCTAACAAAATTTATCTGATAAGGATTTGAATTTTTGCCAAAATGTTTAAATTGTACCCAGAATAGACGGCTACTCAAAATATTCATGACAAAGCATGCACACTCAGACAATATAGGGACGTGGCCAACTCTCTTTTGAATATAGGTAGGACTTTTCATTTCCAAAAAAAATCGAATGACGCTGATATCGGAAGATCACTTAGTTTTATCTCTAAAAAGAAGAATCTCGCACTATTCAAACCAACAGAAGCTGGTTCATTTTACTTCATTGATTTAAAAAAAAATTGGTGAAACTGGTTCCTTTTACTTTAAGCGCAATAACTGTATTTAATTTCACAATATTTGACAAAAAGGGGCAATGTTATCTGTGGAATGAAAGTACGGTATAACGAGGAAGAGGCCGGCAAGAGGCACTTGTAAAACAAAGCTTGCAGAGAAGGGCATACGTTTGTGGTCTGATAACTGCGGCAGCCAATCCCAACCACTCAGCTTTTTCGCAGCTTATCGCTAAGAATCTCAGGGTACACAGTATCTATTTTCCTAGAAATAGGACAAATACAGCAAGAAGGTGACAGGGTACACGCCCTAACCGAACGATCTTACAAAACAAAATTATATATACGCCCTGAAATTGGCGAATATATATTTTTTATCACTAGTGAGATAGTGCAAAGTAAGCAGAGATCCATATGAAGTGATTGAAGTTTGAAGTGGTCTTTAAATTAAATTTTTGATTTTAAATTTCTTTAAAAAAAATTAACCAATCAAGTCAGATAGGTAAAAATGGATCCGAATGAGCCGTATTTATTAAAAATATGATTTAAATGAAACTAAGTTAATGAAAATAGATTTTTTCGTAGAGAAAATACTAGAAACAAGCTAAATAATATTTTAGTTCTTAAAAATGCTTGCACCACCCTGCCGATAACATTAGCTGAATATAAAGATTTAATTTCTTTTGGCGAACACAATTTAATTCATTCAATGTACCACGATTTTTTTGTAAAAATATTAATAAGATACACAACTATTAGTAATACAAAGTTGACGATGAAGACTGAAAAAATGACAATTTTTGTGCATATATAAACTCAGAGGAGATAGAGTAGATGTGATAGTGAGAGAAAATGCCATTACCTTAGCTTTTTGTGATATTCTTTAGATAAGGGTGATTACAAAACATAGATTTAAGTTCTTTTTCGTTATGTTACTATCGCACATTGTTTAAAACGTGATTAGATCGTGGTAAGGCAGAAATATAGTTTAATTTCTAATGTTATTTGAATACAATAAGATTAAATTAATGTTTCGAAATTTATGCGTTCAGGCATTTTACTTAAAAGTTCAGGTATTTTTTTAAATTAGTACTTTCATAGAACTGTGATTGTATATGTTAATATTAAATGGTCTACCTACGCTCTACCTAGTCAAAAATAAATATATTTTAATAACCAATTACTTTCCCAAAAAACCTTTTTAATTATTTAAGTATAGTTTTATTAGTACTAAGGCAAGGTTCTCAAATTATACAGCAACTACAATATTGGGATGTTCATTGATATCACCTTGTTTGTGTCAAAATGAAAATATATTTTGTAAATAAATAATATTATCACATTAAATAAGTAAAATTTAATGAAAATCAATTATTAAAAATTTGGCGGGTGACACAAATAGTTACTTAAGTATTTCGTAATAAGTACACAGACAGACAACTCCTCATTATTTAGTTACAAACTCCTTTAACTATGTATTTCAAATTTAAACAATAAAGCGATCCCCTGGAATCTAGAAACATGGTAGATAACCGTTTGTTCTTTGCAACCGTCGAAATTTAAATCTTAAGAAATTGGAGTTATCAGAAAAAGATGGAGTTAATTTTTATTAACGTTTTTTAGTATAAGTCAAATGTAAAATTTGACATCCAAAATATTTTCTAACATATTGAATTATAAAAATAAAATATGCTTATTTTTGAATCCTTATCTCCACCCCTAGATAGGTAGCTGAGCTAGATAGAGTTTTATGGTTACGATACGTATTAATCTATTTTTATTTATAAATTATGGAAATTGTATACTTTTGCATATGAAGAAGATAAGAGGCACATACAATTTCTTAAAGCTTTTTTGCTAATTTGTTATTTCTTTAAGCTGCCGCCAATACAAATCTCCATTTCCGTAGGCTTAAGTCATGCAAATAATGACCGCCGATTAAAAAAAAAATACTCATAATTTTACTTGCTTTCGTAAGTGTAGTTAAGTTTTACAAAATTACTTTTTTATTTAAAATTTTATTTTTTTCAAATCCAATTCTAACACGTAGCTCACTCAAAATTATAGTAAGGATTTTATTCCTCATTAGACTTACGATGTAAGCTTTAAGTATTAAAAATAATACTTACGTAAGACATATTTATTAATATTGTTGTAATTTATCATTATAAAATGATAGACAATTCGCAATGCTTAGTAAAATAAGTAATTTTTTACCATTTATTAATAAAGTTATCTCGTGAAAGGAAATTACTGCTTGATATCATGATGAGTGTCTGAAAAGAAGTTAGTTTATAAATATTTGATCGCCGAATGTCTTAATTCAATCATATTAAGTGTATGTAGCAATTTGTTAAATTATCGGAATATTTTAGATTTAATTCTTCATGAACTACGTAAACATTTTCAGTAAATGTATTAATTAAAATATACCTTAATTAGTTAATAAATATTATATAATAAAAGGTTTTTCATTAGTTTAAGTGTAAGTGTAGAGAAATTAAATTAAGTATGAATTTATTAACTTTAACTAATGTTTATTTGGCTTGATTTTTTTAGGCAGTAAATATATAATTTTCAGAAAAAGAAAATTTTCGTTATATTTTATGACTCTAAATAGATTTTCGATGATATAACCCACTGACACTAGTGAAAAATTACATACATAAATCTATATTGGTATTTATTCTGAATTTTGGAATTTATTACACTCTTTATACAAATAATGACTTACCTCGATTAAATAGTTTACGTGCTTGTCGATTGTACGAAAGGCACAAATACGTCAACACTTAACGATGGCCCGCGTAAAACTGACGTCGCGGCGAGCGCAACTGGGCGGGATTACACCTGACACGCCCCAAACCGCCATCGCGGAAAAATCACATTTGCTATATCTCTATAACTTTAAAAAGAACGATAAAATATAATATTATACTGTGACGTGATGATACTTTTTTACTAACATGAAATATCCAGTTTCTCTTCGCATATAATTTAAAATTTATAGGGAATCTGAAGAGTGAACGTATGGCTGCATCGGTAAGTTTGTAGAAACCTTTTTTTGAAATTCTTATTTTAAAAACAGTATTCACAAAAAAATGTATTTATCAGGAAGACAAGTATTCTCATTTCATATTTCAAAAACGATTTCTTTTATGATCAACTTAACAGAATAGGAACACGTAGCAAAATTGTTAAATAATTTAATATTTCATATTGGATTTCCAAACCTCCTTGTAATTGTTATGAATAACAATCTACGTATAAAACTTCATGTCTAGTCTATATAACATACGATCAAGTCATTGATTTATGCCCCTAATAAAGAATTAAAATATTCTTAAACTTACAGTTTGGATGTCAAAACGAGAAAAATACTGTCTGTCGCAAAAACAGTCGTAATCTTGACATAGGTCTTCCCCATCGGTTGTTGTTTGTTAATTAACAACGTAATACCTAGATTACACTGAGAATGTTTAAAAAATAAAATACGTAGAAAGAGCCCAATACTTTTATTGTTTTTAAAAGTAATCTCCGTTCCTCTCTAGAAACCGTCGCATTCGATGGAATCACTAAGTAAAGCAGTGGACTCTTTCTACCTTCCTTCCATCTCTTCTACGGCATCTTTTGTAACGCATCCCGCATCTACAGGGCTCGTAAAGCGAATACCTGGAATTTTATCTCTCTCTCTAAGTTCTTGGGAATAAATGAAAGTCGCAGGGTGCCAGATCAGGACTGTATGGCGGACGACTCATCATGTCCACACCTGCCGTAGTCAAATATTCAACAGTCCATTTTGTGGTGTTGCGCAGAAGCAGTGTCATAGTGAAGGAGGATCCTATTTTAAGGGCACTTCTGGCGATTTTTTTCCATAACAACAGGCAAACCGCGATTGATATATCAATCTGCAGTAACTGTCCTTCCATCTTTTCCGACCAAAGAATGAGGCAATCGTCTTTTTTCTTAACTTCTTCCTTTCTTTACCTCAGTTGGCTGATTCTCTCAAAAGAAACACCCACTGAGCTGATTTTCTTTTCGTTTCCGGTTCCTATGACGATGTCAAATACAGCATTTGAGTCACCGAAGTTGAATTTATCTATTATGCGAGGGTGTTTCTGGTCATCGATTAAAGATTGGGAAATCCATATGGTACAAAGCTTCCTGACGCCTAAATGTTCGTGTAATATTTTTTGAACTTGACTTATACCAATGCCTAGGCTTGCTTGTATTTGCTGATAGGTCACTTACTTACTCTATCAAGGACGTCCCTCACATGAGATTGAGATTGCCACGTCCACGCTTAAACTCGATAAACCGATTGTAAATAATGGCATGAAATGGGGATTCATTAAGAAATTCTAATGGCAGCCTATAGCTTTGTTTGTGTAGGCTCATAATTAAAGTCATAATAAATCATTGACCGAAAATGTTCTCGCGTTATCATTATTTTCACTTATAACAGGAGTTTTAGATTTCCGCCAATTCCAAAAAAAAACAAATGACAAATGAATGCAATTTAATACATTAGGTTACCAAAGAGTTCTAAAATTAAACTTCAAAAAGTTTTCATTAGAAATGTTTCTAACTGGCCAGATCTAAACATTTTCAGTGTTAAGGAGGATTGTTGGTTTGGATTGGATGTTATAGAGAAAGCTCCACTTTTAATATCGCTAACATCTGGCAATTTCTTTGATGATTTTACCGTACATTATCGTGCTACATTACTTCAACGTATCTATAATATAAGTTGGATTTACTAAGCTGTTCCACAAAAGCGATGAAAGCTGTCTGTTATCGAAGCACTGTATATTATTATACTGTAAAATACTCTTCATTAGTAAATTAATTTAATATTGAAGTTATGAAATATATACTATTATTTTTATATATTTTAACAAATGTTTACAAATTTTATATAATTTTTAAAATATTGCCACACAATTTAATTTTTTTTATTCTTTATCCATTTTTAATTATTATTAATAAATAGGTTAAAGTTGTAAATACAAACTCAAAATATATAAAGTATACATAAGTGTACTTTATATATTTTGAGTTAACATATTTTCTGAGCAGAAAATATGTTAAATTAATTATTAATTTACATTTACAACCAGTTCGCAAATCAAGGGCATAGAGAAACTCGTATGGCACTCTATACTGTGTGTCTTTAATATGCAAAAGGAGCCTAAATGACTGCAGAATTACTAGAGTAATGATTTGTTTGTTTCGCTCCTTACTATATGTTTGACTTTTTACTAGCTCTAAATATATTACTGTATAATAGTGCCGTTAACACTCTTTGTCTGTCTTGCCAGCGACACCGACACCGACCCCGACCGTTTCGTATGAAAGTTCGATGTAGGTAGTTTTTTCAATGTCCGAGCGATGGTGTGCAACCTAATGCCCAAACCCAATAACCTATATCAATCCATTTTTGACCATCTGAAATAGACTTCTTAATCTAAATATTGATAGAAGTCTGCCAATAACCAATCGACAGATTTTAATAGCCATCTGTCAATACAAGCTATCTGTGGTAGGTCGTATCAGTGTATGTGGATAGACCTTTGTATGAAAGTGACAGTTCAACTGTGCCAATATCCTACCTTACGATTTTAACTTACATCAGTTTTAACTGAAAAGCTATTTGATATGTTTTAAACAAAGACATGTATATTTTAATAGTATTTGTACGGTTTTATTTACTTTAATTGGTTTATATTGATTATCAAATATGAGTGTAAAGAGCGAAGAGATTGCATACTTTCCGTCTCCAAAAATGGATGGTCTTCATAGGGTTTGGTTATTGAGATGCCGATAGGAAATCGATCGACTGCCCTGGTATGATCTCAGATTGTTTTCAATCTGAGATTGTAAATTTATTATTGGGTTCGGGCGTAAGGGAACAGCGCGGAACAAAAACTCTTATTCTTTCAAATTTATCGATGTTCATTGATTTATTTAGTTTCATTTATATCGAAATAATCTATCATTATAGATTACTATAATACGGCAACACATTCTGTTGTATGTGATATTAATGTAATTAGTAGGGACAAATCATATGGAAAAAACAACACAGAATTAAATATATTGAAATATTTACAAAAAGGCTAATCATTTTTCAAGTATAGACAATAGCATAAGACAGACCTTGTCTTAGTTCAATCACAACAGACAGTTAAAAAAGTCTGTTTTTGAAAAACATGTATACTACATATTAACTATTTCAATACATTGTGTCATGTGTGCCCGTATCGATGTTAATTAAGTATTGAATGATGCCGCCGCTCTCTGAATAATAGCTACTCTCTCAATGCCAGAGGGCTCGCGAGTGCGTTGTCGGACTTTTAGGCACTTGTACGCTCTGGACTAGGAGACTCTTAATTATTGACATCTGGAACGATTGGGTAACGCATAACGGAAGTAATAGTTGAGGCTCTGGTTTCTTGATATTCTTTTCTTAATATAAATACGTTGTCGTTTTGGGTCTAAATTATTTCAGTTTCCTCCAGATGCTTTTCTTTACTGCATGAGCGTTGATTAATTCCGTACGTAGCTTTCTACGTACGGAATACATACCCTTTGGTGCACTTCCGTGAACCGAACGTACGTACTCAGGGTTGAGAGTCGTACCTCGCTACTAGGGAAAATCTGCTTATATAAAAATATTATATAAATATCACGGCTTCAATTAATAAATTTACTAAATCACAATAAATAAATAATAAATCAGTGGCGCTACAACCTCTTTAGGTCTTGGGTCTTGGGTCTTGGTCTTTGGTCTTGGCCTCAGATTTCTGAATCTGTTTCATGATCATTTTTTTAAAATCTAATAGGCAAGTAGGTGATCAGCCTCCAGTGCCTAACACACGTCGTCGACTTTTTGGGTCTAAGACATGTCGGTTTCCTCACGATGTTTTTCTTCACCGTTCGAACAAATGTTAAATGCGCACATAGAAAGAAAGTTCTTTTGTGCACAGCCGGGGATCGAACCTACGACCTCAGGTATGAGAGTCGCACGCTAAAGCCACTAGGCCAACACTGCTCTCTAAACCACTAAATCACAATAAGTCATTAATTTATTTGGTCACAAAGAGTTACATCGTCATTTTCTTTATTAAAGCTTCTGGATAGGCTGACAATAAAAATGAGAAATTATTTTTAATAATATTATGGCGGGGTGCCCCGTGATTTCGGCAATATTTCGGTGACTCGCTCACCCTTATTACTTCAAATTCCTTGACCGGGGTAGTCGATAGTAATAAGCCCACTTGCTTTATGACCTTTAGGTTTATGTCAGAATTAAGTGCGATCTTATGTTATGTCAAAAGAGTAAAATTCATAGGTTTAAGTGTTAAATCATATAGGTGATAATTTGTAAGATTCAGCCTTATTCATAAAAATTAATTCTAACGAAAGCGTACTTTAGTTTTAAAGAGTCCAAATACTGATCTTATTTGTATGAATGCGGGTAAGACTTTCAATATCACTGATATTATAAATTAATGGTCAACTTCGTTGAACAGTCAATAAAAAATTCTTCTCAGAGAAATATTACCCATCCTAACGTTTACTGCAATTATAAGCGTATGCACAGCTGGTAGTATATCTATATGTCCACGTCGAAGCTAATGAGCTTTAAGTGATAAATATAAATTTATACTTTACTTACTAAAGACAATTATTTAAATAAATAGTATTTTCATTCGAACATTTAGTTTGAGAATTATTGAATATTTAAAAAGCCCTTAAGCCCAGAAGTATAAAAAAAATCTGGTATGCCTGTAACTGTTATTTATCAAGAAATTAAATATATCAACGTTAGAGTTGTAATAAAGTTAAATTTCCAAAATTTCATACGAAACAAATTATGAATTAAATTATTACATTAATTGATCTAAGCAGTTTTAAGAGCGTTTAATTTCGTTTAAATTATCACATTTTTTAAATAAAAAAATAAATCAGTGGCGCTGCAACTTCTTTAGGTCCTGGCCTCAGATTTCTGAATCTGTTACATGATCATTTTTAAATCTAATAGGTAGGTGATTAGCCTCCAGTGCCTGACACACGTCGTCGACTTTTTGGGTCTAAGACAAGTCGGTATCCTCACGATATTTTCCTTGACAGTTCGAGCAAATGTGTGTTAAATACGCACATAGAAAGAAACTCCATTGGTGCACAGCCGGGGATCGAACCTACGACCTCAGGTATGAGAGTCGCACGCTGAAGCCACTAGGCCAACACTGCTCTAAAATTTTTTTAAATACATTGCATTAAAATATTTTGGATATCATTTAATTTTAACTAGTTAAGCATTACATACCTCAATCTTAAAATAATAGTTTTAAAATGTGTAGCTAGATTACAATCGTGTTTGAAAACGAATTTGAATAAAGACTTTATTAATAACATTTCTTAACGCTTCAGTTAACTTGAAATTTAATTGCACATTCCTTTAAGTTAATAATGCGTAATGGATACTAAATCACCTTAAGTTAATTGTGCTTAAAGGGAAACAGCAATATTAATCCCGACAATACGATTTAACTAACTAATCATCTACGAGAATTAGCAGAAGAGGCTGATATTAGATTACCGATTTACAATTACAGCCCAGTCCTTGTCAGACGTATGTAACCACATGATAGTATTGACCATTGTGGATACCTTAATTGAGAGTGAATGTTACGTACTTATGTAATCAAATTATTGCGGTTGCTAATTTAACCACTTATGTTCGATGTGGTATCTCGTAATTCAGGACATTTAGGGGGGAGCATAAAAAGGCACGTCGGTGACGAGGCTCGGTATGCGATGCGATTATGAAACGCCATTTGTCAAGTTTTTATTGGGCTCCCCAAAGCAAATCTATTGTTGTAGACATCCCGCGTAACCCTCGTCTGGCCCTCACTGACATCAACTCGTAATTTTTATAACTTGTTAAAATTTAAGGTGATTTTCATGAAATTAATTTCTTATTTCTTTTACGATTTTCTTCACTTTACCCCTTGAAGGGGATTATTTGGTAAAGTCATAACAAGTTTCATAAAGAGACCAAACATATACCCATTGAGCCCCTATTTGTATTTATTTACAAGCGGTATTCAGCTATTTAAGATCAATTTGAAAAAGATAATTTACTTAATTACACTTTGCTATATAGGAATATAGTACAATTGAAATAAATAAAAAGAAGATTAACTGGCAATAAATAAGAAGAGCAACTGGCGGCCTTATCGCAAGGCATCTATTGTGCAGAAAATATATTTAATTAAATAAGGTGAGCGCAAGAAGTGAAAAACTACATGAGATAAACAATAATTAGACAAAAAGAATGGAACAAAACAAAGCCATTAACTGGAGCATACAGTAAAAGGGATAATAACAAAAAGGATTTATGAAAAGCACACATGAATCTCTATAATTTCAGTCAGATGAATTAACTAACATAAACTGTGTGAATCAATACGAAATAAATTAAATTAAAAAAAAGCTTTAACCTTATTTAATTTATGATTTTATATTATACATGCAACTCTTGCAGATTCAGTCTTAGACTGACTATGGTTAGCACAACATGATGAATGATGCATGTAATGAAAAACATGGTATTGATTGTATAACCGCCACCATTGCTTGCTTATCTATTACTAAACATACTGTTGTACCCATTAACCTTTTTACCTACTATTATTAGGACTGAATTAATAATAATATATATTTGTCACATTGGTAAATTTTCGTTTATCTTTCTTAATGTTATAACAATAATAATCACCTCTCGGATAACTTGTTGATAATATTTTTAAAGTCAAATAGATGATTAGCCGTCGATGTCTGACACGTTTTAGGTATAGATACTACAGGTTCGTGTCACTTTTGTGTTGTTAAAAAAATTGATACCCGTGTGTTTGTAATGAAAGTCCTGAACGGCTGGCCATTTAGATGAAATTTTCTGTGTGTTCCAGTGGATTCGAGAGTGGTTTAGATTTAGAATTAAATGCTTTTAATTAAAAAGGTCGGGTTCGCTAGTTATTCATAAAAAAAAACTAAATAAGTTGATCAGATCAATTGAGTAGTTTAGTTAAAAGGTTAAAGGTAATTTAATAATTTTCGTGTACATATAGGCAATAACGCAGCGAAGCAACATTATTAAATTGCGTTGAAAGTTATTATGCCTATATATAAGGATATTTGAGTTCCGTCGATGCAGCCATATTTCTCGCACCGTTAGTCAAAGCATACGCTAGCTGATCACTTTAATATCTATGCAATCTAACCCCTCAGGATAATTCATATAAAACTATTTCATATATCCCCAGTAATGCTCACTTACTTCGATTATTGTTAATCTGTATAGATAAACTTAGTAAAAATTGAATTACGTAGTTTTATTATAACAGCAACATTTGCGAAATCCCGTCATCCATTTTCCCGCAAGCATATGAATCTCCTCTGACTTATAAATGTTTTGGGGTATGACCGAGTAGGACTAAGGTTACGAGCCATACGCTAACCAGTAGGCTTAATTTCATTCTTTATTCAAGTTCTTTATTTCTAAACGTCGTATAAGCATATATTCCTGCAATCTCACCTCAAGTTTTTGCAACCACTAAAATCAAAAATGGTCGACGTGTTACTGATGGTATTATTTATCATCATATAAGGTGGAAATAACTTTTTTCATCTCATGCAGTTCATTAATTTATTTATAACTATAATTATCTATGTTTATTGTTAGGTGTTGGATGACTTGAGGACGACGTTTTTATAACGACCACTTGATAAATTAGATTCTAGTTGCACTTCTTACATAAATATAGATAAACATAACATAACATAATATTTTCATAACATACAATTAAACATATTCATACACACTTACATAGTCCTATTTAGTTTATAAAATTGTAATTTCGTTCGTTAATTAAACATATAATTAATAGCTTAAATTGATTATCTGTCTTTGACAGTCAGTGATAAAAAATCAAACCGAGATTCTATTTACAATTTATTTTATCGAAATAAAAGTGTTCTTCTTCTAATACAATTTTATTTTATTTACATTTACATTTAAAACGAGAGAATTATGTAGAAAGAAAATTATACTTCATTTTAATTATCTCTCGCCCTGCTCCTTCTTTGTTCGAATATGGCCTATGGTCTGGTGTAGTTTCGGTCATATTGGCAAATTCAAATTCAAAAAATCATTTATTCACATGAATTTTTTTCATACGTGTACATTATGTTACCTAAGTAATTATGGAACTAACGTCAAAAAAGAAATTGACTCTTCATTGAATTCTTCTAATTTTAGAAGGCGTAGAACGGAAGAGAAGACCTGGCAATAAACTCTCGCCACTCTATTTAATTACTATTTTTTTTCTTTTACACAACGATTGTAAGGACCTGCAACCATTACATCATGGTCCATATGACATGTTTAGTAATAAAGAATAATAAAATAAATTAAAAACAAAGATTTGTCCTCTATCAGCAGGAGGCATGGTGAAACAGGAGCACGCACTTACATTCTCGTGGGAGCAAAACGCAAATACATAGTAGAAACAACGAATAGCACCGCATACACGATGAATTCGTGTATGCGGTGCATATAGTACGACCAGTCACCATAAGTGACATTCCCAAGTGACGATTTCGGAAACCCAGGTTAATACAGTTATTTTAAAGGTTGACAGCCATAGCCTCTTAAATTAACGTGTGTTAGTAAGGAAAATGATATAGCATCTGGAAGAATAATCTTGATACTCCTGGTTGGCTAATTGAGGCCATAAATTACTACTTAAAATGCAGTATTACTTTTCTTCGGGAAATAGAATCTAAGAAAAACAAAAAACCAAAAGGACGCAACTTTTATTAAACATTGATTGAACAGATTTTTTATACAAAGTGATCGTAATTATTACAATTGACAAAAAACAAATAATACGATCTGAATTGATATGAAATAAAAAATAATTCAAGAGGGTGCCTTTGAGGGTGCGGTTACTTTCAGTAATCAAGTTCATCAAGGAAGCACTGTTGTATTGTGGTTCTAAAATATATTAATTTATATTGGTGACTGTGTAACTTATTGTTCTGAGACTCCAGTGGCTCAATGGTAATTTAAGCAGGATTTGATCTCTAAATGTTTTATAAAACAAACAGATTTTATATAGGTATCAAGCTTTTTATATATTAATTATTCAAACAATGAAATTATTTCATAGACGTATCAATTACAAAAGTTAAATATAATTTAAAATTGAAAGAAATGGACACTTGAATTAAATTTTCACTTTAGAATCGAATTTCTTGAATCTTATTATCTCACTCCAAATGCCTCTTAAGAGTTGCATGTATATCTAATCTAAAGCCTTATACGGGAAATCTTAATGATCTTGAAAAAGGCTATTGAAAATATGAAAGTGGTAGCGGCAACAATTTTATATTTCGAGGATTCTTTTAGGGAATTGAGTTGTTTCAGCAGAGATATTGCCAATTCAAACAGTTTTCGTGATTAGTTTCTCTTGTACTATGCCGCAAAATATAATTTTAACTTTATATCATAATTTTAAGATATTATGACGGATGTAAACTGCAATATCATCCTAAGATGTCAACTGTCAGTATATACTGTCCATTGCATATACAGCCTACGGAGCAAGGCGACTATTAGAACTTATCTCTAAAATCTAACTAAATAGAATGACAGATCTTTCGTTGTTTTTTAACGTGTTTATCAGATAAGGTGAAAGGTTATGGAATTAATTTTTGTTGTTGGGTTAAATATCTTACTTGTTGATTATTATTCTTTAGTTAGAAGTTTATTTATATATAAAAGATTTGAGTGGGCGTGGCGACAGAAAGGCGGCGATTTTTCCCGAGGCTCCGCCCAGTGGAAATTACCTCCCACCCGCCATTTTAATCCGCAAAAACCTCGTATTTGAAATCCAAATACACTAGACATTTATTTTATTCTATAAACATATATTGGACGCTTTGTATATCTTATCAAGCACATAAAAATATACACACACATTGAGGCGGATCTATAGTTCAACAATGAACAATTGTTTTTATAGTTATATGGATAGACACTTATTTCATTATATAAAGTGTACATATTGCAGCGTTCACTCATTATTTAATTCTGAAAAGAATTGAACGATCTTAATACACGTACTACCAGTTTCCAAATCAAGGGCGTAGACCAGGCGAGAATAACAGGCAAGGAACACACCTCAACGCTTTTTAATCTAATCTTTTACCTTACTTCACTACTAATTTAATAATAAATCGAATTAACTTATTGCTCACTGTATTTTTATACTGCTTTATACTTCAATCGATTCGATCTAAATAACTCTTGTCAATTTTTTTGCTAGTAATCCCCGACTCCCGCCCGACTGCAACTATTCGGGGCAACTCTGCGCTTGAAGTTTTTCTGAACCAGCTGCCTGTCGAAGTAATTCCAAACCTATCCAGCTAGGACCCTATCCTTCATGTAATGTCCTAATTCAAAGAGCTTAACACTTCTTAATAGTCCGGTTACGCACTTGCGTGCCTTTTGGCATTGTGCCCAAGGGCGGCGGTATCACCATTTGCCCTCTGTTCAACAAAAAATAGTCAAAATAGATTTTATGTTTTTTTTAGTTATAGTTATTGTTTTATACAAACTTACGCGTTGTTTTCAGCGAATAAATTTTCTACCTATATATTATACTTAGCAAACGGAATAAACGTCATTTGGCTTCCACACTAGCGTATATTAGTTTTGTAGGCAAAAATAAATAGACAATAGTGCATTGAGGTATGGCTACATGAGCAGAAGGCCTAAGGGTGTACACAAATTATCTAGGACATCCATCACTGTATGCATTCGAACGTCACTTGTCGATCTTTGGAGGCTTTGCGGCCAGACAGCTCAATTTCACCGACGGCTCTAATCCAAACAGTATCTTTAGTACGAATCAAACATATTTTGTTAGAAAATCGTGTTAAAATTTAAATTACTGTTTAGGTTGGTACAAAAATACGCTTGATTTGCTTCGGAAATGATTAAAAAAAAATAACATTATTTATGTATCAATATCAGCAAGGGGACAGACAAATTCAATCTACCAATTGTCGTGCAAAGTTTATATAATTTGTTTTACAATTAAAATGTTAGTGTCAATAAAGTTTTATATTGCGAAAAACTAGTCAATAACTTATATTTTATTTCAATTTTATTTATGTTACATTATGAATGTAAAATGCATACGAACTTATATAGCGTACTATAATATTCCTTAATATTACTAAGCCATATAAGTGCTAAGTTGGTAAAGGGATTCAAAAAATAAGTTAACAATTGCGGCCTATGGAAATCGATTCATGTTCTGGTAGTATTTTTAATATAACCAACTTGCTCGCTATGTCTTATTCTAGCCAATTCGCTCCGATTACCTTACGAAATAAGGATAAGATACTTTAGAATAGCACTAGTGCTAGATTAGGTCCGTTGTGCGTCAAGTCCTGGCGAACTGAGCGCGTCTGGCTCCTTCGACTAGCTCCGATGCTCCGATGATTTCTGTACGTTGTTTAGCCACAGCCTCGCATTCCGGGACTACGAGGGTGACTGAATTATCTGCGCTGAAATAATCTACGCACATGTATGTTGCGTTACAAGTTGAGGACAAAAGTTATTAAGGAGACAATTCGGAATACAAGTCCGCGTTCACCATCTTGAGTTGGGTTGATGTTGGAGTTCTGCAGATCTTTCACGTATCCAGGTTCGCACTTGCGAGAAAGGCAAGAGCGGTTCCGGCCCGGCGGGCACCATTCCGGGGCCATACAAGCTCGTCGGCAGCATCATTGCCGGGAGAGCCACCTCTGGTTGCCTTATAGCTGTATCATAATCCATTTTATGTCGTTGTTTAGAACGTACGTCATATTCGGGCCATCTGCTGACGAAGTAGTATTGAACGTTGATGAATTTGTACTAGAATTTTGAAGGTGCAGTTACTTTCCGATCCCAAGCTTTGATTTATGTAGCTGAGCCCACATAATTAAATGAAGTGTTAATTAATGTTAAAGGTGAGTTACAGTTTACAGTTAGAATCTCGTTAACTCGAAAATGAATGGAGACGATAAAAAATTAACGTTAGACTTTGACTTATGAAGGATTTTCACTAAGGCAAATTTACATTCGACTTAGTGGTATGCATTTATTCTTACTAATTCAAGGTAAAAAGGTAAACAACATATTTAAGTTTAATTTGAGTCTAAATTATTAACGATAAGGCGCCTTTTGCCTGAATAATTTATGTTATCTCGTTGTATCTGTACTATTATTGTTGAAAAAAACAAAGTTTGATAAAAATTATTTCAAACATCTTTAAAATAAAATATATTTTTGGTATATTAATTTTATAATATACAATATATATATAAATAGTACATCTATATATACTTAAGGAAAAAGAGAATAAATGTCTTATTTTTCAGAATTTGCTCTATAAAATTCCGTAATACATATAACCAATCCTGTTCTTGGATCGAGCCACGTGAAGCGAAATCCTTATAAAATAGAACATTGATATATTTAGTTTTTTCGTGTTATAAAGGGCAAAACATGAACCAAAATGGCCCACTGATTATTTGACTATTAGAGGGCTTATGTTTCGAGTAATTAAAGTTTTGGGGCTTGAAGGGAAAGAAGCAAAACATTTTTCCACGTTTTCAAGGTTTTGGACTGAAAGAGGTTCTACAGTTTTTTGTTCATATTGAAGCATTTTACACAAGTTTAAATATAATAAAAAAATATTGCAAATTGAAAGCTTTACTATAGATATGTTACTGAATATTTTTAAGTGCATCAGCGTCGTAAATCATAAATTAATGTAAGAATATTTTTTAATCCAGTTTTTGAAGGTAACGAAAAGCAAAGAAAGAAAAACAGGTTTTTGTTCATAAAGTTAAATCTTTATCCATTAAGAGTTCTTGATTAAGTAATTTAGATTTTAATAAGTTGACTACCCAAATGTAAGCTTAAAAGGTCTTTCAATGTCCTTACATCAATCGTTTAGTAATCGGGCATAAATTTTAGAAAATAATTGTTTCTTTAAAATTGGATATTATTTAATATGGGACTGTTCTCTTCGTATAACATACCTGAACTGGCTGAATAATAACACATTGGAAAAGTACAAGTTAAGTACAAACAGCAAACAGATACTTTAAAAAAAAGACGAATGAAAAATAAAGTTCCAAATATGAATATAACCTACACCAATTTCAAATAAAAAGATTTGTATACAGCTAAAGCCTTACTAGTGGCTCAGCGTGCGGCGCGCAACCCCGCGGCCGTGTGTTCAGGTCCTGGATGGGCAACGAAGGATTTTTTTGTGTAAATTAAAAAAAATTATCCATTCTAAGTCGATCTCTTCGCTTCAAATCAGTGACCTGTGTCCCGAGCAAGGTTCATCACCCTCTCAACTATTGAAAAGCCGTCCACAGTACATCATACAACAATCCCAAATCTATACAGCCTATTGCAATCGTATTTCAAATTTCCATTCCCCGTCTCATATAACGTGTTAGGGATTTTATTGTCAACAACTGATATGTAAATTCCACCCGACTTTCAAAAAATACTCATATTTATATTATCGTTGTTATTTATTTTCTCTGTTGGAGCATAAAATATGGTAACATGGAAATGCGGGGATTTTGTGAGCAGTGTACGGTTTGACAGCTTGACAGTTATAGGACCTTCCAAGCTGCCGAGGGTGAATGAGAAATTATAACGAACGATGCACAGTTGATAGTTTAGATAATACATTTTTTTAATGAATGGTAATTATAATTTGATCATGTAAATGATTTAAGTTTGTTCCAGATATCTTCCCAGTTTATTATTATAGACGCACCCACAAAACTTAACTTAAGATAAACTTAGAAACGTGTTGTTGGCGTTCGGTTATAAGTTAACATAATTGAAAGATCGAACAACTACATAATTTAACAAAAGAACCTAATAATCGTATAATCAGATGGACGGATCGATCCATTCTGTTTAGTAGTAGTAACTTCTTATTAGTTTATCTTCTTTCTTTTTTAAGTCTGAAGTTTTTCCAAACCAATTTGGCTCCTTTAAGAGTGTACCGTTTCCTAAAAGGTCGGTACCCACTTGCGAACCTTCTGGCAGTGTCCAAGGGCGGTATCTACTTGTCGGTCGGTACTATATAAAAAATAGACTAAATATAATACTGATGAATGAAAATAGTAGATTTTTTTCAAGTACCAAAAATACCAAGTATGTTCATTTGTGTAAAAATCACGTTGCAATCGAACAACCTATAATATTGCAAAAGGATAGGAGCGACGAAATTTGATATAACTAATTTTGTTTAGTCTGCGCTTACTTTGTATCGCACTGGGCATTAAATTCCATCTATCTTTTAATATACCAATTTTGGGTATAACAAAACATAAATGTCAAAAAGTTAATGAGAAAAGGTACTTAACTTTAAAAACCCGTGACGGAAGTATTTTTATACGATGACACTCATCAACTTATAATCCCTGTAAAGGAGCTGCAGTATCATATACATAACGGATTTCAAATGTAAATTAAAATACGTATATTGGCATTATACTCTAAGTATACGACAAGAAATTCCTAAAAGTTGAACGATCAGTTTTCTTTGTCCAGTGGCGCGTGTAATCCTATACAAAGACGTAAGGTAATATTTAATGAAAAGTCCATTCTATGTAGACTATAGAAGTGTTATCAAGGGTCTTTGAAGTTTTTTAACTTATACAATTGGTATAAAAATAATATAAATGTATATATATATGTGTCTGTATGTAAATTCCACTATTAAAATACGTTACGTCTAAGTAAATGTTCACTTTAGATAGGACATATATTAATCATGTATCGATTTCGATTCAAATTTACTAAATTCAATAGTTAAGGAGTAAAAAATAGTTTTAAATTGTATACGTGTCGTATAACATTAACATTTCCTAGAAGTAATTCCGCACTGAGAAAATCCATTCTTCGTCCGTACGAAATAAAGCACATATTCAAAGTTATGCTACACTTATGAATTGCACATTTGGTAAGAGGGTGCGAAAACTTGTTGTTATCGCAAAAAGGCCAATTTCGGCAAATGGATACTAAGTCCTAACTTTCCTATCTCTTTTATGTGGTTTGGAAGGCGCGTTCTTTTAAAATATCGACAAAACGACATATTGGGTGTAAGGTAACGTGTGTGAACACACGACATGCAATTTAGGACGGATTTGCTTTACTGCGGGGTTAAGTCTTCTTTACAAAGTATAATTTATGGGAAATTACAAACGCTTTCTTGGGAAAACGATTTTTAAAACGCACTCGGTTTTAAAATATCTTTCGAGATCAAAGGGATTACTCCTTTTACCGATGCTAATTAAATAAAGTTAGTTGCTTTTCGTTAATGTATCACTCAGTGAATCCTTATCATTATAAATAAATTCACTATTTAATTTGAGCCCTCTAGCATCGAGAGTGTCCATGGGCGGCGGTATAACTTAACATCAGGTGAGCCTCCTGCCCGTTTGCCCGCTGTTCTATAAAAACAATGCTTTTTAGCAATGATGCATATCACTTAATAAAACATTATAGCAAAGGATTTAATTACGTCACTGCGTCTAGGCTAATTTTGTTTGGAAAGCCTTATTGAATGTCATGACCGATGACCGGTGGTTAGTCGTCGGGTGTCGAGAGGGCAACTTTGCGCCTCGCTGAGCGCCCTTTGACGGCAACCCATGCGAGAAGTCATCCACTTATCGGCTCGATCTCACGCCGAAATTTTTTCCCGTTTTTCCCCGTCTTTTCGCCTCGATGACCGTACTCTAAATGTAACATAATTGAATCGGATCATCTGAATCGTACAATTATTTCAAATTAATCATGACGTTTCTATCCCTCGTAGACATCTCTTAATTTGACGTTATGCGGATAATTCATTACTACATACACAGAAAAGCACTGAAGTGTCATTTTTATATGTAAACTTCAATTTAAAACGTCGAGTAGCTACTTGTAAAAATGTTACGACAGCAAAGGTAATAAAAATAAACACATGAAAGAGTCTCTGTAATTACCTCGACACAAGTATCATCAAATGAAAAGTGTACAGTTTTATCTGGTGCAGGCAAAAGGAGGCGCTCGTTTCACGCCAACTGTAGGTAATGCAATTTCAAGTGAGAATCAAAGCGATGTAGGTGCACCCTCTGCAATAGAAAGATGTTTAAAATAAAATGACTTCTCTGTACTCGCTTTTATCTACAGTTACTGGTTATATAAAAACGGGGATTTTTATTTTAGTAGGTTTTTTTGTAATTAAATAAGTGGAAGTATTTTTTGAGGTATGTATTGTAAATGGTATGCTGATTCCCCGCTGCTCTAGTTTTTTAGCCGTAAACTTTGGTTTAACTGAAATTACAAAATGTACAAAGGTATGATATGCTTGTAAAATTTTAAATGGGAAGCTACACCATCATTACTAGTTTTTTATTTAGTTTCATTATCGCCTATATACTTATACTTAATTTTAATCAATATTCATTATTTTACTCGACTAATGATATAAGGGGCAATTTGTCATTAAATATTATAAAATGTAATCTTTTACGTCCAGTAGAATATCTAAATTTATAAGGCTGAGTTGTAAACAGCTCGCGATGTGTCGACATGACGCTGGGCGGCGGTCACGCACTAATTACGCCGTCACGTGTCACCGGCGCAAAACACGTAGTTTGGGACTGGACAACGTGACGCGTTAGATTTGTGTCGATAAATTAGTTTTTAATTATGAAATATCCAAATTGTTTAAAATTCAAAATATGATAACACCAAGATCCAAATTTTAACATATGCTATTCCCGCAAATATTATCTGCGCAATTTCTTTCGGACGAGAGTAATTAAAGTTCATGTACAAATAAATTATAAATAAATCTCTATCTAAAGCTAGAAAAAACAACAAAAATTCGCATCGTACAGGACCATCACTACGTTAGCTCAGATCTGAGAGCTGTCCGTATAGACGCTGCGCCAGACCGCTGCTAAAAACACCGACAAAATGGTGCCCAGCTCTCCGCTGCACTATTCAACCGCAACTGCATCCGACGCCATACGCACGTAGTAATTAGTTGTGGCTACGACCTACGCCGAATAATTGTTTATAATTAATTTTAATTATTGCTATGATATTGCCTGTTCGCACGGTTAAACTTTATTATGAAATTCTGATGATAGAGGATCTAGTTTCCTGTAACTCAATATTATTTAGCCTTCGGTTTGGCACAATCAAACCGTGGTAAATTGCATAAAAAATACATTTCAAGCTTCAGCTGACTGCAAGATGGTTTCTTTATTAGTTTTCCCGGAGGCAGGCCGAACTGAGGGGGACGTGTGAAAAAAATCTCTTTGGGATTAAGAGCCCGTTTATCGAGCGCGAACACGGACTTATTGCCGTAATACAATCTATGTTATGTCGCACAAGGATTATCCGTATCAGCGTGTTTTTGAAGAAAATGCGTTCCGCGGATCCCGTGTGTATACGTTAATATTGCGTATTTATTTTATACGTCCATAAAGAGGTTTTACGTTCAAAACTTGAAAATTGGCCGGTAACAAATGTTTGCCGAAAAATACAGTTTTTATTTAATGTCATACAGGACAAATAAATTATTGCCTAATATTTTTTAGTACATCTTTTGTATAAATCACTTCATAAGTATTTTTTGTTTACAACAGAACCGTGTTTCTTAAGAGAATTTAGAAAATGTTACTAAAACACCATAGATCTTATTTAATCGCCGTTGTTAAATCTAATCAACAAAAAATATAACTTTCGTAAATAGGATTGCCATTGCAAAAAATAAAGACTAGTTAAGTTTTAAATTATATCACGCTACCGAAATCCGCGCGCAAATCCTTGCAAATTGAAAACGTCATTATCAAGTGTAAGCAATTTTAGCGCAGCTGGTGCGGCTAGCCGGGGCAAAACCAGCATAATATAACCGCGATATTCTTCTTTTATTGCTTACAAGAAGTAAGAGTCATTTAATAATTTAAAAAAAAATATATTATTTTCTATAATCCTTATTTCAGCTAATAAAAGTATGTTGAACGGAAAAGATCCTGAAGAAAACGCTGTGTCACAAGTAAAATCTTTTATTTTGCATTCTTCAACTTATTACGATTTAGTCGTAATAAATTAATAAAGAAAAATGACGCTAAATATCTATACTTTATTATTTTGATTTGTTTTAATTATGCGAGACGGCGGGTATCAACTATTATGTCTATTTAATTGATAACTTTAAGTTTAACTTTGTATTTTTAACTTTATTTCGGGGAAGTAGGTGCCATATGTCATGGTACTAAGTACATTACACTTTGCGTCTGTCGTCCCTTTTTAACTCAGAAAGCTGAAAAGCAACTTCACGATGTTTTTCACAATATGTGTATATTATGCTTTGGTATTTAACCGGGATTTGAACTACTTCAGAGTTGAGAAGCCCATGCTTTACCACGGGGCTATCTCGCCACGTAACATATTATTACATACACATATTTTTCAAAACTGAGTTTACCAGCTGCAGTCGTTAAGGGGCCAAAATCTCGTAAATAAGTGAGATGTTGAAGTGCCGGCCGCGAGTTGAATTGAAAATAGGCTTGCCAAGTTATGTTCGTACGTATTATCACTCTTCGCTAAGTACTTTTTAACTTTTAATATATCTTCAAAATATGTGCATTACATAAATATATCCTAACAATTTACTAACGCTCTGTTATTTGTATGACCATACAACAATTATTATTTATCACATACAACAAATATTTGGTCTAATGTGAGCTGAGACACGTAGGCCCCCCCTAATTATCCACATTTGTAATCGTTTTGAATTTATCTGGATTTCAAGTTAACGTTTATTTTTTAACTGATGCTTGCCACTTTATTTGAGATAAGGAATATAGATCCACATAATGATTACTAAAAAACTCACACAAAAATGAACTATATTTCTATTACATTGAAATAGGTTGACTAGGCTTGGGCAAACCTTGTCCAAATTGTATCCTGGAGGTACTAGAGAAGGGAGAAGTTTCCATAATGGACGAGCATGCATGGTGAAGGTCATGAAGGTGCATGAAGCGAGAATGTTATCTCAGGACCGTAGCAATTGGAGATTCGTGATCTCTTCTTACTTCTTTCCGTCGGCAAAAAGGCGTGAATTTTATTTATTAAATAAAGATATAAAGCTGGGATTCAGTAGGCCTGAGTCCAAAACATATTGGTTTCACCGTTTGACGATGACATAAGAACATTCGTACTATTACGATACATTACATCGATTTCAATGCAAAGTGCGCCTCATTCATTGTTCACCACAGAGTATGCATCAGTGCGTAATTAATTCCTCGTAATGATATCATATTGAAATCTAACTATGCGATTTTAGACAGTCTGGAAACTGTCGAATAAAGCAAGCGACCCAGCCCCTAATATTGTGCTAAAAGTTTCGTCGTAATCCCTAATTGAAACCATTACTTTGTAGACATTTCAAAGCTCATTTAAGATGTCTTTGCCTTTATTCCTTTCCTTTTTAATATATCCACAGATCTGTCGCGTTACTGTAACCTAACTGGATAATAACTTGTAATTGCGTATTTCAATGTAAGTATTACGTAGTGTTTTGAGGGAATTATATATTGACTTTGGTCCTAATAAGTACAATTTAATAAAGTACATATAAATTGTACTTATTAAATAAATACGCATAGTATTAGTTTTGAATTCGTGTTTGTTGTTTGTGTATAAGTGTGCCAATCGTTGGCAAGCTTTTGTTAATAAATACAATAACTCATTTTTTATAATGTTCTTTTATTTGAGATCGATCTACCTACACAATCGTTGTATAGGTAGATCTATTCATAATCGCGACTCGCAACCCCTCGCTGAAACTAAACACTGCTAATATCAGTCAAACATCTGTAAAACGAGCATATTGGCTTAATGGTGTTTTGGAAGTTTTGGCGTGAAAATTTTAGGTTGATGCGCCTACAAGTTTCTTATGTCGATTTATTATTAGATGATTGTGCCAGATTTTATGAGTTTTGTTATTATTTTTAATTGACATCGCTAAAGCTCTTAATTTTTTCTACAAACCTAAACTAGCCTAGTATGTCTTTTTATTATTACTCTACAACCAGTGCAATCTAATTTCTATAATGTAAACTAAGAAAAAAAGACTTGTTACCAAATGGCACATGAGGGAAACATATTTTGTTATAATGGAAATTTTTCTCTTGGCAAGCAAGTTCGTCATAAGCTTTCGTTGATTTTTGAATGAAAACATGTCGGCTTTGTCAAGATGTTTTATTTTTTTTAAATATTTCATTTAAATACTAGTCACACTGCTAGTAGAAATAAGAATATAGAAATAACTATTCAGAACTTATTCAGTAGTCTTGTATTATTTCCCAAATTAACAGTAATAAGTACGTAAATTGCAACCAGCTGTTCACGCATAATGTTAAAATTAATTAGCGCAAGTTATATCCATTGGTTACGGCACGTGGCAATGTCGAGCAAAATGCGTATGCGGCGAACTGGTGATCGCGGCCGCACCTGTCAGAATATTAGATCGGTGGCATTAATCTGCAGCCGCAGTCGCCCAGCCACCCCGCTCCACGCCAGACAAACAATCAAAAAGCCCATTCTGAAGCAAAGTCGTGGTTTACCATCGTTTTCATCTGCGATCTCCGGCCGTAGACTAACATCCGGTGCGTCTGTTATTCAACTTTAGTTTCGCCATTGTGATTAAGATTTTAAGTGTACAAGCTAACATATTCTATCAATCCTTTCATAGAGATGAGGCAATAAATTCGTCAACTTTGGAATCTTTTGGCAATACAGTATTTTTTATTGTACCCGCTTAGTTATCGAGGACAAAGCCATGGTCGTTATCATATTTCACAACCTGTTTCGAATCTCGTCGATAAAACATATTATTACCTATCGAAATCCTTTTGCAATACAAAGGAAAGAATTTTGCAAATGGCCTTATAAAACGCGTAACGCGCGATATAAGATCTCTTTGTTATTTTGTGGGGTCAGAACTTATTCATCCCGCAAATCCGCTCATGTATGAACCAAATCCCGCTCGGTCACCGCTGATTGCATTGTCATGTCTAGTGGACGATATTACAAACAAATAATTTGAACCTTCGACTCATGGTAATAAATATTATAATTGAATAACAATATTTCAAACGTACAGGAGCCCACGTCGTATCGGTTTGTAAAACAAGCGAGCCAACGTGATTGGAATGTTTCATATGACCCTTCGAACATATGAGACTTGCGTGATGTATGTGTTTTCTTGAACGAAATATTATTAGTGTGTAATTATTGTTAATACTTGTACGTTCAATTGATAATTTTGCGTATACTCGCTTATTTTTCTTTAAGAAGTAATTTTTTGTTTTTGCAAGACAATAATGAATGCTCGTCACGTTGTCTCAAACTTGTGCAATAATGGAACTCTTCTCTACACGCATCGTGTGACATCTGCTACCTGTCATTTAAGCTAACAACCATTTTACTTAACTGTCTGAAACTATAAGCCTACAGTTATGGTCTTATTACACTCATTTGTTTTATTTTGAGATATACTGTGTCCAGTTTGTGTTTCCACCACACCAACATCTTCTATTTAAGATTATGTATACAATAAATAAATTAATTAATAGGTTTTTTTTTCAAACCATGTTAATGTATAATTGCTTAAATCCTTAGAACAAAATATATGCTTGCCTTCTGTAACTAAGACAGAGTTACTAGCACATTTCACAAAAGTTTTAACAATTTACTCTCACTTATTTTATTGACAAAAATCGGTTGAATTGACAAATGGTAAATTTTGAATTTTAATTCTAAAAACATTATTATAACACACAAGTCAAAGGGGTAAAGGACTTAAATATTGTTTAGTACATTGATACAACAAAGGCTGGCAGTTTAATCTATAAAGAGCTTTTAAAAAGAAGAAACTATATGAGTATGAGTAAATTTAAGTAGAATGTAGATTTTGTTCCTCACTAAAAGGTGTAAGTGAACGATTAACAAAAGGGAGGCTGAGTTTTAATCCTTGTGGACATGTTAACCCCATTATCAGGCGGTTGGCTTAGTACGCATTAAGCCGTCGACACGGGCTCGATTTATGCTGGCTCCGTGTAATTTGCCGATTCCTATCCGATCACTTATTGACCATTGGCGTTTCTACAATACAAATATACCTATTGGTTTCAGACTTTTGCGAACCTTAAAAACCGATTGTATCGGTTATTCAAACTGAAGAATATAAATAGATTGAAAAAGCAACATTTTTATTGCTTTTTAACCCATATTTCAATTATCATAGGTAAGGTGAAATGCAATGGTCGTCTGTCTCATAGGCTGGAAAAGGAAATCAAAGGGATCTCATTAAAGGTTTCCAAAAAACAGAAGAATTCATAGACATCGCATATGATATTTGATATAGCCTCTGTTTTCACCGAGCTATAAGAATTTCTTAACTTCTTATCGTAAATTTATACTTTGCGCAAACGTAAGTTCTTAAATTTCATGAATATTTTTTATTTTTGTCGTATCCGTAACCTTCATCTGGCGATGCTACGAGAATTTCACTACGCCACTGTTACACTGCTACACAGCTACACAGCTACGTGCGTAACATTGCCGCTACGCTAATCCCTCGATCCGCGAAAGCCGAGCATTTCACGCCTCTTTATTACATTAATTTAAATGTTTGCCCGGCGGATTGCCGCTGATCCTCTCCCTTCAACGACATCCTATGTTCCCATATTATCGTGATGATGATTTTACATAAATTTTCTATATTACAACATAGAATTGTAATTGTAACTGGTTAAGTGTGATACAGGTTACTTTGGAGCTCATTGAACATACGGTTTAGAGCGAGAAGAAATTATCATATTCTTTCAGAACTTTTGTAAGGAACACATTTTATTTATTACTGTAAACAAGTTTTTTAATAAAAAGGGTTTTTTTCCGCACCGCACTCTTGGAGGTGAGCCTTATATTAGCTATGCCAGTATATGAGATTCCTGAGCGGATTACGTTTGTCAACACACCTGAATTCGCGACAACAAACGGTCGTAATTAGTCACGCTAAGCCATCGAGCTGCAAGCGAAAATATTTACTAGTCTCAGGCGTTAAGTTATTGCCCTATAATCCGATAAACAAAGATCGCTCGCTCGAAAATTGTGTTATCGTCGCTCTAAAGCGTTCACAAGTCGCCGCTTTACGAGGGCAGGCGCCGGGAGCATGCAAACATAAAAATTCTCTATCGGGACTAATAGGAACGAAACAAATAAAAGGATACGTAAATAGAAGCGTCGGATAAATTCCAGTGGGGCTCGAGTGCGCGTAAATCCGCTCGATTTGTATCTGTGGCAGGGGTGTGCGGGCCCCGCCACCCGCGGCCCAACGACCTCTCTAACAATTAATTTGACAGATAATATTTCTACCGCAACTACAATAAGTCGTTATTGCATTTTTATGTCTCCTACTATGGCCCGTGATGATGACATCGCTTACAATAAGCTTTTGTGTCCGCGGCGTATGGTTTTTTTTATTTCGTAACTGTAACTTTTTAAATTGTTTTTTACAGTACAGGAGGCAAACGGGCGGGAGGCTCACTTGATGCTAAGTGATAATGCCCATAGACACTCTCAAAGCCAGAGCGCTTGCTATGCGAGCCATTTAAGAATTAACGTCCTGTTTTAGAAAGACGCATTGGATCGGAAATACTTCAAAATACTTCAAAATACGAAATCGACTGTATTTATATCAGTCAGTATAATGACAACACTCCCACAATTAAAGATAAATATTTTGTAATAAAAGCTAGCAACATACCGCAGGTCACGTCTATGCAAATGATATTTAATCAGAAACGCTTAATAACAACTGTGGCGTCAGCGTTCCTGTAAAGAGGTGTAATTACACCAATCAATTTGAAATTTTGCCGTACTAATTGCGCTCAACATATTTTATGGCTCAGTCTAATCCGAATGGACTGATATTTGCATGACGGAGGGTTTCGACTCATCTATTTTATTAAAAATCTCACTACCAATTTTTAGATGCGACGGTACATAAATACGAGTTTATTTGTTTTCAATTGTTATTCGCGTGAAATTGGCTTTGCACGAAATAACAATTTAAATTACTTTATTTTATTTAGTTTAGTTATAGAAGTGATAAGACCATAAACACAAAAAAAATATTTTATGGAAGGTTTAAGATTGTGATAAGATATGTTTATGATAAATTTTCAATTATAATAAATATATTTTATGATTTAATTGTAGAATAATTCACTACTGCGACCTGAAATTGAATATTCGATTTTTGTTTTTTTTATATAACAAAAAAAACAAAACATCTTGTCTAAATGATTTTGATTTTATTATACATAGTTAAGTTTTATTAACAAATCTGTATACATTTTAAATAATTAACCACAGGACTACCATTTTTTTTAAATCAAATATAATAATAATTACCCAAACAGGTACCGCTAATATCCAATTTTCATTATCGTGATAAATCCGTATTTTTACTAAATACGTGTTTTTTTATGTTTATAATTTAATCACATAGTCACCTGCATGCCAATAAAATATATGCCTAAAAATCGTATTATAATTAGGTACAACTAAATAAAATAATCAAACGTTGATATCCAAGTATTATTAAGCTATTAATACATGTATAAGAATTTTTATAATGTGCCACCGCAACATTTGCTCGGCCTTAATATGATTGGTTTTTTCATGTAACAGGAGACAAACGGGCTCATCTGATGGTAAGTGATACCCCCGTGGATACTCACATTGTCGGGAGGCTCGCAAATGCGTTGCCGATCTTTTAAAAATTGGCATGCTCTTTTCTTGAAAGACCTTAGTCGAATTGCTGCCGATTTGCAGTTGGTTGGCTACCCACGGAAGTATTTCCGAACCAAACCCCACATAGTGGTGGTGCGCGGCAAAAACTGTCTAATGAAACACTCAGTTGTGTAACGACGGACGCCTAGGTGTACGTATGGTAGTTTGCGTTTTCCTGTAGTATCCTGCCTTGACGCCTGATAATGTAACTCAGCAGTATTAGTCCGAACAACTCCTCTGAACACTGTCTATGGTAAATACAGTTGAAGATGCAGAGAGACTCCACATTAGTAGCTACACACCAACATATGAAACATTTGCATTCTATACATTTGCATTAACATTCTATACATAGAATTTTTCACAATTCCAGAATAAAAACCGGTAAAAAAGATAAATAAATTTAATTTTATTAAATATTTTTTTAACTTTGCCACTTATTTCTGATTAATTTTATTATTAAGTTTATTTTAAGTATTTATATAGATAATGAAAGCTTATTGAATTTTCATAGTTTAGTGAAACGTAATAAATAAATTAATAAGCTCACGAAGACACAGACTTAATTTATTGTGAGAAGTCATCAATAACTGATGAAATTTAGGCTAATTAAATGCTTTCATAGTAATTTAAAAGTGTCCCGACATTGCATCTGGCACACATGCCATGGTATTCTCTGGTGGTTTCTAGATGAGCATCATGGGTATCCAGAGAATAAATATACAGAAAACAAGCGTTAATGTGAATTTTATTTGATAGTGATATTTTCGATAAACTACAATCCCCCTCAAACAAATCCAAAAACCTCTATAACGCAATTAATTCAAGGACATTTGGTGAACAACTGCGCCTGGAGAATATTTTTATTGTTTTAAATCAAAAGCATATCTCTTGTCCCTACATCAGCCATTGAGAAGCTTAAACAAACAAATGATGCAGGCGATAATTTATGTTGTCATCGGGATATCAGGCTATCGTTTGTGTAAATCAGCGTGTGATATCAATAGTGCGGTCCGTAAAGCCGGCCCGAACCGCGCACCTGTGACCAAATCTCACCCCTAAACAGGGATGCCACTTGCGAGTTCGCTGTTACTTATTTCAAATTAAAATTTACAAATGAACACAATTTTACAACACTGGTATTTATCTAACCCAAAAGTATTACAAAATTTTGTTCAAGAACAATAATTTAAAAGACAAAGCACTACCCCTCGAAGCGGTCGCGGTCGAGCCGTGGACAAGCAATTTAAAAGCAAATAAAAGTCGTATCATCGAGTTTTTCTTGAAGGAATCTTGTCGCAAACTGCGTTAAAATGATTTAACTCCCCCTAGATATCGTTACAGGCGCTCTTATTGAGCTGGCTGGCCCGGGGCCGTCGGCTAATAAACGCTTATCAACGCCCTCATTATCACACCCTTAACATCGCTTTAATGTCTTGCTCTTGAACAAAACATATTTAATCACATTTTTTCCCGCCGCGCTCCTTGAACTTTTTAAATTTCATAATCACGGCCCGAAAACGGTGAGTTGTGATTTAAAGGTAGCCTGCGGATAAGAACATTGTAATATAAGATTTTAAAACAAGATTATTATATTTTTATATTAAGAAGTCGTTTTCATTTAGTATTTTAATCTGCATTAACCGATATTCGAATATACAGACACAATAGGCTGATTAGCAACAAAAAATGATCAAGACACAGAATACACCTGTTCCCGTGTAAAATAATAATTATATTTATTGCTCGGTTTGGAAAACCTCATGTTGCAGCAAACAAACTGCTTCAATCATCGAAGTCAGTAATTAATAATATAAAATGAAGTAGGTTGCGGCCCCCGCTGTGCCGCTGGAAGACGTAACGCAGTTACCACCCTCATAGGAACCTCGTTCTGATCTTTTAAGCTTCAGTTTACTGCTGCTTCGCGACACTAAATTATAATATAACACGTCGTAAATTTCAGAAACTATCCGCTAGTGACATGCGCGATTAAGGTTTTCGTATAATAAAGCAAAAGCTGGAAAATATAGTAAATAATAACAAAGTAGCAGGAATATACACATAGCAAGGCGGAAATGAATTCAGAGGAACATTCGACGAATCAACCTAAAAAGTACTAACGTGTTTAGTCTAGGATTTGTCGAGTATTCTTTTGAGCGCATCTCTCCCCTATGTTTAAACTCAAAATTAAGAGCCAGTAAGCAAACAGTATCATTGCTGCAGGGAAAAAATAAAAGGGTGCCGGCAACGAAGTATCTACTCAACGGCTGTAATATTTGAAGCAACGGCGAAAGAACGAAAATTGAATATTAAATGAAATAATTTATGCCATATTTATCATTTTGCAAATGAACAGTCCCACCTTAATGAAATCGTTAAAGGTGCAGATAATATGCTAAAAAATTCTCTTAATTTTAATAGTAATAAAAATATCTCCGTCGCCATATCCCGCTACTATAGGCTGAATTGTGTGAGTGCAAAACTTCCTTATACTATATTTAAAAAATCGCGCATTTTGTACATGTTGGGTATAAATGAATTTACCCTCTAATGATTTTTTCTATTAATAGCTTATAAATACCTGAGAGTTACATTGCATTCAAAATAGAACAAAATAAATATCCCTATGCAGGTGTCTGACGCAGATTGGATGTGAAGCGGGCTAAAATATCCGTAAATCAAAGGATCAAGTGTGACGTGGGCTCATGCCTGTGTAGTCGCTATCAGCGTTTAAAAACAGATTTTCATATATGAGACTGTCCTCGTATGCCCGATTTTAACGATAACGAATCGTTTACATCACCAATAATAATTGAGGTTTGCAGTTTCTCTAAGCTAAGGGTAACTATTTCAGTTGATATTTTTATATATGTGAATAAATTATAAATAAATTTGCACTTGATATGCGAACTTAATTCACATGTGTACGGGTAAAGATTTTAAACATGTTTTGTTAATTACTAACCTCTACATTATTGTTACGTAAAAATATATAACAAAATTAAATAAATTAGCGGGCAGGTAAAAGTGTGGGCAGGGGGGGAGGAGGTTCGTTAAGGTTTAATTAAATCGTCCTCGGCGGCCTCTCGCGTTTTAATTCCACCGTTATTAACGCTGTTAAAAAGTGAGCATACCGAACTGGGTAATGCATAGAGATTTCTAGATATATTAATACCATTCGTTATAATGATTCATCAAATAACCAATGACTAAGCAATGTAAAGTAACTACTGTATTTGGATTATTTAAATCAAATTTACTGTACTTTCGTTCCATTAAGGTTTCATTTATGTACAGAAATACGGATTCGTGAGTGGAATTGCAACGTTGTCATTTTAAATAATAATTACTTTACGAAAAGGTTTTTTTAAAGAATGAACTACCTTTATATAGGAAGACACACTACGTCATAACAAAATTTTTACAATTTATGTAAGTTTACAAAAGTTTTAACTATTTGGTTGTAAACTTTTCTTTCTTTATTATCTCAATACAAAATTCTATTAAATATTTTTATTCGCACACAATAAAAATACCAAAATAATAAAAATATGTTTTCCAATCTTTATCTTATACGAAATATCTTCTGTATTGTACATATACAATACAGAAGATACTCCACTGCTTTTCAGTTCTGCGTCGCGGACGAGTGGTCGCGGCTTTTCCGGCGAGCGGATCTTATGATAAGACGACACCCTTAGCTTCTCTGAATCTCACTGTTTTGCTATTTAATAATACGCTTAAGTGTTGTTTCTCAAGATGTCTTAGTATTAATTTGTCAAGACTTGATGTGTGCGATTTAATGGAATTGAACCTATATATATAGGTTTGCTAATCTTTTTTCTAGGCCCGACAGACAGCCCCACGTTTCAGGCTGTTTTAGCGCAGAGGAATCAGTCACCCACGTAGTCCTGGAATGTTAGGCTGTGGCTAAACAACGTACAAAAATACTCGGAACAGTGAGGTCGTTCCGTGAAGCCTGTAAAGTGCCCAGGAGACTTCTGTGCTTCTGGAAGAAGCTAGGCTGGCTAAATTAGCCAGGACTTTACGCAAAATGGACCAAATTTGATTCTGATTGCGGAAAATGAGTCCACTTAAGTACCTATCTTAATATAGGTTTGCATTATAAATTATTAGATCTTGCTTGTCATAAGTATGTATTTGAAATATATATAATATATAAATAATAATTTTTCGTTACTAGTCAAGCATTAACGTTACGAAAATAAATCATTGCGATCTGGATTATCAGATACCACACATTTTAATTATTGACATTGATGTATCAACATAAGCGAAGAGTCACACGAACTCGAACGAATAGACTAAGAAAGCATTAGGGAAATTATCATATAGTATAACCTGAGACCCATGTCGCAGTTGCGTAATTTAATTTCAAGTAGAAATTCGGACTAGAATGTACGAACTATATTACACTGTAACTATATACTAGTGAAGTGAGTGGGAGTAACACATAATAATAACATTTATCAAATTCTTATCTACCGCAATGGTACTGTTCGAAAAAATTTAATACATACATGGATTCGAATTGCCCAATCCGAAATAAATAATTAAATTTTAAGAAGTACAAATGAGGTACGATGTATATATATAACACCTCTATCACCCAATCTATATGTACAACGCCGAAATTTTTTAAACCATCTTCATGAAAGTATAATTTCAATCGAATTTTTAGATAAGTTAAGATTTAGATTCAGAGTTGTGCTAAATAGTGACATCTTTTGTGATTGAAATTAAAAAAAAAACGATTTAACTATAACTTTTATTTAGTCACCAGATGGCGTTAAAATCATAAAAGGATAACAATTTAGTTAAATTATACCACTAGATAGAGCTAGTCTATTCTCTACTTGTTACTTACTGTTGTTTGTTACTTACTAAAACTATTTAAAGAAATTGACAAGTTTAACGTCAACGTTTTTAAAGTTCAAAAGGCTCTTTTATTGCTAAAATATATGAGGTACTATTTTTGATCTTGTGATCAAATGGGAACCACTGAAAACAGTCTTCTATCAGATACTATTGTCAGTTGTCACTTGTCAGTCCACAATGATGGTATAGTCGCGTAGGGCCGATTTCCCCTAGAGCAAGTTTATTAATTTAACTGTAAGGTCTATGGTGCTAAGTCCATGCCGCATGATGTTTTTTATTAAAGAAATCGCTATTTTAACTGCAGGATATACAATGTGTTGTATAAACACGGACCATAATCGTTGCAATATAATTTTTATATGTGTTTCGTAAGTGAAGTGAATCTGCGTGCAATGATTTCATGAATTACTCATTTTGAAGCACGCAGTTTTTGGACCTTTAATAATTTACATATATAAACAATGACTGGATCGTCAATACCCGAAAGGGTAGCGCAGATATATTATACTTATGGACTATTTTGTTCATCCTATCCTGTGATTGCTATAACATTAGCAATTTCTGTTGTATTAATTTGCTGGTAAGATCGTAGTTAAATATGTATACTCGTAGTAGTTATTGCAAAGCATTGAATAGATTTCATTGCCATTTCTACGTGCTTCCAATAAGTTCCTTCTCAGGAATTATGGCAATGACTGCCTAACAGACATTGTCTTTAATAATGAAATGTCCCTCTGTTTGCATGGAAAGGAAAATGTTACATACTATAATCTTTATAACCTTACAGTTATCCTCTGCTGAATGTGCCTTTACCTGGAAATATACCAACTGTTGTAAATATTCCTTCAAATATCAATGAGAACAATCTTGGTAACATGAATTGTATGACAAAATCATGTTTCCTTTCAGGTAAGGCTTGATTTAATTTTGTTTCTAATTTTTGTAATTATTATTGTACTTTAAGCAATTATTTTAATGCATTAATCAAATTGTCAGTGTACCTTTCATTGCACACTGTTATATTTAATGCATACTCAATCTTAAATATCAAGATTCTATTTTGACCGTATAAAATGGGTTTGTCCGACATGACACAAATTTTTTGTTTATTAAAATCATAGCAGTGTTGACCAAAATTATAAAATGGTATTAAACTGTTCCTTATGAAAAAAATATTCAGCTCCTTGTGTTTTCAGTCAGTCTTTGAATAGTCCTGCTATTTATTGTTATTAAAGTTAAAAAAACAATTGTTTCAGATACTTTTATACATTTAGATGAATTGCGAAATAAAACACAAAAGCTTCCTTATGTGTGGGCTAAAGAAACTCCTTTTCTATATATTCAACAAATAATTCTGCGAATAGGTATGTATTCTGTTGCCTGAACTAGAAGTTGTCCATGATTGATATTAATATTACTGTAATTATTACTGCACTGAAGTCATTGTTGTTTGTCATCAGGTTGGTTTTGCTAAAATGTGCTTGATGCCTTCTGAGCATAAAATTTATATTTTCAATTGTATTTATTTTTAAGTAAAATATCAGATAACAAAATTTTTATAATAAGTAAAACAATTGTTTAATTAATTGATTGAAGGTAAATTTTGCTAACATTACTGCTGAATTTTATTTTATTGTATAATGTATTATATGTGTAAACACATAATAAGGTCCGAATGAACATAATGTCATACTGTCTCTAGCACATTGTATACATTCTCTGTAATTAATATTTGTATAGGTGTATCTCCATGGAATAATAATCTCAAAATGTGGGATGCATTTCGTGCACCATTACAAGAGGTTTTTAGAATTCTGGAAACGATTCGCAATCATGAAGATCCAGAAACGTGAGTATTTATTGGATTAATAATTAATACATATAATTGCAATTGCGAAATTTTAAATTTAGAACAAAGTAAAACGTAATTTTAGCAATATTTTGGCAAATAATCTGTTTGTTTTAACTATGTATGTATGCAATAAAACATTAAGGGCAATTGTTTTATACAGTGTATTTCTTATTACGATATAATTTCAGTAGCGAACTTATGAAAAAAACATGTTTTAAACCTGATTACTTGGCGATCATTTTCCATATTTCGTATTAATTGAATAACCTTGACTGTGTAATAAATATAGTATATGCTATCTTGTTGTTTTAGCATTACATTAACTTTCGCTTTGCGTTAAATTTAGCATAAAGAACTTGCCAAAATTTATTAGTCTGTGTACGCTACACTTGTTCAGAAAATACAATTATGGAATAAAATTAGAAGTATAGTCGTTTAATTTCTAATACCTTCCCACGTTGGTTTTCCTAATACCAACATTACGTATTGAAAGACGACATTAATTTATTGAATCATTTAATTACTTGCTTTCGAAAAATCCATAACATGCAAATGTATTTAGGTAATTTTCTTATCACCGATAACCTTTTGTTATGCGATGTTTTCATTTGGTAAATACGATTGTATTAATTTATGCTACTGTGAAGCTTTTTATATTTCAGGAAGAAAACAATTGTAAATCACTGTTATCAAATAGGTGGTATACAGAAGTTAAGCAGTAAAGCCAGAATTGACAGAGTCCTTCCGGAATACAACTGTCTTTTGCTTTCGCCAGCAAATCTCTGGCAACAAAATCTACAATCATTCTCATTAGATGCAAATATTGTGAATACAATTTATAATTATCAGGTATATTTTCGTTAAGTTTATGCATTTAGACAGGCAGTAAACAATAATTCCTTATGAGTAATAACGGTCTTGTCAAAACGAATATGTTAAATCTGTATATTCGCGTCACATAATTGGCGTCGTCTTGAAGACCATGAATTTCAGAAGTAGATCAAATTAATAAATTATTGTCTTACAAAGATTTCTGTGTCCACTCGTTTCAAAATTCTTGAGGTAATCGCAATTAACGTTTGACGATTGTACACGTTAGTTTTAATTTAAAATTTGACAATAAAATAAATAGATTTATTGTTCTTAAAATCTTCGATTCTAATTTGTATAACTCATTCTCATTCTCGTGTCAATTTCTTAATGATTATTCCATTTACCTAAGAGTTCATCTTTTTATTACCATTTATATGTATTATATTCTCTAACTAATACTGCAGGCACAAATTTTTGAATTTAGATAACACAAGGTAAGGTTTTCGCTAAATTTGTGTATAAATAAAAGAATTAGGTTAGAATATTTAATACATTAAAATTCAGAGCCGGTACATAAATGTAGCATGAACTATGATTACCGTGCCCCTAGGGTAACTAGTTACGTACCATACGTAAGAAAATTAAATAAATAAATAAAAAATCATTTATTCATATAGGTAACATAATCTACACTTATGAACGTCAAATATACTTTAAATAATTCTAATTTTACATTTACTGCCAGTTCTCAAATCAAGGGCGTAGAACGGAAGAGAAGAACTGGCAATAAACTCTCCGCCACTCTTTTTAATCGCCAAGTTTTTTACACAATGTTTTTAAGGAGCTGCAACCATTACACCATGTTCCATATGACATCGAGTAATAAAGAATAATAAAATAAATTAAAAACAAAGATTTGTCCTCTATCAGCAGGATGCATGGTGAAATAGGAGCACGCACTTACATACTCGTGAGAACAACACGCAAATACGTAGTAAAAACAACTAATATCACCGCACATTCAATATTTATAATTCTTTCAGAATATCATCAAAGGAAAAGCGTCCATAGCGGAAATGGCATTCGGTATGCATCTGCGTGATACTGGCATAAAGCGATATCCATTAAGATCTCGGCCTCGTGTACTACAATATGCTGTGACGATTTTCTACGAACAGATTGACCGGAGGTGGATGATGATTTCTGTTTATATTACAGTGCTCCCCTATCCAATTACCGACTTTTGTCCACACGATCTTTTGTAATGTTTGTGCAACTTGATACTGAACTGGTCATTTTTGTTATCTCAATAATACTACTTCGAATACTCTTTAAGATTACCACATCATTCATAATATATCTACGGTATAAGTTGCAAACTCTTTTATCTCAAATATATGACTATTTTACTAAACATAATTGTTACGAAAAATAAAAAATTTATATACAGTATAAAATAAAAGTACCAGAAATATTAGGCAGAAAAAAATTAGCAGCAAGACAGCGGATTAGGTACGAGATAGGAAATTAACAATGTTTTCTTTAAAATGGATCAGCCCGCTACCGTACATGTTCCCAGCTAGCCAATTAATAAGTCAGCTGTTAAATTTGTAGATTGCGACAATCTCTTATGTAATATCATATTGCATTAAATAATTTTATAAGCGATAAAGTTAAGCCATATTTCTTGGTTAAACTTCCTTTGTCATGCTGCGGCAGGAAATAAGCATTAATTATTATCAACTAGCCCAAACTTCAGCGTACTTATCAATAGTATATTGCTCCCAATAATAATTCGATGTTGTAATTTATCAGTTACTAATGTATTGTTTATCTATAATGTTATTATCATTTCAGGTTCATTACCTCTCTTACAGACAAGTTAAGAGATATGTACCCGCTGTATCAAGATATGCCGCAGACTCCCACACAAGAGGTTACATTAATATATTATCCGGGCCAGTTTAACTATCGTGAATTAGTACCGCTATTAATATCACTTGTCGGAATATTTCTTTATGTATACTTCTCTGTGAGAAAAATAGAATTTATCAAGTCTAAATTAGGTCTGGCGGCGTGCTCCGTTCTCACAATCGCTGGTAGCCTCTCTATGTCTATGGGCATATGCTTCTACTGTGGATTTTCACTTAGCCTCCAAGGCAAAGAAATTTTTCCATATTTAGTAATTATAGTTGGTCTCGAAAATATACTAGTGTTAACGAAAAGTGTGACGTCAACCGATTCGAGACTGGATGTGAAAATTCGTTTAGCGCAAGGCCTAAGTAAGGAAGGCTGGTCGATAACAAAGAATTTACTCACAGAAATAACAATATTGACAGTGAGTCTCTTCACATTTGTGCCTTTTATACAAGAGTTTTCAATATACATGATCGTTAGCCTTATAAGTGACTACTTTGTACAGATGACTTTTTTCGCGCCTATTCTAGTCATAGATGTGAGTCGAATGGAGTATTTGCCGGAGCAAAATAATAAATTACATTTAAAGGAATATTTTAGTGCTAGTTATGCCCTGAACTGGCGATATAGCAACGGCTATGAAGATAACAGTTTCTCGCCCCAAAGGATGACAAAGTCCAAGTCGCACCCGAGATTAAATGGCCTAGCGCAAACCAGCCCTACCGACGTTGTTGCGAAGAGAAATTCCAATCCTGGAATGGGCGAGAATCGCGTACCAAAGCGTATTCGTCTAGTTAACATGTGGGCTAGAACTAGATTCTTCCAAAGAGCGTTAATGGTGTGGATGCTCGTGTGGATATCTATGATCGTATACAACTCCGGGGTTGTTGATTACTTTATTACGAAAATCGATAAGATAGACACGTCTACGGAGACCAATAAAAAGACAACTAAAGAGGTTGAACCAAAACAGTCGACGAATGTGAATAATAGTAGCGGCCATACATTGGTATTTTCGCCTCTACTAGACGTCATAGGTGATGAAAAAACGCTCGACGAAAATGATACTATATATTTGAAACATTCGCCACATTCCCGCCCTTGGACTCGGTAAGTACGCTAATCTATACCCAACTGCGTTCAAAGAAATTAATAGACGTAAATTCCTTGTTAATCAATCTTTTTGACATTGCATAATTTGTAATATAATTTTCCTTAGCATTCAAATGAATAATGTAATTTATAAATGTTGCAAGTAAATTAATCGGTGGAATTCGATGGCCTTCACTACTACTATAATTTCCGTAATATTTCTTGTATACATTTTATTATATCTTGGTAATTAATAATATTGTCGGTAAGATTTCATCAATTAGTTTAAGTAAAAAAATACAAGGTGTTACAAAAGAATGATTTGAAGAGATTTGTTGAGTTGGATTTCTCATTAAAAATATATTCTAAACGTTAGAGTTCATGGCGATTAGTTTATAATTTTGTCTTTTGTTTACTTTTGTTGGGTTAATCCGCGATAAATAATTATTACGTGACGTACAAGTTAATCAGGTTTTAGCCAATAATAAACTTGAGAACTATGTTTCCCGTTTTAACAATCATTGCTATTTTTTTGCAATCAAGCACGCGCTTTTCGTTTACGTAAACAGCGTTCTAATACTTTTTTTCTACAGTTATTAACGCCTTTACTGAATAAAATTCCAACTATTTTTAAGCGTTGTCTAAGATGAGTTACGGTGAATAGCTAATTGTCGTTTGGTTCTTCTAATATACACTGCAGTGTTGACCTAGTGGCTTTACCGTGCGATTCTCATCTTTGAGGTGGTAGGTTCGCGGGCTTGAACCCCTATGGACTTTCGGTCTATTCGGTGCGTTACGGTGAAGGAACACATCGTGATTAAACCGACAGGCAATGCACGTATCAAGCACATAAGGCTGATTACTTACTTGCCTTTTAGAATAATACAATTATGATATCAATCTTATATACTGCTCAAAACAATTACGGGAACAAAACTTTAAAGTAGAACTAAACTTTAAAAGAGCATCGGCGTTTTGGTTAGTATTCCTAAAATAAAGTGGCAGTGTGTCTAGAAACACCTAAAAACAAAGTGACGTCTTTGAATTTTCATTACTTTCTAATCACAAAAAACACATTTTAAGTAGTTTTTTTCAATCTCTTGAGTATTAATAGAAATTGAAGTGAGCCTTTTGAGTATTGTTATTCATTGAAGCGAGTGAGTTTAGGTCATAATGCCAGATCTGACTGAATTGCATGTCTCCCGAGATATCGCTTTGCTTGAAGAGGGTCGAACTATGCGTTATGTAGGAAATGATCTAGGAGTAGCCCCTTCTGTTATCTACAGACTCTGGAAGTGATACCGTGAGACGGGAGAATACTCACGAAGGCGTGGTCAAGGTCGAAAGAGAAAAACTACACGTTTGCAAGATCGCTACATCGTCAACTGTGCTTTACGTAACCGCACCACAACTGCAAGAGATCTACAGAATACACTAAGGACGGCTACTGGTGTAGAAATTTCCGACCAGACGGTAAGAAATAGGTTGTTGGAAGCCAATTTGAGATCACGCCGACCAGTTCGGGCTGTGCGTCTAACAATTCAACATAGACAAGCTCGCCGACAGTTCGCGCAAAATCACACTAATTGGCAACTTCGACATTGGAGGCCAGTGCTTTTTACTGACGAATCACGATTCCGTCTAACACGTTGCGATGGTCGTCTCCGTGTTTACAGACGCCCAGGCGAGCGTTACAGTGCAGCAGCAGTCCAGGAATATGACAAATTTGGATGGTTCTGTGATGGTTTGGGGCGGAGTTAGTTTGGACGAGCGCACAGATCTCGTCGTTGTTCCCGGGCGCTTGTGTGCTCAAACTTACATTGAAAATGTGCTCAAACTTACATTGAAAATGTGCTCGAAGATCATGTTTGGCCCGCAGCATATGGTATGGGCCCAGATTTTCTTTTAATGCAAGATAATGCCACGCCGCATACTGCAGCCATCTCGTCAGATTACTTACGACAGCAGGAAATCCGTGTAATGGAGTGGCCTTCCATGAGCCCTGACCTAAATCCAATTGAACACATTTGGGACTTGCTTGACAGGCGCATCCGGAAGCGTCCGATTGCACCTCAAACACTGCAGCAGCTCACTGAAGCGTTGATTGAAGAATGGGAGCGAATTCCACAAGAAGATATTTGGAGGATCATACGACGTCGATGCCGCGTCGTTGTCAAGCCGTGATTAGGGCTCATGGAAGCCACACACGTTACTGAAAGTCACTAAAGACGAATATTCAAACGATATAAGAATATTTCTTTGATGGTCCTTTTTTATCACCAATTAGTTTTTCGTCTACAATGCACATTTTAATTTTTTTTAATAAAAAAAATACAAATTGAATTTTTTTATTAATTGTAGTAATTAACAAATTAACAAGGTAAAAAATAGCGTACAAGTTAATTTAAATCTAATTTTAGTTTAAGCAATAGAAAGGAGAAAAATCGTGTTCCGCTAATTGTTTTGAGCAGTATATATAAATATAATACCAAACAGATACGGAAATTACTTATTATTAATTAGTTGTGGCGCTACTGGTCTGGTCAGTTCTTCTATATAATGGAATATTTCAGGTTAAATTCGTACCACTGGTCGGCTATTTTATCGCAATACAACGAAACATTGGCGGGCAAATATCTCGTACTTCTGCCACCCACATTGGTCAGTCATAGGGTTAGCCCGGAAATTGCTGCTGGTGTTCGACATCCAGACGAAAAAGACCCGCCGCCTTTACGATGGCAGGCTTTGGCTGCAGCCCTAGATCCGATAGACACTTTGCCTGGTAAGATTTTAGAGAGTTTGATGGTGATTCTTAAAACAAGAAATCTTTGGATTACGCGAGAACTACACATTGAATTGAACTAAATTAACAGACAAAATTGCTCAAAGCTCACCAAAAGTTGTAACATTGAGTTAATTTAAATAATTATTGTTCGCTATAAACTAGTTGATTTCAATTATGGATACTTTTGACGGCTTTGCAGAATGTCTACGTATACATATGTTTGTAAAAGCGTTTTTTACGTATTAGAATATTTTCCAAGTTAAAGTGTATACAGAAAACTTTTGCGAATTTCTCACGGACAAAACATAAATTTTACCACTAAATTATTAAACTTATAATAAAAAAGGATAGTTATTTAATCAATAATAATCTTAAATCTATAAATAGTAATTCATTATTCTGTTAATGGGGTCAAGATATTTATTAACTTTATGGTTTGACTTTGAAGGAAATAAAGTTTTGTTACCTTAACGAAAAATGTATTTCCTGTATTTTTTTTGCACTGGTCAACTTAATACATATTCTGTGGACCTAAAAAATTAATATTTTTTAATATACTTTAACTATTTATACATACAATATTGATGCTCATTTATATGTTTCAATAATGAGGCAAGTAAGTGTTCAGTTTGCTTACAACCCGAAACAATTATTGATTTGCCTCTTAAAGTTGAACCTATGGTGATACCACATAGTAAATAAACATTTTGGCCTCATATCACTGCATGTGGAAATTACGTTTCAAATACAAGACAAATTATTTTGGGGATTTTTATTCCAGAATTTGACCTAATAGACAGTAAAGGTCAGCAACAGTGGGGTAAAGGTGCAGAACTGCCGATATATCCGACAACACCAATGGAGATACTTTTGCTGGCCATACTGTGTACAATAAGTATAGTGGTTATCGCTTACATGATGGTTGTCTTATATAGGTTAGTATTATGTCAAATTTCACTACTAAGCATTTTAATTAACTAAGTTTGTGTTCCTATGCAGCTCATCTATTCTATAATAAAAAAAAATATATATACCCTTTAAAATTTAATATAATGTTATGTTTGTATTATTATTAACGAATTATTTTAGTTTATATACAAAATATTTTTAAATCCGACCTACCGTTAACTGTAGTATTATGTACTATAATAATATGGTAGGCATTCGTTTCAGATAGGTTTCTTCCCGCATAAAACATTTATAATTATTTAAAATAGTCTATAGTTTATGTGATCGCATCATCCGGCTGATAAGAGACAGGCTACGCTCGCGGTCACGACATACGGACTACACTTCTCTGTTTAATTTTATTTACTTACCTACTTGTTTAGTTATTACGATTTAATATCAACTTTCGCCAGATTTTTGTAACCTATAATAATATTTAAGTACCTACCTACACTGTTTTGTTTTTTAAGAACTTGGTTAAGTAGATTAAGTATCAAGATATTGGGAAGAGCGTTCATCCCTAACATAGGTTCTCGAAGTTAAAAGGGTTGTACTTAAATGTAGATTTAAGACTATTTACTTCAGAATAAAGAAATTTTTGATTTTTTTATCTAGAATGTCCTTACAATAGTATATACTATATATATATATATGATTTTAGATGTATTTGTTCTCGACACTATGCTGAGTGGCGGGCATCTTGGAATGAAGACGAAGAGTATAAAAAAATCATCGCCAAACAGCCTGCTGTTCAAGTAATTATAATTTTTATTTTCATATAAAATTTAGCTTTTTTTACCTTATAAAAGTTTATAATAAACTAAAATGTATGACAAGAAATTGATTACATTTTAATTAAAATTGTTGCAATTATTATATTTTCATTAATAAATATTGTTTATATGAAAAACTGCGTACATGTTTATATGTATTATTTTATATGTATATTTATTTTGTGTTATTTTTCTTTACGGTTTTGTTTTATTAAATTTAAATACCAATTACAATTACTTATGACTTACAATTATGACGGCGCCCTCTTGTTTTATACTAGAACTAATGTCGTCGATTCGACTCCTTTATTTACGCAAAACTATCCCTGCAGGGGCTACATTACACATTCCTTAAAACACACTTTACGGATTTGCTAAATTATATTTTATAAAATCGGCTAAAAAAACATTATCCTTTTCTTAAAATAATTTAGGGTATACAAATATTTTAAGGTGATTGACGTAACATATGTGTGTGTTAAATAAACATATAAGCCTTCGCAAAAGCCTTCTTTGGGTGTGATTTTTATGCAAATTTTTTGTTCATCACAGTTTTAAAATATTTTACAATTATGATGAACAATAGTAACTTAAGCTGAAGAAATTTGTTCTATATGATATATATATATATAAACATACATGAATGCGATGCGATACTAAGATTAAATTACATGAAAACAAAAGTACATTGCCAAATCAGCTATATATCCAATTACCTTTTATGATGAAACAAAATATAAAACATTAGATTTTTTTGTATTTTAACTTGAAAAGTTTTCGTTGTCTTTTGAATTTTAATATTTCGCCCCGCCATTTGATGCAAACGGTTACTCGTTTTTTTGACAAATATAAATTAATTTTATATTTATTATTATTTTATATTGTAATACAATTTCCTGAGAATCAGTCATCAAGGTTTACCATTGTTACAATGGGTTCATTGACAGTATTCAAGGTAAATTAAAACCAATCAATAAATGCAATTTCTAATAATCGCAAACATTTATTGTTCGTTTAATTGTCAACTTACAACAAAAACAAAATATCTTTATTCATGTGCTAAAAGAAGTACACTTATGAATGTCAAAATTAAATTAATTGTAAATAAACTAATTAATGTTAACTCGTTACAGGCAAGTACGTCAGTATATCTTTACTCTGCCTATTTGGTTATATATTGTTATATGTCCTGTGTACACTGTTGTAGAACCTGTAAACCGAGTTTGTAAGTTCATGTAAGAGAAATAAAGAAAAATTTTTTTAGGCTTTTGGGTGCGGTACATTTTTTAGATACAGAGATAAAATATATTTTATAACTTTACTATCCCGTCAGTAAAAGTAAACTTGTTCTTTTGAATACACATATCTACACCAGGTTATGTCGTCAACCGATCGTAGAATCACTGCAGATTATTGGTCAATCATTTCAACTCAGGTCAATATTTTTTAAATATACCCAAATTAAGACAGTTAATTTTGTCTCATTAAAAAGTAGAATGACAATTTCAGCTGGTGATGGAGGCAGTACCTTTGGTGGTAGCAGGTCACAGTCAAGAAGTAGAATGCATCGTAACAGATGGGGAGAAAATAGTTAGTTCCTGTTTACAGGGGAACATAAAAATTTGGGACTCGTTAAATGGTGAAATCATTACGTCGATTGATCGTAGCGCGTAAGTATAGTTCTCATAGGCTCGAGCCCAATAATTAATCCAGAATCTTAGATTGAAATCAATCTGCGATCAGACCGTGACAGTCGATCGATCTCCTATCTGCATCCCAATAACTAATCCTTACAATGACAATCCTTTTTTGGCGAACGATAGAATACAATATCTTTGCCCTTTACAGTAATATTTGATAATCAATATAGACCAAATAAAGTAAATAAAACCGTAAAACTAATATTAAAACATACATGTCTATGTTTAAACATATCAAATAGCTTTTTTTATTTTAAAAACTGGTAAGCTAAAATCTTAGGATAGGATCTTGGCTCAGTTGAACTGTCATTTTTATACAAAGGTCTATCTACATAGACCGATCCGACCTACCATGGATAGCTTGTATCGACAGATGCCTTTTACAATCCGTCGATTGGTTATTGGCAGACTTTTATTAATCCAAATAGTATACTTTCGAACTATAATGATGTCAAAATATTGTCAACAAAACAAAGGTGATTTAGCACTGCTGCGATCTAAATTTTGATCCTAAAATTAGATATTATAGACTAAAATTAGTTTATAATATCTAATTTTTATAAGAATTACAACTAACTATTATATTGATAATAGTTAGTTGTAATTCATACACATATTCTTGGCTCACTTGAACTGACATTTTTATACAAAGGTCTATCTACATAGACCGATCCGACCTACCATGGATAGCTTGTATCGACAGATGGCTTTTACAATCCGTCGATTGGTTATTGGCATACTTTTAATCCAAATACGATTATGATCTCAGATGATCAAAAATGGATTGAGATAGGTTATTAAGTTTGGGCGATAGTCAAACGGAATATTCAGAGGCGAGACAGCTACGTATCTCGTATCAAACACGTAAAATTTGACATACGGGAAACGTATACTCGAATAAAATATAACATAACAATGGTATCTGAAATTATGAAATGTAAGGCCAAGGGTTGATTAAAAAAATTGTCTAGAGGGGACTTCTATACTTAAATTCATATTATATGTGCAGCACACCGAATTGGTTAATTCCATATGAACTTGGTTAACAAATATTGTTTTGGTTTGGTCCTGAACTTATGTATCTTTGTATGTTTATTCTTAATTTGGATGTAACTTGACTGTATGTTTTAAAAATGCGAGTAGCTTTATATATTTTATTTTATTTAATACTAAAATTAACAAAATATATTTCAGCTATTTTCAGATGGAAATGGAAATATATGAGAAGGCTCATCCTAAAAAGGATTTAGAGGATTCAAAAAGCTATGACACTTATACAATTCAAGGTATTTATGTTGTGCCATTTTATTACCTATGTGTTAGTCATGTCAAAGAACTTATTACTTTTAGATTGACAATATTTCGTACTAGATGTAAGGGTTATATATATATTCCGGTTCAAAGATACTTTATTTCTTAGCGAGAAAATTTAGAGTAGGTTAGCTATGTACATGAGCAGTATTGGCCTAGTAGCTTCAGCGCGCAGCTCTGAGGCATACCTGAGGTCGTAGGTTCGATCCCCGGCTGTGTACCAATGGACTTTCTTTCTATGTGCGCATTTAACTTTGCTCGAACGGCTAAGGAAAACATCGTGAGGGAACCGACATGTCTTAGTCCCAAAGTCGACAACGTGTGTCAGGAACTGGAGGCTGATCACCTACCTGCCTATTAGATTTAAAAATGATCATGAAACACTTTCAGAAATCTGAGGCCAAGATCTAAAGAGGTTGTAGCGCCATTGATTTTTTTATTTTTTAGCTATGTACATCGTGTTATAAAATTATTTTAAAATAACAATTCTAACAATATGTACAATATTTATAACAGAAGTGCGGGTAGTTCGCATCGATGATACAACCCACTTTGTGTGACTAATGAATAGTAATAATTTCTTAAACGCTCATTCACAGATATAAATAAATACTAGAACCGCCTTTTTGATGTTTTCACTCCGGAGGTTCCGGCTTCGACCTCTGGGGAAATAAACTAAAAAAAATTGTATTGAGACGATGATACAATACGTGTCTGTCGTATCAGTTAAAGTCCATGTTTTATAAATATATTTTATAAACAAACCATGGTAATAAATACCCTAAAATTCCGTTTGTTAAGTTGTCATACAATATTTTTGTTTTTCATTACAGAGATTCGCGATATAGAAGCAATACAAAGGCCCGAGGTAAGTTTAATATGTTTAAAATAACATCTAAACTTTTTCTGGGTATTGTTTCCTATTTTTACTGCACCAAATCTGTATTGTATATATTACACATAACATACAGAAAATATACTTGGCCAAAATATATAGTGTAAAACACTTCTTTTATTTTATTATGACTGATTGTTTCAATAGGAACATTGTGTAATGGTTGTAGTTCTATACAATTTCCTTGTACCTAATTTGGCGATGAAAAGATTTTCTTGCCAGTTCCTATCGCTTTTGGATACTGGTGGTAACTGTTCGTTTAATTTCGCGGTCATAAGTATAGTCACTCATACGTACGATTTCTGTATCTTTTTCGCGATCATTTGTTTCTCTCTTCTGTGTCTCACAAACGACTTTTTGGGTCTAATGTATACCGATTTCCTCACGATGCTCTCCTTCACCGTATGAGCAAGTGTTAATTGCGCACATAGACTGAAGCTCCGTTGGTGTCCAGCCAGAGTTCGAACCTCGGATAAGAGTCGCACGCTGAATCTATCTATCTATCTAGGGAATGTCTATCTTTATAGGTAACTACGTGAATAAATGATTGTTACACAACAGGTCACCTTGGAAGATTTTATAATAAAAAGTAGCATGACCACACCACTTACTTACACATTTTCTAGGTGTTATAATATATGATTAACAAAAGTATTAAAATGTTAGGTATGATATAACGTTTTCAAAGGAACAGATTTTCAACGATTGCTTTCATAGTTCGCGGCAGTTCATATTACATAACATGTTTGTAATATTGCATATTATTATAAAATCATTTCATTAATTCGCATATTTTTTTTTATTTTTCATATTAAACTTTATAATTTCGAACTATAATGATGTCAAAATATTGTCAACAAAACAAAGGTGATTTAGCACTGCTGCGATCTAAATTTTGATCCTAAAATTAGATATTATAGACTACAATTAGTCTATAATATCTAATTTTTATAAGAATTACAACTAACTATTATATTGATAATAGTTAGTTGTAATTCATACACCATTTTAACTTGCGTCACGATTATTTTATTCAATTTTTTTTTATTCGGTATTTTTTCAGGTCCGTCTCCGTAGAGCCTGTCTCAATAATCACTTGAGTTGCATAAAGTTTCAGTCCAATCACCAAAGTCCTCCCTCGTGCCTTTCAGTTGCCGAAAATACGAAATATTTGTTTGCTAAGACTTATAGGTAAGAATATAAAATCTTGCATTACTTTTTCTTATTTTGTGATGCCAGATAATAATAGTTAATTATTTAAAATTGTTGCAAATACCAACCAGTTGCTAATTAACAATATTGAGATAATGAAAAGTAGTATCTTGTAAAAGTACTGTACTGTACATAACTTTTTCCATTTATATTATTTTATTATGGTTTAGTGATATTAGATACACTTTATTATACCAGACCAAGACTCTAACGCTAAGGACTCACGAAGCGGTTTGTACCCTCGTCCCCCCTGGTTGCGGGCCCGCAGCCTTTGTAGAATACAGATATTTATGTAAAATGGTAAAAACACATTTCAAGACGCGTTTTGATTTTTTGGGGGTCCACTTACCGGGCGCGGTTACAGTCCCGCAGCCGCGGCGGGTTGCTCCTGCGATCGCTTGGCGGGCGATTGGGCAGTTATTAGTAACCGCTCGTATTGCGATAATCAACTGACAAATTTGCGGGCGATAATCGCAACCGCGGCGGATGCGTATCCGCGCAGAAATCAACAAAATTAAAACTCCATACCGCCACCGCGGCCGTTGCGGGTGTAAACCGCTTCGTGTGTCCTTAGCGTAAGAGGAATCAACTCCTCCAATCAGATACCATAATTAAATTCTTATTTATTTAAAATTCTCGTGTAACGTAAAGAAAATCTTTTTATTTTCAGAGATCTTTATTGCTCGGACGAGCATGATATTTATGAAAAAGAAATTTTGTACCTAAATAAATTTAATATTAATAAGGAAAGTGCAATTAATGACAGTGATAGTTTTAAAAGTGAATTTTTAAGTAGTCACGATAAAGTGCGGAGAAATCCAAGTGATCTGAATGAAGATCGCAAAGCAAAACCTATAAAGGAGTCGCCGGTGTGGAGCATGGATTATTGTAACGATCTAATTATATTAGGCTGTGCTGATGGGAGATTAGAATTTTGGGAAGCAACTTCAGGAAAATTAAAGGTAATTTTTAAGTAATATAAAACATTGCGAGCAATCTCTATATATATATATACAATCCTCGTGTCTAAATGTTCGTTCCCATACTCTAAAACGGCTCGACCTATTCTTGTTGATTTTTAATAAAGATTCAGTAAGGCTAAGAATCGACTACTATCTTTCGAAACCCTAAGTGATAAAGGGTGTTCACCCCAAAAAAATTGTTTTAGATTTTAGAGTATTTATTTTTGTTTTAAACCTTTAAAATTTATTTTTTATCTACTCTCTACGATCAACCCCTATTTTTTATGTGTTAGTTAAGAACTTTTAACCTTACTCTGAGGTTTATGTAGAGAAAATCACAGTAAAACCTGAAAACTTTTCATTCCGGAAAACGGAAAAGTCTCTGGGGAAGCAAAGCAAAATGTTCCGTGTTAGTATGTACTAAAAAGGTAGGCTAGGCATTAAGGTTAACGAAGTGCGCGGGGGCAGTATTATATAAAAGATTCAAAACATCAAAATCGACGTTTTTCATACGGATGACATTGGACAACACTGCTACTAAATTTTTTAACTGGCCAATTAGCCTTCTAAAAAGAAATCACATATAATCTAATAGTTGAAAAAATTTACCAACAAAATAATAGAATAATACTTGTTTTAGATTAAAATCTATATTAATGATATCATATTGAAAAACTGTTTGGTCTTCGTTTATGCTCTGACTGGTGGCGTCACCATAGTTATTTACTTTTCTTGCAATTCAGTGTGTTTGGTGGTGTATGGAGAAGCGTCCAGGCGGCACTGGAGTCACGCATGTAAAGGCTTTAGGGGGCGGCAGGCGAATTTGCGTCGCGTTACTTACGGGCCATTTGTCACTATTCCGGCTCGATGCGTACAATAGTACGTCTGGCGCGCAAGTTGACTGGCGATTTAGCACAGCACATAGAAGAAGTAAGTTAATTTATCCTATCACAACATATTCTAAAGTTATTCTCAATAGCTTTGCTAAGAAAATGAATAAAGATTGATCTATAGATTAGAATATGGGATTTTTATACATGTTATTTATATTTTATGCACGCTTGCAGCACATAAGCGAACGGGATCGGCTGATTCCCTACGCAGCGCACAAGCTATGGAAGACGATAAAGCCCGTGGGCGTATGAATTTTTCATATGAAGTAGAAAACAGTGATGGTGAAGGTTAGTTCTAGAATTTTTAGATTTATGAAATGTGGGATAAAGGACATGCGATGGTGCCCAAATATTATAGATGCAACGACTATTAAAATACCAGTATTATAGAAATTTGAATCGGCATTATACTTATTAAACCTATAATAAAGTTCCTTTCTTGAAGACTTAATAAAAAAAATCTTCTCTTAAAAAGGAAAAAAAGTATTTTAGCAAGTAAACTCTTTTATATATCCTTGTTAGAGGTGGTTTGTGTTCGCGTCGCACATTGTCGGCCTCATCAACAACCGATAACCGAGTTACACGCGGAAGGAGGCCGAGTACTCACTGGCGGACAGGATCACGTATTAAAGGTAAACCAATAAAAAAAAATACTTTGATCAAAGTTCTGTCATACCCCAACATGTACTATATGTACGAATATGGGATTTAATTAATAATTTTTAATAATTTATAGAATTCGATCAATATTCTAGTAACCCAGCTGAATGTATTGTCGCCATTATTCGTGTTTAAAATTTGAAAGTAGGACTTCACAAATTTTACGCATATACATCAATTATATTAGTAAAAAATTGAAAGCAAACAGCAAGAAAACTAAAACAAAATTACGGTTAGTAAGAAGATTCAGATACAGTTAAATAAATAAATTTTCTTCTTTCTTGACTTGATTTGAAGTTGACCGGACTAAATATAGTTGTTTGCCTTTAGGTGTTTTCAAGCGATCTGAGGCAGCTTTTTACGCTACACGGGCATTGCGGGCCGATTACGAGTTGTTTTATCGACCATGCGACGCCAACCATCGCTGGGAGTGGCTCGCAAGATGGATTGCTTTGTGTATGGGATTTGCACACAGGTTAGTTCTTTTACTTTCATTTTGACAGTTGACATCGGTTTTATTTTTACAAGGCTAGGATACAAGACTATTGGGCTTTTGGCCTTTTGGCGTCTTTATAAGATTTTTTTTTATTCTTACATTTCCAGGATACAAGTCCGATAGTTATTATGTGCAATATATGGTCAAAATCTTCATTAAAGTCGTTTTTATTTCGAAAATTATATTAAAATTATTTTGTTATTAGCTTACTTATAATTGTTTCGTTTATAACAAGTTAAATTTGTATTTGTTCTTTTATTCCGGATGAAGGACTTGTATTGAAGTTCGTTATCACGTTCAATATTGTTATTTCTTCAACATTTTATAAGCTCATTAAATACAAAGTTACTTTTTTGCTAAGTTATATTTTTCGCATTGCAGGTGCCTGCTTATATAGTATGCAGGCACACGATGGAGCAGTGACGTCACTAGCGTATACGGCTTCATACGTAGTATCAGCAGGCTCAGACGAGCGTCTCTGCATATGGGACCGATTTCAGGGACATATGCTCAACTCGGTACATATAGTAAGTATACAAATGCTTGAGAAGTAATGTGTTGTTAAACGGTAAACCGCTTTAAACTCTTCTCTGATATTTCACTTATTAGGCTTTTGTATCATCATTTTTTTTCTGTAACTACAAATTTTTAATTGAATACGAAACTATTCAAATAAATATGTTTATATACAATTGGTCGTTGTTTATCGCTCGAATGCCAGAACGTACCTAACCATTGTGATTATGCAGTATTTTTGAATATAATAGAATTTATAAGAATTACTATTATTACTAAAACTACCACAAAAGCATACTGAATACACAAACGATATTTTCTTTTCCTTTCTGTTTATATTTACCAGAAAAAAAACATTAAATAAACTTTATCATAAATAATAAGTTTTTTTTAGTAGTATTATTAATAGAAACACTAGTGATAGTATCTTGAACCAAAAGTTTATTTGAATCAGTATAAGATTAAATGTAAACACGGCAAACATGGGCCAAGCTTGATTCACTAAACTTGAGTTTTATTCTAAGCTAATCTCTGTTTGCATTTCTAAATCTGTAACACAAATAATATGTGTAACAGATTTAGAAATGGGTTAATACATGAATTTTCAGGGTCTGAATTATATGAGTCGAATGCTACCGCTAACTCACTCGCTTCTCGTGATGGGCGACAAAAATGGACTTACCGCATACGATCTGAGTAGTGGTGACGTCATACGACGTGTATTGTTTGGTAAATATATTTTTTAATACAGTTGCTCAAAATGTGGCGTATTGCAGGGACGTATAGCGTTCGGGATGTCTGCTACACACTCCAGCTTTTTCTTTCTTATAAAAAGAAAAAAAAATAACTACAAAGTTTTTATTAAAAAAATCCACAGATTATTATGATTCATGCAAAAATTTCTAAAATAAAGCTACTAATTTGTTTCAATATCAGATTTAATGATTAAATTCAATGAGTAAGGTTAGGTTTATTTTCATTTCATACCAATAAAAAAAAATCTCCTGAAGACTTGGCTGTATGGGCATAGTTCCCTTTGCCTTGTAATTAATTATACTTCAAAAAAAACAGTGGCGCTACAAGCTAAGATTTCTATATCAGTTTCTTAATCGACAAGTAAGGGATCAGTCGGAAACTCTTAACTGTATTTCCGGGGTTTGAATTTACTACTAACACGTAACTAATACTTAGACAAAAACATAAGCGCAACTGTGGGCGTTTCTGACACTAAACAAATGATACCTTCTCCTATTGGTCTTGTCATTCCAAAATGTGTTTATGATTTACAGTTTAAAACTCATTTTGACCAGTTTATAAAAACGTGGCTTCTTACAGGGCACAATAACATTATTTATTATTACGATATTTGAATTAAATTAATATAGTATTTTTTTATTTTTAGGTCAAAGCGACGGTTGCATTTTTGTACGACAAATATTGCCTTTAAAAGATGCGATTGTGTGTGATTACGCTAACCAACTACGCATTGTAAAGTTTCCTCTCGTATCGCGATTCGACATGAAGAACGAATAATATGACATTATTTATAAATTAATTTTAATATTTTTATTTACTGCTGTTCGGCTTACAGAAGGTTGTTAAAATTAAAGCCCACGCAAGAATTTACTTCCCATTGCTGAGTTGACGGGGTAACGATATAGTTAGAGCCATACAAACAAAATCTATTAATAAAATTATTAGAAATGCACTTTCAATTCAGACAACCTACATAGTAAATTTATATTTTTATATAGTTAACAATGTAAGTGATGGTTAATATAGATTATATTTTAATCCTCAATGCTTTAACTCAGTAATTTACGATTTGGCGTGGGCATTGTAGTATTCTAAGAATGTAGAATAAGTAATTTATTCAGACATCTTCCCGCTTTCAATATATAAGTTTATAAGACATATTTTTAATAAACGTTTTGTTACATAAAGTGTTTGTTTTGACAATTTCCCTTTAAACGGCAATTTATATAGCCATAGGTAGGCTTTATTTTTTAATGTGGTATAAAAATATTTCATTTCAGCTGAAAATGCTGCATAGAAGGCACAACATATTATGTAGCCATAATATAAAAATCTGATATTTTAGTTTTGATTTGTATGGTTTGCATTAATAATTCGTAATTTGCAATTTTATTCATGGACTGCTTAAATCGAAGAGAATTAGAAGGTAAATTCTAAAATTATATCCCACCTTTTAACCTAACTTAACCTCGGAATTTAAGTTTATTAATTTAAACGTGATTAATGTCATATCGTGTTAAAATCTACTATTATCTTAATATATATAAATCTCCTGTCACGATGTTTGTCCGCGATGGGCTCCTAAACTACTTAACCGATTTTAAATTAAATTGGCACACCGTGAGTAGTCTGGTCCAATTTAACAGATAGGTTAGCTTACATCTTAATTTATACCCGCAATATTATTTTATTGCAAATATTTTTTTTGATACAATTCTAACAGATGGCGCTGTGTTAAAAGTACAAACGATTCACATAAGCTTTCATATAAATGCTCCTAACGTTTCCCTTGAATAGTTTACTACTATGTAATATAACAAAAACCTTAGCCACAGCAACGCTTGGCCGAGTCTGCTAGTAATATTATATATTATAATTAAGAACATTATACATAGGGCTTGACGTTACTAGCCAGTTAAAGGCTACTGATGCAATAATGAAATAGAAAGTTAAAACCTGTATACAATAATTTAGAATACGCTTTTAGCGTTATAAGCGTTATAAGTATTAACTAAATTAAGTCTAGAGCTTATTTTTTCTTTTTACTAAATTAAGAATGTTTACTAATTTTAAATATGAGCGGTCCATATTCTCTGTAAAAAATACTCGTGTGACGTCATCACACAACACTCGGTTCCAGCACGGTATTGTCTTATAGGTCATTATAAATTATAAATATGTATACCTTTAGAAATGTCCGATACGAATACTTAGAAATCATATGTTGTGGCGAAATGTACAAATACAACCAGCAATGAGCCTGACAACTTTTTTATCGTTCCAAAGGACGTCAAAATGCGAAAAAAATGGATATATGCTATGAAGAGATTAGGTCGCGAGGCCACTCATCCTTAATAAAAATACCAGATTCCTCTATCTTAATATACCTTCGCGACTTCATTTATGACATCTTTATTTGCAGCAAATATTCCTTCAACCACGGAGCATCTTCGTGCATTTTTCAAACTGTTATACGCCCGCAGCGCATCGCAAACCACAAATTTAAATCTGATTGAGCTATTGTATTATATTTTACTTGAATATATCTATATATGATTCAGTGATTTCGTTCTTACATAATGACAAGATCAAAAATTTTAAACGATTAATTAGGTAATCTTAAGCGGTGTATTTTGCAGAGAAATTGCAATTCATGGTGGTTCATTAATCCTAAATAAAAAAAACTTGAATGCAAAGAAAGAGAGGATATTATCATCCTCTCCTTAGGACTAGCTATTGAAATTTCCCGTGTGGTACTGGAGATATTCATAGACAGACAGCCTATATTGTCCTCCGTCAGCTGTCTATAATAAAGAATAATGTTGAAAATGTATTAGAGGAAATTAGTAGAGTGTAATATGATATGGCCAATTGTGTGTGGGGATTTCAGTGTCAATTATTTTGTCATTCTAATTTAAGCATGTATATGTATACTTAGTCTTTTTCGTTCATACAATTTAAAATAAATAAAATATCAATTTCATCCACCCACAGGAATAGCAATCAGCACTGCAACTTGAAAGATATTAAATATAATGACATAGCCCCTTTGAATATTTGTATTTTCATCAGATTTAAATCTGATCACACTGGTCAATGGTTTGAATTCCAATTGAGGGACCATAAAGAAACATGTAAAAACTCCTTGGCTATTTGCTACTAAGAGGAGCGTTGTAAATTGACGTCAACTGCGGTCACGTCACTTTTAGCGGGACTTGATATTTATCGTAAGTTTAAATGCCTGGGGGTCTAGTAAAGACAGCGTAACAGTAGTGTATGTAGAAAGTCGAAAACTTAATTTGTTTTGACTAAACTACCTGTATAATCAAAACTAATAGTTTTATTGTATTTGTGTATGTACCTACAAGCTTTAATGTAACATACTACTACAGCTGTCAACCGATTTGGCATACCTATTAACATTCTTTTTTTTTTTTTTTGGCTTTAATTTGTGCCAACTGGGTACAAAGTACTTCGCCAGTGTCGTGTAGATGGAGAAGGCACGAAGGAGATTGATCGGTAAAATTTTCGGAGGAAATTGATAGGTAATTATGAACCTAAAAAAAAAAATAGTTGGAATTCGATTGCTTAACATTCTTAATTCTATTGTATATATATCACTATTTTCTTAGGCACTGACAAAGTGACATTGAGTTTATATTTCTGTGGCGCGTGATGTTGATTGTCAAAGATCCAATAATAATTTTTAATTGAATTGTTAGAACGTGATTTGAGCATCCAAGGTTTGGTTGTTCTAACTTCAAGCAAAGGCATAAATTAATTATTTTTACAGTTCCTCTTCATGTTTTAATTCTATATTTATATTCTTTTTCTATTAATTTTCAATCTTGCTTGAATTTACAACTTCATAATGGCTGAGTGAGTATTTTCCCCTTTATTTTATAATTTATGAATTATGTTAAGTAAGCATGACTTTTAATTTTACTACCTACTTAGTCACTAATTTTTTTAATATAAATTCGTTTTAATTGTTCATGTTCATTTAGCTAGTATTGAAAAGCATAATTTATTTTATAATAAAATTAATGATCTACATCAATATGTGAGCCAATGCTCAAAGGGTTATTTTTGTGTATTATTCTTTTAATTACTTACTTTTTACTGAAATAAATATCTTATTTACTTTCTTAAGTGTGTACAAAACATATGCGGTCTTCATATGTTGTAATAGTTGACATATGAGTATAATCCTTTGAACTTGAACATTAATTTACTCAGAATATTTACCACTTGTAAGATTACAAGGTTTCTTAGGAATTAAACATTGCCAATTCACATAAAAAATTATGAATTTGATGAAAACTACATCAAAGTAGGTCACACATATAACTTTACTTAGAAGGATTATATGGGTATGGTTATAATAACAGGAAGGTTACTTGAAGGTTAATCAACTTCACAATACCATTATCAAAGTTTTAACTATCTATAATTGTAATTGTTCACTTATAATTAATGTGCATTGAATACCATATGAACATATCAATGTTATTGAAAATAACAAATTTAATGTGTGATTCATGTAATATTAGGCACATATTGGAAATAGTTTCAAGAAAAATAATGTTGTAAGATAGTTACATTGTAATGGATATTAAGTTTACCCTAATACATAAAAATGCATATAAAACAAACCTACAAAAAAGAAAAGAATTATTGCAATACTTTAAAAAATACTGCCAGCAACAGTATGACAGATATATCTTCTTAACATGTAAGCTTTTCTTATAAGAAATGCAAAAAAGTCAAAAGAATTTACAGCAACATATTGTTAAACTTGCAGAGGGAAAGCTGACATTGCCCTTATTGGCTTAGCTGTTATGGGTCAGAACCTAATATTAAACATGGATTCCAAAGGATTTGTTGTGTGTGCTTACAATAGGACTGTAGAAAAAGTATGTATTTTATTTAATTAACATGAGTAGTCTTTTATGTAACAAATCTTACTACATGAGTAAGTATGACTGCTCAAGTAATACATTTCGTTTTCCTTGTAGGTTGAACAATTTCTGGCAAATGAAGCTGCTGGAACAAAAATAATTGGTGCCAAGTCCTTAGAAGATATGGTTGCAAAACTTAAAAGACCAAGAAAAGTGATGTTGTTAGTTAAAGGTATTTTTGTATATTATTTTATAAATTATGAAATTGAGAATCCTATTACGTATAAGACAGCTATGTATGAAGATAGCTGTTTAAATTACCTGAACCTTGAAATATGAGTATTAAGTCACACTTAAAAAAAAAATGTAATAGAGGTCAAATGAAAGGCATTTGTTGACATTGCTACTTCTTAATGTACTTATTAAGTGAAATTTGATTATAATATTATTACATTCAAAATACAAGATTTCATATTAAATGTACAACTATCATATTTCATATATTTCAATCACTTACATAATGGTTTACAGATACATATTTTAAAAATGTGTACATACATGCCTGGGAAATACAACAAATAAACTTGACTAACATTTTTTTGCCTGGGTCTCTTTATTCTGACCATATTTACATTAATGAAATAAATTCTGTACACAATTATATTTCATAACAACTGTACTCTAATGAGCCCTTGCTCTTTCCTATTGATCAATCTTTAATAATTTATTTTCTTGCAGCTGGTTTTGCTGTTGATGAATTTGTAAAGAAATTGGTGCCATTACTTGAAAAAGGAGATATCATTATTGATGGAGGAAATTCACAATATACTGATACTCAGCGATGGTGCAAGGAATTGGAATCAACAGGAATCTATTATATCGGCATGGGTGTATGTAACTTTTTAACATTTCATATATATATCAACATATATTTTTCCCAACCAATATTTTGATTAATTTATTTCTTTTTTGTGAGATGAAGAACTTATAAGTAAGTAAGTGTAAGGACTTATAATATGTTTGGTGTATGATATTAAATGTATTGTTTCACTATTGTTACAGTAATAAGTTATTGATTTTTATAGGTAAGTGGTGGAGAAGATGGTGCTCGTTATGGACCTTCTTTGATGCCTGGGGGTCACCCAGAGGCGTGGCCACATGTTAAACCTATCTTCCAAGTTAGTATTCCATTTTGTGTGCAGACTGATTTATTAGACAATATTGTATAATATCTATAGTGGTTTAAGATTTTTAACTCCTCAAATAATTCCACCAATATAAACAAATTGCCTTTTAATTTGAAATAATAACTTAATCCAACCCTGGTAACCCAATTTGTGTAACTAAACATGGATTTTAAACATAATGAGTACAATAGGAAATAAGGTGCTTGTTTATTGCACTAAATAAATGTGATAATTTTTTTATTTCAGGCAATCTGTGCCAAAGCTAACAATGAGCCCTGCTGTGACTGGGTTGGTAAAAATGGTGCCGGACATTTTGTAAAAATGGTTCATAATGGCATTGAATACGGTGACATGCAGCTTATTTGCGAGGCATACAATGTCATGAAAGATATTTTAGGTATGTGTTTAATATTTAGTTCTATGGATAGCTGTTATCTATAAATATTATAGGATATTAATTTCTAATTGACCTTAGGTATTGATCAGAAGGAGATGGCTGAAGTGTTTGAAGAATGGAACAAAGGAGAGCTTGACTCGTTCTTAATAGAAATCACAAGTGACATTTTGAAATACAAAGATGATGATGGTGAGCGAAGTTAAATCATTTCTTACATTAAATTCCTTAAATTATTTAAAATAAACTAGTTTAACTTATATATAATAATAAAAAATAACACTGCTTTGACAAATTGTTTAAATTTAAAATCTAAAAATATATAGTAAAAATATGAAATATAATGAATTTAAATATAGTTAGTTGATTAGCATGTTCACACTTTCATTTCAGGTACATACTTATTGCCGAAGATTCGTGACACTGCAGGACAAAAGGGAACAGGCAAATGGACTGGCATTAGCGCTTTAGAGTATGGTGTTCCCGTCACACTAATCGGGGAAGCTGTCTTTGCTAGATGTCTGTCTGCATTGAAAGGTACAATTTAATCTCATCTATGAATTTTGAATAATCATTGCCATATGTGAATAAACAAGGTCTGCATTAAAGCATAAAATATGCTTGTGTGCGTGTGTAAAAATTTGTTCTCCGGTGTCTTGTATTTGTAATAATATTAACTTCAGTATTTATCAATTGTTTCACAACATTTTCTTATGAATCTTTTTTAAAATACGTTTTTTTGTGAATTTTTAAGTGTTATGAATTTTAACAAGATAAAATTATATAATTATTCTTTTATAATTATTGGACACGCTCCAATTTTATAAACAGCAAGGCGTCATCATCCCTTAGAAACCAACTTAATTTATTTGTTTACTTAGATGAACGTGTAAAAGCCAGCAAAGTGCTGCCAGGTCCATCGGGAAAATTCACTGGCGATAAGAAAGTATTCCTCGAACAACTGCGTAAGGCACTATTCGCAAGCAAAATTATTTCCTACGCCCAAGGCTTCATGCTGCTTCGGGAAGCTGAAAAGGTAAAATATTTTTATTTCATACAATTTTTTATTTACATTTCATTAAATAGTTTTATTAGTTAGTTTACTAAGGTACCAATTAGGCATAGAAATAATTTATGTATATAATATAAATATATACATATACGAGAATATCATTAGACTAGCTGCTTGAATAGGTATCCCAACATGACCAAGAACCCTATCAGGAAAGAGCATACCTATTTTTGGTATCTTTTATAAACTCATCTTCTACACATTTAAAGAAATCACATTTTTACCGGATTGAAGCTATTTATTATTGTAAACTTATAATAAATCAATTGTCAAATCTTCACTGTCATCAATCTATCAAAACAAAACTTGGAGAAACAAATCATCGAGGTATTATGTGGCTTCTAAACGGGCCATGTTTTGCTGCAAGATGGCTGCAATACAGTTGCCCGGCAACATTGAAAACAATAGCAGCCACACTATGCAATATTGCAGTAATGTCCCCGCCATTTAGCCAAACTCAAATTGTCTACAGTTTCACGCGTATTTAAGTAAGGTCGAATCCACAATCTATTATTTTTCTGTTTGTTTTTTAAAACAATATAAGCTGTTGCGACAAGTGTGATTTCGTCAGCCATTGTTGCCGGTATGTGTTTCGAATAAAATGCCTTGTTTAAGTAACCGAGTAAGAATAATAACAATGTATGTTAAATATCTGGTAAATCTTACTTCGCATAGTGGTTTGAGTGTGTAACCCAACTGGCGGTTTCTATTCCCGGAACAAATAGGTTCTTCTTTCTATGAGCGCTGCTCGTATGATGAAGGTAAAACTTTTGTTTTTTTACCTAATAGAGAGGCAAACGGGCAGCAGGCTCATCTGATGTTTAGTGATACCGCCGCCCATGGACACTCAGAATACCAGATATCGTATGCTAGTTTCATGAAGGATTCGACTTAGGGAAATTGGTTCGGAAATACTTCAGTGGGCCTTTTAAAAATTGCCTTAAGGAACGCTCATTTTTTCTGTCATTTTACAAGTTTATCTCTTTTATAAAGGGTTGTAACTATTATATATATCAAAAAGTATAAATGCACCAAAATATTGGAATTTGATAGTAAATGGTGTTTCTTTATTTTATTTTAGGCTAATTCATGGAGTCTCAATTACGGAAGCATTGCATTGATGTGGCGTGGAGGCTGCATCATCAGGAGTGTGTTTCTCGGGAATATCAAGGTATATACGTATTATCTGTCCGTGCTAATCATATATAGGTATTTTCAAATTCGACCCAAATGTCGCTACTTCTTAAAGCTTAGTGTATGAGGGGGCTACTACGAGGTCTTTTTGAGAGCCTATTTACAACCTACAACTGAGATGCATCGCTTATTCGTACCATGACATCGAAAAAAGAGGCAGTTTAGGTTCCCACGTGAGCTTAGCGGTAATCAAATTTGGTTCGTTAAATTTGTATGAAAATTCGTACCATGACATATTGACTATAAAATTTCAGTTTTTAGGAGTTCAGGGTACGAAAAAATGCGATTGACTTTAGGTACCTAAACTAAACTACGTCTCAACTGGATTGTTTTAAGAATGTTCATGGTAGACCTCAGGTCAGATTCCAAACCGTATAAATACTTCACGGTAACAATGGCTCCATGGATGCCAACAGGCTCGAATTTAATGACGTGGAATAAGTGATACTCTTATGATCCTATGTTCCAAAATAAACGTATTTTATTTTTTTATTTTATTTTATTTCATAGTATTTACCTTTTTCCAAACTAAGCAACACTAAGCAACATTATTCTGTTTCTATTCCAGTTAGTGTATAAGTAATCTGACGATAACTAGATGGCACCACATATGTGATAATAACTTGTCATTTGAAATGCGTTTGATGTTGCAGGATGCGTTCACAAAGAACCCACAGCTCACGAATCTGCTCCTTGACCCATTCTTTAGCGAGCGTATCAGCAATAGCCAGCAATCTTTGCGTGAAGTTGTAGCGCAAGCATCGCTTATGGGCGTTTCAACGCCAGCCTTCTCTGCGGCACTCGCGTTCTATGACGGATACCGCTCGGCCGTCCTACCAGCTAATTTGTTACAGGTATTTACTAAGACAACAGCAACAGGTTGACCATGCATAATTTTAAGAATTTATATGGCTTGAATATAAAATAGCCGGCAATTTACTTACGAGCCAGTGTGTGCACTTAAAATTCGTGGTCATTAAATTTGTATTAATTCATCGGAATTGCAATAAAATTATTTATACTATAGAAAATCTAAGTATTGTATACATATTTAAAAAATCAAATATTCTATATAAATAGAATAATATCATTTATTATTAACATTTTATTAAATGAGGCGAACATTGCAGGCGCAAAGGGATTACTTTGGAGCTCACACCTATGAACTTCTGAAGAAGCCAGGAGAATTTGTTCACACTAATTGGACCGGGCACGGTGGAAATGTGTCGGCCTCCACATATAATAATTAATTTTAATTATTATATTTTGTATTGCAAGTGTACACAGAATTCCATTATTTTTTATTGTTTTCTATATTTTTGAAATAATATTAGCCGAAGATTTTTATGTAAATGGGTCTTATTCGATAATTGAGCATATTTTTTTTAATTTTCATCTTGAACGACAATGATTTTTTAACTGTATATGTGAAATTATACATTCCTTAGTCGTAGCTTAGGGTAATAAGTAAAGGTGCTGTTTTTAAATATAATTATTGTCAAAACTTAAACATATGGTGTGATGGGACCAAAAACAGTTCAATAGATTTAACCTGTCCACGACCCAAACTTGGCGAAAGAAAATCTGATTCTGGAAGAATAGAGATGTCCTGATCCAAGCTGTTATATATAGTATATACGATTATTATATACGGGTTTCAATACAATGGAAGGATGAAGGAATCATTGTGCTGAAACGTGGTATACAGATATAGAGCAACCATTTTCACTTTTTCTTTGTTACTTTTTGCCTACTGACCCTCACACTTTTAAGAAAACTCGCGAACAATTGGTATTTGGCTGGCTTTATAACTTTTCAAAGTTTCTTTTGTTTATTTCTGTCTTTTAGAAAATTTCTCGGATGTATTTCTTTGCCTTTCACACGTTTTTGTAGCGATATAAAATTGTTTTGATAATTTGTAAATCATTTTAACTTTAACTTTTATTTTGTTTTCCAGTCAAAGTATTGCTAGATTGATATGAGATATATGTAAACAGAACATGATCTAAAACAAATCTTAATAAATATAGCAATGCTATGATTCTATACTATAGGTGTATAATGATTAAAACACCATTTAAATATTTAAAAACGGTTGTTTAGTAATAATGATAATAATAAAAATATTTTTAAAACGGGCGTCTGTGAGTTTCCTTTTTCGAAACAATATGTATATACATAATTTAATATATATATTGACGCGTAACTTCAGAAGCTTTTAGTAGTGAATGTTTGGGCATATACTTATTTGTCTGAAACTAAGATATATAAAGCTTGATTGAAAATCTAGCATCTGCAATTTGTGTCAACTTTTATAGAAATCACACTTGTTTTGTGTCATAAGTTATGATTACAAAAATATTGGTACCTAAAGAATGCGGGTTCCTCGTTCGAAGCCACTTCCGGACAGTATTGCAAAACTATATAGGCCTTTGATAAAATGTAGATAAATCCTACGTTCATATAGTATGACGTATTCGTTCATATACTCTATGACAAACATCAGACGTCGTGCTTGTCGTCGAGTACATCAAAATTGACCGTAATAAAATTTCCAATTTAATGTAATCTGGTAAGAGCATAATTCTATGTTGCTTCGATAATATGGTTTGTGGGTTAATCCTAACCACGATGATTTTAATCTTATGGGCCCCCTGTTTTCGCCGAGGTATGTGGGCCAAACCTGGACCAGTTTATGCAAGGGATAGGAAAAATCGATTATTCTGGATAACCCCAACGTCAAATTGTTGTAAAGGAAAGTGCTCACTGCGTTGATTTCAGAGATCACAGCTTATGGATGATTTAATAGTTTTATTTTACGTGTCGTTAATATGCTTCTTGTAAGTAAAGTTGGTAAATAAATAATTAACTTTTAATAAACAATTTCTCATAAAATATAGTTTAATAAAGACTTCCTATGCTTATCATCACTAACGAGATGTAGGCTTCAATTGAAGGGCAAAGACTGTATAACAATAACAACATAAGCCATATAGATGTTAACGCTGAGTACATTCTGCGGCTATCGTCTATGCGACGACGTCATACCCTGGTCGAGCTAAAAAATTGTTTCCGACCGTTCATCCTAAAGGTATACATCGTCTCGACTAGAGCCTTCGGACTTCAGTACTTAGACTGTTAAAGAAGAGCATTTCGTTCGTTACCCTAGGCTAAGTGTGACTTGGCGCATGAATCAAATTAAGTGCCAGTACTAGTGGTTCTAACCGAATTATGCAGCATGAAGTATTTAGAGCAGGTTTTCCAAACATGGGGCCCATGCCTCACAGGAGGGAAATTCTATTGTGAAGGGGGGTTATTAAAATTATTTGGAATTTCAATTTCACTTTTTTTATTAATTGTTTTGAAAATATACTTACTGATTTTTGTTAGAGCAAGAGCCCAGGACGGCCAGCCCTTTGTTTTTTAAATTTTTGCATGTCCCCTATACAGGGAAGAAGGACCAGGGAGTATAGAGTTTGTATTGTGGTTACTTGGGCAGGAAACAGGTAGTACAGGTATATAAACTAGTGCCTCAACTTTAAAATTTGAGGTAAGTAACATTTTTTCAGAGGCCCCCAACTAACTATATACATTTAATTAACTATGAAATATGTGTGTTGGGGGTGGGGCAGTATAAAAATTTTAGAAAGGCTAAGGGAGGAGGTGCTTGTTAATTTGTTAATTATTAGGTTCGATGCCCTGGATTTTGGTAAAGACATATGCTTAAAATGATAAAATACGTTATGTTCGACCCAATAAGTCTTTAGAAAATAAAAGTTGATTATATTTAACACTTGCCAAAGGGAAAAATTAAATACCATACAAAACAAACTGTTTATTAATGTTTTCACTATTGATAAGTCACAACACGTAAATGCTCTTAACTTTTGACTAAACAATCTATTTAAATAATTTATACCCGTTTAATGATTTTACTACACAAATTTCTAATGACATGTAATGTCATATAGACCAAATAGTTCACTATTTTAATAAAATCTCAACATCAATTAATCTTAAGGGATAAAAAAATACATACAAATATATGTAGAGCAAAATAATTAATACAAAATAGCTATGGAACATTCTAATTCACAATGTTGATACAGGAATTACTATTACGGAAAACAAAAACATTAAATTATCATATAATATAACAAGCATTGCCGTGAACATTCTATGAATTTTTGTATATTATCCAATATCCAGAAGTTTTACTAAAATTGCATTTATTAGCTCGGGTAATATAAGCAACATTATTAATATGAAACGTATATGAGATCAACTAGACTTAAACAGAAGAAGCAACATCATCACGCAAAATTGTTCAGTTATTTTTCTGAAACGATTATCCATTTAAATGACACACTTAAAAAGTAAATACTTAATTTCTGCTTACGAAAACACACACGCATAAACAGCAAATCTTACTATTATGGATATAACGTAATTAGTTCATCACGTAATAAATAGAGGTTCGAAGTTTGGTCGAAAATTTAAATAATTTTATTTAACCTGCATTATGCTTCTTCCTAGTATAATCTGCGGGTATCATACATATGGCTTGGTATTAGCAGCACAAAGTACAAATACAGTATAAAGATCGTCCTGTATCGTCGTCATCGCCTGCAAGCCTGAAGTTCAAATATAGCTATCTCAACTTTAGTATTGAGTTATTTTATCGCACGATCCTAAGTAGTAACAGTAACGGATGTTGGTATTGTATGGTGATAATTTACTAATGCATTTATATATAATTATATATGCGTGAAGTAATGTAAGATCAGGTAATTCTTATGAAGACGAGTATTAAACGTATCGTATCAAATTGTCACAACCTTTTCCATGAAATTTCTTGACTTGTAAAATTTTTTAATATACCCTACAAACATTGGTCCATACTTATTGTTAATAAAAAAGGTTCTATTGAATGATATTCAAAAAGTATTCGACTTCATTCGCGATTTTTAAGGGCCTATTTCAATTATACATGTTGAGTCCGCTAAACACGGAATCTCAAAGAAGAGAGTAGAAAACTCGCGGGCAAGGACAGTTAAGACAAGAAGTATTCGATAAAATGGTCCATTATACAATGCGTACAATTATATTATCACCTAGTGTTATCTTTAAACTTACTGTCTAACTATAAAGTAAATCCAACTCGAAGTAACCCATATATTTACATCTCAATTCTCACTATTGGGTCAAAGGTCAGTTAATTAATTTCTTAAAGCTTCGTATAAGTATTTTCACTATATGTCTTTCTTTTATGTACGTTATACGTACATTTAAAAATGTATATATATTATATAAAATAATACTTGATGAAGACATGTATGGTTAGTTAAACATTAGTGATCTTGATTTGAATGAAAATTTGTTCATGTTAAATTTTTTTTATCCCGCTTTACTGTACATATAATAACTTTTTTTTTTATTGTTGTTTAGTTATTATATGCTTAAACCCTGAGCACCTTTTAGACTATATTTTTGTTGTTAATGAAATATTAATGATGTACATCTTATATTTAATAGATGAGTTTATTCACAATGATTACGTTAACTAATTATATAATTGTCATGACATTTATTTTATATAAATTTATTTATATACCACTATTTTATATTTTACACATAAGACACAATACGCCTAAATAAACTTTTTATCACATTGCATACAGTGAATGTGTACTAAAGCCATAATTGTATTGCCGAAAGGTTTTGAATCGTACACTAAAATATTGTTTTTAGATTTCGAGAGTAGTAGGTACATATTTAATAAAACCACAAACTACGGAATCAACTACGTCGCTCATACCGGATATTGTTCATTTTATATTAGTATTCCTACAATTATAACATGATAATTCTAATTACATTAATCTATAACAATATTATTTACATATTATCCTATAATAATTTATCAAACGTTGATTAAAGTTAATTTGATCGCACTGGACACCTACTATGTTTTAATGCAATATCTATGCTAACAATTTTATATTTAATAACAATTATAGTGACTATTCCCAATAATACGAAAAACCTTATAAGCGATTTGGCACAGTTTTTCTTAGTTAAAATATAATCAATCACGTATAATACATAAACTAGTTTATAATTAAAACGTCTTTTCAATGTCTAATCCTAATTCACTATTAGATCTTTTATACTTCATTCGACTACTTGAAAATTGATAGAATTCCAATTGAACGTACTACGTAGTATGGATTTGCTGCCTCGATTCCAGTGTATATAAAACACTTTAGGCGAAAAAGATGTTAGCCCTATTAAAAAAAATAAACCGGCCTAAAACAGTTTGAACTAGAAAACTCGTCCGTCTCTTTTCATCACAGAATAAACAAAATCTGTTAGAAAGAGACAAAAATCACTCTGGTTAGAGATGAAATATCAGTACCATTAGCCTGATTTAGTTTTTAATAATAAGGGCGAACTGCAACTTTGTTTTCGATAGATGCTGTAGCGTAACCTAATAATTCATAAACTTGCAAACTATTTCCCTATTTACTAAGCTGGAATTCACATCAATCAGTACTTCTCGTTTCTCTCGTACCAACTCAAGCGTCTATCGCCTAACAACACCAACATCAGGAGGATTTCTCCTCCGCCAAATCTCATCTACTCCCATCATCCCCTCTGTGTGTTTCGTTCTCACTAATATTTTCTTGAACAGAGGGGTAAGGCGTCGGTACAGTAGAGCTGACTGCTGATTCTTCAGGATCTTTCATTGATGTTGCCTTGTTTCTGTAAACAATGCTAGGCTACAGATAATCCTATAACTAATTTTGTAATTGGTATACGACATGCCAAAATAAAATTGGATAAATTAGTATTTCAAAAGGGGGTTTCTATTTAGAGAGTTATTCAAACACTGTATACTATTTAATCACCGGTAGTAATTTTATATTTACTGAATACAACTGTGCAAATGCAACATCGTGCATTTTAATTAAATCGAATCATATTAATTTGGTTTCGACCATTAAGTATGTAATGAGGAAATGTATACCAACCGGTGGTAATTTGTTTACTTATTTAGATTTGGAATAGACATGTAAATAAGTAAATCTTCACCGCTAAAAAATTAAACATTAGTTCAGTTGCTCCAAATATTTAAAAATTTTAGCGTAAAATTCTCGTTCAAGCATCTAGTTTTTCGATTCTACCTTACAAAGGAAAGGTTAAAAAATAAATGGTTTCTGTGCGTACTAAAAAATAAACTAAGCTAAAACATTTGCATGACTGCGTCCCATCGATATTCACCTGTTTGTATATAAAGCTTTTGTTCGCCTTGACGGGATTTGTTGATGATATTTTAAGCGGTTTTTTCTGTTCTCCAAGCGAAAACAGACTTTTGATGACACAAAATGACCAATCTGTGTAGTTTAAGGAACCCTACATTTAAAATATTCGCTTGGTTGTATGATTTTTGATAATTAAAACGTAAATATTCTACCAATATTTTAAAAATATTTATTTTTTGTGAAGAATTTAATAAGCGCTACTCTTATCACTCATATTATATAAATTATTTTTACATATCACTGCTGCTAAACTATTATAATTTGCTTTAAAAAAATAAGCAACAATTATAGGACTGTTCATAAGACAAAAACAAAAAAGTTGTCCAGTGTTATAATGTACAGGTTTGAGGTGAACTAAGCATTTTATCTAAATATATGCTGTCTAAGTATGAGTGCTTGGAACAATGCCATTTAGAAAGCTACACGAGGGCAATGTTCTATGCTATGATTTCAAGCATTCTTGCCTCATGAAGAACATCAGCCAGCCCCTTTTTTGTCATCCATCCAATCTCGAGTGCCAACTTGACGAGCTGAATATTGAACTGACGAAGAGAAGTCATATCTCCAGTAAACAGTACGTAGTGTATAGAGAAAGATACGTACAGATAAAAAAAGTTAATGTTATTATTGTTAGCAAAATAAAACTTTTATTATATATTATAATAAAGATTTTAAATTAGATTATTTACCTGGTTGTCAAATCTCTATGTTTTTTGTCGCTTTTTTCGCCTGTACTAGGACTTGGCTGTCTTTCCAAATGTCCCTATAACAATGAGAAAAGGTTAGTAAAGTTGTAAGGTTAGTCACGAACGGGGTATTTTTTGTTTAAATTTGATTTCGCCAGCCTCTAAATGTGCAAAGTGAGGATTTTGCATTAGAATGGCATTAAGAATATTCTTATTATATCTATAATTGCTTAATGAACAACAACAAACGTTAGATTTTAGTTAGAAGATTTAATATAATGAGTATAAGTTTTCAATTTTAAGATAGACTGATAACTTCCTTACCTGACTTGCATACATTGCGGCGTCCACATGCGACTGACTATGGACATTCCCCATCTTGCTCAAAGGCGGATTTTTGAATGAGTAAGAGAATGCTAACCCCCGTTTTAATGACGCCCTAGAAATAATCTCAATTATTGATTCGAATTAAGGATGCGTCTAATGGCGCGCCTACGCCAAGGATACTCCTGCGTCGCCTTTTACTATGAATGTCGAGAGTAGCTTCACAACTTCTCATTGAAATTAATATTTAAACAATATACACGTTATATCATGTTCTTAAGCAAAACGGACCAAATTTGAGTCTAGTTGTCCTGAATGAAAAATGAGTCCATCCTATATCATGTTCATATAGAACATGATTCAATACAATTCGGCACGGGTTGTACTTCTCCAAATAAGGTAACATTTATTCCCGAGTGTTTTAGGAACAGACGCACAAAGAACTATGAGTTAAAAAATATATACTTCCAAAAATAAGGGACGTTTAAAGGTAAAAATGCGTAAAACCTGCTAAATTTCAAAGATCGCTACAGCTACAGGGAAAATCATCCTGTAACAGATCTTGTGGGCCGGCGGTGGAAAAAATTACGATGCACACCTGCCTACCCGCATGTAAATGTAAAAAGATAAGACCCTTTTTATACAATTATATTTTACTTATTTTTTTACTTATTGAAAAGTAAACGCCGATATCACAAATTTAAGGGAAAAGTTTAATATATATTTTTTTTTATAGAACAGGGGGCAAACGGGTTGGAGGCTCACCTGATGTTAAGGGATACCGCCGCCCATGGACACTCTCAATGCCAGAGGGCTCGCGAGTGCGTTGCCGGCCTTTTAAGAATTGGTACGCTCTTATATATATTTAAGGTGATTCAAGACTACCGTTTCGTTTAACATGTTATATTTTCGCCTGCTTATCGTGGTTGCAAGAAAACCATTTTCATTATTTGATTCTCCGAGACCAAAATATTGAATCAATCATTAAAAAATTAAATCATCCCAAACGTTTAATGCGCGCAGAAAAATACGCTGGCCTTTGGGCGGTTACAGGTATAGCCGACATAGGAAGTAATTAATAGGCTTATTCGTGGGTATAAATCTATATCACACAAACATATTTAAAATATGCAGTATAGTGAGTAGTCTTAAAATTATCTTTAATTTTGTTTTACCTTGTAGGACTTGGGGGTGGATAACTACTTCCACGATGGTCAGGAGTCAAAAACTGAGATGATTGTGATGCTGCTAAACGGTTGCGCTGTAGAAGTTCCTGGTGTGATTGATATAGTCTCTCGGAAGCTGACGGTGCTCTATTCAAAAATAAATATCTATAAGATAATGTCCTGTGAATTAGGCAGTCATATTTTTCTTTCTTCTCTAATATATCTACTAGCTCTGATTTGTTATGGTAGTATATGGCTTTATCTTATCTGCTGGAAAATATTTTTCAAAATAATTTTTATGGTTAGAGAAATTGAACAATCTGGAATGCGTGCGTGTATGACTATGTTTCAGCCTGGGGCTTAGCGATTTTAATAATGTTTTATACGTACCTTAAAGTAAGAGTAATTGGGTTTGGATTAAGGTCCGGATGACTGCTCAAAACGGAAACATTGTTCGAGTGGGGTGACAAGGAGTGTGGCGACTCGGGCGCTGGCGTCACATGGAGCGTTAACCCATCCGCTACCTAAAGCGCCCATTACACAACACATTAGGCGGCACATACATCTTCAATAATATTGCATAATATGTACTGACGGACTCATAAACTTCATCAAACTTCAGGGTTATTTTGAAATGATTTTTTTAATAAGTATGCAAACTTTTTAGATTAAATTACATAAATATGAAGAGACTGGCCCTTTATCAAAAAAAAGGAATATTTAAAAATAGAACTACAATAAGCTAAGACTTGCGTGTTTTTTAAAATTGATTCTTAAAAAATACGCAATCTTTGAACAATTGGATTATTGTTACCAGCAGAATTGTTGGGTTAGCTTTTTAACTCATCGAGAGTTTCTGAACCATAATATGGATACTTCATCCGAAGAAGTTGTTCAACAAACGGTTGGTAGAAATTTAAATTTAAACCAGTCTACGGTTTCTAGAATGAAACAAGCTATTTGTGGGGACAGGTTCTTATAAAAGCAGACGTAGTACAGGCAGAAATCGAGCAAGCACCGGTCGTGATGACCTATTTATTGTTACAAATTTCCTGCGAAATCGTTTCATCACGTCAGTTAACATGAAAACAGAGCTTAATGAAGTGAGTAGAGTAAACGTTAGTGCACGAACAATAAGAAGAAGTTAACGGAAGCGGATATCACCCCTTTTAGACCAGCAAATGGTCCAAAGTTGTCTGTAGCTCATAGACAAGCTTGCTTAAGATTTGCGCGTGATCACCTAAATTGGACAGATGAGCAATGGGCCTTCGTATTGTTCACAGACGAGTGTAGGACATGTTTATATGGCGTAGATAGTCGCAGAAGAGTCTATCGTCGACGTGCGGAGTGATATGCTTAAAGTTGTCTTGAGGAGCGTGTTCAGAGGCGGTTTGTGCATGGTCTGGGGTGGCATATCGATGAACGGGCGAACAAAACTTGTGATCATAGACATGGTCTGTCAAAACGGTAGTAGAGGGGGTTTGACTGCACATCGCTACATAACAGAGATCTTAGAAGATCGCGTGGTGCCTTACATGGAATTTATAGGCGAAAAGTTTACTTTAATGCAGGATAATGCCCTGCCGCACGCTGCTGCACAAGTTCGACAATCTTGCCAAGGTTGGGATATGTACAATTAATTGGCCAGCACGCCGCCCGGATCTTAATGTTATTGAGCATCTTTGCAACAATTTAAAAACCACAATTTAAAAAGAGCTGTATATGTGAGAAATCCTGTGCCTACGACAGTGGCACAACTAAGAAAAGCACTTTCAGAAGAATGGGATAATATTCCGCAAGATGTTTTAATAACCCTAATCAAATCTATGCGGAATCGATTAGAATCCGTAATAAGGGAACGTGGAGGTAATACACCTTATTAAAAATTAAAAAAAACCCTTGCATAAAGCTTGTGTCTTTTGTTAAAACCAATTTTTTAATTAGACCAATTTCCTTTAAATTTCAGATTTTCTTCAAAAAAGTTTTAAGGTCCTTTCCAGTACACAAACTTAAACTTAAGGATAAGACTCTACGCTGTTTTAAAGTTAAGGAACCAATCTAGACGATTCAATTTAAATCTATTTCTAATTTAAATCGTGTAGAAAGTTTGCATACTTGGTTAAAATATTTATTTCAAAGTCATTTTTTACTTTGATGCAGCTTATGAGTCCGTCAGTGTAGTTGATTGTACAATATTATTAGCGGTGAAGAGATAATATTGTAAAATTGCGCAATGATTGAACAGAAGTTTGAGTGAGTTTAATTTTTATTGCGCAATATGTTTTCTTTTTTTTCATTTTCTCAACAAAATCACTAGCATGGCTCTAGCCATAACTTCGTCGTCGGACATATTTCTCTCATGGAAATATTAACGTGAATGGTTTGCCAATCTTATTGCATAACAAAAATATTTTGCAAAAATATTGTAGATGTTTGGGCCGCCGCCTTACACATAAATGTACGAGTTTGGTTTAGTAACAAATCTTTAGCTTCATAACAATTTTATTTTAAGTTATTTTAGAATATAGAATAACGTCGATTTTTAAATTCGCAATTCTATGATATGTATTAAGAAAATTATGTAATGTACGCCTATACATATATTTCACGCCTGTATTTCATTTTAAGTGATACTTTTTCTTAACACGCTAATAGATGCACAGTACTGTTCATTATTTGCATTACATTGCATAAAACAAGCACATTAGAAGTAGGAAATAGCGAATTTCACGTCAAACCTCGATCGATATCCAATAATATGGACTGATAATTGGGTTTGAGCATATTAGGGTCGGACGGATTAATCCGTAACCCGTGCGATATTTTAGCAACAAAAAACGATTAGTATAAAAAATTTGTTTAAAAAAACGTGGTGCTTTTATACATAAAATATATCTGCCAATTAGAATCACGCTAATTTACACGAGTATATCAATTTAGTACCTATTATTTTAATATACTTTTTATTTGTTTTTATTTCTATTTGCTTCATATGTTGTATTGCTGAATAAAAAGGAGCACATATTAAAGTGACCGCAGTAAACAGTTTGGTATCTTCGAATACTACCCTGGACCATTCGACGATTTCGGTAACGCGTTATGAATTAATGATAGGTTTGATCTGTGCACACGGCGTATGATATTTAAGTCACTTAATGAAAGTAATAGCATCTGCAACACATGCCACTCATTGAAATCATTCTCGAATGCATACAGTTGATTTTTAACTCAGCTAGTCATGTATAAAAAATGTTAAACTTATTTTAATAATTGAACGGCTATAAATAAAACAGAATCGATTCGAAATCTAACATATGTAGTGGTGCTAGCTTTCCGTGCCGAACCGAAATCATAATAAAAACTCGCTCGAGGCCTAATTATATAGAAATTATAGTTATTCCAAAAACATTACCAAAGGTTCCTGCTCCGTTGGTGTTTCTGTCTCACTGACCAAATTAACTGTGATTGATGTAACCGCTGAAAAAAAACCTACACCTTAATAAATATATTAGAAGTTTACGTAAAATAAATGTCTTAAAATAACAGAGATGCGATCGAACAGGTAAAAAGAGGGTACTTCACAACAATCGGTACAAATTATTCTTTTTACTCCAGCTTAAAGGTTTAACTGAAATAATACACAAATCAGGAGTAGATCATGTCATGCATATTTATACTATATCGATGGAGGGAAAGCACAACATTCGTATACCAATCCTTCGAAGACATTTAGCATCGCAAGAAAACAAGCAAGAAACAGGAATTTATCTGCATCCCACTTATAAGGAGAAGACACAAGCTAAGACATGCCTGCCTATAAAATGCCTTTATACGCTTTAACTGAAGATAATGGGAGAGCAAGGGAGTATTACTCGTGACTCACCCGAACTTCTGGGGCTTAGTGACCGTTCGAAGTTCTGCTGTCTACTCAGAGGCCTACCTCTCGATACCGGCGAATTTCTGTGGCATATTTAAAACATTAAAATGTAATTATGTACTTACGCTGTTCAAGGGAGCCGCCTGCTCGGTTTATCATTTTGCTTGCCCCGGGGTGCGGTTCGTCACGGGAAGTGGCACTGGTGATTTGGAATTATTTGAACTATTAACGATGAGGTACATCGCAAGCAGTAAATACTTTCGCAGCTACAGTTTTCGTATACATGACTTTAAAGGTGATATCAGTTATAAAGCTATACAGGTAATCATTATTTATACATATAATTGTTTCTTATTCGATTTATTTTCAACACACAAGTATACAGTATTCTTAAACCAAATAATAAACCATTTGGAGTTGAGGCTCTTGAGCCGTGAGGTTTAAGTGAACAGGCGCGAATTAAAGGTATAAGTTGGCGCCTGGTTGGTTGCTGGCGCTGGTGCTTTTTTCGCTCAACGAATAAGTATACAGAGGGGAGCGCGGTCTCACGATGCGTTAACGTTCCGGTGCCGCACCGCAATTATTTCGAGCTATGGGGTGCCACACGGGTGTTGCGGGTTTACAATATATTTTATCCCTCCCCGTATCGTCTTGCAAGTCACAAGTCCGGCGCGCTTGTGGTGCGCAACACGTCGTGTGGCATGGTATAGCAATTTGTATGTAGGATAACGTTGTGTCACTGCTCCGGCGCCGCACCGCAACGTAATGGCATCGTGTGGCCGTGCTCTTAAAGGTACACTGCCCCAGGTACCAAGCTTTTAAAATTGGTTTTAATTTTCTATTTGTCATTTTTTTTATTTATTACAATGTCGGTTAAGAATATTGGAATTACTGTACAAATACCATTATATACAAATATTTTATAATACGTTTAGAACTATAATATTCTAAAATATATATTTCAGTCTTGTAAAATTAAAAACGTTTATAAAACTGATTGTTCAGAGTGTAAACTTTAAAGACGAAACGAAGTCAGGTTGAGTTAAAAAGCTTTCGATATTTTTCATAAAAATTGATTAACAATATGTTTTCACTAACTGAAAATTGAGGAATATACTAGAACAATATATGTAATGTTACTCTCGTTGTCGGGAGGCTGTTAATTTTTTTGCAATTAATGTTGCCTGTTCTGAGTGGTACCACTTTGATGAAGGAATATTGAGGTGAACATTACAGCTGTGTGACTAGGACGGAATGAACTCAACACAACTTCGTAAATAAACGCCTAACTTTTTAAGTGTTTAATAAGATCCTAATTACGAGTGAAGAGATATGGCATAAATATAAGATCCACCACAGTAAATAAAACACTAAGCCGATTTACCTGAGTGATTGCTGGAAACTGGATAAACGAGATTGTCGTGAGCTGGCTGTTGATAACCGATGCATATAGTGTCTCTGATTGCCAATTCGGCTATAACTGGCAACATCCCCGGCAGCTAAAACAAATCGCTTTCCAAAATCTAATAACACACAAAAAACTAAGCCTGACCGTAAAAATGCAAAATAGTTTTGTTATCCAGCGTGGATTTTCAGCATTACAATTCTTACACGCAAGCCATATCGAATTATATAATTTTAATATTGAGGCCAATATCTTAAGTTTATTGTAGAGTAATAATTCCTATTCAATATAACAATTTATTTATATTGTTTAAATTAAAGCAGTGTTCCGTCTTTGAAATTAAGACGAGTTAGTACCTTATTAGAAACGATAAAACTGATTCAATTTCTAATGATAATGAATATAGCAATTTACGTGTATCGATGATGACTTTTCATTTAGATGTTATTTATTTTAAAAAAAAAACAACCAAATAATAACAACACTAAATTAACAGATACGTATAAAATGCATCGTTCCCTTGTCCATCGGGCAATGAGCCAGAATAGGGTGAAATAACGATTCTAATAAGTATTTTCTGTGTTTTGTTATTGAGACTATTTTAAAAAGGGATTAATTTATATTAGAACAGTTAAATAGTTAAATATTTGAGTAATATTATTAGATTAACAGATCATGCTTTAATATAATAATTAATTTAAAATAGTATGAGAGAACCGGTCATCATCTCTGATATGTGGATCTGTTTTTGGTTATTATTCTTCATAGGTTAGTCTCTGTATCGCTATCCGGACTGGGGTGTTAGGGTAAGATAGTGTCGAGACTTAGGTACGAACTCATGTCCTCTTAGTAAATCATGATATTATGGTTTTAGCGTTGACAAAGCGACATTCCCCCCTGATGCAAGTCCACTTTTGAGTTTTACCCCGCAGATAAAATCCAATAATGTACCTATGAAAGTCATTATTTATTTAATTAAGCCCGAATTGTTTTAGATTAAGTTTAAAATTGTCGATGCTTTTCGTTGGATCTGCTAATAAATGCACATGTAGATACATCGATTGGTTAGCTGTTATTGATGGATCTTAAAATAGCAAACACATATGTAAGGTTAATATTATATGAATGTAAGCTCACCCTCGTTGGAATCGGTGGTGAATGATTGTGAACACTCATCAGTCGACACGCCCATGCCTCGGTGTAACATGCACGCAACTCTTTCACGAGCATCGTTCTCAATAGCTATATCTTCAGCATTCTTCACCTATTTATTAAGTGTGTTAAAGATTTGGAAAGAACAATGTTCAAAAGCTCATAGTGCTAATGTCTATAATCGGAATAATCTTCATAAATTTTCTCATTATTATCAAATAAATTTGAATAATTTATAACCGTTCAGACTCTCGTTGGAATTCCCTTTATTAATTATGTGTTAATGTACGATCTGAACTATTCAACAATCAAATATAAGTGTCATTTTTAACAGTAATTACGTGTAACAACATAAATGTACCATGGAAAAGATTTGCCAATTTTCACGTTTATTTATTTCGAAAGTGATATGAGACAAAATACTTGAGGCTTATGTTAAGATTTATATCTCAAAGTGTAATTTTTATAAAATTACATGGTTATCCTAATAATTAAGTCTATGGGCCTTCAAATCGAAGTGAATTTCGATTGAATGCTAATAATAGCGTACTGAGTGATCTGTGAACAATTTGAATTCGAGGAACTGGCTGGTTAGTGGAATCGTTAGACTGTTCGCAATATTAACAAAAATATCACTACCTACTAAAAGTGTACACCTACATAAATAACTGTAACCAAACTAACGAAGGCTTTAGATCTATTCAAATGACACCAGATGAACAGCTTTGAACGATGAAATGATGAAATGACACTATTTAGGGCTATTGTTAGTATAATATAAATCTTTTTACGTTATTTTTCGTACATTACCTTCATAGTACACGTATCACTTGATTCTATCTCACTTAGGTCGCGTGATGGATTTAATGCTGCCCAAATTAATAATGAGTGGGAAAGTCGAGCTTCTTTGATTTTTATTTCTAAAGTCTGTAAATAAAATATATGTAATCAAACGTTCTTTATGAAACAATTTTTGACAAGTTACTTGACTTTAAATGTGGGAAATCTTTTGGTAATGTTCTACTTAAACTACGAACCACGTCAAAATCATGCCAAGAACCGAAGATAATAAATTATATTAAAAACACAATTAAGATTTATATAAAAGAAGTGAGGCAAAATGAATAAATTAAACTGCAGTTTATTCGATTGCAATAAAATATGCATTATTTTATTACGAACGTTCTGAGCTTATAAGTGAATTTAATACTTCATACTATTTGCTGTACATAAATGAAGAGAAATAAGATTAATTTTTAAAATTTTTACCTTAAGTGTTTGCGTTGGATTGGAATCTTTCGTAGATTCGCTTAGCGTAAAACATCCTATTGCTGAATTAGTTTCGTCCACAATTACATAAATGAGACTATTTGATTGGCTCTGGCTTTTTGCTGATTTATGCCATGATACAAGTCTCTCCAAAAATATTTTGGGTCTAGAAAAATGTCTTACGTTAAAACCTTTTAAATAACTTTGATATAGTTTATGTGAAATCGTGATTAACGCAGGGACTGGCATTGCTACCCATTAATACGACCACTTATTGATAGTAGGTGAATTATAGCTCATAAAAACTGTATCACATATTTTAATAATGATAGAAGGGTGAGTGTAATAATAGAAAGAATCTATCGTGCGTTCCGTTCGAATGTGATTGGTAGGAATATCAGAAAAAATGGAAGTATATTTAACTCACAGTTACATAAACATACATATATATATTTTTGATATAACATACTTTTACGTATAATTTTTCTGTATAGTAGTCTACGCTATTTAGACTTACCTTATCATTTTATAAGGCAATGCACTGCCTTTCGACTGTTTCTTACAAATTAACATTACGTCCGTCAAAAGAAATAGTTTTATTTCACTCTGTAATAAAGTATACCTTAAATGTGTTTTTCTTTTACGTAACATATAAATAAAAGGACTTCGCATTCTTTAGATATATATAAACAATTCGCAAAATTAACATTCGCTTTATCAGCCATAATTATTAATGAAAAAAATTGGATGCATCCAAAATCGCTAGCAGTGAATAAATCGTAGTTCTTGCCTCCTTTCCTATGTTATCCTTAAACCGCAAATTACACTCGTATACTAAATTGCGCAAAGGCAAATCAGTTGAATTTTGCACGGATGTTTTTAAGTTTAACGAACAATACGTCCTGAAAGCACGTTCCATTTCCTCATCTTTAAATTCCTGAAAAAAATATGATTGACCTCATTTTAGTTGTGTCATTGTTATGTACGGTACCTGTACATACTTTTGTTGGCTGGTATGAGCGTCACTGTCATTGATATTAGTATTGCCAATAAATAAAAACCAATAATTATAAGGGTAGTAATTTGAAGTCATTCGTTCTAATTTTATTATTAATGTTTTATAAAACGATGTGTGCTATCTAGAAAATACAGTTCTGGCACTAAATAAATGTGACACAAAGGTAGGAACAACTGAAATGATAGGTTTTATACCCCATTAATATAATATATTTTAAGATACATAGCAAAAAACGTGTGTATACTTATGTACACGCGTTAGAAGTTATACTTCTTTGGCGTAACAAGATAAAAAACATTCAAACATTGTTTCTTTCGCCTTATTTAACGTTTGTAGAAAAACCGATACTAACAATATAAAAAACTAAAATGTTGATAGTTAACATCAGGGTGTCGGATTTTGGTGACGGTATGCGCGCGCATCGTATAAATTTATTCTTATCTTTTATCCCTATCGCGCCAAAAGAAGTATGACTTAAATAATATTATTACTCACCAATTCGTACGGCTCAACAGAGTTTAAAATCTCATCAAGTTTCTCTAATTCATCACGTTGACGCATAGACCGATTTAAGTCAATCACGTAACCCCTAACGAAATTTTCCTAAAAAAATATTTAATTCATTGCTTAAACAATGCCTAAAAGTTCACCTTACATGTACCTAAAATCGTATACTTACCATAGTCTTTAGTGTAACAGATTCTTCATTTGACTTAGCGTATGCAACGACTCGACGAAGTATAAGACTATACTTTGTAAGCCGTTGCATAGGCTTAACAAGTAAGTCGGATAATTGAAGTCTAAAATAAAAATTGCACAATTAATAGTAGTAAAAGTTGAGTTTTACACAAATTAACATCTTTTATTTTAAGCTCAGAAATTATTGTATTAACGGAATTGTTTGTTTACTGGATTTCTTTCCACTTGAAAAATATTTATCAGCTTAACAAATAATTTCAGGTCTAATGCACCAGAGAAACATGTGGGTAATGATATATTTATACCTGTTACATGATTTGTTCGTATAGCACCAATTAAGGTACAGGGAAAATTCCGGGTCGTTTTGCATAAATCTCAAATATGTCATCATTTTGGCCTGTTCACTCATATATTTTTCATATGGCTGAAAGATCTCGTGAAAATGACTAAATCCGTCAGCCATTAATTCGACCTTATAACTGGAAATATATGTTATTATGAAGGTATGTTTTTTTTAAGGAGCCTTTAATTTAATTTATTTCATAAATGTATATTTAACTATAAGAATAAGCTATCGGATTTAAAATATATTTTTTTTATTTTTTTTTTTGAAAGAAAGAAAGAACTTTATTAGACACAATATACAGGAATGTTTCGATAAAGTAGAGTGCACTGGCCCCCACACTAGGATTCCCTGTGTTGTGGGCAGCCAGTCTCTTCCTTTTCACTTCTAAACAGTATTGCTTAATTAATTCTACATAACACATTTATATCTATACTATTTTTGTACAATAAGAATGTTTTCTGTATCAGTATAGGACAGCTTAACAAGATATTGTTTGAGTTTTTTAGTAAAAGTATGTAATGTGATTTTTGTAATGTTAGTGAATACTAATGAAATGACAACCGCGAATGAATTTATACTAAACCATAAACCATATTTTTCATCATCAAACAAAAGTAGCACTTATAAGGTCATTTCACTATATTCAAGCATTTTCAACTTAAAACCAGCAAATTTACTAAATTTAACAAGCTATTTAGATTTTAAAAAAATTGATTTAAAAGTCTCTTACGGAGTTTTGTTTTCCACGGCATCTTTAACCATAGGATAGAATGTTACGTTCCAAAATACCAAATTTGCGTTAAGCAAATCGGGTATATTTGAAAATAACTTTGCTGTGTCAACATCGAGCATTTTACCGCTGTCCTGAAGTGAGTGTGCTGCGGCAATAAATACCTGTAAATAAAAAACTATTTTCTTTTATGAATATTTATGATTCTTTTCAATTATAGCCAATCAATAAGAACCGTTGCCGAAATGATCTTTGATTACATACATGGTGTGTTAATATTATTTGATCTTAAAAATTACATTTATTCGCAATTCAACAATGAAATAATGTTAGAGATAAACTTTACTAACACTATATGTTGCTTGTTAATTTGGCCCCGGATATACTGCTTGTTTATGCCGTAATGGGGAATGAAGTGTCCGATTTTACGGTACTTTCTATGTGGGTTTCATTTTTTTGTTTATAAGGCCAGTCGTGAGCCTATGGCTACTAACCCAACAACAAATTGAGCCCAAAAGATATCCACTGTCTGGCGGTTCTACTGTATCGCATAACAACAAATGAGATTAGTTCCGTTATAAAACTATAGGATCAAACGCATAGCAATATAATTTTGTATCGATATACAAGCATATTTTAAGTCTTATACAATCTTAAATGATATATATATATATAGCAAAACACTTGACTTCCACGGGTCATCGTAATTTTGCGATACATAATACCTTTTTACCCTGTTTAAGATCCCTTATTAAGTTAAAATTAAATGAAGTAGTTACCAGCCGTTTGTAATAAGTTACCTTGTGTGGCAAAGAGAAAATATGTAATTCATTCCTCTGGAATTGAAACACATTTCATTCTCTGTTCACTTAGACTTTAAAGAATTTCCACGTAAAAATATAAATGAAAATATCAGTTCATTATTATTTTCTAGTCTTATTAGTCGAGTTAGTTAAGATTTAAATCAAGCAATCAAATCAATTCATTTTATTTCTGAGCACTGACTCACAGATGTCAAACTTTGATCGATCAATGCATTTATCTAATATACTGAATTTAAAATATAGATATAGATATTCGGAATCCACTCGTAAAGTAAAAGCCAACATTATTTTTATAATTAGAAATAATAACAGTATTAATTTTAATATTGTAAGATGTTTTTTTGCTAAATATATGATTTCCAAATACTTCGTTGCGTTCACATGTAAATAATTGTAATAATTTAAACGTAAATTGTACGTTTTAAAATAATCATTTTAATTAAAAAGAGTTTTACTTTATTGCAGTGTTACGCCTGATATATTTTGAATGGAACGTCAGGAACATTATTATTGAATAGGTTTTCATTTTGTGTGATTAAATGTTGTAGTTATTTAACATGATGTCCCCTTAGGCATATGTGCAGAAACGTTCATAAAATACAGAGAGACGGGAATGGTAATTGAAAATGTTTCCAGCGTCACATTTTAATTTAAAAATTGCGGTCACCTTGTGGTAATGACATTTTATATCGAACAAAATTTTTATTTGGTAAAAAGTTTTCTAATTTGTTTATTTGGTAGTTTGTATATTTTATTAGTATAAATTTTATTTAAGTTTTCACCGGTTATTCATACCTTACAGGGCTTATTACAAGCTCGGAGGAATGTGGTGTCAAATTTACTGAGCGAAAGGGCACTACGTATACGTACATAGCCGTGCGTCTATACCATCGTGCTATTCGCGAACAAATGCACGTATATGCAGCGGCGCTGATACCGCTGGTTCATACGTATTACGTACGTAAAACACTTCAATCATACAAATATGGGTTATTAAATTCATAGATTTATATTACTTTGCTTAAATATCTCTTAAATTGTGTCAAAGGTACTTAGTATTTTTAGTTTTAAGAGAGAGTTTCTGCAAAATTTTGTACGATTTTATCGATGAAATTAATTTGCTATTTTACTTTAAAAAATCTAAAATTTGATATACATATTTATATACTGTTGCATTGGAATAATAAATGACAGATATAAATGAAGCTTGGCCTTGATATGGGGATGACGTTAGGGCGTCGTTAGTCGAGTTAAGGTATAAAAATGTTCAATAATACAGCCTAATTAGAAGGTTTTACTAACTTAAAAATATCGGTACTTAAAACGTGACAGCTAAACAGGATAGATTAACTTAAGTATTAATAGTCAATACAACTTTTCTAGCTCTACGGAAAGTTATACTGCGGTACAGAATTCAAAGTAAAGCTACGCTTCAAATACGTAGCCGTGGCTACGAATTACGCGACCGCAATCTTGAATTGATACAGTTTTTCGCTGTAGTACTTTCTTACTACGAATTCTCATTGTCTGATTTTTTGTTTATATCGCAAGCAATTCCGCAGGTTTCGTTTTGTACTATTTTTCAAAAGCCGATTCCAAATCATACTTAATGAATGGACAGGTCTTTTTATTTTATAATTCAACTCTTATTCGTAAATAACAACCATATATGTATATTTTGTTTATCGAAATAAACTCTTTTTAGTAAAAAATATTAAATTTAGCCCTTACCATTTAATAAAACCAACAGATTTATAATTGGGATATAGTTTAAGAAGAATTCACTACATATCAATATTATAGATTTTCATATGTACATTCATTATTTAAATTAAATTCTAATTAAAAGTATCTACTTTTAATTAGAATTTAATTTAAATTTTCGAATTGATTTTCCGCCCCTTATTCATAAATAAAATTTACCATGAACTAAAATAAAACAGGTTCTTTAGTTCAAGCAGAAAATTCGAGGAACAATTCCTGCACTCAACAAAACACAATAACGCAATAATGATACCTATACTGAACCTAATAATTGACTGAATTTGATACAGCCTTGAGTTTTTAAGAATTGAATACAATTTGCATAAGAAACTAATAACTTTATGTCATATCCCCAGATATAAGTCCCCAATACAAGTTTACCGGCGGCAAGTTAATCATCGAGAGTTACAGACTTACACTGGACGTAATCACACACATACTATACATATATAGGTTGAAGGACAAAATTATAAAATTTCGTAGCGGTTGAATGGCGGTCGTTGAGATACTTGTTGTCAAGTTCATGTAGAGTGCCTTCCAATTTTTCGTGACCTACTTCAACGTCCCTTTTCTATATTCAAATATAAGTGAATTCCTTTACTTTATTGCAGCCTAAATATATTACTCAGACTACATGGAAATGTATGGCATAGTGACATAAGAAATCCACACATAAATCGTAATAGTACATGTAAATAACCAGAAATATGGCATAAATTATAAAACTTAGGTATGTATGGAATTGTTGACCATTCAATAATGAAACTAATTGGTAAAAGCGTTATATAATTTTAATGTGGAATATTTTATGTGAACTAAGAAGAGCCTTTTAATCTCTAATTGGAGATGTCCTAGTCTAATAGTCTAGTCTAGATATCTAATAGTTAGTTAGTTAGTTAGATAGATAACACGGCGCATGGCCGGGTTATCTCTCTAAAATAATGGTTGGCCATGCATTGTACTTGTAAACACTGTGGATTTAATTTTACCTTTATTTCTAAATGATTCAATTTTAAAATAATTGCTTGACGATATGATTACGCGTAGTAATTGATCCAGCTATTCACAAATATTTAGTTCAAACTTTGCGATTTAAATATATGATGAAGATTTAATAAATGTAAATTTAGAAGCAATTCAGCTTAAAAATAGATTTCTTATCCAAGTTCGTCCATAAGTATACATTGTGTTCAATAAATTATATTTTGATTTGGTTTGAGTAAACTCAACTAACTAGTCCAGAAACTGTGAGTGTTTCTACAGTTGCTAGTTTCGTATAAACATAGCATATCGTTCTTGAAGGACACAATCGCAGTAAATAGGGGTTCGATCTAATGTATTCCTTGCGTTCAGTCACCGAAATTAACCTTTTGTTAACCTTAATACCGACTTATATTTTATGAAGGTGTTCAGATTCCATGATACGTCACCCATTGTTATGTCGTATTAATTTATTTGGTGCTCAAAATATACATATTAATTAATAATAACCGTTTTTGGTTTAAGATTTTCCTATTCTTGATAGTGACTTCGTGTTGTAAGATTATGTAACAGTAATTAGTTGTCCGCAATTAACAACTACGTTAGTAAGATATGTATATTATGATTAAGTATTAGTAAAACCTTAACGTTAATTGGCCAATAATTTTCAAATATATAATATTGTCTACTAGGAATGTCTACTGTCACTAACCTCAACGATCACCATCAAGTGTTGAATATAGTTCGCTTCTGTCTCCACCAACTCCCGAACAACGGCTTGCTTCTTTTGCTCATTCTCATCCAAAGCTGTGTAGACAAATGATAAATTAGTCTTAACAGGGACAGTAATATATAGTAAATTATAAATAATAATTATATTTGTAGTCAAGTCAAGTCAAATCAAAAGATAAATCACATAGGCGTTCGAATTTTCTCCAACCTAATGAAATTCAAGAATAAACGAAATCCAAAAAGGTACCCAATACTTATTATATCTAAACATTTACGTTTGTAGAATCAGTCAGGTTTATTATAATAATGGACTGGAACATTCTGAATTTAATAAGTAACTGTCAAAATTTTATGGATGTCAAAACTGTGCTATACCTACGCTCTCTAGTCCGTTACATCTCTTAATTTTATTGCAATGCCATTACTTTGTTGGTCGTAAAACTATTTGTAGGGCGTGAATTTTATGATTCTAACGACTTTTGTATATATGTATATGGTAGTTTACGGTTAAAATTCAGACGGTCAAATCGCGTTAATAGTAAACAAAATGTTTTGAACGTCAATAACAATTGAGTAATCCAGAATGAAGTTTCAAAAGTATTACCTTTCCATATCTGTATTTATCCGAGTTTTTTCCAACATAGTGACTATTTTCCTAAATATGTTCTGGTTAAAATTGTCTTTGATTCATATAATCCGTATCCTTGTTAATATATAATAAAATAAGGACTGATGATTCAATTTAATCAATACCATTATTAATTTCACAATTGGACACAGTTATTGAAAAGCTGCTTTTATCTATGATTAGCTTCAAGTAAATAAAGAAAAACTAAATGTCCTTTTTAAAAAGTAAAATAAATTTTCAACGGCTTCATATTAACTAATATTTGGCGAGAAAAATAAAAATAAATCTATAAAATTTGCTCATGTGGTAAACTTTATTACTTAATAGCGATAAGGAATATTATGAACTACGGCTACCATCAAGCCACTCCGATGTTCCTTAAAATATAGAAAAAACGGATGCATATCATTTGCTAGTGTCTGCCATTAAGGGTGATATTTAGAAACCTTGTCAAAATGTAAAGAAAACAGAAATGCTTGAACTCTGGCTCTGATTTCAAGTTATTTAGAATATATCACTACATAGTATAAAACAAAGTCGCTGTCTCTGTCCCTATGTCCCTTTGTATGCTTAAATCTTTGAAATTACGCAACGGATTTGATGCGGTTTTTTTTATAGATAGAGTGATTCAATAGAAAGGTTTATATGTATAATAACATCCATTAAATATTGGAGAAGTACTGTTATTTTGAGGTTTCTAATGTGATGTCGTAAATAATTACATTTTTTCCGCTTACATTGCAAACGCAGGCTGAACCTTACGAGTTTTATCAAAATAATGTACTAAGTATTGTACACATTGAAAAGGCCTACAGAAAAGTCCATGATGGTATATGTCTATCTCTTATGGATAACCCACAATAACTTTTTTTGTCATTGACTTTTTACGACAAATAATGGCTAATTTTCGAAGCAATTTTAACCAATACAGCATTAATCCTTAACCAATTAAATACCTTGAATACATTGTTAATTTAAAATAGATCTATACAGCTCATTACAGCTTATTTAGCAGCGATCGAACGCGTATATTATCGGAGCTTTCCAGCGACGGAAATAACAATACATAATAAAAACCTGCTTTTAATATATGAAATGCTTGTTAGGGTTCACTTTGTTTACTTGAAAAATACCATCGAAGCGCTGCGTTTTCTATTAAGAGCGCTTCTAACGTGTCAACAAAAAAAGTGCGATACTTATTGCTTATAAAAAACATACAATTAAGTAGATACCCAGGCCACTGATATTCCGAAAGCAGACCATTATAACTTTTTCTATTTTTTCTTCAGATTCTCGGACTGTTAAAGTCCTTCTAATAAATGGAATGGACCCAATTAAAGCTACGAGCAAATGATTTAGTAGAGCTTTTTTACATTTTTACATCTACCTCCTGTGAATGCATGGACCTGGATAACTGCATTATACATTTCCTTATCTTAATGGTATTGACCATTAAACCCAGAAGCAAATGATCTAGTATTGATTTTTAACTGATTTTAACTTCTGTAGTTTAAAAACGCAGTAACGTGCAATCTCAATTCATTAAGAAAATATTGTCGTATTGATCCGAACTCGTATGAATAAGAAATACAGGCAATGCATATACTTTAATGCTCACCAGTTCCCTAGGTTTGAATCAAAACAGCATTGTTTGCAGTCTGCATGAACACACGAAAAAAATTTATGAGTTTTTTTTATAATCTGCTCTGCCCGCTCTAATTGATGGATGTCATAATTATTCCCTTTTCAAATTAAAAAGATAGACTCCGCGAATATACTAAATACAGCCTTTAGCAAAATGGAAAATATTCTCCCACTCTATGAATTTAAAAAAAACTATGCCGAAAATCAAAACAAATAAGCAAAAACTAATCATAAATTAAGCGGTTATCCAGTTATATTACTATTTAATTTTCGAAAAACTTTTGCTGCGTGGGCTTTGGGAATTGCATATTTTAACCGTTAACTTTGCCCGCGTTTTTCACGAAAACTTTCCAACTGCAAGCTTATTTTTTTTTTCAACTTGAATGAGGTTTATCATATATACAATTTTTTTAATATGAAGTCTGTGTGCAATTTTTAAGCCCAACGACTTTTTCGCACATGAATCGTACATGGTAATCTCTGATCACGTGTCTAAACAATTGATTAATAAAACAGACTCAGAAATGTGTGTGGAATTGGACCATTGCTTAATTCTCTCTATATTAATTTTATCTGCAGTTATTCGGTGTGAAATATGCGCTAGCTATTAGTGTAATTAAAGCCATGACTTATTTTTATTGCAAAAATCTTTCACCGGTTATGGCCCGGCCCTACTTAACGCCTGGAAATATTAACGCTGTGGCGTATCGATTAATTATAGTGAACGTTATAGAATTAGCTTTTGTGATTGTTTGCAAAGATTCATCTGCAGTATTAAGAGGCAATGCAATAATATACATGTTTTCCACTCAAAATACACTAAATCGGTTATTGCAACTACGCAGGCCGTCTCAGGTTGTTATAAGATCGATCTTTTCATGTGACTAGAATTATACCTTTCCCGGAATCTCATCAGATCCTGTTTAAGGGATTATATGAAAAGTTTTATAAAAAAAAATACTTTTTAAATTGGTCCTTTAATTTTCGACTAATCGGGATACATAAAGTGTGACTAGTTGAAAAGCCTCTACTTTTTGAATTCTGTTAAGATTTCTAGAACATTATTTAACCAAAAATTTTGGTGAGCTAGCTACAAAAAAAGGTTAATTAAAAAACGAGGAGGTATATCAGGGACGTAATATAATAAGCACTACACGTACTACCCGTAAAATACAAGTTATAGGAAACATTGAGAAAATATATACAAAGACATGAGAATACTAGAATATAATAAGGGGAACGAAATGTTCTGTGAAATAACGAAATATGTTTTATTTCACAAATCGGCTTTTGTGAACACAATTATTGTAACAAAACTCTTCTATCAAATTCGACCGCTTTCAGCAAAACAATCAAGCTTTTAAACTCGACAGGTTATAATATAATAACGTTAATGCGTAAAATTTTACGCGATATTTAATTTACGAAATATAATGGACTTTCGAGTTAATGCCGATAGTTTTAAACGGAAATTAATTGTGGACTATATATTAATAATGTAAATTGCTAAATACATCTTTACATTATCTATATAGTAATCTGTATTTATACACATAGCGAGATTATATTATCTATGTACAAAATCTGTGGGATTCATTAAAGAATGTACGGGTATGAAAATCGACTTTGTTATGACCGACATCAATGAAGCCAAAGAAGTAAATCTTCTATAACCGAGCTTCAAAATTAACATCGTGGCGTAAAACCTGCATTTATTGCACTTAAACTAAATAATATCGTATAAATATATAAATCGTATAAATGTTTAAAATGCACTTAACAAAAATCAAGAGGTTTGATGGTACAATATTCTTAGGCTATAAGGTCTGAATAACTACTAGAATTATGGTAGTATAATGTTAATTAATGGGAAATCAACAAAAAACTTTAATTACTAGAAGGAAAACACGGCAGAAATGCCATTAAAATTGATGATTAGTTCAGAGCACGTATATTGCTGCTAATGACTCCTTCATAAATAACCCCCATTTGTTACACAATCGGTAGATTCTAATTAGCTGAGTACCATTTTTACTTTCTTAGATTTGAAAACGCGATTAACATTGCCTTTGATAAAATATCTAATCTTATTTTATGCTATACAGGTTTCATGCCAATTGTAAATGAGAATAAATGTATTTGATAAAATCATTCAGGACTCGTCGTTCGCGCAGTATAATTCAAATAAGACATAATACATCGTTATCGCGTGTACAGTTTATAATTTGATCCATGAAAGAGATCTCATTATTTCTATTCGTTTACAGTGATGCTGGTCAATGTTAGTTGCCTTTCAATTAAAGCTCCACCTACAGGGCAGAGAAAGCAGTTCAAAGCAGATTTCAAAGGCATAAAATAGAACACTCTATACATCAATCCATAGCGCAAAGAGCTTTTACCTCGCTTTTACCAAATTATAACAGTGCAGATAGCATTTTTATTATATTCGCATAATTTTAATATGGACAACGATAATGAACGAACTACGAGGAAAATAAATTTTATTGTAAAGTTTTCGTTTTTAAGGTTTTAGGGAGACTCTTCAGTAAAGTTCAGTTTCAAAGTATAAAGACTACAGGAAGCACTGATGCATGGCGCATAGCGTATTCAACCCTTTTAGTATTAGAATGTAAAGTTTTAAACAGAACATACTATGAAGATAGATCAAATTAAAACTAATTTCATACATTAAATAATTTGTAAATAAATGCATTAAAACTAATTTGTTACAGTGCATACTGCCGTATGTTGTGGATTGTAATAATGTCTGTGGGAAATTATTAAAATGTAAGACATAACTAATATCTGTTTGACTTGTCACATTTGTTCACATAAACAAAGAATGTGTTTTCTAAGGTGAAATAGGGTGAATAAAGTTTTGTATCTTTTTGCAAATGAGGAGAACTTTTGCCGCCGTAATTGAATCTTCCAGGTTGCGGTGCATGAACCAGACATATATTAGTTTATGCGTCATTAACGTATTCCTATATGTAATCTTAACTAGGCTTATCAGTAATTGGTTCAAGTTAAAAGTTCAAAGCCTTTAATTAAAAAGTCCAGTGATGCTATCAAATTGGAATATTTTATTCACTAAAGACATATGCAATTTTCTTAAGGCCTAAATGCTTAATAATTTTAAAGCTAGAACTCCTATCATTATGACCTTATTAACTAGTCTGCCCATAAATTATGTTTCATAAAAACTTTCCTTTTTATCAACTTTTTTATTATTTTGAAATTCGAACAAGTTTATAATTATAAAAACTTCAATCGATTGCGCTAATTCACATATTTTTTCGTGTTCATTATCAAATTACAATATGGATGGGGTATTAAAGGAAATATGATTGCAGTGATCGCCTTACACAAAGTAGGTGTGGTAAAAGCGTCGGTCATATTCCAGACACTTGAAAAGCTTGGTATCAGCCGTACATTCGTATATCTTAAACTAGTATAAAGTCTTAGATCATTTTGCAAAACCTTTCAGTTTTTTAAAATATACCGTGGTTTTCCAGCAGGATTCTGCACCTAGTCACAAGATATGAACTACCTAAGCCTGGCTTGAAACCAACCTTCTGGACTTTATAAGAGCTGCAGACTGGTCCTAGCCCAGACCTCAACCTTTTAACGTCAAATTATGGTAAGTTAGAGAACATGACCTGCTCTTAATAGCACGGTAACATTGAGTGTTTTAAAAAACCTTTGGTGTAAGCAGCGGCGAAATGTCCCTTGGAAACAGTGCGTAAATGCAAAGATTCATGGCCAAACAGATAAAGGCCTGTATAGAAGCCAAAAGTGGCAATTTCGAATAGAATATTTTTTTGATTTTTCGCTGTGACTTAAATATGTAGTTATAATTTTTAATAATATGAAATTACTTCATTTAAAAAAAATATTTTCATTTGTAACACAACTTTTGATTAGGTACTATGCATAAAATACGTTAACAATTAATACTTACTTTTCCAATCGCAAGCCAGTTCAAGATTTCCTGATTGCTCTGACCACATCAGATAGGAGAACGAGTTTTCTGGAATAGCTGCTAGGATGAAACCTTGTAAGGACGGCACGCCGCTATTCGAAAACTCGGCTAAGTGGTTCTGTAGCTCCAGGTGAGCCTATATATATATATGTTATTAGAGACAACAATCTTATAATAACCAAAAACTCCGGGAAGGAAATACTTTACCTATCAGTAACTGAAAATATATGTTCATATGAGAATTTTTAGTTTATATAATAATCATATATTTTCAGTTACTGATAGTTAATGATTTGTACCTTTTGATAAACAAGCTTTACTTTAAAATGAAATTAACTATGATCTCTTAAAATTTCATAAACTAAGCCCAACTGAACTAAAGGTATTTTCATACAAAATTAATAATCATATCTCATTATTATTAGTAAAGATTATTGTGACACTATAGAAATATATAAAACAGTATAGTTCATATATTTTTAAGCAATATATTTTTTTTAAGAACTTTTGAACACGATTTGCATATGAAAACAATTTGATAACTAGGCGGTATAAATCTGTTTAACAGGCTTTGTTTTATAATTTAGATAACTATCTGTGATAACAGCTATTTCTTGACACGCTGTATATCAAGTACACCAAACCGTGGCAGTAAGCCAAAATGGTACCATCAAATCAGACATAAATTGGCCGCGTTTATCGACTAGCACAGGTGCAAATGTATGAACACAGGTCACGATTTTGTCCATATTATATAATATAAAAAAGTATTTTAACAGATGTAAAGTACCTAAATACAGACAATGTGCAGTGCATTAATGTGAATGTATGTAAAACGTTTGAAGTATGTAATATACTTAATATGAGAAAAATGTTAAACTAATAGAAAGGATTTCGAGTTGTCTTTAGTAGTTGCCAAGGAATAAAGCCGGTAGAACTTGCAACGCCTACATAACACAGATTGTTCGAAAACTTTTCCATAAGTCACTGTAGTAAGCCATAAAGGTGAAAATGAAAGCTTATTCTGCCCTTTATCTGACCTTTCCAAAATTAATTTAGTTATAACAATACTATGTTACATTGTGATATGTTTATCAAGGAAATTTATAAATTCAAGATGTGATATTAAATTGTAGACTAAAGTTAGATAATACTATAACAAACGAGATAATTGTGAAGTAAAATTAATTAACTAACTTCGAAATACAGCTAACAAGTGTTTTAGTGAAATTAAACATGGTGTAAGGACTATCCACATTTAAAGTTTGTGAATCGCGTCGCCCAAGGCTTGCGGACTGAAAATAAACTTTTGTACTCAGAACATTTGTACATTTACGGCACCTACATTTAATTATTATTTTAATAAAAGAGGACTGTTCATAGCCGCCATATCAACTGTGTTGTGTTACTTCATTCGTATCATTTAAATACTAGATTCGAGACATGTAAAAGCGAGTGTTATTTAAGAGGATTCATTTTCTAGAGTAATTAAATTAATTTAAATTTTATATAGAGTTTTTTACGTAAAAACTGAGAGCATTAAATGCTTGCGGTTGATGTAGGAAAAGAAATCTTTTTAACCTCAATGGGTTTAAATACAACTCGTTGCTTGGGAATGCCACTAATTAACTATTATTTTAATGTATTTCTGTTGATATTAAATTAAATGTAATATAGCATCTCTTTCAGATGATGTTTAAAATAGATTTATCATAATAATTATGTCCCAATCGTAGACTATCGGTATGAGATATACCGATAAGGAGTCTACGGACTATCTGACTGATCTGGGGATTAATATTTTAATTTAAAATTTCTGTACGTAAAACTCTTTGCATACAACATTTATTTTGTAGAAAATAAAATATATTTTAAAAGGTTACAGTTATTTAAGATGAATGTTTTTTATTATAGCGCTCAGTTGCGAGCGTGCCGCAAATATTTTGTTGAGGGTTTGGACTTTCGCGGCCAAATATGCTCGCTTGATGGGCACTAAATTAAATATCTATTTTATTTTAACCATCGAAATGTAAACCCTAAATTTGGTATAAAAAAATTTCTGGTGTGTTTGATTTCTGCTAAATGATCTAAGCAGTAACGAGTACTTTGGAAGACTGATTGGTTCGTAATATATTATGCGTTGAATGAGAAATAGATAATTAAATGGGGGTTATTTGCTCGCGCAGGCAGCGGTGGGAGCATATAACCCCCAAAGGATCTAATAAAAAAAAAACATTTAAACAAAATCTACCGATTAGTCATAAATCCACTTCCAAAGTGGCTATATCTATTCCTAAGAGTTAACTTAATAATTTTTTAACTTTGTAAAATATAGCTTCTACGTTTGTAAACTTTTATGAACAAAAAAGGGCTGAATCCCTACCAAAAATCCACCAATGTTTAAGGTTTCTTCGAAATATCTAAACATATGTATTTTTTTATTGGCTGTTCTTCATATTGGCATACTTAAAAAAAATTGCTTAGATTCCAAAACACCGTCATCGACGATTTCATAGAGATCTTATGAAATTTATTCATTTTATAAATGACAGCTGATAATTTATTTATTTGAATGTGTGGTGAAAGACGAAGTATGTTCGACATCAGGTGCAGCGGTTTTTGATATAATTTTACATTGAAAAGTCTTTTGTTACCCGTTGTTTTATTCTGTTTTTAACAAGATTAACTAGCTAAAACTACACATAATATTCAAAACCTCTTTGTTCATGAAAAAGACTCGAATAGTGTATAAAATGAATATAATAATATATCCTACGAAAGTATAAAAAAAGAAAGTGATTGCTTTTATTTTGTCGTATATAAAAGGATTTAGGTAGGGTTTCATTGAATTCGCCCAGTACTAGAGGTTTTTGCTAGTATTTTACTTATGTTTATTCCACTATTTTAAAATATAAAATAATCTCAGTGAATATGACTGAGTTAATAACTCCATAAAAACATATAGCTAAATAATATGGGAAAGACAACATTTTAGTTTTGATTTTGTAAATAAATAATAAGATATACCAGTCCTCCGTGTAAAAAAAATACAGTGTTGTGTTTTTCTGTTGAAAACTCTTAGTACTTGTAAAGATTTAGTTAAAATGTTGCAAGTGCAGTGCAGTATTATGTTCAAGTAGACGCTTTGACATTTGACCTGAGCTTTCTAAGAGTTAAATATTTTTTATATGATCATAATGTAAAGGCAGTGACTTACATCACCGCGGCCAACGGGCGAGTGAGAGCCCGACACGGCCGGACTCTCACTACGCGCCCGTTCTCGACGGAGAGACTTCATTTCCGTAACTTTACGGCATCGCAATATTCAGGTCCATTCTTGTTTTGATGATCTGTATAAATTCGAAACAGACAATTTATACAGCAACAATATTATCGCTACAACGCAATTAAAACGTACATAAAAAGCTTTAAACTAACAAAGGGGATATAGGCAATGGTGTAATATTAAGCTATACAAAAACATGTGCTGCTTCGCTGTTATAAATCGGTTTTTAATGAATGGTAAGTATCGTATACTACGTGCGTCATTTGCCGGTTATAAACGCGGGTTGGGCATGCGCTATTTGAATTTCACTGTCGATGTCGTAGCAAACTCGTAGAGTGTCGTAGCGTGTATATCTTGAAACAATATAATAAAAGTATTGTTTAGTTCTTCAATCGAAATCTAGTTCTTAACAATTATAACGTCTATAACATTTTTTATTTTTTTATTTTGTTCTATTATTTACCTTAAAAAAATCTGAAAGGCTATATAGTTTTATATTTATGTTTTCTCTACAATCTTATTGATTCTATCATCTAGCCTGATTAATACAAGTTCCGTCGATTTTGTATTGCTTGAAAATAGAAGGTCTTCTTCTAATCAAGGTAAAAGCATTTAAAGAAAAGTTCATTCACAGTGCTCAATACTTTCTAAAATAGAAAACGGTCAGGGAACGACTATACTGTCTATATCGCGAACTGACTTAATGGTTTATTGGTATTCGAGAAAAGTATGAGGGATCGAGTATAAATCTTGGATTTGGCCAAGAACTAGAAACCTATTTAAAAACATTACAATGGCAGCTCTACTGAAGAATTTGCAGTGTCTGAACACCCCCGTGGATCGTTCTAACGGCGTCGGTAATCTGCTACTGCAAGTGTTGGTAACGAATTACGAAACCACACCGATGTTTCTGAATGTATTTTTGATGAAAAGTTCTTAACATTCGTAGAGTTGAACTTGGAGGCGCAGTACAAATACTATTTATTGGTAATTTGTTTTACAGAGTCTGGAGCGTACGAGAGTTACAATCACCTATACAAATTACCAATCTCTAAGGTTTATTTAATTTCAAATGTACAATACATTTGAAATTAAATAAACCTTAGAATTTTTTATTTTATTTCAAAGAGATGTAATCAAACAATAATATGTATATAATCTAAATATCGCAACAATTAATTTCAAGATTTTTAATCGTTATACTTTATATTGATATATTATGCTATGTACTTCACACAAACAATGGCGTATAAAGTATAAAAGATGCGACCTGGGAACAAATTGCCTCTAATAACTAGGCAGCCACAGCCGTCTCCATACAATTTGAAAGTCTTGTATTTTGCACTAAAGATAACATTCCATTTTTTTATTTTTTTACAATTCAGTCTTATAGTCTATCGTCTTATTTTTTATACGCATTAATATAATATGTTTTGGCAATAACAATTTGTTATTAATATTTTAAAATAACACAATTAATTTGATTAAAAACAAAACATTTTTGATGATATTAATAAATAAGTTTATTGTATAATTTATAAGCGCCTGTAATCTAGAATAAATGGTATTTTATTCACGACTAAGCATTTGGGAATTCGTAAATTGACGAAACAAATTATGTCTTATGAGCTGTCTGAGTCGAGCTGCTGAAAAACCATTATTTCAAAAGTCATTTATTATTTTATTCATTGAACGATTTTTTCAATTTAAAAAAGATGTACTATACTTATAATTTTTGCTGGGGTTAGGAAAAATCTTAATATAAGTAGAAAAAGTTTCTTGTACTTACGTAACGTAACGTAACGCTTTCTATGTTATTCGTAAATTATTTCTTTTTTTCATAAAAATTAAAGCCAAATTATAAGGTATCATCACGATCCGATACATATTCCGTTTGACATGAAAATTGACCCAAATATAGATAAGGAAATAATTGCGTTTCGGAAATTTTAAGTTTGGAGTAAAATTACAAAACCTGTCCACATTATTTAAAGTGGCAGACTTGCTGTTTATGATTATTTTCTCTCCATTTTAATTACAGTTTGCAACATGATTCGCTGTGAATTAAACACAGTAAATTGTATTTATCTGAAAGAGATTTTATTTAATTCAAACTTCGAATAGGTTTTTTTTTGTCTAATTGGAATTCATATTCGGTGATCTATGATTTCTTTTATACCAATTTTTTTTTTAAGAAAACCTAAAATCATATTGTGAAGGTTTAAAGTTTAAATATGGAGGTAATGGAGACCATTTCTCTCTATCCGTTTATATTTATTGTTGGAGCCTTTTTAAATTCAGGTTTCTTCGATTTGAAATATTCCATCGTTTTACGGAATATATCGCTTTTAATATTTCTGGTTTGGCATAGATGTTATACTTCGGTGTATTTCCTATATGAATCACAGGATTTGCAAAACTGATATAACTTAGAAATGCTTCTAAAAACTAATAGAAGTATCCTAAGAAATTTTTAATTTCAATAATCGTTAGGAGGAGTTACGTGTTAAGCAAAAAGCCGCGAAGTGTGACTTTTTATAGAGATCATTAACAACTTTTGTAGGAATATTATTTGTAAAAGATAAATGAAAAAAAATACATGAAAAGCTTTAAGTTTGACGAGAGTCAAAATGTTTTAAATAAAGCTCGATTTTGGTAAACTTTTTGCGCAAATAAAATAACAGCAAATTAAAGTACCAAATACTTGAAATGTTTTACCTTTTCCTCGTAGCTTTATACCTCATTTTGACCAACGCTCGCGCCCTTCTATCGTAATCATAATTATAGTTGTAGTCTTCACATCTTGAAATCTTTCTTCTTTTTCATTTTAAAATATAACAAAGAATTAATTTAGCCGAAATCGATTTAAAGTCAATTTATAACGCAATGAAGTATAAAGTTCGCGTGAGGCAATAAATTTACTAACTTTATAATAAGCTTTGCTTAGCTTTATATCTTTATATTAAATCAAGAGCAAATCAATTTCCCAAATTATGCTTTTTGAAAGATACTCTTACCGCCATACGAAATTTAATTAAAACTTTTATTAAAAACTTTTTGCCCGCGTGTATAACTTCGAAAAACGCGGCCGACTTTTCTCACGATATTAAATCGCGATAATCAATTATTTGAAAATAGAATTATTTCGCACGGGAAAAAATTATTATTTTTAGGATTCAGACGGCTTCCAGCGTCTCTGAGAAGACCCCTGTTGCCACTGCCAGTTCCCGCTTCTGCAACCCGTATATATACACGCAGCCTTCGCGTGGAGTACCTGCGCAACCCGCCTCCCCCTAGCCCACCTTCGACATTTTCGCAATTAACGGATATCTTTTCATAACAAAGATTTGGTGGCTATGAGTAAAAGTATGTTATTTTAATTTACATAAAGACTATTTAATATTAAACCGTTATAGTATTATGGTAGTAGTTTACCGTGTATTCAAAATTTTATAAAGTCAGTACTTTTAATATGAATTAGTTAATGTGTATGACAAATGTATACAATACATAAAATATATTATTTTACCATCAAGTTTTATTTAAATAAATGTTCTTGGTAAACGTAAATATCTATTTATATATTCCAAAAGTCGAAATTAATAACAATATGTGTTATATATGTATGTCAATATTATTATATATACTCGCCGTTATGTTATAATAAAAAACCATTTTCGCAACTAGTATTTATGAATTTAGAGAATAAAGAGGAAATAAATAAAAATCCTTTCTGAGTGGCTTGCGTAAAAGAGAACAAGAAGACATGTTTTTAATTTTCATGCTATGTTCAGGGCATCTCGGTAAGAGGTTTTCTAAAGGTATACATATATGACATCTGAGGTATCGGGATTGAGCATAATGTGAATTATAATTATAGCTATTTGTTCTACGCCGTTTGTTGTTTTGTTGGGTCAATAACCGGATAGTCCATTTCTCGGCAGTTATGGTAAATTTTAAGTGTTAGGCGTATGTCGATGTACATTTTTCGCAATTTCGCCTCAATAATTCTCTTGTCAATCTACTCATAAACTTAACTAAGCTTTACCTGTTAACGTTTTGTCGCAAGTTTTATGTGAAATACATCTTTAAATCATATAGTATCGTCCGATAAAATTACACAGTTTTAGAACTTCTCTTGTAATACGAGCTGTGGCTGTCAGTCTCTGAATAAAAATGTTGATTAAGTTTCTTTTGTAAATTTATTGGCTTGTAAACATTGTTATAGTACGATCTTATAATTTAGAAATCACTCAAAAATGTTTTTGCACCAACATTGTTTGTTCAGTTGTACGTAGTAGGATTAAAACTAATAAATTTTAGTTTTAAATAAACGTAAACCTCCACGTAATGGCTAGCACATTCAGGAAAAATCCCGGCATGGCCAGGTACAACGTCTTAAGATTCAATTGTGCATATAGATAACTGTAATTGCTTTATATAGATATTAAAGTTAAGTAAAGATGGACAATAAAAAGCAAGTCTGGTACTACGAGTATGCTACATATGTTTTGTAGCAATAGATGGATAATGCGACCTATTATCTAAAGACAACAATGGAGATATGGCCGGTATAACTTTAAATTTTTGTAAGCAAATACTATACGAACATAAATTAAAAATAAATCCGAATATAAAATAATCCTGACGCTTCATAGTTATTCATTTCATCATGTCGTTTGATAGATATTTATATTTTACGTATTTACATATGACTGTTTATAGGATTATTAATTTCGTTAGACAAATAAACTAATTTAAGTTGAATTGTTAAGTTGTAATATGTTTCTTTTAGCGAGTCTTCCAGGCAGAGTCAAAGCAAGTCCGACTTCTTGTATTCAAATATATGAGATTGCCCAATGCATAATAGCTGTTAGACATGCATCAAATTGATGAAATGTGCAAGATGTGTATTGCAAAACTTACATTTATGTAACTCGCAAAAGATTCCTGTATTCGCTGGAGACAAATCATTTCAAGTTAGATTGAATAAAAGTTCTTTGAAAGAACAACAAAATAATAGAAAGTTCATGCATTTCCTATTAAAAAATTTTTAGGCGTGTGTGGATTCACTTGACAATTGCATAAACGGACCTTAATTTTTTTTTAAGTTACAGGAGGCAGACGAGCAGGAGGAGCTCACCTGATGTGAAATGACACCGCCGGACACTCGCACTGCCAGAAGGCTCACAAGTATGCTGCCGGCCTTTTAAGAATCGGTGCGTTCTCTTCTTGAAGGACCCTAAGTCGAAGTTGGTTCGGATATACTTCAGTGGGAAGCTGGTTCCACATCGTGGTGGTGCGTGGGTGAAATTGCCTTAAGAATCTCTTAGTTGTGGAACGACGAAAGTCAAGGTGATACGTGTGGTATTTGAAATTTATAATTGAAATGCAAGTTACGATGTTGGTTTTGTGAGGCATTTGCCCGGCATTTGGTTTGGCAGACATGGGATTATCATACAGCCAAACATAGCCCACGTAATCAACTGTTTAGCTCTAAAGAATATTAATCAAAGCTCGAATGAAAAAAATTCTTAACGTCACATTAAATTTGTTTCAATAAGTGTATATTTTAAGGGCTGTGTACGTAATTTAATGTTTTTACTACAAGATACTAGTATATTGTAGTAAATATTATTGTTGAGTTAATCCCGAGCGCAGGGAAGATTTCCATAGATTTTAATTTGCACCGGATGAAGTACTGCTACAGAGCATAACAATAATCTTGGAGATAAGAAGTTAATTTTAGTGAAATATTAAAATACACTGCTCTATAAGCTATAGCATAAGCTGAAAATCATCGGAACATTTTTGTATGAACATAAAATTTGAATTTTCAAATCTACTCGCCGTATATTAATTCATTTCAATTACAATAAGCTAGAAAAAATATTTGAATATAAACCTAAACAAAATTATTATAAACATGATTTTAGAAGTGCAGTTTAAAATTTACATAAATCTTGAAAGAGAATATCAACAAATAATATATATTCAAATAATAATAGCCGTGTTAGGCCCGCTTCATATTTATAAACATACTTTATCAAAATAATGGCACCCTTGCAACCTGTTTCCTTTCCATCATCTAAGTTTCGATGCCCATGCGTGAACGACTAGACGACTATTACGAGTATATCTAGTATTATATTTGAGCTGACACAGGCGCCAATAATATTAGGTATTTGGAACGATGCAATGTTGTTGAAATAATTTAACGCGGCATCTATTCAACATACTTCAATGTAAGTCGCGTAAACAATCGAGAATGACAACAATGTTGATGATATTATACTAACTCGTTACCCCTTAGAGTAACAAAGGTCATACATGTTTTCTGTATGTTCACTGATGTTTTATATACAAGAAGATGATCCTCCTACCTAAGCTATACTGCATAATCAAGAACGAAGGTGGGGTAAAATACTTCGAACCAATACGTAATTAGAACTCGAAAGGAAAAAAGCATAGTTAAACTTATACTACCGCTGTTGGTATTTAAGCCGATTTGTTCAATAGACAATATTAAATCAATATATAAATACTCACTAATCAATAGTACAAAATTATTTCTTACATTAAACTATAAATCATGTATTTCATAATTATTTTTAGCTAGAATACTTTCGAATAAAAATTATAGGCTGATATAGCGATCAACATATTTTTGCAATTTAAATCATGTTTACGCAGCAACTTATGTTAAATTCCAGCCAACCTTACTAAAAATTCGATTTCCACCGCTAGCTTACTGCTACGACTTTTCGTAGCTATATCCGAACCGTCACTGTAGTTTGCAAAGCAAAAAGAGGAACCAAAACGACCCTACTTTTAAGCTTGTTTTAATAATGTCATAACAGATGTCGAATTCAGTACCACGATAAAATCCAAAATAATTGCTTCTACCGATAATTAAGGCTATATACAATAGCTAAAGACGCAGATATTTTCGATGTAGACGACGGATTGTGCGTGTGACACGCGATCGGCGATAGAGATGACGTCACCTTACAAGATTTTCTAGAGATTCTAATAGTTGAGCACGTTATTCATTAAGTCATTAAGATATTATCGCAAAAGATATACTTTAGGTCTTACATATGCTTCTGAACGATTTATTAAATCTAAAAACCTAAATATTTACACCATTATACATTGAACTCGTTCGTAGTTCAATCGATAATTCGACATCGACACTCATAAAATGTATATGGGCCTGATTTCATATTTTAAATAGTAATATCACGTTTCCCTTTTATAAATGAATATCATATTTGTAAGTTAATTACTAATAATTTTACGGCAATTAAACCTTTTGTACAGGCTATCCGCGATGGTATTGGGAAACGCACATTGACGAGACTGTGTACGTATTTGTACTATTTTTTAACATACAGAATATACTTGATTTTACTTCTAGTAGAGACTCTTGTGCCGTGGGATTTAAGTACACAGTCTCTAATTTAAGCATGACACCGGATAGATAGTACCAGTGATTTCAAACCTGATTCTTTTCTCGCTCATTGAATAAGTATATAGCCAGGATTAAAGGTACACCGCCACAGGAATCGATCTTAATTCGTTTTAGTTTTTTATTTATCAAAATTTATAGTTATCATTATTATATATAGTTAAGAATATTGTAAATACTCTATACTTTACTACGCTATACCTAACGACATACTAGGAGGAGAGAAGTAGTTTGTGTGTGTTATATTTCGGTGTAAAACACTCAAACTACTACTTAACATTACAAGCTCTATGCTCTTTTCCCCTTTTGGTTCGTTATATTGATTTATAGCATTCAAAATTATATTTTATAAGATCTATTTAAATGTCCTTAAGCTTTCATTTACGCTAGTAATATTTCGCATAAATCTCAGTAAACAGTGAAAAGTATTTATGTCTGAAGATGAAATAAAAAAGAAGGTTAAGCTTTTTCGCAGTTTTAATATCCACTTGGGTCAAGATCGCAGTCATAAACGTTTAATTTTTTATTGCAAATCATGTTCAAATCGCTTATAAATTATATATCTAGGGCAGAAATAATTCCTTCACAATAAATCTAAGCATTATGCTACCTAGATATAACGACTTTTTCATTGAATGGATGCAGCACAAAGGTATAAAGTCTCTTGTCGTTTTATTTTCTACGGGAAAATTATAATTAATTATATGTATAAGTTTTGTGAGCTTTTCATATGTTCTTACCTGTATCTTGTCATTACTGATATGTTTTCGCCTGGTTAAAGAATCACGATACTTAATTGATGACACCGGATCCTCTCCGAATACAGCCCGTTGGTAGGAGAGCCTTCGGCCCATATTAAGACTTGAAACGTAGGATTCGTTTTCCGGTATACTGGAAAAATCTTGATGTGAATGAAAAGTCTTATTTTTTTCTTTACTTTTCTCATCTTGAATAACACGCCTGAAATAATTAGTTAATCCCTCGCTGGCCAGCCATGTAACTCTGAAAATGATAAAACATGTATTATTATTAAAATACATAATACATACTCAATAATATTTTTTTACTTCATAAACTGGAAAATATTATTTTTATATAGTATTCTTGTATCTCCTCTTCTTTTTGTATATTATGTAATCCACTATTTGCTGTTCATGAATCTGTAAGATTAGCTTTTTAGTTTTATTTAGTTATTAATATTGTTTTTTTTTTTCTCTAGATTAAGGTTTTACAGATTAATATATATATTTTGTTTTTTATATAACTTCTGGTTATGCACTTCTTGCACTCATCATTTTTTTATTTATTGTTTTCTTTCTTACTAGGGTTGCCTGGAAGAGATCGCTTGTTAGCGATAAGGCCGCCCGTTGCATCCCTTGTAATTTATATGTATTGTGTTATTTGTGTTTCTTTCTAGCAACGAAGTGTTAATAAATAAATAAAATAAATAAATAAAAGTGCAGGTGCTAAATGATTGACATTCATATCTATAAATACATGTATTTCATTTATGTTAAAATTTAATGATGTGTTTCCATTTACTTAATTAAATCTTCGAATACATGAGATCGCAATGATCATTAAATTTGCTAATTATAGTTTATGTGGTGATAATAATATTTATTTTACTAAAACCTTAATTTGCGAATTTTACACAACAGTAGGCTATGACATAACAATCTCATCAAATTATACCAATTTGGAGAAGCTCATCAAGGGCTAAAGAAAGCTTAGCTGTTACTTAAGCCACTTAGATAGAAATAAGATTACCATAGATTGAATCGGAATTTGAAAAGGTATTCTACTGCCCTTAATTTCATTGCCTTTATTCAAAGGAAAATATAGATTCATAAGTTACAAGTAATACCGTACAGTTCTATACACATTATAAATAATCTCTCGATATTGTAAAGTGACGAAAGCTTGTGATCATAAAGTATTATAATTTCATGAATCATTTCTCCATAAATTCGAGAACCTATGTTCTCATAATAGTTAGTGAAAACGAACCAGAAAATTGTGATTTCAACTAAATTGCAAGAGCACGGTATCCCTAGATTTTAATTAATCGGGGTGTTCAGAAAATATTGATAATGCGAGACGTTCTCATTGGATAGAAAAAAAATATTGTCAGACTTAGTCCAGACAATCGACTTAAAAAAAGGAATTTTTTTATTTTCCAAAAATGGACATATTGAAGTTCCGTAATAAAATCCTACGGAGCTAGTAAATCAAGACTTGAGGGCAGCTTCTTTATTGTCTACTTGCGCGTAGATTGCCGATACGCCTTCATCAGTAGTGATTTAATAAATTATAAAAAATATTAGGAACACATTTTTAAAGAACGGGACAAAAAATTACACGTCATAGATATATTACACCAGTCTACCAAACATTATATGGTAATATGAATGACTAACCCCTAGACAAGACAAGGCTAAATGCAGAAACAACATCTCAATTTCTACTCAACCGCGTCTAATTGATGCAAAATGGGAAACTTCACTTTCAATTATTTGCTTCAGCAATAATCAATTCAGACCGATACTAAAATATTAACGCAATTTATCCGTAGTCCAAATCACGGCTACGTTTCTATATAAGATTATTCGTTGCTCGGTAACGTACCGTTAAAAAGACTTGACAAATATTATAAAGTTCTCGGTTTATCGCGAGATAGCATAAATGTACTGGTAACTTTTATTTGGTATATATATTCCTTGTAATAAACTCAATTCGTAATTTATATTTTTACGTTTCAATATAAGATTTGTTGCTTGGAGACGAATTGTTACAGAGTCTTCTTGACAAATCCTATAAAATTTTCTGCTTATACTGTATTATAATATAAATATATAATATATATACTATTATGCTGTACTGGTAACTTTTGCTTGGTATAAAATTTCTTGGAATACTAGTGGAACTCGAGTGTTTGTTATTCGTAATTAATATTTTTGTGTTTCAATATAAGCAGATTTGTTGCTTGGTGACGAGACAAGAGTTTTTAGAATTGTTGCTACAATATTAACAAATTAATTAGTATAATGACCACTTAGTTGTACGTTGGCTGTTACCGAATCATCATCATATTTTTATTAGCTATTTCTGTTTTAATTAAATCTAAATCCATTCAGATAATTTAAATTAATGAGACAACAAGCTAACAAGTACATAATATATAATTTCATTATTTAAATCTAAACAGGATTAAAATAGAAAGCTTTTAGAATACAAAATGTTACTTGATGATATATAAAATAAATAATTTTCTTCCCTTGTGTTGTAAAAAACATTTCTAGCGTTATTTATACTTTTCGACATTTATATTATGTGGTTTTTATATACTAGTAACTTAATTATTTTCTACTAATTTATTGATTACTTAATTATACTGAGTTTGGTGCGGATGCTTTAATGAGTCGAATTAAACACAGGCACTATATGTAAGCATTAGCCTAATAAGATATGTTTGAAATCATATATTCCTCGATGTAGCACCGCGTGAATCTCAAATATTAGGTTTTGTACCAATGATCATTCTTAGTAAATAGTTTACCTATCAAAAACCACGATTCCACCTCCACCTGTCTTAACCATTAAGTCATGAATACAATACCTGTTAGCTTTAAATTTCCTGCCGCATCGGTCGCTAGTGCTATCCAAGCCAGAACTCATAGAAATTGCCCTCGGCGTCAACATTGCTTCTTGAATGTATTCTTCATTTAAACCTGGAAATTGAATGGTATTTCTTTTAATACGACGCTAAACGGCCTCTCCATTATGGGCACATAAATGATTGGCGCAGGGCTGGGTGGACTCAAGGATAAAACACAAAACACATCGATTGAGTAGAAATAAGAGGCCCATTATGCGTTAAGTTTATTCTCCTCCCACAATGTAGAATATTTAGTTAAAACGATAACTAATAAGAAAAACCCTACCCTTCAAGAAATTATAAAGATTACATTTAATTTATACAAATGTTAATTTTAAACGCATTAACTGTTAATCGATGAGCTTTCTACAACAGTTGAAAAAACAAATACAGTCAAATAATTAGAATAATACATCACTACACTATAAAAACAACACACAATTTCTTATTGTTACTAACACAACATCCGCGATAAAATCAATTCCGATCAACTTACTGTAAGAAGACTTAATGTTATTTTTTTAAAAGTTAGTAATTCTGTTCCATTCAATTCTGTTTGTAACACGCCCACGTTCTTGTTACTTAAGAAGAGTTATTAGTTTTTGCCGATTGGCATCGTAGTAGGGATTTTTTACATTTAAGTCGGTTGGGAACCGTCCCAGGCGAGGCAAATAAATTTAGAAAATCTTTGAATGCCGAATTAATAACTTTTTAAACATAACATAAAGTCTTCTTTCAGTAAAGTTATCTACGATATTTAAGGTATTTTCCCTTCATGTCTCATAACTTTGGGAGGCCCCATATACGTAATAATAAGTATGTGAAACGATAACATCTTGAAATGGGGCAAGAGGCCAACACACGTATGAGCCAATCATGTACTCATGTACATGGTTCATACTGGTTCATACCAGTTAACCGGGTACCAATTCCAAAGTTCAATCCGTCGTCTATAAACGAAGACAATCATTGTCCACTAAATCAAGGTTAACAATAAATAATGATGAACTTACTAAGGACACTATTAGACATATTTTGAATGGAGACAGTGGACGTGCTATTTTCTGGACTCATGTTTAACGATTGATCTTTTTGTACTGCATTGCTTGATGAACTGGTGATCGTAGAATCCGAAACCAAACTGGTCTCACTTTTGCTACCAGCCATAGGGCCCTGAAAATTATTTTATTGACGATTATAAAACGTGGACCACCGAGAATACAGTCACATATACATAAGTGTGTAGTTAACCTACAAGAAACAGAGTGTTTTAAGAAAGATACCACACATCTTATGCATATATACATTATCGGGTGTTAAACAGATAAAGCAATGGGACAATCTTTACCTTTTAAAATTTAGTTAAATTCTAAATTTATTTGTCCTAACAAATTTAATGAAAGTCGTAATGTAAAAACCAACACTTAAATCTTATATCTCACATTAAATATATCTCAAAAAGGCTCTGTTCCACTTAAACGCGACATTTTCACATTAGGCATAGGATTGTAAGTATCGAGTCGATCTTACCTTCTGATTAAACCCTCCCGTTTGTCAAAATTAATTTTGACCGTATGTCCAATCTTATTCAAACTTATCAGTAAGTATGAATCTTTTTAGCTTTTAATTTTATCAATGATTTACCAGTATTCTTTAGTTAAATTCGTATTTTCATTTGTGTATTGCGAGATTTAAACTAACATGTTCTGAATCATATTGTGAAACGCCATCAAAAATTTAAATGCGATTACAAGTAGTTAAATAGTATCTACACAGAAATGTATAATGCAATTGTAAATATCTTATAGGCATAACAACTATTCAAGCAAACAATTAAGTGAATGATTCCTTTTAAATTAACCCTTAAAATGCAGTTTCATTGCAGTGTTTATAGGCATACATTAGTTGAACATACATAGATAGGCATAAAGTATATCAATCAAAGTCAAATCAATTTTCAATGTAATTTGTATGTATATAATAATGTATAGTATTGCACTATTGACTTATTGGGTTTACCAAGTGCTAATAGATGTCCCATTGCCGATCCAATTAATTGGATCATGAAGTATATAAGTTACTTGGTAGAAACTTTACAAAGGAACGAATGTGCAACTACTATAAATAGAATACCAGGAAATCATTTAATTCCATCAATACAAACGAAAGTTCTGAAGCTGAATCCCCGACAACAATAGATTACTTCTTACAAACTTTCATCTTGCTTAAAAAAGCATTTACATAATACATACATACAAGTATCTTGTTTTATTACAAATAGAAACTCCCGAATTAAAATCGTATTTAAAATAAAATTAAAATATTGAAAAAAAAAACCCACAATCTTACTTATGTATATATCACACCTTTGATTGAAAAAACTGTAATATTTAAAAAAAAATACTATTATAAAATCGACAACGCCTATACAGATTTACAGATACCTGTTTCTAAAGCCCAATATGCCTTGAGTTGAATGGACAAAGTTTACGAACTATTCTGTGCCGTTGTTGAGAATTGTCGTAGGTATAAACTAAATTGTAATATAATAAATCGATTATTTGTTGACTACAAATACAATTATTAGCTGAACTCTTCATCAAAATATCATTTATTTAAAAATACAGAAAATTTAATTATAAATTAAAATTGTAAAAACGTCTTTATACTTATATGTTAAAATGTATTTTACGATGTATAATCAGTTATTCTTAGAGGGTACCAGTCTGTAACTCCTAATATCATTCGTTATTTGGTCAGCACGGGCCCAAGGTTAATGTTGCAGCACTATGGGTATTTAAAAAGCCATGCGAAAATCACAATATAACAAATCACAGAGAAACCGAAAGAGGGATCGTTGTCATTATAAAGATTGGTCGTTGTTATTAATGTATCAGATATTCTTTTTGTCATCGTTTAAAATTTCAAAAATTTTCAATTTTTAAATCAACGAAAATAATTAATAAAATTCTAATTTAATTTAATCCCAAAACTATAAATATGAAAAGCAATTGGTACGAAAAATATTGAATGATGTAAGCTAGTATGAAAAAACTAGATCATATAAATATAAAGAACTTAAATTGTTTCGTAAGGCATGCGCAATGCAAATAAATTGTGACATTGATAACAGATTACTAGACCTTGGTTTAATTATAACACGATGATAATACATTCTGTTTGGACATTCTCATCGACCTGATATAGCACCTAAATCAATTTTATTGGTTAAAATAAATTTTATGTGCGTTTATAAAGATATAAATATCGATGGAAATCATTTGTAGATAATACCAGTAATCGTTTTATTATTTATAATATTTTAGATGTGAATTTTTTTTTAAAATAAACGTAATATTTTAAATAACAAAACTGTTACACAAATCTCTGTTGTAAATGAATCTAAAAAAATCTGAGACTTATAAATGTTATGTTTGTACACTATTTAAATTAACAATAAATAAATTTTAAGTATATAATAACTGTATGAAAATAACAGAGTAGTGTGACAACTAACTTAGTTGTTAGTTATGATAATATTATATTTTTTGGATACTACAAGACTTTAAAATGTTGGTGTTATATCCTATTCTTCTTGTTACTTTACCACATTTTTAATAGACAAGATTGAGGCTATTTTCTATTATCACAAATCTTATTGACAGAAGTCTTCATCACGTCTTGTTTGCTGTTTGTACTTAATATAATAACAGAGAAAAATTAATTGTTTTATAATGACTGTGTTACAGTTACTAGGTTATATTATACCAGTTATTCAATATATCCTGTTTTGAATATTGGAAGAATGCCTAAGTGTACTTTTCCATTACAGATTTCTACACAAAAAACGGTGCTTATAAATAAAATTAAAACTCATAAAAATTCGTAATGTTTCAGTATGTAAAAACCTGGTTAAAATTACTTACGGGTAACTGTGGAAAGTCCTTGATTTCTTCATCGTTTCCAAAATTACTTTCATCCAGGAACTGCAAAGACGTCGAATTATTTTTCACTGAAGACTGTTTTTTAAATAAATGAGCTGTGTTCCTAAAGAAGCTGCCCATCTTTTTTCTGAAAAAGGACGATTTTCGTTCCAACGGCAATTTACCAACACTGTGTAAATCTAATTCTGATTGGGTGAATCGACGATCTAACACCGATTGGTCTAGCGACATCTTCCTGGTTCGTAGGGAAGTGGGTAAAATATCATTAATAAATCTTGTATCAGGAATCATAGACTCGCTACGTTTAACTGGTTCTAGTTTAACCAGTTTATTGTTCTCGAAATGGCATACATTTTTTAAACTATTTGATAAATTTGCTTCGGAATTACTTCTTAATCTTTCCAATGCCCGATATGATTCGTGATTAGTTGCTTCATTTAAATTACTGGGGGCGCTCGCATACTCTGGATATAACACAATTACATCGTGGTTCATAGCATATGGCGGTTGGAAGATCTCGTTGTCATTCTTGAGTCTACCGTCAAAACAATCTTCACTGTCACTATAATCCGTGTTATTCATCACTTTGCTCCCAGTGGGTGCCTTTAGACGCATACTACTATTCATTTTCACATTTCGTAATATTTCCCTAATTTTTATATTTTCTTTTATACACATAACGTCTGCAACGTATTTTTCCTTCGCATTTGAAGATTTTCTTAGCTTTTGCTTGAGCCTATCCATAGTCGATTACTTTAATTTTAATTTCACGTAAAAAACACCGACACGTCTAGGTCAAGAATATACGATAATGATTATAACCACAACCCATTGGGAAGATTTTTATCACTAGCTCGATTCACGTTACACAAGTAGAACTTATTTTATCGTAGTGAAGGAAACATAATATTACGATAACACTATCACACAGAAAGCGAAGAAAATTGAGCGTTTGATTGTCGCCAGGTATAAAAACGTAAATCAGTATATGAGAACGTCCACAACCGATACACCGTATAATTTTACTGCGTTTTATTCTCTTCTCGCACTTGAATTATTTAATTGTTGTCACATTGTAAAACAAATGTTAAGCAAATAATATTTAAATTAATTGTTTTAAACACTACGTTTAAAATCTACTCGTACATTCTTGGATCTTGATAATTTACTGATAATATTGTATCTTTAGTTATGCCTCGTTATCTATACTCGGTAATATTACTTTATATATAAAATAAGTCACAGGTGTTTCTGTATTTTGAAACAGACAGTAATTCTAATGTAAATTTTAATTGAATAATCAAAAAAATTTAACCAACGAAATCCCTTTATATTCCGATAAATCTATATCGATAACTAATAAAATATTAGTTATATTTTTTATAACGAGTACGAGCCACCAACTGTTATGATTTTTTTTTACCTTTTACAAATTATAGTTTAATAAGTGATTAAAACATCATAAACGACCATCATCTGATTCGAATATGCTTGATATTTGCTAAGCAATATAAAATATAACTTCAAGAACATGCTTTATTCAATCTGAAAAAGCATGTAATAAATTCACTTTATTACGTAGCGTGGGTACACCTAATCATAAAGTGATACCAACTGTATGATTTCTTCATATTTGATATAAAATGAAGACTATTTCGTAATAATAAATCGTATAATAAATAATATTAATAATATTTTTTATCTTATTAAAATATAACATATTTTCAATCATAATATAAAGTATGGCTGTAGATGCGTCACACATGTTAGACTTTGATTAGTGTAAAAGCCGGATAGTCTCAGTACAATCGAGGGCCCAGGTTGTGAATAAATCGTTAATCGTTGAATGTTACCGATTTCAGTACAAATAGCTTTACTATAACTGTAAGTGTGTTGTGTGAAGTGTAGTGTGTTGACTCTGTCTCACATGATCCGTCTCTGTTTAAACGTACCTACTTACTAATTTCAAAGTTGATTTCGATATAAAATACATAAGAATTTTATTAATAACTTAGCTAACTTAACATTTGCAGCAGTGATCATTTTATATTATTTGTACGGTATTATTTACTTTATTTAGTTTATATTAATTATCAAATATGAATGTAAAGAGCGAAGAGATTGCATTTTATGCGTCGCCAAACACGGATTGTCTTCGTAGGGTTTGGTTATTGGGATGCAGATAGGAGCTCGATCGACAGTCACGCTCTGAGATTGTGGATTAATTATTGGGCGTAAGAGTTATAATAAAACTGTAAATACTCAATACCAATATTAATTACGTTCACAAATATAAGACTACTATGATAGATCAAATACGAAGTTTTGCTATTTAATTATTCAAATGATGTACATATTTTTAAAACAATTAAAGTTTATTTACTCTACAAATAGTTTAGCCTGGGTTCATAAATGGGAATGAAAGACGTGTAATTTAAATAAGATCTCGATCTTGCTATAAAATAAAACAACTTAGACATTTAAATTGTATATTCTATAAACCCCAAAAAATATATATATTTATATAACATGTTTCCGCTAGAACATGTATATCGTTTCATATTGATTTGATGGTATTACAATTTAAATCATTTCTTAGCGGGAACATCTGGTACATCGAATTCACTGACTTGAGCCTCAACTAATTGTTTACTTCTCAATTTAACGATAGCATGGCTTGGAACATTCGGATCCTCCATCTCAAACTCAATTAACCCTGGAAAAAAAGGTTGGTTGGTTATATTTTAAAATAAAATATAGGATTACTAGAAGTTTTAAACGTATTTTTAATAAAACAATTTTTATTTTAAAATAAAATATTTTTATTATGAAATATAAGATGCAGGTATCACAGGTATTATAACACGTCATTTAATTTGTTTCGCAGACATCCCTACTCATCGGCAAAGAATACAGAGGGTTGGCCGAGAGAAAAAGCCGGCGTAAAAATATCTCGGTACTCATTTAAAATAGCAAATCATTATACAAAATGGCAAACAACACATATTGAAAAACAAATATCGCAAATTTATTCGAAGTAGTACACTATTCTTCCCTTTCTGTTATATCAATAACTATACGAGGCTTATATGATAGGTTACTTTGTAAACAGCTTTAATAAGACCAATAGTGTTGAAATACAGTAGTCAGTAATAGCAATTGCAGCTTTAGCGGTTAAAGGATTTACAGAGTGATCTTACTGTATTCACTGTCAAAGCAAGTTCTCACTTAAGCTTATAACGTAATGGGATTTCAGCTTCCGTTCTCTGTTGCATAAATATACACTAACCTGTAACCTGTAATTTCAACCTTTCATAACAAAACTTAGTACTACGTAATGTTTACCGTAGAAGATCTTTGGTTTTTTTCTGTCTAGGTTTTGTATATCTATTTAAATAAAAAGTGAATGCAAAATATGTTGCGAAGCGCCGTACTCGAAGGCTATGGCACCAATGTGAAAACTTTTTTAATTCCTTGCACTCTGAGGAAAGTATTTATGGAAAAAAATTGAAAGGAAAAGCCTAAATAGTTTTTGTTCCGGAAAAGTGTAGGGTAGCATATCTTTGATGTTTTTCTAAGTCTATAATGGTAGTATATTGTTACAAGCCAGGGGGATTTTAACAAATCAACAAGGAATTTCAATTAACTAAAAAGACGCAAATAACGCCCAGAACACATTAATTGTGAGATACAAAATACTGTCACTAATTATTTTAATTACATGCTCGTCACACAGTACTTTGCATTTAATTTATAATAAAAATAATTTAGTGGCAATCACGAAGATTGAAAACTAAAATTCTACCCTGAGTAATATTCTACCTTATTAAAATTATTTTGCTACCAGCTGTCAAAAGGTCGACATACCTTTATCTGTGTTTGTACAATTATTGTATAAGCTAAATTAAAGGTTTTTAAATTATTCCTGTTTAATTAAATCTCACACTATCTTAAAAGTTTTTAAGATTCATTATTTAACTGACTTTCATTATTTCTTGTACGATATATCACATTACTGTGCCAATTGTGTGTCAATATAAGGATAATTACCTCCTTCGGCGACAACTTCCTCCTTGTAATTATCCCGCATAGTCCTGGCCAAGATGCCGTGATAGAACGCATTAGCATTAGCCCTCACTTCAGCTGTTACATCCATCTTGGACACAGCCTGGATTAGAACGTTGAGTTTCTGTTTTGCCGTTAGAATCAGCTTGTCAACTATATTAATAGGGTACATGTTTGAATCTTGTAAACCTCAATAGTGCTGCGCCGGCAATCAAAACCTGAACCTCCAAATTTTACTCTACATGACTTTACCAGTAAGCCACAAGAGCGGTTAATAATTGTAGATAGAAGATAAGGTAGATGTTTTACTTAACATATTAAAATTAAATCTAACGAAAAGCTAAGGAATATACCCTTTATGTAAGGAACAATTGATATCAATTCAATTTCAATGAAAACTAAAGTAACCTGCGGCTACTTCAGATATTTGTTACACATTCGGACTTACAATCGGCTTCAACCTCGGGCACTGGTTGGATCATATCTTCAAGGGCATACTGTATCGCAGCTGGAACTGGCCTCCTAGGAACATTAGGTGCTCCTGAAAAAAAATCCATAATCATACGTAATGTGTTCAAAAACAAGAATATAACCTCTGGATTATTTATGCAATTGCTAAATTCTATCATGTAGAAGAATAAATCATTGGTGGAAAAATTAAAGCATTCGAAATATTAACCTATTAGGCAACAGTTATATTTAATGGTAAATCACTTTTACAGTGAGATAAAAAGACAACGCCCACCAACACTTGACAGCAATTGATTAATTTGTTGTAGAGAAGTCTTCATCTCGATAATAAGTTGTCCCCTGTCGTTCAACGCATTGGTCAAATTCTTTTCCTCACGATCTTCAGCTTCTAACGCAGCCTTCAGCTGGTTCTTTTCAGTCACATACCTGTTAAATCAAAGATTTTGCAGAACTCGGCTTGCATGTTCAACTATGGTTCTACAAAGTACCGTTTCACAGAATTTATATATTTTATAAAACAAATAGTTGCGACACAAACGAAATATTGGATCATCATAACCCGGCTGTAGCGTCTTAATCTTAAACGAACTACTCAGAAAAGATTTCATTTTAATTAAATTCTCCTAACGATCCAACTATTCTTAGAATTTTCTTTCAGCAAAGAGACTGCAGATAAATTTCACAATAATTCACATAAACGAATATTTTTCACAGTATATTGGTTCTGGAGCATGTGGTATGGGGAATAGAAATTCAAACGAAATAAACTAGAACTTCAACGACTTACATTATGAAAACCACATTTATTTCGTTAGAGACAATAAGAGAAGATTTAGGAAATAATCATAATTGTTTAGTATTTTCAAATAAGAGAAGAAATAAAAGCAAAAATAAAATATTTATAAGCCATTAAACTTTTACTCTTAATAACAAGTTGTTGCCTTACACAGTGCGTTTTCCCACTGGCAAATCCCATTTGGCAAACATTCATTTGATATCAACATTTTATTAAAGAAGTTGTGAAAAAATTATAAGATATTGTTCAGGGTTGAGACCATTGGAATTACTCCAAAATAAATAAATTCTGTGATTACATATTTCTTTCTATCACTTATATATAAAATAATATAAGCGACGGTCTTAATATCAATCTTATGATCTTCTCAATTAAATTATTGGTTAAAGCCTCTTCATGTAAATTGCCTATAATTAATTGTATCCCACACAGCCCGCAAGCCAATGACCCGATGCCTAGCAAAAATAATCATCGTTTTGCGTTGGAAATCACAGAAGATTGAATTCGTTACAGGAATTTATAGGATTTCCGTCCTACTGAGAAAAATAATTCGCTTAATTTGACTAAATATGTCTCGTAATGAAATTTTGATTACGATGAAAATAGTCCTATTAAATGTTCAAAGCGATTCCTGAAGTCGTATAAGCTCTATACAAAATGTCCGTGAAACATATTGACGCTGCCGAGCTTTTAGACGCTTGTCTGTAGTTATATTGCGGTCGCACGTCACCGTCACACAAATTTTCCGAACAAACTAATCCGACAATGGTATTGATATCGTGGATGCTGTTTAATGACAAAAGCCATTTCAAAATATCAATGAAAATTCCTGCAGGTTTCTAAAAATACAGATAGATCAATCGATTTCAATTTTGTGATATGTATATAATATCTATATTTATTATATTGTGAGTTTACTTTATTAAAGAAAGCATCGGCATTTATTAATGGTGTAATAAATAAATTAGACGATAAAAATCCAACGACAAAACCATTTGTATTTATTAAAACGGAATTCTAATTATTTTAGCCGTTTAAATCGTAAATATTAAAAAGATACTGATAAAACTAAACTAAATGTGTTATGTCATTAGCATATGTAGGTACAATCGTTTCCATAGCTAGCAGCCAAATATATTATATTATTATAATGTATTTGGCTGCAATTTATATTAAATAAATTGAATATAATATCTAACTGACAACGTAGGATAGTAAAATTCGACAGTATTGACTTCCGATTGAATTTATGGTTAACTTATTTGAAATTTCGTTGTAGAAAGACCCTAATAAATATTATAATATTTCTAGATATTTGCATACATGATTCACATTTAAAAGAAGTATTGTTACAATATATGGTCACAAATGTGCGAGTCAACCGAATAAGGTAAACGCAGCCTGATGAACACCGGAGTATGTAACTGTCACGTCCCGTTGGCGGCTCATTAGACCAGGTAGGCTCTTTGCTTATAAAGTCGAATATTGAATGGATACAGACAGACGCAGCAGGACTAAATGTCATTTAATCGAATAGTAGGACTCGGATCGAACGTGCACATGTCACACAAAATGTCGCTTATTGTCATTCTGAACATAATTAAACTCATTAATATTCAAATCAACAAACGTGTTATATCCACATTGTTGCTAGACTTCATTTTCGACGGTGTGTTATGGTTATGTTAAAACTTGAAAAGTAATATTGCATTAACCTATACATTAATATAAATTTAACGTTAATAAGCTAGAATGCAATTAATTAGTTTATGCGAAGTGGAAACTGATTAAGTCCCATTGAGATGCTCACTTCAGCCGTAATACATCAATTATTAAGGAATTACACTAATGTACGGCATTATGCTCAAATTATCAAGTGTAATCTGTAATATTAGTCTGTAGGTTATAAAATTCAAAATCTATTTTTTAATAAAAATGTCTGCCCTAGACAGGAACAATACGTAAAATCAATAAAAAATAACAATGGGACAGGTTTGGAAAACTTGAACTATAGGATTTCAAAAAGGATTCCACGAAACAAGGGTTACCGTACAAAATGTGACCAAAGGCCGAATTTTGTCTATTCCGACGACTGCTGCATTTGAATTCAACTACGTTTACACCGTGACTTTCGGACTTTCAGACTTTTAAAACTAAAAACTAAAATTGAAACTGACATATTCTTAGTGCGCCGTGCACAGAAGGCTGATCGCCTACTTGTATATTGAAGAAAATAATCAAAGAAAGATGTCCTTTGAGGCTGCCCGTAAAGAGTTATAGCGTCCTGGAATAATCGCCGATCAAAGAATACTGTTATCTTGTTCTTCGGGGTCAAAGGGACTACAACTATATTCAAATTTAATACAGCGGCAAGTTATTTATAGTATGGAAGAGACAGCTTGTTAATGATATAAATATTACAACCATAAAACCAAATGGACTTGGATAGTCTGCGTAAATAAATAAATTCTAAATTTGTACCAACAACACACAAAATATACCGTCAATTCTAAGACGTATATAACAATACAAAGTACTTTACCTTATTCCGGGATATGTGAATAACAAGACTTACTGCGCCGTTTTCTCTTGACCCACGTTTTTCAAAGTGTCCAACATCAACATTGCGTGTTTTCGATCTTCCATGAGTGCGTCTCTCTTTGCACCATTCAACGTTAATTGCATCATAAGCCTCTCGGTCTGATATGTCTGCTCCTTTAATCTAAAACAAGTATAAATAGGTAATTATAGTCCCAAAAAAAGTGTTTATGCCCACTACACTGTTTTATATCGTATTAGACTGTTTTATAAAATAAATATTCTTTGTATAAAATGGTATGAGATTATGCCCTATACACCGCTGAGTCACCAACTAAGACTCCGAGCCAAGCGCGGAGTGTTAAGAATCGTCGGCGAGATCTTGCCGCTCCCTGCAGGACACGCGACCTTACGACACTGGAACGTTAAAGTATTTTAAATAATTCCGTTATCATATATATATTCGGTTGATTACATAACAGGCGTAGGGTGGCATATATAAATACAAGCTGTTTTGGAGTTTTAATAAAACTTCAAAAGTTATGTTAGCCCAAAATTACAGTTTACCGTAAAAGAATTTTGTCAAACGACGGCACGAGGGTGGCCTTTTGGAGTTTCTTACAAATTCCCATCACTTCCTCAAGCTCCCAATGTACTGAATGCTTACTGCCCGTATCTTCGTCTTCATATAAATCATCTAGATTTGTTGCCTCCTAATATAAAAATGTAAACGAAGTTATTTTTCAAATAAAATTTCAAGCAACAAGTGCTATAAGATGGAAAGGACTACGAACGTGCATATAATAAAGTAAAGACAATGAACTATGCGCTCAACAATTTAATATCGCAGCTGAAATAACCGAGAAAGGATATTTGCTTTGAAAAATTGATAAGTTTGATTTCCGATATATGAGAAATATTGTGAATGCATAGAAATATAAACAATGACATTGTGTTGAAGCGCTGTTATAAAAACCTTGTATAAAGTATTATTCACTATTACTTAAAAATTGTTCATACAGTGCTTACAATTAATCTCGAAACGAATATTTTGTATAGATAATTTCGACCAATAGTCACGCAGCCACTACTTTACGTCTATTGATCAGGTTTTAATAGGCGTATTTTACCTGTGATCAACGTGATAATTCAAGTGGCTCGTAAATACTGGAGCAGAAAAGCATGGAGAGAACTAGAGGAGACCTTTACCCTACTTGGGGTTCCAATAACATAGTTTTAGATGAATAGTTATAAGATAAAAATATTATTTAAGGTTGTTGGAAATAAATGGGCTTTATTATTATTTATTATTAAAAAAAAATCAGTGGCGCTACAACCTCTAGGTCTTGGCCTCAGATTACTGAATCTGTTTCATGATCATTTTTAAATCTAATAGGCAAGTAGGTAATCAGCCTCCAGTGCATGACACACGTCGTCGACTTTTTGGGTCTAAGACATGTCGGTTTCCTCACGATGTTTTCCTTCACCGTTCAAATTAAATTAAATACGCACATAGAATGAAACTCCATTGGTGCACAGTCGGGAATCGAACCTACGACCTCGGGTATGAGAGTCACACGCTGAAGCCACTAAGCCAACACTGCTCATATTATTTATTATTACTTTGCCTATTTAAAAAAGTAAGGGCCTGGTGGTTTGACTTTGATTTTGCACATATTAAACTAGCTAGTTCGGTGAACATAGGAAAACTAAGACCCAAAAGGTCTAAAGTGCGTGAAGGCTGATCACCCATTTGCCTATGAAAATAATTGAAAACGATAATTTGAAGCATAGACGTAAAAAGTTACAACGCCACAGATGGTTAGTATGTCAGCAATGTGTTAAACATTTATCTCTCTAAATAAATATGATGTAGACATTCTCTAAATAAATAGATACCTCTTTTCTGATTAAATTTGGAAATGAATCAGTCAAATAAGCTACTTCCCGTCGTACGAGTTTCAATGTCCTTTGTCTCTCTTTCATATTAACTTTAATCTCCTTCTCTAGTTTGCTAAATTCAAACTTCCTATCGTCAAGATATTCCATTGCCAACTGTCCCATTTCTGTTGCACCCATCAGGCACTTGCCTTGGGCCCTACAGTCAAGTTTCAAAGCCTCCAAGACTATAGTGAAATATGATGAGTCCTAAAAAAGTATTCATTCAATCGCTACATTATCAGACATTACTTTCGCTTATTAATCACAACAAATTTAATTTAATTGTACAAATGGTGTTAAACAAAACAATTACATAGGTTTTCTTATAATTAGGCAGGCATATACCTTTGTTTTTTTTAAATTAAATGTCAATAGACCATTCTATTAACATTTAATTTACAAAAAAACTTACTTTAACTTACTTTTAACATAATAGGTGACCCTAACTCAACAAGAATGCATATCCAAAAAAAATACACACAAATAAAAACTACATCAGAAATTAATTAGGAAAAACCAGCTTAAGAATATTTTCAAAATTATTCATTTAACTGATTATAATAGACACAAATAGTAGAACATTTATCAGTTCACTATTCGCACAGTTCGTTAACCTATGTAATTCGTTGACTAATGTAATACAGCAAATGAAAAGTATCCTTTTCAAAAGGTTAGGTTTCTTAGCTGTGGTCACATGTTGTAACAGCGGAGGATATGACCTTTTATATATTTTTGTATATGTTATTATATACATAATAGCGGACCCGACAGACGTTGGCCTTTATGATATTTCAAGCGATTAGGGTATTAAACAAAGTATGCAAGTACCGACAGCAGCGCCATCAGCCGGGCTGATTTGTGAATCTAATCCATCCAGGGCTCCACCCAAACGCATACAATAAGTCATTCATATCAGTCCAGCCATTTAAAGAGGAGTTTAGTTACATACCCACGTACAGTAGGATTATATATATGTATATGTAAGCTATCCTATCTTTTAAGTTAACATCAAACTGCACACCGTGAGCAAATTTGATTGAAATCGGTTTAGTAGATGAGGAATCCATAGCTGAAAAACAACGTGACGCGTAATTTATACAAATTAAGTAGAGAACAATACTAATAAAAAAACGACAATTCGATTTTTTTTATTAAACTATTCCTAGCTGGGAAATAATAGATGTCTATTATTGTATTGTTATATATATACAAAAAAGTATATTTGATTCTATTTTTATAAATAAAAAATTGTCACATGGTTGTCATATATGTATTCCTTCATAAATTTGTGTTTAAGAGCATGAGGAAATACGTAAAAGTATATTGTTATGATGTAGGTCGTATCACACGTTACATGTAACTATTCTAATAATTTATTAATCAAGTCCACAACTCCTATTTGGTCAAGGACGGATCCAGGGTTAAGGGGCCATGACCCGCACTACCTACAAATAAAGAAGCACAAAATGAAAATATAGTATATAGCATTAGTTCTTCTAAGCAAACGCTCTGACGTCTGTGCAACATACTATAAATCTTTAATCGAGTAAACGTTCATTTTGCCAAGCGCAAATCTCGAAGACGGCGGCGCAAATTCCAGTAATTTTATTTTTATTTATTCCTTGAACTCTGAAAAATGATTTTATGGAGATAAAAATTTGAATAATTTCATCTTTAAACAGTTTTTTATATATTTCTGTAGCATAGCAAAATGTTCCATATTTTGGTATGTGGCTACTAATTAGGGAGGCTATGTAAAAAAATTATATAAAGGTGAGTTCGCGGGGGCAGCTAGAAAATTAAAATACAGTAAACATCTTATAAAAAGCATTCCACATCTGTAGGTGTATTGTGTAGGTTTAGGAGTCTCATTGAAAATAAGCTTTCTTAATTATGCCGGTGAAACCTACGCTATCAAAGATATTTAAATTAAATGTAATAAGCGGAATATAGAAGCTTCACAATTTACTCGTTCTAAAGTTCCTGCAGTGAGTTGCTAAATTCAACACCGAGCCGAGATACGAAAACGCGAAGAAACTTACTTTAAAACGTATTAAATCTTTTATACTTATTTAGCGTCTAGAAGACATGTCTGTTGAATTTCATATAACATTCCTTTATAAGCTAACTCATTTCTCGGATCGTTTCATTGATTATTTGATGAAGACTGATTTATGTGCCAACGTGAAACAATCATTTCACCAGAAATCAAAGTCCCCCAGAACGCGGTACATAGAATCAATTGAATGACATCATTTAAATAAACTCTAGTGATAAATTAATAAATATAATATTAACGATAATGCAACGCAGCTACGTTTGGCAGAGTCTAAAAAAAAGAAAGGTAATGGAAGTGATTTTTTTAACTTCCGATTGAATTAACTAATTTAAACCTTTACTAAATACCGTTACACTTAATAAACGACTAAACAGCTGGAAACCAAGGCTACTGTATAAATGTCCTTTTATATCTACATATTATATAAATGACATTGAACGTGACAAACACGGCTCACGCTTTGTCATTGACTATTTTCATAAAAATTAGTTTGATGTTAGCGGGTGATGTATGTCGAAAAATGTTTTTGTCTCAAGCCCACAGAAGCTGTGACGGACCACAAACAAGAGCATCTGACCGGCTGACCTATACGGTCGATATTGTGTCTGTGCCATGTGGGATATTTTTCAGCTCCGGAAAAAATAAAATAAAAAGTGATTATTGTTTATAAGTACTTGCGTATTTTATTTTTATTATTTGAGGTCCGTTTCGATTAAAAGTACCTGTGTCCGTTTTCCTTTTCAGTTTTCAGTCCAGTTATTCTAGCGTACTTTTGACAACACCAAAAATGTGTACAAAAGATTACATTAATAGTATAAAAGTACAGAAAAAATACTGAAGAATATTTTACTAATAAAATGGTAGTAAGAAAGATGAAAATAAGTTTTAAGTACAATTATTTTGAAACTGGCTTAACATGTCTGAAACTCGAATAAGGTAACTATTGACAAATCAAATACTTCTGAACTTATACACAGGGCAAACTAATATTTATTTCGAAAAAGTTTTTAATAGGTTTAATAATAACTGTCTAGGAGATAAGACAACTTTACCTTTTTGAGTATATCCAAAATTTTCTTGTACATAACTTTTATGGCCAATGCTGCATTCTTTTTTATATTAGCCCGTTGTACATAATTAGCAACAGCCTGCTCCTTTTTCTCTGAGGGCAATTTCCCACCAACTTCGAACAATAGGCGATCACGTAACTCCGCTGATTCTAACTAAAACATATTCAAATTAGGAACATTTATTTCAGAGTAATGTACTGATTATTTAAAACCTTGAGAAGCGGTGGTAGCCTAGTGGTTACAGCGTGCGGCTGTCATCCCACAGGTCGTAGGTTTAACTACTACAAGGTCTGTACGCATGCTAATGTCCAGTTCCTTTCTCTTATTTTCGGATTAATAAAGTATCGTATGTACGGAGGTAAAATTTCTTAACAAGTTAATTATTATGCATTTGCAAAATATCTATTTTCTGGCATCTACAACATAATAATTACAGATTAATGCATATACATTTCTTCGTACTACGCATATAATAATTTCATACTTGAGTTACTGAAGCATCAACTAAATAATTTCATCGCCTGACTGCAAATTCCGTAAATTAGCAGAGGATTTCTAGGATTAAATCTACTAAGATCGGTTAACTGAAATGTTTCTGTGTGTGTTTATTACTGTATTTCCCTGCGTAATTGGAATCTTATTAGTGTTATGTGAATTCATTGCAGATTATTTTAAAATAAATCTTTGAAGAGATTTACCGCGTTTTCTATCCTATAACCCAGGTTGATGTAACAAATAGGTGTCATAATTGGGGATAGAGATTTCTCTATCCCCAATGTATTGGCATTGACAAATGTCAATCACAGGGACAGACAAAGGAACAGATACGTTGCTTGGTGGAGGAAAGGGGAATGGTTAGGCGAATAGAAAAAATAAAAATATAGGTTTTATGAATTGACACCAATTTTAAGAGATAGCTCAGCGACCAATTGAGATCTTGCAAGAATGGGGTCCGGAAATACAAAAGCTACTAAGAAAAGCCTACGCATCCTTACTAGTATCATGCAGCAGACAAGATATTAGTGCAAATCTTCAGTGATGGAATAAGACATCGTGAAGTCAGGATGATTTGAACAAGGACGTGAAGGTTCTAACCGAATTAGGGCTGTCACAGAAAAATATAATTGTGGGCCTACCTGTTGGTAGGCCCTCCCAACTTCATGCCCTAGGTAAGACTTCCGAGCTAATAAGTGCGAGCTAATAATACTCGATACTAAAGCTTCACGAACAGTAATCACTGATCAAATACCAACTTCTGAACATGTCACAAAAGCCCTCATAGAGGAAACGCTCGTTACAGTAACGGGTGAGTGCATCGGTCGGGAAGAAGGAACCGTTAACTTAACCAATCGGTTGAAGTTTCTACAGACACAAGGTGGCTCTTGCCGACATTCCTAAGTCATCCACTGATGACTGCATAATCGGCTTAGACCTCTGCCTAGAAAGTTCTCAAACATCGTTCAAGATTATTCCCAGGGTTAAGCGGGCTGAAACGCAACTTGTTAACTCAGTTTTCAGTGATATTCCAAGAGATTAATATTGAAGAGATACAAGTGCGAATAGTGAAGACAAGTGAAAGTCCGTGTAAAATGCGCGTAATTGAAGTAATTAGTGACGGTTTTTATTTTGTGAGTGTTTATTTTTGTCTTGTATAATGTAATTAGACTCCTTGCTGGTTATTTTAAAAGAAAGTCATAAAAATATTGATAATTAATTTTCATTCTCAAAGTATCAATTATTATAAACTTAGTCAACCTCTCTAAACACTACTGGACTGTTCTGATACCAAATATTTTGCAATTGGGCCTATAATACCGATTATAATAATTTTAGATTATGTAATTATCACTTTCAGAAAACTTTTTGGTTTATGTCTCATTAATAACCGAATTTATCTTCAGCAAAAGTTTAATAAAGTATAATTCCAAACCACATTCGAAAAACAAAATAATATTGTTTGTAAAAAATAATGTTATTATTTCATTTATAAATATAATGTAATTATTTTATTTATACTATGCTAATGTTCAAAGTACCTGCGTTAGGCGAAACGTCTCCATTTTCTTTTTCTTCGTATAGCGAATTCTATCGAGCTGTTTCCTTTTATTAAAATTCTCCTGATGAATGCTTTCCAATACTCGCTGTAAATAAAAGTTCAATTGTTATTCCATGGTTTTTATTCCTCTTTATAATTCCAGCAATTAGCTACGCCTCCACTAACTCGCAAACAAAACAAATTATTTGTTTAATTATTTTTGTACACGAAACCTGCCATTCTATTTTTGTACCAATTACAAAGAATGTTTATAAACATATAATAATATGTTTTATATCTAAAATAACTTTACGTATACGTACTTTTTTTAATTAGATAACTACAGCGAACTGGAGATTGCAACTTGAATAAGCATTTTAAATCATATGAGTTTGAAAAGCGTTTGAATATATGAAAATATGATGAATAGTATAATATTCGGAAATATTGAAGTTGATGGGACACAAAGCTAAACAAAAGCTCGAGTCACTTTTATATTTTAGGGATTAATTATTAAAAGATTTATTTTTCATCTTGAGTTTGTTTTGTTATTCGGTTGTGAGTGGAAGCTGTCGAACTGTCTGCCACATAATCCATTAGGCGGTGACTGGACTTCAAAGATAAGTCGCAAAATCTACTCGAACACCTTTTGTCCAATATATAAATAATCTGTATTATATTTGTATATAAATAAGTCCTTCGTGACAATAATTAATTTAAATGTCTAAATGTTACTAAAATCTCACACAATTAATACATACAAATAAGTGATTAAAAAAATAACAAAAATGAAATAACACACCCTATGTAGATTAGATATACACCGCTAAGTTTAAAATATTAATTAGTTATTACTTTTATTAAACAAAAACAAATAAAACCCAATACTTAAAATGTTTTATAAGCCCATATAAATGTATACACCCAAAATATATAAATATAGCAATAGCAAACTGAAAATAAAATAGTCTTATAAAAAAAGTAAAATAATTAACATAAACTTGTTATATCAGACAATGCCATTCTCCATCCTTCTCTACTTCGTTGACCGATCAAATTTATTATGTCTACCTTCATTTTTGTCGCTGTTTAGTTTTGTAATTTTACATACGTACCTACATCTGTATGTTTTAATAATTATTATTAACCTTAGCTTATATTGTTTCTCAGTAATTGAGTTATGTATGCAATTCTTATGAGAAATAAAGTTATTCTTAAACTAAAAAAATGTCTTATGCTACCTATACCATACTAACTATCCTTTAAACAAATAAAACATACAGAATACAACTTGACGAGTTCGGTTATATAAAATAATCTTATCAAAAAAAGAGTCTTGTGCAATTTTTTAAATGTATAAAAGTCATAATATAACCCATTTCATAAAAGTTGAGTTATATGAATATGACAATGATATATGAGTAAATTATGCTACACAATATACTTATAATATTACTAAAACATTGGTGACAGAAATCCTAACAGTGTTTTTTATCTGTGGTAGTTCTGTGCAATATTAACGAGCTCCGTTAAGTATCTTACAGAGCTGTCATAGGTATCGCATAAAACACTTGTTGGGAATGGAACGTTTGGAATTAAGCAGATTACTTGAACACAGCGAGCACCTGATTTTGCTAAGCTTCCCTTGTTTACAAGCTTCGATCGTACTGTACGTACGTTGTTAATATGCCTCAAATAGATTTCAATTAAACCCACACAGGTAATGGTCTAAATGTATCGAATAAGCTTTTCGTTGTCCGCGGCTTCGACGTGTATAAAATTTAAATAGTTTACTAATTGACAGTCAGTTGATAAAATGCAATGCAAGGGATTTGCTAAAAGTAGACAGAAATAACGTAAAATTCACACATTAAACAGTTAGTACCTTATTATAAGATTGAAAAAGAATTTAAAATATCCTTTTTAGTTAGAGTTTGGCTATTAGAGAACCTTAATAATACTTAGGTAAGATTTTCTATGAATGTGTTATTAGATACTAATTCAATTTGAAACGCTTTTTCATTTAACGCTTTTTTTATTTACCTAAAGAAAATTATAGATCATCAGATAACCATACCCAAAGCGGTTCACCGGTCTAAGGTGCCCAAATGTATATCTACCCCACATAAGAAGCATTTAACAAATCCAAATATATGATTGATACACATTTACTATTATTTAGTATACGTTAGTTAATAAATTACTTAGCTTAATATTTTATTAATTACTGAGTTTAATATTGTATTTTCTTCGACGCACGACATTGTAAATTATTGCCTTTGGAATAATAATCATTTCATAAATTCTCTCTCGAAACATTAATATAAATTCTCGACCTTAATCTATAAATAATTTTGTATTTTGAATAATATATTTCATTCCAGTAAAATAGATCTGTCAGTTCCAATTCAAATCAGCCACGTATATTTTAGGTTTTCCAATATGGTTCCCATTGCTAATAAAATATACAAGAAATGAGCGCATGTAGTTCGTAAGCGGATTACAAGACTAGTTCATGGAAAATTTATTAAGTTATATATTTCATTTAGTGCACAATATACGATGTCTGGATTAACCGCTAAATGAATTTAATGTTGTTATTTTCATTTACTTAATTCTGGAATTTCTATAAACAATGGAATAAATATAATTAAGTCCTGTAGCCTAATTTATTAAAATAATTAAATACAAAACTATTCGATTATTTTAAGGGTATTAAAAAATATTGGTATAAGAAAATATGAAAAATTACCACATCGGCTACAGTTTTAACTAAGCTGCTGACATGGCCGAACAATTTTATTAAAAAAAAACACTTACATCTGCCTGACTATTCATATAAGTAAGCTGCAAGCGTTTGTGTTCCTGAAATGCATTACGTAGAAACTGCTGGTCCCCATAAACAGCTACGCCCAATTCCTCTCGCTTAGTCGTAATATCCTTTCGTAACTGTCGAATATCGCGACAATATCTCTTTTTTTGCTTCGACAAGTCCCCCTCATGGATTTTCCTATCACGTTCTGTAATATTGAACAAAATAATGCTGATTTATTACTAATCAATAAACCAAACCAATAATAAAATAACACCTTTGAATTAAAAAATACAATACTTATTAATTAAAATAATTATTAAATTAATAAAGACTAAAGCTAATAAATAAGACTTATAAACGTAAAATAAGTTTCTTAATCTTTTCATGGCAATACAGGAATCCTACAATTCAGTTATTCAGTAATAGGATTAAATAGGAATAAGTAAATGTTACTCTTTTGAAAGTTCCAACTTGTGTTGCGCTCAATTAACAACATTTCTTAGCAGAAAAACTTTCCGAGATATTGATTATTTATAAATTTTATTCAATTGTAAAATAAACCTTAATACATAACAATAAAGTTTATTATAGTACATGAAACATAAAATTAATGAGGCAATCTGAAGTGGTGATCTTGGTATCGGCTTAGTTATAATAAGGCATTAGGTATAAATTAAATTTAGTCATGACTAATTCGTCTATAAATTGTGATAATTTGATTAATGTTTTGAGTATTTTATTATTAAATGGACTAAGATTATCTAACAAGACCATGTTTGGACTCACGTAATTTTGGTACTAATTGTCTCTAATAGTAAAAATATAAACCAATAGATTTTTCACAAACGTATTAAGTACTGACGAATGTGTAATTTAAATTCAAACACCGCTCTAATAATTTAAAGTAATTTCATTGCTTGCTTAAATCAGCTTATCGGGCATTCTTTACATGACCATACACATACTGTAACACTTAAATAAATTTAAAGTGACCTTGACATGAGAGTATCATGTAATAAAGACAACGAAACATTATTTAGCTCATTTAGAATTATAATACGTATAATAATAAGTCCCACTTATGTGGAAAAATATTATCAAAAACATTTGCGATATTAATAAAGATTTAAAAGGAAGTCTACTCTAATAGCTATTAAATATCAATTTCAAAACTTACTACCCACATCTTGACATTATTAAAGAAACCCTTATAGAACCATTACAGCAAGGACAATGTAAATCTCAGGAGTCTGATACAATGCAAAGTTTTAGATAACGGTTAATGCATAGAATTCATTGTTGACCATTTTCAGTTTATTCTTTGTTAATGCTTTCAAAGTTAAGTATGTTTTCCATTAGGCATGTACTGTCATTTGAGAAGTCGCACAATATAGGTGATAATAACAATGTTATCATATATTTTGTTTCGTCTCAGATTTAATGTTTTGTTCGAGACATTGTTTACCAGTTTAATGTATTTTAGAAAGTGATATAGGAATTACGTAGTCGGTTACATAAAAATAAAAAATTGGTTAAATTCCTTAAAAAGACGAAGCTAGCTATGCTCCGACTAAGTTGACTAAAATGCTTACTAAGACAATCCTGTAAGAAAACCATCTTTAGAGTAAATCATAAAATTTGCGTTTTACACTACATCTTATCTCGTCTACTATACCCGTATCTACGTCTTTTGCTCCTGATCCAAGGAAAAATGCTTTTTCTAAAAGACCATTTCACATATTAGTTAACCTAGAAGTGGTACATTCTACGATAGGCATACAGATTTAACGGTTTTTATGGGATTTTCCTAGTGTTCTGCGATGGTTTTTTGATGTTCAAATGTCTGTTAAAAGAAACTATGTTTGAAGCTGGGTGTAAGCTGGCTTTAATTGTTTAAAACATGCGCTAATACATTAACTTATGGGGTTGCGACGCTTAAAAATGTAACTTAGCTCATTAAGGTTTTAAAATCTAAGTGACACTTCAATCCCTTCAACAAGTGTATTCGACCTTTTTAGACATCGGAAACAATAATGTAATATAACAATTTATAAGTGTGGCAAGAGCTCATTTTAACTTCAAGTATTTGATGATTTCTTAAATGTTCCTTTCGCTTCTTATTATTAATTAAAATATAACTAGTCTTAAATATTGTTGCATAAAAACATTTCTTTTTTCAACTTTTTCATTAATTGAATTATACTAACCGGATATTATTTTAATAAAACGCGATAGATTCCCGCTAGGACTATGTCGCGTATTATAAAACAAGACCTGTAACTCGTTGCTTATCATAGATATATATATAATTTAATTTAAACTAGAGTTATATATAGTTATATAACCTAACATAACATTAAGTTACATATATACCTAGTCCAGCAATAAGTTCTGTTAAAATAATAATGCGTTTTTCTATTGAGAAAATGTTTTTAATCGGTGAAACGGATTTTTCTTCTTTTTTTAATTGTATAGATACATATATATATATGTATCTATATATGTATCTATATGTATCTATACAATTAAAAAAAGAAGAAAAATCCGTTTCACCGATTAAAAACATTTTCTCAATAGAAAAACGCATTATTATTTTAACAGAACTTATTGCTGGACTAGGTATATATGTAACTTAATGTTAGGTTATATAACTATATATAACTCTAGTTTAAATTTTTATTAAATACCGACATTATAAAGTAACAATCAATATTTATGGACTCTCCAACAGAAAAATATTTTTTCAATGAATCTTTTCGGTTCTTTAATATTATATAACAAATAATATATATACGTTTAAACCTTACCATATAATTTTATGAGACCACGATATTGGTTGATCTTATCTTTAATAACCCAGTTCTCATCTTGCATTCCATGAATGCGTACTTTTGCAGCCGACAACATTGTGGCTATATAATAAAATCTTTAAAAAAAGTATATTTCCAATTATTACATCCAATAAAGTTTATATTAAGTTCACACAGCATTGAAAGCTTTCAACGATGATTTATTTACAATTTGTGTCATTTAAATTTTTAATAACCAAACAGGTTCTATAGCTAATTAATGTCCAGTGAAAGACATATTAATGTTTGAACAGATCACATGGGGGTATCTAAATTCCCAACTGAAATATACATAATATATATGTAATGAAAACTAACAAGAAACGGCTAAGATATTTTAATAATGAATGTGTTTATTTACCCCCATATAAGTGGGTACGCTTAGGCGACTTTTACTTTTTGTTTTATGAAATACCTAGAGCAACAGCCTATTTCACCAACCATTCCAAATGAACGTTTCGCCAATAACCCAGGACATGAAAGGAGTGGAAGGGGGCCATAGACCTCGTCAATATTATATCACTATTGACTAAGTTTTTGGAGATAATGTAACAATACATACTTTACTAATATTATAAACGTGAAATTTTGTTATGTACTTATTACAAGCTTCAAGACGTAAGCTCATTATATCAGGATCCATAAACTTGTGGTAAGTTTTATTCATTATTACTAAAATATGTGATATATTTAAATCGTACACGTATGGTGAATTTCAAAATGTATGCAGCTTATTGTGATTCAAGTGGAATTTCCAAATTGTCGGTATCTATCAGATTTGTAGCACTTCGTTCGTAGTGAAATTTTGCTTTTATATCTGGCAATTTTTAGCAAAGAAAAATCACAGAGTATTTTAAGTCTAGCTAGTAGGAATTGCGTGGCGGAATGTCCAATCTGTTCGTTAAATAAAAAAAAACATATTTAACGTATATATTTAAACTACAAAATCAGCCTAATACTTAAGCCTAAAACATTAACAAATTTGAATAACAGTAACAAAATGAAATCAAAAATAACAGTACAAATAAATCTAAGTCTTTTTTACAGCATCCGGGTCACCTAAGACTGAGCATAATGCTCTATGAGTTCTATCTCCACATTGGGTTCCTTGGGGGCAATTGCTGCAACTGGGACCAACCTCGTAAATGGGAAATCCCTCTATATTACCAGCCGGTCCATAATTGCAAATCGTAAATGCCAAAATCTGGGTCTGCTTACGTTTTTCTTCCTGTTCACCCAAGTCGAATACACCACGGTGTAAGGGTGATTCCTTTAAACCAATATTCTTTGTGACTTTGAAATCTTCCAACTTTGTAGACTTTGATGTAGTAAATATTGTCCTTCGAAGTAAATTTTCGGTTACAACAGATGTACGTGTTGCAAGTATTTTATCGGTCGGAGTGGGAGGTGTACGTCTTTTTCTGAAATGAACACAGGATCTCTTTTTAGCTGTACAAAGCGCTTGTGAACAGCCTAATCGCCAAGTAGAAGCCCAGGCCGCTGCAGAGTACCAATGCGCATTGCAACCTCCTGGAGCGCTGCAATTGCTAAGTTTAAAAGACCACACGTAGTCAGGGTGCAACGGTCTTGAGCCTGAAAACCATCCGCCTACAGCATCAGCCAGTACCTGAGCTTCAGTCACTCGAGGAACTACTGGCCTTACGTCTATATTCTGTAAGACATTAAATCGTATCGTATTTCTACATTCATCATGGCGCTTTTGACATTGGCGTGCCCATAACTCCGCCATTTCTTCAAGCTCATAATCCCAGTACATCTTCCGCATATTCGCCGCGGGTGGTTGGCCCGGCTCGAGTCCCATGGCAATGTTATCCCGTTGTCTATTATGTAATACAAGCAATTGATATCTCATCCATCTGGTCATTCCCGAAGCGAACAACCTGGAACTCTGTTTACCTTTTGCTAAGCACATTGTATGCTGATTTTTTAAAGAGCAATCGGGATGATTACAGTAGTCGGTTAATGTTCTAGACTCATTATTATTTGCGCAAAAAATAGGATTCGAAAAGAAGGTGTTTAAAATGATAAGGTATATTATCATTTTGTGATTATTTTAAATAAAAAACTTACATATACAAAATATTAATAATGAAGTTGATTTTGATTATTCTGAATGTCAAGTAAAAAAAAGTTAAACTTCTCCATAGACATAGGATTATAGATCTGTGATTTTAATAAACTGTTACTACGGAAGTTTTAATAATATATCTATAGATGTCCGCCAATCTTTTAGCGACGAGATTTTAAAGTCAATTTATGCATTTTATCACATTTCATCCGGTTCCATCAACGGATTCACGATAGTTATAGGCTAGACTTGATTTCTGTTTAAATTATATATATATATATATTTATTATTAACATGTATTTAATCTAATTATAAAGTGAGAGGAAAATGGTAAATATTTTTGGATGCAACTTCTTTAACACCAGATTTAAATAAACTATAGTCAAAACTTGCTACGCACAAGCTTAGATTTACGTACAGACGCATGTCTGTACGCATGTATACATTATAATATGTATGTCTGTGGCTATAAGTTAAAAGATAAATGCAATTTCATTACATACAGGACAAGAAATTAAATTAATAAGATAAACTAAAATATATATATAGTATCTTTAAAAACTACTTGGGCACTAATTAAAATATGAAACACTCGATATATTAATAAGTCATACTGAGAAATATTGTACTATCATTGTGTGACATAATAAAAATACGCATCCTTATGCACCCTGACATCGTCATTGTCGTTACGAACAGACTTTAATGTTTCAAGTATATTTATTATAAATATTTTGTATTTTTAGACATGTTATTTGATATTTTACTATCACAATGGCGTATAAAATTGTGCAAATTGTAATAAGAAGCAGCCTTCTGGTAATGATGGTGATGGGATTTTTCTTCAATTCAGAATGTGGTAATTTATCGTCGTTCGGAAACTTTATCACCTTGGGCGTGTATGGTGGATACAGTATAATTATTTTGGGCTTACTGATTGAATCCGGTTTGAACATAACATCGAATAGATTCATTGAGTCGGCATTCATTTTTGCTGGATTAATTCTAAATCTTATTTGTGGCATTTTATCTATAATTGAATTTTATAATGAATATCATTTTAAGACTAATCAAAGCATGACCTTAACTGTGGTGTCTTTCTTAAGTGTATTAGTTATGACCATCGATTTGATTATTAATTAATTGTTTTTACATGGTTACAGTGATCAATTTTTTATATTATATATTTTTGTAGATTTGCCTTATTTCTTGTAAAGGTTATCCTGAAGATCCCAAGTAGTTCCAAGTATTTATAATAATCTGCAAGTTCAAAGCAAGCATTGTCGGCTCGGGGCATACCAATACTTATAAATTACGACTTCGGTTGTTCGACGACGAGGGTTGTGTATTTTTAAATCTACCGCCCTGATATGATTTCATTAATTTTAATGTCTTGTCAATGCTATGGCATTACATGTTGAGACTGCCTTTGCAAATTCGCAAAGTCCCCAATAACATGGAATCATGGGAATTCTTTATGGATTTAATTATTTACGTTTTTAAGTATTGTTTGTTTTTTTAATATATATATAATATGCCATCTCATCTCAATACAAATCTAAAGAACTTATCTATTATTAATAGATAAAACTGAATTACTACGTTTCATTTGTTCATCGCCTATTAGTTTGAGGGGAAGATAATTTGGGGGTCGTTTTAAACATATTATGATTTAAATACAGGCAGCGTACTCGCGACCCCTTGGCATTGGGGGTGTCCATGAACGGCAGTATCATTTAACATCCTACCCATTTACTCCTGTTCTATAAAAGCTACCATTACTATATAATACTCTCAGCTCTCACCACTCATCAGCTATGAGTATGGTTTTGAGTTATTTTCAGGTCGGGATAAAGGAAAGATTATGAAATCGGGAACTTTCTTGGCTTCCTTGGATGGAGAGAGCCAATGAGTAAGAGGGTGTTTTAACAATATTTGTAGAGAACTTTAAGGAATAAGAAGGGAAGAAGGTGGTCGCCATACAGCGACTATTTTGATATGTCTTTTGCAATCTAGCTGAAAATTGATTCGCATCCATCAACCGACTCGTGCATTAAATCTGTAAACTTAAATCTGATTATAAATATTTAGTTCCAATCTCTGGTCCTCCATCCTCCATACAACCCTAAATTCAACAGCCCGTGGAAACGGTGTAATGTCGGGATGGGGGAACTGATGGCTGAATCATTTTAATTGAAAAAATATATGGCTTTTCCATGGAACGCCTAATTTTACCAACTTATGTCGTTTATTAAACTAAATCTTCCATAAATGTTCATTCGGAAAGTGTAGGTTTTCAAGTTGAATTTTTATAAGTTTTACTGTGTCCCACATCGCGGGCTGCGGCTACAGAAAGCGTTACATTAAGAATTTTTGACAAATATTGCAATTACAGAATTTCGTTATTTGTAGGGGGGGGTATACCAATGTCTCATTAAAAATCTTGTTAAATAGAAGGAGTTTCTCTAGCCTCCTGAGTGTTATAAATGAGATATCTTTATTTTATAATATTGTAGACAGTAGAATATATATATTTATTCCATATTCTATCCATTCTCTAGTTATTACGTTAATGTAAAACAAATGTGAAAAATTAGTAATAAGCAAACATTATTTGGACAACATAAGTAGCATTTAGATATAAGCTGTCGGTGACGGCCCCATAATTAGACCTATTTATAGTAGCTTACATATCCTCTGTTGTATTTAAAATTTTAGTAAATAAGACGTAATTCTACGTTACGATGCCATTGACAGTGAAGACAAAGATAAGACTTGATAGGTCTGATATTTGTATAACCAGTTGCCGAGTATCACTATTACATTTAATAAAGAAAAAGCGTATTTAAATTTTTACTCGGTAATTTGTATGAATAAAAGTAATGAAACTGCAGAATTAAACGAAATAATGGAATTGGTGTAGATGCTTTTGTGGTAATTTAATAAAAGCCCATAGATTTTATTTATTTATTTATTTCAAGCTATAAACATGCACACATCAGCCTTTTCTTCGTATTTCCGACAATGTGTCCTTGTATGTAGGTATTCTAGATCGGTCTTTTATAATGGTATACAATTTCTAATTTCATAAACAACCTAATTTGAATTGGTACATGTCTTATGTTTTATTAAAAATACAATATAGAACATGTAATAACTTTTTACGTAACTATGTGCAAAGTTGAAGTCTGACTTACGCGAATTCCACTTAGGTACACGGCTATCGCTTGGTACAACCTATCGCGTAAGTCCGGGGTATTACTGAACTCAATTGTCACAGCGTAAATACATTTTGAATGAAAGGTACTTATTTATTTATATAAGTATGCAAAGTATGAAATAAGTGGCTATTTACTTATCACTAAAACTGAAGAAATGCCTAAAAAATAAACTTAACTAGTGGACTTAAAACCTAATAAAAATTTAACAAATACGCAAATCGTAACTAAGAAAAAAAAGCAAGCACTTAAAAATACATGTAATAAACCGCCTCCGTAGCTGAGATTGGAGATCGGAGGTTCGAAACACGAAAATAAAAAAAATCAAAGATAAGAACTTGATACACAAGTAAAAAAGATATTAAAGTAAATTTGTAAGGAATATAATAAGGTTGTTTTAAGCTTATAACGTAATATTTTAAATAAACAAAAAATTAGTACTTAAAAACGGATAGACTTGGTCCAAAACTGCCTAAATGTTTAAATCACCTAAATCGTCATCATCGTAATCATCGTCATCATCGTCATCATCGTCATCATCGTCATCGGTTCCGTAAATACAAATCAGTAGTCCATTATATTTGCATATGCCTAGTACAATAACGGCAAAGCCAACAATGTGTAACAAGTAAAACTCTTGCCATTTCACTGAAACCGACACGATCCAAATCACAATTAATCTGAAAATACAAAAAATTGTATGTAAAAGTAATATAGTTTATTGGTAAAATGAAAGATATTTATTTTTAATAATTAAAATTGTACAATTAATAAATATTAGCATAAGAGGAGTGTGTGTCTAGTGGCTTCAGCGTGCGACACTCATGCCTGGGGTCGTAGGTTCGATCTGTGCACTAATGGAGGGTAAGGAACGGTGAAGGAACCAGGTGAACGGAAACCAGCTTGTGTCAGACAAGTTCTGATTGGTGGACACACACCAGGAGTTTGCGAGGCTTATGATTATGAAGCAGATACAGATATCTCTAACCCACTGATTTTTTTACTATATTTGAGAGTAGATTTGTATTATTGTGTAGTTCTAACGTTTTATTTGTAACTGCTAAAATATAGTAATAATGTGAATTTTCTTATAGAAAACTTAATGTGATAAATACCTAATCGAATCTAAAACCATTCGATGTGTGGCCGAAACACTCTTGGTAATACTGATTCCAGCAAAGGTGAACAATGGGACAGAGATAACCGAACCCAATACAGCACACAGCAACAAATGATTATTACCTGCAATAGTGTAAATTGTTCATTACATAATTCACATAGGCGTTATTGTATAAATTGTACCATATTCGTTTTGATATTAAAAAAATTTATTTAGCCCTAATGACGGCATATTTAATATAAATGCAAAACAATGATGTACAATAATCATACCAATTTGAATCAGTCCATCAATGGCGTCTCCTATAATTCCATTGGGCCCATGGTCAACGTTAGGTATAAATGGTACCCAATTTAAAACAAAAAGTAGTAGTGACGACAAAGCGAAACCAAAAATGCCTTCCCAGCCCACTGCTTGCATCGGTGGTATGTCAAATTCTGTGTACAGAATAAAAGTTGGACATTGTTCACCCATAGATCAAAGTATATATTTTTTATATGATGTAGCATCTATAGCTGAATATTTAATAGCAGTTCAGTTTTCCTATACTTAATAAACTTTTCTAAACGTAATTATATAGCATTAAAAGCTCAACACATTTCTAAGATATAAAAAAGTTTCTTGTTCGTACCGGAAATAAATTTCTCTTCATATACCATCTGACATGATGAGATCACTAGGCTAACTATAATAAGCATATCTCCGGTAAGCAAACTGTTCTGCCCCTTGTCGTCTTTGGACGAAGCAAAAATTACATCTGTCACTCCAACAGTTAGAAATCCCATCATTATATTTGCTAAAAAATATATATATAGAAAATATTACGTGATAACAAGTAAAGTTTACTATTTAACATGAGAATTCAGGATTTTGTTGTTTTTTCTTGCGAGATATGTAGTTTATCATTAATAATGAAAGTACGAGTGCGCAAAAACTGTAACTGAACCCTGCTTTTCATAATAAAACAAATTGATGTCAGATACCACTTTTGTACTGATATGATTAATGTAAACAATGTTAATGTTAATTTCTAGTGTATATCAGATATTCCTGCAGACAAGATGCGGCAGATGCGGATCTGTTTCCATATAGACCATGTATCAAATGACTAGAAATAATAGTTATGCTATCATAATATTTCTGTGTAGACAGCGTAACTAACGTTTTGAATATAAAAATATTTGTATTATAATATTTTCAGAGTGAATACCTACCCATTCCATACCATTCTTTTAATAGTATACGTCTGTGTAAAAATACAGTAGAGAGCACACCGATAAAAAGAACTGCAGTGCCTCGGTACATCAGTAAGCTCCTTGGATAGGTAAAGGCAAGGCCTATGCACATAACTGCAGTACTGGTCTAGAATATAAAATATAAATAATCTCATACCATAATGCATACAGAAGATAAAAATCATCACCAAATTTTGTAAATGTTTGTAGACAATAAATATTATATGTGTGAACTTACCAAATCTAACATAGCAGCAGGAAGAAGTATAATCGGGTTGAAACACCTATTCCCTTTGGTAAGAACATTTTCCTGAGAGTTCCGTGACAAAACGCATATCACTTTAAAAGCTAAAAGGCATAAAGTTTCACCACCGAACATTGCAGCTGCCTATAAACAATTAAGGATTTTTGCAAACCGAATTATACAGCAATTAGATGATAAATGTTTCCTTACCTGTAAAACTTGATAATTGAATAGGGGGGGGTAGACTCCAAGGAAAGGATCTTCTTTAGTCATCATTTGGTTGGCCCAATTAGTACACAAAGTGTTGAGGGAACCTGTCCCTACCAGTAACACTTCCAGAAACAGTTGATATTTCCAAAACGTCATTCTGTAACAAAGCGCATTATTAATTAATTGTATAGTATAGGTAAAAATTGGGTACTTGTTTAACGCCACGCTGTTATCCATCCGCCTACAGGGCGGGATGAAGGCACTATGTTTTAGAGGATAGGGCACACCAGCCGAGTACATATCACCCTGCACACACAGGCAGGCTGTGGCATAAATAGCGGCATTTCCAAGCGTAACAAGCCTTCTATTTAAGGAACTTAAAAAATAATAGCGTATGGCACGACACAACAAGAATCAAGATTTATGTTCGTCTCAAAAACCACGTTTCCACCTAATCGCTCGAGAAAGAAAACATTGTTTTTATTCGGTTCTACGACTGCAGAACTGTGGCTATAAATTGTTAATCTGCACAGATAAATTTAGCTTTACTTACGCTTATAATTAATGAATTCGAATTCGCGGCGAATTATTCTGAGACGATATACTAGAGCTCCTCGTTCGTTGATATAAAAAGTATAATTTATAATATAAAATGTAATTTTAGTAACAAAAAAAAAAGGTCAACGTTAAATCAACTGCGGCCAGCGCTTTGTCTTCGTTAATATGCTTGCCATGCTTATATAGTCGTGAATATTTTCAAATACCCTCAAAATGTAATTCAGAATTTTTATAAGAACAATGCTAATTCCGTTGTGCATCTTTATTTTTAAACTACCTTCAATTTTTATTATCAAGTGTAATTGGAGATCTCACATCACTGACTAGGATGGCTATGTACAGATTCAAATTGGGATCGTATAATATATTATGTAATTTATAATATGTATGTAGTATGAGTACATTTTGTAAATATACCTATTATACATATAAAAAGTGATATGGAAATGTACTTTTTTAACACTTAAAGACTTAAAACCTGTAAATACTAAAACAGCTGTTAGAATCATAGCAATATTACTTTTTTAACTAATTGTGCAAAACATTTTTAAGTATGTAATTGTAATTTGTAGAACATTTATCTCCCATTACAATATCAATTTTAGGGTTAGATTCAGAAACAAGACTAAAAACTTATACGTGGTTAACAGTGATTTTTTTCGCGATTAGCATTTCTTAATGAAGCCTCATCTTGTGGCACTATTTACAATTGGTTTAACGAGTTTAAGCGTGGACGTAGCAATCTCAATGATAATCCGCGTGAGGGACGTCCTTTAACAGACTACTGAAGATAACATCAGTGCTGTGCGACGCATGGTAGAGGAAGATCCTATCAGAAGATACGGCCAAGCCTAGGCATTGGTTTGAGTTAAGTACAAAAAATAATACACGAAGATTTAGGCGTCAGGAGCTTTGTACCAGATGAATTCCGCATACTTTAACCGACGACCAGAAACACCTTCGCATGTACTGGTATCGTCAAATGTCAGATAAGTTCAACGGCGGTGGCTCCAATGCTGTATTTGACATCGTCACAGGTGATGAAAGCTGGATATATTGCTATGAACCCGAAACAGCCAATCAGCAAGGTAAAGAAAGGAAGAAGTCAAGGAAAACAGATGGTTGCCTCTTTCTTTGGTTGGTAAGGTCATTTCGCGATAGTTGTGCTAGAGGATGGAAGAAGGACAGTTACTGCAGACTGGCATGGCAATCGCAGTTTGCCTGTTGAATATTTGATTATGACAGGTATCAAGATAATGAGTCATCTGCCACTAGTCCTAACCTTACACTCTGCAACTTTCATTTAATCCCAAGAATTAAAGATAAGATTCGAGGTTTACACGAGAGTCCTGAAGATCCGGTGAAAGAATTAGTTTTAAAGCATCGATCCGTGGAGACTAGTGCTAAGAAAGTTTCGATCAAATATCAATAAGATTTCGCAATAGCCCGTGGTTCAAGTTAAAAAGAACAATAAGCATCGGCTTCATTTTTGTTTTTAATGTCGGAACATATTACATATTTATATAAAAAATTACGTAAAATGAAACGGATGTCTAATGAATGTCAATTGTCAAATCTGTAATCTTAAGATTACAGACATGACATGACTTTGATCTTTTACTAGCAATCAACAGTGATGCCAACTTATCGGTTTTCCCCCTAAATTTAGTGGGAAATGGGAATCAAGATATCTTGGAGAGGTCATTAGAGGCTACATTTATTAAGCGGTATTCTAAAAAAGAAATGATAATATTTTCTTCTTAAGAAATGCACGACTCTATACTATTTCTTTTAAGCCTAGACCCCAACAAACTAAACCAAAAATAAAGTCAATGAGTGGTCATAACTGAAATATGAAAAAGTTGTAATACTCCAAGATCGAAATGTTATACTACTTAAATTTTTTTTGGTGTATATTTAAAATTACCTCTCAAACTGAGAGTATAACAAAACTTTATGGGTTTTAATAATAGAAGTTGGTTCTAGGGGGACCATTCAGCAGTAGTTGGCATCACTGAAACTAGACTGACGAAATCGAATACGGATTTGTTTTCCTCAATTCCTGATCAGTGAATTCTGCAGGAACGAATTATTTTAGTTAAATTTTATTTGAAAAGCAGTATCCTGACAACCACTATGAGTTTACATAAGGCTAGGTAAATAAGTAATTCATGTATTTATATAGAGCTCTCCACAACAAGAAAGAGGGCGGTGAGGTACATACATCATCATCAATATCGGAAACTACAGTTATTTGTGATATTGAAATATGCTTTTAAATCTACCTTAACTGCCCAAAATGTGTAAATTATACTGCCCTTGTATTATGTTAGATTTTCTTAAACACAATATAATTGCTTAAGAAACCCTAATGATAGATTTATCATTCTGCTGTTCAATACTGCATGTTTGTTCTACCCTCAGTACTAAAATGTCTCCTATATTTATCATAATAGGTTTTTTCAGATATTTTTTTTACATTTAGTGTGTTAACAATTTTATAAACTCACTCGTCACTTTCTAAGTGGGTGTTAAAGTAAAGATATATAATATGTGAGTGATAATGAGATGCGCAAATGTAGTGTATTAATTTTTGCTATGTTGTAGTAAAATTATCCTGACAACTAAGAGACCTATCTACCTACCCTACCTATACCAAATTTTGGTTCCATATCTTGATAAAAAGGCCTCAAATAGTGCAATTTGTATTGTTTTTGTGTGTACACAAACAACATAAGAAATTTGGCATACCAAATGGTTATCATGTTAACCCAAAATACAGATTTTATCAAATAGTATAGTCCATCATAGCTACATCATAGCAAATTTTGTATCTTGATAAAAATGACTATTGTATTGTAATTTTAAATTTCTACCATAGCATGTGTCAAATATAGGGTCTTATGTTAATATTTAATTTCAGAATTAAAGTTTTTGAAGATGTCCTCAGTACCGATGAGATTGACATTAACTTACTTCAATCATTGGCATTTGATGGTAATTTATAAAAAAAATTTACTAATTTTTATATCATGAAATATTTACTTAAAATATAAAATTAATGCAATGTTTCACAAATCGTAAAACCATCTAGTAATTTTCAAGGGCACTTTTAGATGTATTTATTAGTTTCATATTTACATTCTGTTAATAAATTATTAATGTCCATATTAAAACAAATATTTAAATTTTCAAACAAATATTTAAATTTTCGAACAAAATCAATTTAAGGTATTACAGAAGAAAAAGGCCTTCGTTCTTTGATATGGAAGATTTTTCTTCACTACATACCAAAACAGAGAAACAAATGGGAAGCTACACTTAAAAAACAAAGATCTCTGTATAAGGAGTTTATAGGTGAGAGTTGCATTAAAAATTATTTTTTAACCATTAAGTAATTTTTCTTTATGAATAAAAAAACTATTTTATGAAAAGACAATTTTTAAGCATGTAAATTGGTATGAATTTATTAAGAAAAAATAAAATTGTTTTAATTAAAAGAAATCTCAGTCATTTGAAGAAATCCATTTCTATGGTGGTATCAACAAAACATTTATTGTCTGTTTAAAAAATTCAGGGAACAAGCTATGTTTGTCTTCTATTCACTCATATATATATATATATATATATATATATATACCTTTATGTATGACTTATTGATTACCTAAACATTTTTTCAGAGGAAATGATAGTATCTCCAGGTGGTCCAACTGATCATCCTTTAAGTATAAGTCCTGAAAGCTCTTGGAGTAAATATTTCAAAGATAATGAAGTTCTTTTACAAATTGATAAAGATGTAAGAAGATTATGTCCAGAGATATCCTTTTTTCAATCCCCTACTGACTTTCCCTGCTCAGAAGTAAGTTTATGATTTATAATGGCTCACTTTGTATATATATTTTATGTTGTAAAAAAGGATAAAGGTATGTAAAATATTATTCTCTTGAATAAATAACAGTTGTATATTATAAAGTTTTCAGTGATTCGGTAATTCTTTTAGGCAATTACAAACAAAAGTTTGCGTACCTATCATAGTACTAAACAATAGAATTACTTAACTCTCTGTCATACAAATACAATTCAGTTCAGTTAGTACAAAAAATTCAAAATATAATAATTTCCATTGTGGTCAAAATAGATATGAACTTTGGGAATATTTCAAAGTTAAATTTTGCATTGCATCAAAATGCATGTTACTGTACAAGAGGGATCAATAGATTTGACACTTAATAAACAACAGTTTAATAAGTTACATATATTTGATTAGATTTTACTTCTATGTTTTAAGCATTTACGGTTCACTCTGCGTTTACATTTTCTATGTGTGTTCCATTCTTCGCTATACTTTAATTATTCAATACAACAAGAACAACAACTTTCATTATTTTACATTTACAATTTTCAATGAGTTGTAATAACAGGAATAGAAAAAAATTAAATAATCCTAACAGGGTCTGGTAGAAATCTTTTCTCACTCTGGGAATTATGTTAACATTCGAAATCTGTTTTGACCGGACTTAGAAAATATAGAATTTGAATTGAATGTATGAACTTTGAGAGTAATCTATCAGGTAAAATGATTTTATTTATGTATAGGTAGTAAATAGCAATGGATTGAAACGTTTACATCAACGAGTGGAGCAAAAAGTATTGAACTATTCAACACTAGAACAAAGAGGATTTGGATTAGTCAAGGTATAGCTTTGTAAAATCTCCTATTTTGGAGAACACGTGTCTCTATTTTCTCTTGGCGTCCTCTTTTAAGTTTAATTTGTTGAACAAAGCCATAGGTTCGATTCCCGTTTAATCAATATGTATCGGAGCTTATTAGATAATTATTATATTATTTAGAATAGTTGTCAAAATTGGTACAGTTTTCAGTTTACTTTAAATATGTTGTTTTGTATATATTTTTTTTATAAAATTACATACAGACCAAGGGTGATATCATACAACTATGTGTTACCCTGATCTAGTAAGACACAATTAAAATTCCTTAAAAATAATAAGGATAGAACATAATAAATTCAGGAACATTTTATTAATTTCTTATAAATAATTTTTAAGCTCAACAATGTTATTCGTCGTACGGAGAATCTAAGTGGAGACTACGTACCATTGAAGGAGGGAGCTGAAGCTCACTGGGAAGTGGTGGAGAGGATGCTCTTCCTTTATGCAAAACTGAACCCTGGCCAGGGCTACGTCCAAGGCATGAATGAAATCATCGGACCAATATATCATACCTTTGCTGTCAACCCTGATTTGGAACAAAGAAGTGAATATATTTTAACAATTAACTAAATCATGCAAAGAATACAATTAAAAATAGCTCTCTTGGTCCTTCTAAGCAATTTTGTGTTTGAAATTATTATTTCACCTTGTATACATCTGCAATTTTTATATGAACTACCTCAAAATGTCTAAATTGTATTAAACAATCCTTGCTAAATAGTATTTCAGGTGACATAATTATGCCAAATGGCATGAATATCATGGGAGTAGTAAAACAATTCGTTTTGTTTGAGGTGATCATAGAATTTACTAATACAAAACGGTTCGGACTTGACCCAAATTATTATCAACATTTATAATCATAGAATTTTGATTCTATCTTCTGCCTAAATTAAAGCAATGTTTTAATTTAAACCTATTCATACATTTTATTAAGTTCCAATTTATATAATAGGCCATGTTATCTTTCAGAGAACGCGGAAGCCGACTGTTTCTTCTGTTTTACAAACCTGATGGCTGAGATACGAGATTTCTTCATTCGTTCACTTGACGAGACCGAGAGTGGTATTAACAATATGATGTTTCGTTTGAGTGAACGATTAAAAATTAATGATTACGAAGTCTGGGAAAGACTTTCCAAGCAGGAGTTGCGACCTCAGTACTACAGTTTCAGGTAAAATTTATTTCGACTAATATTAAATAGACATTTTTGGAGCTTGGGCGCCATCTACGCCTGTTTAGTAAAGTTAGTGAAGCCAGAGCTTGATATCAAAACTCATCCCTAGTCAAAAAGGAAAATAAATTGATCTGCGATTGGGTGAGTAGATAAGAGATGACCAATCATAAGTAAACGAAACGACATTGTGTCGTCTTACTTCCTAATTGTCGGAATTACAAAGTTTTATTTGATTTGAATCTCATAATAATTTTGTATGATCTAAACGTGTGTCCACAATTACCGTTACTTAACCAATTATGAAGGAAATCATCGTGAGGAAACCGCCATGGCTTAGCTGAAATATCATTATCAATATGATCGACAAATCAGATAGAAGGATGCACACCTAATTGGCTATAAAAAATATCAAGCAAGGATTGAAACGCCACGTAAATATTAATGTGGCCTTAGCGAACTGGCGTGACCGCTTGATGTGTTCGACTATTCTCATTTAAATATTTCGTTTAATTAATTTAAATTGAAACGGATAATACAAAGCGGTATGTGTGTTCCGTATTTTAATATGATGTAATTTAATCACAAAACAATATATATATTAAAATTAGATTTTATTTGATCAACACAATGTTTACTTCAATTTATTATTTATTTTTTATCAGCTTCGTAAGGCGTGTGTGGTTTTATGTTTTATTTGATTAAAATGCTATTGTTTACGTCTATGTCTTGGCCTCAGATTTCTGAATCTGTTCATGATGAAAAAAATCTAATAGGCAAGTAGGTGATCAGCCTCCAGTGCCTGACACACGTCGTCGACTTTTTGGGTCTAAGACACGTTGGTTGATGACGATGTTTTCCTTCACCGTTCGAGCAAATGTTAAATGCGCACATAGAAAGAAAGACCATTGGTGCACAGCCGGGGTTCGAAACTACGACCTCAGGTATAGGCCAACACTGCTCTAAATAGTAAATATGCAAAGCTTTTAACGTGATTCAGTCTATGGTAGATATAAAGATACACTATATAAAGATTTTTTTAAATATGTATTGAAATTTACAGATGGCTGACACTTCTGCTGTCTCAAGAGTTTTCTCTCCCCGATGTGGAACGTATATGGGATTCCTTATTCGCGGACAGCACCAGATTCGATTTCCTGATAAGCGTCTGCTGCGCCATGATTTTGTAAGAAATTTTAAGTTAAACGTGGAAACGAGAAAATATTTTACAGAAATGCAACGCTATCCAGAATTTTGTGGTGAATAAGACACTGGGTCAATGTGTTTTATTATGTAGAAAGCATTTTTTAATTAATATAAATAAATTAATATATTTATACTGGCCAGTATCTAAGTATCTATTAAGAATGCCTTTTTTAGTAATGTGATTATAAACATAGATAATAATTCCAGGTTAGTAAGGGACGACATAATGACCGGAGATTTTGCGTCTAACGTGAAGTTACTGCAGCATTTTCCACCCATGGATGTATCTCTTATTGTTACTAAAGCGAGAACAATACGTTCGTAGAACACGAATGTAGCACGAATATTTTTTTTTAATATTTCAATTTTTCCTTTTACTTTGATTCTTACATATCTAGTATCTAAAACTTAGACGCGTTTCCCATTCGAAATTTGACTTAATGATTATTACAAAACAATTTACTGTCACTATTGTCCAATTTATATAAAGTTTGCGTATATGTATTTATAAATTTGATCTGTACATATAGATCAAAATACATGTTTAATTTTGCTGCGTTCATAGTACAATTCGATGTTCTATATTTTGATAACTAACCTTGAATTACAGTAATTTCCAATAGTTTTAAGAAATAGAATATACGAAGGCCTAGTGCCGGTTTCAATTAAAACTCAATAATAAATTATAAGGCGAACGGTTCAGAAATCGACTGATAATATTTTCTACTTCAGAATTCCTTAGTACGTAATTAGATGTAATTGTTTTTTATTGTAAGTACAAACGTCCGTATCAACCGAATCTCTTGATTACTTTGATTCAACATTACAAACAGGTATAGATTTAAATAAATGCCATACACATCATATAAATGACATTATATATTGTAAATATTAAATGTAATTGTTCTTATCATATCATTAATTAACATTGTCAAACTCGTAGCAATAACATAAATATCATTCGCTGTAGTATTGTCATTTTAATATACCGCTGTTGCGTATTGTAATATTTTTTAAAATTACATGTAATCAATAAAAACGTTTAATAAAAGATTACTTATGTTTACGTTATTGGTTAAATAGTAATAATCGAACTAATGTAAGAATGTATCGAATTTAAAGACCCTTTTAGGAACATTTATTAAATATATAAGGGCATTTCAGGGAATCTAACAAAATATTGATTTAATTAGTTCCTTTGGCCTAGAATTAATGCTGTAAAGCAAATATCATGAATTTAAATGTAATTATGTTGACAATAACAATGGCATATATTTTAATTATACTTCTAAGTTAAGTTTATTTTCTCTATTTGATAAATGTTAATGTCCCGTTTTGGAAGTTATTGACTATCGTTTATAAATATAAAATATTATTACATACATTGTTTACACATAAGAACATGTAATAAAATAGCCGAGTTGAATTAACTTCAAATAAAATAATTCGTACTCTTTCAAAATTACTTGTTTCATTTTCATTGAATGTATTGAATGAACATTATTATTATTTTATATTTTATTTCATATTATTATTCAGTAGATTTCTATTTTAGAAATGTTTGCGATATATTTTAAAGTATAAATGTGGTTTCAATAAAACAAAAGAACTGCTTTAATGATTTAATATAAATAAAAATTAAAACCAATTTGTACATATTCATCGATAGACAATAGAAATATTTTTCATACATATGGCTATTATTAAATATTGGAAACAATAATATTCTTATCACTAAAATGAGACACTTAACATCCAAAGAAACCCACTGGAAGCAAATGATTATAAAAATATAGAACCTTAATGACAGTATTTTACATGCAAATAAAAAACTTTATTAAGGAACATATTGGGTTCAAGTCTTGAACGTCTGCCATTGATAGAGTTCCTTATCTGGCAGTCGGTAAACCTTACAAACACATAATTATCATGTTATATTGCATTACAAAATATCTGATTTAAAAGATAGCCCAATTTTATTATAATAAATTTGTGCAAGAAAGAATGCACCTACTTGATACTTACAAAAACAAGTCAAGAAAAAATTGTATTTATATAATGGGCGAATCATTTAAAAGCCGTGAGATTAAGTCATTATTTTTATTGTATAGCGATAAGCTTAACCAAGTGATCTAGTTTTGATATGAAGCCAATATTGGGAAATATTTTCTTATATCTAACAGTGATGTTACAATGACCAGAGCTTGAACAGGTTGACTTTTAATGCTAAGCTAGTACCATTGAATTATTAGCCAAAAGTGTAATCGCCTGTGCTTGTTATAAAGCAACACTGCGAACAATCATTTCTGGACCATTTCTCACAAACAAAATACCACACATCACAATTACTCCTCAAATGGCTGTTAAAATGATCTAATCAGTACCGAAAAAATCTTAAACTGTGTAATGCCGCTTAAATCTAAAAACAAAACCTATTGATAAAATAATAATAATTTATTTTTAAATAACCATCAATAACAAATAACCTGAATAATTATATCTTAATTTAGCTTTCTATTTACCTATCTACTTAAGGGAACTATTCCGTTCGAGGGAAACTAATCTCAAAACTTGCAAACCCCATCATATCACGCCCTCTAGATGTCAAGTAACACTACTATAGCACTATTGAATAATTCGATTTGATTGAAAAATATTTAGCAAACTCGCAGTCCTGGCAGCAAAGCTTCGGTATTATTATTTTTTTTTTGATACAAGGATAAAACTTCGTAAGATTATAGATACATTAAGATAAACTTCGTAAAGGTCTTTGAAAAAGAAAAATTGATTATGCAACTAAGGTTAGTTAATTAAACTATACTAATTGAAGTACTACATTAAGGTTTCTGTAGTACTTCAATTAGTACAACGCTCAATTGCACAAACCTAAAATTAAATAAAAAAGTATAAAAAGTGGACTTAATTTCTTATCTGTGGATGTTTATAATACCGTTACTTTGCCGATGAAATTAAATAAATAATATTCTAATCTATACATCAAGAGGAATAATAGTACTACTGGACGCAAGCGTGAATTACATAACCGAGTCTAAATGTTGTGATGTCTATGGCTATAGCGTTACATACTATCATAAGCTTACTCCACGCGCTATAAACCCCTCATATGCTTAAACAGTCTTTCATCACCTGTGCCTTTTCTGTTCCACATCACAATCCCATCCCTAACTTTACAATCCTTATAGCGGTGGAAGGGAATAGCAGAATGACAGTAAATTGAATTATTCTAGTACAGTCACTGATATTATCCCAATACTATGTAATCATACTATTTTACTGTTAATACTTTATTTTAATAAACATATAAAAATATACATTTAAATTATGTAAACATTATTCAACACAGAACTTATTAACAGTTTTAAAATAATATGTTGAAATCACGATAAACGTCTCACAATATACCAAATGATAGAGGATTTTTTAAATGTAGATTAAAATCAGGGTTTTTGAACTGGGCATTGGTGGATAATATTATTTGTTTTAGATTAATATTAATTGTGATAAATGTGGCATTTGTTTAGAAATTTAGCCATCTGTGCCCAGGTTAAATGACCCTGTATTAAATTTTCTTTTTAACACTTTATTTTACTCTGGTAAGATATATAGTTTTGTTGAGATTCTTCACAAACGTTAACATAGATTATAGGTACAAATATTATTTTAAGTCCTAAAATATTTTCGATAATTTAGTAATAAATAGACAGCCATAATCTAAATTACAAAATGATAATCACAACTCAAACAAAAAAAATTAACGTGCCTGGTATTTAAAATTAAAATGCACCAAAAACATGTTCCTATAAACATATGCTTTCCACCAAATCTGAATAAAACAGAGTTCTTATCATAGATTCTAGAAACTCGGGATAGCGTATATCTCTAGGGAATAATTCACGTCAATAAGCATTGCTCAGGCAAAACTCATGTTGAACCAGACCAGTTACATTAACTTTGTACGCTATCAAGTCTATATAGAAGTTGAATACAAAAATATTAGGGGATGTTGCTGTGTATTGACGACTGAGTACAATGAACACATCGAAAGGGCAACTGACAAAGGTTTATAGACAGGATTAATAGGCACCAAGTAAACACCGAAGGATTAACGGTAGACATAAGCTGCGTGTTACCGGCGAATGGTTTAACTATCCTAATCTAAACAAGCCTAGTCCTTAGACTTTCAATAGATTTTTAGATATAAATCGGTACAATCACATGCAAAATACGTAAAAATAAATATAAGAGCAAAGTTAAATTAGGATAATTTACCATTGTTTTTCGGTGAAAGCTTATTGAACGACACAGCATTTACACTTTTTACACTTGGGCTTAATCGTCACGTGTTCGGGTTGCATGGGCTCCTGCGGTGGTGCACGTTGAACTTCCACTTGGCCGGATCGAATCTCAGTAACGGCTGTACCGTTTTTGGTACCATTCATCGCTTTCGGAGTGCTTTGTTGGACAGGACTCAAAATTTTCGTTTCCAGTGATGTTGGCGGGCTAGCCTAGAAGCGTGTGAAAGGATCATATAATTTATGTTACTTGATATTTTGGATTAATGAGGGACGCGGATCGAACGACGGAGATCGTTTAACAACAAACCTCCAGTTTGAAGCAAATTGGCTCCGTTATGCGCTAAGATGTAGTGCATTTTTGTATTCAGTGTGCTTTGTATTGTGTTTCATACGAGATGTTAAAAAGTTTTCAGTGGTGATATTATAACGTGACTTTGGCATAAATACCATATTGTTGTAAATGAAATAATTCCTTAAAGCCCGAGGTAGCTTTGTAGTGTAGTGTAGCTTTTTAAATACATACAGTATACAAGGAGAGGCACACGGATATTTATTTATGTTGGTGAGTGCACCTTCAACCCATTCGAACGTGAAACGTCTTTAAAAATAAAATAGAACCGCAAAATTTGTTTCTAAGCTCGTAACTCGACGACGGCTCCAAATCGTGTAATATTTTTATTTACTGTTTGAACTTTGAATAACGTGTTTATAGAGAAAATTTGACAAATATAAAAACATATTCCGTATGAGCGAATAGTATTTAGATAGAATCGTACATTTTGGTATGCAGCTACTAAAAAGGCAGACTACGTAAAAAATCATATTAATGCCAAGCAAGCATTATAATCCCGTTAATAAAATATATGTAAAATGAGAAGAAGCAACTATTTAGAAATGCTTATAAATCAGATTGAATTCAAATCGGGTCCTCAACTCGTCAAAAAGTCATTGTATTATTATTAAGTATTCTATGCAAGAGCCCTTTACACTACCATAAATAGAGAAGTCCCGAATAGAAAGGCTACTTTCCATAATGGGATATCCGCCGGTGAATTTGTTATATCTAAGAAATGGTTCCAACTAGTCAATTACATCCCATGTTCATTGGTTAATTGGTAAATTATTTTTGCCTAATTCATATTTGGCCAATTAAGCCAATAACCGCAATTGGCAAAGGATTGCTAAAATTAACAGTGAACCATTTTGTATTGAGAAATTAGATTATGAAAAAAGTTTCATTCGAATTGTCTAATTTATATGCATTAGTTTCTTCTGGATGATTCATCAACGCCTTATATTAGGATTTTATGACTCTAAAACTAGTGGTAAAAAAGCATTGGTGGTTTAAAGATTGAGGTACTAAACAAATGTGTAGTCCACTATAACTATTAGGTGGCTGATAAATATTTTAAATCGAATATTCTTGAACATAGGCGGCGAAATTTTTTTGTAAGCCTTACCATGTCCCCAGTCTTGTATATTTAATTACTTTAGCTATAAGATTTGATTGGCAAAAATAATGAAATATATAAAAATACAATTGTAATTGTGCCTCATAGATATCATTTACATTAGAAGCTAGATATCATTATCACCTTAAACGATTTAACACCTATTACGCGTCATTGTGGTAAAATTAAAAGTATTTGTATTAAAACTTGATAAAATATCGTTTTGAAGTATTTGCCACATAGGCCCGTTTGTTTTAAATTTAGTTAGAATATTATTTGTATAGATGTTCGTAACTTCTTACACAATACATACAATTGAGTTGTCAGGGCTTGTTACTTCCTCATCTTCTTCAGCAGAAAGCAGCGGGACACCCGCATTTTGCGTTGGAGTTATAGGTTTACCTCCCTTGATCAGAGAGACAATTTCATCTGCCTCTCGGCTCAGGTCTCCGTCGGGCCTGAAGGGGTTATCCCATCCACTCTCCGTGCTGAAATAGTTATGTTATAAATTATAAACATAATACCTTAAAATAGGTTCTTACGGAAATGATTTATTGTACAAAAAAAATATTGTCATTGTCTACTCCTCAACTAGATTTTAAGTAGTAGTCCTTGACTATTAAATAAGTATTAAGTGATCTTATGCAAACATATTCACACCAATTTGTTTACAAAACAGTGTAGGTGCTACATTGATGAGTCATTTTAGAATTCCGCTAGATTTTTACATTTTAAAAACCTCAATATTAAAAATGGGTAAAGCCGAGTCCGAAAACTATAGGATTGTAATATAGTTGTATAATGTATTGTTAAACATTAGCTAATAAATGCTTACTCCAGTTACAATTTGAATAGCTCTCGAGAAATCATTAAACTTAACTGTTTTAGCACGACTTGAAGAAATCGCGAAAGAGCTTTACGTCCTGAGATTAAATCTTTCCTTACATATTTCGAGGAATATAACTTTCGTGTTAAGATAAGTATCTATTAAATGAATCCCACGAACGTTACGCAAACAGACGGAACAGTTATATGAACCCAAATATAATTTTCTAGATGTCCATGAACATATAATGATTCAATCGCACACGGTCATACAGATGATGTCTTGACCTTTTAATTAAAACAATTTATATTGGTTATGAGGCATGAAATTTAAAAACGCTCGCAATGAGTAATAAACTATTAGGACATATAATATATAAATAAGTATAAGGAAAACCAGGCTTACTATTCGGTGCGAACGAGACTAAAATTCACAACTATCTGGTCGTAACGTGGACAAGCCCGATCTTCGGTTTCGGGTTTGGCTTTCGGCCGATGTGGAGGAAATATTCAGAAAACAGACAAAATTTGCCTCAACAGGCGATGAACTGGAGAAGATGGTCACAGACCTTGCAACCGCCGAGAAAACCAAAGTAATTACCAATTATAGAAAGGAAAAAATACTATTATAGAACACGTAGCTAGATACTCGTACCTCGGTCACACCAATATAAGTGACAACAATAAAAGAAATCGACACAAGAATAGCAAAAGTATGGACCATATTTAAGAAACAGCAGGTGATACATGGCAGAGATGGTCACAGTGCAGAGTGAAATGGCGGGATTTGGTCTTCCAGGCCTTTGCCAAAAAAGGGCACATACTAGAAGATGTTTGAAATTGTGGTGTATTTAATCGTAAAATTATCTGATTTAAAATTTTATATCGTATTTGACACTTTCTTAGTTATTCTAACTTTTAAGGTAGAATAATGTAGTGGAATAAATAAATAAAAACGTGAATAATATTCATTTTACTTTTTTAATTACAGTCAATGAAGGCTTCATTAAAGCTAAATTTAAACACACAATAGTGATCTACCGATCAATACCTATTGTATGAAAAAAACGATAGATTATACAAAGTATCAATGCATTTGGGTGGGAATACGATAAAATGATTGCATTTGTAACCAGAACAAAAATAAGCGATGCCGTCATCACTGGCTTTAACAAAGGACAGACATTGAATAAAAATTTCCCGCTGCCAACAAACTGTTTCATATAATTTATTATACCTAATCAGACTAAATCTAAAACAATAAGGCTTATTAATTGAAAAGAAGACTGCGTTAATCTACACCATGGAAAAGTAGGATTGCGAACACAGTTCAGCAATATTTAAAAACAAATTTGAATTTTGTATTAAACTTTTCACCGCTTGAAACTTGTTTCGTTTCACACATTGAATAAAGAATTATGATTTAATTATCAAGGATGCTTTCGGGACGATTGCGGTGAACAATACCCTTCTATCCTCATTTATCTTTTCCGTTATCAAACCACAATATTAGTTTCAAAATACATAATATGCATATTAATAACAGTAGTAATTCGAGCTTTGAGGTGATCTACGAGAAGATTTTAACGTGTTGACCGAGACTATATTTAAATTATCATTTTTTTATTTTTTATTAATATAACCTTCAGAATTTCAAAATTAGTCTAGGTCGAATCTTACTTAAACTTAACATAAATGTACTTATTGGTTTTTCAAACATATTGAAAAAAATCTTTACTAACTTGTAATACATATTATATATTTTATTTATTTACATTTCGTTGCAAAGAAACAAAAATAAAACAATACATAAAAATTACAAGGGATGCAACGGGCGGCCTTATCGCTAACAAGCGATCTCTTCCAGGCAACCCTAGTAAGAAAAGACAAGCGCAATCAAAGGAAATATATTGATTAATTTCAAAACTAATCAAACAATACCATATTATTTTACTTCCTTTTGTATATAAAATAACTTATAACAAAAAATGCTCAATACATCGCATAAAACTTCGAAATTATGAAGTTGTAATAAGTTACCACAAATATTTTATCAATAACGAAACGTATCGCCTGGCTGATTCAAAATCGATTAATCTCAAGTACTAAATGTGTGTGTACCTTATCTGCCTATTGTACATAACGTGTTCTGCCATGTCTGCGTTGGCTGCGGCCGAAAGTAAAGTCGCGTAGAGTACGTGCGACTCCTGTGCCGGTGGTGGAGAAAGACACTGTGGCCTCGCTCCTTGATAGAAAGACACACGAACCTTCGAACGCTCCGAACTGAAAAACGGAATTACTTAAGATATTTGCTCAATACTTTATAAAAAAAATCGCATCACAAAAGTAACAAGTATCGCTGAGCAGCAAACTGCATTACAATAAATAAAATATTTACAAATAAATGAAACTTGTAATGTATGTCATGGAATTATATCCAAGTTAAAAGTATAACTGACTGTTAAAAAGGCACTTGAAAATATTGAATGCCATCAAGTCTGACCTCTATATAAATTATATAACATTTTACTCTGATTAAATGTATGAATCACTAACTTGACATAGACTTATCTGAAAAATTTATTGATTCAGTTTATTTTAATATGTACTTATAAATCACAATTTGCAAGAAACCTATCGAAATTTCTCAAGCATGGATATAGCAACACAAAAATAAATAGTGAAAATTTGCTATTATAAGAGTGGTATTAAAATGACTAATAACTGCTAAGACTATTAATGTGGAAGTGACATTAGCATATTTTATTGAATAGCATATTAGATTGTCTGACAGTATTCAAAGTCAAGTACACATAATCCACAGTTACATAACAATCGCTGAGCAATCATAGCACATTAGCAACAGCCAGAGTTACTAAACACAATATTAAAATTGAAGGTAATTCAATGACAGCCCCAGTTCTTTTATTAGCTGATGACCGCTTTGCCACCCACATGTTTATTAACTTCAATATAAAACATCATTTAACCTAATGTACTTTTGACAAGCAATTTTGCTGTTTGTGAAAAACCAAATTAGACATAAATAAACGCCAATGTCAGATAGAAATTAGACAGATTTCAATAGAAAAATAAATTAATTTCATCACTTTTTGTGTTTGTTTCTTAATTTTCCTTAAATTGTATCAAAATATAGAATCCATAGTATTGTGTATTTATTATAATTTTATTTATTGGATATTCTTTTATTGCGCACAGACTTAGGCCTTGATATTCAATCTGAGTTCATTAAACAAATTAATACATAGGTGTTAGTAGCTAGTAACTGCCTAGCTGCTTTACATGGGTTGGACACATTTTCACATATTAAGTAAAGATCTTTTGATGTAACAAAAAGTTTATTACCAACCTGTCCTTTCCATTTTGAAATAATTATTGTTCTGGTAGGAATTAAAGCCTCGAGGTTATATACCACCTAAGCCATGGTGCATAATTACAACAAAATAATGATAATTAAATATTAAGGGAATTAAATATTACACACAAATATTTTGGACTTTATACTTAAAGTTAAAACAGAACAATTTAATTTTTACATGATTCAATTATAAATATTTTTCAAAAACAACAAGTAAATTTTATGTACTGTTGCTAGAAACGTAAACAAAGAACTTACGTTCCGTTAAAGTAACTAATATACTAAGATAATTATCCTATATTAACAAATTACTACAATAAATCAAGACATGAGGACAAATGTGAATTCAGATTTGGAATAAAAATGGAAATGACGTTTCTCCGCGCGGCCTTGCAGCCAACCTAACGCGCAGGGCGGGTCCTCAATTTAGGGTTACGATGATAATTATTTTATAAATAGAGTTTCAAAACATTTGCCAATAATCAGTACATTTACATAGAAGTCCTTAGATATTAACCTTGTAATTGTTACAATAATCTAGAGCCGAAGATAGTTTTGTGCTTAAAATTCAGTTTTCATGACGTCATGTTCGCGTTCTTAACATGAAAACTACAAGTCTTTATGGCTACGTTAAGCAGCAGGTTCATAAAATACATGTATTCTTTACTTATGAGCTTATTTTTTTTTATCTTGCCCAAATTTAAAAGCCTTATTATTGAACACCCATTGCGCAGCATAGAAATGACGTGAACAGTTCACGAAAAGTACATACCAATGATCACGATCACGATTTACTGCCGGCAATCACTTAATTTCAAAACTGTAACACTTTCAATTTACTTATTCAAGAACCCATAAAAATTATAACATCGACGTAAATGCACTACGAGTTTCGGACTTATAGAGCTGGAATAGTTTGGCGCGTCGGCACTTTGTTCATAACATCGATCTCGAACGAACTCTCGGATGCTAGAAGCGGTCGGTCGCGCGCGGGGCCGTGTCGAATGAAGCAAAAAGTACGGAACGCCGAACGCTGAACGTTACGAAGTTTATCGCAGATCGTGACCGTCTCTGTCATTCGCATCGGTCTGTACCTGACTTTGACACATCGATTGGCGTAATTACTCATTTTAATTTCCTCCGCGTTTGGCTATTTTGAATTATTTTATTTCGAAATTCCATCCAATACGAAAATTATAAGAAAATTTCCTAATATTCCCTTGCAATCAATGAACAGATTATGTTAAAAAATTTTTTAAATAAAATACTTTTACTGTACTGTAATACTGTAATCATTTTCAAGCTTTGCGACGTGACTTCTGTTAATGGATTAAGTACATATTATGTACCGTTTCAAAAGATGGTATAATAATACAAATTAAATTAAAATTAATAAAAAAAAATATTTAAAGTTAATATATACATTTACAACTATATTTCGTAAAATACGTGTTATTTCTTAAAACTATATGGCTCTCAGCGTAAGATAATGCTTAGTAATAGCCATGAACTTGATCTTGATAGCTGCCGAAACGTAATCACGTGAGTTTAAAAATAACTCTGTGAAATACTTGTTTCTCTAAATCCGCTAGGTTTATAGCCTAATGTAGCTTGATAATACAAATTCGTCACGTTAGCTATGGAAGCGGTGGCAACTGGCATTTCACTTCGGTCACAGTACTGTTATAGTGAACAAGAGAAGTACGATTATTTAATCGTAGTTCTCTTATTCACAATATTAACATTTAAAAAAACCTCGTCCGTTTACTCATTGGCGACAGGGTTTCTAGATGTAAGAGCTGTTTTGGTGTAACAATATTGCAATCTATTTAAAAGGAAATTGAAATACCTTCTTTTGATATTTTGTGTATGCAATCGCGCTTGCGACAAACAAATGAATAAAACATACTCCATCATTAAAATAAGTGAACATACTCGTCTTCGACGGGCGTGTATAGGAACGTGGTCTCTTGTAGATTTGGTGGAGGGGAGTTCTCTGGTTCCTCCTGCAGAGGGCTTTCATAGATGAGAGTCTCAACCATCGATCCTTTTGAGCTTCCGAAAGAAACCCTGTGAAAAAATTGACGCATTAGACCCAAGTATGCCTATCTAATAAACGAAATTATTCATTAACAAATGTATCATCTGTCACCATGCACCAAGAGTCTCTTTCTTCATCACAGCGTCAACATAATTTGAATGAAATGAATGAAAGAGCTCTTTAGTTGAGGGTCGGGTTAGTTATTCCTTGGCTCTATACTATAAAAAGAAACAAGAATTTTTTACAGTAACAGTTTTGATTATCCAATTCGATTACCCCAGTACAAATACAGCGTAAAAATATTTTAAAACTCCTGGGGATATATTGTTAATTTTCTGTTACGGTTGTTTTTTTCTCGAGTGTTTTTCAGAGTACTTAAAGCGTAACAATCAATTTTACTTGTGGAATATTTACAGAATATTATAATAATACGTACTTAAAAACTATGAAATAAAATTACGACATATTTCCATCGATACTATAAATATTTAAGTTAAAAAAAAACGATTTGTCATTCGTGACAACTGCAATAATTTATTAGTAATTGCATTAGCTTTCCTTTTTTGAGATTGTTTCGTATCTTTACTTTATTGGTTAGTATTCTGTAAAAAATCCTCTGTAAAAGTTCATACGAATGAAATACGAACTGTAATAACTGAGTACCGTACCAGGGAAGTAATTGTAACAAAAACCATTTAATCACAACCATTGATATCTAAGCAGACAGTTAGACACCTACTTTTCTAAAACTGAACTACGATTAGGTTGAATAGACTTTCTAGCCTAACTTGTAGCTTTTAAAGCATGCTCGAGTTCTTATTGTAATCGATTCGTTAAAGATCGCTATTCACTAGACTCTTTGTTGAGCATGGCACACTTCATTTTCGGTGTCAGTCTTTGAACAATTGGCAAATCAGAGCTATTGTCGTTTTTCAAAAGACAATTTTAAGGTGGATATTTAAATTTGTTTAGTTGATTCATAACCCATTCAAAATATATCTGTTATGGTGTGTCCTATTCTTAGGATTTTGATTATGCCTAAATTGTAAATATTATAATAATTTTGTCATTAACTATTTTATTTAAGCAATGGCGAAAGAGGGCGGTGTCATTAAATACGATCCAAATACAGAAGCATTTCAAATGCGAGCTCAGTGGAAAAAGGTGGATATATGTCGTAAGCAGTGGTTTGATCAGTGGAGCTGGTTACTAGATGAACGCAAGTAAGTAACATTTTCAACCATTCAATTATAGACAAATACATGAATTTATATCGAATGCACTTTGCTTAATAATATTTCTTCTGCTCATGTTGTCAGTATACTTCGAAGGTTGCACGTAGGCGGTAAATTTAAACAACTTGTCCCAATGTTAGTTTTCTTATTAAGTTTTAGATGTTTAAAAGGAGTTTATGTAGTAGGTTATTTAACAACTCTATCTCTGCCGCCATTAATTAAAAATCACGATGTATTTTACTGACGTCACACGATGCTGGGTCAGTGCATGTAATCTATAACGCTCTATTGATTTATCATCAATACCTAAAATGTAGGTTAACCGTGACCTTAGAAAACTTCGACTTCGACTTTCATTTTTTGATTAGAGAGCATTTAAATCAACCTAAAATAAGAGTAAATGCAATGATTGGAAAGCCGAATTTTAACAAACCCAATCAAACCATAAAAACCATAACTTTTTTTAAATGTTTGACGTTGAATCTGCTAAAGAATTAGCATTAGTTTTAAATTGATTATTGTTTATTAAATTTACTGCAACGGTTACCAAGTGCCTGTTTCAAAAGGCGTCCGCCGAAAAAATGTTTGGGTTGACAGCGTTTAAAAATACAATATTTTTATTTCATTCTCTAGATACCTATAGTTCTGCATATCCTCAATATTAAGGCTGAATTCATAGGCAGCCTTACCAACAAGCCTTTTCATTGTAAAAGCATAATCCGAGTAAATTACATTACCTACTAGTTATTAAATAAATCTTATTGTTCAGTGCAGGTTTATCGCAAACATGCCGTAAATTACACGAAAGGAAAAACATTTTTACGGACATTTGGCATTTAGCGTGTAACGAATGCAAATGCAATTATTAACGGTTCATTTGACCATGAACTTGGCAAAGCAATGGTCTATTTCCCATTAAAATGTGTAGTTATTTTAAATAACTGGTAGTATTACTATAGGAAGTAGATCGTTCAAATGATAGATTAGGCTTGCTTTTAAATTTATATGTCTCCACAATTAGCATGGCCTTGGTTCTAATAAAAGAGTATAAATGATTTCTTAAATATGTGGTTGTGTCGTGAAAATTGCATGTGTGTGTGTGAGGTCGCTGAAATAATATTATGTAGAAATGACGTTCATTATTACTTTGTTTATTTTGTATGACGAATCTGAATTATTTCTGCCCCTACAAAAACAATTTAACGTTTATAAACGTGAATTATATTAATTTAATTAATAATGTACTATTCACTTTTAACAGTAATACATATCGCTCAGCTCAAGGCTGTTGCAAGATAGTACTCGTAGCTATATAATTAAAAACGAAAAGGCAATCAAAACAATGCCTTTGTTTGTAATGAAACACAACATGGATTCGTACATGCATTACATTTGTATTTTCAGACAAACATTGCAGGAGTTGGAAGCCATTCGGCAAGAGGTTTCTGATGCTTTACCACGTGCGGCAACGAAAGCTGAAACTACAAAGTCATTAAAACCGGTACCAATCACATCAACTGGTGTTATCGGCTGGCTGGCTGCCAAGTTTGTAATCACTTTTTTGCATGATCAAATATCGCTCTGATTTAAATTTACATTCTTTAGTTTATTAATGGCATTATCATAAAGGCATTCACTAATTATTTACTAATGCATTTTATTGTTTCTAAAAATTGGTTATTTTTACAGACCGGATTGTCAATTAGAAATTTATACATCCTGGCTTACTAAGATCCCAGTACGGTTACCCGACACATGGGACGACAAGAATTACTTGGGGTAACCTGGGTAAATATCTTTCTTAAAATGTAACAAAAACATTTGGATCAATTTATTTCTTGAATAAACTTTACAAAAATATAAAAAACGAAACCACCATTTTTGTATTATTCCACACTTTGTTATTGAATAAAATTTTACTTTTGAGGTAAGGAATTTGGAAAAAAATATTTTTTTACTGTAGAAAAAACCAGTGGCGCTATATGTTCATTTCTTTAATATGCAAGGTAGTCAGTTTCTTGTGTCTATCACGATGACTGGGTCTCAGCCGGTTAAGCCTTACGAGTTAGTTTTAAACGAGCATTTAGAAACTGCGTTGGTGCCCAGCAGGGATCCCTCCGGGAGGTTCTACGCCAACACTGTTCCTACTAATAACTATAATATAATGTTCAAATTATTATTTAAATAACACATGTACAACTTACCTCTTTAAGGATGTGTGTTTACTGCCATTATTCAGTAATTTATGTTTTGGTTTGTCCAGTACTCCCGACGGAGTAGACGAGGACACTGTGAGGTCACTCGTGAACGAGCTCGAAGACGATTCCTTCGAAATGTTTGTTCGCTTTTTTGTTGTAGACTCCGGGCTTCCTGGGCTCCCAGCCAACTCCAACGCCATTCGACCCTTGCCAGGCACTGGCGGAGGCTTCTCATCCACAGGCACCATATACGACAACATATCTAGGCCCCACAAAGCTATTTCTCTCTATTGTCAAAATATTCTCCCATATCGTCCATAACTTGCACTTGATTATGGTCAATTGGACCTGATATCTGACCTGAAAGATAGTAAATTTATTTATCTCTAATAGATTTTTGTGCGAGTCCTATCAGTATCTCTGAACTTGTTAACATTAGTTTAGGTCAGGGTTCAGAGGTCGTGGCATAAGAATGTTAAGTTCATGTAAATATGGAAATATGTAGCCGTCTCGTCACGCGTATAATATCTCAATTTTATTTAATCGTACCAAACCTTACTTTATTTCGTGAACAGTACCGTGCTAAGTGATGTGTGAGATACTTTCAAATATATTTCGATAAAACATTTTTATTACTTTAGCCTCCGTGTGCCACAGGTTTAATGAACAATGGCTGAATACAATTCAAACTACATTTGGTGTCTGGGACACATGTGTTTTAAGTAATCTGTTAATGATATATAGTGATAAATTATTATTAATGAAAGAAGGCACGTGGGTCGCGGTCGAAACATCAAACCGATAAATCATTCAATTTACTGGAATATCAATTTGTAAGTTGTTGAGTTATTATTAATTTTATTAAGGTTCTCTGTTATCAAATGTACCTACTGATTGATGTATCTTATTGCTTTGGGAGAGTCTTTATTAAAAAATAACGATTCTATAGCTTCATTGCTCTAATTAATGTCTTATAATGATTACAGTCGCCGCCCACGGACCTATACATTGATCTGTGACCCAATTAATCTTAACATATTGACTGTACCTATACGTTAGTTTAAATTTAAGTTTACATTTAATATATAACTTTACTTCTCACTTAAGAACTAGAAGTACATTTAACAGCAAGCCTTTGTATAACAATTTTTTTTTACAACTGTCCCACATGGGCTGGGTATACCCTAATTACGTCATCTAAGGACGAATTCCTAATTGGTTATATTTTATTTACGCTGACAGTGGTGTAAACGAACGAGAACATTTGAATCTGAATATCTAATGAAAGAACACGTCTTACTTAGCTTGTTTTGATTTTAAAAATAATTAATACTGCCGTTGATTACCAAGTCTGCTTTTAATTAATATGCTGTGTGGGTATTTAGGTTCAATTGCCACTGAATTCAAGAGATTACTCCCTGGTGCATACCAGTAATTATCCATCTATTATACGCTCCACTGTGCTTCAAGGTTAGTTATTACATAATATTGTCGTCTATTTAATAAGACGCGGGAATTAGGTACCCGTTTTAACTACGTAAGGATTTAATAATTAAATTATTTCTGCCAGGCAAAGAAAGTGTGAAGATTGGGCAGTAACCGAAATAAAATCATAATATTTTTAATGAAGCAAATTACACGGGACAGATTTGACAGTCAGTTGCACAAATGACACATTTTTAGAAAAAAAAACACTTCTTACTTGTGCATGAAGAAAGTACTTTTACTTGAGGGAATACGGTTGGGGAGAATGAGGAACCGGTAGAAATCTAAGTACAAGTTCTTCGTGGAAGATACATTGAGAAAAGTGAAGTCCCTTATGGGCTTTTGTGGCTTGTGTCAGCTGTAATCATTTTTTAACACAATGCAGATCAATCAGCTTTCTGTGGGGAGTCCAAACTATTATTTTTCTGGATTTAATGGAAACTCGACATAATCGCTGAGTCCAAGTTATTTATTACCTTGTAAAGTTAGCAGTCTACAGTGATGATTCCCGTTGAAGCATCAAAATAGTGTACTTTCCCGAACTCGTATCAATAATTCAATCGATCGTAGATGCATCCTGCAAAAAACAATGTTTGCATACAGTCACTAATAGTAAACTTATTATTGTTGGTACTTATACAAAAAAAGATCTTAAAATGTACACTAAAATTAACGTCAGCGAGATGTTGCACGGATTATTTTTATAATTCACAAATTTGTGTGTTTATATTTATGTATTACAAGTAGTGTAGTTAAGTGTCGGTTTGAATGTTATTTCTAAATAATATTACATAAGTTCTATACAAATTCTACAATCTTCACAGATCTACTAAAAAAACTGTCATCTAATAATATCAACTAACATTGTAACAAAGCCATTGTGTGTAAGACTCCGTCAAAGTTTTCGATCCTGCTTTTCACGATAACGAAATGACTAGGTATATAAATAAAGAATTCAAAATATTTGGCTAATATATATAAATAAAAAGATGTCATCTTTATTAAGTTTTGAATATTTTGTCATGTGACATTTAAATGTAAAAGGTTGAAACATTTTGGAATAGAATCCTTTGAAATCTATATGAGATAGAACTAAGCTGCAGGGGTTATTAGTATCGATTTTAATGTTACGACCTTCAGTGTATCGTCTACTGGTCATTGCCAACATCTCTTTAACGGCTTCCTTAGATTTTACAGGAACATTGTATCTAACATTATTTCGTATAATTTACCATCCAATATAGTCTGAACTGTAATTAATCTAAAAGTATCTTCAATTGCATTATAAGATTAGTTTAAATAATTATTAATATGCGTAATATATTTATTGATTTACCACACTCCACTATTATCAATCAATTATCAGTGATAAAGTTTTAACATATCAATTAAAGTTTAATTATATTATGTACTCTATAAATCTTATACATTATATCGTTAGATACTGACCACATTTTTGTTGCAGTAAAAGAATTAACTAAACTCGATGTAACCAAAATGATGACATTAAAATCATTTATAGGTTATTTTTTCAGTAAACATGTTCTATTGGATTTGAAAGTAGTTAAGTAGTGCAGTGTGGGAATGACAATATAATAGCATTTCTTCGCGGAAAGGTCAGGAACCTGTTGTGAACCTAATGAAATACTTCAACTGTGTAATTAGTAGTATTAATAGCTACTTTTTTATGTGGCAAAAGTGAGGGCACGTAGGTCTGCAACTTAATCTTATGTTCTGTAGTATCATATACTACGTATAGTTGTCAAGCCGTCCACGTTATCACCCATTTTCATTACGAGATTCGCATCGAGTCGAGTTAATCATTAAATGAATGCCTTCAATATGAAAAAATTGTCACGCTATTATAGCTATGCCCATGTCATATCGTGTGACGTAAGAATGTCTGAAGTAAATCAGGATTTCCTCACATTCCCTACACTATTAAAGGCTTTAGCTCAGAGCTCCGACAAACAATTTCAAAACGTATGCTCTAAAATCTAAATAAAGGTGCCTTATCGTAAAAATCTGAGCATAAAGATGTTGTAGTACTATACTGCATCTGTACCGACTATATTGCATCTGTTTGAATGATTTTTAATCAACCATATCTAAATTGTTTACATAAATGTATAATTTAGACTTTTATTTAATAATAAGGAATGTTTTGAGAACAAAAAAACAAAAAGTTGGCAAATTCTTCAGTTTTCATTATTATTGTACTTTTTATATTTCTTTTTTAATTGTTTTTATGTTCTTTAGCTATTTATGTTAGACTTGAATTTGATACGGGTTATTTTATTATCGGTCATAATAAAATTGATATGCTTAGTATTGTGAACCTAACCTCATTGTAATACGTCTAAACTATACTTTCTATTAAAATTCTTGTCTGGTATTGAATTTTACATAAAACATCTTAAACTTTTATGACGGGTTTCTTTGCGTTGGTTCAGCTTCAATAATTGGTAGCTTTGTGTGGTGTTCCACTCGGTCACCCTGTACGGACGTTTCTGCGTCCATGACCTATTATTAGTCCGTGCCGGTTAAAAGGGTCAGCAATTGCGTAACCGAATTCGTTTAAAAGCTCCAAACTACTTTTTTTTCTTAAAGTACTTCAGAAAATTGAAATATCATAATCTAACGTTTCGAAAAATCAACTGGTAAAATAATACAAATTTCCCGACGTCTCTTTAATTTGAGAACATAAAAGTTGTTAACAATGTTTTTTTTATTTAAATTGGAATCAAAAACTCTAAGACAATTAAAAACAATGTCATTCCTATTGCATACAGACTGCGGGTAAGATTCAGAAACGATGCAGCGTTAAGGAAAAATATTGTTTTTTGACAAACGGGAACTAAATCTCCTTCTCCTTACACAAGACTAAAACTTCTTTTAACTGATATAAATACATAGTTATACATAGTACATACATAGTAGACAATATATTATTATTTAAATCATTTATGGCACTAATGATACGCACCGTAGCGAAAAAATAAATATGCTTACTGTACAAATCACCACCGATATTTTGCTTATAGAAGCTAGTATCGCTTTTAATGTATTGTGTGAAGTTCGACAAACAGAAGCGGAACAAAAGCAAATAACATCAATATTATGACGGATAAAGACTTTGCTTCATTTTTCATTGTTTCCGGAGGGATAACTTGTTTGTATTTCTTTAATATCCGTTTACACATTCGTTTACATTATTTTAATTTAACATGATAAAAATACATTACATTCGTATTGTATTCATATAATTACAACGTTTCTTGATAAAATTTACTACTATTACATTCTATTGTTTTGCGAAACGAATCTATATACCTACGACTACCTAATACTCGTATATTCATAAGATAGGCAAAACTACGTAACTGGCGACCCAGTGACTTACTGAAAAGTTCACTTGAAAACGTGCAAACTTATAAAGCCGAGAGTTTTGGGAATTCTATTACGTTGTTTAACATTTTTATTACATACTTCGAAGTTAATTATGTATTTATTATTAAACATCCAATTAGTTTACATTGATAAACCGGTCTTAAAATTATTTGGTAAAAGTTATTAACAGGAATTTGACGGTCAGATTTATTTGGCTGTTTTGTTAATTTATTGAATACTACGGCTAGCATTCGCGTGTTCAAACTCTGAGTCGTGAGTTCGAATCCAGGTGAGCACCAATAGTATTTATTTTTATGTACACAATTGAACTTACAGTAAAAGAAAAAGTATTATCGTGATGAATCAGGAGTGTCTGAGGTAAAGCAAATATGGTGAACTTGACTAAGACATCAGGTTGTGTATAAATTGTGTTCATTCTTTGACGCATTTGTGAATGCTTTTTTATTATGTTAGTCCAACAATATCATTGTAGTATAAATGTATCGACGCACCCAGATGACGAGCAGATATATTGCCGGACATATACAATATACATTGTGTACTGAGTTTGCCCGAATGACATCATTGACAAGGACACAACGCAATGCACTCTGAACAACAACTATTAATACTTTCTCACAATGATCAGCTAATGCGAGGGTGGGGTGCCATAAAAACATTGTTATGTGACGTGAATACAGGGATATTCTATATGTATTCAAAAGACCTATATCAGAAAATCTTCACTACAAAAAGTGCCGTGTCAAAGCTTACTAGAGTCAACTAGTAACAGAGGCTAATTATAAAAAAAACATGTTAATTAATAAAATAAATTAATGTACTTATGGGACTTATAAGCTGCCAACATCCGAATACCTGTTTTCATTGATTTTCCAGCTGTTGTTGCTGAAGGCAGTAGGTAGTTACATATTCTGGTAAGAGATGGTTTGGTCTTATATCAAATAATATAAAGCTTATATATATATATAATCCATAGTCGAGATATAAAAATATATAATTTGTTTTTCTCTAGCTTCCTAATGCTCACAATAATATTCTTTTTTATACAAAATCTGAACTCGGCTTGTTGATCGTTAAAAACCGAAATGGATATCACAGAACAAAGTATGGAATCCTACCGAATTATTTATTGAAGTTTAGTTTATAGTATGCGGCATACGTTACAAGATAAAATAAATCTATGGCGCTATAAACTTTTTCGGTCTCTGCCTCAGATTTCTGTATCCGTTACATGTTCATTTGTTAATCTAATAGGCAAGTAGATGATCAGCCTTCAGTGCCTGCGCACGCAGGCCGTCGACTATTTGGGTCTAAGGCAAGCGAACGTTAAATGCGCATATAGAAATTAAGTCCATTGGTGCACAGCTGACGATCAAACCTACGACCTCAGGGATGTGAGTCGGATGCTGATATATATATATATATAAATGTCACATCAGCCAAGTACCGAATGTATCCAGCTCCAGATAAGAACAGTTTAATCCGTTATAATCGCGAAGAATTCGAATGCGAGGTCCCTGAACTACTAGGTTGGTTTTGTAGACGGAATTTGTAAAATTCTGCTGATTCTGATTTAAAGCATACAAATTATTCTAAACCCAATATAAAAACTCGTTATGGTACCGGTAGAGTTCACGACATCCAAATAAGTCCTCTATTATTATTCTGATTTGTCAAGCATCAAATTATAAAATTCGTGTGCAAATTTCTGAATATTATTTTTATGCCAAATCCAGCGGTCAATCGAGTCATCCAATCGAAAATTATATATATAGCTGTAACTTTACCTACGCGAAATTAGTGTAAGTTTTACTTAGGAAGGATAAGGTTCCGATAAAAGCTTAATAACTTATATTTATATAAAAAACAATATTTGTGTGACGCAAGCATGTGAATAAATTTAAATGTCAATGTCTAATGCACTAGTATATGTTATTTAACGACCTTAGCCTTTCTAAATTGGGTCCTATATATACATAATTTTAAATATGTATTAAAAAATGCAAATGTTCACTTAAGAAACTTAAATGATAGGTTTTAGGAAGAGATTAACAGGAATTTTAATGAACTTTACGAAACAGTAAGTAAATTCTGTGAAGTTATGAAAATCTGAATTTTTATTCGTAAATTCGAAAAGCCCCCCTTAACAATCAAATTGATGAAATATATACAGTAATGAAAGCTAAATACCATTTACACAGCTAACGCGTATTGATTAAAAAATATATTTCATTTTGATCTACCATTTCTAGGTCCTATCAAAGCTTGAAATCCACTTTTCAGTAACCTGGAAATAAAGCAAAAAGCAGTTTTACGTAATAAGGCTTTAACTTTTAAGAACATCCTTGTTATAAATTCGTTTAAAACTACAAAGTCCGTGGTCAATACTTATCGAAGCTTTCGACAAATTCGCAATACATACGTCATACGCATACTGGACTCCATAAGACAGTACCTAAAGTTTCTCTAGTATTGTTTACTATACTCTTAATAGTATTCGTAAACTATACCATGTTTTCTTTCATACATTTTTTGTAATTAAATTTTGACATATTGGACACATTTCAAGTGTAGATTGTGAGATAACCATTAAAACAGCTTAGGATTGGTACAGTATATTAACTCGTAATGACATTGCATTGTTTCTATTATCGTTAACAACGCTGATACATATTAATAACAAATTTGATTCTTTATTCGATTTTGATTAAGTAAGATATTTCCATACAATGAAAACTGAAACGTGTATTGTTCTATATTATTTCTTCTGAACCAAATCAGCGTATAGGAACATTCTCATTATGAAACTGGGAACTTCTTTGAGTAAGCCCGACAATAGAATTACATATATATTACTTTATGTATACCTGTTATATACTTGTATCGTAGTTACTTATATAAGTTATAAATTTATTCATTATACCAGTCGATGTAATAGAACAAAAGCTTTATTTTGATAGTAAATTAAAAATATTGCGAGTCATATTAGAGCATAAAATAAGGCTAAATGTTTTTATAATTGCTAAATTAGCAATTATAGTTTCGTGATGAGGTCATATCTCAATTATATTAAATTTTAAACGTACTTTGTGAATTGTATCTCCTTAATATTAGCTTTTAAATAGAAATTGGGAGCTGGCTTGTTTTATTCATTAACTTATACTATAATTTAATCACTTATTTCGATGCAAATTATCAAATTTCTCAAATACCCTTAACTTGATTCGTCCATTTATTGGACTTTATTTATGGTTATTTTTTTATATTTTATGTATCTCTTCTTCAACATACGTTCTTATTTCCTTACTATAGTTCCCGACATTGCGTCGTTACGACGCGACTAGGGTGTAATCAGGAACGACACTTCGAGCGTTACGTATGTGCTCCTGTATGTCAAAAACGTAACATTTTTACAAACAGATCTCGTTTCTGAATTTAAACCTTGAACCACGATCTTTCACAAATTTTAAATAATACAGACAACTTAAATTTGTTGGATTTCTTATAAAAGAGTACCGACTCTTGATCTTCCAGTTGTAACCTTGAACTCCAAATGCTTAGAAAAATAAACGTGCCTTACAGCGTGACAATTGAAAAGTTGGTTACACCAAATAGAAGGCCTTCTCGAAACGTACTTTCATCCGAGTGATTATTCACGGAATTTAAATTGTAGCACAGTTGTAACTTCAGTATAAATCACACCATTTGGCCGACGGTATGAAATAAAACTAAAGAAGTATTTAAATTAACTATATATCATAGAGATGTCTGGATATTTTTATAAAGAGTGCCATATGTGCCAGAACAAAAAAATAAGCGAAAATATTTACTAATTTTTATAATTGATATGTAGAAGTAAAGTAAGTAAATCACAAGTCTACTAATGGAGAACATTCGGTGAAAAAGAATTTCTGGATGTTTGAATATGGAACAAAGTTTTAATCGAATTAATAGTATATAAGCGAACTATTTAAGTTATACATAGCCATGAAGAAAATACGTATAATGAATACGCCCGTGGGAAATGGAGAGTGCGGTAACAATACATGTGAACATGAACAACTTAATATAATAAGAAATAACATATTAACAATTTTATTATGCAATTTTAATTGGCTTATTTCGATTCACTCGTATACTGAAGATTTCATTAATTCCGTATTTGAAAATACCACGTTCTAAAATACTTAAACAAAAATTCAAAGTTGATCGGAGCAATAATACCACAGAAAACAAATGTGTTTGTATAATAAGTTTTTACACAGATATCTCAATTTATGTGATTACACCTTCAAGAAAAGAGCGAACCAATTCTTAAAAGGCTGGCATCGCACTCGTGAGCTGGCATTAAGAGGGTCCATGGCTGTATCACTTAACATCCAGTGAGCCTGCATTATTACAAAAACCTGCCTGAGCTCTGTAACGTTCGTATAACTAATAAATATTGGAAGTGCATACGAAAAGTCTGGTAGGTAGCGTAGATCTTGTGACAGGAAGCTTACGTTTATCCAGCCTAGTATCGGAACGTAAGAAACGTCCTGTGACTGGACCAACACTCTCCTGACCAATACCTCATTTAAATAGCAAATTGAAAATAAACTATAATTTTTATTTATTTATTAACAGTTCGTTACATGTATACATAAATATAGTAAATTAAAACAATTAAACAAAAAGGAGAGGCAATCCGCGGTCTCATCCCTTTTAAGCGATTTCTTCCAACTCTTAGTAAATAATTTAATGAATATTTGAATGATACGAAATATATTTATTGTTACAAGACTTTTTTATTTGTTCTTTTCTATCGAGTTATAAGTTAACAAATATTAAATTTTTTTCGTACATAGATAATTTATTTAATAGTGACCGAAATACATATTTATTCATTAATCATGAATTTGAAAAAAAAAATCGAAAGGAATGTTTTTTTACAATCTTTTTTTTATTTAAATTTTCAATAACAAAAAAATGTAGGCTGACCGTAGTGCCAAAATTTTGGTAACAAATTGATTGCACGCGCAAAAAGTGTCTTGCGAAAGAGTCATCCAATATAAATAGTATGATAAAGGAGTTATAAACATCAATATGAAAAATAGATATATGGAACTATGTAAGATTTATCACGGATAAGATCTTATATACTAGATACTTAGCCATGATAATGATAACTGAATTATATTTCTTTATTTGAATTTTCCGAAAACAGAGATTAGAAGATAAATATTAAATTGAAAAAATCAAAATCATTTAAATTTTAACTTCTACTTGTTTCACATTTACAATAATAGACTTTGACTCTATTTGTATCATGAATGTTATTGGCGTGATGTCATTTTATTACAAACAAAACACCCGCGATTTCCCTAATGTAGAGGTTTGTGGATGCTTATGGGCAGCTGCGCTATTGATAATAAATCTAAACCAACAGGTGTCCCTTTTATATAGTTAAGCAGAAAATTAAACACTCATTTCTTTTATTTTACACATAGTTCCTGTATGAGTAGTATAGATTGAATCCAACAGATATGCAAGACAAGCAAAAACTAAGGAAATAAATTGTATTTTTATGTAATTTATAGTTTCACGGGGTCCTGAACTAATAAACGCCACACAAAAGTATTAAAAATCGTTGAAGCAATTGCGCAATTACGACTTGTCGCAGGCTTCGCCGGGGCCGGTGCAACACCGCCTACGTAACAGCATCTGATGCACGTAATCTGGTGCAGTTACAGGATATATTCGGCACACAAATCTAAGCTTCAAAATGACGCAATTATAAACAAATAATAAATTTACTCGCACAGATTTTACGTATGACATTTATTTTATTTATAGAAAACGTCGCACCTACGTTAACGTGCCTCTGCCGTAACGACAGCTGCGTAAGTGAAATAAAACATTAAGTGCATACGTACGTGCACTGGATTCAATTCTATCAGCTTGCAGGTGTAGATCAGTCTGTATCCACCGTCCTCAGCTAAACGAACATATCAAAAAATAGGGAGTTGAAGTAGATGCGACCGGCTGTTTATAAACATTCAAACAGTCATGCGGGACGGGATGCGATCGATACTGGGAGGAGCGCGCTCTGCCACCGGCTAGGCCCACACGGCTACTCACAGCTTCACTACAATATGTATAAACGTGACTATAGTTTACTGAAGCGCGGACGAAAGCAATGATTGCATTATAATGCGCAGTCTACAACACGAACGCACTGAACGGACGGCGATTGCCGTGTGCGCCTTCCTGGCCGTTACGTCACGCAGTTTTGACAGTTCGCAGTTGAGACACGAGGGTAACCGCTTCATGATCGCCAGCCGTGCTGTGGCGCCACCGTCGGCAACGTGCCGCGACCGCGCTGCGCCGATCGATACCTACTAGATACAGCTAGAACGCGGTGCGCCGCGTGATCCAATTAGGGCTGTCAGAACTACTATGCTCCTCTATACAATTAAAGAGTTGAATAAATTGGACTACCGAACACATCGCTTACATTTTTTTATTTCAAGTCCTGAATTTCTGAAGTTTGAGAAGTAATTTATGCGAACATACGTTTTTGTTTCGATAAAAAAATTGTAGGGTTAAGGGGGCGTGAGGCGTTAGTCAACCCTATCATCAAAACCACGAGAATCTAAGTTGTCGACCGTTCTAGAGCTACTTCGCTACTTGCTGCATTATAAATCTGCGTGACGGCGAGCGCACTCTTCTAACTATTGCTTCTAACGGTTCTGCTATTGTCCATGCACGATTCAGAGAACTTATCTTGATGGGACTAGGCTTCAAAATATGTAGATATCTACGATGAGATAGTATGATTGAGAAGCATTTAACAAAAATTATTAATAACTGAGGTGTATAAACTTATGCTTGAACATGTTAGTGTATGTACTGTAGGCCGAGTCAAATGCGCGTTAGAGGCTATAATTCGTTTCAGGATCAATAGGGATTGAGTTCCGGGAACATCTATCATATCATTTTGATTGCTAAATTTGCATTGAAGGTGTAATTAAAAGCAAAAGAATATATCTGCGCCTCCGATGCTTGTTGGTCACGCTCTTGGCTTTTCCTTGGTGTGGATTTTCCAGAACCAGGGTTTGATTTCCAAAAAAAAGTCCAGTTATAAAGAACAAACAAGATATGACGATATACTAATTGAAATAATTCTTTTTATTTTTCAAATTCGCTCTTACAGACGACCCTCTACCAAGGTGCATCGAAGCATGTAACTTCTGTCATATTTCAGTGATTTTTGACAATCAAAAACAGCCTTCTTCCTTAGCTTTCTTTACAATAACTGTCTACCATCTGACTAAAGCCTCTATTTACAAACGAAAGTGAAAATATAATTATCTAGGTGTACCAGTATGTTATTTTTACTAATTCTACTAATAATACTATCTAATAATACTTATTAGAAAATACATATCAGGAATTATTATGCACCGATATTTATTAAGTTAATAAAATATTTGAGGCAGAGCAAACGATATTTCTTCCGACTTGCTGATGCTCTTCTCTCGATATATCGCTATAAAACCGAAACTTCGAAAGTAACTATTACGAATAGTTACTCAACATGTGGACTGGATTGTGAAGCTTATCCGAGAGTTTACTTTCTTAATACAATGGCGTCTCATGTGTGACTCTTACTACTGTGGTGAAATTATTTTTATTAGACATGTTTCGTGAGGGAGCTCCCTGAATCTCGTGTGGATACTTTAGACGGTGTGTGTAAAAAAATCCGGCCCATTGCTAGGTTGCTATACTTACATGTGTAGGCGCAAAATAGTATGAAATGTTAACTTGTGAATTGCAGAGCAATCGGTCACAGTAAGAGCATTTTATTAGGAAATATTAGTATCTGTTTATTTACTATGAGAATAAAAACAAATAGATTAAGACAATTGTTTATTTAAATATATGGCGTTGCATACCCACACTTGAAGTTTAGCAGACATCCACAAGACAAGCCTCTATTAAAACAAACTAATAAATATCGCCAAGTTCTTGCGTCACTTATAGCCGTTACATTATTTCCCATCCGATTCACTTCTATTGGTAAATGTAAATAATATGGTAAAATTAGTAGGTGGGGTATATTTTACTAATAGTTAGACATCAAGACTTACACAAATACAAGCTACAGTATTCGTTGCGCCGTTTCTCTCTCATTCAATGATCCTGGTTAATATATTTCAATCTGTTCAAGGAACCGCATCATTTATCTTTTTTAAAACGACTCAATGAATTATAAAATTCTAAAAAAATCCGATGTAAAAATATACACATACATAAAAAAGTGTTGCGAACATTTCACTGTTTAGCCAGTTTAGCTACATTTTACTATTGCTGAATAAAAAAGATGAAACTGGAAAACTGGACGACAGCATAGATGATCTCACACTTAAATCGATACTGTAATCTTATGCACTATGATAAAGTTGGAACCTGGCGATGTTTAAAAATCTATCCAAAAAAATATATGCCATAAGCACGAACAAAATACACCGCAATTTAACAAGACTTGTCCGCCATAGTTTACCGTCAAACATTGAATTGTACAACATTGGTTAACTATGTGGTGAGTTTAGAGTGAGTTCAGTACACCTTCAGTTGATTCTTGTCATCGAAGCCGGCTGAATGGCCAGCGTTGCGAACGATAAAAGAGTTCCCATCGAAATGCATTCGCCTTTCGCCGCGTCTGTTAAAAAATCTGCTTAAATCTACGTGATATGAAATTAAATTAATCGAAGAAGCAGTATATCAATTGAATTTATGTTTCGTTATCTCGTATTCCGCGCATACATACTTCCGTTAACCTTTTACAAATACTTTTTAGTTATTATATATATATATATAAGGACTGTTGTCCTACCAATTTGTTTTGATAGTCATCTATTTCATGCGCCTTTCAAACAAAAACTTACTTTGATGAGTCTGTACTGTATAAACATATCTAGACAACCTCACCGCACAAACAAATGCTGCGTCTGGCCCAATGATGCTGTGCAGTGGAGAAAGGGGCTCGTTATTGACGCAGATCCGTTAGTGGGACTCGTTCGCAGCTGGTACTTGTGGCTGCAGCGATGAATTCTGGTCAAAGAATTTTTAGATAAATATAACTTCAAATATGTGATTCTAAAACAAAATACAATCAAGTACATATAATTATACAACTCTCTTCTTGTAACTCTATTATTAGGTACATTTGTTTAAAAGTCTATATTTTTCATAGCATTTTAAAATAATAATCTTTGTGGAATTAGGTTTCACCGAGATCTAAAATAAATACATCAATATTTACATGTATACATTACAATACAAGCTTCCGAAAACGTTAAGATTACACGAATATTTTTATTTTAATGAGGAATAAAGGAGGGCCGACTCCCTCCAAAGCCCGATTGCAATCTAGTTCGCTCTATAGAGTTTAATATATGTATAACAAACCTGACAAGTCCATCAGCGGTCTGGCTGACGCGAACATTGTTGATGATCCAATTGTCAATTCCATCATCCGTCAACCAGTATTGGGCGGCTTGAAGAAGAGAAAGCGCCTCGTTCACATAAGAAGGGCCGTGCCGAGACTCACTTCAACAAAACCAAAGGGTTTAAAATACAAAAGCATCTAAGTGAGACTTCCTGCATATTTTTCGATGATTAGAAAATATAGTTTTCATTTTTCTTGAGTAAACATATTGCGTAAACGAACATTTGCTGGGCTAATTTTAACCAAGAAATAAGGCTAGTTCGTTCATCTGGCTAAATAGTTTGCGTACGATTATACCTTTATTTAACAACTGAGAATTTGTTTTGAATCTTGATACCAAAAATATTTACCATATTCACTTACAAAACATGAGCGTGGAATAATAACACTTCTCATAGCTAATTTATTTTTCATAAGCTGATTGTTCGAGTAGCATTAAGTTATATATAGCCCAATCTTATTATACTTAAAGTCTGTTTCACAATGTCCGGATAAGTTCCAAATAAGGTATTTATTACTGGTAAGATAAACAGTATTTTTGCGTTTCACGACTGTCATATATTTGTCATGAAATGCGAAGTATCTTATTCGGAACTTTTATATTTCGAATAATTCATGTGTTGCATAGCTATTTGACACTTTATCCATACATTGTGAAACAGGCCCTTAGAATCAATTATGAATTTTGTAGCGTGAGACGATGCTTTACAAGAAAGGTTACTAACGTTATAGGTTAGAGCAGTATTTTTTTTGAACCGATTATGTGAATTTATCAAAGAACATTATTTCAGTTTGTACTAGTTCCTCAGTAATTTTGGAGCTACTTGAATTCCCTGTAAGCCTCATGATCAGCACACACAAGCTACTCCTACAGTACTTGCAACAATAAGGACTTACTTATAAAATACGTTGAGGGTAAAGTCTTGGCTCATGTCAAGGAAAGTATCCGTTGTGGTTCGTGTTCCAGCCGCATCAACTAGGTATACCAACGCGCACTGCTCCGCGGTGAATGAAACTCCCTTGTACCACATCTTGGCGTACCTTAAAATACCGATTCCCTTGATAGGAGCCTAATCGAGCTGAGCCTACAAAACCACAAGGCTATGGCTAGACCGAGCCGTGATTCGAACAGCCATCTCCGTCGTCTACTAATCGTCGACTTATTATTAATAGTCACATAATTATATCCTAAGACTTTTACAAAATGATGAAAGTATTAACCATTCAAATATACTGAGTAATAGGACAATCACCATCTGAGAAACAGGTGACCGATCAAAGCCCATAATGTGACAACCTATACGATATAGTAAGACCAATACCAGTGGATGTTTTTATTTTTTATCAAGGTTATTATCGTTGTTTTTAAAGCATCATATCCAATTGTTTTCACAATCTAATCACTAATCACATTTTCAAAAGAAAATGTATCTAATTTATACTCAAGAGCCTCTCCATAACTTCACACTAAAAAACTTCCGTCCAAGATGAAACAGTGCGTTAGAAAATATGATAGGTCAGTGCCCCTCACAGAAGCTAGGGTTGTACAAAGGGCATATTTTAACGTTGCTTACTTATTATTCCCTTGTTGGTGGCGCGCTTGGATCTCAACGCGGGAACCATAATGATACACTCTTCCGTTGGGGTGTATGAGTGCCGCGGCAGCCCCGGACCGGGACAAAGCCAATATTATATTGTTCTTTGCATTTGTCACCCGCACTGCACCATCGATTGTCATATCCACCCTTCAAACAATACAAGTACAACTCTTTTAACATAACTGTTCCGGGTTCGATTCTCAATTTAGCATAACTGGTCCGGGTTGGCAGGCTGTTGATAGGTTGGAGGGATTTGAAAAAAAGTGTGCCACATTGTCTTATATCAGAGACGAAATAATGAAATACATATAAATATAATTTTTAATTGTAATAGGCGGTATACGGCGGCTATCCTGATGTAAAATGATACCGCCCGCCACCCATTGACACTCACACTGGTTGAAGGCTCCCAAGTGCGTTACCGGCCTTTTAAGAATTGGTACGGTCTTTCCTTGAAGTACCCTAAGTCGAATCGGTTACAGAATCCCATCAGCAAACCCTAACCTGATAACTTGGTGCCTAAGCCTAATCGGGAGAAATGCATAAAAATCTGATGAGTTGCAGTATTTTTTTAAGTCGGTAAAATGTTTACTGTATAACACAATTATGATATAAAACTTAATTTATAAACAAATAGTTTCCTTTCATAGCTTATAGAATAATGAAGACGAAACTCACTTGACGCGGTCTCTCAGACGTAGACAGATAGTGCCGTGCGGTGTGACAGACGCATTGTACCCGGCGCCTCCAACCACATCCGTAACCTTTTCAATACAAAAGGTAAAAGCGTGTATGCACACACGTAAAATACAACAGATTCTTAACAGATACTCTCAAAATTTTTTATGAAAAAACACACAAAACCCACCGTTTCTACAAAGGTATGTCAATTTGAAAACGCATGTCTTTTCAATACGAAAATATAATTGGCACATAATGACTGAGTACATTTTTACTACTAAGTATTATTTTTTGATAATTATGCCGCGAGTAGTACGGTAGCCCAACATGCAACATAATATTTTTTTTATATGAAGCTAATGATCCGACCACTTATTCTCATAATTAACTTCTGTATCAAACAGAATACGTATAAGAATTCGTGGCGTGCGTTCATCTTTATTGGCCTTTCGCTCAGCTTTAGAAGACCAGATGCAGTCCATTAAGATAAGCCAATTAAAGCGCCTTCTGAACTTCCTAACCCCATCACTCCATACATACGTCACGCCTTACGGCTGCAATAGGTAATACCTATTCATCATTAGTTGCAATGATATTTAATATAACAATATAGTACAGCAAGAATAGCGCGGGCATTTTACTATTATAAATAAAAAACAAAATCAATGTCTCTTTTATAATATCCTAATATATTAGCGACTCTAAACATCGGCTGAATGTACTACTTTTAGCAAAAAAAACAATAAATATTTATTTGCGTGAAAATTTATAATTAATATTAATTGGATAAGGTATGATATGATATGTATAATACAAACAATATAGTAATTGTCTAATTGATATATCACAATCTCTAGATCCAATTTTTCATGTGTAGCCTTTTTAAAGTTTTTTGTTTCGAACACTGTAAGAGTAGAAGAATGTGCTATTTTACACAAAATAATAAGCAATCACAGTACAGGTTTTACACTTTTGCTTCTACTCTAAGATACTGTATTTTATTTAACTCATATATCGTCAGATAAGATATTCATGCAATCTAAACACATACAACATATGTAATAGTCTACAAAAAAGCTGTATAGAAGATTAGCTCTACATACTTATATAATAGTCCATGAAAAACTATGAGACAGTTCTAGGTTTATACCTCCAGTTCTCTCCAAGTGTCAGCATGGTAGATATCATCCCCGGGATAAAAAGGCGCTTTCCGCTGTAAAGGCGCGCGCCACGGGGGCTGCCAGGCTGTCGCCCCAACTAATTCTGCTTGGCCAAGACCACCCTCAAGAAACTTGCTGTAGTCTTGGAACGCAGATACATTCGACTCCTCCTAATTTCGCAAATTACAACCTTGATTAATAACGCTAAATCACAGTACAACCACGTTTTATTTTTTTATAGTCACCGCGTAAAATGTACTAAATGTAGTCTCTACCTCCCAAGTACTGTACGTTAATACTTATTTGTATAACTCTGCTGAAAACTGTCCATATAAGACATCAATGGATGTTTGATCACCTGGTTATATGAATGTGCTGTATATACACTTCTAGGGCGAACCGGCATAACATCCTTTCTAAAGTCTGCAGTAGCCATTCTAAAACTTCTTCAACTTAAACTTGGTAGATCACTCACTGTTTTAAATAAAAAACCAGGTCAACAAAGACTACGGTCGGCAAATATTACATAGTACGTATCATACTTTAAACGACCAAAAAGTGAAGAAAAAAGGCATATGTCACTTTTAATTCCATATTCAAATTTTAATTTATTCTAGTTGGTGTTTAAGTAATGGCCAGTAACTTTTAATTGTATTACTTTGAAAGTGTTTATTGTTATGTTTATATCCAACGACCACAGTCCCCTTTCCTCCTTAAAAAATTGGATCGACAAATCTGCTGCAACGTAAGAAACATGCCATGGTAATGGATAAAGTAATAGTACTGTGGAGAGTATGCAAGCAACAGTATTATCCCATGAGAAGTATGTACATACATATAATATTAGCGAATGACAAGCGAACAATGTAAAATTCGAAGATTGCTAATCAAATATAATTTATTATTTAACAAATTTAGATACTGTAGAATTATTGTACATTCCGAAAGGAACCAATGTGTCAATGTAATTTATGGTACGTAACAAAGTCTTACGGACACATATTCCTAGTTAAAGAGATAATTTTTTTGTTTATTCGATAGAAATTAATAATCGAACGGTAATAAATATATTTTTTAAAACAAGAATTAGGTACATTCATAAATAATACAGAAGAAAACATTTTAACTTTTTAATAATGTGAAAATATAAAAAAGTTAGAAACTAGCCAGACTAATATGGGAAAAAGATACAAACATATAGACTTTTTTTTAATGAAAATTTAATTATGCACAATACATACACAGAATGTAGCTGAAATATTTCCTTTGTTGAAAAAAAGGGTTAGTAATTTTTTTTTAGTTTTTATATTTCTGTAGAAAATCTTTCGTTTGCCTAACTAGATCACTTATATTGGGTTTTAATTTATTTGGTATGCTTGCGCTTCCTTCCTTATTTTTACATCGAGCGTTTAAAGTAAAAAAATAAAAAAAGACTCAGGTATTTATTTTATTAGAATAGTTAGAAATAGAGTCAGAAAATAAATTTTTATTACATCTTTTATAATTAAGTATTAAAGGTGTATTTTTTACATTTCCTTTAATTTTAAACAAGGAAAGAAGTCAATGTTTCTGATATTATACATTTTCAGGATATTTTTGCCAAAGTCTTGTACCGTAACAACAAGAAATTCGTAACATCTGCATTACTAAGATGTTTCTAAGCTGTGGTTCAAAATTTACACAATATTTATGTCAAGGCTACAGAAAACAAATGGTAAAATTAAAAGAGTTTATCGCTCATAATTGCATGTGTAATTAAACTCAATTAACTTAAATTATAAATATTTTTTAGATGTTTTTATATTATAATGGTAAAGATGGTGCACTTATCTATGATTATACGAATGTGTACAAACACTAGTATTTTACTCATCTCTATATAAACTGTGTGGTACAAACATAACTGCGCACTCTCGCTGAAATGCTTGCTGGGAGTATTTTAAAATACATTTTATATGAAATGTGACTATTCATGTGAATTTACTACTATAACACATTTTATATCAGGAAAACAAATATTTTGCTAAATATATGATAAGAAGATGAGAGAAAAAATAATCAGTATACTCTATTAGTGTCGAAACAAAAAACTGGCAATATTTAAAAGTACGAACGAAATTTTTTGAGGTGTGGTAACATTTTTTGCCCGCCACGTTTCGCCAGCGGCGGCCAGATTTACTTTCCCACTTGCTATCTACTCGGCATTAATTTTACGATCCAGGAAGAATAACACGCGTGGCACAATGTCTACACCCGCACCAGCTTTTAAAATAGGAATCGTTAAACAGGTAAGGAAAAATGACAAAATGTCTTGTTATTTTCTGATTCCTGTAAATGTTGCCTCGTGCCGAGTACATGGATACTCTAATATGCCTTGTTGGCACCGCATTTACAACTGCTGAAAACGTGTGACAAACTACAAGAAATATGTTGCGTAAACAGTGAAATATGGTTAATTGTGTCGATTATGATGTCTTTTCGTAAGTTCTTCTATTTTTATAATTCGTAAAAGCGTGAAAATGTTTCTCAATATTGGCTGGTCACGTAAGCTTTCAATGTGATAATATATGAATAGCATAATTTATTTCACTTTAATTTACTCAACATTCAGGTTTTATCTGGTGACACGGTTGTCATACGAAAACAGCCACAAGGGGGTCCTCCACCAGAAAAAGTTATTTCACTCTCTGGCGTAACGGCGCCGAAGTTAGCTCGACAAAGAACACCTAACAAGTTAGTCTTCTTTTATATTTGTAGTAAAATAATATAATCTTATTATTACATTATCTCCTTACATTAATTTGTAAAAACAATGAAATGGCATATTTGCTACATTTAAGAAAAATATGTGTACCTACCCTATTTTAGAAGTTAGAGAATGGTACATATTATATTGCTGATTTTTGATTTTGATTGTTAGTGTATGTCATTGGGATATTGAATGACTATTAAAATTTATTTTCCATTATTAGACACTTAAAACTCAGTCTGTGTTGACACACAGGTTGAAGTTATTTAGTGAATTTGCCAATGGTATGTAGGAAAGATTTAAATGAGACAAACATATTTTGAATGATGTCTATGAACACTTTATATATTGAGCTGTGCGTGTTTATTTATGTTTGATATAATTGCGTTTTTATCATTTAAATGTATGGATATGATAGTCTTCTACCTTTCTGCTCTACTTCTTTGTTATTACTTATGCAAATTGTATAAAGTATATAGAGTTCTTTTCATATATTGTTTTCCTTCTACTTTTAAGAAAATTTTACAAAACTTTCTCTTTTCTCACTCATGTTAAAAAGGAAAAAAATTAATATGAATTACAGCAATAATTTCAGGTTTTTTAAATTATTGAGATTTAAATATTGCTAATATACACTAAAATATTTACAAGTATTTTTGAAAATAAAAAGCAATTGCATGAAGCAATGACATAACTCAACTATTAATAGAAAAGCGATGCATTTTGCGAAATATTAAGCCTATTATAAAAACAGCATACTACCATTGATCTTCCAAATCCTAAATACAAAGTTAAATATAATATTTTCATTTTAGTGATAGTGAAACACCTGATGAACCATTTGCTTGGGAAGCCAGAGAGTATTTAAGGAAGAGGTTGGTTGGAAAAGAAGTTATTTTCACTTCTGAAAAGCCTCCCAACTCTGTTAGTCGAGAATATGGGACTATATGGGCTGGCAAAGACCGTACTAAAGATGAGAATGTGGTAGAAGGCCTTCTTGCTCAGGGTTTTGTTAAAATCAGAGAAGGTGCCAGAAATATACCACAATTGAAAAAGCTTGTTGAGCTTGAAGAGCAAGCAAAGACACAGGGCAAGGGTTTATGGGGAACAGATGTGCAGGTAAATTACTTCTCTGGTCTATTTTATTGTACTGTAATACATATTTATTACATTTGATGTACAGGTAAAAGTTATTTAGTTACAATTCAATCATAACTTAATGAAACTGATGATACACACATAGTCTGAGTTAACATGTAATAAGATTTTTTATGCTTAAGCATAAACTACTAATAATACTTTCTTACAAAGTAATTTAAATTAATTAATTTTTTAGAATCATGTGCGTGACATAAAATGGGCAATTGAGAATCCAAAGGCATTTGTGAACAAATTAAATGGGCAACCATTGAAAGCTATTATTGAATATGTCCGAGATGGATCAACAGTACGACTTTGCTTATTGCCTGACTATGTCCCCATAACCATGATGTTATCTGGTATCAGAGTAAGTACTATTAAAAGAAATAATAAAAATTTTGTAACTGCAAAAATGTAATTTATATAAATATTGATTTTAGTGTCCAACAATTAAGCAAGATGGAGAAGCAGAACCCTATGCACAGGAAGCAAAATTCTTCCTTGAATCCAATCTTCTGCAGAGAGATATTGAAGTTATATTAGAATCTGTTAACAATAACAATTTTGTGGGAACCATTCTTCATCCTCAAGGAAATATTGCTGAAGCTCTATTGAGCCAAGGATTTGCTAGATGTGTTGACTGGTCTCTTGCTGTTATGAAGTCAGGTAATTTATTATCCCTGATACTTTTATTAGTAAAAATATATCAATGTTTTAATGTTAATATTTTGATGAGATTGAACAAAAATAATATTTTAAAATACACATTCATAGGTGCATCAAATCTGCGAACTGCTGAACGTACAGCAAAGGAGGCTAAACTTAGAATCTGGAAAAATTATGTTAGCAATGCCCCTGTTATTCCTGCAAAGGAAAAAGAATTTAGTGGAACAGTCTTGGAAGTCATTAATGGTGATGCAATGGTTGTAAAAACTGGTAACAACATACAAAAAAAAGTTTTCCTATCAAGTATTAGATCACCACGCGAAAAGTAAGTTTTTGATCTTTTATAAATTATATCATGGAGTCTTTGACATTAATATACTCATTTGACTTTCACTTCATCACAAAAATATGAACACATCCTTCTTTTTACATAATAGGAAGTTTTGTAAAAACATTTGAAGATTTCCCCAGTTTTCCTTTTTATTGCTATGTAAAACATCTTTACTAATTGCAAAATGGTAAAATAATTATTTCTTAATATTGTTTGAATGATAGCAGATTGATAAATTTGTTGTATTTTAGGAACTCCAATGATGAAGAAGGCAAGCAATCACCTAGGCCAAAAGGTTTTAAACCTGTGTATGATATACCGTGGATGTATGAGGCTCGTGAATATCTGAGGAAGAAACTAGTGGGAAAGAAAGTTAATGTCACCGTGGATTATATTCAGCCAGCAAAAGACAATTTCCCTGAAAAAATTTGTTGCACTGTAGTAGCTGGTGGAACGTAAGTTTATGATCCTTTATAGTATTGAAATATATTTTATGAAATTTCTAAATAGTTATTATTTTTCACAGCAATGTTGCCGAAGCACTTGTCAGCAAAGGTCTTGCTACTGTTGTTCGCTATAGGAATGATAATGACCAGAGAAGTTCACACTATGACAAATTACTTGAAGCTGAACTTAAGGCTACAAAATTAGGAATTGGTGTTTACGCTAAGAAAGACATTCCCACCCACAGGATTCAAGATACTAGTGGAGATGCCGCAAAAGCCAAGAAGTTTTTCCCATTCCTAAAAAGGGCCCAAAAAACTGATGCAGTAGTTGAATTTGTAGCAAGCGGATCAAGAATGAGAATTTATATCCCAAAAGAATCTGTCATAGTAACACTTCTATTAGCTGGTATTAACTGCCCTAGGGCAGCACGGCCAGCTGTCGGCTGCCCAGGTATGCAGGCACCTGAACCATTTGGAGAGGAAGCACTCCAATTCACTAAAGAAAAATGTCTTCAACGTGACGTCAAGGTTACAATTGAAGAAATGGACAAAGCTGGCAATTTTATTGGTTGGTTGTGGTTGGAAAATGAAAACCTTTCCGTTTCTCTTGTAGAACAAGGACTTGCCTCCATGCACCATACTGCAGAAGCATCAGAGTTTGGTAGAAGCATTAAGACTGCCGAAGAGAACGCGCGTAACAAACGTTTAGGTATGTGGAATGACTACGTCGAAGTAGCGCGAGTAGAGAAAGTTACTAATTCACGTGCTATAGAACGTGTAGTTAAATACGAGAAAGTAATTGTAACTGAAATTACCGAAGATGGAACTTTTTACGCTCAAAACATAGATTTGGGTCCAAAATTAGAGGCACTGATGGAGGTCATACGTCAGGAATTCAAAAACAACGCCCCATTACCGGGTAGTTTTGTGCCTAAACGGGGAAATATATGTGCAGCTCGCTTCTCTATGGATGAGCAGTGGTACAGAGCAAAGGTCGAAAAAATTGTTGAAGATAAAAAAGTTCACATTCTATACATTGATTACGGTAATAGAGAGGTATGTACGCTTAATATATCCTGTTTATTCATATTAATTTACATATCTTTTTTATTATTTTTCTTTCAAAAATTTACTTATATAAATTTTAAATAGCAAAACTAAATAGTAAAATTTTTTAGATTGTGAATTACTCACGTTTAGCTCAACTACCCGCTGGTACCGAATCTGATCAGCCCTATGCCACAGAATATGCTTTGCTGGGAATCAAGTTCCCCGTTGATCCTGAAGACAGGCTAGAAGCAGTTCGCGCTCTATCATCAGACACTCTTAACAAGAAACTAATGCTCAATGTTGAGATCAGGGGCACTCCATCCTCTGTTACTTTAGTAGATCCTGCTACTAATGCGGATCTGGGAATGGTGAATTTTTTTTAAATATTTAACATAATATATGATATCTTAATTCAAAAAACCATTAATTGAAGTAGGTATATATATATAATTTATTTTGCTTGTATAATATGACGTAAATTAACATTAGTCTTGGTTTTTTTTAAACAATATTTTTCTATAGATTGTATCCCAATACATATTCTTGATTTATTGAATTTTACTTTTCTGAACTAAATCTTACCCAAATTAGTATCATAAATATAATAATCTTCGTTATAATCATTGTAGAGGCCATTCAGTAAATACTAAACTCTTTCCCGCAGAACCTCATCAAAGAGGGTCTCGTATTAACGGATAAACTCCGTGAGCCGCGCCTCTCGACTCTCATGGCGGAATACCGCAGTGCGCAAGAGCATGCGAAGGCATCACGACTGTGTCTATGGCGACACGGTGACATCAGTGAAGACGACGCGCTAGAGTTCGGCGCTCGCCGCTAGCCCCCTCCGGGCCAATGGTACGACGCCACCACTTCGCCAGCCCATACCCTCAATTGTGCCACATGTACCGCGCCACACGCAGAAATCGTTATCTACACGGCCATATATGAGTTTTTGTGAAGTGATCGTACCAAGTGACCGTTTAACAGTGATGGTGCTGTGACGAATTACTTTTATCCTTTCTCCTCATTTTAAGTGTGTATTTTGGTTCAATACCATTTATTTTCTATAGTTTTTTTTATACATTTAACTTCAACTACACCTTACAGATATTTTCTGTATTCAAGATTTTTATATTGGTTGTTGTTATATTTATTTTTTTTATTACCACAAATATATTGTTAAGATTGGATATCCATCCATAAGCTAGAGTTATCGTAAATGTCTATGAATTTAGTACTTTATTGGATGTGGCAAGTTGCCATCTGTACTATGAAATATAATGAAATATTTGTCAACATCATTTTTTTACAATAGTTTATTACTTTTACACAAACACATTCTATGTCAAACTTTGTACTTTTATTTCCAAATACATTAACTGCATGATCATAGTTAAGTGTGAATTGTCTAAATTATTATCATAAGTCTGATAGCATTACATGGCATTAAGTATCACATTTGTATACTTGATGTTGACTAGTTCTAGTTTTTTGTCATAATACTTTACACTTCGTGCATAATATTTCTTGAAAATTTACTTACTACCTCTCCTTGAGATAACAAGAAATAAATGTAACCACACGGTACATGGTTTGTTAAACTATTATCTTGAAATAAATATTTTTAGGAACTATACTGGCTTATTCATTTTTCATCTATACTAGTATAAAAGGTTACTGAGTTAAGATATACACTATTTAGTCTTGGGGTCTAAACTCACTTTTTCTTAATGTGAAGATTACCGATTCTTAATTTTATTTTTAGGCACTACTGTCCAAATTACATTGTTTTAAGAATACAAATCTTTCATCTCTTCAACTATTACTTACATGGTTTTAAAGTAAAAAAAGTAGCAATCAAAAATACTTTAATAATTTTTCAAAATATTGTTTTCACAGCAATACAAAATATAAGATAAATTATTTTTATTACAATACAAGAGGTGTGCAGTGTGCCAGCATTGTAAGGCATACATTGGTAATCTTAGTCTCAAAGTAAATTATTAAAATTGGTGTATTCATTACTTTAAATTACACTAATATTATTTATTGCTTTTAATCTGATATATCAATTGTACCTATCTACATAAAGCATTCTCTCTAGGTATGTTTCAGTTCTACCTTCTATTTTGTACACTGATATTTAACATGCCATTCACATTAATACGATTTATAAGGGCCATTCTAGTATCACATAAGCATATATACTGAAAGTTATCCCCCCCCCCCCTTTGTTAGCAAAAGTAAGAAAAGCTCTGAAAACTGTAAGTACATAAACGTATTAATTTTTTGTAGGTATTCTCGAAAGTGCATTTCGTTTTCAAGCAATATGTACGCATCAGCAAATAAAAAAATCGAAGAACCCCCTTCCTAGTGCTTACGTAACCTCTGAACTGTCCCTTATTAATAAAAAAGTTCTTAAAACTATATAAAAACATGTTTTAATTATTGGTGTTTTACGAAATAGCATAGCTTAAGTTGGAAAAACCATGTCTACTTTCGAAGTCCTGAAAATATATAGCTGTTCTGTTTATAAGTATCAACCAATATAAAACAAATAAAATTGTGGAAAAGATGTACATTTGAATCTTAAATAACAAAAACTCAGGATAAAGTAAAAAATTTGTTTCATTATTTATAACAGGCTTGGGTAGAAAGTTTAGAAAGTTTCGTAACCTGGAAACAATAATTTTAAGAGAGAAAGTTAGATTTAAACCATACCATACAAGTACCAGAATGAATTTATTTTCATCTTTTGATAAATACCCGGTCTTGCTTTGTATAATATTCGACTAGATAGAACTGATAGATCTTTTATGAACAAAAAAATAAACATTCTTACTATATATTTAGAAAAGCAGAATGAAATATTTCATATTTATATATAATTCATATGCATTATTAAGTTAATTAAGGCTTTATGACAAGAAAATATGTACCTTCATATAAAATTGTGTAAAATTAAAAATTATAATATATAAGGTACCTATTACAATACTATTTAGTATTTAATTTTTATTACTCAACAACCAGTTGACAGTCCTATATATTAATTAATCAAAAATAGAAAAAATATGGGTTATAACAGGGATGAAATTGTTGCAAATAATTTTATCATTGATATTGTGCATTATTTTTAGATTGTATAATGATTTTTTTAATATTATTATTATTATAAACTGACTGATTACATTTAGTACTAAAACAAATTTTTCACTGTTAAATAATATTTTTTATATCAAATCTTTTCATACTAGGAACAAGTAAAATCCCTCACACATTTTTGTTTGTGCAATTAAATCAGAGATATAACAACACTTATATAATGTGTTAGTACTTCTGTGCAAGCTATACAATATGTACAACTTTGTGGGGCTCACTTTCACTATCAAAAAAAGGGACTATATTTTTTGTTACAGGTGGCAAATTCACAAGAAACTGTTGTATTGTAGAATAATAATCTCGACATGTCCAAGTGTTGTCATGACCTCCACCAGGCATTTCAGCTATCTTCTTGCAGACAGCTCCACATCTAAAGTAAAGCTCTTTGGCCATTGGTGGTGGCACTAGAGCATCATTTGTACCACATACAACTAGTGTTGGGGTGACAACATTCCCGATTTTCTTTAAAGACAAATACTGAAAATAATTGTGATTTTCTTAGAATGAAATAAAAAAAAAGTTATCTTCATCTTCTTCAAGCACACTTCATCGAAATATAAATGCTCTTTACAACAATATAGTGCTTGTGCCAAATCTAGGAGCCCTTGGAATTTACACAGTGCACATTAATAATATCACAGAGGCAGTTTATTTAAGTAATTAAGAAAATCAAATAGGTAACATACCTTATTTTTATGACATATTTGTGGAAGCCATAGTAAACATCTCCATTTGAGAATAATATTTGCCATATCTGGAATACTTGTGAAAGTATTTTCAATAACCATTGCCCAAAGTTTATTTCTGTTATCTAATCTAGAAGCAAGATCAATAGCTACTGCTCCACCTAGAAATAACCAGGTACAAATAAAAAATGAAGTCACATACCCCTATATTAGGGTTAGGCAACAAATAGCTAACAATAGTTCTTTAAATAATAATCTTACCTAAAGATCGTCCAAATACAAATATTTTATTCCTATCAATATCACTTCTTTGCATTAGATAGTCAAAAGCAGTTTGTGCATCAATATATAATCCTTGTTCTGATGGTGACCCTTCTGAAAGGCCATACCCTCTGTATTCCATCATCAATATGTTGATATTGAGCTTGTGATAAAATCCAGATACATTAGCTAGTCTTAAATAAAAAATAAGTTGTAAATATCTCTAGAAATATTAGCATAGTGTGTACTGAAAATATCTCATAATTTTTTAAGATTACAACTTTATGTTTACATAGAAAACAGGATTAACTTTTATTTAATGAGTGTGCTACTCATTGTGTGATCTATAAAAGATAGAATAGAACAACACTCACCGTTGACCCATATTGCCTGCATTTCCATGAAAAAATATCATTGTAGGGACATTGTTACTATTGTCTTGTTGCTTTATAAGGAAAATATGAATTTTCACTCCGTCTTTGCTACTAATTTTAATGCTCTCATAAGGAAGTTTGTAATTACTTGGTTGTAAAACAAAGGCTCTAGAATCAGGTGGATCATTTGGGTAGTACAATAGAAGATCTTGAGCATTATATAGTATTCCTGTAATATTAATTTATATATTTTATGCAACAACACCTAAATGTGAGAAATATATTTTAATAGTACAAGTTTGCCAAGTCAATCAGAACTACTCAGTCTTACATCCTCGCTATTGCCTAGGATTTCTCAAGTACATATATTACATTAAACTATGGATTGCTTTATTGATTTCAAATTAATATTATTAGTAATTGTACATGTTGATACCTGAAAATCCCAGCGTAAATACGATGGCGCCTATAGCTGATCCATAAAACCAGAACACTATTATACTAGAAAATAAAATAAACATAGCAACCACCCATAGTCTGTATAAAATTACTCTTATTATGTGATACATGTTAATTGTGTCTTTTTAATATGTATACAGAATCTCATTTTTAAAAAAACAGTTATATGATTTGTGAAAGATGGTCACAAATAACCATGGGAATGCGAAAACAAGATGTTTTCTTTAAGTAATTCATCTTGAATCATGTATAAACATAAATACAATTTGATGAAATTAATCTTTTTGACACCGTAATTCTTCTAAGACAATTGAGTTATCAATTTAGTAATATGAAATGTCTTTAATGCTTTTAAGTTTAGAAATAATTTATTACTGGCATTTTTTGCTATCTTGCAACTATAATAGTAATATTTGAAACAGATTGCGATTTGGTTGGTCACAACTCACAACACTGCACCCGGCCCCGCGCACCTCGCTAATTTTTTTTTCTTTTTCCCGCCCATGGCGCAGGCTATAGTCTTTCGACCATACCGCCTAGTCTTTCGTAGAAACACCTCGCTAAACTTAATATTATAAATAGCAATGTTTGCTCTTTTTTTTAATTTTATGAGTTTGCTCTTTCTGTAATAACGAGATCGCAGAAATGAACCATATCTTTTTTAAATGCCAAAACCAAATATTCATTTTTAATAGACTACTATTGGCAAGTGAAATAATGGAAGTTAGTGATCCCACCCGCCGCCAGTTGTGTGATTTTATCAAGAATAAAAAGTGTTTTAGTGCATTATATAAATATGTTAAAATACCGAGGGAAAGATTTAAGAAAACAAGTGGAACGTTATAATAACATGTGAATTATTGACCGAAAATAAGACTTGGCTTAAAAGTCTCGTTACCAGGCCATAAAATTATAATAAAAAAAGTAATATTTGACCTTTTTACTGTCAAGTTATCAATGAGTGACATCATCTGCATTCGCGAATCCACGTATACTGGGTGTCTAGTCAAGACAGCGTAACAGTAGTGTATGTAGAAAGTCGAAAACTAAATTTGTATGAAAATGACAGCTAGTTTCGACAGTTGGTACCAACCACTATGTATACAAATATATAGAGGCTACTCTACATTGAAATTTAAAGCTAGATTTGAAATAACGCCCTCTTAAGTTTAGATCCTGAACTAACACTAACATTTAAATTATTAAACATGAATGTATTTATTGTTGTTAAAATTTAGTATCTTATAAAAAACAAACCAATCAATACAAAATACTAGGGCTCACTAACAAATTATGTAATTTAGGAAATATTTCTATTAGTGGCCACCTTGTGTTTATTATTAGGCGTTCGTCGACCCAAAGACCCTTACCCTTATGAACTACATGACGTGGCACCTTATATCTACACCTGTAATCAGTAGGATGCTGTTCTAAATGCGCAAGTTATCAGATGTTGTAAGTGCTCAGCCAGTGAACAGAACAGAAGATACAAAATGTTAATGTTTTTTAAATTAGGTTTTAAGTATTTTTTGTATAGCTGGATATAATTTTTATTTATTTAGTTAGCGCAATAGGTTCTGACGTTGCTTATGAGTTGTTTGATCGGAAATTATGTTTATTCTGTCAATATAAACATATACATATTATAACTTCTTTTACAATAAAATGATAAAGAAAAATATATATCTTGGAAATGCCCAAAACCTTTAACACTTAATTTTACACAATAAAAGATCAATTTAAAATCAATACTAATTTAATCATTGCAACAAACTACAAATAAAGAAAGATAAATTATATAATCAATTTATTAAGAATTAAGTGTCATGGAATTATATTTCCATGACTCTTTTAATAATGCTGACATTTTAAACAATCATATTACATACAATAATTAGTACAAAAATTTATAGCTTAATTAAATCAAATTAAACCCACTAGTATAAGTAGAATTGAGGAAAACATTATATTTATAAAAATCTTTAAATATATGAATATTTTTATTATCATTGTTCTAAAATTTGTACCACAAAATATTTTATCAAAAATGTTGTTCCATTTCACTATTTTCCAGATTTTCATAGTAGGTTATACTGAGTATTTATTTTGTAAAAGTATATAATAAAATTGAATTACTTAATTCTAATTTTTAAAACCTTTACCATTTACTTAACCTTACACCATAATATAAACTTGTAATAATGTTAACATTTTTATATATCGTTACAGGTTTATTCATAAAATGGAGCATTTCAATAAATGATTTATAAGCCAAAATTGATGCATACTCATTATAACTAATTTCGTATGAGTGAAACTATATTTAAAGGCATAAGACAAATTTGAAACGGCTAGTTAAATTTATATGAACGCTGTAAAACTTGTATTTTTGAGTATCATTTTGGGGAGTGCATATTCGGTTGTACAATGACAGACGATTCTGCAATACGTTCTATTTTGTCAATAGTATCTATGACATACGACGCATCCCATATCGCACGCACGTTCGACCATAACTCAAAACACTAACTTACGTTTTACATTCTGAAATGCATTATATTTTATGAATAACACCGTTATTTTTTAACATGGATGACGAGATTTTCTATGATTTTCAAGATAGTATACACCTCTAAAGATAAGGTACCCTGTTTTTAAAAATCGTTACAAATACAGAGGAAATTTGATCCAAAAAAAATATATGATCATTAATGTTACATAGACCCATTACAAATTCATAACCTTATCGCTAATATTATACATATACAATATTCCCCTACTATATTTGTCTTCCTGTTAAATTTATTTATTTATTTCAGAAATACACACATTATCTTTACAGCCTATGCCAATACGACAATGTGGAGAAACATTTAATAAAAATATAATAATGTACATAAAATTAGACACATAATATACACAATATCGCTACTGTGAATTGACTCTGCAATGTGTAATCTGAAATTGTATTTAATCTGTAATTGAAATTTGTAAATATAATAAAGAAATTGATTAATAACATTTCAATCCCGACTCTTAATTGGGCCAAGTATTTCCAACTAAAACATTTAAAAAAAATATTTCCCTGGGAATCAAACCCAAAGTCTGTGTGCTTGAAATATCCATGGGGATGTTTACTTAAAACAATAAAACAATTCATAATTAGTTTTGCCTCACAGCAAAGTTTATACATGACAAATAAATTATTATGCGAAATTAATCGGACGGTCTCAATACCCATTTTCTACTAAAAATACTAAATTGATCTAAATTCTGTGGGACATCCCTAAGAGACCCAAAAACATAAATGCTTCACACCAGTGCAATATTCTTAGAGCGTGGTCAATATTAATTTTCATACATAGGTTCGTTTATAAACTGTGTGTAAAAAACTTTCAGTAACACTTGTATCCGCCTATCAAAAAATATATTTTATACAATACCACGTAATTTTATGTGTGAATCAAACAATCTATAACAATGTCACCTTAAAGCATATTTGCATTGATATGTTGCGCATATTATTAGCAAACTGATTTATACTAGTATTTCTGTTAACTTTCCTTATCGTAAAATAAAATTATAGAACAAATTACTTAACATTTTTTATTTTCTTGTACTCGTTGAACAATTCTTGGACATCGACGAGAGATCTCTCGATTTGTTTCACGAAGTTGCTGGAACTCTATATAAAGAATTTTCATAAATTCATTAATTACCTCAAATTGAGATCAATGTGGCTTTAAATGTGAAGTAAACAACATTTTTTCTTAACAAAATTAGTATTGACGGTTGACTCTACTGAGATCGTATGTTCGAATTTTGGCTATGTAAGAATGCTTCTATATTATCGTAAAGTAAGGTGACCTACGGAAACATTCGTAATGAATTTATAATGACTTAAGTGTAATCAAAAAGTATAATGTAATAAATATATATATAACGGATGAATCTGATACCGATATATCGGCGATACCTTGGTGTCACGCATCTTGTTTGTTCTAGTGTGTTGCAAACGAGAGACGGACTATCGTTGCCGCGTATTTCATTTTGTTAGAGACGTATTTCATTAGTTAGCTTTGAACTGCGATCGCGCGTAGTATTTTTTTGATACCAAATTAATATAAAATACAGAATTACAAAAATCTTATCAATGTTTAGTTATTAACAGTTATTCATTTGATCTTAATCATTAATCTTAATTTTAAAAACTAAACCTTACTAAATCTTATCCAAAGATTGTAAGTGTTTATTTTTTATAATACAAATTAAACAATACTTAATATATTTTTTTTATACCCTAATTTAATTTTAATTCAATAAGCGTTGGAATCGATATCGGTATCGTATAGCCAAAAAGGCGTATCGAGGCATCCCTAAAACATATATATATATACGTAATATATAATAATTACCGTAACAGGGCAGCTCTTTTTGCTCGACACGTGGAAGAAAAGCATGTCTTCGCCTACAATGATGTAGGACACGCCATATCCATCATCAGCTACTGGGCCGAAACCACCTCCTGCGCCTACACACTTGGGGTACTTCTTTAGGTCCAAAAGGCTTGTTTGACCTGGAAATCATCTCACAGCGTAAACATAACTTAATAGAAAGAGACGAAATAGTGTTTAAGTGTAATCTCGTTATTTTTTTAAGAATAAACTTTTTCTACTTACGGACTAATAAAAATTATGATTTAAAAAAAGATAGCGTGGCCGTTTCGTGATCATTTATTCTTCTACGTATATGTTAAAAAAATAGGCAAGACTTTCAAACACTTATAAAAATGTTATTATCTGACTACAATTTCAAATTTCTTTTGACACAATTGACTTACCATATGGTGTCTGACTGGTGGACAGCCTCCACGGTTCGTTGAAAACTTCTTGCAGGAACGGCGACTCCAATTCCAAGTACTTCGAGACGACGTAGAGACAGAACAAATGACGGTCGATACCGTGGCCTGTCATCGCATCCTGACAACCAATTTTGTGCCTCTCACTCGCTACCAAGAACAACTCCAGCCGTTCCGTGACCTGCATAAACAATAATTTATACATAAATAATGTTTCTTTCAGATTAAACCTGTGGTGATTTTAGACATGACCCTAAGGTTTTTGTATTTGTTTTGTGGTCGCTATTTTCTGTTAATATGTTACTCACTCACTCGTTCACGATGTTATCTTTCACTATTAGCGATTGTAGCGCGCATATAGAAAGTCCAGTCGGGGATAGAACCTTCGACCGGGAACGAGTAACGCTAAAGCCACCTGGCCCACCTGGCTCTACTAACTTAATATAAAGATACAATTTAAAAAATACTGTTATGTGTGCAATTCACACGTGGTAGAAGACTTTCAAAAGTTTTGGCTTCAAGATGAGACGAATGTAATTTTAATGTTTAATGTCAATCTAAAATTTTGATAAAAACTAAAACAATTATAGTTTGAATGTCGATGAAAGGAAAAAGCGATTAAAAGAGATGGACACATAAGATTTTGCGTGGGAGAAAAAGCGATAGGAAATAGTATACAGTGTAGAATCATTAAATAAGTGTGTATTTGATAATTTTCTGAATAAAACATATCATGTTCCAATCACAACTAAGCTAAAGAAGTGTTCACTTCAAAAATAAAGATTGTTTCGTGGTCGAAGAAGTTAGATGTAGTTATTCTGTTTACCAAGTCATACACACCCACACCTCACACATTTTGCTAAAAATCCATCATGGGCTTGACAACTTCACAGGGAAGATTTTTTCTTTAAACCGTAGATCAAAGCTTTTTCATTTACATTAAATTTCAAATTTCCGGTGTCATCAAAGTATGATCTATAAAACTTTCCAGATCTCTGATATATTTAATTAATTCTTAATTATTGAAAACGTATTAAATTATGTAAATGTCTTACAAAATTTACTAACCAATAGGAAATGCTTGGGTTTGTCAAATTGCAATACACATTTGACAAACAGATTTATTCTCGTTTCTAAATCATGTCACAGCCGATGTCAATATTAAAAAAAAATAATTACCGAAGCCTTGGGATCTTCCATTGACTTCACCCATTTGCAGCTCTCAATAGTACATGATCTGACCGTTTCAGTGCGACCCTCACGAAACAGGCGAGTCATAGATGCCTCGTACGTTAAACAGAAATGGCCGGCGTCACGATAATAGGCCAATTGCAGCACCATTTGTATGAAGGCGTCCGGGGACACACGGAGGCCTTTCATGAATCCTGTAATTAATAAATTAGTAACATTTAAAAACGTCAATAGTTAAAAAAAACTACCATATTCTCTATTGCTGCTATTTCTGTACTGGTTAAAGGAACTCTCTGGAACTCACGGTCGTACTTTATTTTTTTAAGCAACGAATGAATTTGGGGGTCAAATGAAAATGAAGTTAGATGTTTCATCTTAATCCCAAATATGAATGGCCTACATGACCTTAAATTCACAGATCAAGTTCTTTTTTAATGTAACTTAAGCTTTATCATCTACATTAAAATTTTATGTTGAAGAGATCGCTTGAAAGCGATTAGGTGTGTTGCCCTCCCTTTCATTTAATTATATCGATTGTATTATATTTCTGTATGCGTGTGTATTAATATATAAAAATATAAATATGGTTTTTAATGATGAATAAGACCTATACGCGTTTTGAATCAGTTCAAGTAAGTTTTTCAACTTTAACCCAGTTTAAATAAGAGTGATTACAAGTAATATAAAATTGAACAATATTTTATGTATATCGACTACCAAGTGTGGTAAATTTGATAAAAATTGTTCTCAAATTTCAATTGTGTACGTGACGTGTATAAAAGAAATTTACAGGTTTTTTTTTAATAATGCAAAATTAAAATTTACATACCTTTTCCGTATTTTGTGAAGTGTAGTATCTTTAGGTCGACATCATTGAGTAACTTCTGGGCAACGTTGTACGATACATCGATGTTTTGAAGCAATTCTTCATTATTAAGATCCCACTGTAAGCGGGTAGGGGTAGGCGGTGGTGCCTCGACTGTACCACGTGCGTTACCGTCTTGTAAATATCTGTGAACCAAATGTTTATACAACATGGGCAATCTGTCAATTCAGCCCTTCGAAAAACTGTTCTTACCTTTCATATGACTTTTTATTATTTGTGTTCTTTAGGAAAAAAAACTAGTGGCACTACAACCCTTTATGCCTTCAGATTTCCGTATCTGTGAAGTGATTTATTTTAATATGTGATCAGCCTTCTGTGTTCGGCACACGCCTTGGCCAGCCTCCACTCCTTCTTCTTTACAATACGAGCGATTTTACATTTAGATGTGGACATAGGCCTTTGGTGCTGAGGTAACTAGGACATCAGGAATGCAAATTCTATGCTGAACCCCTGCTCACCTTTGAAAAATTATATTATACAAACACTTACCCATATGTGAGCTCGGTTAGAATAACGTACTCCCAAAGGTGACCCATTACCGGCGCATCAGCCCTAAGGACATTATATGTATGTTTATCTATTCGTGCAAAGAAAAACTACGTTCTTAAATTTGCTAAGAATTAATTTACAGCCATTTTTTTAAAGATCAGGGGGCTATTGGCGGCTAACATGATATTCAGAGAATAACAACCACACACACAGAGACGACTAGTTAGCCAGTGCATAGCCGGCCTTTTTGTGAAGGATCCTAAGCAAAATTGGAAATATATCAGTGGGAAGCTGGTTATATATAGTGGTGGTTTCCAAAACGCTCGATTGTGGAACGACGGACGTCGAGGTGATACGAGTGGAATTACGTATTCTGCCATATCATATTTTTCAAGTGCAGAGGCGCAAAGGTATACTGCAGGAAAGAAACTTTTTAGAATTGTAAATTTATATTTATCGTGAATACTGTGTATACTCTAATTTTTAATTATAATATTTTTTTAATTTGTATAGGATTTATACAAGCTATGACAAACAACCCTTTGGTGTGATCAAGTTTTATTAGTGAATTAATATACTGTAAATGTTTTGAGTGTTTTATTTTCACGTGATACTGTAAATGACTTAAATAGTACTTACCATGTATGCTCAGTATTGAAACCGACCTGGAAGTAAAAGATTCATCAGATTACCAATCACAACTGAATACCATGAATGTAATTTGATTCTCGTAAAAAAACTCTTTCAAAGCAAACGATAACTTGGCAAGGTGAGAAATGTAACCTTATTAAATAATATACAAAAGAATTGGACTAGGAAATCTTTTGAAACTAGATTTAAGTTTGGACATAGTAAGATACATATATTATAAAAAAATATTTTCTTGGGGCAGGCCAGGCCGATCGTTTTTATTTTCTCCAGTTGAAATTTTATTTTTATTTAATATCTTCATTATGTCCTAAATACTATATGTAAAACTTCTGGGAGTGTGTTTTAAACTCCTAAACGGTTGTACAGATATTTTTTTTTAACTTTTGTTTGCTCAAGTGACGTGTTTTATTAGACGTGTGAACGTGTCAGATCCGTTTTTTAGTAAGACCAGTTCAACACTTCATTAAAAATTAATTACTTTGTAACGGTGTGCATAATTTAGTTTCTCTAACTGTACTTAATATTTTTAACTCACGTACAATTTTTACAAACAATAATAGACAAGTTCTATTCTAAATATAAATGCACATATTATTTAGCGTCAGTTATTGTTTAAAACTAGATTTTATCCAAAAAAACCTAATTTTATAAAAATCTACTATGGATTTTCGAGAGATTATATCATAAAAAATAACATTGTGACGGAACAAAACAATCTCTTCACCTAATAAAAATTATTCACAAAATGATGCTAAGCCAAAACTCGAAGAGGGCTCTATGGGGTAGGTATTTACGGAGAAAAATATTTGAAAAACAAAAGAAATAGCTTTTTTATTACAAGTATGCAAGGTTGCATGGCAAAATGGTTCATATGTTGTTATGCAAATCATAATAAGGCCAAAAGATGTTCGTGGGGGCAGGGCAACTACAAAAATGCCAAGATAATTTAATAGATAGTATATATTGGATAATAATAGAGAGCGTGTAATAGCTTGAATACTTGAACTGAATTCGACACATTTTTGTAGTTCGTGTCAATTTCGTCGATGTTATAAACAGGTCATCGCACTATTAAAACTGACAGAGGTCAAAAATGATCTATTCAATTTGTTCTTCTAAAATCTATGGTTTTTAAAAACACTTACAGCTCCACTAGTGCTGAAGCAAAGATTGAAGGACTTGTCGAACCAACGGTCGTGGCCTTTTCCGTGTAGTAATGTGTGGCCATAGTCATCCAATGTTGACGGATCGTCTTCGTTGAATCCATAGTCCTTGTCATCTGTTTAAAAAATTGTTGGTCTAACATTACTATGAGTAGAATAAGTTGCAGTGTAACTGCTAAATATATTATACAGAAAAATAACAAATTGACAACAAAGTTTAAAAAATCATAAGTTGATTTCAAACATAAACTACACCAAATAAAAGATAAAATATTATTAAAGTAACAAATAAAACAACTTCAATGGAGAATGAAAAAATAGATAAAAAAGAAGAAAAAAAATGCTAATGTCACAGAATCGTGTTAGAGATAATAAAACTTTGCACTATTCCACGTCGCTTAGATTTAGACACGTACTATGGGTTGATTTACAGTATGAAAAGTTAAGTGTTATTCAGAGTATTCCGTATAAAATATGGATATAAAAACGTTATGAGTAATATATTTTGTTTATAATCTATAAAATACCCAACTAATTATTTTTTTTACAATGCCTTGGACGATTAATTTCGTTGGAGAAAATTAATTTTTATTGGTAAAAAGCCTTACGTGACGCTTTGGCGAGTTCTTGAAATTATGAAGGTTTGATATAATTTAAATCCAATGCAGAGATGAAATAAAAAATTGTGTAGGCCCAATAGTCACAGAGAAATAATCAAAAATGGTTTTTAAAGACCTGGTTTAATACTAACCTAAGCAAACATTAAAAGCAGCTCGTTCAATACAATGCAGAGAGGTCCTATTATGGCCACGATTGAAGTGTGTCTGTCGGACATGAGCCCAGTGGGAACGCTCACCAGCGGTTAAGGCTGCTACTTGCTCTTCACCGATACATGGCTCCGTTTTATCCTCTAATATATGTTGGATTTGACTGAAAAAATATGAAAGCAGACAATTTTTTAAATAGTGTTAATTGTAGTACTTTTAATTTATTCCGTTTGGTACTGTATGGTGTTATCATTATTGGTTATACTTTTATATAAATATATTTCTATATATTATGTGTTGTAAATAAAAAACAGTGTTGTTTGGTCTCGGCCATAGATGTCTAAATGTTCCGTGACATTTTTTACTTGGCAAGTAGGTGATCAGCCGTCTGTGCCGACATTTCGGGTTTAAAGCATTGTTTCCTATCGATGTTTTTTTTGAGCGAGTTATTAACCATTGAATGCCCGTTGTGTACTTGTAAACTTTAGCTTCTCATTTTTTATTTTTTTTAATCACAGCCGAAAACACAATTTGACAAAAATTGATGAAAACGTAGTTAAACAGTACTGCTTTAATTACAAATAAGGCTGATATTGACATAAAAACTGTTAATAAATTCATAATAAGTTTATGCTCGTATTGGCCTAAATTCTCTTCTATTGTATGTCTCAGTAAAGTATACATAAATAGGTTTTATCGAGATGACATAAAAATCGAGTGATGAATGACGTACAGACCCGAGCGGTAACGCAAGTTTAGCTCTGAGCATCGAAAGCAAACAATGTACTGAACTACCAAGTCAGTCATTAAATTGCTTTACGTTTACTAACATAAATTGAAAAACTACTTTTATATGCATTTGTCGCGCTCCTAAACAAGACTGCCAGACATTAAAACAAACCACAGTGGTTTTCTAATGTAACATATAATTATTATTATATTATATATTTCTGTAAATAAATAATATATGGAAAATGGTGTAATGGTTGCAGCTCCTTACAAACGATGTATAAAAAAACTTGGCGATTAAAAGGAGTGGCGGAGAGATTATTGCCAGTTCTTCTCTTCTGTTTTTCGCCCTCGATTTAAGAACTGGCAGTAAATGTAAATTTACAATTAAGTTAATTTTTTTGACGTCCAGACGTGTACTTGTTTGCCAATATGAATAAAGATATTTTTGTTTGTTTGTTTGTTTAATTTAAAGAAAAAATATGATCGTTAAATACTTACATTTGAATTTCTGCTGGATTGAGCAATCTACCCCTTGAATAGACGACAACTTTGAAGTACTTCCCTTTGTGGTAAATGGTGATATGTGCGGAGTCCTGATAGTGAACTAATTTATCTGTCTCTATCCCAGGGACACGTACTGTATTAAATAGCCTTTCATACTGCCAGGAACATAATGGCACCATATTTTGGAGCATTATCTGAAAGTTTTTGAGCATTAATACAATGAAAAGTAAGGAGCATTCGGATGTTTTTTTTTCTAATAATCAAGTAGGTGATGTGCCTTGTGTGCCTGTCACACACCACACACTTTAGGACCATTGGTGTACAACTGTGGTTCGAACCTACGGCGTAAGGAATGAGAATAGCATGCAGAAGGATTTTTTTTAATCTGGATCTTTTTTTTAGATACATCTTTACAATAAAAAAAAAGTTAAAATAAAATATAAAATAAACACAAAAGGTTTCACTAGTAAAAATATGATATGGAGCAAAGCAAAACTAAACTAAAAGCAGTAGAGGCGTGCGAAAAAGGGTCGATGTTTTTGAGAGAATCTAAAGCAGAACACATTCTGTGAAGAGGCTCGCGGAACCCAATGTTCGTTCTGGGAGTCGGAAGGTTAAAAGTTAGTTCATCACGATTAGTCTGACTAGATCATTCGTGATGATACCCGTCTACCTACCATCTACTGAACTACATTTCATAGTCTACAAATTGTAACAATTGATATTTTTACTATATTAAAAAAAATATTTTACGTTCAAATGTCTCTTATCAACTTATTTATTAAAGAGATTGTACGAGCCAAGGCTGCACATTTTGCTCACTCAGGCGTTCTTAGTTTTATAAGCATTGGCGATTTTCTAAATCGTCGGAGTTATTCTCTTCGTGAGTCTCTTACTTCAACTATTACAATGCATTAATTCGTTACATAACTATTTCATAAAGATTATAATAAAAAATGCCTTTAGATGTCTCCAAGATGTTGGTAATTCGAAGTTCTTAAGCCATCCCGGAGATTAAATGTTCCGAGCTGCTCGGCACAGAAATCCCACCAATGACAAAAATGCACTCAAAAATGTCCCATAATAATCGTGATGCAATAAAGCTTACCGGTTCCAATTCTTGTCTCTCAATAAGCCTGCGGAACTTAAGAACGAAGTGAATAATTGTTCCAGCCCTGGCCGCCTGAATGGAAGTGGGTCGCATTAATGTATCAGTTCCATAGAAGTTTGAGTTGACCATGAGAGGTGAGCGACCTCGTAGGTAAACATACTCCTCCCACCAGTCTGACACATAGTTGCTGGACCACCTGAAAAGTATTGCATACTTATCGTCTGATCAACTATATATGAAACAGTAATGATCCAACTGAATCACAAAATACATACACATACGAATTTCGAAAAATATATGGATTTTGAATATAAATCAAGCATCCACAGGAGCAGCATTATAACAAACCTTGTTATTTTTATATTAAGGGTATAAATAAGCAAGGAAAAAACATATTCAAGGGAATGGGACCGTTCATATTTTAATGGAAGACATTTTATGTTTTACTGTTACATAAAACATCTCACATTACTACACGTGTTATTTTTATTTACGCATTTGAATATACATATTTTTATATTTGTATAATTTACTACGTGTTGACTAAAGGGTTTTAGTATTATTAATATTACGTTATTTAATAACTCGGAAAGCGTTGTATTTACAAATTTACATTATTAATGCAATTGTAATGTCTACAGTCATACCGAAAAACATTAAGTGAAACGATTATTTAAATAGTTCTAGCCTGTTATTAAAAAATATTGTAAAAACGTAGTTTAAGCCGTATTGGCTTCCTCAATTCAACAGTATAACTATTTCCTTGTGGATAACTGATTAAAAATATCTAGTCAATTGGCGATTGTCAGGTGTGCGAGTGACCACAATGAAAATGACCTTCTATACATGACGGAGGAAAAATAATGGTTCACATCCAGGTGCTAAACGACAGGTATGTACACGAGTATCAGGATTCAGTAAAAATTCATAGTTACAATTACACTTAGAATGTAGTGTTGACTTAATTTAGAAATATTTGTCACCAGCTGTTGCACGTGTAGCCGTGTCACTACTTCGCTATTTCAATATTTTGTTGCAAAGCATATCATATCACAAAAACTAATTGAATCAAAGACTTAAGTATATATGTAGTTCGATCAATTCCGTTTTTGTTAATAACATTTAATAAACAAATAAAAACAATACATGTCGAATTGATAACCTCACCCGATATTTGGAGTCTATTAAAAAATTTATTACAAAAAGTCTTTGTGATGTTAAATGATAGTTTTGTATTCAAAATCCTCTCTTACTGTTATTAAGTTTTGTAGAATTTTTAAACTCTAGAAAACTTAATAACAGTAGTTCTCTGTATTGGCTATCAAACAAATCAAAGTCTTGTTTTTTATATAAAATAAAACTTCCCCTACTCTCTTGTTTAATGCTCAAGAAGTTTGCAGGTATCTGTACTCGTAGAGTCATTTTCGGTGGTACCATGATACCACTTGGCACTTAACATCAGCTCAAGCAGTTTGGATCAGTTTTACCATATACATAAGTACGATCGTTTTTTTATCGTATGTAGATTGTAACACTATATTTATTCCCGCCTGTGACTGATCTTTGCACTTGATTATACTACGACGACTAAAAAATACTTACACATTTTTGAACCTACATACGTCACAGAAGCATATGCGTTTTGAGTATATATGTACGGGTGCGCATGCGTACAAAATATTCAATGCCGTTCTGTCTCCCGTTTACAAAACACAATACTACAATGGTAAGCAAGTAATGAGTACGTGTTGAGTTAACTGGTTTATATGTTTACTTAGTATAAAGTTTGGGCAAACGTTCATTACCCTTTAAAAAAGGATTGACTTAAATTTTTACAGAAATCTTTTTTTATTCCATTAGATTGTTTTCCAGAGAAGTAAATGTCAGTTTGTTTTATTTTATTAAACGATTTTTTATTTATTTAGATACGGGGTACGAAGATCATTTAAGCTATTTTTAATAGATTAACTAGCGGACCTGACAAACGTTACCTTGCATGAAATTTAAGCGATTAGGATATTAAAATAATGAAACAAAGTATTAAACTACCGACTGCAGCGCCATCTGCCGGGCTGAGGAGTGAGGCTCTTAAGAGGAGTTCAGTGACATACACACGTACAGTAGAATTATGTAATTTATTATGATATGATAGAACTCAGAAGGTTGAAGTGAATGGTAAGAGGTCCTCTGGTTCGGCAGTAGATATGGGGGTACCACAGGGCTCAATTCTTGGCCCTTTCCTCTTTCATGTTTATCTAAATAATCTACCTTTTATGGTAGAGAAAAAACATCAGATAGTTTTGTTTGCAGATGATACGTATTAGATTTTTTAAAACAAACGGGTACCAATTTAATGACGTGAAATAAGTGATACCTAGATGATCTTATGTTCCAAAATAAACGTATTTTATTTTTTATTTTACACCAAATGATATGACTAAAACGGGGACGGGAGTGCATTTTTTCTCGTGGGGTCTCATCCTTTGGATTGCGAATCAGAAATTACAAGGGCCCTAACTGGAGTCTTTTTTGTGTTAAGACTGATGTTTATTTTTTCGCACTTAAATAATATAGTGGATACCTGGATGACGAGCGATGGAGCTTTGCTCGGTATTTTTTTTTTATAAATTGTGTTTTCTGAAAATATATTTAAGTACGAATTACATACTAATAAAATGATGAAATATGAATAATATTTTTCGATCTTACAAAAAAAGCAAAATAGTAAGTTTATGTTTAAGTTGATAAAACACGAATAAAATAACGTTTTCTAGAAATGATTCCTAGCTAGATCGATTTATCGCCCCCGAAACCCCCCGTATACCATATCCCGATTTTATAATTATATATATATATATATATATATATATAAGAATTGCTCTTTTAAAGATATAAGATTTGCCTTTGGAAACTTGCAACGCAGCGAGTGTGTTGCTGGCCTCTAAAGATATAGTGTGTTCTTTTTATTGTTATTTGTTAGTAGTTAAGACGGTCACAGCTGATAAAGTTAGTTTTATATGGTATTATGGAAATAGGAACAATGACACAATTATCGTAACAAAGGCCGTTTAAAAGGCCCACGTTCGAACCTATGAAAGATGCTCTATCAAATCCTGAGATAAACACTGTCATTACAAATATTTGTACTGTCTACAACACTACACAATATTATTAAAATAGATAACATATAACGATAACCTTGCTTAAAAAAGACGTCGTAAAAAATATATATAATAAAATGTGTATTTTTCTACGTACCAGGACTTCAGCACTAAATATCTCTGAAGCTTAACAGCAATTGTTTCTTCGAAATCCTTTGAAAGAAGCTCCACTCTTTTATAGTTTTCATCATCGAGAAGTGGCCGTACACTTAGTAGATACTAAAATTAAAATACATGGTAAATATTTTCATATATTTCAACCAGTGGGTCAAAGTCCAAGTCAGTATTTAACTCCTTTATTATTTTCCATTATGTTTCCTTATAACATTACTCAACATACTTTTTTCTAAAAAATTTGGCTATATTTGCCTGGAAGAGATCGCTTATTAGCGATAAGGCCGCCCGTTGCATCCCTTGTAATTTTTATTGTGTTATTTGAGTTTATTTCTAGCAACGAAGTGTGAATAAATAAATAAATATATTTGATCCAATATAAAATTTGCCATTGTTTTAACCTTTACTATTTTAATAGTATATTCAAATTTAGAATAAATAAAATGTTATTTAGTAATCTGTTTAAAACCTTTAAAAGCGTTATGGAGTAAAATGATTTCAAAAAAAGCCTTAAATTATCTAATAATCATTAATTTAACAAAACGGTCACAGATTAGTCTCAACTCTATCTTGGAGATTAATTTCGGCGGAGTTTTTGAACATAATCTGTAATTGTGTAACTTCACAGAAATAAGACGAGAATGGGACATTTCAGAGATTGTTGCGACGCCATCTTGCCCATACACGTGTTTTGGCGGGTTCTTAAAATCATGAATGTTTATTTTACATTGTTACGGCCAATATTGAACATACCTAAGACTACTAATCTAGAATGAGTCTAATAAATAATCTGAATTATTTTTAATTTTTTCAGCATGTTGACGGTATACAAATATCGAGTGTGACAACTTTATTGACATTTGAAATTTGAATTACAGTGTTATCTGGACATTGCTTTCATTTGTGATGCAATTTTTTCCCAATGAAATTATTTGAAATGCCATCAATCCAGCTCCCAAAACACCAACTCAATTATTTTTGTTGTGAAAAAAGAAACAGTATCATGCTTATAAAAATACATGTGATGTTTTTTAAATGTACAAAAAGCAAAAAACGCGAACTCAACTTATAAAAAATGCTTCTAAAACGACGGAAGCAAGATCACAGACAGCGGTCTAATCTGAGGTGAGTGAAACTGTGTATAACACTCGTATATCGAAGTACCACTGTACAAGTAAAAATACCCAATACATACCCTTTTCATAGTATCTTGAACAGAAGGTAAAGGCAGCCGTGGAAGAGATCCTTGAAAACTATAAAGGCGTGGCTTATTCCATCCAGACAGCACTTTTACTACGCTCACCCAGATCATTGTCTTAGCAGATATTTTTGAGCCAGGGGCACGGGATTCGTACATCCATCCCTAGGACAGTTAGCAGATTTTAAATTAATGATTGCTATGTAATTTACTTTTAAACAATAAATGTTTTAATTTTAAATTCTAACAGCTGAAATCATACAGCGACATATCTACATATTAAAAGCGCTCTGAATGTAAATAAAATGACGAAAGGTTTAAAGGTTCCTTTTAAATACGATTTTTTAACGAATTCGAATTTAACGTATAATATCATCACCTAGAGTTTACACATGATTTACAAAATGTTACAAAATTGGGGCAATTGACTACCGTAAACATAATGATATTTATTATCAGATTGCGGAAGTGATTTTACTTCATAAACATTTGTTTATAAAATAAAGCAAAGTTTATCGTAAAATTGGCACGCTTATCCATAATTTTATTGATGCGCTAATTAATATAGTGGTTTAGATAAATAGTTGACCGCAATCAAAGTCTTACTGAGATAATAATATAAGATACGACATTTGTAGCAAAATGAATACTTTAATTTTATTACATTTATATTTACTGTACTCGAATATGAAAGACTGAATGGTAATATTTAAAGTCAAGAGGTAGTTAAGTATGACTCTGGTATGTCGGAAGTTTTCAGGAGCACGAGTAGACAAGTCCAACGTAACATTAACTCAGATTCATGACCATATTAGTACAAAACAGTATAGTAGTAGTAGATAGGTATTCTACATACATATTATGTTCAGGAAAGATATCTAAATGTGTAACTTTACTAAAAATGGTTTAATTATGCGGATAAACTGATGTTTAAGATGTTGACCTATGAGAATTCTCAATTTATATTTATTTTTAATTACTACAATAAGCTTAAGTTAAAAGTTTAAATACAAGACCACAACCTGATTATTGAATCTATACGGATAAGCCTTTACGCAAAACGGACAGAATTTGAGTCTAGTTACGGAATTTGAGTCAACCTACCTAAAAACGGATAAGCCATTTTTTTGATACGGAATCTTTTGGATATATAGTTAATAAGTTTCGTTTTTGGATAGCGATCAATTGATTTTTTTATTGTTTGCCAACGAAATTTTGCACAATAAATCAGGAACTATGCGAAAACAATTTAGTTGACTTTGGATACACCTAAACAATCAAATATAGCATAGCTGACTTATTATTATTATGACTGATAATCATAGAAAAATTAATTATTTTAATACAATAATTACCTTGTACATTAAAAGCAGCTTTAGGATGTACCTCATCATAAAAATAACAGTTAGCCACATTGTAAGAGCAGCTAATAGACAAGCAAATACTTGCCACATTGTAGAATCCCTAAAAAGATTAATATAATTAAAGAATGTCATTTCCTAATTTTTACATTAAAAATTGATGTACTTTTAAACATTCCCTTTTAAGGCGAAGTACCCCAATAGCAACATCATTTCCTCATTAGAATTAGTTTTTATAATCATATACTGCAGTATAATGCACAATAAATCCTAAATGCGAATGGAACAACATCATAATAAAAATTTACTTTATTTTTAAAAATAATTCTATAAATAATATGCTTATGCTTAATTACATGATATATTTACCCTGGTAAGACTGAGGATGCTTTTTGTACTAGATCAAATGGAATATTAAATCCACCGAAATGAGCGGCCACAAGCAGGGTCCATAGCACATATAATGACTGTAGGTGTCCTGGATAAACACCATTGTGTATGCTGTTCTGTTAAAATTTTTTTGTAAAATCATTATAATGATCTGTTTTTTTTTAAGATGACCATGCAAATATATATATATATATATATATTTGTGTCATCTGTTGTAGAAAAATTGTTGGAGCTATTATGAATATATTCTTTACTATGACTAGTATGATACTTACTCTGAATCGAGCTAGTCGTTTCTTCCAGGAGCGTAAGCCAGACTCCCATACTAGATAGAGAACTTCACGGTCAAAGTTAACATCCCAACCATCATGGGTAATAGCAAAAGAAAATGCTACGGCTGAATGGGCTTCTGCCATATTAAATTATTAATCTGAAACAAATATTCAATATATTTTATGGTGATACTCTTCCTCTCCATCAACCAGTATTACCAAGAAGACCATTAAAATGCTGTTAATCAAACTTCAAATAAGAATGAATATTTTATTCACTTTACTCCTTACAGTAAAAGAAAAAGCAAGACTTAATTATAAAATAATCGCCAAAGAGCTGTAAAAGGTTATAATGGATAATATTTTTTTAATGAATAGCACACCATGTTCAGACTTAAAATATTGATTTTAAGCTGTAATTAAAATAAATGTAACTACTTGAAACATATCAATTTTGGTAATTGTTTAAAGGCACTATTTATTAAAGAGAACATACCTCAGGAAATGACTAAATAAATAGGTATAAGTTTTACAAAAAACTTGAAAGTTTCAAAGAGGTAGTTAGGTATTTGATTAAAAGTGAAACTTCAAGTAACAAGCCTCAAAGAAATATATTTTAATATACACATACAGTCGCGAGTAACACATTCCCTTTATCAAACGCACACACGCCAAGCTTGTGTCAAAGTCCAAAGTAAAACGCGAGTCGTAACTCGTAACTTGCGTTGAATGTTCTACTTAATAGCTACGTGGACTGGCATAGAAAACTCACAATTTATTCATGAATGTATATTGAATGACACAAAATGATCGTAAAACTTTATAGCTGTTGTGCTTGCTCTAACAATACTGGTGGAATACTATCATAACACTAATAGACTTACCCGGAAGAAATTAAAAATAGACGAGTTATTATAAGCCGAAAAAATTACACTTTCACTACCTAGGTACTCTATTATATATACATAAATATTGGATCTAGACGGCACTTGCAGAACACATTTCTAATTACTGATTAATTTTTCAAATCTAAATTATACATTGTAATTTATTAATGAAATGTCTAATATCTTAGATAGTCATACAAGATGTAGATAACGACAGCCACTGTACCAATTCGAAAAAAAAATCTGCAATACGTTAAGTGAACAACTGCACACTGCACAGTACAGACCAATCTAATATCTATACTAAATATCAATACGAGTACTACGTACACAATACCGCAAGCTATTCCTATTTATTAAGTTGAGAACCACAAGGCTAAAATCAAACCATAGAGTGAGTTACATATATGCTATATGGCTTTAAAATCAAACAGCTACGTCTTGTCTGTTCTCACGAGTATGCAGTACGAGCACAGACTTTAACAGAAGTGTAACCAACATAAGATTACAAAAGTTCTCATATGATCTAAGAATTCTAAGATCCAATGCTTCATTTTGCAGACAATTCTTTTCTTGATGAAATTAATTTTAAATTAATGTTGAGAGAGAATATTATGGATAAGTAATAGGTTATGATAAATAACCGCTGTAATAAATTTACTGATAAGATCTGCTAACTTGCTTAAAAATTATGTATTGCAATTTTTATCTGCACATTAAAAAGAAAAGCAGTATTTAAATGGAAATAATGTAAAGTATGTACTGATAAAAATGGATGCCAGCCTTCAGTCACCCGTAAGGGTTGCCAGGTCTTGTTTTTTATTTTTATACAACTTTCAAGTTTTCAAATATTTATAGACTTCTAGACACCCAGTCAATGACTTACTGTTTAGTGTATACTCAGTGTTGCAAAAGTCAAAAATCAAAAAAAGGGAGATTCTTATGCCAAAAATCGGGAGAAAACGGGAGGTTTTAAAAAATAAAATAAATGCATTTTAGGCTTTTATTACTTTATGAAACAATAAAGATATATTATTAAGGTTTAGTTATCCTCATCCTCATACCATCTCTTTGAAGCAATTTTTTCGAAAAAAATTTTTTTCAATATCAAAATTAAAACATGTTTGATATTCTTCTGCTATAAAACACGTTTAGTGTGAAGAAGCCCTATTATAGATTCTGCGGATAATTTATTGCGGGTTTTAGTTTTCATTAGATTTATTGAAGAGAAAATTCTTTCTACATGTGCAGAAGAGTGGGGCAATGATAATATTTTGAAGACGAAGGAACAGATGATTTCAAATAATATGAGCGTACCATTGCCATATTTCATGTTGTTAACGCTAGCCCAAAATTCCTCAGTTTTGTCAGAAAACAACGCAATTTCTTTCATATTGTGAAGCAAGCGCTTCACAATATGAAAGAATTCTGTATCTATGCATTCGTAATTATTAGTGTCCATTAAATTTGGGAACTGCCTACATAATGGAACTATAGAAGGCAGTTCGCCTTTTTTTACGTTTTCTGGAGACAAAGCTCCCAAATACTTTAGAGGATTATTTTTGATTGGAAATCTTTGTGTTATTTGATCGGACGCTTCAATAAAGAACTGAATACATCTATCTGGTTTGGAACAAATGAATTTGTTCAGCCGTTAATCTCTTGTCAGTAAGCAAAGTATTAATGGCGTTTGCTCCGTAATAAACATCTCCTATAGCTAGAAAATTACGTGGGTTTTTATAATCAATGTTTTCTAGATTATTTTTTTCTAAAAAGTCTTTTTTCAAAAAACAATCGAACAAAGTTCTTAAACTAACACAAACTTGGGAATACAACATGTGTTTTCTTGCTGATTCAGATTGGATTTCTCGATTTAATTTATTAAAAATAGGTAAAACAAAATCTAAAAATTGAAGAAAGAGTAATGTTAATGGATCGTTTAGTTTGTATAATATATATGTAGCTGTTGAAATATCGTCATTTAGCGACGCATTATTGAAAAATAATTTCAATGCTTGATATTGCTCTAAAATTCCAGCAAAACTAACAAACAACAAAACAACAAAAACCAAAACTAAAATTCGGGAGATTTGGTCGTGAAATCGGTATATCGGGAGGGAAGCGCTGGAATCAGTAGATCTCCCGAAAAATCGGGAACTTTTGCAACACTGTGTATACTATTTCCAATTCCGCAGTTTGCGCAGCTCTTTTCAAAGAGTATTTCCTAAATAATGTATTACTTAGACAATTGACATTGACTTAAAGTTCGTACATGTTGAATGTATGTTTACTAATATGGAATTGATAACATAATTACTCATTAAGTAAGAAAAATCTTAAATAAAAAGGAACAACAATTAAAGGCATACTTACCTAACAATTCTATTCTACAGTTGTAACACAAACAAAGAGATATCAGTAGTGATGACCTACAGTTTTATGAATGAATTTATTGAATTTGTTCAACTTCATGAATTAATATACACCTCTAAAATTAATAAAAGTGATAAAATATGATTCGAGCTATGAGACAATCTTTGTGGGTTTATACTTTTATATTGGTTATAATTATTACAGCAAGCTACATGTATTTTTTAAATTTTATGAAGAATAGTTATGAAGCTAACTTAAAATCTCATAAACGATGCTTTTCCGAATTGGATTCCATAAAATATCAACTCAATGGTAAACATTTATATAATATATGCAATTTATTTTTACGTTAACATGGCTTTATTGGCTTTGGTTTTTTCAGTTGTCACGGAATATAAAAATCGATTAGACAAACTATTAATAGAAACCCAGAAACAGTTTGATGTGGAAAAGGAGAGGCATAAAGAAATAATGGATAGCTGTTTAGCTATGAAACAACAGTCCGCAATTTGTCAGGTAATTTTCTAGGTTGTAATTGCCTTGGGGCGATAGAAGAATACCATGTATATTTTACTTCAAATTTATAGAGATTTTTTCAATTTTTAGAGTATCTGAACAACATGTAGCTACCATATAAAAACAAAAAATATTACTACTTACTAATATTACTTATAAAAAACTTATACAGTATTTTATATTTAATAAGTATTCAGTGCTTTCACATCAGAATAGAAAAATTACATAAAAGTTGATTACAACTTCAAAAATATAAAATTATTTTTAAATATTATTGAAATATAAATTTCATTAAGAGTATATTGTATTTTACTAATAACAAAAAACTAATAAAAGCAATAATAAGTAAGCAACAGCAAATAATGCTATTGATAATTTTTTGATGTATTTTAAGCCAATAATACTAAAATGGAATAAGTAAATCACTGCTATTTAATGATTTTTATTATTTTTTAAATTTATTTAATATGGTGCCTTTATTGCAGAGCCAGTTTGAGGATCTTCAGTATGAATGCAAGAAAATGAAAGTAGATCTTGACAATTTTAAAAGAGAAAGAGAAAAATTAAAGCCAGTATAAATAACTACCTTTATATTTAGTTTGAATTTGTTAATAGGTTTAATACATATTATATTCTAAAAGTGACTTGTTAATTTTTCACCTTGTAACTTTAATAACTATATATAAATTATTTAAATGTTTTTTTTTAGCAAATTGTTCAATTAAGACTTAAATATTATTTCTAGTGATGTGGCGCTAAAACCCTTGGTCCTTTGTCTCACTATATCTGTTTCTTGATATATTTTGTCTTAAGAAGCTCTTGAGTAAACCTTGTGATTAACACACGCCGTCGGTTTTGATTTATTATAGGAATATTATGGTAAAAACTTAAATAGATTTAATTTTAATAGAGACATCTTTTTTGATGTTTCTAATATTCTTCAAATTGAAACTAAACAAATACAACAATTAAACACATAATAGCCTTCTTGTTTTCAAGTAATATACAAAATTACTTAAATAACAAAATAATATGCTTATTATTTAAAAATAAAAACACAGAAAGTAAGTTTAACTAAAAGTATGGGGCTAGAGGAGGCCTCCAGACTTTGTAATTATGTTTGGCGTTCCTTACTGAAGGGTTGGTTGGACTACCAAGTGGAACCTGTTGTTGTGTTGTGTTGAATTGTTGTTAATTAATCATAATTCATGGATGCCGCTAACACCACAGTAAGAATATCTCCATTGAATATAGTAATGATATAAATTTTCTGTTAGGTACTATATTCTACCACTTTCAGGAAACTTTCAGTTTTTTTTAATTATAAAATATTATTTATTATTTGAAATTATAAAAGAACTATTTTTGCACAGAGGTTGAGTTCTATTTATTCGAGATTTCGGACACACACGTGACCCCTGAAATTAATATTTTTTCGTCATTTCCTTATTACATATTAGTTGACCTCCCCCCTCCCAAGCAATAAATCTGGGGCGGCCGATAATGCTTGCGGAAAATATAAATTGCTTAAATATAACTCTTTTCTCCAATTTCGATTTTTTTCCCTTTTGTAAAGACTCTTGGGCAGTGGGGTCCAAGTGCCCAGCTATATACAGATTTACGAGTAAGTTGGCGCCTTGACACTCCGCGATGGCCCAAACCGAGGTTCGAGTGTGACAGGAGATGCCCTTGCGTGAGTTGCGGGAAACCCGCCCTTTCAGGCCGAGCTAAGTTCGCCAAAACAGCCCAAAAAATGGCGCCTTGTAGATAGTACCGGTGACTCCAAAGCTGGTGCTTTCCTTCAACGAATATGTATCACAAAATAGCGAGGAAATGCTGCCAAGGTTCAAGGTACACTGCCACTGTGACCAAACTTTTTAAATATGTTTTAATTGTCTTTTATTATTTTTTTATTTTTTTTATTACTATAAAGGTTCAGAAAATTGTAAATACTACATATTTGATTGTATGGATTACTAATATACTTCATTACATAGGTACTTATTATAATTAATAAAAAAATATGCTGTCGTTTAGCGTCATATTTTGCTTTAAAATTACGAATATCATTTATTATCAGTTGTTACTTGAAAATAAAAAGAATTTAATCATACTGGTTCAATGTTAAAATTAGTAGAAGGGTTTATTACTACTATTATTTGTAAAATGAAGACACGTGAAATTTTGAAAAACAAAAAGTGTTATCAATGATGTCGAGACATTTTGAAAAACAAAAAGTGTTATCAATGATGCCGCCAGAACCACAAATAATGGCTTCCACAGATTATTAAAAACTGACAAAAATCTATCGTGGTACTTAATAAAAATTGCGCGCACAATTTAGATTACCTAAAAAAATAATGACATCTAGTTGGTGGCATTGAGAATATGATTTCGCTGGTACAATTTTATTCTATGTATTTTTTGTTTTATACGTAGTAATTAAGGTGGGCTGAAAAGTTCGTCAGCTAAGAAAGGAAAAGTCTTTTTTTGATAGAAATTGATAAGACCATTATGTATCGTTACTTTTCAGAGCGATACAACGTTTATGGCGGTTATACATTTTATCGATGATTTGTCTTCAGCCTCCATAATATGCTTAAGTTTCGGCTATTTTCTCTAATCAGTACAAAATATTGTCCAGGGCAAGCTATTGAATACCATCCATTGGCATACCCTTAGTAGTGCCATCTATGTCTCAGCCTACAAAGTTGTCATCCCACCAATTACATCTTTTGAAAATTTACTTCTACTTGTCAAGATTCTGGTGGACGAGGTGTAATGAGCCCATGGCCCTGTTTTTTCTTAAGTTCACCTCTGTATTTAAACACGGAAAGGCATGAAGGTTAAGTTGGCCATAACATAAGCCATTGTAGTTATTCAAGCGATTGCAAGTTATCTACTAATGTACCTACTACCGTTACTTTTTCGATACTTGTCGTTAAATAGGTTATAATAAAAGTATACCGTATCATACCATAGACTTTTATACCATATAAGATAATTAGAATTGATAGTTACACAGGTTACAGATCGTTAATACAATCCGTTTTTAGCTTTTGCGGTAAATTAAGGCGATGAAGTAGTTTCCATATATTTTAAGATAATTCATGAATTTGCGTATTAATAATTTTTAATCCATACACTGCACGTGGTACCCAGCACGGCAATCTCTTTCATCTAAATTTTTTCAAAGGAAGTTGTACTAATTCTTCTGTCTACAGATTAGTGTTGTCAGTAAGAAATAAACTGCCATTTTTTCAGCAATGCTCCACACATATGCTTACGTCAACATTGTATTTCAACTTCCGCTAATAATTTTATCAAACGCCTATAAAACATATGACTACTATATATATATTTTCCTATTATTCATAAAAGTACACGCGTTTAACTAAATTACGATTTCGTTTCTTTCTGTCAAATTGTAAATAAAAAAATAAATAAAATACGTTTATTTTGGAACATAAGTTCATCAAGGTATCACTTATTCCACGTCATTAAATTCGAACCTGTAGGCATCCCTACTCATCTGACGACATCTCAAAATAACGACTAGATGAAAAGTTTTTATCAAAGTCGTCGTTTTAGAGACCTATATATTACCTGTAATCATAGTTAATAATGTATAAAAAAATAAAAATACATGTACAAATTGTTTGCCACGACTGTACCAACACGATCTTTATTTCGTTTTAATACGTTGTTTTTACTATTTAGTAGCTACATTCCAACATATAGAGAATTTTTATTTGCGTCCCTACAGAAAAAGAAAATTGGTTTTAAGGTTTATCTGCTAAAATAATTCTCTCCATCCTTAGAGTTCGAAAAATACCTTAGTAAAAAAATACTCGTATTGGTCTAGCTGACTTACCTAAAACATATTTTGATGATTAATTTTTATTATTTTACCACAAAGAATTTTTAAAGAATGGCTTCCTCCATCTCTCCCGGTCTTGAGCATTTTTCTGCCAATATCCTCACCAACTTCTGTAAGCTGGTCAGTCCAAATTTCAACAGAACGACGTCCTTTGCCGAGGCATGCCTCTCTACTATGTTACCCGTTTGTCCACCTGTCATGGTACATACGGATAGTGTTGCTCGCTATGTCCACTTTTGTTTTGTGCAATGAGAAAGTGCGTCAATAATTTTTGTTTACTTTCCTAATTTCTTGTCTTGTTTTTCATATCGTAGTTTGAGCTGGTGGCAAGATAAAACCCGGTAGACCGAGGCTACGTTGTTGGGATGTCTAGTCAAGAATTTGGAAACAAAATAGGTTCAAAGTCACTCTCACTAAGTCACTCTCACTAAGTCACTCTCACTAACTCACTTCTTTAAGTACATTGATATCTCTACCTTCAGTATTTCTTTGTATATTTTTTTTATCATGTGAACCTATTTGTTGTATCGAGTTCGACAAATAATAGCATTACTATCTTGGATTAGTACCTACATATATTGTAAATACCTTAAGACATTAATTTTATTTTGTTTTCGCAAATCCAAAACTGATACCTTATAGGCTTAAACTATATATTGTCCAAAACACAACATCTTAAGGGTCTGTTTCACAATGTCCGGATAAGTTCCAAATGAGCTATTTATTACTTATTGGTAGGATAAACATGATTGTTGCGTTTCACGACTGTCAGATAGCGCTATTCGTAATGAAACGCGAAGTTTCTTATTCGGAACTTTCATATTCATGTGTTATGCAACACAAATTATTCGGTATTTGGTACTTTATTAGCTTTATTAGCTATTTGGTACATTGTGAAACAGACCCTAAATTTTACTTACACATTCACGCCTAGGTAACGTCTAGGTATTATATTAGCTATCAGTTAGTCAATGTTCAAAATAAATCTGACGCTTCACTGGAGGACTTTAGTACTGTACCTACTTGGTACAGTTCCAGCGTCACGGGATGGATGGTGGAACGTGATGAATCGCTAGTGAAACCCAAACTCTTTCCACATCAATGACCATTAGTAAAATTAATGATACGGATGAAGTCTGAAAAAATCTGGACTTTGTAAGTTCATTGAAGGCTTATTTTTTTTCTGAATTTGAATGTATCTTAGGTTTTATATATCGTATTACCCTTTCCGACTTTGTCAAAAAATAAAATACTCTAAAATTCTCTTATTTACCAACTTCAATTCGAAATTTACAACTCGATGTATAGTATTTTAATTGTAATAAGTTGCTTGAATACAAAATAGGAGAAAATAATCACTCTTTGACACCTTGACGTAATATTTTATAATATACAAAAGCTCCATACCAGTTAATTTGAAACGATTATAGTCCAGTCATTCGTAAGGTCCAAGAAGCATGCGAAGTGCCCCTCCTGGGCACTGACTTCTGTACTTCTCGAAGGTACTAGGTTGGCAGCCAGGACTTAATGCGAAACTGACCTAATTAACCAAGTAAAATAAAAACCAACGTTTGTCTAACAACATAGACATAAACTTTTGTCTAACATTCTCGAGTTAATATAATATCATATACATACTCGAAGCTCAAAAAACTTTATTAGTTGTAATAATAAACAATTTTTTAATACTTTTTTAAAATACTTTAAGAGTTCTATATTACCCTAAATGAATAAAATGTATATACATTTTCTATATTATGATAATAATATTCACGCCAATATAATTTTTTACAGTCACACGACAAAAGTAATTGACAATTGAGCGGAACAAAGGGGCTAAAAGGGATACAAAAGAAGGGTAACATTCAACGTAGATATCGTGAGCTTTATAAGCTCCGCCCTAAACAGTATTCTGGGCGTGTCGTACACCAATTTATAAATCGGATCGTGATCGAACGAGACAAACATACCACTTCAGTAAACTTTAGAATGAGACAAAAACTAATGTGTAGGGGGCGGCGCCTCGTGGTATTCTCTACAACAGCCGGTGTCGCCCAAGTCTCTCTCATTCGCCTCTCGTTTAGCGTCCGCTATGTAAACGGCCGTTGTTGTGAATCTAAACAAAATCAGTCAGTCATCGTTTTGTTGCCGTTAAAGTAGCACGTCGAGAATCTCGTGTTCAGTTTTTGATGATGTTGTTGATGTGAACGAAATTAATCGAAAATGCACGCGTTGTTTGGTGAACAAAGTCCTTATACCTACCGCGGAGGCGCTACCGGCGGATATTCTGCGGGTGTGACACCTTATGCCTACGAACAATACAGATACGGTTATGGTGCCCCATATCTTCATCCGCATCAGCAACATGTAGGCACCCCCAAAGATATGGTGAAACCACCATATTCATATATTGCACTGATTGCAATGGCGATTCAAAACGCTCCCGACCGGCGAATAACTCTCAACGGTATATATCAGTTTATTATGGAGCGATTTCCTTATTACAGAGAAAATAAGCAAGGCTGGCAAAATTCAATTCGACACAATTTGAGCCTGAATGAATGTTTCGTTAAGGTTGCCAGAGACGACAAGAAGCCCGGTAAAGGTAGTTATTGGACTCTCGATCCCGATTCATACAACATGTTCGACAACGGATCTTACTTGCGACGCCGGCGCCGATTTAAGAAAAAGGATGCACTTAAGGAAAAGGAAGAAGCGATAAAACGACAACAACAACTGCAACAAGCGCAAGAAGCGTTAGCTGCACAAGAAGCGCTCAGTGCGGCGGATGCTCTTGGACAACAGCGGGATGTTAAACCCGATGTTAAGCCGCGCATCTTCGAGTGTAGACCTAAACGAGAGCCCGGTGCAGATTGTGCCCGGTACGAGAAACCTAATGATGCTCTTGACGAGTTTAGCGAACCACGACTGCCTTCTTCCGCGGTTTATTGCTCACCACAACCGTATTCATTGGCTGCGGAGGAGTTCCGTGCAGCTACATCAGGCTGGTATGCGGCCCCTGAACCCCCAGCTGAGCAGTTACCACCAGTATTTAGAGATCTCTTTGAACCACCGAGTTGTCAGCTAGCCGGCTTCCGCGGCGGTTCTCCCGTTCCTGACGCATATCGAGCGTCACCACCGCCACATCATCATTACCGCACCTCCGCTCCATCATATTACCACCATCAAGCCTGCGTTGCAGCTGCACCCGCACCCGCTCACAAGTCCTACTGAGACATTGCCCTCAGGTGAGCATAAATTTTTACACTTTTACTTGCGCTTGCGAATCTTATAGGCGTCGCGAACTAGCTGTGCGAGTTGTTTGATATCAACCCCTGCGGCCGAGGGGTGGACGTCGGACGTTGGAGCACTTCGTGACGTGGTTGTGGTTGCAGGAGGCCGGCATCATACGGCGCCGAACGGATTTAGCCGCCCGCGTCAATTCCACCGGATAAATATAGCCGGAGATGCCGCAGAGGCAAGCGGCGGCGTCGATAAGCACTGTTTACAGATCGGCGGCCGACCCTGCCGCCTCCCGCTCTGTTCACTTCTATAGGTATGTTTTAACACGTGTTTGAAATCACCCATAATGAATGCTAATGATGTGGAGGTGTAGCCGTCGGTTGGTTTATGACAGGTCGATTAATTTTTGGAACTTTATTCATTAAGTCTTTTGAAGTACTTTTTTGTCGCTGTCAAATTGTCCTATTTTGTGTAACATATAGATTAGACTTATTCAATATGTATAATACGAGAGTTATTAACATACCTACTTTTACGCCTAAATAGTGTATATGGTACATTAATTCTTAAATATATTAATATCCAAAAGAAATATTTACATTTAAAAGGTATTTTAGTAGTATTTCGTTTGCTTTTCAAAATTCATGTAAAATATTGTCAATTAGTATGAAGTTTCATTCAATGCCGGACATACGGACCTTTAGTTGGTGTGTATTGTGTAACTAACCATCTGGCAAACAAGTGTCGAACAATAAAAAAAGTTCTCTAACAATATAAGTTCGACCAGATCACGTACATTTTACACGTACACATGACACTAATAAATAAAAGTATAGATTCCTTTTGAACAAGTAATACGACGAAAATGCACAAAAAATATTAAATCAATATTTTTTTTTATTTACCTTATTTATTTTGTATTACTAAATTATTAAATTGGAAATAAGTGCCGAAAATCAAAATTACGCAATCTTTATTTTCCAAATCAGTCCACGGACGAAAAAACAATGTGTTATAAGTTACACGTAGAAATAATAACTGCCTTCTTTATTTTTACAAACATTTAGGTCTTATATTGCTTTTCTAACGTGAATAGTTTTAGTGTATCTGAGATTGTATATCCTAGGGGATGTGTCATAGTATGTGAAACATTTCTAGTTTAAAGAAACATACCAAATATTATTTAAACTGCACCTGAAAACAACTTGAAGTTTTGCATTGTTACTCTGTTTGCGAACTACCGAACTCCCGGTAGTGCGTTTCTTCTTATTGGTCGTTTTTCAGCCAAGAAAGGTCAAACTTTCGTGCTTGAAGCATGTGATATTTAGAAACGAGTGAACCCGTATGACAATAGCCAAAAAGAGGGCCAGATTCAGTCACGTTAAGTCTTCCCTTTCTCACGATGTTTTCTTTCACCATACGAATGAGTTCTTTTGGGTATAAAATGGATGCATATTTAAGTAACGACCTTCAGGTTGAGACAGTGGTCTGTGCAACGTTCTAGTATAAACAGGTGTTAGTATAAAACCCCTTTAATTTAAGTGAGCAGCGATAGTTTTATAAGATAGTAACACTTTATTACCGTGTAACAGAAACTATTACTTGCATCAAACACTCCGAGGAGCATTAACAAACTCGTAAAAGTTTACGCGAGAAGATTTATAAAACACACAAAATATTCTTACACTTTCTTGATACTTATAAAAGCGATATCAAACTTTTATTTATTGGTATCAAGTGATCTCTTTATAATGGTTAGTTTTTGTAGTTGTAAAAATTGTATATTCCACTTGTTTGATGTTTATTACGGACTTGAAGTGGTGGCCAAATATTACATTTTAAATCAACTCTGAATTCTGTTTACGTCGTTTCATGTAATATTTATCCTTGAATGATAATATATTGATTGTATTTTTTAACTATTTAGTTTGCAAGGAATTTAAATGAATTTAGGTCAATTTAGGTTTTTTTGTGTTTTTGTACGTTAGTTTATTTAAAATGTGTAAGTAATAATTAAATAAAAAAAAAACATATGACGTAATACCTATTAAACTATTCAACTTTAAAAATACATCCGTCGGACGAAGTTCCCGGGACTTTGCAGCCTCAGGGTAAATTTTTATTTAAAAGATAGTGGGTTTCAAGAAACTTTTTTGAGGTAATATAATATAATTCAACTCAGGTCTAAAGTCGTCATCTTACTGATTTAAATTAATAATAAAATAATTAATTATTTCATAATAAAGATGCTGTCATGAAACTTAACAAATGAGATATAACTTAAGATGAATATTAAACGTCATTTGTAGTATTCATATCAGTAGTATCTACATACGAATGCTCAGCCAATAGGCCGGTCGTAAATGTAATATTTCAATTACATTAAGGATTAATCTAGATAGTGCCTGTCTTTACGTCAAACATAACAATTGTGCGGGACGGCTTGTTAAACTTTTAGCACATAAAACGTCGCAATATATTGTTTATTTTACGAATATTTCAATACTGATAAGCGAGAAAGACTACGGCCTTTGTATTAATCGAACGAAATCTCAATAATAATATTGTATTACACCAAGTTTTTCTATTGTGAAAATGGAATGAATTTACACAATTGGAGACCAAAGCAAAAATTTGTAGAAAATCGCTTGAACGGTGCATTTAATATTGTAAATTTGTTGTTAACTGTTTGAAAATTTGAAAATTTTGGCGTTAACGACGACTGAAATCATTAATTTGATTTCATTTATTGCGTTCATTTCTTTTGTATAGATTCATTTTCTCTCTCTAGTCTTTAGTTTTAAGTGATGTACTTTTATATTGTTTCAACAATGAATGAAACCAATGTGTTAACTGTTTTAAAATTAAAAATCCTCTGATCCCTAATAGTACAAGACATCTACATAATTGAATGAAATATTTTACAAATTAAGATTAAAACTTAGACACAATTATAACTAGAAATTATAATTGTGTCTAAGTTTTAATTTTGCATCAATGATGAAATAATTTATGCCAAAAACATAATTTTTCCTTTTTGTTATAGGTTAAACATTGATGAAGGCGTGGGAAGATAAAAAAGGAAGAACAAACGTAACAGGTGATGAAGTGAAAAATTGACTTTTTTATATTCATCGAAACGAACGAAGTTAATATTACTTCTCTAGAAGACTTACATTAGTTTGTATATTTGTTTAATTTAGTTTAATAGTTAAATTATTGTATACCGATAAATTGTTTTAAATTTATGCGAGTAATGGTATTTTTAAAATCATTTAATATTGCGTAGTTCGTTAGGGATCCCTAAGTAATAAGTTTATGTCGTCTGTAAAAAAGGCGACGCAAGCAACTCGAATTGTTTAATATAAAATTGAATATTCATTAGACTAGCTGTAGTTACACATAGTTATACACTATCTAGTCTTTTTCTTTGAGTGTATGTAACGAGTGATAATTTGTTAGTGTTCATAAAACACAAAATATTTCCATTTGAAGATTGCCATTCAATTGTTTCTCTTAATATTTCACAAAATCATGTCCCCGACATGAGCTATAAATACGTTATTTGCAATCTTAAACTTCAAACAATCCAGTTACATGTATAATAATAGTATTTATATTATATTTCTAATGAAGCGATATTTAATAAATAATACTTAACTAAATTGATCATATTCCAAACTCTGAATCGTGATACATTTTACAAAATGTACAACATTTTAAATAAAATTAGAATGTAAGCCTCCGAAAGTGACTAATCACATGGGGATGAACGATTCTCAATAACTTTTAGCATTGTCATTGGTCACAGATGAAATGAAGCTCCTGCAAGTTTGTCCCCGGTTTATAAAAATAATAAAACAGAAATAATTTGTTAATTGCTTCAGGATTTTTGAAGTTGATGTAAAATTTCAAAAAGGATTGTTTGATATTTTTGCTTTGTGAGAATTACACCGGAACTCGTTTAGCCCTATTTCAGAGTCTGTTAAAGACAACAGAACTTAGCTTTGATATTTAAAAAAAACATATTGAGTAATTAAAATTGTAAATCAGTAATAAGATAGTTTTCATAAGCTTGTTCCATTTATTAAATTGTAATCTAGAGAGATAACTGGACGACTCTGGGTACAGATTCAAGACCAAATTATACGTAGATCAAGTTTACCTACTCTCATTTGCCTTTACCACTTTACCTTCACATTTCAATAATGTGGTAAATATACCTATTATATTAACAAATAATAATCAGCAAGACAAAATATTTTTCCGAGGTCATAGAAAACTTAATATCATTAATATAATAAATGTATCTTTCATATAAGCCTAATTTAGTGAATTCGTAATACCTTGTAATGTAAGTAAATTAATAACTTTGTGATATATTATGTTAAACGTGTGTATATATATATGTACCTACTTGCATATTAAATGGTTATTTGTATTTAGAATACACCTAGCTTTCATTTTTTTTCCTTTATAATTCCGTCATTTTATCCCGTCATTCTTTCGTGTTTATAAACAAATTGAATTCTCAATCTTTAATATACTTAAATAAAAAAGTTGGTTTCACTGTTTCTTTACAAAAAAATACTTAATTTTAAAATTAAGATTTTGCACCAAATTTTATGTATTTTTAAAACTATACTTCATATAAAAATTAGTTGTCAAAGAATTTAACTGTAAAACGTAACTTCTTTAAGTGCCTCTCCATTACTAGGAGGTTGACCGTCAGTTTCTTGAAGCGTGTCTTTTCCTGCGCCAGATGCAGCAACAATTCCGCATTTGCCTTACCCGTCCACTCCCTTACGTTCCGAAGCCATGATTTCTTCCTTCGACCAACACGCCGTTTGCCCTGGATTTGTTGAAGTGTAATTAGTTGAAGGAGGTGGTAGCGGTCATGACGCAACACGTCGCCCAGGTACGCAACTTTTCTTTGTTTAATGTTTAATGAAGACTGAAAACGTAACTGGTAAGCTATCTTGGTACCTGGTAGCAGAATTATCTTTATATTATTTGCATTTTCACCCATTATTATCATATTATTTCGTAAATGCAGACGACGCAAGCCATTATAAAAAATAAAAGTCTTATTGATATAATCACCACGATTTGATACGTCGAGTAGGCACTTCACCGTTGATTAAAACCTTGCATTCCAAAGCTAACTAAAAAAATCAAGTGGTTTCAAGGACCAAGACTCATACTGACGAAATATCACCAATGGATTGTGTTAACCAATTTAAATGATAGGAAGGCTTATTTACGAGACGTTAAAGGCTATTTTGTGTTGTTCAGAAGCCTGAAAAATTCAAATAAATTAAATAAGCCTGTTGATTTAAATAAAATCCGTGTTATCTATTTTTAACATAACGAAAATCCGAATAAAATGCATTTATTATACAGAGCACATAACACCGACAATACAAGAGTTCGTAAAGTATTCTATTGAGAGAGATTTTAGATTTTGTTTGTTCGCTGGATACATTATAGGAGTATAGGCTAGTAAAAAGTAGTAGAGCTACAATCCTTGATCAACTTTTTTTTATATGACCATCAGCTTTCTTTGCCTAAGACACGTCATTGTTTCTACACCAGCTGGCGATTGAACACTCATAGAGTTTAAAAATCGGGCGCCCTGCCAATTGGCTAATCGAATATGTATATGGACTGGGATAAGGCGAGCTCGAGAATACGAGTGTGCTTAACCATAGGCTGGCCCGATTCAAGTGAAGGGCTGTCATAGTGACGTATTAAGATGACGGTCGTCTTAGCCACCCACGAGCCTAGGTAGTTGAAGAGCTTTCACAACAAGTATAGTTTTTATTAATCATATTTTTAAACAGTTTATGGATAAGAATAAGGTTAGTATAAATTGGTGGTAGTTTTTTGATGGAATATATTATGACGATAGCGTTAGCGAAAGGTACACTTCGTAAAGTAACTATTTTTATGTTTTTATTTATCAAACTGGTTAACAATACATAGCCTGTTAAAGTCGTCAAAATTTACCTAATTAAAATAAGTATAAACAAATTTAACTTTAACAGAACTGAACAGAAAAAAATGTTTATTAAGATCATAGATCATATTTTAATCTGATATGATGCGCGATATGTCAATCAAATCATTGATTGACATTTTTTACATGTATATTCGTTAATTATTTAGTGGAAACACATAAATGCGTGAACATGAAACTGGTGTTCAATTTTCTTTGTTTTCAAATCACGTTTTTCTAATAAGAACTTGCGCGTCTCATCTTTAATAAAGTGCGAGGAGTGACGTGAGGTCCACGTGCCAAGTTTTACTTTATTTCTTTATCGGTAATTTCATTCCTTCTAAGACCATGTCTGTGAATCGTGGGCAGGCTGCATAGGTTTCATCATTGTGAACTTACTGTTTCAAATGCCTGTTTATTTTTTAGTAAATTCTACAACTAGGTACTGAGTTTATTCTATCTGGTGTAATAAAATTAAGACAAAATATAAGCCATATACTCAAAATGATATCCAAATAAGGCATTCAAGACGATACGAATTAATACTCATAAATAAAGCGATAACGCAATAAGCAAGCGATACATATCCCACATTATTGAAACAATGCCACTTATTTTGGCAATGTTTCTGTGTACGGGTTAATGAACTATGGATGATGTTTATTGTTTTTTACAATACCATGTTGCTTTTGGCACTACGGTTATTTGTTTAAATAGCATGCATGAAGGTGAGGTTACGTCATTTTTGATGAAAATTGCGGCCATGACATTGCACGTATTTAATGATTTGGTACCAAGTACACTTAATAACTTGGAGCCAATTATAGGCATCAAATTACCAATAGGTAATATACGATAGTCATTATATCTATTAAAAATTATTGATAGTTTTTTTCGTGAGAAACCTATTCCGGTTTCTCACGGCTGGGTTATTTTGAATATTTAGAAAATAAATAAACCAATACACAATTAATTATTTAGTCCTATTTAGTCCAGTTGTATTTGATTTGATTCTTTACAGACGAGTTTGAGTTACCACTGTTTTATCGAAACGAACAACATAGAAATCATGAATTTATTAACAAAATAAGATTGTTTTAATCTGAACTCTTGAATCGCCAAGATAGAAGTCTAACTGTCTCAATGAGGAAGACAGTTCATCCATTCAAAATATTGATCAGGTACCCCTTACTAAAGCTTTGCCTTAGTGATGGTACAGAAAAGAAAACGTATTGGATTTGGAGGTTCTACCCTTGGACATCTAAGTATCTATGTTACAATTTCTCATGAGTCACATGCAGAAGGATTGAAGGTCGACAAAAGGTGAACAACCATCTCAGCTGTATGGATTATCTCTGTCTTAACGCGATAATTTAATCCTTTGTTTATCTAATGCCTCTAAAATTCTTGGCGTACAGGAATGGAAAGCATCTGAGCGAGTCATGTATCATAAGCATAAGAAAATAATCCGGCTGAGTTACGACTAAGGACAGAGTGCTAATATTCAAGAGCCACAACTTTTTACATTAAAATGAAAATGATTTTCTTTAATGAACTCATTATATAATCACTACATTCACAAGGTCTCGCCTAATTTATTAAGAAAAATGCGAAAAATTGTCAGTTGTTTTTTATTTTTGTCAATTACGAATTAATGTAGCTAAGCTAACCTATGTCCCAAATTCGATTTACTGAAAATAATATTGTCAGACAGAAAAAGAAAAGAAATATCTGGATATTATATAGAATTAGGCTTATCCAATTCCTTACGAATACATTCGTTAAAACAACGCAAATTTTCGAGTGCTTTATTACGAGAGATTACTACATCGATTAAATTCGACTATATACGATATATCGAGTCCACGTCTTCACTCGTTCAACGTACTCTATTTTTAAGTAAAAATATTATATAGTTTTATTATCTACTATAAAAACACGTTTTTATATATAAATTAAACCATTAATATCGTGGGTAAATATTGAGTACAATAAAAGCTCCTAAAATAATTTATCACGCATAATTTAAGTGGTTGACGCTTTGACGTTGAAGCGTTAACAACGGTTCCCCAAGGAAAATGGGCACAAAATGGCGTCCACGCCCTATGATTAATTTCGGTCCCTCCCTTATACGCCTTGAGTTGTCCCAACTGTCATTCAAATCAGTATTGACTGAAGGGTCGCATTGAGGGAAGTTAAATTAAGCTAATATTGAATCTCCATGGGCAGACTTTTCAGTATCTATTTCATGAGACCGTGTTTAAGTTGAGGTACAAAATTTCGCCACAGACTTCATGCAGGTGTATAAGGATACTCTTTTCAATTGGAAATGCAGTAGCGTTATGACCGTAATTGAGACTTGGCCTCAGATTGCATCCGTTTCTTCCTTCGTTATGATTTTGTAGATTGTCAGTGTCTGATATAGTACACGTAGGATGAAAGGCTAATTACAGACAGAATGGGTCGCACGCGTTAGATACAAAGGCAACATATCTCTGTATTGGATAAAAAGAACTTTTAATGTTTGTTCTTTATATGGTTTGTCAAAAATAGTTGAATGTGAAGGGAGAATATCACATGGCGTCGTAGGCGTTCTAGTCGCCTTCTACTCTCTTGTTAATTTAATTATTTAAAATATTGCACCGTTTTAACTAAAATACTGGGTGGTTATAAATAGTAATTGTGTGGAACCAGCTGATCGTTAAAGTATTTCCGAACCAATAACCAATTCGACTTGGGGTCCTTTTAGAAAAGACCAGTACCAATTCTTATAAGGCCGGCATCACACTTGCGAGTAGTCTTGTCTATGGGTGGTAATATCACTGAACAACAGTGAGCTTCCTTGGACTTTGTCCTCAGATACATAAAAAAACCACCCACTCGTACTCGTGTCATGCCTTAGACCCGAAAAGGAAACTGGCATGCCTTAGATCCAAAAAGTCGACGGAGTTTGTCAGGCACAAAAGGCTGAACACTGGCCTATTAGAAGAAACAGATCATGAGGTTAGCATTCATTCTTTTTGGTGGTAATATTTTGATTGATGATTTATAGGACAAGTAGATATAAACTATGCCCAAAAGTAATTTCATTTGAAAAAAATCCCTTAAGTTTAAAAGCTATTTTCTGTTCAACCTGGGATGTGATTGCTTGGCTCCATAAGATAGATTTAAATGTATGTCTGCCGTATTTCAACGTTTATTTTCTCTTTGGGTGGCTTTTAAAATAAAATTTTAATTAATTATATATTATAAATTATTTTAATTATATATTAAATATTATAATATTTTCACAATTTCCCATAGTGTTCAAGGAATAAATAAAAAAAAAATTAATTATCCGTCTTCGAAATTTACGTTAAGACACATATTTTGCGATAAATTTTTATTGATTCAGACGCTTAGGACGTGGGGTTCAAATGCACAGGGGCTGGCGCCTGGTAGATGGTACCTAGATCAACGAAAAAGTATCGCAATACAGCGAGGAAATGCTACCAGCGTTAAAGATACACTGCCACACGGACCAAACATTTTAAATTTGTATTCTTTTTTTTTATTCATTTTTATTATTACTGTGTAGTTTATGAAACTTTTAAACTTTTACTGTATTTGATTGTTATGTTTAGGTTTTAATAAACGCTTTAGAAAGAAATATGTTTTAATTTTAAATTTTATACGAACATATACGAAAAAATACTGTATTACTCTTGTTGGTAATTCCAACCTTAGCTTGGTAAAGTATTGATTTGACGGTTATCTCGCCACCTACGTTTATATTGAAACTTAAATAAATATTTACTTTATCGAGTCTAATTTGGCACGAGACTACCCACCGTGTTGCGGCAGCAGCCATTCGTTTAAGTTATATTGTTTGTCCGCTTAAAGTATTCCTAACAATATACTAGTCTACACCCGTGGCTTTGACTTCGTAGAAGGATTCAATTATAGTAGGTATCAATTTAATTACTGTTAAAATTATAGCGTAATATATACCGTAATAACCTAATTTTTAGTAAACCTACACGGACTTTATTAAAATTTGTAATGTTAGTTACTGTATACACTACAAAGCATGTTCTAAAATTTCTACGACGGTACTCTTCATCACAAAGTACTACTACAATTTGTTACAAAGTTTTCAGGTTAGGTTCCGTTCCCATTTAATTCCTAAAAATAGAAATCGCTGTTAAAATATTCCATCTGTCCTTAATCCTTTCTTTTTGGTTCTGGAACTTCATAGAACTTCTTTGTTCTCCTTACAAGGAATCCGAAGCAGCTAGTTAAGGTGCTTTGGCTTTAGTGCATGAGTGAATGATTTAAAACAAAACTGCTGAATAAATAAAATCATTGAATATTTTATATTAAGTCACATACGGTAAATATAACTATATCCAATAGATCACTAAGACTTAATAATTTTTTATAAAGTGACTTTCGTTCTTCATTCAGTGTAATTATAATGATAGAGCATAATTTCATGTAAGGCCTTCTTTATTAGAGTGCTTTTAGATTTACATGTTTAATAAAAATCAGGTTCCGAAAAGACTGAGGCCCAGAATGAGGGACATTAAATCCCATTCATCATAGTATCATTATCATTGGTACTTGGTCACGTGGTACATTGTACAATTACAATATAAACTCTATTAAAACAATTAATTTAACAAGAAAACACTATTAGTATTTTTATGAAATCTATAAATAATTTGACAACATTTAAATAGACCATAATCATAATAACAAAAATCTGAATTCAAAATATTAAATTGTTATCTGTCGGGTTGAGTCTTGATGTGACAGTCTCTCGACGATTGCGATTAATGAAAAATCCCAGTTATATAAAGAATTAATTTGATACAGAAGTTTTATTTAGTCAATGAATGTCTTACAGATTAGCAGAACTTAATTTAAGATTCTGTGGAAGTAAAACAATGAATACAAAATAAATTATTAGATCACTAATGTCACTAAATTGCAATATTTAGCGTTGCAATGTGCCTTAATTTGTTGTATATTTAAGTAGCTTGATATATTTTCCTTAGTTTACACAAAATAACGCTTGACAATTAGTTGTTGTATGTTCTGTAATTTGAGTGATGAGTTTACCGTATCGACGGTATAAACATAAAAAGTTTGACCGTTACGAAACCCATGAAAATTTTGTATTTACATTTGTTTTTATTTAGGATTACTCTATCATTAAATTTCCTATGTTTTAATAAGTCTCTACTATTCGCACAATTCGGGACGATAAATATAATAAATCAAAAACCATGAAAACCGATTCAGCCATTCTCGAGTTTCGGAGTGTCACTGTTGTACATATTTAATGTCAAAAAAATATTCGTGAATTAAGTTTTATTAATAATAAATGCCTTTAAAAAAGTGTAGGACGTCAATCTAACACACCTATGCTTATTACTTTCCGATTACACAATAGACATTAATACAGACTCTTAACGAAAATGAAAATAACTCAACACTCCATATGGGCCATGTCTGCGGCTACCCTTTCTGAGGCCACTATTTTAGTAATGACAGTGCGCAGGCGGCGACCGGCGCGACGTGAACTAACTCGGCTGCTTTCAGGGAAACACCTAATTGTGCCGCGTACCACGATTCAATGAATGAATTGTTATTAAATTCGTTTTATTACTTCACCCAATTTTCTATTTTCATGCTTTTGACGGAAATGAATAAATCTGAATACAACAACGTCTCAATAAATCTATTTTACGACGAACATTTCTTAAAACAACATCTACGGGATATGGGAAAACGGAAACTTTTTAATTGATTGGTTTGTTACGCCTTACAGTCGCACTTAGAGTCAGTAATTACCAAAAACAGTTAAGTAAAAATCTAAATAAACAATAAATTTAATGGAAAGCTAATGAGATCTTTCTATCCTTGTTCAGAGTGTAAAAAACGTATTGCGCTAACTCAACATTTGCTCGGTGTTGACATTTGACAGATGACAAATGACACTTGATTGATTATGTCTTGTTTTAAAACTTATAATCACCTACAAATGACAGGGAGTTGCCTTGTTTGAGGAGATCAGCGCCTGGAAAATTGCTATTGTTTGAATTATTTTTATTTTTATTAATTGAATAAATGTTTTATTGGCATGGTGTATTTTTCACTAGTCGATCAAGTGACACAGCTGAGTTATTAGGCTTAGGTCTCGAGCTATCTTTTTGTCAATAAAATATTATATTAATTTAGATGACGTAAATATGCAATAACATTTTATGTGCCTTGTAACAATGAATCTCCGTTTCCCGGTGAGCACAAATTAGTCTAACGTGACAAATAGATGTTACTGAAATAGAAACGCTGACAGAGGAACAGACGTCCATCTCTTCGCGTTACTAATGGGTTCACATTCCATTTTTCATGTAAAATTAAAAATAAATGTTAACACGAATGGTTTACTGATTATTATTTACGAGCAGGCCTGGATTGGTGAGATGAGTTTAAATTATATTGCCTTATATAATACGGTTTTCTTTAAATAATTAAATTTATAAAACTAGCAATCTTTAGGCTTTGAAAGGCTGGATTTTTTTGGTAATAAAATAGCTTGTAAATTTTTTTTAAATTCATCCAGTAGTTTTTAGACTTCATTACAAAAATAAAATTACAAACCTATTCTGATTGTAATTAGTTTTGACAAATAAGTTAAAGTATTTTTTACATTTAAATAGATACAAGAATCAAAAAAAACATTTGTTGTACTGAAAACATTACTTCTTTTTAATTTAGTATTCTAACTAGTATTTATTAGAAAACGCAGTCAGGCCACTTCTATCTAGTAAAGATAGACATGTATACAAAAAATGCTATTATATCTTGTTATAATAGTTACAGGTCATATCGTGGGCAAGTGAATTCCACTTTCATTGAGGAGAAAAAATTTTTTTATTAAAACGAATGTTAGAGGATTCCTGCCGCAAAGTTAATTATCGTCGTAATTCCATATACTTATTAACAATCAATTAAAAGTAGTTTATGCTATGCCTTCACTATAGGGCCTTCTTGGTATACTAAGCAAACAAACTCGCATGCATTATGATAAATATTAAAAAAACAGAAAGTTGTAACCGAAACTTTTCGGTAAAAACGTCCGAGTTAAAAAGTTGAGTTGACTTCTACAAATGGATTTTCAAATGTTTGCTAAAGGGTGGGTTCATGGTATTTAAAGAACAATTAGTCGGTTGCTTCTCAGCCCTTAGGGCAAATATTTGCCTATTCCCGCCAACCCTCTTTTGGGCCAGTGCCGCCCAGAGCGTTCACTAGAAACGTGATGTACAAATCTATACCAAATATATATCAATGTTTGCTCACACTCACGCTTATATACATTCGAAGTTCCCTCCAATAATTTCGCCAATTAGCTTATATACTTTAAGAAGCACGATATACCTACTTGAGAATATCTATCTTCTCCTTCTCTCTTCTTGGATTTTCTCTTAAGATTGAATTATGATGCCAAACCTGTTAGTAATTTTATGCGAACAGCGAGAATTTTTATTATTAAAGCTTGGCACATTATATTATGTTAGTAAGTTTTTTCCAATTCTCCTGTAATTGTTAAAATATCCTCTTGCATTCCTTAAGTATTAAGAGCAGGAATTAAACTCCAACATTAAGCGAATTGAATGAAGAATTTGGTATGTTCAATGATTGACTAACAGATCATCAAAGGTGACTTTAAAAGCGAGCTAACCATAATTGGTCACTACTCATATTTCACTCTTAAATGGATTTTATGGATCTGTAATGTAAATAGGAATGACATTACGTTCTTAATTCCTTTTTCATAACGTAAATAACGTTTCGTATAAAAGATAATTAGACAGATAGAGACGAAAGAGATTGTGAGTTAAATGAATGCAATTGTGTAATTACACTGATTTAGTTTTTGTGAATAAGGGACCTGATGTTTGAGTAGGTAAATTGGAAATATACTTTTTAAACATTGCCGTCTCTGCTGTCAGTGTCATATTACAGCAGAAGCATCAGCAGGCCACCAAAGCACCGTCGCCGGCGGTCTCCACCATACTTACAAAAATACCGGAATGTAATTAAATGTAGATAACTTTCGCTTTATAGACGGCTGCGCGCGCGCCTGTGTTTGTTTAGTTTGTTATAGACGTGTTTTTACGCAATCTGGAAGTCGTAAATCGTGTACACCAAATTATGTCGTTCACTAGAGTGAAGATACTGTAGGTCCATCTATATTTTTTATTGCAAGATTTATCTCTAACATAATAATTATTTAAAGATCTTTAGAGGTCCTGTACTGTAAAATGATTATATAATATAAATCATTAGCGTCCGCGAAGATGTAGTTAAACCAATATTATTTATAAACTTGCGTGCGCTTTATTGATCCATAATAAACAATTTTCAGAACCTCTCCGCGGTTCCCCTAACCGCTAACGACTACGAAGTACAATATAAAATTATGCTAGCGTAACAAACTGTTTATATAAATATCTCTTTATCACATAGTACGGCATTAACGATAAGAGTTTTGCGTCCATTAATGTACCAGCAGTGTAGGTTTAATTTTATGTCTAAGGTTTTACCGAAATATATTTTCTGTTACTGGATTTGCCCTTTCAACGACTTAACATAATTAGTTAATTTATTGCTCTCTCAGCGTTTAATTAGACAATTACATTTCTTTTTCTACGGGCATCTTGGTCGGTTTTATTTTATGTATTTTTAAAGTGTTTTACTGTGAGGTCTCAGAAGTGTCCCGGATTAATTTGAACCTGCTTACTACCATCATGTCAAACGTATAAACGCAGCATAATAATAATTATTATTATTGTAATAGCCCATTCTGTACTAATCTAATCTGAATGGAGATTGAAATGTGCAACAATTGTCAGGTTGGGATCAGACCCGCATCGAGTAAGGAATCCGCACCCGGGTCTAATGTGGCGAATAATCATCTACCTCATGCTTTGCTCATCGCGCCCCGGGCTCCTCTCAATATAATCTGCAAAAACGCACAATACAAAACTACAATTTCATCTGTCAAACAGAAACGCTTCTTTAAAACTATTCCTCATGGTTCAAATTCAATTTTACGCAGTTGAATTTGCTCCACTTTTTAGCAAAGTAGGCAACAATGGGCTAGTTCAGAATATTCTAATACAATTTGTTAACAATAAAAACATTATTTTGATCTTTTGTTGGTGGTATTTATTTCCAGGTAGTGTGAAGTTTTTTAGTTGCAAAACGAAATAAGTAATTGTTTACGACAGTAACGCGATTTGTTTTAAATAGCGGCATGATGATCTAAAATAAAAACACGTTTTTTAATTGGTAATTGATTAAGATAGGAAAATTTTTGTTCAATTTTATTTTTATGTGTAATTTTTTAAGTTCATTTTTATTTTCGTGTCTAATTTATTTTTTATATAGCCAGTGTTTTTATCAAAGTAACAAAGAATTAGCATTATCTTTTATAGATATATTAAGTTTTTAAGAATATTCTCATGGCACACGTTTACCTACTTGCATTTAGTAGCCTAAAAATTGCAAAAAATTAAAACTGACATGTCATTTTGACACCATTCATCCCGCCCGTCCGGCCGACTTTTTTCAATAAAATCGTCACTATTTAACTTTGTACCAAATTTTCTTGTAATAAGGAATATATTTCATTGCTCGACTAAATACGGACAGCACACAACGTGGAACATCTCGACAGTATTTCTTAATGAATCCCTTCGACCACCATTCATGTCATCTGTAGTGTAAACAAAAACCTTCGTCAAACTTTTATGAATTTAGTTTCTTATGCTTTCGATTTTGAAGTAATCACGATTTAGCTTTTACTACATACTTTATATATTTTCACTACGGAGCTACACATAATAGAACTTTAGTCATCTTATTCAAGCCTAAGTGCTTTTTGCAAAATAATAAAACTAAAAAGTCTATCTATAATCTTACTCTAATACAAAAACTCCTTTATGTTATTTAATTAAAATTGGTGCCGAATTGTAGGGATGCTAATGAGTGGAGCAAGTGTCGGCGGTAGGTCGTGAGAGATATCGCGTCCGCAGCTCACCGTTCATCGGCTCAACACTGCACAATGTGGGGATTAGCACAGGTTCGCTGCCATTGTTCACTGTTCACGGTTTGTTCAGAGCGTATGCAACTGGGGATGATCATTCACGCACTACTGGCGCCGCGTTATCGCGCGTACCCACCGCCACCGACCCCTTTCAAATTTATTTTCGGTGTGGTTTTAATTCGAAACTGTCTGCGGATCAGCATATTTTACACCGGCGCCTTTGTAATGATGTTCTATAGAAAAAGATATCAATAAATGAGATGGGGATAATCTTCGCTATTGGCAAAGCTCAATTATACGTTTCGTTTCTTATAAGATCTAAATTTAAATACGTTGACTGGTTCAAGATAAAAAGGCGATGAGAGGAATATAAATGCTACGTTGAATCGTAATCGCTAAACCACGAACGGATATCCGTAGTCCATTGATGGCTGCCAAATACGTATATCGCGGCGGATATGAAAGATGAATTTCTGCGACTTGACGCATCAATCTATCAACAGGGTACCACGATCAAACGCTTATTTTGAAGCGGCCAGAGGCATTCAGACTGATGACAACTTATTGAGAAAATCTTGCGCATCGAGAAGACGTACAATCACCAGATGTCATGAGAAACATATTAAGTAATTTCAACCAAGTCTGCCTTTTATTGACCGTATGATAAAATACTTTAAAACTAAAGAAAACGTTTCGAGCTATTTAAAATTGCGTATCTGTTCCTTAAAAAACATATTTATAGCATAATATTTTTTAGGACTTTAGATTTTTTTTTATCACAAAATAATAGAAACAATTCTTTGCCGATTGAAGTTAAGCATTCGAACGGTGAATAAATTGTATTACGTAATAGTAGCAAGCATTATTTCTATGGTGGCGGGTAAACGTTTTTAGGGACGAAATAAGATTTTTTATGCGTCTGAGTAGTGAGTGAATCGAAAAATTAATGACGATGTATTTAATTAATAAATTAATCTGTATGTTAGTTATTTATAAGGATTTTAAAACTTTTTAAGCTAAAGCTTTCCATTGCACTTCAAAGAAGGCTCACTAATTGAGCAAAGCTCAAAAAGCTCTCCACTTAGATCTCTTCATGCTCTGACGACTTTTAGCTACGCCTCATTTGATGCGACACTCGCTTAGTTTCCAATTGTCTTTATTTGACGCATGATTTTATTTTGTATTTATTGACCTTTATTATATTTAAACTAATATTACACTGTATCATTCTATCACCGATGTACCTATTCGTGTAAATTATAAAATGTACACTTGCAAGTGCGCAGTCCAGGCAAAGTCAAGTTCATGGCAAATTTTTGAGTTAATTTTAGATTGGTATCTGGTATATTTAAATTACGTTCATTTTTATACTTCATTTAAAAACAGGCATACAAGTAACCGTAACTGTTCTAAGATAATTTTATTGATTATTTTTATTGTTCCTAAAAAACAATCTCGTGATACATTTTGTGCTGAATGTCTTAAATAGTAATATTTAATATGAAATTGTTCATATCTTTAATTGGTTAACGATTTTATAGTGACGTCAATATTATTTTGTTTAAATTTTATGCGAATCCCAGCTAGTTCAAAAAATTAAGAATACGAGTATGAGTATGAGTGTTAAATGCGTACATATATGGGTCCATTGCACAGCCGGGGCTCGAACCTACGCCTTCAGGAATCGCACACTCAAGTTACAAGTTTTCGTGAATTATAAAAACATGCATATCAACTGTGGGAATTCTGTAGATGTGAGATGTGGTCGGTACTATGGTCCGCTTTGTTCAGCGCAACCTGTGTCAGCCTTTGATTGGGTCTCCAATTCATTATAGTGCAAAGGTGCAAATTAGCTGAAAATTTTCTTAATAAATGTATATATAGGATAAATGTTCTATAGCGAACGTTTTGGTACAATTCAATCGATATACGCCGTCGGCTAACAGCAAACAGCTGCAATTTGGATTTAGCCTCTACGCCCAATTTCGGTCGGTAGACTTATTTTAACATTAAATACACACACAAATATCCCTTGTATAAACACATCGCCCCTTATAGAGACGGCAAAGAGAAGCTTAACTGTAGAATTAAAATTGGTTGTTGAAATTGCATCTTTGTTATGGGGCGATAAAGTCATAGTTAAATTACGCCGCCTTTTACCAACTTCCTAAGAGAGGGGTATCAGTGTTTTTAACTATGTCATATTCATTATTTTTATATTACCCCGACTCAACTGCTAAAATATCATAGGAGCTATTAAGATGTTAAGATCAAAGATTTGATTCATCTTTAAACTATAAATAATTGTTTTAAAATCGTAAATATTTTCACCAAAATTTTCCTTCCGCGTATTTTAAGTCAACCGCCAAATGTACAATCATTTGCAGACATAACCAATTTCATATTCTATATCTTTCATTTCATAACTTAAAGTTTATATTAAAATTTGTTGTAAATCTGAATTCAAGTTGTTCCCAGTATTATTTTTTCTCACGTTAAGACAACAATGTGGTTAACTATAAACAATAAACATTGGCCAAAGAACTTTGTTGGTTTCAACAAGTGTTTCCACGTAGTTGGCCTTTAGAGATTCAATATGGATACCACATGGAGTCAACCCTATCTTAAACAATGATTCCATGCTGAAAGTAACAATTTATTTAATCAAATAATGCTTAAAAAGACTATATTTTATAATTATCAATTATGTTTTATTAAAATAAACTGTAATAGCGAATTTTCGATTTGTTGCGCTCGATAAAATCAAATTAAATCAAAAAATCATTTATTCATATAGGTAACATAATGTACACTTATGAACGTAAAATATACTTAAATGATTCTAATTTTACATTTACGGCCAGTTCTCAAATCAAGGGCGTAGAACGGAAGAGAAGAACTGGCAATAAACTCTCCGCCACTCTTTTTAATCGCCAAGTTTTTTTTTACACAATATTTGTAAGGAACTGCAACCATTACACCATGTTGTTGTGTAAAAAAACTTATTAAACGTAATTATTGAAGCAATTAACCGTAACCAGTCGTTAAATATCATTATAATTCAGAAAATTTATTAATACTATTGAACTAATTCTTAAAAGGCCGGCAACGCATTGGTGAGTCCTCTGGCATTGAGAGGGCGTCGATATCACTTCACATCCGTGAGCCTCCTGCCCGTTTGCAGTTCCTACCCTAAAAAAGTGCAACATTTATTTAACACAATCAAATGTTTTAGATTTATTTATTTAGACAAAGTCTTACATAAAATACATAAAAAAGGACAGGCTAGGTACTGTAGATGCGTATGTGTGTTGTTGAATGTTTTATTAAAATCACCAATATGAGAAAATTAATAATTGTATTGGCATACATTCCTAACATGACCTACTTGTAACTATTATTCCTTAACATATTTTTTTTTATTTCATATAATAAAGGGCGACAGGCGAATCCGAGGTGCGCGACATAAAACCCTGTGGTGACCTCGATCCGTATCGATTTGTCTTAATGTAGTTAATAAAAATAATTAGAATTAAGAAAAGGAAGGCGGACCCTCGATATAGGAAGATGAATTATAACTCGTCGCTGGCATGGTAAAGAGTGGGACGAGAAAGGGCAGAATGGAAGGCTGGATATACGCTTTTCTCTATCTTATTTTATTCTTTATTAATTAATTAATAATTATTCACAAAGTAAAGAAAACCATCGTGAGTAATCCAGCACGTCTTAGCTTATAAAGACAATGATCACAGAAACATAAAGGTAGGTTGTACAAAGCCAATGGGATGTCTAAAAGGACGTAATCAGTTGCTCCACTCAAATATTAAAGGATGGCTGATTGACTCTCGGGTATTTCAGTAGTCGTCATCAAAATCTACTTCAGATTTTTGCAAAACATTTTACATTATATATATTTTAGTAATCACAACAATGAAATATACAGCATTACAATTTTCTTCACCTACATGATTTTTTAAAATGTTTGGTCCCTTTGGCAGCGTTTCCTCGCTATATTGCGATATTCGTTGAGCAAGGAAAGCAAGAACTCTGGGATCACCGGTAGTATCTACTGTGTATTAAAACATTAGAAGTATATATTTACTAATATTATAAGACGTAATTGAGGAATTGAAAAAAATATTGAATGCTAAATTTAGTGGGTGGGTTACAAGTCGTCCCAATAAACTCAGGTAAACCGCACATCTAGTGCATACATAACACTTGACCTATTACTACTTAAGCGTTGAATCAGAAAGTTTTGCCTCTAAAAACCTTGAACCTCGAGCATTGAAAATAGAAAGTATCAAATTACAAATGGTTGTGTGTAACTGTCTTGGTTGTTATTTCGTACATGAGGCGATACGGTTAAAATACAAGACAAACATAGCCGTGTCGGTTGTCGGGCCACTCTCGGGAGTTTACTCATATTTATTTATTTAACTTTTTAAATAAATAATACGCTATTTATTTAATATCACGACATTGAATCTGATGATTGACTTTATTTCTTTATTTATTAATATTTCAAAATAAACGTATTTTATTTTATGCAACGAAATATATAAATATATTACAATTGACATAATTAAGTGAAAAGGAGGGGCTTATTGCTTTCGAGCGATCTCTTCCAGGTAAATAATTGGGCAATAAAAAATTAGGTAAGGCAAGCACAAGAAGAGCAAAATACATTAGATACAGACTCAGACGAATGGAAAAAAACAAAGCAATTAAAACTAACTTAAGTTAACAGAACTATACTAAAAAAAAGGAAACATGAAAAAGAAAAAGTGCATATGAATCACAATCATTCTAGATCAGTTAGTTCGAAAGTTAGAGATACCATATGTTTGTATAGGATTTAAAGAAAGATAGAGAAGAAGCTAAGCGAATTTAGACAATTCAATATCCTCACTCAGAAACCTTAAAGGATTTCTTTGCTATGCTTAGAGATAAATATTTTGAAATAATCCTACAACTTTTATTTTAACCTTCCTTCGATTCTCCTTACCTTCTTAGATTTCGATTAAAATGTAAAAAAAAAATGCGCCCCATGATGAAATTTTAGTATAGGCTGTGGTTGTATTTGTTAATTATATGACACTGACAATTCCACACATCCGTGTCATCTAACGTCAAATAAAAATACAGTTTATAATGTAACTAGTAGTCACTGTATAATACTAGTAAGCATTAAAAAATCTCTCTCCTTGCGAAAGCTCTCAAACTATTGAAAATCGGCAGTTAATCTACGAAATTTCTCGCAGTCCATTGCCAATCTACACAGTAGTTCAACTGACTTACCACAGGCCACGGCCAACGTCAAGACCTCCTTTAGTGCTTAGCTCTAGAAATTACATACTTTGGTAACGTAAAATTTATTAAGAGTTTTAAAAATTATCATAGAGTTAAAATAATTCAGACAAGAAAGCTATCCTGCCTAACCACCCTAAAACAATTATTATTTCGCTAGGAGACGAAAGCTTTACCGTGCCTTAGCTACTAGGCTAGGTGTTATTAAGTACATATTATTCAGACAAGCCAGACACAGATTTCGAGAATTTTCACAGTAAATAATAATTTATATACAAATAATAGTAAATTGTTTTATAAGTAGAACACGTGTGATCTGAAAACTTTCGGAAGTTCATTTATATGTTATAACATTTCTTTTAATACTAACCTAAACATCTGATGATGTTTACTTGAATATGATACTTAGTGTGGCCATAAATACTGATACAATTATTTGAATAAAATATTACATTTGAATTTGGAATCTGTCATTTTTATATGATTGCTCATTGAGTTGTCTCATTTTGGCGCCAAAGCCTTGTATAATATTTTGCGATATTAAAATCCAAATCGCTGATTGCATTACACAAAGTATAGGGTAGTATGAGGCCAAATACTGTTTTTAAAACTCTCCATACGCTTGGTATTGGTAAAATATTTGTGTACCGGGCTATTAGTAGGTACAATGAGACCTCCTCTGTTTGTGACAGAAAAAGATCTGGCCTTTCAGCGCAGAGGGCAGCGCAGAGCAGCTTACTGCTTCATTCTTTACTAAGGGAAAGAATTCGAATCTCGGGATATGAAGTTAGAACCTAGAACCATGTTGTGTATCTTAAAAGATGACTTAGGACTTGTAGCCTATACGTACGAGACGTACTGGTCATTTCTTAACTGATAATTTAAAAAAGTATAGGGTGATAAAATCGAAAAAATTACTGAAGCGGTACGCAAAGGGTCACAGAAAAATTTTGTTTACGGATGAGAAATTATTTACAATCGAGCAACATTTTAACAAACAAAATGACCGTATTTATGTTCAAAGCTCTAAGAAAGCTTCCCAATTAGTCAACAGAGTGCAACGTGGGCACTATCCGACTTCAGTGATGGTTTGGGTAGCTATGAAGGAGATAGTGACCCATACTTTTGTGAAAAAGGTATCAAAACTTCGGCACGATTCTTGAGAAGGTAATGAGGCCCCTTAATAACACCATTTTTAATAACAAAGAATGGTCCTACCAGCAAGACTCGGCGCCGGGTCATAAAGCTCGGTCTACGCAGTCTTGGTTGGAAATGAACGTTTCGGTCTAGTCCCGATCTTAATCCGCTAGATTATGATTTATGGTCAGTTTTGGAGAGTACGGCTTGATCTAAACGGCATGATAATTTGGAGGCCCTAAAACAAGCCGTAAGATTGGCGGCGAAGAATTTTCCCATGGAAAGAGTGCGTGCTTCTATTGACAACTGGCCTTAACGTTTAAAGGACTATATCGCAGCCAACGGAGACCACGTCGAATAAGCTTATTTTATATTATAAATTGTTTTTTATTTATGTATTTAACTAATACACTGTAAAAGTCATAAATGTTATTTGCGATAGAAAAAAAATATATTTCTATGTTTCAGTATTTATGGCAAGACTAGGTATATATAAGACATTTCGGCCAGTTATGTATGAAAAGTGTTTATAATATTTATCACTACGTATAAATGCTTTAAGCAAGAATTACTTATAATTTAGGACGTAGCTTGTTAATAAAAGACGGTTTGGTATATACATTTATTTATTGATCACAGGATATGCCTCATACCCTAATTAATAAATACACAAGTTTGGCGTACTCTACATGAACACTCTTTTCTCATAAATAATAAAGCTTAGCTCATGGCTTAGCAACATTGGATCATAATATAGTTATTAAGAATACTCTTCGAGACAGTTATAAATCAGTTATAATCCAACCCACTGCAACAACAAAGCCACGTGCGCTGGCGCCGGGTAAGTCTGCATCACTTTTACATGTACTTCGCTATAAAATTCTAATGATAATCAATTCATATTTTTTATAAAATAAAAGATAACTTGGTGGTCAAGACAAGCAAGTTCTTAAAAACGTATGTCTTGAATATACACCTCGCAACTCTATACGTACATTTTTACGGGTTATTATCTCAAACGTTTTCAGCATTTAAACCCACTAGCTACACCCTAGCAAAACCCCAATGCGCTAAAAAAGCGATCATATACAAAGTAAATATATTCTTCAAGCCTTGTTGTATGTAAGTATACGTATGTACAATTAAAACGATTTTAAAACAACCTTCGTTAAGCCTTGAATTGCGAACTGGTAGTAAATGTAAATTTACAATTAATTTAATTTTATTGACATTCATAAGTAAACTTATGAATAAACTTAAACTAAAAAGTAAACTTATAGATATTTTGATTGATTGATTGATTGATTGATTAATATGGCAAGTAAGTGAAAATAGATAAAAATTGAATTTCTCCTTTACTACACAATGATTGGTGACATCGAGCCTATTCAATTAATTTTTCGGATTCCGTGAATAGGAAGCGTGCTTAATTTTAGGCCTAAACGATTATGACTCCAATAATCCAATACGCAAACATTGTCAAAGCACATTCCCTTCATCTTGAAGACTCCACGTAGGTGTCGAGGAGGCCACACCGATTTGAATAGACCGCGAACAATGCCCATCACTTGTCACCTACTAAATCTGGTCAGTTTTGACAAGTCGTCATGTTTTTATTAAGGCTTGTCATCAATGGTTCCACGGTTATTTCACGGCCTAGGGCCTACCCAATTTGCAACAATGGTCCATACTTCTAATTCCTTTTGTGCTATTTACCAAATGACAAGTCAGTGTTATTGCGACTAACCTCACAATGCGGATTAAGATTTATTTGTTCAAATGACTTCGGTGTTCCGGTGACGATAAAATGCACTGGCTTATCTCAGACTACTTCCTTGCATGAAGAAACTGGTAATTAATTATCTACATTCTGTTGTAATTACCTACTTTTTATGTTTCATTTGGCAGATATTTGCGTAGTAGAAATGAAATCATGTATTAAAAAAAATCTACACTCAAAGATAGAAAGATTATAGGTATTATTATTATTTCTTTATTATTGTTAATATGATAGTTAGGTATCTGGATGAGCTTGTTATTTGAGGATGAGATAAGTTATTTAAAGGTTATAAATCATGTCTCCCAAATCGAGTTCTTTACGAAAACTCATTTAAAATTAACGAAACTGAATATTCAATATTCTTAATGTATTGATTTTTAATTTAAAGTGTTTTCACAGCCGATGATGATGACTCTACATTTTGTGACAGTTTCAGATTTACAAAACGGCCAATAAACCCTCTATTGTTGTGTGCTATAAAAATAAATAAAAAACTTCGATCCAATCCCATTTTTCTTTTGGCCATACAAAAACTTATTCAGTTGCACAGAGTTAGAATCGAAATTAATTTAACAAGAAATGTATCGGAGTAAAAGTTCTCAACGTAGAGATATTTTTCTACATAATTGGGTTACTGTTAATAGGACGACCTCCCTGGTAGCGCAATTTATAATGTTAATATACGTCACGGAATAGAAATTATTCAAATATGGTATATTAAGAAAGATGAGCCCCTCTAAGATGGGCAATCATATGAGTCTTCTCATCTTAAGCTCGATAGCAATACTGCCCTTGATGTTTTCAACTGTTCCATATGTCCAATTCCGTGTAACCTGTCTGCATTTTCTGAATCCACTACTTGACAAGACTGGCAGGGGATAAAAATCCAGTGGAGCTACATACTCATGGTTTCGTATTTTTTTAACTTGCGCTTTGGGTGACACTCGATTTTTGATTCTTAGGTATACAGATTTTCCTACTATGTTTTCCTTTACCTAAGAATAATGCGCACATAGAATGAAAATTCCATTGGTTCAAAGCACGCTCAAGCATTTGTGCCCTTTGCCAGGGATAGATAGTTATTGGGGTGGTATTGTAATGTATAAGGTACCTAATAAATAAGTGGTTATATTACGCTATTCATTACTTAGCGATGAACACTTCAAGTATTAAAAAGTATAATTACATTACATGTTATATATAAATATATATATATGTATTATAACAAAGCCGGATTATATTTAGGCCAACTCCCAGGACTCTGCGCATGCTCTATTAGCTTTCCTTTATTGAGCGTAGAACCTCTGTTTGTTCTTAGCCGTTATATTATATACACTCGAATTGTTACATCAAATCCAGGTGTATATGAATATACTAGGTATACACAACTGACACTATTACATATACTTAATGGTGATTCAAAAATCGCCATTAAGTATCCCTATAATAATGAATTGATACTTGGTATCAATAAATTTTGAATCTTTGCAATATCTACGATAAAAATTGGGATACAGCTTCTCATTTAACTAGATTAATACTCATAATCAAAACTCATAATAATATATTGTTACCTATAATCACCACAAAAGTATAATTATATCTAATATATAGCCATATATATATCACGTAAGAAGCAGTGTACCCAGGATTGAGGGTAGTTTCTGAAACACAAATTTTGTGAAATCTGTGTCTTCCTAATTACAATAAATAAAATTTAAATAATAGTATGTACTTCTGAAGTGTTACTGTACCTACTAGTTTCCTTCAGAAAATCGCTTCGTCATAGAATTGTGGATTCGAGCGATCCCATCACTACATACAATTAAAGAGTAAATGTAAAGTAAATACTCGACATTAATTGTCGATTTGATCCGTGACATTCGTGGTGAAGTATTCAAAACGAACAAAATCGATTATCTGCTCTAACATTGCGCTTTAGAGTCGCTTTTACATTGCAATTAATGTCGCTTTGTCACGAGAATACAACCCACGCAGCCTTTGAATTCTGTAGTGGCTAAATGATTTTTACTATAAAAGGGGATATCTATAAAGTGTTATTCTAGTATCTCTATAGTAAAATCTTTGAAGGCAACCCTAAATTTACGTCCTTCATATTTATTAAAGTACCCCAACTGTCAGCAGTTAGGCCTCCATTATATTCAAGTTTAATGGTTTCGCAGGGACGTTGTGACCCTTAGAATTTCGGTTTGGTTTCCAGTTTGAAGCGCAATTTTTCAAATTATTCATGGTTTCCACCTCTACTGTAATTTAATGCTGATGATTGAAAATTGGTTAAGACGGGCGTCCCTTATTTTTACAGCTGGAGGTGCGCAAACCATCGCTCAAATCATATGCAGGTGTAAGTAGTACTTATGATGTTATTTTAAATAAAAAATGAATATTGTTCTGTCTTGTTCATATATCACATCCTCTTAAACCCGAACCCAAAAATTTATTGAAAACAATCTGAGATTGTGGATTGATTACGAGACTGTGACAGTTGATCCTATCTGCATCCCAATAACTAAACCCTACGAAGACAATCCATTTTTGCCAACGGATGGAATGCTATCCCTTCGCTCTTTACACTCATATGTGATAATGAATATAAACCAAATAAAGTAAATAAAACCGTACAAATTAAATTATTAATAATTAAATTAAAATATACATATCTATGTTTAAAACATATGAAATAGCTTTTTAATTATTTTAAGATAGATTAAGATAGAAGACACATTTGACCGACCATGGATAGCTTGTACGACAGATGGCTGATACAATCCGTCATTTGGTTATTGGCACAGTTTTATCAAAGTGTGGATTAAGAAGTCTATCTCAGATGGTCAAAAATGGATTGAGATAGGTTATAGGGCTTATGATGCAATTTTTTGATTCATAGTTTTCAATTTAGTGCGGGATGCTATCTAACAGAGAGAATTGACTCTTATCACACACACTCGTCCTAGCTGTGTGAAATAGTCCTAGTGAAATTTTATTATTAGGTCCATGACATATTGCATTATGTTTAGTTGTAATAACGAGCATTCGATATGAAAAAAATATAAACCTTTTATGGGCCAAAATTATATATTCTTCGTAGACCGTAGCCAGAAACCAGGATAATATTTTGTAAGAAGACCATAATCCGCCTGAAAGAAGAGCTCAGCATAATTAGCTATCGATTCTTCGCAAAGTGGATTCCTTTAGGCGTTATTGAAGTTGAAACCTCTCAGTGACCCGAGGCTATGCACTCCCTCTGAATATTGATAATGCGAAATGTACGCCCGGAAAACTTAGTTTCTCCTCTATAAGGATTAAACTCCGTAGAAAATTTGTTCACTTTCGCCTCAGATTAGACACACTTTTCGTGCTTATAGAACGTAAAGGCAACGAAGCGAAAATGTCTAATTTTATATTTCACATATATATCAAACATTTTAAACATATACAAAAACTGAATGCCCACCAAAGTCCTAAGAGATGCTAGCACGATGCTCTCGTATTGCATAGGGACAAGCCTTTCAGCCCCAATTAGTCACATAATAACTCTTGTTATAAGCCGCAACTATTTTCATGCCTTCTCGAAGATTAGATTTCATAGATCCGTGACCTGACAATAGACTAGATGGTACTTCACAGATGGACGGACATGCAAGCATGTGTCCCATTGTTTAAGGATGGCCGTAAATTCCCAATAAGTCGTAACAGAAAAAACCCGCGACGTACCGCTCTCCATCCATATGGCTTACAATAACAAATTCTTAACCGAAAGTAAACGAATGTAACCCCGCGTTCCGTTTTACTGACGGCTGTATGCAGGCGAAAATGGCATTAAACTGACTGCCATTGTTATCTATTTAATTATTGTATTCCGCCATAACACGAGTAGACATAATAAATAATATTTTAATCTTATTTTTATAAATAAAACTAGAAAGCAATTTCACTTCGCGTTTTGGTTTATTCATTTTAATCAAAAATTATTTTATACTGTTTAATAAGTAAATTGGTATAATAATGATTAGTAAATAATTCAGTAAAGTATATACATATAATCGCTTTTATATAGTTATAAATCCGTCGTCAAATATTGTGCTCCTTGTAGTAATTGTGAGTACAAAATTTAAACAGATAGTGCAGAGATTTATTCTATTATTTATCATATTCTATGCACATATGCAATTATAATAATGACGCGATGTACAGAATTGTATATTAGTAGACTTCGGACTCAAATCCACCACCATTATTTTCGGTATTCCTCCAATCGACACGATCTTTTCCAGCTATGTTAAGTTTCACAATGGCTTGATCATAGTTTTTATGATTACCTTGAAATAACATAGATTTTCCACGAGTTGTATGTACTCTGCCAATGCGTGCGCCAATTAATTCGTTTGGTACTGCGACGCCTGCTGGTAATTTAACCCCAGGTGGTAGGAGCTTATCAATTGGCCGCCGTTTTGGTTTTCCCGGCCATAAGAAATTTAATATTACTTCAACTAAGCTATCAACCTCCATGGATATGTGTTGAATTTCCATCAAATGATAAATGTGCTGGAAGAAAGCTTTTACACTTAGTTGGGTCGGTATTTATTTGCCTTATAACGGGAGACTACAACACTAGGTTTGAGATATATTTGAAACGGATTTTGATAGACGAGCTCGTTTTTACGATTAGTGATAAATTATTCAAGGTTTATCTTCAAGCCTCAAGTCTACATAATTAATATTGTGATGCGGCTGAAAAAGCTAAAGTCTGCAAATACCGGGGTCTAGGCTCTGAATATGATTTTGTACCATTCGGTGTCGAGACCCTTAGTCCGTGGGGTCCTAGCGCGTTAAGGCTTTTTAGGAAATTATCCAAAAGGTTAGTCGACATCACAGGAGAACGAAGAGCTGGCAGCTACCTCGCACAAATAATTAGTCTAGGTATTTAAAGGGGGGACGCTGCCAGTATCTTCGGAACCTTGCCTAAAGGGACTCCTTTTAATAATATTTTTTAATAATTAAATTTTAAGGTTAGTTATTAGGTAATACATAGTAATATTAATATAGGTAATTGAGTATGTCGTCTTTTGAGAGGCGAGCGGTAAGGAGAAGGCACGAGGCCAGTCCCGTGGTAGGTAAAGTAGGTATTACAGTTATAAATTTTAACAGCTTATGAGAGAAAATAAAAAAGAAAAAGCACGTCAAATGAATACTGGGATTCGACTTAGAATCCTTCCTTTCCTAATAGATAGGCACAGTACTTTTGAGCTCTCCGGCATTGTCTATTGGCGGCAGTTTAACTTAGGTACCTATATAGAAAAAAAAACTTAGTATATTATACCTTATTGTGGTGATAGTCTTCAAAGTTGTTATATGACAGCATGTATAATCGTACCATTCTTGTATATTTAGTACGAATTTTATATACCAATCGTCCAACGAAGAAGCCATCATCACCAGTATACGCATCAATAAAATGTTGGATTCTACGTACATTCATAATAGCGTCAAATGTGAGTTCTTTATCCAAATTAACTATTTTGTATCTCATATAAATATTTGTCTTTCCGACATACACCGCTTCCTTTCTAGGTATCACTAAAATTGTGGAATTTATATTTGGGTAAATATAATAAAATTAGATAAAGGCCGGCATCGCACTCGCGAGCCCTGTGGCATTGATGGCAATGCCAATCATTAACGTCACGTAAGCCTTCTGTTCTATAAAATAAAAATATTTCTGGATAACTATCTATTTTTTAGTGTATAAATGTAAAATATTGAATTGCTTAGTTAAATTAATACACTGTTATAAGATAAGCAATAAAATATTCGCTTTGAAACTTATAAATTAAACTTAATAAATTAATACACTCCTGTATGAAATTCATTAGAAAATTCAGTGAAATAATTATATTTTGGTTTATTATTAATTTTTGAAAGTGCGTTTAGTATTTAGTAATTACATATAAGAAAATATTGAATTCCGAAAATAATCGTGAATTAAAACTTAAGAAACCTTCGCGCTCCGTCATACCTAAATTTGGTCACAGATTTCTGTTTCATAATATTTTTTTAAAATAGCAAATGGCAAGAAACTAGCCTTTTGCGCCTGACACACGGTGTTTTACGTCTAAGAACTGCAGTTTCCTAACGATATTTTCCTTCACTCCTTCCTTGTTCATATGTATTCCAAGTGCATTGTCGTATGTTAGCATCACTCAATGCTTGCTCATACCGGCTAATTTTGAGGTCAATGTACAAATTTTCCTTCATACCCTTCTAGGTATTTTTAGTAACAGTATAATAATAATGTGAGATTAAAGTTACTTACATAGTAAAAACCAGAGAAATTGTACAAATGTCATCATTAATAATAATTAATGCCTTATGATTAGCACTATTTAATGCCTATGTTACCAAAGTACGTTTTTTACATATTGCCCACGATACTACATAGAAATCTAAGGTGTTTATCTGGCGTTTTACAGCGTAATTAAATAGGTATGTTTTGATAATAAAACGTAGATTACCGTTTAAAACAAGTGATAACATGGGGAAAAAATGTTTCTCCTACGTCAAAATTAGCTAAATTTGTTTCGTATCAAAGAATAATGTAAAACTTTTACTTTACCATGGAGAGGGTTAGAGGTGTTGTGCGGATTAATACCAGCAGCTGCAGCAGACATCCGATGGTGAAGTTTCATCATCGGACGTCGAAGTATAATAATAAGTTCCAATTGCCTAACGAATTACCACGACGTCCGTCAATCCACAAATGAGTGTTTTTACTATGGAAACAGCTACCCACTAACGTTCTTCTGAACTGAATTGGTTCCTTGCTAAATAAGGGTCCTTCAAGAAAGAGCGTACCCATTCTTAAAAGGCCTGCAACGCACTTTCCAGCCCTCTGGCATTGAGAGTGTCCATGGGCGGCGGTATCACTTCACATTCGTGAGCCTTCTGCTCGTTCACACGGGTTCTCTAAAAAAACCTCTATATTTCCTTCAGTGGAGATAAATCTTTGTAATGAGGCGCCCGATTAATTAAAAACTTTTTAAAGACTTTTATAGATTACAATTATGTATATTAACAGTACATAGGGTCAAGTAAGATTATGGTATCATAATCTTACTTCCCTTTGGAGTACTCTTGAGCAGAGGGCTCATTAATATTTAGAGTCGGCACTTCGTACATAGTACCGGTAACCTCAGAGCCGGTGCTTTCCTTGCTCAACGAATAAGTATCGCAATACAGCTAGAAAATTCTGCCCGTATTAAAGTTACACTGCCAAGGGACTACACTTTTTAAATTGGTTTTAGTTTTCTATTTAATCATTTTTTAATATTATTATGTAGGTTAAGAATATTGTTAATACCCTTGATTATAGATACATTATCATTTTCATATTATCTCTCTCGGCACGAGTGAATTCTAAAAATCTCGAAAGGGTTCTTGTATTTCACTAAAGGTAGTATGTTCTTGACGTTAGAATGTATTCCATCATGAATTGAGTTGTGTGGGTGAGGTCACAATATAACGGTTCAAAAACACCAAACCGTCTGCAAGGTGCGAAAGATAGTAGATACCTAGTATATCTATTATGACCTTTCTAATTGCTGCTTCTAATTAGTATGAGAGCATGCTATATTTAATCGGCAGTCTAGCTGCAGCATCAACCTGATCTAATTATGAACCAAATACTAAAATCGGTTTAGTGGTTTGTCAATAACGACGTAGAAGATAAATATATAGCAACATTAGCTATGTGCCCCTGCTTTGTAGAAGTCCTTAATGCATGAATTACCACCGCAGGGGTAGCGAAGGTGGGGAAGCGAAGGGGCGTGGCCTACGCCCTTTTTGCCTGTTCGTCCCTTTCTAACGCTGAAATATTGATTGGGAGCTTCCGGCACAATGTCTATTATAATTTGTCGTACTATTTGTGCTTGTATCGTATGCATAGCAATATTTTATAATATATCTCAGATGGCTGGTCTAGGTAAAATCCGAAGTGATTGTGTATAAGCATAAGAAATATATTTATTTATCTATTATCATTACAATTATAACATTTTCTATTTGATATAATAGTTTAAATTTCCAAGAAAGTTTATTTTTCCTAATATATTTTTGTAAGAACCCAGTTTTTTTAAGTTATCAACAAATAGGAAATTGTTTGTTATTATTATGTATATTGCAAAGTGGCCATAAAGATGCATTACTTACTAACTATTTGTCTCCGTAGGGTAGAGGAGCAGCACTTCGCCTTTTTCCTTTTGAGCCACGCACTCTACAACACAACAATACCCAAGTCCACCAAACCTAAACTAATCGATAACTAGTTTGTGCTTCAGCCACATAGAGATTTCTTTCTTTGGGGGATCCAGTCTGTTTGAAAATGGACGACCGATATGTTTTTGCGATCCTACTTGCGGTGTCTGCTGTCTTGCACTGTTTCATGGACAATATATTTCTTTAATATATTCTATCTGTTTTGCGATCCCTATCATTTCAAAAGTAATCAAACTTCTTTCAATGGCGTAGAAAAGACTTGAAGAACTCGATAAACTCGCGTCCAATGGTTCACCAAGTTAAACATATTATTAAGACGGTCCAATTTTGAAATAAATTTCTACTATAGGTTCCGGTCTACACAGAGTTCAACTACTTCTTTCAATATTTTCACATTTAATGGTATTCGAAAAACATACATCAATATTCGAACAAAATCCTATGCCGCCTGTGTTCGTGTGATATCTTGTAAAGAGACCGACATTTACATTTTAATTAAACCCTAAGGGAATGCATCGGATAATTTCCAAATGGCTTAATTGTGTTTCGGTGGGAGGGTGTTGGATAAACCGAATACTGCTATTATCTATCTGTATAAACCGTGCCCCACTGTGCTATTTAAATTGTTTTGGCATAAACTGTTCAGTTAATTATATCTGCAGCTATCTTCTTGTTTTTGACAAAAAATTCTGTACTTGTTCTATATCAATTAACACTAGCGTTCAGTGAAATGGTAAGAAAACTGGTGTGTCTGATACCCAGAAATCTACGAACGTAAACGAAAAATTCATAAAAAAATATAACAATAATTTGAGAGCAAGTGGTGAACTGATGATTATTATTACCTATTTCTGTAAGTTATTTAATATAAATCATTATTATTGTATTCTTGCTATAGTTTAGCGAAGCCTACAATATGCGCCTACAATCAGTACAGTGACGTCATGCCATGGATCGCGCTAACAGTTATTCCGTCTGCAGAGATATTCAGCCTTCGGGCCAATCATGAGTTAGGCTGGTCAAAGTCCTCCCTTTAGGTTAAAGAAAGAATAGCACCTGTCTTCCTCCAAGGAAATTTTATTTAAAACTAATGTCTAACAGGTTATTCAAAAAAGTCCTATTGCCCCATTTTAACTAAAGTTTCAAGAACTTTATTCTTATTAACTTAATTTTCAAAAGAACTGAATTATTATAACAACCGCACGTCGATATTGAATTTCGTTATTTAGTCTTCTACTGGATAGATTTAGGTAGGAAAGTAGAAAGGTCATAGGTAGTGTCAATAAATATAAAACCAACACTTTTATTAAATAACAAACCGATATTAAGCCAAATTAAAAGTCAGTAAGTTATCATCCAGATTCGTCACAAAATCCGTATGTCAAAAACGCAGAGTCATACTTTGCACAAAGATGATTTTTTTTGCCCTAACGTCATCATACATCAAGCAGAGAAAATATTTAATAATTTTGGGAAGAGGAAAGAAAACTACGAACACATTCACAAAAGAAGAAAACAAAAGCAATTACATAATTTGAAATAGATTTACCGGAAATGGCCTACTGTGGGAAAAAGCTCTAAAAATTTTACGAACGTGCTTATGGTCATTAAGTTTTTACTCTGAAATCGGAGACATCAACGTAAATTATGAAAAACTTGTCCGTTTGAAATTCTCCAACATCCGGTCACGGCGACAATCTGTCTGATCCGAAACGAAAAAACAAACAGCTACAAATTTCTAGCAATAATCAACTCTATGATTTTATTATACAGTTAAAAATATCACAGAGATATAATTTACGGATTAGCAGCGAAAAGGTGGTATCATGTCGAATGTCACATCGTTACGAATTGTCAACACTACCATAGATTAAACAAATTTAATGATTGTGTCTTTCTACACTTGCGATACTTACATGAAATACGTAGATTGAAATAATTCTTAAGATTTATGTATAAGGATTTATAATTTTTATTTTTTTTAGGATTTTGATGTTTCTTTTTTGTATTTTTATTTATTTACTGATGGCATATAAATCGTATGTACTTATTTTGTTCTAAAGATATAAACAAAGATAAGATTAATTTATAATAAAATTGTAACTACCATATTATAATTTATTTGTATTATTAAAATTAAAATAACAAAATAACCATAACTTTAAATTTGCACATAAAAAAGCACTAAAACTTATTTTTTTTTTAATTTTATCCCTGTAGCAGTCCTTATCATTTATAATTGATGGAAGTTCACATTCATAATCCGCCATTATTTTTTTTCTACGACATATCATCTTCAAATATCTTCTAACAAATAAGTATTGATCATGAATTGCTGAAAACAGAATAGTTCCAGTACACAGTACACTAATCAACATAGACGGAGTGTTTTAGTAATACCTATACAAGTAAGGGGGTCTAGTCAAGACATCTTAACAGTAGTGTATGTAGAAAGTCAAAAACTAAATTTGTATGAAAATGACAGCTGTAGTTGGTACCAACTGTCGACACTAGCTGTCATTTTCATACAAATTTAGTTTTCGACATTCTACTTACACTACTGTTAAGCCGTCTTGACTAGACCCCAAGTTGTCAAGTGTGGTCATTGAAAGCTTTTAGATTTCACCACAGAAGAAATATCTAAGGATAGAACATACAACATACACTTAAAAAACTTCATATATCACACTAGAGGGCAGTGTAGTATTATTTGTTACGATCAATATATGTATTGTGGAGGGAAGGACGTATTTACATTAAATTTTTGGTCACTGCATCTCCTGCCATCTAGTGATTTATGATTTAAAGTCAGTCTGTAGTTTTATTAAGTACTGTACATAATGACATCAACTACCGCTAGATGGAGGTGTTACACAAAGTGTTAGTACAAACAATATCATAGATGGCATTACAAAGTTGCATAGAATGAATTCTATAAAAGTAGTATTTTACCGGAAATACCTCAAACAGGAGAGCCTGGATGTCTTCATCAGTGCGCTGGCGAGACGCATGTTTGAGCGTGCGGACGCCTCCGGCTTCCAGCACCTCCAGAATCTTGTCCCGCTCTACACCAGGCCTCCCGACCGCCGCCGAAACTTCCCGCGCGAGCTAGTGCGCACGGAGGACTCTGATGCCTCATAAAGTTCCACACACAACTAATTCTAAACAAATGGCTAGGACTCTCCCGCCGGCAAATCGGCGCGCATAAAAGACTCGGGTCAACCAGGGGTCTCACCCGGTCTGGAATGACCGCGAGTCCGGTGCGTGCCTTATTGTCGTCGTGGGGAGCCCCTAGCCCCCAGCCCCACCGACACACAGCAACGAGTGCTGTAAGAGCGAAGACGCTCCACGGCAATTACGAGGGCCAGGGCCGCTCCAGGCTCGCCAAAACGACCGCCGTTGAGTGGGGCGCGAAACTGACACCCCCCGCAAGCCAACGGGCGTAACGGGGCTCCCACGGGTGCGGCGCGGAAGACGGCAGACTCGCGGATTTTTAATCCTATTTACCGACACTTATTAAAGATTTTATGATTTGAATCCGAAATATATGATTATTATAACGTCTTATTTATTATATTCCATATATTGTTCCGAAGAAAGCTTAATTGGCTACACACTTGACTGTTACGCAAGATGCACATTTTACAACCTGTAAATTTTGTTCATTATAATTCTCTTAATTACAAACAAAATTTTAAATACCTTTATTGCGATACTTTTGATTTTCGTTCCCTTGAAAATTTAATTCTTGAAACATCTACTCATACTGCATTCTATCACTCCTGTTTTTTTGTTTTGTTTGTTTGTATGTTCCGCCTCGTAATTAGCTATATTATTGATTAACTCCAACATTAGCTTTAATATATATTATAACTATTTTTGGTCACTGTCAATTTTAGATTTAAGTTATAGTTAGCGTTGTATGTTACTTTTTATAATTAGTGTTACATGTTATTTATGTTCGCTTTTGTAAATTAATTTTTTATGCACTTCTCTGTTTATTTTTTAAAAATTTTCATACTAAGGTTGGCTGGAAGAAATCGCTTCGCTTTTTTTTTGATAATTGACACCTAAACATCAGTCTGGATACTGTGTAGTTGTTTTGTTCTTTCGTTATTAATGCATTTTCGTTTATACATTTAAAGATGAAAACAACGTATAATAAAAATTCTTGATTGCACATAAATAATGTTTCGGTACCATGTCAAGAGTATGTAGCATAATTCATAGTATGTATTCTAACATAATTGATAGTGTTTTTTTAGAATTTTTGAAATCTTGTATTCTTTAAACCTTTTTCATAAATTACAGATTCGAGTGATATGGTTCTATAATAATACATACTACAACAAATCAGGCTATATATAATTGTCTATTTCATTAAGAACATTAAGGGCCTGTTTCACAATGTATGGATAAAGTACATATATTACATATGTATGTACATATAAAGTATATAGCTATAATAAACTAAATCCTATAATTAACTTAAGAAATAACATAATACATAAAAACATACCTAATAACTAACCTTAAAATTTAATTATTGAAAGTAGTCCCTTTAGGCAAGGTTCCGAAGATACTGGCAGCGTTCCCCCTTTGAATAGCCAGACTAATTCTTTGTCCAAGGTAGCTGCCAGCTCTTCGTTCTCCTGTGATATCGACTAACCTTTTTGATAATTCCCTAAAAAGCCTTAACGCGCTAGGACCCCACGGACCAAGGGTCTCGACACCGAATGGGACAAAATCATATTCAGAGCCTAGACCCCTGTATTTACAGGCTTTTTCAGCCGCATCACAAGCCGCACCAGCTCTGTTGTTGGTTCCATGAAGATTGGAAGGGGCCAGTGTGTCTAATAGCTATAATTATATTATAAAATTAATTATTAAGCTATGGAACTCCTGTTTAGTACTCAATCTTATGTCTTCATAAAGGTAGTTTAGAAACATTTTGTTGAACAGGTTATTCTCCAAAATAACATTTCAAATTTATTAAAAGCTATAAAACTAGTTATATGAACTTATCAATAAATATTGTCCAACAAATGTATGTGTACATACATTCAACAATGATTAGCAAGCTGAACTATCTACTTGCCTTATTATTTTACTACTATACCTACATGACTATGTGTGCCCTTTGGTTGCATCAACATGAAATATTGGTTATAGTCCTACCGCTATAAGGCTTTTCAGGGAAATATTAAAAAATCGACATCACTGGAGATCGAAGAGCTGGCAGCTACCTCGGACAAAGAATTAGTCTAGTTATTCAAAGAGGGAACTCTGCCAGTATCTTCGGAAGGTTCCCAAAGGGACTCCTTTTAATAATATATTTTAGTTATTACATTTTAAGGTTAGTTATTATATTAGAATTATTTATAAATAAATATGATGTCGATGATATTTATACGGGATAAGACAATTTTATATTGAAATTGTATGATCAGTCTTAAATTCGATTAGAAAGTTTGTAAATATTTATTTACTTTAAGTATAATAATTTTTTTTAATTTGCAATAGTAGTTATACACTTGTTTGTTGTAAGTATAAAACAGCTGGTTCTCAAGGATCAATTTTACATACATAATTGTGATGCATTATATAAGTGTATATATGCTGAACACAGTGTATATCTAGTTTGCATTAGAAATATAATACATAATTTTTATTGGAGTTATCTGTTTCACAGTCAAATGGTGTCAGAGACTCACACACTAGGTTGGATAACTTACAATATAAAAATGAATACTTGCCCCGCTATGCTCTTTAACATGATCCATGCTATACGGAAGCCTTCCTTTAAGCTATAAATAAAAGATACTTAAGAGTTTAAGATTATTTTTTAAACTGCCCATAATTTATTGTAATTTTCCCAAGATTTAAAAAATAATTAACCAAATTTGCCTAAAATCCAGTAGTTTTTAATTTGTGCAAAATTTTGTTAATATAAATTTCATTCAAATACTTATAAAATTGTATACTAATTTTCTGTTAACTTATTAACTTTTTAAGAGTCTTTATTACTGTGTATCTAATTAATCAATTTGAAAGGTAAGACAAGAATAAGTTATAAAAAAGGACATGGTAGGTAATAAGTCATTATGTGCAGCCTATGACTAACTGCTAGCTGAAAGAATTTATTACACCCCATCATTTTAAAAGATTTGATTTAATTCTCATATGCAGCAATCTGTAAATTTGCCGGAAGCATTAATGAAATAAATTGCTGTATCCATATAGATATAGATTACATTCATAGTTCAGATGTTAATTTCACAACCAGATATAACAATAATGTATGAATTAAAACAAAAGTAAAGCAAAAAAATTTATTACAACTTATATAATACTTTTAGAGATCAACAAATATATGGTCCAAATTGGCCTTTGACTCTTAAAACTATCTTTTAGTAACTTAGTTTTGCAACACTTATGTAACTAGAACTTTTATCACAACTATAAGATGGAAAATATTACAATTGAAGATTTTAACAAACCGTCATTTAATGACTTTACTCTGCAGTGTCAATCAACAAGAAGACTTAACTTTTATTCTACAGCTTGCAATCTTTTACAATTATTGACTTTGATTTTCCTCAGCATTTGGTGGTGTCTGTAGTAATAAAGTTAATCATTTCTTCTACTTTTGAAATGGCAGAATCAGAGCCAAGAAGTGTAATGGTTGTTTGGTCCCCTTCTGTACAGCCAATTATTATTTTTGCATCAGTTTGTTGTTGCAAATTTCGAATTATTAATCCTCCACGACCTATCACTCTTCCAACTTTAGTTGAAGAAATATGTATTACTTTGTTATTGACGTCATCATGCTGACCAGTACTTTGCCGGTAACCTCCGCCACGTGTCCTTCTAAAAATTCTAGTGCTATAGCCGCCTCTTTTGCCTCTAGCAGGATATTTTGTTTTAGCTTGGGAATTTGGCTCTAACGGTTGTGGTACGGAAGTAACAATGGCCGATACATTACTCTCATCACATTCAGATTTAAAGTCAGACATGTTAAATGTACCAAATTGATATAAAAAACGATAGTTTTTACCTCAAAGATTGGTAATTTATAACAAAAATAGAATAAAACGCTTAAAGTATTAACTTTTTCAAATCACACTTTCCTTTTCAGGTGTGCACAAGTTTTCAAAGGTGTCTTACTTGAGCCTTTACACAAAACAATTTATTAAAGTAATGGGTAAATAAAAAAACATCACAATTAAATAAACATCCAATGTTGCCAACTTAAATTTTAAAAAGATTAAACTAACTGAATTTCCTAGCTCTGGCTTTATCTTATCTGTGCCTTTAAAAAGAAATTCGAAGAACTTCTAAGCATTAATTTATTAACATCATCCTAATGTGTAAGAAGGAGAAAAAACTATGTTTTTAGTGTTTTAATTTACATAGATTCTAGTTTCCTTTTGGACTAGTAGCTTATCAATATTTTAAATTGATAGATTATATATCGACATCGTAATGAATTACCAATAAGTATTTCTTAATATATTTTGATTACATCTCTTGCTGTTTCTATTATTAAATTCACAGATAAAGATTTACACTTAGGATAAGACACAATTAAATAAAAACGTGTGTTTGTACTAGTGTACACACTAGATTCTAATAGAATTATTACTATCGTTGTCATTGTTATTATTTTATATTTTTGTTATTAAGGGCTTTGAATCTCTTCCAATCAATCGTGGTAGTGTCAAAAAAAAAGATGACGCGTAACGGAATACAAAGTTGACGCGTTACCGAAAAATGTAACAGATTTTTTTTTTACAACGCCGATAAAGAAGTTTTACATCATAAGACATTTATTTAAAGAGCGTACAAATTCTTAAAAGGCTGGCAACGCACTCGCGAGCCCTCTAGCATCGAGAGTGTCCATGGGCGGTGGTATCACTTAACATCAGGTGAGCCTCCTGCCCGTTTGCCCCTATTATAAAAAAAAAAATACAAAACTTGCAAAAAGAAGTAGTATTGCAATAAAATTCAAAGTATTGAATTATTCATATAGGTTAGTGGGACCAAATGTAAAGGTTAGTACTAGAATAGGGAAATAGAATACACATAATATGGAAAATTGCCATAAAAGATATAGTACAGGGCAGTGTAAACTTTGTTCATGTAGTATTATGTTCCTTAGACTTTAGCTAAAAGGGAACTAATTGTCAAAACAAAAAAAAAACCAATCACCATAATATTGCTCCAGTGATGACCTGAACGTGACTGACGGTGTTTGCCGTAGTGAGCAGTTGAAGCTTAAGATCCTATCTGGTTGTGACTTACTGCTGTTATTTGATACTGAGTTGTTATAAGACGAAGCAGTGATGGCATCTTAATATACCGGTTTTGACAAGACGTTCTACTGCGGGGTCAGCCATATGGAGGAAGTAAGGTGCTGCTATTCGATCAACGTAAACGAAATATTATCGAGCAGCACCAGTGATTGGCCGACAATGGGTTAATGTTGAAAATGTGAATATTTCCTTGGCAAACTTTGTTAAAGCCCAACCAATAAAATAAAAAACCCCGCATTGAGGAAAATTATTGGACCTATTTCCTTGGAATGGCAATAATTTTTAAGTCGTTATCTGTCAACTTGTGGTATGGTGTCAATTTGTTTTTTCTATTATGCTTTAAATAGTGAACTATGAACTTATTTGTCACTTGGTAGCAAGTTACAAATAATTTCCAATTTTTTAACTGGTAACTTTATTTAATACCATCTTGGGAACAAAATTATCCAACTATTCTTATCAATTTATTAATGGCAAGACTTTGTATGAAAGCTCGAAGTGTCATCGTATGTCTATTTCAATTATCAAAAACAAAAATTGATATATATTTAGAAAAACGGGTTCAGCCATTGATATACAAAAAACCCAAGATGCACACTCAACGTCTAAAAACGTCCTCGAAAAATGAGCGCAACATTCTAAATTGTGCGCTCATCATATTTCTTCATCTCGCGTCGCTCGCGTCAGGGACCAGTCGTTAAAAATGTCAAAATGTTCTGTGAGAAATTGTAAAAATATTACGTCAAGAAGGCTAAAAAAGGATGGGATATCGTATTTTCGGTAAGTAAAAAACTTTATTGATTAGTTTTTGTTGTTTTTATGACTGATTATAACAAGCAATGTGTGATTTTTATTTATTTTTTCTGAAAACTTCATTCAACGCACAAACTTCTATACGGCCAACTCAATGGCTGCTTGTTCAGTGTTAGAACAACGCATTACAGTCTTCTTTTTATTTAAGTCGTATTATAAAAATTACCCTGTTCTAAGTTAAGTGGAGTCGATTTTTTTATTTGTGTTTTTTTATAAATAAATAAATTTATTATTTATTATTACTTTTGAACTTTTTTGTGTGTAGTTTTTGACAAAAAAAAACGCTATATAAAGTGTAGGTCAGGAGGTAGCCAATTTAACCTTTTTTTTTAATGTTCGTAAATATTTTGATATTGCTTACAGATTGAAATACCGGATGATGGCGGTGATACTGAAGTGTGTCCTACGAGTTCAATGTTTAATTTAGAAATTGTAAAGTAATTCAAATCTCCTACCACTTCTCTAAGCACAGGGTCAGTTTTGGATACACCTCGAAAAGTTCGTATAAACATCGAACTTCACAAATGCCGCAAAAGGTTAATTAGCAAGGAAAAAGTCATTAACAACTTAAGGAAAAAGAATTCGAGACTTATTAAAAAGACTATTTCACTAAAGAATGCCTTAAATGTTTTAACGAAAAGATTTACATCGTTTTGAACCAATTATTTGAATAAACAATTTTAACAGTTATTATTTGTTTTTTTATGTACCCATAGGCTACCCAAAAACATATTTATGCCAAATAAAAGTATATTTATGTGTTTAAAACACAATTTAACAAACTCTTAAAATACTAAATACATAGTAATGTATAATGGAAAAAAAGTCATGTTCGACTCCACTCAATACCTTGTCCTACCGACCACGGTCGGTCGTAAAATTTTATTGCTTTAAGTACACTGCGTTGTAATAACAACTTTAAGCAATTCGCGTAAGGTAGATTTTGCAATTATATTTGCTTGTAACTTATAGAAAGAGACAGAAATAGTTTTCGGGACACTTTCGAGCGTTACTTTTATTCGAGACTGTGCATCTTGGGTTTTTTGTATATCAATGGGTTCAGCTGAGAGATTTTAAAATTTTTTTGGCAAAAATCCGTTAAGTGTATAAACGCCATATTTTTATAAACTAGACATGTTTCCTGAAAGCTTTTTGCGGTTTATGACTTGGTAGCATTCATACTGGTTATATTTTCTTAGGATCAATTTAGTGGGAAATAATTTCCTAATGTCTGTTCCTGCATTGCACAAAATACGTAAATTTCACTATATATAAAAAAGGAATATTTGGTCTATTCCATGGTATAGGAACCTATATATATACCTTACCACCTGTGTATATGTATAGGGAGGTATATAACTTCCACACTGTTCCACCTCAATGATAATATACTTAACCTTAGTCTTTAACCGCCCTAACTACGATCAAAACTACTGCCAACATATGTAAGTAGTAAGACGTGACAAACTTTGTTTTATATTATTCTATAATTTAAAAAAAAAATTCTATATATCTTATTCTTATTGTATGTAGTATTAACAGAAAAATTGTTTTTAGCCTTTTTACCATAATGATGTTCCAATTATGTATTAGACTCTTTGGTTCAAACAGCGTCTATTATTTATGACGTTTAGATTAAGTTAGCAAAGTTAATAAAACGTACTGCTTTATTTTATATCAATATATAAAGAGTAAATAATAATTATAAATAAAGTTACTTAAGTCAGGTTTAATTCCTAATGTTTTACACTACACCTACATCTATTTATTGCATAATTGCTACAGAATTTTGTGAACGATTTTCATTTTGTGGATTGCGAAGTAAGTTTTATATAATGTTTACTAGTTAAATTTTTTAATAAATGAAGTCCTCTATGAGTGGAGCTTATGAATAGCGGGCTGACGATTAACATTTCCTAAGGTTTTGTGTCAGTTTGGCTGATAATTTTTATGGGCAAGTTTTGACCGTTAATCTTTAATTAATTAATCGAATTTAACTATTAAGAAAACAAAGCTACTGTAATTTAGGAAACAAGGCAAGCGTATTAAATAATGATATCAAAAATTCTAAGCGTTTTTAATGTATTTCACCGAAATAAATAAATTTCTCTGTGGAAGAGAAGTTTCTCCCCTTGTTTTCACGGCCTCGCGCCGTTGCGTAAATTGGCGGGGAAAATAAATAAAAATCAAATTCACTATAGCGACACCTATCGCACAGTCTGCGCCGACAATCAGGACGATGACGTCAAACCCTTAATTTAGTTATCATAATCAACATAATATTAGCCGTATTGAACTGGTCGATCTTCCCATAAATTGTCTTAGGAATGTTTCTGATGTTATAAAATTATTTAAGTAATAATATTTTTTCAGCTATTCTGTCCCTCTATTTACGAAATGTTCTTTGCCTACACGAGAATGCAGCTACAGTTGTTTATCATATCTTTATTATGATGTGCTATACTATGCCATTAATGGGGGCAGTTCTCGCTGATAATTTTATTGGCAGATATAAGTAAGTACTTTGCTTATTGACAAATTGAACCGAAACATTTATTGGGCTATAATCTCCTAGGGCTGGACCGATTCTCGCATTTTAATTTTTTATACAATTAACAAAACCCCAAAATTGGCTAAGCATTGCAAAATAAGTCAGTCGATCTTTATACATTTTGTTAAAGAACTATATTATTGTAAAGGAAATATATAAAAACCAATTATATGGATCCGTTGATAGTTAATCTCTTGGGATTTATGAGACCGCACATTTCCAGCACTTCTTCAGACTACTTACAATACGATTGTATTTCCGTAGTTTCAGCTGACTGCTTATATTCAATCTAAATAAGCCTTATACTTACAAAAACAAAAAAAAATAATATTCCGATTATAAAGAATATAAAATTTAAATTCTTATTCTAAAGCAAGTTATCTAACGTTAGCTCATTATCCATGTGCCGGATGACAAAGGACTCCACCACTCTTCTTGATTCGCTTTTATTGCGTACGATGAGACGTCAAAAAATTTCCATTATGTTTATAGACATATCTTCCCTTCGCTTATGAGGTTGTCCTCAACTACATGTCCCGAAAACCAATCGCTTCTATTTCATAGTTTGGTGCTCGTTAAGCGTATTCAGTAATTTGGTTTGGTCTAGTTGAATAGATAGTGTTATACGTTCATTAAGCTTTGCCGGACATTATGATATGTAGTAACATTTCAATGGCGAAGAGCCTTCTGAGTTGGGGTCGTATCTTTAATTGGCGCCTGCCTAGAAACGCTACTCAAATAGGACCGCATACAAACTAGCAATATTGACTGATATTTCACAGAACATCTCTTATCGGAGAATTTTATTTTGTTCTTATATATATATATAGATGTCTGTGTGTGTTTTAGTGATAATTTTTATTTGTCTTGTGCTCTGTGGTGAAGTACTGATATTTCGAAAAATCCGAGTTAATTTAAATTAGACTCAAACTAACTGACTAATGTTCGATCTAATTGAATAAAAGTACATATATTCAAAATGTATTCGGTGACCTTAGAACAACATTCGTTAGAAGCCGCTAATGTAGTTTTGTGAATATGAAATAATAGAAGCACGTTATCAGACTATTTTGTCCAAACGTGAGATGTTTGAATATTAATGTCCTAAATGTTAAAAAAAATGTTTTAAATTTTTTCACAGAGTAATTTTGTACTTCTCCATTATATATCTCGTAGGAACTGTATTGACGTGCCTCTCTGCAATACCTCCGTTAATGTTACCTCCTACGTGAGTATAAAATATGTAAATAATTAAGTCATTCTTTAGTTTACATATAATTACTTTATTAAACGATGACGCCGACTGCATTCAGCTTAATTTATAAAAAAATCATTCGAATTCTAAATTTCATGGTAACTCATTCCTAAATGGTTTAACATCCTTAACATAATATGCCTGCGTTGTTTTTAATCTCTGATTCTATGTCTGTTTCATTATTATTCTTTATACATACATATAAAACGTAGTGTAACGAATTTAAACGCTTCACAAGGAAGCAACTTCAGGATTCAACTGATTTCCGAAGAAATATTTACATTAAAATCAGTTTAAATTTTTAAACGCGAAGTGGTAACAATTAAATTTACTCTCGATAAATAAGTCGACTCTAATGTCAAAGTTTTGATTTAAATTTAAAAATAAAGTCCAAATATGAAACTTTATAATTACTTCTAGGAGCGTCGATTTCTCAAGGTACAATTCTAGTAATTGCTTTCAATTGAGAGCAAAGCTAAGTATGACGTTTACTTGCTTTTATATGAGTTCTCAATATTGGAACGTGTACGTCGATTCTAACATGAAAGGACGTCGTTTCATATGTACTTACACGAACTTTAAACTTGCTTTAGAAATTTCCTTGAATTTACTTCCTTTATGTATAGGACAACTTCCATGATTGGGTTAGCTTTAATAGCTACAGGCACGGGTGGAATTAAGCCTTGCGTAGCGGCTTTCGGAGGCGATCAGGTAACACTTTTTTACTACATACATAGTTATTTGTTTGGTGATGCTATACCTAGTCCAGCCTAAGTTCTGTAAGAAATGAAAATGCACATATTAAAGTCTTAGCAAAAAGTAAAAACATTCTATTCACAATGGCCACCTTTGGCTTTTGTATAGGCCTTTGATCTTTGGTTTACGGTGATGATTTGTCCAACAATCTTTGGACTATTTCCAAGGGATATTTGCTCCAGATTTTTTAAGAGACTCAATGTCGCCGTATCGTGTAGAGTAGGCTATGTCCACTAAAACTGACCATAATTTGAAGTCTAAAAGATTGAGGATTGGTCTTGGCTAGATGAGAGCCACTCTTTTAAAGTCCGAAACATTAGTTTTACCATTTTGTTTATTTGTTCTTAAATCGTGAAAATATTTTCATCAGTAATGAGGATATTTCTGAGCTTTTCACCTGCGTATATACAAATATAGGAGTTTGATCGATCCAGTCTCTTTAATTGTAAAGATTGATTTAAGGGATTGTCCTGTATATCGACGATAAGCACCGAGTTTCAGGTATTGTGTTATAATACACAATAGAGTCCTAGTGCGAATTTTCATTTCTCGCGATAAGATTTTTTGCTTATATACTTTTATAGTTTTTCGAAGTAGTCTCCGTTCCTCTTTACACATCGTCGAATTCGATGAAACTACTGAGAAAAGCAGTGGTGGGTTCTTCTTAAGCCATAGAAGAACGAAACGTCTCTTCTATGGCATTTTCGTACGCTTCACCGCATCTTTAGGGCTTAGAAAGCGAATACCTCGAATTTTATCATTAGGTCTTGGGAATAAATAAAAGTCGCAGGGTGTGAGGTAAAGACTGTATGGCGGATGACTCATTTTCTCGACACCTGTCATAGTCAATTATTCAACAGTCCCTTTTGCGGAGTGCGCTGAAGCATTGTCGTGGAGAGGAGGCTCCTGCTTCAAGGGCGCTGCCATCGAAATTTTACCAACACAGCAGGCAAACAGCGATTGACATACCAGTCTGCAGTGTCTTTCCTTCATCTTCTAGCACAACTATCGCGAAATGACCTTTCCGACCAAATATTGAGGCAATCGTCTTTTTTTCTTGACTTCTTCCTTTCCTAACGTTGACCGACCCTCGTAGGGTCCACAGAGCTGATTGCTTTTTGGTTTCGCGTTCGTAGCAATATATCCAGCTTGCATCAACTGTGATGATGTCAAATACAGCATTCGAGTCACCGCCGTTGAACTTATCTAACATTTGGCAACGAAGGTGTTTCTGATCGTCGGTTAAAGTATCGCGAATCCATTTGGTACAAGGCTAAATGTTCGTGTAATATGTTTTGAACTTGACTCACTAATGCCTAGGCTCATAAGTCACTCTCTTATCTTCCTCTATCATGCGTTATCTTCAGTAGTCGCTGTTAAAGGATGTCCCTCACGCGGATCATCATTAGATTGCTACGTCCCCGTTAAACCAATTGTAAATAGTGTCACGAGATAGGGCTTCATTAAGAGATACTAATTGCAGCCTATCATAGGTTTGTTGTTGAGCCCACAACGAAAGTCATAATAAATCATTGACCGAAAATTTTCTCGCGTTACGTATAACAATCGCGATCACTGCAATCCTTCTTAAACACCCCCATACCATATTGTAATTTGATAATGGACACGAAAAAAATGTGAAATGGCGCAAAATCAAGTTTGTAAAATTATATAAGCAAAAAAGCAACAAAATCTGAGGCCTTGACCCAACAGGGTAAAACTTCGAGGTCTGGGCCTGTATCTGTTTCATGATCATTCGTTAATCTAATAGGTAAGTAGGTGATCAGTCTCTTTTGCCTGACGCACACCGACTTTTTGGATTGGATTCCTCACAATGTTTTCCTTTACAGTTCAAGCGAATGTAAAATACGCACTTATAAGAAAGTCCATTGGTGCACAGCCGGCGATCCAATCTACGACATCAGGGATAATAACCGCACGCTCAAAGCCAACACGGCTCAAATAACATGTTCCTAATTACATGCTCAAATAATATTGAAAAGAAGTTTAAAAAAAAGTTTTTATCTAACGGATGTACCGTTAGATAAATCTTTTTTTAAATTTCATTAATGTATAGTCTAGTTCCATTCAAAGGCAAGGAGGCCTTGTGTTAATTCCTCATATAGAAACAAAGCCGGTGCATAGCCCGGATTCGAATGTGTGACCTTAGAGGCGACAGTAGTCGGTCGATGGTTTGGCCTGAATACCCTTAGAACCTACCCAGGAGGCTCTAAACTTAGCATCTAATAGATGTCATACAGGAATAAATTACATATTACGAAGTTCACCCATTCACGGTGTTCTTTACTAGTGGTTTTTGTATGGATAAATCATTTAAGCTGAAATTAAAAAAATACAAGATGTAGGTGGTAATAATATCTAGTATTATTACTCTTTATTTTATCATTTCTCTAAATTTACGTTAGTTTTCTTATAGGAGAAAATAAATGATGGTTTTGTATTTTCTACATAGTTTCGGCTGCCGGAGGAGAATCAACGCTTACAACGATTTTTCTCAACGTTCTATTGTACCGTAAACCTTGGTGGGTTTATGGGGACGATTGTGACGCCGATGTTAAGACGCAGTATCATGTGTTTTGGTGACGATACCTGCTATGCCCTTGGATTTGGCTTTCCCTCCTTGCTTGTCCTCATATCTATTGGTACCTCCTTTTAAATCATACTTAATACTTCAACTTAATGTTAATACACTGTAATGAGGAAAGGCTATTTCACTTATTCCTACAGTATAATGTCTTAGGGTGTAGTTTAGTCGAGCAATGCTACTGATGGTCTGTCTATTTATTTGGAGTTATTCAAGCGATTTGTGGTCCGTCTAGAGTTCGTTTGGCGTAAGGTTAGAGAATCAAACATTTCGATTATTGCAAGACAGTTATGAGTTTTTTAATTACTTCAATTTTCTCTTTATAAGTATTTTGTATGAGGGTGGTCTGGTAAGCCTTGTCGTACATACCTAGATTAAATCCACGACGTAATAGAGTAGGGATTGATCAAAGGTACTAATAAACATGGAAATTGACCGCGAGAGGTATGTCAGGACCAGACAGCAAGTGAATAGGGAAAACACGTGAATATTTAAATAAATATATTTGCATAGCATTTTAGACTAACACAATACACATGATGACAAATGTATTCTTACCGACTGGTTAAATGATTAATAGGAAATAAACCTTTCTTTTATAGTGACGTTTGTTGCTGGTAAGCCATGGTATAGAATAAAAAAGCCACGTGATGCAATAACCTTCAGGTTTCTAGCCTGTACATGGGTGAGTAGCTTTTGGAATTAAATGCCTTTTCCGAAAATGAATATAGTAAAACTAAATTTTATAATTCAAGGTATTTAGTTGTTTTGTCCAACTGTGCATTTACTTTGACGAAAAAAGACGTCAGTAATTTTGTTTAAACAGAAAATAGCCTTTTTATAATAAAGTAGTTAGACTTGGAATTCGGGATAAATGTGTGTTCTGGGTATGGTGGGTTACGACCAGCTACGCCTCAGAAGAGAGCGAGCTGTGTCAGTGTATTTATTTAGGATACTTACGAATCGGGTTCTAAGTAAAAAATTTAAATGTTTTTTTGAAGGGTAATTGGTGTGGGTATTTTTTGACGTTCTATTGGATTGGTAGTAACCGTTGAGGTAGAAAAATGATGTGGAATAAATAAATAAATAAAAAGTAATTTGAACAAATTTTCTTTAAAAATATGGAAAATTGATGTTTACTAGATGAAGCGAAAAGCTAATTTATAGAAAAATACGTAAGTGCACAGCCATGCTTCGAACGCACTAACCTAAGTTGCATTACCACCTAACAGCTGGTCCAACACGTTAAAAGTTAGACAATAACAGGTGAACAGAAGTTTCACTTTTTAAATCTAACTTTGAGAAATCACGTTCAACCAAATTACGTAGTGTTTAGAAAGTTTGATTACATTCACGTGTTTACACAAATATCGAAACAGCGCTCCAGCTGAGCATAGGAGTTATAAAGTTAATGTTAACTCGATTATACGAAACCTAATAACATTAACCTAACAATGTAATCGACTGTAACCCATCTGCCCAACTCATCTCTAGGAATAATGACAACAATTTACTTACACATTTGTGATGACTGACCACATTGGAAGAGATACCTGGGTTAACCTAGGAGCGTCCTATAATCCCTTGGTTGTCGTACCGAAACGCATCCTCGATATCGAGACACTTTAAAAGTTCAAAAGCTCTTGATAACTATTGACCCGGTCCGATATGCAATTAATCTGAGGCTGTTGCCTCGAATTGTAGTATTCATCACCCTAGGCGTGTAGTCGTTCGAAAACGGTTGTTTTATAACTAGATCAGATTCAATTAATCAAAATCCAAATTCAATTATTATAAACCTGTCCAAACTAATACAAATCTATTGTCAACGTGATTGGCTTAAGAAACAATAATTGAAGTGGTTAATTAACAGGAATATGTAATTTATTTTACAACAATATTATATATCTAACGCCTTTATAAATTGATAGAATCCAACTTTAGATATCGCAAGTTTGAGACTACAATCTAGACTATTTATCGACACGCATACAATTGAGGTACCTATTAAATGTAAAAGTATTTAAGAACCGCTGATCATAGATCAATTATTATTTATCACCAAGAGTTGTTAAATACTAAAATTTAATGGTACTATATAATAAATAAATATCCATGCGGTACCAGTGAGAGATTAGATTCTGAATCGAGATTTAGGACTTAGGACATCCCTAAGTTGTCACATTCAATACGCTTTTGAAAGTACTAAGTCTCGACCCTAATTCTTACCTTTCGTGATCAACAATCACGCAAAGCTCTTCATTAATTCATTCATTCATTCACACTTAAAACACAAATGACACAATACATAAAAATTATAAGAGATGCAACGGGCGGCCTTATCGCTAACAAGCGATCTCTTCCAGGCATCCTAATAAATATATTTTAAACAACAAGACAATAGGATCAAAAATATAATTCCTGTTGTTATTGTTAAGAGGCCCGCAATGGGGCAGACACATTCCTACGTCTGTCTCATAGGTACTTTTTGAAAGTACGTAAGTGCTGAAGTCTCAAAAATATTTTGTCAGAACCCAGTACACAATAGTGATTAAAGTGGATCATTGTATAAAATTTTGGTCAAAATTGGAAAATATTTTGCTTAAAACATGAGTAATATGAAATCAGTTTTTATAGCTCGAACGTTAACATTTTTCATACAATATTTAGTTTACTATTATATTCGAACGATGCATTGTGCCTCCGTTAAATTGATACATACGTACACAAAGCGCTTTGTATGTTTTCCATACCATCGTTTCTTTTCCATTACGGTACTCGATTTAATATATTATTCCTGATAAAGGCAGTTTACGGATTCTAGTTTTGTATAACGTTTACATTTTTATATATTAAAGTAAAAAATGTGTATTTTAACTTCAAAATGCTTGAACAGATTTAATCAGTAGCTGATCTTCGTCTCACAGTCAAAGAATGTCTTTTTACAGTTTAGATGAGCTTATTTATGATTTTGTGAAAGTAATAAAATTAATACAAAATAAGTATTAAATTCACTACTATCACCGAATTGCAACACCTAACATTACAATGTGCCCTAATTTATTGTATATTTAAGTACCTTGATTAATGATCTATATATAAAGATCCGACTGTTGTAATTCTTAGTATATTATAATGTATTAAGATAAACATAATTTCAGCACAATTCCATTCCTGGCTACTAATAAAATATATAAATCATCATCTATACTCGTTTTAGGACAGCCTTTAAATAATTTGTAAAGTGTTCTGAACTTGTGTACAGTTCTGAAAAATTTACGAAAAATCTATTTCACGCCTATTTTATTTAATCTTATTTAGTATGCCTCTGCTTTCCAAGCATCTGTTGTTTCTTTAGAAACTGAACAATGGCGCTCCGTTCGCTCGCTTTCCGTTAGATACGGAATCTCCAGTACAGCGCTATAGAATAATAGCGAATCAAACAAAAATAATTTCCTTAAATCCGTTGACTCCCCCCCCCCCCCCCCCCCGTAACTTTCGTACTACAAGAAATAACTTCTTTATGTATGTAGGTATCTTTGCCTTTTGGCCTCATTCAAATATTCTTAAAGATCAGTTACCGGTGAGGCGTCGTAGCTTTAGGTCGCATCGCTCATTTCATTGAGATTTTCACAATGTACATCAATCGATTCCTACGTATACATTTAAAACAGGAAAATGTAACCAGACAAAGAAATATAATGACTATACCTCGACTTTTAATTCGATTCCACATTTGACATAAGCTACTGTCATATTGTAAATTAATGATACCACAATAATAGTGTAGTGATGTACACAAAAATTGATAAGCAATCGCGATTTATGTTTATTTCATATTGGTGTGCCAATTAAAGACTAAATTATTGATTTTTATTTAAAAAAATACATAATTATTCACAATAATTATTGATTAATTAGTAATCGCTGCTTTATTTTATAAAAAGTCTATATTTTTGTTTTTTATTACTGAAAAAGTAATTAACTTAATAAAATTAAGTCGTCATAACTTAATTATCCGTTCAGAAATATTTAATTTCCTGATATACTTAGTTTCTATTAAAGTAGTAGTTGTTTAGATATACTACTATAAACCAGAGGAATCGATCCGGAAATATTCCTATTCCGTATCGAATAATTTCGCAACGTCACTATTTATTACTTTTCATAACGTTGCAACACTGAAATTGTCAAATCTTGAATCGAATTAAAAGTTTCAGTATAGTAACGATTTTGTTACCAAACAATGTTGTTTTTTTAATACGAAACTAGAAATACAGGTTGCTGGAAACTATTTTGCGTTTATACTGTTTGCTCTTGAATTTAAAGTTTGGAGACAATTCGACCGTGTATGTATGCTGAAACAGAGGGACAGTTTTATATTTAAGCTTTAATATTTAGAAATGTGTAGTTATTTTATTGTGTTTTTATAGAACAGGTTGCAAATAGGCGCAAGGTTCACTATGTATAGTGAATTCATAATGTGTGTGTGATATATGGAGCTTACAGCCCATTGACCTTAATAATCAACACAGGATCGCCGTCCTTACCGGCCTGTAAGAATTATTCTTCTTCTTATCTGGTACACTCTTGACAGAGCGGTCGTGATCGCTATGTAGGTAATAGAATGGGCAGATGTAATGCGTTTCACGACGTTTCGCCATCGATGCCTGTTAGAGGTAATTCTGCTGCACTCATCGAGTGAGTGCAGACTTGATCTGATCAGTCCAACGCGTAAGTGACCTGCCGTTAAGAATTATACTATTCTATTAAAAACTCGTAAGTCATATAGATTTAGAAATACCTCTGGGGGCAGTTGGTTCCATATCATATGGTGGAATTTTGTACCTAATGTGCCTCGAAATTTGACTATCAGATTTACGTATTTTTACAAAGTTACACTTTACTACTAGAGGTTTGAAAAAGACTCAGTTTCTTGGCTTTTCTTAATATGTTCTTGACCGTAATCGGTGGGCTGAAAGTTTTGTAGGCTGACACATAGATGGCGCTACTAGTAATAATTTTGAAGGTTAGGGCTAATAATGATTTTAACTAACATTGAAAAGACTTGTATAAAAATTTGTAAACTATGTGAACTACTATAGTATTTTAAGTCAAGGAACTTTTGTTCGTTTAAAATTGGATTAAAATGAATTTCGTGTTTTTATAAAGCATTGCTTTTTGGCAAAAAATACTAATGGCTCCAAGGCTTGGCTTCAAAACATTATTTGCACTCAGCACCGAGAAAATCAACCGTTGAGAAGAGGTTTGCTATGTTTAACTTTTGCTAACGAGGCGAAATTAACAGCAAGTACAATCATTCAAAAAATATAAATCTATTTTATTATTAGATTTCATTGTAGAACCGCTGAACGTATATGTAAATCTAACTTTAATCTTCGATGCACATCGTAACGACTAATGAAACATAATCCTTACGTGAGAACCCTAAGCTTTCTATTCATTTCTCGTAATTAGGAATTTTGCTTTGACTATATTGCTGACCAGCTCTGGCTTTGGTACCTATGAAATTTATGTAATATTCACTCTCGTGCATTTAAGAACTAATAATTCCGTCTGTATATCTTCTAATTTTATCAGGCTACCCTTAAAAAATTGAGAGAAAAACTGAAAAAATCTCCCGATTCTTCAACAAACAAAATTTATACTGCAAGGGAATTTAAAGTTAAAATCAATAATCTGTATTTGTATATATTTTCTCATACTTTTTCAAATAAGATTTTTTTATAGTTTGATACTATTAGGAAGTTCAAATCAAAAGTGAACGTTAATACATCTTAATAATTAAAAAGTTACATTACATTTAGAGTAAAACTCTCTTTTATTAAGGATTGAATTTATTCACTCACTCACTGGCTCAGTCATTCGCTCACTCACACATTTGCACCCACACACTTACTCTTGCACTCATGAGCGTGTTGATAACAGTTGAAAAATAAATAAAATAATGTCATTATTTTAAGGAATTTAGACTTAAGTTTGTTTTTGGAAGAGGTGGGTACCCTGACAGAGGTATCTTTTACATAAAAGGGTTTTCAAATGAATAAACACTTTTTTATTATTTATTATTATTATAGATTAATATTACCAACTCACGTGGAAATTTAATATATTACAAGTTAGTAAACGTTATTAGATGGTATTATCGGTATTAATACTGGTGCGATATTCATGAAACCAACGTGAAAGCTTATTGCGACAGGAAATGTGTGAAACTCGCTCGAATAATTAACGAGATGCTTGATTTATTTTTATACTGAGCCCAAAAAGTCTTACAAATTAGACATATTTACGGTAAAATAACTGATCTCCTAATTAGATTACTCTTGTATTTTCATTAATTAGACAGAAAATCACACTCCATTAAGATGTTTTTAATGAACGACCTACGAACATTTTAACATTTTATTTAAACAAATGCAATATTTTCCAAGAATTTGAAATTTTCCAATCTTGACTTAAAACTAATGAGTAATTTTTTATACTGTATATTACTATATAATATTATATTTCCGTACTTAAGTAATATTCTCATCCAAGTGACATTTTTTAATCTTTTTTATGAAAGAAAAATCGAACTTCTATTGATTTATGAAATATGCCTTCATGTCTGATTAGGCGTGTTCTGGGGCCAAAGAACCACGTCTTCGTACCGGAAGTTGATTTTAAAAAAATTGTATGAAAAAGTATATAGTTAGTGAAATGAATGTTATTAAGAAAATGAGTTGATTTTATCAAATATTTTTAAAATTTAATCAATAGTACAGTAACATAGGAAGACATAAAAAATATAAGTGAAATAAACATAAATAATACATATAATCGCTATTTAGTTTATTTAATTAATAAACCACCAAAATTCAGTCTCGGGTTCTATTTATTTAATGAATTAAACATGAATTTAATTAAATAAATAGTTTAATTTTAGTTATAGTTGGTATCGATAACTTTCTTATAGATGTCTTATAAAAAACTGTGATACATCACTTCGAGTCATAGTTTTCACAGCCTGGACGAAATAGTGTTTATTGCATTTTTCCACAAAATTAATAACATTAACCGGATTCGGCATCGGGATCCCGAGTTTATTTGAAATACCAGTTATGTATCTTTGCTATCTATGTGCGTACTGAGCAAACTAAAGGGCTAGACAGATATAGATTTTTAACTAGTGGTGTATTGTATTAGGCCCTGTTATAAAATTAATTGAATCTAAATTTATAATAGCTAATTAATATAAACATGTTTTAGTATGCATTGAAGAAGCGTGTACAACATGACAGGAAGTCAGATGGCCCGCCTCCAGATCACTGGCTGGACTTTTCCGTCACAAAATTTGGACGTAAACTCGTTGAAGATATGAAAATTGTGTGTTCTATACTTTATCTATATATACCGGTTCCAATATTCTGGTCCCTCTTTGATCAACAGGTTTGTTTATTTTTCAAATTCCTTCTAAATATTTGACTCTAAAATATATTTTTGATAACTAGAAAAATTCTCGTTATATTTACATTGGATATATTTTTTTAAATTGTATATTTAAACATAGCGTATGAGGTTAAATTCCCAAACTATAATTTACGTCTTGTAGGCTTCATCCCTTCAATATATGAATAAAATGAATACGTATTTTGGCCCCATAGTCCATTGATGACAGAACTTCAAATTTAATTAATACTGTTTAATAATTAATTTAAAAAAATCACCAATACAATTATCGTAATGGCGCTACAGACCGTCTTATATTATTAGTACTAAAGTAATCTTAGGCGTGTAATAAGAGTTTTAAAATATAATATAAAGTCCATAAATTTATTCAAAACGCCAGTAATATTTTCAACAAAATGATTTAACATGAGAGAATAAATATACATTTTGGAACAATAAAAGTTTAGTCTAAACATATTTTATGTATTCAGACCAAAAAACTACAGTTGCACTATAATTAATTCTGCTCGCCACTCTACCCAATCCATATTTTGAGAGCCGGTTTCAGTTTGCATCTTTTTGTCCGCAAAGAATGAAACAACCGATTGTATGAACTATCTAGGTGCGGTACTTGAAATATTGAGTACACTAGGGACATTAGTTTAGGATTATTTTAATATTAGTTAAAACTGACTTTATTGCACACAATTTTAATGAAAGCACGGATTTAATTTGTATAATTGCATTGTACACATTTTGTTAAAGCTCAACAAAGCTCAAAATTATTACTAAGAATTTTTTTCTATTACAATTTCTAATCCTTTTTGTCTTGTCTTTGGGTATTAGTAACTCTTGTATCGTGTTAGGGTTTTTATGTTGCCTATAATCTGATTATTAATTTAATCCAGAGGTAAAAAAGTTTAGTTTTCCAGTTAATCTTAAAAACCCATAAAAGCTAAGATGACATCGACGTTGGTTGAATCTTTATTTTAACGGACTTCTTTCTCTTCTTTATCAGTTTTGTTATTCAAATGATTGAATTGATTAGTAAATATTAATTACTAGATTGTAAAATAATTAATTGCTAATAAATTAATATGCTCATATGAATTCGATCAAATGCTGAAAAGACTTCCGGTGCTTATTTCCGGATATACTCACGGAAACTCCATCGATATTGATAGCGCTTATGATACCAACTGATATCTGCGTGAGGAAAAATAAAACGCGCCAGCTCTTATAGATTTTAACTTTACTAGCTAGGTAGGTCATTATTGTTTCGTCTTAACAAAATTTTACTTTCCGAGATCCAATTCGCGTACAGCATTATAAAATTCAAATAAATTCTTCGATATCTGCACGATGTGGTCTTACAATCATAAATAATAAACATTCAACATGGGATGATAGTGAGTTCACTATTATCCCATGTTCACTATTATCCTATGAGATCACTACTTGGGCATTAGGTCTTTTAAATAATAACAGTAATCTAAACGAAGTACGGCACATTTCTAAAACCTGTATGTACTCAAAAGATGTGTTTTACCTCTAGGGTTCCCGTTGGACGTTTCAAGCTTCGAGGCTGCGAAGCGAGCTGTTTGGAGTTGCTCTAATGCCTGATCAATTGCAAGTCATGAATCCTGCAATGGTGCTTTTTATGATACCAGTATGCCCTGGTGGAGCATGGCCTCTCTTACCCGATCTTCAACCGTTACACAAAATGTTTCTTGGTGGGATACTTGCTTCTTTGGCTTTCGTCGCAGCTGGCATTCTGCAGATCGGTATTGAGGTAGGACAACTAAGAATAAGAAATACATTTCTTTTTATTCCTGCTCAGTACCCTTGCACAAAATCACCGTGTTTATAAACAAAATGTATAGTCATATTATTGTTGCAAATTTTAATGCTTTGAAGAAATTTAGTCGAGAACCTGCATTGTCAGAAATCCATTATCAACAAGTACGACATAATAACGAATTTTCCTTAGCGTTCTACTCTTCAAGTACCAGGGCACCAGCAAACCGGACTGGTTTTATTGAATACTCTGGCATGCCCCATAGAGGTTGCGGTGAGAGGTGAAGGTATAGCACCGGTCGAAGAGCAGGGAACAGCTCTCATGACCCCTCTTGAACGCCAACGGTTTTTCATATCAGCCAGTTGTCCCATGGACTGTGCTGGAAGGATCATGAAACGACATATTATTACAGCACAGCTTAATACAGCACCTGAAGTGGTTAGTTCTGTTTTATGAGGATAGTTACAGACCGAACTCGCCAAAAGACTCTTAATGCTTGCTTGATCGAGACATTAATATTGATTGAATAGTAGATATTAAATTAGACGGTTTTATCACTGTTCATATATGTAAATTTTCTATAAATGATGTTTTGAATTCAATAACAAATAATGTGGAGCAAGTAATATATTATGTATACTTATAAAAAAAACACAAACGTCGCGTCAAAATGGTTGATTTATATATTTTAAAAGCATCTCACAGTTGTTTCGTAGAGTCTAAAACTCTATCCGTACTAGATTGGAACAACTGGTTTATAATTGTGTACTTTCAGTTTATGCCTATAATAGTGGGACAAAACTCAGACGACGAAATTTCTTTATATTTCATGGATCCGAACCCTTTCATGAAATCTTTAACGGGGAAACCCAAATTGAAGTTAGTAGTATTTTAATGTACTAAACATTAATTTTATGTTAAATATATAATTGGGAAGGTTGGGGGATGGCAGGGTCAGAACTCATATCGTGTCTTGTTTGTTTGCATTTTAAAACTATAGTCATCGATCTAATTTAATTTAAAAGAAGAAATTGCGAGGCAAAAGTGCGTTAAGTAGACACTAAAAGTGTTAATTCATAATTTAAAATAGTTTCAATAGAAAGTATGGAAATTAACCACGCTTTCAGAATTCGAACCAGACGGGCCAGACCAACCCTCTTCTTGTCTCATTTTTTATTAGCTGGAATAGAAATGAGGAAGAAATGGGAGGATTGCGTTGCTTGGGGGTATATTATCTAATAGTAAAGGTTTCAGCTTACAGTTCAAAAACTTAATTAAATAATCTAAGCATATCTCCAGCGCCGACTACAAAGAGGGAACATAACCATAAATAGCTTTTCAAACTTAACCAAAACTAAACGATCACGTTATCAATAACAATAAATTCATAAAAACAACCATGTGGGAAGACGATTACTACCCTTAAAAACCCACAGTAATAAATAATTTTACAAAATAGATAATCACAAAAAAGACAATCAACATCGTACATTGCAACTATTAATAGACTCACTAAAACTTCACTGGTCCATTATAAGCCATAGCGAAGTTCAGCGACTAAGGGAAGAAATAGAAGACTATGGTAATTTAGTTATAAAGGCGAAACAGTAGGTCATTATGGGGTTGGATTTCTTATAAAAAATGAACTTAAAAAGAATATATGAGAATATCAGAAATTTCTAGTTGAATATTACAATGCCTCAATCAAAATAGTAGTACAGATTAATTGCCTCACAAAACAAAATCTCATTATTATGGGATATTATATTTCTCAACTAGGTAAGATATATAGTATATAGATTTGATTATAATAGGCCCTTACTATACAGGGAAAATAAACAGGAATGGAACAAAACTTATACAATTAGCATACGAAAATAATTAAAAGTTCTAAATAGTATGTATAAGAAAACACTGTCAAATAGATGGACATGGATTACACAGCCCATACAAAGCTACGGGTGTATCAAAGATCGATACAACAATGAAAATAGGGAAGAAAATAAAAGACATAATAAAGAATACGTCTGTAAGAAAAACAACTAAGGTAGAAGATTTCAGAAAAAAAAGAATAAACCAGAGTGAAAATGGGCGGGGCACATGGCAAGAACAACAGAAAAATAGAGGAAAAAGTACTGGTGCCCAAGGTGCCCAACTTGCCCAACGAAAAAGTGGGAGACAACTTAGAAGGTGGATAGTCCAAAGAAACAGCCAGGTGGTACATGATAGAGAGTAGCACAATGCTGAGGAAATTGGAGGGGACTTTGCCAAAAAGGGCACACAAGGGTGTATCTCACCTGAATGAAGATTTAAATAGAAATGTGTTTAAATCTAAAAGTATCTAAAGTAAATTAACGTCGTCTATTCTATTATTTCGCCGTCGTCCTATTCGTTATTATTCTTACAATTCCGCTTAAAATGTCTGTACTAGCTGTATCATTTCGATTACTTTGAATATGGCTATTGAATACAAAATTTAGGTGTAAGCCGACTACCGGTCTGTTAGAGACAGCAAACACGTGCCTGGGGTGAAATTATCAATGCCTGAGGGAAAGCTTAAATGTACTTCACCTCTCATTGCAAAATACGTTTATCATGGACTTATAATTGTAACGTTGCAAAACATTTTGAATGTAGGGTTTTAGAGAATAAATACTTTGGTTCGCTTTAAAATGCTCGAGAAAAGGGCAAAGAAAATTTCTCAGAGCAGTTTTGCATAGAATATTATAATACATACTTAATTATTATGATTATAAGGTATAGGTAGATATATAAATTCTTTCAAACTTTCGCGTGAACTTTCCTCCTTGCCAATGGAATATAGTTATTAAATCAAATTTTTTTTTAATTAAACAAATTTTAAATTGTTTACCGTAAAAATGAAAAGTTGCTGCATTCTCTCATGACTCATATAATAATTGTGTCAGACATCGATTCAAACGTGCATCTTCATACTTAAAAAGGTCCCAGTTGGTCTAGATTTCGTCATTTGTATTCGGGTTATCAGTGAAAAATATTTGTTGTATTTTAAAGTTAAAAAGTGTTTTTTGATAAGGCAGAGAAACACTGTTTAACATAAGTTTTTTTTTGTTTTATTGTGATAATCCTAGTTCGACCATGAAGCTTATTTCGATTAGACCGGTCAATTTATATAATATAAAAATAGTGTAAAGGTGCAAAAAATCCCAAAAAGACAAACATTAATCATTGTTTAATTACAATTTTAAGTAACAAATTAACAGTTGCGATTATTGCAATGAAACCATCATTCCTTCCTTCCTTTTGAGATAATTTTGATGAACCTTATTGTTTTCGAGGATGATCCAAAAATCCTCAAATTTTGATCTTTGAACCCAAATAACTTTTGCACAACTAGGATCGATAGGGATTTTTAAAACTTTTTTGTAACGATAAGCCCCCAGCTCTCTTTAATATTTGGCTCTCCGGGAATTTTTGTTATTTTCATTCCTATATTGACCGGACTGCGATGCAGTTTGAATTGTGCGTTAATACATTTATTTTGCTTACAAGGGTGGTGTACATAGGTGACTGCGGGCCAAATAAAAATGTCTCAATTTCTGTGGAAACGGAGAAACAACTCAGCGATATTTACTACGTCTCAAACACTCCAATTGACCACATTGGAGAATCCGCTTACATGTGCTTACAGCCCGGAAAGTAAGTGTTAAATGTTTAAACACTCTCAACTAAGTGTTCTTGATTAAAATAAAATGTATTACATGAACTCAAGTACCTAGTTCTAGTTCTAGATTAAAACATATTATTACATGAAATTAATTAAATATTTGTGTGTTCTATTTATTTTGTTAAATGTTTAAACACTTTCAAGCTAAGTGTTCTTGATTAAAATAAAATGTATTACATGAACTCAAGTACCTAGTTCTAGTTCTAGATTAAAACATATTATTACATGAAATTAATTAAATATTTGTGTGTTCTATTCATTTTTATAAGAATTAATTAAATACATAGGTATTGTTTATTACTAGAAATAAAATCGTATGAGACCTTTCTCAAAGGTCAAAAATAAAAACTGTTCGATACCTTTCTCATATGATTCTATTTCTTTAAAATCAAACCATATTACACTACTTCAAGAACTATTTATTCGTCTTCCGATCGAATCATCGACGATTTTTTAAAAAAGGATTAACAAACAGATTCCATATGATATTTTATAATCTCCGTTCATTGTTTCTTCGATATAGCTCTCTCGCTTCATCAATCTCCAGTCACGCAATTACAATCTATAATTAGTAATAGGATTTAGTCTACTTAGTTGGATTCAGATAATGTTAATTAGCCGCTAATATAAATCATGCAAGCGGTAAATTACGCGAACGTTGACCCAGAGACGGATCGTTACCTCGTCGTTTCCTTGTCGTTGGTAACTTGGTGCCTTGGCCATCGTGTTCTAATCCCGGTCGGAAAGCAAACAATGATTGACCGAAACAAAAACAGACCTCTTTTGTCGCAGGTGACATTTCACCATTGAGTCAGTGACTTAAGTGGTAAGCCTTGCAATACCTAGAAATGCATTACAGATGTTCAAGCCAAGGTTCCATCATGGGGCATCCTTGATCTTACTTATTGAGTCTACGTTGTCCCACTCGTCCTGTGACCGGTTACTTTTTACTTCTGATTTCACTGATTCATTTTAATTTCATTTCAATCTAGTCAAAATAATTTTTGATATAAGTTCTTTAAAGAACTAATTATAACTTACTCTGAGTTGCTAAGCTTTCATATTTACATCTAACTATATACCTATTTATGAAACAGATAGAGATTCAGGTCTTCTCCAAGCCTTATGGCTAATATAACTTGAAACAAACTAGTTTTTCAGATGCCAAAATGTATGAAAACATGAAATGTTAAGTGATATACCGGTAAACAAGATATTACACTCAGTTATTCATGTAGGTATTCGGCCAAATTGTTAAAATGCTTTTGTAAATATATAATTTCTGAATTCCTATTAATTCAGGAATTAATATTTAATTAATTTTTATCATCAGGTTCAGGTGGCACGCGAAAAGTGCTGGTGGTGAAGTGACAGGTTCCGGTGAGGGCTATCTTCGCGCTGGTGGTGTTTATGTACTATGCCTGCGCGAGAGACTGGGTAGATTGGATGCAGCGGTGCTGCATTCTCCCAATCCACCAAACGAACTTCACCTTGCATGGATCGTACCTCAATATCTTCTTATATCCATCGCGGAAATTATGTTTGCGGTGTCTGGACTTGAATTTTCATTTACACAGGTATATTAGATAATATATTGTTATTGTTCATATGTGTTTTCAAAGACAGCGATAGTTTCTGTACCACTTATTTTATTAATAAAAAATACAAATGATTAATTAAATTGCTTAAATCGGAGGGAGCGCAATTTCTATCGCTATTGGATGTTAGACAGGCGGCGAGCTTCAATTCAAATCTGGGCTAAAAAAATCCCAATGTGTATAGAAATGAATAATCGATCGTTTATACACTATAAAACATGTTTGTTTCAATGAATGATAAATTAATTATATAGGCTCTTGTAGTAAATATGTATAAAATGGACAATACTGAAAATTCCTAAAAAATGAACTGAGCTGAAATTAACATCTACTCCTTAATTTCATAAATTTATTTAAGCTAAGATTCGCAAAATATGGCTTCTATGCGACACAAAATCGTCACGCGATTTACTAGCAAATGATTAACGTATGCGTTCATGTTTAATAGTAACACAATATTCGAGTTATATTCAGCCTTTGATGTGCAAGGTCTACGCTGTCTGGTTTTAACCAAATAGATTTTACGCATCAGTGGTCTTGAATGACATGCTGAGATCAGATATTCGTCATAGTTTAATGAATACGTGTGATTGCCTAACATTAATTTGGCTAATATTAATGATTAATGAGATTTTTTCGTACTTAACGGCCTCTCAAACAAAATATAAGAATAGAAGAATAAAATAATAAAGAAAAATGAGCCAATACTTAGTCCTTTTTATTTTTAAAACAAAATAAATGGATAAATTATTCATTTAATGTTAGTAGAAAAATGTGCCTGCATTTAGTCCACATAAAATATTTTCCGTGTTTTGTTTAATACATTTGTGACATCCAATGTGTAACTTATGTGTGTGTTTTAAAAAAAGCGCAATTTTGTCATTTTATGTAGATTTATTAATTATACGCAATACGGGGCGGGGCAAACGGGCAGGAGGCTCACCTGACACTCTCAATGCCAGAGGGCTCGCGAGTGCGTTGCCGGCCTTTGATTTGTGTGTAATCGAAAGAAAACTGTACCCAAACTTCAAACGTTGATTTATATCCTTTAGAACTAATTTTCTTAGCTTAATGTCACATTTGGTAGGTTCGTTATGTCTACATTACTTCAAATTTCTATAATCAGAAAAATTTTAGGAAATCCAGTCAATCATATAGGAAACACTTAAATGAGATATCCCTATTATTGATTGCGCCAACCCCCACGACACCTCAGATATACTCAGGCCTGCACGGTATAGTACGTTTAAGTGTGTTCGTTTGATAACACCCGTGCGGTAACCTAAGTAACCTCGGTGCGGTTTTGTATACCGGTGGGGTTTGACTTCGTACACTTTTGTCAAGACGGCTCGACGTAACGCTGGCACCGCCTCGACCCACGCACCCCTGCTAGTGCGTAATTGTAGGTGTTGTCTTAAAATGAAACTGCGCCTTGTTCTTGTTTCTTCTTCGCCAATTCTTCGTGGATCACAGCTCGTTGTCACGGGATAGAGGAAAAAGCCCGAGTCTCTACGCGTGTCTGCACCGTGTCAAGTCTGAACCGAGACTGAACCGAGACTCCCGAGACTGCCGAGACTGCCGAGACTGCCGCGACTGCCGAGACTGCCGAGACTGCCGAGACTGCCGAGACTGCCGAGACTCCCCGAGCGTAGATCTCGCCGGGCTTAAGTACCACACAAGTATACCGCGACGAGAGCTACGCTTACATATATTTGCGCCGGTATACCGCGACGAGAGCTGTGTGACCCTTTTATTCGACGAAGCATTATATTTATTTATTTCATAAATTTACATTCATAATTTACCAATATTTCTCACTTACATTATGTGTAAATATTTTGTCTAACTTATAACTCGTAACACTCATACTTAATTTCTATTTATAGAGTTACAATTTTCTAACCTATCTTATAATTTATTTATATTTCTATTTATGAGTCGCCAACATTCTCCCCCTCGTGCGTAGCACCGTCGTTCCTGCACGGCGACTCCGCAGGCACCAAGATCAGGATCCTCGACGATGGTCTTCGTAACACTCCCCCTTTGGTTGCGACGTCCACGATTCTGGTTATTCCGTCGGGCCCGGGGTATGTAGTTTCGATCATTCCCCTCGGCCAAGTGCACGCTGCGTTTTACGATAAAAACCACGTCGCCTGGTTGCAGCTGCTCGCCTTTCTGTAGTCTAGTCGTTTTCCTGGACAGTAGTTTAGGCAAGTACTCCCGTAGCAATCTCTTCCGAAAGTGATCAGAGGGTCGTTGGACGGACTTCAAATCTTTTCTGCTCACCAGCTTTGCATCAGGAAAATGTCGTATGCGCGCAGCTCCACTGGATCGTCCAATGAGAAAGTAGTTTGGTTTTAGCGCCTCCTCTTCCGAATTGTCAGCTAGGTTCGTTATTGGTCTAGAATTGTCTATGTGTTCTGTCCCCAACAAGGTTGCCTGCAGTTCAAGTCTCGGCGTAGATATTGATTTCCGAGACTTTACTCTCGACTTGGCATCCACGAGGTTTACTGAGTATTTTCCATTACCTCCAGTTGCGGCTGCATACGCTGACTCACTTGCGTCTGCGACAGTATGCAGCTCCCCCTCAGTGCAGAATAGTGACATACATCGCGGCAGCCGATTGTCTTTTATTCTACCGATATGCTCTAGGTAGCATTTCCGAGCTTCGGTGTATTTATGAAAGAAGGCCTTTGCGTTCTTGTTTTTTATATAAATCGCGGTGCAAGGCGACGATGCGGTTCCAAAAATCACTAATAACATTCTGTTATCCTTCACTAGCGCTTCCTTGTCTTTTCGCCAAAGGAAACTGAGACTGTTTCTGTCTTCTTCACATATTTTCGCATGCAGAAACATTTCTTTTATATCGGCCGCTATCGATACGAGACCTTGACGTACTCGCAGTAACACTCCAAATATTGAATGTAGTAAGTCCGGTCCGGACAGCAGAACGTCGTTGAGGCTAACTGCGTTGTGATTGGCTGCACCGTCGAAGACAATACTTAGCTTTTTCCTCACTGGGAAGTGAGGCAGGTACCACTTTTTGTTCGATGTGCAGTCGGCTGTTACTTCTTCAGCGTAGTTGCTTTTCAACAGATCTATTTGCGTGCTATATTCATTTTTAAACTTAGTGTCCTCACAAAGTTTCTTTTCTATTCCTTGAAATCTGTTGAAGGCTGCTGAGAAATTGTTTGGAAGTTGTATGTCTTTCCTTTTCGACAACAGTCCGACCTCGGATCTGTCATCCTCCAATTGTTGACTATTTCTTTCCAATATTTCTAGTGCTTGCTGTTCTGTATCCGTTGTAGGCTTTTTCGGCTGAACCCCCAAAGACTCAATATTGAGAAGTTCCCTCACTGGTTGATTTATTTTGTCTTCGACGACGCTTACGTGTGCACATGTGTTCACATAATTGATCGGTGACACGCTATCGGAGCCATGGATAACCCACCCTAACTTTGTTCTTGACGCCACCGGCTGCCCTGGCTTTCCACGTCGTATTTTTAACGAGACAATGTGTTCCCAATTGTCTTGGCCAATGAGCAGCTTCGGCGCCTCAGCTTTGTAGCACACGTCTTGCAGTAAACCCCGCAAATGATGACACTTCTTAAGTCGGGTTTTATCGACGAGTTGTGGGGTTAATTTGAGCTCCTTGATAGTTCTAACTCGTTTCAGTGTGCTCTTCTGATCTTGCTTGATCCCTTTCACTTCGATATCTAAAATCATGGAGTCGTGATTTTTCATTTGCCCTCCGCCGATAGTTTCTATGTTTAAGGTTTCGCGAGGACCCTTTATGCCGATGCTTGAAGCCACACTTTCGTCGAGCAGTGTCACCGTTGAGCCTTCATCTAGCAGCGCCAGTACTTGTTTGCTCCCAGCCGGTCCGTATATCTCTACCTTAAGCATCTTAAGAATGGCTTTCGGTGTGCTAATTGTATTGACCGTCGCTGTTTCGGTCGCTGCCTCTTCGTGACATTGTTCGCTCTCCGACGTCACATGTAATAGGCTATGGTGCCATCTTCGACATAATTTGCAAGGTGGTCTTCGGCATTTTTCTTTCCGGTGTTTCCCAGTAAGACACTTGAAGCAGACTTTAAGTCTCTTAACTGTTTCCCATCTCTCGTTAACTGCCGCATTCAGAAATCTTTGGCAGTCTTTGAGCTTATGGTTGCTTTCACAGTCTGGGCACTTGATTTCTTCTGGTCTACTCTTTTCAGCAATATTAAAAGTAGCTTGCTTCACCGGTCTTCTTATCGTTGCGCTTGGTCGTACACATTTGCTATCTTCGAGTACCGCGTATGCGCCGCATTTATCCGCTTCTAAATTGAGGAAGTTGCTTATTGTTTGAATATCTGAGAACGATTCCTCTTCCCTCGCAGCCGTGTAGTCGTACCATCTGAACCTCAGAATTGGAGGCATCTTCTCTATGATAATTCTCACGATTTCAGGTGAGTAGAGGTATTGCGGTCTCTTCAATCCTTTTATGGCGGCCACACTGTTGTTTATTTGGCTCGCAAAAACGCATATGTCCCTGGGATTTTCCGTCGTTCTGTGAAGCGCCTTTAATTTCTCCAGTTCGGCTAGCACCAATGCGTCGGGTCTACCAAATCTTCGGCGTAAAGCGTTAATTACTTCTTCCGGCGTCGTTTCTGAGTACAAGAGGCTCTTAATACTCTGTCTCGCCGTGCCTTTAATCGCTTTACGTAGCCGCGCCATATTCTGAATGTCAGAGAACATCGGAGATGTATCTTCGTATACGACCCGGAACGCCGTCCATTCGGAGCTGTCCCCTTCAAATATCGGCAGCTCTTGAATGTATTTCGGTTGCGGCGCTACATGGTTCGTCATGACTTCCTTTATTGCGACGGCTATTGCTCGAATGCCGCTTTTTGTTTCAATTTCTTCTGGATTTTGTGCCGATGAGCGCATCCAGTTTGCTACCTTTTCTTCATGGTCATCGTTGACGGTTTCTATAACGGAGTCTTCCTCTTCCGTTTCTGCTTCTAATCGTAATCTGGCCAGGCGTGCTGCTGCCTGCGCTTCCCGCAGTTCGCAGCGAGCCAACTCTTCTCTGGCCTCGGCTAGTCTTCTTGAGCTGGCTTTTGATACGGCTCTAGATGCGGCCCGCCGGGTATAACCCGCTGGTGTCAGAGTCAATGCTTGCTCTGAGTGGCTGGCTGCGCTCGTCGACGTGGACTGCTCGATCGTTATCTCTTCGCCTGTAGTCCGGACTTCGGACGTAGTGGCGGAGGTAACAGTCAACGTCGATTCCCCTCGCTGCATCCCGTTCTGTGATCTTGTGACTGGCATTTTCTTCTCGCAATATTCACTTCTTGATTCACTCCATTATTTTTGCAGGATCCGGCTCGAAGGACCACTATTGATTGCGCCAACCCCCACGACACCTCAGATATACTCAGGCCTGCACGGTATAGTACGTTTAAGTGTGTTCGTTTGATAACACCCGTGCGGTAACCTAAGTAACCTCGGTGCGGTTTTGTATACCGGTGGGGTTTGACTTCGTACACTTTTGTCAAGACGGCTCGACGTAACGCTGGCACCGCCTCGACCCACGCACCCCTGCTAGTGCGTAATTGTAGGTGTTGTCTTAAAATGAAACTGCGCCTTGTTCTTGTTTCTTCTTCGCCAATTCTTCGTGGATCACAGCTCGTTGTCACGGGATAGAGGAAAAAGCCCGAGTCTCTACGCGTGTCTGCACCGTGTCAAGTCTGAACCGAGACTGAACCGAGACTCCCGAGACTGCCGAGACTGCCGAGACTGCCGCGACTGCCGAGACTGCCGAGACTGCCGAGACTGCCGAGACTGCCGAGACTGCCGAGACTCCCCGAGCGTAGATCTCGCCGGGCTTAAGTACCACACAAGTATACCGCGACGAGAGCTACGCTTACATATATTTGCGCCGGTATACCGCGACGAGAGCTGTGTGACCCTTTTATTCGACGAAGCATTATATTTATTTATTTCATAAATTTACATTCATAATTTACCAATATTTCTCACTTACATTATGTGTAAATATTTTGTCTAACTTATAACTCGTAACACTCATACTTAATTTCTATTTATAGAGTTACAATTTTCTAACCTATCTTATAATTTATTTATATTTCTATTTATGAGTCGCCAACACCTATCTATGATACAGACAGAGAAACAGCTCGTTTTCTCGCCCGATGACTTGAAACATAAACTAAAGTTTTTGCAGGCGCCAAAATGCATGAAGACCATCACCATCGCAGCTTGGTACATGTCCGTTGCTATTGGAAATCTTATCGTGATTTTAGTTGCGCAAATTAAGATCTTTGATTCACGTGTAAGTTTTATTATTTATATTAATAAATCAAGGTTAATAAAATTCTGAAACCTTTCACGGGTACGAGATTCAGTCTTGTATACCTTCTAACTCAAATATATTTAGTGGCCGCGAATCGAAGTCATGACTATGGCCACGTTTGTTACTATTATTGTCTTAAAACAACAAAAAATTCCATTAATTTTCTTTTATGCATTTCGCGAGATTTTTTTATAAATTATGAACAAATAAATAAATAAAATAAAAAAATCATTTATTCATATAGGTAACATAATGTACACTTATGAACGTCAAAATATACTTTAAATGATTCTAATTTTACATTTACTGCCAGTTTTCGAATCAAGGGCGTAGAACGGAAGAGAAGAACTGGCAATAAACTCTCCGCTACTCTTTTTAATCGCCAAGTTTTTTTTAAAATCATGAATTCATCAAATGATGTCATGTATCATGAAATCAATCAATGAATTAATCTATTTTATAAAGTAGAAGCATAACAGACTTTTAGTAGAAATTTATTTTCGAAATATCAGACCTTATATGGCTCTAAAAAAACTTAAAGCAACTTTAGCTAAATACTAAATAAAATTTGTGAATGTCTTTTTTTTCTTTCAGGCTAAAGAATTTTTCGCGTATGCCAGTGTTCTTACGATTGCTATGCTTGTGTTTTTAAAAATGTCTCAAGGCTATTGTACTCGAACAATGGAGGGTGACGGTTCATCGACGGAAAGCCACCCCTTGCTACGTCATCATTCTAGGGTGCGAAATTTTTCAATATTGCGCCTTACAACATATCAACACTGTGTATCCTCGTTTATGTCTGCACCGAAGTACATATTTATTCTCTTGTACGTTCGGAGTTGGAATCTCAAAAGAACCTGCACAAGTCTGCATTTATTCTTTATTAATTTTTTGGAGAAGATTTTTTAAAACAACATTAAAAGCTCGGTAACATTTCCGTCTTGATAAATTTTATTTGGAAAAGCAGTCGGTCGGAATATTTTTAAATAAAAATTTACCTAATAGGCTTTTCATTAATCTCATAACACAATGGCAAAGGTGTTCGTATCTAGTTAAAAAACGAGTCGTTAAATGTCATTTACAGGTTATATCCGTACATTCATTATCAACAAGAACAAGGACGTATAGTAGACCGGAAAGCAGCGAAGCTTCGTGTATAGGACTAATGGAGAAGCAGAAAACGAAAGCTTGGCCATCTCATGCCTTTGTTAATTTGGCTACACCGAGTACAAGCGACCTGAAAGCTACGACTCTAGCTAAGTAACTGTTATTTGGTAGATTGTAAGAAATTTCCAACGCTCAATTAAACGATTTTAAATTCAAGAACAAGGTAAAAATCCCATTGTAAGCAAATCTTATTTTCCAGCTCTCTTTGTAAAACTCAATGACAAAGTTTACAGCTCAGTGAGTCGTTTTCACGCGTTTTCACACAATTCCAGAGCTGCACTAGAAATTCTCCCCACTGGTCGGCATTCGATAGTTACAAGTGCATGAATATGGTGTAAAGAATGTCCGTTGGTATGAGTCCTCTACGAACCCTTAGTACGCTATGCATTTTGCTAAGTGCACGAGAATACGATATCGTTGACAACTTGTTAGATTCTGACTTGATTTCTGTTCGCCCGTTTAGTGTTATGAAGTGCTTTCTATAGAAAAAGTAACGGACCCAAAACACGAACAAAAAAATAACAAACTTATTACGTATACACGCACGGAAGATTTATATAAAGACTTTTTCTATGTCATTTTGGATATGTATACTAGGAATCGATTTGATTATCATGTTCCAAAATATTGCTTATTATAAAAAGAAAGACGATTATGATTGGGATTTATAGACACACAACATGCCACGTATACGTTTCTTCATATACAGACAAATGACGATCTTCGTTTATTGTTTTATCTTACTTAAAATTAAAAATAAGACAGTAAATCAAATTACCTACTTGATTGCCTGTATCTCTCCCGGAGACACTCACGCACACGTACTCGTTTGGATAATATAATAAATAATATTCAATACGAACATTCTTAAATAAAATACAATGTCTAATGTAGATGGATATTAAATGTGCAATACCATGGATGTAATTAAGTTACAACGCTGAAGTTGAAAAAATAGGTGTTTACAGTTGAAAGGTCCAATTAGCATTGGCAAATGCAATATGGGATTCGGGCTTTCTGTAAAAACTGTAGCGTAGTTAAAGTATGCAATAATTATTGAACGCCTGAAGAAAATGCTGGTTCTATATGTCTATGAGTAAAATTAATCTATCAAAAAGTTTAATTTTACAGATAGATACGAAAGAAATTATAAAAAAATATTTATTTTCGAACAACATTTCGTGCCGCCCATTTTGTAGAGTGACCTAATTGTCGGAGTGTTGGTAATCGTATAATATCTTATCGTTGGTACAAGTACAATGAGTATGGCTTTGGTCTAAGCTACGGTAAATGCTATACTAAGGTTTTAGTGGAAGGGAAACAAGTCCACGTTCATATCTCTATGTACATTCTTTTCGCATGAAAGATTTAGAAAGTGTTTATTAATGTTATTTTATGAATATTAACGGTTTAAATGTAAAACTTCAAGACACATGAGTTTGTTGTAATAGATGTTTTATAGAATAAATGAATTTGAATAAGAAAGTGTTTTATTTACGTCACAGACTTAATCTGGACCTTCTAGATTTTGCTCAATGGCGAGACGTCATATGTGAATTAATGCTTATCTCAAAATTAAAGCATGATTGGTTTGTGTCAAATGAATTTTATTCTGATTGCACTAAGTAAGTAAAATAGTATTTATTTATTTTAGAACATCTTAAACATTATTTAAATTGTTAAAATTTCGTGGCGATCTCTAGCTACCACGATTTCTGGTAGATCTCGAAACGTCTAAGTTTTTTCTAATAAAATAATAAATCTCTTAAAGTAATCTTATCTTCTGTTCTCATGCAATGTTTTTTTTTAGTAATATTGATGGAACAATCCTTGACACAGTCACACAGTTCTTTATACAAATCATTATTTGCTGAATCCGGCTATCCTATGTTAGGTGACATACCGTTGCTAAACCGTAAGGTAAGTATTTTAATTTAAACATCTGTGAAGAACAACAATGAAAAACTCTAAGTCAACTTATAGTTTTCAATCCTTACAAATATTGGCAACTCCGATTTAAAAGTCTATAAAAAACAACAAAAATCTTGTGATGTTCTGTAAGCAGACTCATAGACTTGTGAGGTCCTGTAGATTTTATAAAAGATAACTTGTGAAAAAGATGTTGAAACTGCTGAAAATAACTCTTTTGGATGAAACGGAAATACAAATTCTCAGAAAATCCACTCAAATGTCTTTGTCGGGATAAATTAGACCAAAATTCAATTCTACTATAAAAATTTTCCTCGTTCCTGGAAAATAAAATTTGTAAAAATGTTGAAAGTGAGTTATCCATGTTTTACGTAATATATTTACCGATTTTGCACGTGCGGAATGAAACCATTGTTTATTCAATGGATTGTATTTACCTGAATACTAAGAATTATTTAGCAGGTAACTTTATAAAGAGATATTGGACGTGGCTTCATAAATATTAAATTGTTTTTAGAAGACATAGTAGCAGTAGTGTAGCAGTCGCGTTACGTTACGCTCTTTAGTTTTTAAGCTTCTATATCTGTGGTCTTGATAAGTTTTCTTTAAGCATTTTGTTCTATTATTTGATCTACACACGGCACCGAATTTTTGGTTTGCTGATTTTTGACATTAGTATATAAATTACTAGTGACCCGCCCCAGCTTCGCACGGGACCAATGCTGATGAAAAGCAGGTTTTTATTATGTATTGTTATTGCCGTCGCTGGAAAGCTCCGATAATATACGCGTTCGATCGCTGCTAAATAAGCTGTAATGGGCTGTATAGATCTATATTTAATGAACAATGTATTTAATTGGTTAAGGATTAATGCTGTATTGGTTAATTAGCGAAAATTAGCCATTATTTGTCGTAAAAAGTAAATGACAAAAAAAAGTTATTGTGGGTTATCCATAAGAGATAGACATATTACCATCAGGTACTTTTCTGTTGACCTTTTCAATGTGTACAATACTTAGTACATTTTTTTGATAAAACTCGTAGGGTTCAGCCTGCGTTTGCAATGTAAGCGGAAAAAATGTAATTATTTACGACATCACATTAGAAACCTCAAAAATAACAATACTTCTCCACTATTTAATGGATGTTATTATACATATAAACCTTCCTCTTGAATAACTATCTATTAAAAAAAAGCATCAAAATCCGTTGCGTAGTTTCAAAGATTTAAAAATACAAAGGGACATAGGGACAGAGAAAGCTACTTTGTTTTATACTATGTAGTGATACATACATTTTTAATGCAACATAGAATATTACATTAAAATCTTAATACAACTATTAAGGTTTTAATGTGTTATTCTGTACAATAAATATATTAAAAAAAAAAACTAAAATACATTGACGGACAGAACCGTTTCGCTCCAGATTGACTGTTTGTTTAGCCTAAACACTAGGCTTATTATATAAAGCTCACAGCCGTTTGATGTAGTTTTATACATAGAACACTATTAATTAACATATAATATTATTCTATTGAATAATATGATATTTTATTGAAGTAAAACGTTGTAATAATATCTATATTGCAATTATTTCTATCTAGGTATAATTACAATTATTTGCATATCTTGCTAAGTGGATTAAGTTATGACCTATTTTGCTAAATCTCTTAGTGTACCCGTATATTTATTGAAAATATTAGAACCTTTAAACAATATTTTCAATTCACAAACAGAGTAAATCCACGATTAGTTTTCAGATATTCAGAGCCACGCGCGTGACAATCAGGGAGCATCCATACATTGTCAGTATACGTAGGAGATACGTTCATTTTCAGACTGGCTGCTTACTAACGAAAAATTTAGTTGTGACTGTGGCGCACCCGTTATACCGGTATACACTTCTTTTGATTACAAAGATCAAGGAACTTTGTACTGTAATTTCATGAATTTGAAAAGGTGCCTTGATTGTGTTTGTACTTTTATACAAGCGTTCACGCGTGTTAACACCATAGAAAATCGTTTCACAACCATTTTTATGTCGCAACCAACGACGAAAGTTAAGTAAAACAGTGTGGCGACCAAACCAAGCTTTTGTACCTATATGTAGTATATATTTATTATTTTTTTTTAAACTCAATCCCCGCTTGAGAAACCATGCAATGCGTAGAGCGATTTTAATATACATATTTAAGCAGGAGACGACTATCGCTACATTAGGTTCCACTTACTACCATCTAAATCTACGCAGTTTTAAAATAGTGAGAAAGTGAATCGGTAACTTTAAGTGTTTAACGAACGGAAATAAAGCAAGATTTTTACGATAATCAGCAGAGTAACCCAAACCTAGTAACAAACGTACACTTCCAAACTTTGCAGTGTACCCATAAATGAACTAAACGTTGTCGTTGGAGAGAATTATTCAGACCGTGGTACCACATTATTGACAATTGTATTAGTCCTCATTCACAAGAACTTTGATCCTTACACTTTGAAAGCGGATATATGTATTTTGCGATTTTACGAAGATATTGTCATGAGGTATGTCATATCAGAATCTTGGGTAAATAAGTAAATAGCACAATTGGTAATGTTTGTTAACACAATTGTTGATAATATTTAGTAGCCAGTATTAATTTTATTTATACATTACTAATTAGAAAATTCTACATCTTCGCAATAAATCTCATAAAAGGTCGGTCTTTTTTCCGTTTATTACAATTATAACATTCAGCACGAATATGGTATATAAAATGTACACTATGTTCGCATATTCTGCCAGTCACAATGTATAATTGTATAATTTAGAATTACCTCAAATTGCATTATAACATAAACAAATTAATATAAAACCCAATATTTTAAGGATAAAATTAAAAAGCATCTTTTAAGGATTTGCCGTAAAGGTCATGCAAAGTCACCAATAACATTTACGTAAGCTATTTAATACCTCCGACGACTACATAGTCCGGGAATTGTAAAAAAATGCAATAATTTTATCCATAATTTGATGATGTTTACATAATAGATCATCGTCAAAGACTATCGCTTTAATGGCTCCAATTGGTGCTTTGGTCGGGCGAGCTTTTGTAACAGGATGGGGCCGTTGTGATTTCACGGTATGTACGCTAAGCTTGTGAAACATATCTGTAAAAACTGTATCGGGCGGAACACTGGCAACACTGACGCTAAAAGCCTTACAGTATTTACTAATTGATTGACAATGTTGAAAGCTTTGATGTTAGATATTCAAATATATAAAAGTTAAGTTGGCCTACTATGGCATAATATGATTTTAGATTAACAATTTCCTTCATAAAGTGCTTTTTTGTATTAAATAATCTCTCATAAAATAATAATTGTAAATTATCTTACAAAAGCTTTATAAGAGTTTAAAGTGTTAATTAGTTAATCTACACGATGATTACATCGTGCAGTGGGCAGTGGCGGATTTACCAGCAGGATGAGTAGGCTGGAGCCTAGGGCGGCAAATTTGGGGACGAATTTTTTATTGCTATTGCTATTTGCGATTCATAGAAATCAGACAGATTTCGAGGTTTTCTGAAGTCCTTCAGATAGAAGACTACAACTAATTTTTCTGATCACTAACACCTCTAACTTATCATTGCAGATTTGGTGTAGCAAACTTCCAAATTAACAGAGTAAAACAGCTAGCTCCCCGTCCCTCAATAAGTACCTCTTTGCTCAATCCACCTCGGTGGCCGCAAAAGAATTTGTATAAGTAAAAAGAGTGAAATCGCTGAAAGTACATCTATATCTAATCCTACTTCTGGCTGCGAACTGGATGGTTTGCGTATAATTTTGTGCTCAATAAATATTACTTTGAATTGTAAAAATAATAGGATATGACAATTATAGATGCAAGGGCGGCACAAATGTCACATTCTCTACTTTGAAAATTTGTAAATCCACAACTGGTAAAAGGGTTCGAGTTCAAATCAGTAACCTTAGTTCCAGGGGTGGGCATGGTACATCCGTCTACCGTCTATATATGTATGTTAGCTTAATGTTTGACAGACCGTGCAGAAATCAGATTTTAATTTAACAGATTTAGCTTATATAAATAACGAGGTATGGACTTTATTCATTTGGGCGTGAAACACATTGAAGTCATTTAAATAACGACCTTAAGTCAATGGGACAAAGTTTAAATTATGAGTGACGAAAACTATTGCATTTACACCGCAATAATTTCAATCAACTTGATGAAGTTTACCAGGACGAGTCAACCACAGCAGCTATCTCTATTGAAACATATATATATATATATATATATAACGGCTAACTTTAAGATATATAGAATAATATAGTCCGTATATCACAGCCTGGGACGGATCGGTATATTCCTAAATGCACGTCTACACATCCAAGGCACATTTTTAAACTTCGAACTTCCTTAGATATTGACATTTTATATATTGGGCTCCAACTACAAATATCGTCAAAATGCGTATTATTTTTTAGTGTAACATTTATTAGTTTTTATTCAGGGCCAAGATCTGTGTTTACCACGGTCATCTATTTATTTTCCTGATGAATTGATGGATCCAATGCTGCGATCTATCTCTTTTGTAATTGATTCGCCAAATAATGCTTGTGACGTTTACAGACAGGTGAGTTTTCTTTTTTGTCCTTTCGATAAATTACATATATCGTGTATATATTGGAATCGGGGGGTTCCATTTCTCAGATTAAATTATCATGGTTATATACCATGGGATGGACAGATGGCTGATCACCTTGTTAGAATATCCTCACTTATAATGACGCAGAAATATGTTTACGCCAAGTCACAACACGGCATAAACATATATGGAAATCACAAAAGTTTATTAAAAAAACATATAAATTCGTTCGTACCTTTGTAGTTCAAGTTGAAGATTGCTTGATTATTTTCTTCCAGCATGACAATGACATCCATAGAGGAATGTTATGTGTGGGAGATTCAAGACATCATAAACCAGTGGCGCCGTGCTTAGGGGTGCCAGGTGCAGCGCTGATACTTCGTGGTAAACTGGTTGGCCTCCTGTCTTGGGGACTAGGTTGTGGCTACGCACACGACCTGCCACTAATATATACGAACATACAGCATTATTTCTTGTAAGAGTATTAAACTTTTCTTAACCAGAGTAAAATCAAGATATTTGCATATAAATAAGAAATGTGTTTAATTTCCATATTTAAATAGTGATATAAAAATGTTACATGATAGTGTTAATCCATATAGAGCAAGAGCCCGTGAGTGCCAGACCTTCGTCTTTTTATAAAAGCTGAATTTTTTTCTATGTGTGTCCCTAGTACAGGTCAGAGTGTACCATCTCAAATTTATCATAAAATAAAACTTATTTTTTTAAAATTTGATTCATAATAATATCAAAACTCGCGTTACTCATTGCCAGACAGTTAGTATGGTTCCAACCCACTGCCGGACACCCTTAAACTATTATAATTTATAATTACACTTACGTTATATTATAAAACCTAAATTTTATATATAATGTTTTGGGGGCCTATTAATCTTCATTTTCATAATTGCCGGACAGATTCGACGGTTCTATCAACTTGCCAGACGCATTCAAAGTAAGCATCGTGAGCAGTAGTTCGGAGAGCAGGGAGCGTATACATAGTATATACGTATAGTAACATTATTAAGTTCAAATTGTGCAGTTTATTTTTTTCTTAATCAAGAAATTTCATTAAATAAATTTTTATAGTTTGAATAACAAATATTTAAAACTTCAATCATATCGAAACTCTCATAATTTTATTTATATTTTTTACATTTTTACGAAGTTTATAATTTTATCAAAATTTTTAAGCCAATTGAAATAAAGTAAATAAAATTGTATTGTTTATTATATCAAAGGGCAAATTTTATAAAAATAAAAAAGTGATAGAGAAATACATTTATTTTAATTAAATCTTTAAACATTTTCATCATTTTCATCGTCGTCGTCAATACATCCATATTCCTCGTCACTATTATTCCATTATGTGGATACTAACTGTCTGGCAATGAGCAACGCGAGTTTTGATATTAATATGAATCAAATATAAAAAAAAATCAGTTTTATTTTATGATAAATTTGAAATGGAATTTTATACACCTTTGTTACCTGTTATCTGCCAACGCCACCGCTGTCTCAGCTTCATGGGTGGGGATCATTCTTACCTGTACTAGGGACACACATGGAAAAAATTTCAGCTTTTATAAAAAGACGAAGGTCTGGCACTCACGGGCTCTTGGACCAATAGTAATTGATTGTTCATTAACAATTTTTATTGAATTTCATTAAAGATATGAAAAGGGGATGAAGCTGTGTAGTAAAAATTGAAAAAAGGAACATCGCCCAGTCGCTTTTTAAAAATACCATATTTTTAATACCTGTGTTAATTTTAATTTTGATTTTCTAAGTATAAATTATGTTATTCAATAATTTACACAATCCTTATTTAAATGACATGAGTTTTGTAGTGCTAGCTATTAGACATTAGGTAAATATATATTTGATATCTTTGCAAAACTGTGTCAGTTTTATTCAGTCAGTCAAATTATACTGAATTCACTGATTCGTCTATTTGTGTTACATTGTTTTAACGCTGCAATGAGAGGAGGTAAATCAGAATTAATCTTGGAACCTTTATGTGAAAGCTGTGTTTTACAAATGAGTTGAAATTTTTTACGTATATACCATACATACTTAATTTGCTTATTATTATTATGACATATATTGCTTAGCTGAATATTACACTAATTATAAAATTATTGTAATATTCTGAAGAATTCAGCTTGTTGGACTCATAAATCCAAGACTATCAGAAGGATGAACTTCGTTCCAAATCCTTGTCCCGTGTTATATTGCGTCATTACTTACCTGTAGGTACTTCTGTTGGGTTATACAACAAGAATAGTTAAGGTTTAAGTTTAACATAAATAATTGATAAGACTTATTAAACGACTTCTCTAATGACTTAACTACGTAAGCGTTTGACTACACAAAAAAGTCATGATTTCAACAAATACATATTTCTTTCAGGTGGTTGGTTAATAACGTTGATATTTTAAAAAACATCACCCGTCAGGACATCAAGGAATTATTCAGGGTAACAAAATCCTATAAATTATCCGTTTGGCTTAAAAGGACAAGAGAAAAACTTATAGTGAAACCAGAAACGCGATATAATTTACAACCGCTATCCATTGATACGACACTATCTAAATTAGAAGGACGACTATATGATATTAGAGACTTCATATATAATGGTACATTTCGAAAGGAAAAAAAGGATATGTACAAGGAAATGAAAGTGCAACACAATATGACGGCAATACATTTTCTTCCCAATATACCCCTAAACACAAAACCTTTTCTTAGCAATGAGAGTATTTACGAAGAAATAGAATATGACTATGATTCAGACGTTGAAGATTAATTACATTGAATGTTATGCATTGAGATTTTAGAAGGAAAGGTTAAGTTAAACTCGTTGTATTGCCTGTAAATCGTTAGTGCCCTGTTCCAAATCCAATATTTTAGTAATAAAATATGTATCGATGGTGTCAACCAAACTTTCAATTTTTTTTTATAAAATAGGGGGCAAGCGGGCAGGAGGCTCACCTGATGTCAAGTGATTGCCCATGGGGCATGCCAGAGGGCATAAATTAAAAAAAAACTATGAAATAAAAAAAATATATTATGTCTTTATAATTTTCATATTTGACTGTTTTCGATTTCACACCTTCACAACAATGGTCATATATTGTGAAAGTTGGATCTTGAATGGACAAACTAAAAGTTTAAAACTTAAAACTTTGTTCCACGCTGTTAAAATATTTGTTCAAGTATAGGATAAATAAGTTATAAAATATACGTAATAAATGTGAAGTTACGATGTATTTATAAAATAAACCAGTGACATTTAAAAATAATGTAGTTCTACTGGAGTTGAGAGAGCTCCGCTTTCCTTCCCTTCATTTGTCCTACAGCAGGGATATACAAACATTGGAAAGTTCTCCAAATATTCATTCTTGCCACAATACATATTACGCAAGCACCTGATTCTGAATTATGGCCAACATCTTAATGATAATAAACGTAAAAAAAATACAGCGTGCCATACAAAACCCTTTCGCACAAGTTTTGCCCAGAAATTCTTCTGTTTTTTGGGGATTACTTATATAATAAGGTCAACACTCTCCTCTCCATATAACTATCTAACAAAAAAATGATTGCAAAAAGACGGTTGCACTGTGGCTACTGAACCTAAACTATGGAGGTTACTCTTACTCGCATTTTTCCCCTGTTAGAGAAAAAATGCCAACCATACTTAAATAGTTGAGTATAATGTTGACACTAAAATTTATGTTAAATATTGGTTAACAATTTTCTATAGTATAATTGTATAAAAATTATTAGATTAACATTTCAGTAATAACACATACTCACACTCACACACATACACACACCCCACGTGGGGTCCTTGTATAGATATATTATTGTTTTATATAATATAATCATAATTGTTTATTCTCTATTTAATATCTTCAGCCGATCCAAAGTGGTGGAGGCCTGATGAACTGTAACACAGATGCTCTTACCTTTAGCAGGCATCAGTCTTATATAAACAATAATGTCCTTCCAAAGGAGGATGACAATTATTTATTTACATTAATAAATAGTAGTAACTTACTATGCACGTAGTTTTGTGAGAAATGAAGATTACCTATTAGTTATCACTTCCAACCTGATGATGGACTTTTAGGGAGACCGAAGAACTACAATATTTTTAAATGTTACGAGGTTATGTTGTGTTGTTTAACGGAAGTCCGTATAACATACTTATACATTTTTCTAATTCAAAACTTGTATATGTATTTGCCACTTAATTCAATAAGATCATTAACAATTATCATGTTTGAGGTGGAGAAAAATTTAATATAATATGGCGATAATTGAGGTCAGATATCAGATAGCCTTTCAATAAGCTAATACTAATTATATGTGCGACTTGCGTATTGGTCCTTAGGTCCTTTGTTCACAAATATTCCATTACCAGTAGAATAATAGCACGTAATATGTATCATACAAAGTCCTTTTTATATTAACAGTAATTGCATAGTGCGATAAGATTGTATAAGATAAAAATATTATTTTCACGTGACACTAGTAGCAAATTTTAATTAAAACTAAAGCAAACCTAGTGTATAAGAAATTCAAATCTGCTGTTGCCTTTTTTGAATTTAAAAATTTTCAGTGAATCACTTTGGAAAGTGGGCCGGTATCGAGAGTAGCCTGAAAGGAATTTAATTTACTCAAAAAGCAATTTTAATATCAAAATGCTGTTATAAAATTTAACAAAGTTTTATTTAAAAATGTATTATCTCTGTACATATTAAGGCCTTTTATTAATATCGTAAAAAGGGCCTGTAAGTTAAGCTTCTCCTCGCATCTAAGCTTACCTTAGAATCTAAATTGTTCAAAATTTTTTATAAGTACATTTTTTAGTAATTAATGGATAAATGAAACAATCTCTTATGTTGATACTTTATTTGGTTAAATCCATTGGTAAAGCTTTTCTACATTACAACATTCATATAAGATTAAATTGCATCTGGAATCGACACGCAAAGTGCTAAGAATTAATTTTTTCAAGAATACACTCTAACCTAGTTACAGTAGTCTCATATATAATTGATAATTACTTTACACATAAAAAAAATATTCAAGATGAAAAGAGAATAATTAAACCTACACACAAAATCATTACAATATTGGGACGTACGTTTTCAGTAATCATATAACATAAGAATGCAAAGATTTAAGGTATATAGGTACACAACCGGTGGCCACGGTTGACTAATATAACACCTAATATTAATTAATACTTACCTAAATAAAATATTCAAAAAGATACTAACGGAATGTAGGCAATACAGACGCAAACTAAAAAACTTTAGGGGAAAGTTATATAATACAATATATGATCAGTACATGCATTTTATGCTCAGACCTTAAATATTAATAATTATCACTTAAAGTATATAACATAATTTAATTGACTAAAGCTTACTTATACATTTTTCATAGAAATGAAATAAATTCATAACTGGAAATAATACTTAGAATTACAGTATCTACTGTATTACAGTTATGAAAAGTAGTAGCCACATTAATTATTAGTTTGGGTATATACGAAATTGTTGGCAGAAATGAAATTTGAAATTATTTCAAGAAGTAAGCAAAAATTCAGCACAGGTGCATAAAGTATAGACGTTTCTTCAAGAACAGCTTCAGGGGTGTAGAGTAGCTTGCTTACTAGCTTATCTTTGGTATGATTATCATAATACAACATTTAAACACTACAGCACAATTAATTATATGTGTGCGAAACATTTGGAACTTTGATATATATTAAATATATTTATTTAGAAGCAGCCTGGGCGACGGTAAACACGCATTTCGCTCGTAGCTACGGCAATCCATTCATTCCTGCCAGAGTCGAACCATGTCAAGCCCAGCGTATATTTTCCGTTAATGTTAACGTGTTGGCAATGAGAGAACCACCATCCACCTTCGTAGTTTGCAGCGCAGTGGGTGTTGGAGATGTCCCGGTCTCGGTCGATGGTTGAGAACTCCATGTGATTCTGGTATTCGAAAGCGTCGCTAGCATTTCCTTTAAAACCGCTCACCTCAAGAACGAAACCTGAACCAGCATCGCCGACGGAGAAATGGTCGTACTGGGCGTACCACACGCTTCCGTAGATGTCAGTCATGTCAATTCTCATTGAAGAACAGTTGTCGGCGGTTATTTCGTGCATTGATTGAAGACCAAGCCAGAATTCCGAAGAGGCATCGCCGAAGCCCTGTACGTACTCAGAGAATTCTCTGTTGAACTCTATAGTGCCGTTGTAGCGTCGCTGAAGAAGAGTTGTTTGGTTACTGCACCAGGTCTCTATGGGATTTTTACCAGGGTGGATAAGGTAGGTCCCGGGAGTACCAGATACGTTGGAGCAGTCTTTGGGCAATTGCTTTACTAGATCTTCGTACTCACGCTCCACGGGTTGCAGTTCCTTAACTTCCCCCATCAATTCAGGAAGAGAGACGATTGTGTAGTTGGAATCCACATGCGTAGCTTCGGCCTGTAACAAAATGAATGTTTAATATATAATACGAAACAATGAAGATAATGATTTAATATGACTATACATTTATTAGCATAGTAGTATTTATTATATATATTTTTTTTATATGTAAACGTATACATTTATAAAATTAAATTCGGATGTATTCTGTAAATATTTGACTATGTATGTAAATGTAATAAATTTATTTTGTTATTGATTTTAAATTAAATATTAATATAACGATTTGTTTAAAATTCTTAATATACCTTAAGGATATGGTCATTGAGGCGAAAGAAGTGCTGTTTAGCCGTAGTTTTCAAGTCTACAATAGATTCGTTCAGTTTATTCATGTCCAGTCGCTCCAACTCGGAACGGTCAATTACGTTGCTAACGCTTACAGCAATAGCCTTCACTGTCTGTTTAAGGTTCTCTTGGTTCTCCTTGATGTAGGAAGTTGCAGCATTCAACTAGAACAAAAGAAGTTTTTTCAATTACAATTCTGAAAGCTTAAATTTTGTACAACTAAAAGTCATCTAGAATCGAAATATATCATTTCTGGTATCCAATATACATCATATCTGGTCGCCGAAATGAAAATAAATCATGCAAGGTTTCACGAAACTTCATTTTACCTGAGCAAAACTGATGTCCAACTTTGATATTTCCTTTCTGAACTCTGGTATTGTCTTATCAACTTTATTTTCGATGCTCTCGACGTCTTCTCGCAATTCAAGCAAAGATGCGTGCACTTTATCAAAGTCTGATATTTTCTGTGAGACATTTTTCAGTTCCTCTTTGAATACTTTTGATTCTAAATCATATAATTCCAGTTTGGCCGTGATGAGGTTCCAATTGGGCTCTTCTAAACGATCGAGTCGGCGTTGAACATCTAGTAATTGATTCTGCAGGGTCTGTTGGTATGAGTCAAGCTGATCTTGCGTCCGAGACAATCGCGAAATTTGGGTGTGAACCATTTTGTTATGGCGGAGTTTGTGGTTGCTTGGACCCCGGTAGGTCTCAAAAACGTCGTTTATGCTGCTCTTGTCCATTTCTTCAAGCTGTTTGGCTTTAATCTGTAACAAATGAAAAGCTTAAAGTACTCTTTACTTAATCAGATTTTCATAATCTACTAATGTAATGAACTTTAATTTGCCCCTATTTGTATTTGCCTTATTAAAACATGTAATTATTATAAATATAGACGAATGCGGGATAAAAGTTGTATTAATATGGCGGATTTAATTTAGTAAAAATCACAAAATAACGTTATGTAATGTATCGTTGCACTAATTGCAACCTTGTAAAGAATGTATGTATAATGATATTATCACTCATGCAACGTCCCCATTCCCATTAATAACTTAAAGCCTTAATGAAGTAAATTACTTGATGATACACGAATTAATTCATTTGTTTGCAAGTTCTGTATGTGAGATGAAATCAACTATTCACCGCAAGACATTTAAAACTAGTTCTTGTCATAAGGTACTGAACTTTACCTTGACCATATTAAGATATAACGGTAAACATGTACAATTGTCGACTCAAAAAACTTTGAATTGTGCCAATCGTATGAATAGTTAAAGATGGTACAAAGTGAAATGTCCATCTGCTGTAAATCCTTCGCTGTAATTAAGAGAGCCGCCGGACTGGTTATAAACCTATAACCTTGCTGAACCGACGCTTAATTTATAAAACCACTTAACTCATACCTCTTATATGCTTTATTGTACATGCACATTCCGATGTGCTTATAAATTTATAAATGTTTATCACTTCGGTTAACGTTGTTCATACAGTTAGGCAGTGTGTAAATCAGAGTGATTCCGTTATATGAAACAATGAATAATTGTAAAATTTCCGATTCGAAATCTCTTGACGTAAGTCTGAACCTTTAAACGAATAAAAGAGCTGAATATGTTGATTCAATAATACCGTCTGTGTAGCAATTCAAATATAAATGAAAGCCCGTTCATGTAAAAAAATATTGATTACCTCTACAATAATTAAAAAATATTTTTATTAATATTTAAGACAACATTTTTCTAACGGACATTGAACACATTTAGTATGACTTAAGTTTCATTGATAATACCCGTTTAAAATAGGCTTTAAACGTGCTCGCAACAAGTCACCAGGTGGTTCATCTTGCATCTGTAGAGAGTGGGATATAGATCCCTATTTCAAGATATGCAATGCGGTGTTGTACGGGCAGATGTTTCTTCGTATTAATAGAAGAACAATTTATGAACATAGATGGAATGTAACGAGATCATGACCGGTATTTTAACGTGAAAAATTATATAGAAATAATTTTCTTGATTAGAGCTTTCATTCAAATGCCCGTATCCATGTTGAATGTGTATGTTATATATTAACTAAATCAATTAATGTTGTTTACAATTAAAATAAAATATGTTCACGAAACTGTGACCTATCGGACATAGAATTTCTCTTATTCAAATTACGTTCGTATTTAAATCTCAATAATCTGCCTGAGAAAGAACGGCAGACTGATTCGTCGGGATTATATCCGTTCTTATTATAGGGAATTCACTCCAGAATGAGTTTTAATTTATTTTTAAGACAACTACGGAAACTGGACCTGTTCTGCTCGATCATTTACTTTGTTAGGTACACACATACATACGACAGGTAGTTAGGTACACAGCTGTTGCCTATTTTTGCTACAAATTCTATGACATATTCACATTTATTACGTTAAAAAATATATGTAGACCGAGTAATTAAAATTTACAGCTATAATAAATATTAATACAAAAAATATAATTTGTTAATTCGATCCAAAACCTGTATCTGTATGTGAATCAAAGACACATTCGAAGAAAATCAGTAATCTTACACCTGCCGTCCGGGACCAACCACGAACACGCGCGATTTCGTTTTATGCTAATTCTTAGTATCAATTACATAAAACCCTTTCGCAATGTATAATTTAAGTTTTAATATAGGTATTTCTATTATTTTAGATAGGGAATCTAAGAGCGTTAATGGACTCATAAGATTCTAATTACATTAAAGTAACATGTTAGACGAGTTAAGAAAATTCTCATGTACATAAATTACAATAATTTGAGCAAAAAAACCTGCGCTTTTGTGTTTAATGAGTTAATCATAATTGCCCGTGAATGTAAGAAAGTGGTTCAAAAATGTTAACAGGTGATTTTAAACGTTCCTCACGACGCATATGGTTAGTGGGAATTTGCCTGGTTCGTGTGACGTTAAAATTGAATCGTGAACGTTAATGCATTAGTTCCAGGCATTGATTTTCGTGTAAATTGTCTCTCTCGCTGGGTGGTCGTAATTTTTTGCTGACACCGAAATGTGCATGTATCCCACAGATATTACGTAAAGTTATTTTGCAAGGTATTATGCAACATGACGCTACTGCGGAAGTGCAGCGTCTAAATCATAAACAATGGAATAAATAAAAAATCCTTCCATGAAAAAGAAAAATATGGCACGAACGCCTATTATATTTAATTTAATTGATAACTGTTTGACTGAAACTCACTCAAACAAATCAAAAGTAAGGATTCTTACTTAAACTCGAATATAATAATCTAATAGATATTGTGATGATAGTGATCCTAGAGAATTTGGTAACGACATCACTGTGTGATTTCATTGTGTGAAAATTCTATCAACTTTAAACGGTTTAAAAATAATTATTTGAAAAAAATAACATGAAACGTATTCAATATAGATTTATTGGCAGATTCTCTTCAATGTACACGGGATTCTGTCTCTTTGTCGTTTTATGCCGCTTTTGTGAAGGTTTTGAATGGGACTTCCGCGTGTTAGCGAACCGCAAGGGTGAATACGTTTTGATGACGGGTTTTTTTCAATAGCCTCCATTACTAATAAAAACATTTTTGTGGTCATTCTTAAGGACACTTAAATTCGTTTAGTTGCAGGTAAATATTATCGCAAAGGAATGTGTTGCGTTAGAAAAGCAAAACTAAATTACTCTACTATATTTAACTCGTAAAACTCACTCAATCAATAATCATTCATGTTAAATACCTTAACTAATTGGTTCCTTAGACTTTACTAAAACGGTACGTTTATTAACTTCAGAAACCCATTTTCGATTTTATGATTTATGGTATAAATCGAGAAAACTGCTACTATTAAAATGATATCTAAAGAAACGAATAAGTCTCAAAGTTTTTATACTAATAACTTCATAATATATCAAACCATTCAAATATGTTATGCTCCTTTGATTGTAGTAGAAGGGGCAGGGGTTTTTATAGAAGATAGTAATTAGTTGCGTAAGGATGTCGGTTGGCAACGGTCGCAGTCACAGACCGTAAACAACCTACACCTGTTGCCCATCGGTACAAAATGCGAACTTATTAAGACAATAAATCAATTTCATCAATATTCAAACGACGTAAACCCCTCGTCTAAGTATAGCACTTTAAACATCAAAAACTGCTTTCATATAAATGGACAATTTAAATTTACCTAAGAAATTAAAATCCCTAGTCCGTGAATGGCTCCGATTGTAAATACGTCCGTTGAAAATTTATCATGAATGGCGCTGCAATACGCTTTTGTACTTAGAATTTGTCGTAAAAAGAAAAACGTGGGAATAAAACTCTTATAAACAATTCATTTTTAAGGCATAATTTCTTATACCGTGCAATCATCATGTTTATTAAGTGCATAATAATGTTCATATTTAGAAGTACTATATTCATTTATTTATACAAGTATATTAAAAGTGAAATCTTTCTTACCTCCTTAGAGAGTTTTCCAACGTGAGCCCTTAGTTGGGCGACCATGGCCCTCAACTGTTGGTTTTCATGTTTTAATAATCCAACTTCATTGTCTAACTTGTCAATTCTAGTCTCCTGGGTTCGCGTGAACTGTACTAAATCAGTGGTTTCAGTCAGCGCTTGTTTCAACTGCGAAAATTACAATGAAAATATACAAAAGTTCACAAAACAATCACTTGTATAGATTTTCGTATTGAAAGGTAAATCAAACAAATATATCACACATTCACTTGATTATTAAAATTCATTTCAAAAAGCGACGTTTGTTTGCCATCGAATGCACATATTGTTTACACGCTCATATTTTGAACAATCATTTTATACTCTGAATATTCAGGGAAAAAGACGCTACGTGTAAATAATAAATAATTTCTGCTTCGGAAACATAATATCGTTGTTTTTGGATAAATGTAGTGTTTAATAAATTATTAGATCATGATAATTATCGGCAATGCACTTCAAGCCTTCTGGAAATGTGCGTGTCCATGGGCGTCGGCATCCGTTAACATCAGATGAAGCCACTATTACATAAAAAAACATTAGAGCGAAAATGTAATTTCATGAGACAAGGCACGCTTTCGACTCTTTTTGTCAAAAAGTATTTCCGCTATGATGAAATTACATAAACGAGTATTTTATGACTAGAATAGATTCTGAATGGTTCAAACAATGCTTCTCACCTCATTACGTATAACATGAAGGTGCCTAAGAAGTGAAGAACTATTGATGCTACTGCTGAGTTCATGCATCTCCATTCGAAGCTCGTTCATAGACGTCTGTGCCCACTGCAAAGTCACTTGAGAATTTTGGTCTTGATTGTTTGTCGGAGCTGCCTGGTTTTGCCTGAAAATGAAAATTTTATTATAATCTTAAAGATGCACGAAGGTTTTTTATATGAAGCAAATTATTTACATCCTCAATTACACAACTGTAAAATCTACTTAGATTTTAGATACGTATGTATATTATATCAATAAAATTTTGTAAAGTTAATCAAAGATTTGAAACTACAATTTCTTAAAAGTCTCAAAACATTCACGAGTATCACTTGAAACAAGTTCGTCGTTACAAATATTTTGCGCTTTTTATCAGCAGCCTTATTATTCTATTGCTTGCAAGTTAAAAGTAGTTAAGAATTAAGTGCCTTTAGTTACACATTTTGTACAGAAATGTATTCGATACAGAGCCACCTAACCATAAACAATTTCTTCAGTTTACTGCTCTTTACTTCAAGCTATGGAAAACGATGTTAACTAGATGTAGGTAATTGAATCAAACAGCATCCCGGGTCGGGTCATCGAGTCACGTATCATGCAGTTCAGCGCAACAAAATTTAATTTCCAAGTAAATCGCTTTTATCCGTCACGTACGCCTTATTGCAACTGAATTTTGAATTTTGTATTCAGTAAAACATGTAATGCACCAATGAACTTGATAGCTTTAATATTTATTTACGATCATGAAGATTTCATAACAAATTAATTAGCGATATATGTTCTTGTATCGTAAGTGCTATATTTTATTTATACGTATCTATGAGTTTTTACTATACATATTATTAATTGAATGTCTTGATTGTGAAATGCTTTTTATAAATACGGCTAAAAGAGTAAACTTTTTTTGCCGCCTATTGTAGTTATGATTCTTTTGGCGCGATGGAGAAAAATGATGAGAGTGAATTTTTACGATGCGCGCGCACACCAACACCTAAATTCGACATCGTAAAGTTAGGTCTAGGTGGCATGGAAATCGATAACTATGTTCAAGTTGTATATTCTTTTATATTTAGAACACGTGTTTCGTAAAAGTACAATGAAACAGTTTAAATAAATAAATTTTATTTTGTTTTTTTTTTAAATCAATTTCATATACGACGGTGATAGTATTTACATTTAGTTATTTTTTTCCATACGCCAAATAAGTATAACTTCTAACGCGTGTACACACACACTCTTTTTTACAAACCTAAACTTACTTGGTTATGACATACCAGCGGCAATTGCAACGAGCTGAGTAATTCCTTAAATAATGACTGAAATTCTCAATAGAATATAGCATATCATAATGCATGGTATGGTGGAAATCACTTTTTTCTATTCGTTTGATAGTTTAGCTATTCATTAGTTAGTAAGTTTGAAATACTATAACAGTTTACAGCAGTTCCGATTATATTCTTACATATGTATGTAGCCACCCTAACGGAACAGGATATAGTGTTATGCAACAACGCTTCTCCGAGACCGTGTCTCCTGTGCACCCTTGCACAGAATGCAGTCCGTTACGCATTTGTTATTAAATACCTCAGCTAATCAATAATATATAATTCTTATGAACGTATCACGAAACATTAACAGAACACTTTGGACGGTAAAAACAATTACCTATAAGGAATGTAATTAATGTGAATACAACGCGAAAGTCCTAATAATTAAGGATAGTGATAGATGATAGAAAAGTAAGAGAGGTTTTTAAGGTAAGAATTGTTTGAGTGCACTTTAGTCTCTTTTTGTTAAATTTTATATGCTGGGATTAGTTTTTCTAAAAAAACTGAAGTTGATAAAGAAAGTTTTAGAAATATATTAATGTTTCGTCGTATCAATTGTTATTATTGTAAAATTGTGTTGTGTTTTAGTAAAACTTGCTTTATATTTGTTGATCGAAGTTCGAATTTAACGTAAACAATATATTGAGTATTTGCGAGTTTGCATTCGGGATAATTAAACGGACCTTTCATTAAATAAATTCGAGGCAGGGCAACGCAATTATTTTATGCGGCTGAAAGAGTATTTCATTAACTTGCTTTTGTTATTTCAAAATGGCTATCGAAAGTTTTAATTTCTAAATTCCACGAATTACTGACCGATTAGGCGATATTTGTAAAGTAAAATAAATAAGATATGATATCGTGAGCATGTAATCTAATCAAAATCCGAGCTACACTTCCGAAAATGAAGTAAACTTTTTAACTTGATTGATTCCTTAAAATTTTCGTAACTAAATATCTTGTGTATAGTATAACAAAAAAATTTAATATATCAAAGTATGGTTTAATAATAAAACAGTAAAAAATAATTGGCTTCGAACTGAGGTTCATATATCACGTAAAGCTTTTAGTTTTAAATTAGTTGGGATTCAGCCGCGCGGTGAATACGCTATTTGCAAGCCTTTCAGATCTTGTCAAACACACTATCCACTGAAAATGTCAATAGTCATTTCAAATTATACTGAAACCAATTGCGTAATGTAAAAGGTACAGTTGTAATAAAATATATAGAAAATTACTGCTCAAAATTACGATTTCATTAATGAGACTTCATGGCGTTTCCGTTTTGATTATAGAACAGTTGTCTTTGAACATCTTCAAATAAAACCAAAATGACTCAATACCTTTTTATTTGTACAAAAAAATTCTCTTATCAAAAAAAATTCTTAAAAAATAACCTATGCGATAACCACGTCTAGCCCGTTTTATTTTAAAGAGCATTGTACTAATATAAGAAATAATGTATATCTCTTAAGATCGCATTAAACCCCTGTTCTGTTGTTTAATTTAATGTATGATTGAATAAATCGTAGAAAAAACTTATTCCTAAGCACCTTGAATTTCCTAAGAGCAGATGTGAATGCCATATGCAGCAGATGAGGGTGTTAGAAAAAATAATTGACCCTTACATCACGCTCACGTTTATAAAACAAAAATCCAATACCATATATACATACGGTTCAAAATCGCTTGAAGAAACCCCTAGCTTACCTTTTATAAATAATTTAACTTTATTCACGTTCTAAATTTCAAAATTTGATATATCAGATTGCTAGGCCATAAGGTTGAAAATTCTGTGGCTGCCACGTGTCGTCACAAAAAATTCTAATCTAACATCAACCAAATGTTGGACAGAACTTTGCACCTGCTGTTTCTATTAGAAATTTGTTTAGAAATTCTTTAATTGGGCTCTCCTGACCGTTGAATGATAAAAAACCTTAAATTTAAGGGCCTTATAAAATGGCGGCTGAATAATTTGGAAATTAGGTTGTTTGAATAGCTAGTTTCATATGATAACTGCTTCGATGTATTTCATATATAATCATTTCATATATATATTAATTCTTATATTCTTATACTAGGCTGAGTGTGCTATTATATACTTTATTCTAAGGAGTCATCAATATCACTTATCATATACACAATTATTTTTGAAACCCAAAAAACTAGTATTTTCCGCGCACACGCCACTTACCGGATGTGTGCTCGTAGCATAATATTACTTCCTCTAGGGATATAAATAAACATCCCATTACAGCCAGATGTTCCCCCCAGCTAGGAGTTTTTTGGAAGTATTTTACAAAATACGTCCCGACCGCCACGGGTTTTACCGTGTGGACAATTTATAGAAAATTCGCTTGCTTCGGCTGGAAATAAATTTTCTATATAAGAAAAACATCGCGAAGATCACGGTATGTACCGGATCAAGAGTCAAACAAATCCTATTTGATTGACGTTTTCGGATTTGACATATTAAAAAAGAAAGGTAAAAAATTCGATGGCGAGACATAAATGGTAGTTTAATTTTAAAAAGCTAAATATTTAATTTCTTATGAACAAAAATATATTTTACTCTCAAACAAATAAAGCCTACAAAACGATTTCTTTTATTTTAAACGTCGGTGCCATTAAGAAAAACGTAACTATATAAAAAGAGGACTGATAGATTCCAGCGCACACCTGGCGTATGAATGGCAAGAATGTTAATCTAGGTTTATCGATAACCACACTTTTAAGTATTACTTTGTTGTCTTCTTATATTTTTCTCAATAATGTTTTTATACCTTTTTATGATATTTGAATCAATATTTATATTTAAAACTAACTCTACATTTCTTAATTCCAAATATATAAAAGATATTTTCAAATAAATTATTATTATTAAACTGAGTTATTTCAAAGCATTCGAAATCAAATACGATTTTGCAAAGGTTTCTCTTATAAAATCGTACTATTTAAAAAACGCAATAAGAACTCTCAAAGTAGTTTCGTCTTATTTAAAATGATTGCAATGAGGGCTTCGAATATTGAAATATAATAACAAAAATATTGAATGAATGGAAATTGCTAGGATATTTGCTCATCGCGATATCAAAGCGGACATTAATAGGGAATTTGTGCGAGGTGCGAACATACTTTAATATTATATATATCAACAATATCAAAGATATTGATATAAGAGATGATAATATAAGAAAAGAAACACAAAGATTATCATGTTTCGGTGCAATGTTGTTTAGTGTCATATAATTCCACAATGGAACATACGTTTGAAATCAGTGCCAGTAACTTATTGCTGGTTCTAACTCAACAACCTGCAATTAATCACTGAGCAACAGAAGCTTTTTCTCAACAATAATAATCGTAGAGGAAATTTCATTTGTAAAATTGGAGAAAGTTCAAATTTGTTGAAAATTTCCAAGGGCGCGAAACCACCGTAACCCCCGATGAGCTAAGAAATTTTGCGCTGATCCAATGCCCTGGTTCGCGATGAGGGTCTCTTATCAACAGTCTCGAAACACCACTTTCACTTAACAAAGTTTTCTATTACGACACGCCTTGTGCAACTTCATCTTGCCATGACTTGAAAAACCCTCTAGAGCATTTATATTTAAATTCTTCCTACCCTTTCTTATTTATTTTTCGACCAAGAATATCTCGTTATATAGATTAAAGAAATATGAATAGTTGGTCATTATATACTCATACGAGTAAGAGAAATGTGTGTAGAGAGATTATCAAGTTGGTTTGTTACGGTTAGATAATATCATACGTTAGATTAATATTATGTATTCGCGTGTTTGATAATGAAATTTTACAAACAAGAAAAAGCTTTTACTAGGTTTGCTTTCAGCTTTGGCAATTTGTATTTGTAAAGAAATTATATGGATTGTCAATTTTTGTTTATGCTTCAAGTTCGAAAGTTATTTATAGCCCAGGTTCTCCAGATGAAATAAAATAGTTAATTCTTAGAAAATAAGATATGTAGTTGGAATACCCTTTAAACTTTGAAATTAAAAACTCCTTAGATAATAGAGGCTTGGCCATTGCAAATACATTTAATCATGACCGCAGGTGCAGTAGCGTGTTTTATATTAATAATGTTACTGCGCCATGGCTTCGTATACGTACTATATTGCTCAGTTTATTACAAAATGTTGAAATCTAAAAGTGATTAAAAATCAGCAGGTGTGATTTTAAATTGTATGTGCATGTAAATTATGCAAATTACTAAGATTATTCGAAAACCAAAATGCCGTAAGGCCGGTATTGAATCGGCACATTTTTATTACTACAAATTTATGAACAATTTGTAATGATGATTTCCTATTATTCAAGGCACCTTTAGCCTCAATAAATTAGGCTTCAATACATTAATTTGTCATTTTGAAAATTAAATAAAGGGTTTATAACATCCAGAAATATTTTAGTAAATCTGTTGTGTGAAAAAATATAAGTACATATTTGTGGATTTGCGATAAAAGATTTGAGATAAAAACTTCAACGCAAAGAAAGTGTAAAGAGTCAAAAATTACAGTAAAGGCCGTACTATGAGAAGAACGAATATATCTGAGAAGATTTCGACTTATAAGCGTTGAGATGTCAAATCAAAACGTTGCGCTTGCATAAATGGATATTTTATCACATATCAATATCAAAAATGTAAACTGGAATAAAGAAATAGTTTTAAAAAGTCGCATATGCAGTTGGCCGTCGCAGTGACACAAAAGATATAAACACCATTATATTTTATATAAAGTTTAAATTAAAATCATTGTATTGTTTTGTTTGTGAAAACAATGAAATTGACCATAAAGAGATATTACTTCATTATTTTCTTGATAACTCGGTAAAATTATAAAATAAGTTCGGTGAATCGCAAATATATAATTCAATATTGTCTGACTTACTTCAAAACGTCAATTTCTTGTCTTAATCGGGTGACATCGGACAAATGCATGGTTTTCAGGATCTCAATCTGCTCAGCCATCGCCTGAAGCTCCTTTTTAATTTGAAGTTCGGCTCCATTCGCAGTCCATAAACATAATAAAACAACACAAAAGTTCAAGCACTTCATCGCGGTAAGTTAAGTTCGCGAGGGGGTTAATTCGGAGGCGTACGTCCACCTCGGGCCACTCTCGCTACACGAATGCTCCGCCGCACGACCACAGCCTTTATTATACACTTGGGGGCTGCGTTTTAAGCGCAGATGCGTTCAACAGTTGTTGAAGCCTGAAGCGGCGAAGCCTTCATATGCACCAATCACAACCTTATTGACGCTTCGACTTATGATTCGTATCGGAGACGTTATTATTTAAATAAGTCAATTGCGTCGCCCGCATTATGTGCAAATGTTTATTTATGTTTACGGGAATAACGTTAGCTTAAGTTCTATATATCAGGAATGCACGTGGAAATATGCAACAGAGGAATAAAATTGTGATGTATTCTGTGTACAATAAATACTATTACAAACTTGTGGCATGGAAGAACCGCTATGTATAATTTGCATTAATACCTTCAATGCATTATTAGCATTCGTACACGAATGTGTAGAAATACACATTCGTTTTACGACAATCAACAACATTAAATTGAGGAAATAACAATGCTGATTACTTATTTCTTAAACAAATAGTTACAACAAATTTACTAAAATAATTACAACAAATTTACTAAGTTGGTAGGAAATCCGAGTCAAATAATACTTATTTTGGGAAACAATTCTCACACACATATATAATTTATTATTAACCATTAAGACGTTATGCATACTGACTTATACAATATACACTTTAAAGTTCAATTAAATTATCGGTTTTCAGCAAATAAAAGCTCAATATATAAGTATTATTAGATATTTGTATACTAACTGTATGTATTGTATAATAACTGGCAGTGTATGACTCTCATCCCTGTGGTCGTAGGTTCGATCCCAGGTCGCATAGTAATGCATCATGTCGCGTATCAACACAAATTTAACTAGAGTGTAGCGTAGTGTACCAACTACAATGTAGCGGTATGCACAATCGTTTCGTTTTACGTTTTAATTACTCAATACCTAATGACAAATATTAAAACGGGGTATTTTTAAATAAACTTGTCTTTATATATATATAAAGTTAAATTATACATTATGTAGTCAAATCATAAAGTTCAAGTTCTGTATTGTATTGTATTTTCTGGATAAAACTCATTTTAGCTGTGTGATGAAAATAAAGTAATTAATATTTTTATTAAGGGTTTATTTGTTAAATCTCAATTTACATTCCATTCCACTAGTAGTTGTTTGAAAAAAAATAAACCAATACACGTTCAATAAAAAATGTGCTAAATACTCTGAATTTTGCGCCGTAACTTGATACCGTGAAACCAATAAAGCCTGGATCGCCAGAACCTACACGTAAAAACCAATACTACGGCATGTGGCGATGTTTTGTAACTACATATTAAAATTATCCAGATATTTTTTAAGCCAGCATATTGTACGCAACAAGGTATGCCCAGTGGTTCCAAGCCCTATGGTATGGGCAAATAAATGTTTGTGTATTTATAGTTTTAAGACCTACTCGTTTGTCTTGTTTGCCAGATTTTTACTATTTTCCTGGGATTCAAAATTGCCGGATTATACATACTGTGCATAACAAACAGTGACTCCAATCAATGAAGAGAATCATGTAATTGTTTAAGTTGAATTGTACACAGATGGAGTATTAAGGCAAGATTTTAATTATTTAAGATATTATTGTTGTGTCTAGACTTGTTAGCTTTTCTTCCCACGCAGCTGTCAGTGGGTAGTTATAATAAGTAAATAATTGAAAAATACATTTATATTTTAAAACTCATTTATAAAAATCTAAAGATGGTTAGTTAGGTTAGTAAAGGTTACACGAAATTAGGCAACGTTAAACCAATTTAATGAGCTGTCAGATTTTTTCTATTTGAAGTTTGACAGCACTCGTGTCGAGGTTGTGTATTGAGATATACATTACAATAAAACAAAACAAAACAAAAATATCTTTATTCATATATCTAAACAAGTACACTTATGAACGTCAAATAAATTAAATTAATTGTGAATTTACATTTTCTGCCAGTTCTCAAATCAAGGGCGTAGAACGGAAGAGAAGAACTGGCAATAAACTCTCCGCCACTCTTTTTTATCGCCAAGCTTTTTTACACAACGTTTTTAAGGAGCTGCAACCATAACACCATGTTTCATATGACATCTTGAGTAATCAAAAATAATAAAGTAAATTAAAAACAAAGATTTGTCCTCTATCAGCAGAAAGCACGCTGAAATTGGAGCACGCACTTACATAATCGTGGGAACAACAGGCAAATACGTAATATGAACTTATACGTAGTTATAATGTAAGTGTAGAATGTTGGACTTGTACACCGGAAAACTAATCACTCTGCTAGGGCAGCGAGAAAATGTGCGGTGGCATCCAAAACTAGAGAACGCCACCATTACCAATGCCGGGTAACTCCGTGTAAAATAATAAAAATCAACTGGAAACATAAGTATGAATTTCAAAATGTAGGAATCGGTAAGGCTCAGATTTTTCTTATCATTTTGCAAAACTATATCATTAATGTATTTAAAAGCTTTTAGTTAGCTATTAATATTCTTTGTCTTACACTTTCATCGGCCCATGTACTTTTCGCTTCTGTTTCTTTAATATTTGATAATTTAATCATATTTGACTTTTATATTTATTTCAACGAATTGAAATTTCTACCTCATGTATTCGCGCTATTAAAAGTATACACACGTTGCTATAGATAGGTTTGTTGTTTTAAATAAGGTACTGTATAATCAATTACATAACGATTGAATAAATGAGTGAGGAATTTAAATATTTACACGCCGCGAGGACTTCGATCTAATATATGTATATTACCAGACGGTTTTATTGTAACTGGTCGATTTTACCGTTATCAATTTTCATTTAAAACTAGACTTTACCTTAGTCTACAAGCTACAATTAGTTTTTACGTTAATTTTTTATACTCCAAGCTCTATAAGCCTCCGAGACCAGAGTCACCACAGATTTCTGATGATGAACTGTCGCCGACGGACAAAAAAATATCAAATCACGTAATATTTGTTTTTTTTTGCTGATCACTTAATCAGCAGACACAATTTGTTAATGTCATGCGTTCCAATTTTAAAAGAAAAACGCTGTTGATAGTGACATATTTTCGTTATCCTATGCATTTACAATTCAACTAGTCCGGCTTCATTAAAAACTAAAAGGAGGGCTCTTTAAAATTCGTTAACCTAGTTGATATTCAGATGGAAAGGGTGTAAGCCTGAAAGCTTTATATCGCAAGGGCACTTTCGTGATGAGTTGCATGTAGGTTCTTTGTGATACATCCAATAAGCTCTACTGTCATCGCGCGACACATTTTTTTTACCAGGATAAGAGAGTTAAGTATAATGAATTGCGCGTTGAAGGGCACGCAATTAATTTAATTACTGTTGTTTGTGAAGAAATATATCAATTTACAAAGATAAAAATGGGTTGTGATTTATAAAAATATAGAACATCCCATACTATAATATTACAAAAACTAAAGAATTATACTTTTGTATCAAATCAACTAAAAACTTTATGTTTAAAAATATTATCCTTACGTAAACTGCGGTCGTGCGTTAAAATTATAGTGTTGCACCAATTTTTCTTTCGGTTGCGAGTTCTTTATAAATACTTTCTTCTGATGTGAAGGAAAACATCAGGAGGCATGTCTTAAAACTCAAAAATATACGAGATTTGGTAGGCAAAAAAGCTGATCAATTACTTGTCTATTAAAGTACACATCGATGAAATGTTATGGGGTAAGACAGGCACTGTATACTTAGTATTATATTAATTATAATTATTATATACTTATTTTTCTTTACAAAATATTTAAAACGCTGGTTGCGTTTGCGTTGTGATCAAACTCAAAAAATTAAAAACCTCTTTACCCAATGAGTAAATAACGATTTACAACTATATTTATATCTTAATGATCCCTTTCACAGCTTTAAAGCTTAACAGTATAACTATTTTGTGTATTTGATAAGGTGTAAGGAAGCAGTTGACGCTGTGGAAGTGTGTTTATATTTAAAATATTTTTTTACGTAAAGAATCTTGAATATAAATATTCTGAACACCAGACCTTCATTGAAAAAATTTAGTTGTTAAAGCAAGATTGTTATCACGAAATCTAGGTGATGGAAAACTGTCTGCTAGTTACAATATCATCTCTTGAGCTTAACGCTTAGATTAGAATCTAGGTTAACTAGATCAATTGCTACTTATGCACTTATCATAGTTCAATCTTCAGAGCGATCTTACAACATCTAAACTTAACACTGTGAACAAATGAAACTTGTGACATGTGAAACTTTATTAATTTCGCTCAATATTTCAGATAATAATGGACATATCTGACTCTAAATTAAGACATAGAAATGTATGTAATATGCAAGTTCTGTTAATACTGTCACTTTATTGACCTAGTCACTCACAATATCTCGTTTACGACTTTTAAGTTCCGGATATTATTGAACTCGTAGGTCACACTACATTATCATAATAATATAATGATGTTACAACGTAAACACCTAAGACGATGTATGCCTTCGTGTGATGTTTTTACAGTCTAATGTATATATTATAACACGTCACGCTTCGGTTAAGTCAATAGAACAGATATGATATTAACAAGACAATACTAAATTAAGTTTCAAAATGGAAAGTGGGCCTTAATATAATACGCACGTTTCGCGGTACGGGAACTTGTTAACTACAAAAGCTCCACTGTAATTCAATATACTTCGCTAATGACGACAATATGTTTTCGTTCTAACTCGCAGATACTAAAATACGGAAAATGCAGTAAATTATGATTACATATATATTTCAATATACTATAAATTTTCATGCACTACTGAAATAAGTTTTTACATTAACAATGAATACAAATTACAAAAATTCCGAATACCAATCAATTTAAAAGAAGTAAGAAGTTCGTATTCGTGCACACATATTTTGATACTCAAGTCGAGAAGGGCGTGAATTAGGGAAGTGGAACTTCAATCAGAATCTGAGTCGACAAAAGCTTTCATTCCGAAAAAGCACTGCACAGAAATTAATAACTCCCATTTCACTTTAATTATACAAGAGTAATTTGACGGTTTCTATATGGTTTGTTATAAATCAATGTCTTAATATAGAAACTTTGTAAGAATTTTCGATTGCCATTATTTCTATTATAGTGAGATATAGTAGCATGGTACCTGGGTGACCCAAGAATTAAAATATGCCCACCGCCATTGCGATTTTTCTAACTAAAAATTTAAAAGTAGTCAGGAAATTATTTATAAGATTAACCGTCGAAAAGTAACATTATAATTAAATATAAGTGTTCACGTATAGAAAATAGTGACCTCCATAAAAATCCTAATTTTTGGTAGAGGAAAATGGCGAAGTATTTTCAATATCAAACCCAATATAATCCTCAGAGATTTGTCAAATACAGTCAATAAAATATGGCACCAACTGTCTTGCCAGGTGCATCTTAACAGATACTCTATAATTTATTCAAAGGATGAAAATATAGCCCACATTGGATATGCGAGAACTTTTTAACATAATTGAACCATGCATGACACATGTTTTATATGTTTCGTATCTTTTAATGCAGATGTTCGGACGGAAATTAGGGCTCATATTGATTGTGTTTTGTATCACTACAATTATACCGATGTATTCATATTGTTACAGTATCTGCAGCACGCATTTGGTGTATAATTCAGAGGTCCTGGAATCATCATCTTTTTGGTAGGTCAGTGGCTTTTAAACAAAGCTTTATAATTTATGGCTTTCAAAATATTTCGATTAAATTAAGAAGTATTAAAGCATCTTCCGAAATTATACATTTTATTTAATTTTACTTATTTACTATGTAATCCCAATCGAAAGTTACACCGTATCCTTAGCGGTTATCACACAGCAGAATAAAGGCTCGGGATTCGATTCTCGGAAAAAAAGGTACTGTCTGAGTAAGAAAAAATACCTTAGAAAACTTAGTTCGTTTGAATGCATCATCGCTGTTTTGTCATTTTCTACAGTAATATTTGGGAATTATGATGTTTGAATAATAAAATGAAATAAACTTACAGGGCTGAACTTCTTATTGTAGGAGTGGATTAAAATAAGCTTAATATTCGTTTATTATTATTTCAGTTCCTAGCGGAAATGCTGTAACATCTAGCTGGATACACAAGGATTCTAATTATGTATGGTGTTAATAAAAAAACACTATACTTACTTTAGAGTAACAAGAAACTTAAGTTGTGCACCTTTACAATGTACTTTCACCGGCAGATCTCAGAATAATTTTAATATTGACAGTTCGCAGCTGGTACACTTGAAAGCATTAAGATTAGTGCGTGCCGCGTGCCTCTATACTTTTGGCAAAATACATTGTTATTAAGGACAGCTGCAAGACACGTTCCTATTAAAAAATGGACGCCTACCTGAGTTGATTTTTGATTTCAATACATTTACGGTTTGGGTTCATTATGTTGGATTCCACGTGCATCATTTATTTTAGATAGATAATTCAACTGAAATAAATTAACATTATTTGCATTCTGTATTAGATACATTATTTTGAAAATCAATAATCCTTTATGAAGTATTCAAGTTAATAGTTAATATTGAAGTAATAAATGTTTAACGAACTGAAATATATATGTAGGTACGAAAAACAAAGACAAAGACAAAAAAAATAAATGCAAACCCACATAAGCTGCCAGTATTAATCAGTTTTATTTAGCTAGCCATTAAATATATATTTTTTAAATTAACCTACCTACTTACCTACTTTCCTGTTGACGGATATATGTACCCAACTTTAGTTCTGATGACAATGTAATTAAATTTATTTGGTTTTTTTTGTAAATTAAGATGGCAGCCGCTACAAAATGGCGGATTACATTTTTATCACTATTTGCTGAATATCAAATGAAAGTGCTTAGTTAAAATTAGATGAATTAATAAAGATCTATATGAAAATCAAATGTTGCAGTCAACAAGATGGCAGGTGTTTTTTTACAAAAAAAAACTAAGTGATCAATGCCTTAGATTGATGAGGAGAGGGCTGTTATGACTGGTGCCTCAGCCTACCGAAATATTTTTAAGTTTTTTCTTATTGGTTATAAATCATATTATTCTTTGGTTAAAAGATTTTTACGTTAACTTAATTAATGTTTTTAAACTTTCCTACAAATATAAAGTACGATGATTGAGACGTCAAATGATTCGGATTTTAACGTTTGATGAAGATAGCTTTTAAGTCTACATACGAGTCAGCGACAATGATAAGACTTGTGTAAATGTATAAATAATTAGAGTACAATACAACCTAATCGTAACGGACGATAACCGAAATGTCAAAATTATGATCCTAAATTTGTGGTATTAAAGTGATAATACGTTTTTGAGTAAATTTGGCTTCATCACAGTCACTGTATTAGTGTCATTCGACACATGCTCACTTCTCGCACATCTGTCCTAAGATACGTCAGGGTACCTTTGCTCCCGCACGGGCCCTTCGCCTCGGACGCTTTCGATAAACCGTACGCGAAAACCGCAATACATTTTTAAAATCGATTAAATATGACCAAGTTAGATTTATTGTACGTTCTTTTGCAGATTTTAATTTGTTAAATAACGTATATATAATATTGTCACGACAAACGACAAGTGACAAACGGAATTAAGGTAACGTAGAAAATTATCAGAGTTTAGAATATGTACCTGCAATTAGTGAAGTCGAGTCTGTTAATAAAGCAACATCTGTGGTGATAATACAATCACAGAAGTAAATTCCAAATATGGAAAGGATCTTCTTCTTATCCGGTACACTCTTGACAGAACGGTCTTGATCGCTATGTAGTAGTGGTAATAGAAGGGGCAGTCGTTATGGAAAGGATAAATGAGTTTTAACAAGGAAGCTTTTTAATAAGGAAGTTTTATGTTCATATCAGAGTTCGAGTTTATTAAAATATGTATACTAAATTCATGTCGATTTCAAAGACTAGAGCTACCGAGCTGGGACTTAATAACTGTCAGAAGCATTATCTCATTCCAAACAATATATTTACCAAAAGTTACGACGTATTTGTAATGAATTATTGCATAAATCATTGACTATATTTCGTTTGATTTGACTCCTGCTAAGCCATGTCAGGCATGCTTAGGATAAGAGTTTTCTTTCTTTACTTACTTTAAAAACTTAGGTCGGTGCTTGGTAGTAGCACACGCTAGTAAAGTATACGTACAGGTGTCAGGTACTAACATTATAAGTAATTTAAGTTTGAGGAATGTTTCTTTATCTTCGACAAGATGGAAAATATACTAACGAACATTTTTACTACTAATTAAAAAGAACCTTAGTTTATTTGATTAGACGTTAGGCTGTGTCTGTGGCTGTTGCCCAAGTGCGTAGTTACTCGTAAAAGTTAAGAAAAACGTGCGTTTATCCAAGCATACCCTTATTTTTATCGAAGCCATAATAGCATTTTGAGTGCTTTTGGTACATTTTAGTCGTCTGTCATTATATCTGCGCCACTCACCACATGCCCGCACATCTGTCCAAACTGCGCACCTTTACAGGGTAGCGCACGAGCTCATCGCATTAGCCAGGCTTCGATCAAAGAACTTGAAAAAATCACACTGATCTTTTAAAGCCAATTCATCGTCATAATTTTTAATATTAAATTTTTTTAATATGGACAATTTGATAGAAATAATAATTCAGTATTTATGACTTAGAGAAATGTATTAGTCTAACAAGAATAAAATATTAAACGTGCGAGTTTTAGGACTACCAGCGTTTAGCTGCAATTTAGAAGGAAATGATGGAAGAAATAATAAAACAACTACATACTCATAAAAAATATCGAAAAATCACATTTATTTTCAAGTTAATGGTTTAAGGAATGTCGTTTTTGATTCAGAAACAGTTGTACAGTATTTAGAGATGTAATTATTAGAGAAACCCGATTAACTACATTTACGACTAACGACTTCTGAATACTGTTCTCTATCACATTTAAAGAAAAACAAACACAGGATTTCTCTATCACAGTTTTATTTTCGCTAGATAAAGGGAGTTTGATAAAGTAGGCCTTAATATCAAAGAAACTATTCGTCGACATCGCGCAGAAACCAATATTATCATTTTTTTTTAGTATTATTATAAATATATATATATATATATTTTTTTTTTAAACTATGGCTTTTAATACCTAAAGAAAAACTAAATTTCATAAATAAATGTATAGTACAATGTATTAAGTGTTTCAGCCTCAAACCCAAACCAGTTCAATGTGTCTGAAATATCTTGAGATTTTGATGCCCTATAGAACTTACACGTCTCATTATTAATTTATGAATGAATGGCTCATTCGTAAATGACTTTGCTTAGTAGAATAGTTAGTTGCTTGAATAGGCTTCTAATTATACGAACGACATTAGGTACTCCTTGCTAGTACAAATAATATTTAATAATTATTGATACGATTACGTATCGTACTTAGACTAGTTGCCCGTTTCGGCCTTATTATGTTTTTTGATAGCCCACCTTGTTAGTAGCTACATACTTAAATATAAAACTAAGAGACTGTTCACTTTTCTAGATCAAAACCTAGGTATTAAACAACTTTTTTTTAGTCTTACTATTTTTCTAGCTATAAAAACTTTCCTCAGTTTTTCGCTTAGCAACATATTTTGAGGTTCATTTTTATTACAAGAAATATATCAGTATATAGGAAATAAGTTTATGTGCATATTTCATGATTTCACAACTAACCATAACTTTCATTATTCATAGTTTTTATGATAAATTTGGATTTTGGTAATTAAAAGATTAGGTGTTATTAAAATTTACCATTATGTAAGTTAAACTAAAACCTAGTAGGTACTAATAACAATATTAACTTATTCCGTTCTACTGTAATAACTAATGCATTTCAATTTCAACTAAACCAACTAAAAACAGTTTTCGGATTGCTTTCGTCTGCCGTCCATATTACACACACGTGGAGGCACAATCCAACTAATTGCAAATCGTTAATATTTGGTATTTTCCTTTTGCGGCTTACATTTATTCGACTCGACATCAAGAGTCTGTGTTGTGTATTTTTCACAAAACCTTGCTAAAAGCCAAAACAATCGAATTAAATCTTATGAACATAAGCCATTATATCCCTCCCATGCAATCCATCTCCAATCTCCCATCGTTTTCAAAATGTGTGGTATAAAAAGCAACTATCAATTCTAAAATATCATAACAATACTAAAGTAATATTTAATTGCGAATTATACGTAGTCTTCACTAGATTTAAGAGCGTCGGGTGAGTTTTAAAATTAATTGCCAAGCGACGATCAGTGAATTCAACAAAACTTAGTTAGCGAGGATTATCCTAATATGCAGGGGCAGATCTAAGTAAGTATTTTTTGGGCTGCCATCCAGGGCCCTGTGGTTAAAAACGGCCTCAAGTCTACACTGAAAACAGTAGGCGATATTTTGAATAAAAAAATATCTGAAATTAAAAAAAACATTCAATCATAAGGCTCGTGCGATGCGCGTCTGTCGAACGGAATGAGAAATTTCCCGTCGCATGTCTTCAGTAGGTGTATTTTTTCGAGTCTATTTCGGGACTTCCTCGTAGCCCAGAGCCCCTAAAATTTACGATCCACCCATGACAGTACGATAGAGTGTACATAACTAGGTATCATATGGGTTTATTTCGTATAACAAGCATGTGTTTTAAACAAAATACTTGAATAGAAATAGCAAATGTAATGCCAAACTTACAATTCAAATAACATTAATTTTGATTGTCAGTTTCAGTCAAAGTATTAGATTCATATTATATATTAAAACAAAAGGTGTGATTAATGAAATTTAACTGACTTGGGTGATCTAAAGACCTATGCCCTAATAGTTATTTAAAATTTGTCAGCATGATAATGCAATTGTTAAATATTTAGATTTTTTTTACGCACTTCGTCTATTTACATATTAAATTACTTTATTAAAAGACATGCTACTGATATTAAGCTATGTAAAAAAATGTGTTGGTACAAACAATTCTCAGTATATGAAATTAATTATGCTTTCTGCTGTTTTTTAGACTTTCTCATCTTCACCTACATTTACTATATCTATCATTTTTGAATGTTTAGGGCCGACTTTCAGAACTAAGTAATTCCTTTAAAACTAGTAAAATCGTCTCCAAATTAACCAAAAGGTATTAAAAATATTTAAATTGATTATGTACTAATTTGAAAATTCTTTTTTTTTCTTCCAAATGATATTAGAATAACGATGTTAACAAAGTATTTTAAAAGACCAGATATATTTATGTTTTTCCTTCAATATAACAATAGTGACATAGAATTCAAAAATACATTATGAATAATAAGGAGACTATATAATGTAAATTGAATAATGGTTGGAACAAGTTGGTCTAAGATTTTATTTATACAGCTACAATGTATATGCAAGTTATCAGTAACAGCAACCTGTACATCGATATCGCTGAGATCGCGGCGACACCTGCGCCAGCGCACCTGCCGCCCCTGATTCGCCAAAACGACCAGTCGGACGCGTCACCTGCCCACCGTAGATACTCTTTGTCGAATATTGATTGTCGATTTACCATACATATCTTAATAGCTTTTTGAAGGTTGTTTGACTCCTGTTCATCAATTTTCATATAAGTTTGGAGGCTATTGATATTTCTTTAGAGGGATTTTTGAAAATTCCGTACTTATTCTTTCTGAATTTGCATTAAAAGCCTCAAATACTTGAACTCCATTTATCAGCAGCTAAGTAATTAGCACTTTTAGATTAATCGCTGAGAAAAAATACAAAAATTTCACAGGTGAACCCAACAAAGTTATATGATCACGAAGTAATTAAGACCCATTTGTCGCATGGCAAGCCAAGTTTAACTAGGGCTGTAAACATTATTATTCCTTATATACACTCGCTACGTTTCAATTACGTAACATTTTGGTGATGGACATAGCAAACAAACAAAACTAATTATAAATTATCAAAACTTTAATACATATAAAATATTCTAATTCACTTGCTATAAGCAATAAATTGTTGTATTGAAATGCACAGATCTTTAAAATATAGGTGGAAAATATATCAGAACACCTGCTTATTTGACCTTGTGCTTTATTTCTTGGATTCTTCTAAATATAAATAAGATGAAAAAATAATATATTATCACTTGTGAGAGCCCTAAATACTTATCACATTGTTGAGGCGCATGCGGTGAAGCCTATCCAATATTAATAGGGTTTCATTATAAAAAATACAAAAGCTGAACTGAATTTTATTCGATGGGACGGATCATACAAATAGTTAACCACTAAATTATACCTAATTTTATACAAAAATAGGAGGTTGTTTTGTTCTTAATCTTAGTATCTAAAATGTAGTTAAAAAGCGAAAAAAAAAATATTTAGCGTTATATAACTTAAATATATATATATTATTATATATATATTATATATGCTTTTCAAACAAAAATAGAGACCCGAAGGCTTCGTCTATTCGAATTAAGACCGATGTTTTTATTTTATATTTGTACTCCCTTATAATGTACTAGCGAACTGTTCTGCTGGACATTATCTATTTCTCGGAAATAGATAAAGTGACAAACTCGGTAATACTGTAATATAGTAAGTGTGTAGTGTAATTGAAAGCTTTTTGTTATAGTAAGTTATACTTCTTTAGGCGCGTTATGAAAAATTGATGAGAGTGAAATTTTAAGTCGCCACTGATTCGCTCATTAAGTTGAGGAAAAAATGCTACCAGCAAAACAGAAATGGAACCTCTGTTAGGGGCACATGCTGGCACGCACGCCGCCTCTGCTCACTGTGTATTTATATTTATAATATTTATCCACATGCTTTGAGTTTCTATATTTAAAACACGTGTTTTCATTTTGTTTTGGTTTCATAATTAATTATACAAGTGCGAATTTTATATGTAGGTCTGAATTATATTTAATTAAAACTTAATTATATAGTGAAGTGATTTAAATTGAATATTTAAATCAATACTAATTAATATTAGAAAATATTTGTGAAAAAACTGTGCTCATCAACCTTCCTAAGTGCAAATACAATTGAGGTTAACTATCCGTATGTATTATTTAGTAATATAAATGACAAAATTATTATTTAATATAGTTAGTAATCATACTAAATATTATTAAATTATTAACGTTAAATATTTATTATTAATTATTTAATATTTAAAAAATGATAACTAAATTAGATAAAACTTTAATTGAAAAATTTGTGATAAAAAGTAAAATCGAACATCACATTTAAATATTTATTATTAAATTGAATGAATAATATAATATAATTATTATTATTTTTCATACGCCAAAGAAGTATAACTTCTAACGCGTGTACACAAGTACACACACTCTTTTTTATCTCTCTCTTCAATATTTATTTTTTGTAATATCTATAAATTACAACAATACTTAATGTTGAAATAATTTATTTAAAAAGCTTAGTACAACTTCCTACGACGAGCTCGATGGAACTTAAAACCAATAGCAAAGTTTGGCCTGAAGGTACATTTAGTTGCACACAGACAGAATTCACAAGAATTGCATTATTTATAATCAGTTATAAAAAGGTTCAGGGTTTGTTGTTTTGTTTATATTATGTTTTAGTTAAGTTGTTATATTGAGGAGTTTTCTATTGAATTAGTATTAAGCTGTACTAGAAATTAATACAATACATAAATTTTTATTAAATAAAATGTTAAATGTGATTTTCCTGATCTGAAGACCGAAGTAAAATTAAATGATAACATAAAACGGATAACATATTTCGTTAAGTGTAAAAAAAAGTACACTTGACTGTTCTGCGTTTTTTTCGACCCTAAAGGGTGGTTCGTCGACCAGTCTGACTGACAGGCCCAGTGACGGATTTACTAGCCGGCTGAGTAGGCTGGAAGCCTATGGCGGCAAAAAGAGTATTTCCCCCTTGCTTCTATTCATCTGTAACTATAGGTCCTACTACTGGTTGAACGGAGGCTTTGAACTGAATGGTTTGTGTATAATTGTATGCAATAAAAACATGGCAATTGTTGAGGCAATGAGAGCAAAAGCTTTACAGCCTAAACCTTGAAGTTTTGTGAATCCACCACAACAGGTCCAAATTTTAATTTAAAGAAAATTTTGCAAAATAACATTTTTACTGCGTGTGATTTTCACCCATGAAGTAAGTAATTTTAGGATTGTAGGTTACAAAGTGTAAACATTAAAAACATCGAAATTTGACGACAATGTGACGCAAAATTTATTTACAGTGCACAATAAATCTTTTTTTCTTTCAATAAACTATTAAAATAGTTGGGACAGGAACGAATTATAAACCTACTTACTTATACAGAACAAAGGACACAATTAGTATTTTTGTTGATATCCTGCAGAATATTGCAAATATCAACCACGGCAATTTCTTTTGTACTTTAGAGTGATAAGAACGAAATCCTATAGTTTTTTATTGCTTATAATAAGTTTGTTATTATAATATAACATTTATCAGCTTTCCGAACCAGCTGAGCAACGGGGTTAGTAGGACTTCATTTACAATTATAAATTAATAATAATTTATACTTGCATATTGAATTTTTATGCCTAAGGTCAAAACTGTGCAACGAAAACCCTTATAGTGAAAATAGGTGTCAGGGAAAGAAGGATTCAACAGAGAAACAGTTGCTAGATTATTATTTGTTGAAAGTATAAACGTGACATATTTCACTGATTCCAATGCTTGCTCAGAATATGATAGCTTTGGTTAAAATTACAATAAAAGACTCTCATAGCAGAAGCCGCTAAATTATCTCCACGATCCAAGTTCATTACTGGGGCTAGTAGGAGTTGATGCGTTGGAGTCATTATTAGAACTGTCATTTATGCCATTCTCCTGACTTTTATCCTCATCAGTGGGACGTCTGCAGAACCCACAATGGCCTTTATTTATTAGCTGTATCTCGAAGTCTTCCATGTAGTATAACTGCAATGTACGTAGTCAATAAATACATATTTTTGCTACTTAAATCAATCTAAAAATTATGTAAAAAAATGAAAAAAAAAACTAAGTATATCGTCATCCTAATCAGGAAGTCAATATTTATTAATATTGAATTTTGTCAGTAACCCATATAAATTGAGTTAAAGTTTCCAACCACATATAATGTTTAGACTGTCCTAATGAATACTTTATTATAAATATTCACAGTAAACAGACAATTTAAGTACGCACTACAAATACATTTTAGAATGTGTCCATCAGCTTCTCTAGAACAACTACTACGAAAAAAAAAATATCTGAATAGATAAAACATGAGTTTCGTGTTTGTAAATATTTAGTAACTTACATTCTGGCAGTAATCGCATGTTGTGACAGGCAACTCGGGTAGCATATTTCTATAGAAAACAGGGGAAAGCCCGTGTTTCTGCTGGACCACCACAGCAGAAGGATTCAGTTGGAGTAAGGCCTTTCGACAACAAACTACAACACCGCTGTCATCATCCTGCGAGAATGCCTTTAATAAAATTTACTTTTCACTATAACGTAACATTTACTGATTTATAGACGAGATTCAGGTATCAGTATGACCGTTTGTCAAATTCAATCTTTACATATTGGAGACACATACTTGACATTCGGAATAAAGGCATCTTAGAAGACATCTAGTTGTTTCCTTCTATATAGTAGGACGACTAATATTGTTATAAACCCTATAAACTCCATTGTAAAGTTTAGTAATATTGCCACATTTTTGACAACATATATTCTCAAAAGATAATATTTAAAATCCAATTCATAGGTACAGTAAGCAAATAAAGAATAGTTACCTCGTCGGTCCTATCCAGAAATGGATCTGACGAATCAATGTCGGGGTTTATTTTAAGTATCTCCGCCCCTTCAGCGCATTTCTCTTCGGGTAAAAGCATTCGATCTATCAAGTCCAAGGCCTCTTCATTTGTAATACCTTCAGCTGGTACAAACTGTACTAAGGGCAGAACTTCTGTAAAACATAGCATGTTCACGACGTCTAGTTGTTTATACCGAATCGCCATAAAACTAAGTTTTATTACAAGTACCACGCAGACTGAAACGATTGAAGATTATGAGCCTAGGAGGCTTTATACACGGGCGCAGAACACGTAGTTAGCTGATGATGTGGAATATATAAACTGCCAAACAGGTAATGCTATACGCTATGTTCGCTGTTGCAAAAGCACAAAGCCTGTGCAAGACGCAATACTACGGTCTTGAAACCGATTAAAGATGCATTCTTTCCACAATAAAGGACTCTTTGTAAATCTATACATATGAGCAATTGAATCTACAATAAAATATATGAAGATAATTTATGATATTAAATTGAAATTTACTAAAAAAAACGCCTTACGAAAATTATTATTTCCTATAATTACCCACCGTAAGGAATCGAATCCGTACGTGCAGTGCGAAATATGACCCCCGTACACTAAATTCCAACTGGATTATACCCTAAGACGTTAATTTATAATAACATATAATTATTGAGCTCATCGTACATAACTGTGACGAGCAATGTGAGCCTTAGTGTGATTGTCGTGGTTGGACACCAATATCTAAAAGAATAAAATTTTAAGCGAATTTCCGCTATTATAGATATCGACTGGGCCATAGAATTAATTTTGTTTGAGACTGCCAATATCTTCAGTACACTCCGCGAGCTGTTAATGTGGATATAGAACAAAATTTGTGCACAGACGTGATAGGATTATGATTGAGACTCGCACGCTTAAGCCATTAGGCAAACACTGCTCTGAATTTGATATATAACACGACAACAGTCTGATAATAATCAGAGTAACTAGCGGTCATCACAGTTTCACATCACCTAAATAAAATTAATCCGACATCCGACCCCGTAGATCTAGAAAGATAAACACTTGGATATACACTTTACAAATAGCAAAGAGTATGTTTAGGAAAATGAACCACTTACCATGAGTTGCCAATGAATGAGCCATCGCGTGGTTGCATCTCGGACAATGAGTGGCAAACATTGGCGTATGTCTGCGGCAACGCCAACACAATGGTGCGACTTCTTCTTCTGGACTTTCGCTTGCGGCAATTAAACCGCCACTTTTCAGCATGAGAAGTTCAACACTTTCCTGTTTAAATACCTTTGATGAATTGAATTGCCAGCATGGACGAAATTAGGCACTTTTTTGACATGGCCCACTACGACTAGATAAATGAAGTTGGTATTAAGTGTCGACAGTTTAGTTAATAATTACCAAATCTACTAAGTATAATCAAGTCATCATTTGTAGTCCGCCATTACCCTTTCTGGGGTTTTAGTAATTTGGAAACCTACGCAGAATACCAGTGTATTGGGACATTAAATCTCCTGTTTAACATTTAGATATAGTATTAAAAACACTTTGTTTATTGATAAATATTTTTATACTAGCTTTTGTTATAAAAAAACATATTTTGCCTTTTTATAATAAACTAATGTGCGGACTTTCAAGATTTATAATTTTTAATCGCTTTCGTGAAATGTGATTTGACTCGAGCATAGCATTCGCAAACATTATCCAGTCCAGCAGAATGGCAATCAAACTAAATCCACAAGAGAATTAAATGAGATTTGTATGATAAATAAAGCCATGTGGCCATGACTATCAATCAATACAGTGAAATAAACTAACTAAACCATTCTTATCAACGTTTAAGTAAAATATTCGACATACAATTACCGTCAATAAAATATAAGTATATCGTGAAGAAAATTCATAGTCTTTAGGTTAGGCTTTGGTTGTTATCAATATTCATACAAGTGTATACATGAAGTGGTTTCAACGTCAATCAAAACAATCGACAATCGCCAGAAAGCAATTATTATTTTATTAGAAATTGGAACATTGTTTCGTTTACTGTAATTATTAGGCATACTTAAAAAACTCATATTTAAAGATCATGTCAATGAACACAGAATACATATATATACGACGATCCGGCACATTAAAAAAAAGATATATGTTTTCTTAAAAAATGTACTTAATGATTACTTTATTACGTAAAATCACAGTTGTATTTTATCAACAATTTTAAAACAAGGTTATAACGTCCATTTACCAGACCTTGACTGTTCATACTCCAAAATTATAATATTTTCTACCCTGAAATATCCTCCCTATTTGTCTTGCATTCGTAGCTCTAGCCATAATAGACTCTATTTTTACACAGCATACTACTCGCTGTTAATTCAAATAATCATAGAATTATACAAACTAAACTTCGTACTATATGATAAAAAGTACCTGAAACTTTTGTGGAATTTGTAGGCCTAAAATTTTATCCAACATCTTTCGAGCTAATAAGTTTGCATTCAAAACTTTTGCCTGTTTCGCCATGCAGAGGTAGAGGCAGCTGGATCCAATTAAGGTCATAGATAATTTTTGAAAGTTGACTTAACCTATGACTTGTAAAGGGGTAAATCGTTAATATTTAAATAGCGGGCCCAACTGACGTTATCTATAATATATTCGTCAGTAAACATTATATTATTAGTTAGTAAACATATAATTATTTGTAAAAATTACTAGAAGTAATATACACGTTTCTCACCGTTTAAACCTTTGCTGAAAAGCTTCCACAAAAAAGGGTTAAAGTTATGCAAAATCGGTTAAGCCATTTTCTAGTTTAGCGTGACAAACGAACAGTCATATATATCGTGCAAATGGTATGAAAACTTTGAACATTTATTGTTAATTAACCAAGAAACCAGCATAATATACGCGAACAAACATAAATTATGAGTACAAATTCTAAAATCAGTTTAAAAGACAAATTAAAAGAATAACTCACAATGATCTAATCAATTAAATATCTAAAAGCGTGGTTTTAGACCGACCTAGGAGTTAGCTAGAGTTTAGGAGTTAGCTTCAAATTGGATCTCAATTCGATAATTCCTTATACCATATATTTTTATCAATAAAGGATTTTATTTTACTATAGCATATCCTGCAGCCCAAGGCCCTGGGGAAGCAAAAAGCCCAAATGTCCCATTAGAAACAATAGGCGATATTTTGAATTAAAAAAAAAACAGAAATTAAAAAATCTAATCGTAAGTTTGGTCTTGCGTGTATAGCCCCGAAAATCCGCCCATAGCATATATATAAATAATTTAAATATCAACGGAACCGTTGCGAAGCTTTTATTAAATTACTAGCAATTAATATAAAAAATACGATAAAAAAATAATAAATAGCTTACATAATAAATTAATAAGTGAAAGTACAACAGTTGGTAGATAAGAAACGTAACGACTTAGAAATCGATTTATAAATGGGAAGGTAAGACATAAATAATATAATAAATGTAGTAAATTAATAAAAATAATTTTATCATTTGGGTCTGCGATTTTGTTATATCAATTGACTTTCAAAAAGAAAACAGATTAATAACTAGATTACTAGAACTTCTAAGTATGTTTTTGTATTTTGTTTTTACGTGTTATAGAAATATTAGTAGTATGAAATTTTTATTGAGAACATTTCATATCAATGGCCGCATAATGTAAATATTTCAATAAACACAGCAATAATTATTTTTACTAAAGATAATATATTATTCACAAATCAAACGTTAAATATGAACTATTTTTTACCGTGAACATACGAAATGGAAATTTTGTATAACTTTTAATTTTGAGTAACAAATAACTCAAAATTACTTTCACGAATACATCCATTGTTATAACGGCTATACCTATTTCGAAAACATTTTAAAGTAATTGTAATACCGTGCATTGCAGACTACTATTCCTTGAGATATTATATATCAGGCAGTCTGGGGAAACTCATAAATTTCTTATCTGCCTAACGTTTGGTATGAGGTAGACTGTTTTTGTTTTAAAAGGATACAACATAGAAACTCCAGGCGGTGCTTCTCCATCTAATAATGCGAGTACATATCTCGCGGCATTCAGTAGTGCGTCTGGTTGGCTAAGAGAGAAAGGCTCGTGGACGCATCGATGCACGTTGTCGTATGCGTGATAAATACGAGCTAACCGATCATTGTGCGTATACTGATGCAGCAGTGTACTTCGATCCCTGTACGAAATGTATGCAGTCGAAGTATATCATTTTATATCTTAATTATAGTTTGCATTACCAAGAAAGAACAGTATTCTATTACGTACGTTCTTTTGTCTGTGGACTATATTGTGCGCATAGCACTCGCTCGTACGGTGAAGCAAAACATGTTGTGGAAAATTACTTGACTTGAGATAAGCACAGAAGGCTAATCACCTACCGATTGCCTTGCCGATTATATATATATATATTTTATTTTTACAATTATTTATATTTTAGTTTCAATATTTATGAATCAACTTGATGACGTGGTAGCCTCGTTTGCGTAAAATAAAAAGAAAAAATATCTTCGATTTTTGACCAGGAATATATGAAGTGACTATGCCTTTATTAATCAAAATCGGTTAAACGGCTGCAGTGCAGTGACTGCCAGACTTCTAAAAAAATAGTACATTAGGCATTAAGATTCTAATTTGATTTCCGAAAAATAAAAGTTTTTATAAGGTAAAATGCACCTTAATAAACAATAAAAACGAAAAACATTTACGATAGCTGTTACTAACCTGTCATCAGCTATCTCCAATATTTGAGCCGCGAGGGAGTAATGCAAGAACCCTGCATCACTAAATCTCTCTTCCATCGCTGCGTTTCGTACGAGCACGTTGAGAACACGTATTGCCGTCTGTGTCTCGCCCGCCATATAATATGCTGTTATGAAAAAAATATACACAATTTTTTATTCTTTTATTTCTTTGTAATATAATAATCTATTTAAATAAAAATAAAAATATATGTCGCAATCAATACGAGCAATTTTATAAATTTATATTCTGGAACTCTAAAGAAAAATGTTGTTTTAAATGGAAGAATTTTGTTTTTTATATTACTAAGGTTTTTATTCCGGAAAAACGAAGAGTGTCTATGGTGGAACATTAATCTAGTTATTAGTATAGTATTGTACTACAATATTTTAATAGGTTTGCTTCAAGGCATATTCAAACTCAAACTAAAAATATCTTTATTCATATAGGTAAGCAAGTACACTTATCAACGTCGAAAAACAAATTAAAGCAATTTTAAATTTACATTTACTACCAGTTCCCAAGTCAAGGGCGTAGAGCGGACGAGAAGAACTAGCAAGAAACTTTTCGCTACTCTTTTTAATCGCTAAGTTTTGAGTCATACAAATTGTTTTATTTATATCAATTCAGTCTTGTAAATACATAATCGGAACACGTTCCAATGAAGTATATGTATCATCAAATTAGGGATATATGGTGAAACACCTGTTCGTAAGACAAATGTTAACTTCTTACCCTCGGTTTGTTTAATGAACTCGTAAATTTTATTCACAAAGAAATAACATAAGACGATCTAAAAGTACGATAAATGAATATGTGTATTATACAATATAATATATGTCTATAATCTTATTAAGTAAAAGTTCTTCATTAACACGTTTATCTTAGGAACTAATCTGGTTTGATTTGATTCACCGTGATTGTCAATGACGTCGTTTAACAATGACGCCCAGTTAAAGATACCAGTTATATATATATATAGCTATAGCATTCGTGTATAGGTGTTTATATATATACCTATACACGAAAGCCACGATGCCAATCTTTTAAAATTCGGTATGGCCTTTTCTTGAAGGACCCTGAGTCGAATTTGTTCCAAATAGTAGTGGTGGGATAAATATAATAATTATGAGGAAATAAATACCTCTTTGAGCTTCAACAAATTTATTTTCCTGCACCATTTGATGCGCGTAAGGTATGTAGACATCTTGCTTGCATTCTGGGTGTTCGCGTGCAAGTTCGAACGCGCGCGGCCATTCGCAGGCGTTCACGACCAATTGCGCAACCCTCCTGTTAATAATAAACAATAAACACATACAAGGGTTGCCACGCTTCGACAGGATCTGTTAAAAATCTAAAGGCCCTCGTTTACAGTACAGTTATTGTATATTTTTATAAATATGCAGCGATATCTACAATCAGCGCTTAAAAATCACACCCTATAATGTTATACCCTGAAATGCGCTTGAAATGGTTCCGGCAGCCAAGGCTATGTAGAAGTTTGGCCGTTTTGTTTGGAGGCACAGTACACCATCCTTCCGCCACAAATACTTATTTACATTTGTATTTAATTATTTTGCATGGTGTGGTCCACGCTCCGCGCTCGCTCTAATCCAGCTCTCGACTAGAATCCAAGACAAACGTAAACGTGCTCGTCCGAAAAAATATATTGGTATTATTGTAGAGGCGAAGGAAGCTGGGAAATGACTGATCAGTCTGGAGTTCTTAGCTGAATGCCCATAGCCCGCGACATAGGGAACATATAAGTAAGGTATAACTCATAGTTCTCTTACGATACTACTTCTACTCTTTGGTCACGTTAAATATTTTATTTTATGCTATTTATTTTGTATGTATGTGATAATTTATAATGTGGTGCATCCATGAAGAAAGCGAAGTTTCACTAAATATCTAAATATGAAATCAGGAGATGGTTGATGCCAACAAATGTTGCAACAGTACCAGATTAAAAGGCAGTCAAAGTGTCCATGGGCGGCGGTATCACTTAACATTAGGTCAGCCTCCTGCCTGTTTGACCGCTGTTCTATAAAAAAAAATCTCTCAAACCTTCGAAACCTTTGCTCAAATTGAAATACTCGATTCAAATCGTTGACTGTCTCAAATATACATACGAAATTTATAGTTCTTGTAAATATAGGCCAACAACCTCACATACATACCCACAGTCACAGACCAATCCCGAATATTTTTTTTATATAACTGGCAACCAGCTTCGAAGGGCCAGTAATTTATTGTTTACCGGTTTTTATTTGTAACTAAACCATATCTATAACAATAGTTTATATAAGGTATAAAATTACCTATAATCTCCAAGGCGCTGGTACACATCTGCAGCAGTTGCATATTCGTCCGTAGTCACCAACGCTTCAGCTAAGTACCGAAGCGACTCACTCGAGCCCTTGTCCATTTTACGAGCCAATTCTATAAGCCTAGTTTGGTACAAATAACAATTTTAATATACAGGGCCGAGAGACGCCCTCCTGTACATACGTCTTTAATATAAATAAATCATTCATCAATAGACTTTAATAATTTTTTAATTTACATAATTATACCCCTACACGCCATTATATTATGTTCCGTTATAAAAAAAATAGTCTAAAATATTTCAAATACGCCTAACGTTTAAAAAAATTTAATTTAAATAATATTAACAAAATGAAAATGTGGCCATTGTGCAATTGAATAGACATAAATTTTAAGGTGTAATTTTTTTTTGGAAGAAAGATTTGTTTACATTGAATCGTCGAAGAAATCACAATTAGAACCTTACGTTATCCCTGATAAACAGTGTATAGAAGATATAGAATACTATTATTCAAAAAAGTAAGGCTTCCTCCATTTGAATGATGTGAAAAATACCAAAAGATATTACTAAATCACTAACGCCGAATCTGTTTACAATAAAGCAGGATACAATAATACAGTTTCACAAAGACATCAATATCTAGAAAAAAGTCCGCGACACCGTAAGTTTAACAAAAAAATATTATATAAAAGGCTATTTACCGAGAAAACAACTAGAATTTATATAAATTTACTTTTATAATAAATTTAATATTGCGTCAAATTTGCAGCACTCACATGTCCCGTTTCCCGCTCTCAGCCAAAATGGCCACCGCGTTCCGTACGTCACCTGCGGCGAGATACATCTCAGCCGCGGCACGTGGTTCGTTGACCCGACGCGCCCATTCCGCACGTCTACGTGTCAACGCCGTCAAACTTTCACCTTCGCTAACAAACTCCTGAAATAACACGAAAAAATCAGCAAAAATCTGAAAATTTTAGGCTTATTATGCTTTTTAAAAAAAAATAAAATACGTTTATTTTGGAACATAGGATCATAAGAGTATCACTTATTCCACGTCATTAAATTCGAGCCTGTTGGCATCCCTACTCATCGGCAAAGAAGACAGAAGGTGTTGGCCGAGAGAAAAAGCCGGCGTAAAAAACTCTTGGTACTCTTTTAAAAAAAAAGCAAATCATCAAACAATTCTACAATATTTAAAACAAATATAGCATATTAATTAGAAGTAGCCTGCCCAGCACTAGTCCCAGGCCCTTTTATCAACTGGATAATCAAACCAATTCTTTAAACAAACTTTATCGAACCAATTCCACTTACAGTTCTTCAAGAAAAGAACGTACCAATTTTTAAAACGCCGGCAACGCACTACCAAGTTCCCTGGCGTTCTGAGTGTTCATGAGCGGCGGTATCAGTTAACATCAAGCATGCCATTTTACCCTCTGAATAATGAAGAAGAATTTATAAAAAAAAGTCGATTCAGAAACTTGTGAGCAAAATTCAAACTTCTGTGATCTACAACGAGCTCAGAGTACGCCGATAATTTACGTTTACGATGTATTTAATAATATTGTGGCAAAAGCAAAAATTTGCCAGTACTACAGTGCCTTTGCTCAATGTGATGGGTACGTCAAAAGCTGACAACGTGCGCTGACACTACATATGCCTTTGGCTAGAACTATGCTTTTAAAACGGGCACAAGTTATACCAAATTATAGCAAAAATGGCAGCGAATTAGGTAACGGAAGTTTTGGTTATGGTACGTTTAAACGCTTGCCAAGCCTTGGCAAGCATCGACAATAGCAAGCATGTAAAGAGGGCGTTTGGCTTGGCTTGCGTGGGCTGGTGCCTGCTTGCTTCCGATCCATTCGAGTGTCGGGTTTTTTACGCAGATCAAGGGGCGTTTGCGGCAAGCGCTTGCGATGCATTTACATGTTGGTCCGCGTTTCTAGCCATTGTGATCTCGCGGCGAGAACACGCTTGCTTGATTTTACAAAAAATAAATAAAAAATGAGTTGCTGGTCGAATCAGATTCTTTTATTTCTGGAACATAACCAAATGGAACCATGCACCTGGAATCCGATGTAAAAAAAGATCATATCATATTATGGTATGATGATGTTTAAAAGTACCAAATGCAATAGCCGTCACAAGTTCGGTGTCCGCCATGCTTGGATGTATTGCAGACTGACGCATTCACAAGCGTGTAAACGCCTTTCAAACGCCAAACGAGATTTGTGGAGGCTTGGGACTGTTTGCAAGCGTGTAAACCTAACATAATGTTTCATTTCTTGTGTATTTTTCTTAGTCTTCTTTGTAATATTATTTTTATAAATAAATAAAACGTTCGGCTTAGAATTGTACATGAAATGAGCTTCCTAATTTTAAACAGGCAGGCAACGCACTACTGCCGAGCCTTTTAGTCCTTTGCCCCCTTCCCCTTTATCTATTCTTTTAGACGCTAGTTTTGTACGGACACATTATCTGTAGATTTCAATCATTTTAAGAGTTGATAAATCTGTACTATACAGAGTTCTATAAAATTGAATGTGATAAATAGGGTAAATCTTAATACCTGTGCTTTTCCAAACATACGTAGATCGACGTACATATCGAGGGCTTTCTCACCTCGTGCCAAGCTTTGATACGATCTTGCTGCTTCAGCATATCTTCCTCTATATGCTAATACATCTCCAGAAATCACAGCTTTACTCTCGCCATTATCTAGACGTTCCTAAAATTAAAAAAAAACAATGTTTTTTTCAAAGGATTTTCTCAGTCGGACCGACAAGTACAATTTCACGTGATAAATTAATTAACATTCAGACAATTTAACGTATACATTTTGATTTTTTTAGTTTGGCAATCTCCGAATCGGAAAAAAATCCGAATCAAAAATAAAACCTAAAACAAACCTGTAATTGATCGATAAGGTTTAAAAAAACAATATTCTCGCTCCTTTGAAAGGCTTTCCGAGCAACTTCGAATGCTAACTCTTCTAAAGCTGCATATCCAAGTCGCTCCCAATCTGATGATGTTATCCCGAGACACGCCACGGCATATGCTTCACTGGAAATAACGATGGAATTACTTTGATGAACCGCCAAGGGGCTTTCAAATGTGTTGCTGGCATTTGAGGGCTATGCAACTAAAATAAAAAAACTACATGGTAAATTGCATTAGCAAGCCCTCCGGCAATGTGAGTGCCCATGGGCATCAGGTATGCCTTCTGCCCGTTTGCATCCTATTACATAAAAAAGGATAAGTACGTTAGGAGAAGCCTAAATTTAATCAAAGTAGTTGAGATACAGCATTCTGAAATTAATATATAAAAAAATCTTATAATGTATGTGAAACTTTAGTATATGTCAATACATATTATTTAGATTAGATTATAAATGCGTTGGCCTATAACTGTTTCAAAGATTTTTTTTACTTAAAGGCAAAAGTAGCTGATCAGCCTTCTGTGCTGGACACACACAGTCGACTTTTTGGCTTTAAAGCAATTTACTTCTTTACTAAGCTTTCCTTTACCCTAGCATTATGAAATGCGCAAAAATTCCGAAGTCCAAAGGAACGTACGACCAGGCAAGCACAGGCCAGAATTTAAAAATTACACTATTTCAAAAGATTTTTGACATATGCATTAGATCTAATTTATAAAATAAATTACTTGAACATCTTCTGTTGGACATACTGATGAACGGCGTGAGACAATGGCACATTAATGGACTGCATAGCATTCGATTGGAGACAAAAGACACGGCCTCCCTGAAATATATTAAATTCGGAACAACATCATTGGCTGCTCGTAAATACTTCAATAATCGCTAAATAAAAAAATCGCTCTAAACTGTTTAAATTCAAACTTTTTTTTAAGTATAATCATGATAAACCTAAATATTATCTAGAAAAAATATAAGGCTAAAGGTGTCAAGAATTAATAAGTAAAAGGAAAATATATACATTTTAAAGTTGACGAAATTCTTAGTCAAGAAATTAATACGTGACGTGACGTCAAAAGCTGTAAAAAGTGTATTATTTTGAAAACCGAACAATTTCACATAATTAATTAAAATAGTAACTTATCTCATTCCATCACGACACAAACTCAATTTGACAAAAAGAGATGAAAGAGTACCATTATTTAAAGACTGATTGCAAATTGTAGGTTGCATTGAACTAGTCTTTTAATACGACACTACCAATGGTTTTCCAAAAGGTAAAACAACTCATTTGACTAAAATTTCGATAAATCATACTTTTTGTGCGTAGATCACACGTTTTTCTCTTTTTAGCCTATAGCGCGGGAGAGTTGCTTATAAACTTTGACACGTCAAGTCAATTTGACAATATACACACACGGTCTGTCTATTGTCAAATTTACTTAATATTAACAATCTACGTAAGACGTAATATGACGTAACGCTTTAACAAAGTGATTCCGACTGCTAAGGATATATACCACCATAGCCAGACTGGTACTCTTTAGGTTGGAGGAAGAGCAGATCTATTCTCCAATTGACACTACAATTGACGTCCTCACAAGTGTTTTGTACATTCCAGCTTTCATGATTCGTTTGAGATTGCGTTCACGACACCATTAATCGTGATTTCCCTTTTTATATTTTAATAATATATAAGAGACACACAATAGCCAATAACAAAATACACAGTTATGAAAATAAATATTGAAAATACATAAATATTAATTTAATGTTTAAAAAAAGACAATAGATTGCCAGGTATACCTGGAAACCCACAACGGAGCCATTAAGAGGTTGTGTGGCGGCCGGAAAGTTCCCAGCCTTTATCGAAAGCAGATCGCCGCCAGACAAACATAGCAAATCGTCAAACCATAAATTCCATGACACCGATGATATATTTTCCTCCTGAAATGTAAAAAAATATCAGGGATAATCTGTTTAGAATAAGCAAGCGATGTATTTCGGGCAACCCTAGGTAAGGACAAAAGAAACACTAAGGGTATAGTGCAAACGGCGCATAACTAAAAAATTACAAAATAGTAAAATGAAATTATAGACAACAATGTTATCTTGTACAATTACAAAATCAAATCTTAAATGATGTAATATTTTTATCAGAAGATTTCTCCAGACAAAAACACCTCAAGAGACAGAGTATGTGATCGTTTGTGTGTATGATGTTAGATTTAAAGACTTAATTTTTTTTGGTATTTTATTGACATTGTTATATTTCTTAAGACAACTTATACTGCATGTAATTATACAAATATATTCAATAATTAGATTCATATGTTTAATAAGAATCTTTTATTATGGTTTTAAACAATAATTAGAAATATCGTGAAAGGTCGTATTTTACAATGTACACCAAATCAACCACTGACAACGTACGTTAATCTTTCTATGAAATTATTAAGCGGCGATAGTTCTACCACTGTTCATTACAATGCCCAGTTATTGTAATGTAATTAACTTTACAAAATAAATTAAAATCGTGACTTACAACATACAGTAATTCAGCTGAGGGCAATGAATACACTCGACAAACGGAAACTTCGTCTACAACAGCCAGTCTCGTCCTCGAAACGTTAATGTCAAGGCATCGTACGCAGGCCGGAGTCGTCAACAACACGTCGGAGTTGCCCGTACTGACCTCAACTTGCCATATCTGAAATATAAAAAAATAGTAATTTATAACTTCGGATACTTGTCAAAAGGCAAAATAATATAATTTTATTCCTACATTTTTGGGGTTGAAAATAAAAATATTTTGTAATTGTAAAAAAAACAATACAACGTTTTGGGTATGGCCCTGTGATTTCTGTTCTGTCTGATCTGTTTCGTAACTTTCTTAGTCTAAGGCATGCCTCGGTTTTGTTTATGTACCTTTACCGTATATGCGAATGTTAAATGCGCACATGGACATTAAGTCCATTGGTCCATTAGTCCAACAATGCTCATATTATAAATTACAATTTATATACCTTGTTTTTCTAATAATATCTATATAATGAGTGCACATTAGCCAAAATGGAAAGAAAAATGAATACAGGTTTACAAAACACTGGTCACTTGCTGATATATGAATTGATTTTTGAGTAATTATATATTTAAACACCCAAATGAAGAATGTGTAAACTAAACTTTCTCACATAAAGTGCTGAAACAACTATGATTCCGTTTGCTGAATTGTAGGTATATAAATAATAATTTATTGAAAAAAAAACGCTACGAACTGAGAATTATATTTCACGAGCCTCACTTCGAGCCTCGCAGACATGTGATAAGGTAAGTAAGTATATATTTACAATATTATGTACTTATAGACATTATACTCACTTCGCCATTCAGAAGACCTAAAAGTAATACTTCTTGGAGGCATAAAGTAGTCACTTTAACATAACGAATTGGTGTTGGCAACTCCCAGGATTTTGGAATATTAACCCCGACCATCGTCAATTTTGTGTCCTGAAAATAAAAAACACATTTGTCTGCCTTAAATTCAAAGGCGTTTGTTGAGGGATATTTAAATTAATGAAACTCTTAGGTGGAAGCTTAGTGTGAACTGTCTTTTATCGTTTAAAACAAGGGCTTATAACACAAAATTAGGGGTTCCGACGCTGGGCTAACAAAAAGCTGTAAGTCAACTTCTATATGGGTTCTTAAATCTAAGTGACACATCTGTTAACTATAAAGAATATAAGTGCAGTCGACATAGTGTATGCAGTTCGGAAACATAATTCAATATATATATATATATATTCGGAGATATTTTTGGAAACAAGAATTTTATATTACAGTTTATGAGTGTTTGAAAAACTAAATGTAAAATATGATGTAGGTACTATATGTACGACAAGTCCTACCCCACGCGACTTTACCATACACGGTTGCCTTGTATGTACGCTTGTCATTCATTTGTTCTACATGGGTATACCACCTAAAGATTTCCTTTCCTATCCTTGTCACTAGGTCCTCGTTTATATCACAATAAAGAGTATGTTATGATTCGAATTTAATAAGAATTAGTAAAAATCACAATTTTTTTATAAAACCGCAAAATAAGTTATAACTTTTCAGGGGTGGATCTTAATGATCTCCCGTAGAACAATTGTTAACTGTCCCCTAGTTGCGTTTGATCCACGACTTTTTGGTCAATAAATATTTAAAGAAAAACACTTTTTTACGGATTATAGTTATGTATAATCCGTAAAAAAGTGTTTTTCTTTAAATGTGTAAAAGTTATGTTAATAAAAGACAATACTATAGTCAATAAATATTTTTTTTTCTCTTTAAAAAAAATATCTCTTTTCGTTGTAGGTATATAGCAAATTTGGATGCTCGAAATTAACAACTTTTTTTATTTTATTTTTCGTAATCGTAACAAAACATTAAATTAATTAATACATTTTAAATTGTAGTTATTTATCTACCTCATAATTCTTAATTGAATTTCTTTATAGAAAAGTTATTACAATTTTATTATGTTAAAAATTATCTGTCATATAAACAACATTTCAGTATTGATATTTTGTATACTTAGTTCTTGTATTTAATTGAATTATTAAACTCCTAAACTGACCGTTGAAAATGTGTTTTATGTGTAAATACGATTTTTTTGTCTGTCGGCTTCCCTAGTTATTTATAAATAAATTGTACAAATGTTACCTGACAAAGTAATAGTGCATCACTGGTAGCAACTAGTAAGGAACATTCAGCCTTCTGCATAAGCTTTTCTTTCACACGATACATCATCCCGTCTGGACCAGTTTGCTCATAAATCAACACTCTCTCTGGTAATTGCACCTGAAATCATATAGAAATTTTTAAACTACGGAGAGAGCAATCGGAAATCTATGCAGTATATATTTTAAGAACAGACTGCATTCAGAATTGAATGTATGTGCCTTGAAAGTATTTCAAATCCCGGAAAAATCTGACTGGAGCTCATGAACTGTCCTCCGCCAGCAGTCATTAATTTAGCTGCTTAGCCGTTCCATCAGTTCTGCACCAGAACTGGACATATTTGTGACAGGTTTAGGAAGACAGGTTGGGAAAATAATTAAATAGTTTAAGGCTTATCACAAGACATATATAACAATTATTGTTTGGCATATATGCTGCAAATAAATTAAACAACCGAACACGTTCTACGTCCGGGCCGCACTGAACGCGTAGATTGTAGCTCGCGCGTCCGAACACGCACGGAATACGTAAAACCTCGCTAGCGCTCGCCGGAGTACACTGGACGCAATAATTGCTTTTTTACTATCGACGATAATAACGGACTTTACGTATACCACTTAATACAGACTAAAATGACTTCATGCAACCCCTTTACACAATCCTATCCATACATTCAATGGAATCAAAATCGATGTTGTGGTCAAAAGTCTTGCCCGAGTTTAGTGGTTGCGTGCTCTACCTTTTTTAATACTTACTTTTATCTTTCTTTGTTAGACTAGAATGTCAATTGAAATTAAATCTAACTATGATGTTTCACGCGTATATATATATAGTTGCGTAAATAACAGAAATACGAATTACAATACGAACGTTTGTTTCTTTCATTAATGAGATGCCCCAGTTAATACTCACCGCTAATCTATGTTTATATATCGCAATCTTCTGTACTTTATCATGACATTTAATTCTCACTTTATTTCCAGATGTAAGGTGCTGTATTATAACGTCGGTCATATTTTCTCTATACGCATATTTATCCCGGTAGAGACCATGTACAGTGTTCAATACAACTTGGTAGCACCATAGACTGCCATCTTGACAAGCTACAGCCTATAAGAAAAAAAATTAATTATATTATTTCTTTTTAATTCCTCTTTCAAACTCCCACTATTTATTGAGTAATAACAATAATAAGCTTTTAGTCATGTATTATTAGATAAAAATCTAATTGACATTTCTTACGGAACTGTTATATGTTTAATATATATATATATAATACTAGTGGATAGACGCACTGTACACACGTCTTGAAAAAATCGAATACGAATTAAAAACATAGTTTTTCTTTCATAAGCCGAGGTTAACTTACCAAAGTATTGAACGTTGGTGACGGTGTTATTGACCATACCCATTCGTGGTCAGTCGTCATTACAGATATGCCCTCCGCGGTCAAGACTGCCCAACCACCAATGCCCCCGACTAATATCAATGATTCCACTACTTTCATAGATAACGCTGATATACCTGTAATATTTATACAAAACAAGATATAAAATTTGGAAAGAGACCTTGATTTGACATCGCAGCAGCACTAAATTACATTTTTTCTTGTTCACGACACATTATACTTCAAGGTCTTCAGGATCTTGATATACTTATTATAATCAATAAATAGTGTAAGCGTAGTGGCTTCAGAATGCAACTGCCATCCCTTCGTCGATTTCGATCGCGGTTCGACCCCCAGCACCAATGGACTTAGTATCAGCGCGCATTAAACATTCGCTCGTACAGTGAAAGAAAACCACATGAGGAAACCTTCAGGTTCAGATCGATAAATCAACGAACATGACTAGGTCAGATAAAAGGCCGTGCACATACTTGTCTATAAAATAAAAATTATTAAAGAAAGGGACGCAATCTAATGCCAAGACCTATATACGGACAACCATAAATAGAGGTTTATTACTCCATATGAAAAACATAATTTGTATGAATAAAATGACGCGTAGCAAATAAAAAATAGTTGTTCGCTTATCCGCATTAGCCAGGTCGATACACTTTTCGCACAAGCTCTAGCTATATATAACATAACAATGTTTTTGCTTTTTTGCTGTCAAACGCCATAGACAATGTTACTTAAAATACAATTAAGAGAACCAAAATCTTGTAATTAATTAAATCAATGTACATCACTCAGTAGGCCATTAAGATGACGGAGTATGCAATTTTTGATAACGAATATCGGTGGGTTAGTACTAGTAGTTATATACATATATATTTTGATTTATGACAGTGAACATCCCATCCAATCAGGGAATGCAATCCCTATTTCGCTATACCACGATCACGCGAGATTTCGTGCCATTTTTCGAGATCAATCCAGAAGCGTAACATGGCATGAACGAAATAAATATATAAGCAAACGATTATTGTCAGATTCCCTTTAAAGCATCTCCTGTATTGGTAATGATATTAATACCGCAACAATAAACGAAATTATATCAGATGCATTGCCTTTTACAATAATAGTAGATGATTAGAATTTACGCTGGTTTTAAATTAGAAGATACTTTGAGAGCAGCTAAAAGTCCTTCAGGTGTTACTGCAAGATTAGATATAGCGTCATTAATGATAATTAGATCTATCTTAGCAGTTTTCATTGACAAATTTTAATTCTTAGTCCTACATTAACAATCTTGGCTGGGTTTTCCCTATATTCAATGGTATATTATTTTTGTATTAAATGTTATATTGTATTAGATTCGCTGAGGGCTGATAAGGTATTTAATAATCATATAAACGCAACCTCAATTAATATAATACCTATATTTCTCTCCTTGGCAACTTGTTGACCGAGCATATCATAAAATGACAATGTATCAGTCCAGTCTGCAACTACAAGTGTATTTTTAAAGAATGCTAGAGACCAAACAGCAGCATCTCGTTCTATCCTTTGAAATTCATCTCCAGCCTAAAAATGTATATGTTAAAATAATTTCTAATTCATTCAAGGATCCAAATGTGTACCAAAATTAAATTTTATATTTAGTTTAGTCTCCATATTCATGTGAATGAGGAATTAATTATACATAATTTCACAAATAATTTTAACACTCACTGATAACTGTTATACTATGAAATGAACCTACAGCTTAAAAGCATTTAAATACTGTGACAGATTGCACCAAATTAGAGATTCCACATAACCAATCTATTTAGTTTCTAAACTTACTTTATCCCTTAAAGAAACTTTTCCACTTGCCAGGCCTATAGCTAAATATTGTCCATTTAATGACCATGCACAGCTTGTAATTCTCCCTGATACTTTTACTTTTTGAACTGCCTTAACATCAGTAGACCAAAAAGCAAAATCTGACAGTGCACATGATGCTAAGTGGAATGTCACTGGATTATATGCCAGACATTGAATCACTTCACTATGACTGTAGGAAAAAGTTCATGTATTACTTTACATATATTATGTTGTTATTATTTATTATATACATACTGTGTTATAACAACTACAGTACTACACTACACTAACAATTATTTTTCTTTGCTCAAACATATGTTTATAAGGGAGGTCAATGTCACTGTTATTCATCTTATGCAAAAAAATATTTATGTGTAAGACAAAAACCTAATTAAGTTCAAATCCCAATTACCAGCTAATTACTTTTTTAAGTTGAATCGTCAATTATCAGAACACCACCATGTCAAATGAATACTCACGAATATTTAAGGATGCCCTCCATTTTAGAATTCCAAATGATTACATTTTTGTCTGCACCACCACTAGCAAATTTTTTACCATCCCTGCAGTAATCTACTGAATGTACTTGTCCTTTGTGGGCTTGAAGTAATTGGACAAGTGCCCCTTCCTTAGGGTCATACACCATTATTTTCTCACCAGCACCAACTACCAGTTGTGTACCATCAGGACTAAAGCATATTGTTTGTACACTGAAAATAAAATAAGGCGATAAGGTAATCAACTATAAAAACCATAGTGTAGGTTTTTTTGCAACACTATAACGTTAGTTATTAATCATAGATACATTACCAGCTAATATCAGTACAACTGCAGCATGACTAAAATTACTGATTACAATAAAGTAACTCACCTGGAGCAATCTATTTTATCAGCTTCGTGGATTTTATTAACCCACTTCGGTACAGTTCTCATTTTGGAGCTTAAGATTTATTCCATCTTCGAAATAGCAAAACTACAAACTTGAAATCTTTATAGAGTTGTGATATTAATTTATTGATTATTTGTGATTGAGCCACAACTCTAAATAAATTCTTATAATATGCATAACTAAATTATATTCTTATACATGTATGTAATACACATCAATGTTTGGACTTCGATTTATTTTTGTTGTGTTTCATTTAACTGATATTATTGATATGACAATTGACAACCAACGCACAATGGGGCGGGAGTCGGGACCCCATAGTTTTGACCAAAATCCAAATATAAATATATTTTAACTTGACGTTACAATTTACATTATACATAAAATTCCATTATAAAATCTAAGAACAAACATTAGCATAGAATCAAAACCAGAAATCTTAAATAAGTCGATACTTAGTTACCGATGTAAATAGCATTAAAACAAATTCAGTTGCAAATACAATATTCGTAGTGCTTACTTATAATCAATATCACACGCTACTTGGTTACGAGATCAGAGGAAAGGCAAGTAACCATAGTAACGTCTGCGTCGACTATAATATAGAATATTATATCTGAATAGCACCTTACCCCTAAAATATTTTAATTTTATATACTCCGGAGTTAAGGTCGGCGATGGTTGCTGGAGGAATATTTAAATAAATGATACCTACTGTTTGTTTAAATCTAGGCCTCAACTGGCTTTAATCGTTTTAAACATGAGTTTATAATTAACGTAAAATTAGGGGTAGTGGTGTTACAACGCCTATAAAAAATTAACTTATTTCAGGGTTCTTAAATTTTCAGTGACACTTCAATAAAAGTGTAGTGGAACTTTTAGAAATTATGGGAAATGAAAATGTTATATTACAATTTATGAGTGTTTGAAAATATAAACGGATCTGAACTGACGTAATGTAATTAGCTACAAGTGTACTTTTACTTTGTACGGTTTACTTTTCTAATTATTAACTTACATGTAAATAGATGTGTAAGTTAACTAATGGTAGATTTCATAACTCCAGACATTATTTTATTTTCTTGAGTAAATTAATAATACTGATGGCAATATGGTGGGAAACAGGCTGGGGGCTTATGCTATGTTAGGTGATCCCGTGCCCATGGACACTCAATGCTAGAGGGCTCGTGAATGGGTGTCGGGCCTTTTAAGAATTGGTACGCTCTTTTATTGAAGGACATTAAGTAAGTCGAAGTTGCACCCGCCTCTCCACGCCCATTGTTGGTTTCTGAAGATACTTGACACAGACTGGGCAATATGCTTTTACAAATAGCTAGGGAAGGTCGAGTCCAGTACTTGCAGGGATGGATTACCATCCCTTCTCATTTGAACAATCCTCCAACAACCGCCACCGAACTTAATTCAAACCTAGGGAAAATATTGTTTAGTGACTTTTTATGCACCACAGAACATTATTAAAACTATTGAATGTTGTAATGTCAAACATGTAACCTCAAATCTGTCACCTGTGTTATGTGTTAGGTTTGTAATGTGTAATAAGTAACAAAACACCGAGAATTTCAAACTTTCTAAGCGATATGTTAGAGTTAAAGTAACAAAGGTAGAGTTAAAAAATAGTGCCTGATCACTTAACATAAGGTAACCATTTTTGTTATATTTGTATCAGTGCCGCTTCATTTTTTTACATGAATCTTTAAATCATATAACTTGCATGTTGCAAATTGGATACAAAAAATGCCCTCATTTTTTTGAGGACATATCTGATCGGATCGGATTACTTCACTTATTTCCGTAATATGTGCCGGAGATTCCTTTCATACAAAAAGTATTTGAATGTCATACGACTGTTTTCGGTAATTCTGAATTATATTTGAAACTTTGTAGCTCTTTTGTTTAAAAAAAGCTCCAACAAACATCCATTTTTCAAAAAAATATTTATGGGCCAGGTGACACCAATTTACATTGATTCAACATACACAATTCACTCACTTATATTGTTATAAGAAAACTGCCTTTTATAATTTAGTTACTTAAACATATTTGCTAAAGAATCGTGATCAATATAATTATTGCAGGTTGGGTTGGGGGTTTTTAATATTACAAGAGAACACTAACCTTTAAGAATACAAAGCTAAGACATAAAAAATGGCTGAAGAAAAGGTTCAAATGCGAAAGCAACTAGGTTTGCTTGAAGGAGTAGCGATTATTTTGGGAATTATTTTTGGAAGTGGAATATTTATATCTCCCAAAGAAGTTTTAGAAAAAACTGGATCTGTTTGGGGTGCTTTGACAGTGTGGGCAGCGTGTGGTGTCCTTGCAACTCTGGGCGCTATGTCTTATGCCGAATTAGGTATGCCTAGATTTATAATGTAAACCTTACTTGCTCATCTTAACTCCATTATAGGAAGTAAAATTCTCTAACTTCATTAAAGAGTAATTTAAGTTCTATTTATTAGTGATTTATTTATTTATTAGCTTTATACATATAATTATTACTTTATTATATTATAGTCATATAGAAGAATTGTTTAAGATTCACATCTACATCCAGATTTATAAATTAAATAAGTACCTTATTTAATTTCTGATCAATGCTTGGCACTAACAGTTCACATTTTTTCATTTTTCAACCTTGGGGTCAGCCTCAGCTCTGTCTATCATTATATGTTCATATTTTAGGTACAGCTCTTGCTCAGAGTGGTGGTGATTATCACTATATCAATGAAGCTTTTGGACCATTACCAGCTTTTTTATATTTGTGGGATGCTAATCTTGTCTTTGTGTGAGTTGCACTACTGTCTACCATCAATTCATAAATAAATGTAATATCTATATATCATTGAAAGCACATCATTCTCAACCACAACAAAAGGATGTGAAATAACTACCTCTGTCACAGATATCACATCATTTGTAATTTTGGGTTATATGTATATATAATATGTTTGTGTTTTAATTAAAATGTACAAATTTCAGGCCTAGTACGAATGCTATAATGTCAGTAACATTTGCTAACAATCTTCTGGAACCTGTGTTTCCCAATTGCCCAATTGATCCACTGTGTCAAAAATTAATTGCAGCAGTTACAATATGTAAGTAGTTTAAGGGAAATTTTGATATTTTAAAAATTATATTCTGTAATGACTTAAATGTGTCTAAAGGAAGGTGCCCCTAAAATATAAAATGGATTCTGATAATAAGCATAGGACAGTGAAAGAGTGAAATAATTTTTCTCAACCTTATTCTAACTCCATACTATGCATGTAATCACCTTGGTAAATTTTACAGGTTTACTAACATTTATCAATGCATATGATGTAAAATTCACAACTCGGATCCAAAATGTATTTATGTTTACAAAAATTGCGGCACTTTTCATAATTATCCTTGGAGGAATAGCTTGGATGTGTCAAGGTAATGTAACAACAGGACTTCATTTTCTCTACCAAAAACAATATGCTAAGTTTAAATATTTTTACAGGAAGGTTAGAACATTTTGAAGATGGCTGGGCAGGTACAAAAACCTCTGTTAGTGATTGGTCTGTTGCATTCTACTCTGGAATATTCTCATATTCAGGCTGGTAATAATATATTTTACTATGTACATATTAAAATTATTATATATTTTTAAATGACAATATATTTTATTGTATTTAAATCGATGTTATCAATCTTAAATAGTTAACTAGAAATGAGCACATTTTTATATTTACTGGAAGTAATCCTTTCAAAATCCATTCTATTTTTAGTAAAACACAACAAAAGTGTGTGAATTTGCCGAGCCTGGGTAAAATTACCCTTTTAGTACTAACATTCCTGACCTCTTTCAGGAATTACCTTAATTTTATGACTGAAGAACTCCGAGACCCATTTGTGAATTTACCAAGGGCCATCTACATATCTTTACCGCTTGTTACTGGGATATACCTCTTGGCCAATATATCTTACTTTGCAGTTTTGGGACCAGTCGGAGTTAGAGCAACAGAGGCTATTGCTGTTGTAAGTTGGGCCTTCAAAATAATTTATAATTTTAAAGTGTTGTATTTCCAGGTTTTATAGGGTTATTTTATCATAAGCTTTAAAAATGTATATTAAAAAAAATATAATTATACATGTACATTATTGGCGATTAAGGGTTACAATAGAAGCCATACAATAATCATTGATTCATTAAGGTTCAGTTATTAAATACATTATATATTTAAATAAATTGCATTCTTCTAAACTTAATTTTTTAGGATTTCGCAGTAGTGGCATTGGGGTGGCTAAAATGGGCAATGCCGACATTGGTGGCTATTGCTATCCTCGGTGGCCTTTCCGTACATATCATGACGTCATCACGGATGTGCTTCGCGGGAGCAAGAAATGGGCATATGCCAGAGCTTTTGGCGCATATAAATGTTAAATGTATGTCACCTATGCCTTCACTCGTGTTTTTGGTGAGTTTGAAGATGAATTATTATTTTATTATAAATTAATTTTAATTATTAATTTGCTTTTATTTTTTAGATGTTAATATCTTTAATAATGTTAATACCGAGCAACCTGACGTCGCTTATAACATATTGTACAGTCGTCGAGTCGTTCTTTACACTATTGAGTTGTAGCGCAGTCTTATGGCTTAGATACAAGAAACCGGAACTAGTCAGGCCTATAAAGGTATTTATAACATTTAAAAAATACGTCTAGTCGCGCGATTTGAAAAATCGTGTCAAGATTTTGTATGGAAAGTATTTATTGAAATTAGGTACATTTACTAGCTCAATTTATTTTATCAGAATAAGTCACAGAGCATCAGAGCAATTGATTTGAATTGTTGATATAAGAAATAAATAAAGTTTATAATTAATTAGGTATCTCTTTGGATGCCGATCATATTCGTAGCGGTCCTCCTAGTATTGATGATAGTTCCTGTTGTGAGTGAGCCAGTTGCTGTAATAGCTGGTGCTTTAATCACGCTCGCTGGTGTACCTGTTTACTTTGTCCTGGTCCGTGATCAACCCAAGTACTTGGCAGATGTTTCTGGTAAGTTAATAGAATTGCACATATAATAATATAAGAAAAATAACAGATTTTTTACTTCGAACAATTCTTGGATAACTCTTGCATCTCTCATTATTGCATCAATTTTTTTTGCTTAAACTAGTATTTTGGTTCGTATATAGCAGATTTAAATCGCGTTTTAACTTAAGACTTTAGCGAAGTTTGTAGGTTTGCTTGTATTTTTTAATCGGCGACGTTTTTGCATACAGTCAGTTTTTCCTTACTGAAATTATATTTAATACATTTTTCCTCAGGTAATTTCATGCTTAAAACACTTTTTTCTTATAAGACACAGATCAGATCTCTTAATAAAACATTTTACGAAATCTTCTTGTAAAATCTTACAATAAATATTTTGAATGCATAATGCATAGGGGTTAGAAATTATTTGATATCAAGGCAAACCAAACCAGGCTTATTATTGTTATGAACAATATATTGTACTTATATAATTTTTTCTGACAGTGAAATTTACGCATGGCTGTCAGAAATTATTCCTGACGGCAGTTGAAGACAAGGATGAGTAAGGTGCCATACGCTTAGCGGACAATCAAATTGATTTTTTTATTATATAATTAATAGTCATGAAAGGTGTTCACTGAAGATATTATTCTTAATTCATTTCTAATCTCCGAAGAAAAAGGAGAGATTTTTTATTAATGAAGATCGTCCCAATACACAATTTTATATGTACAATTTGTAAATACTAATTCACTACGATTTTCTTTTTAATTGATTAATATAAAAAAAGCAACGTTTTGGAACGTTTAAATACACAATGAAGTTTTTTCACCTCTTGGTTCAGGCCAGACCTTGCACAAATAACGCGATATAAAAACTCAGCCAACGGGCACAAACGGGTATGTATAAAATATCTCTTAAGTATTAAATGGAATCTCGAATATTTACGTTTATATTATAAATAGCTCAATCGCATCCGACATATGCTCATAGTTTATTTAAGGTGATGAAAATTATCATATTATGACAATAAAGTGTTACCCATAAGCCACAAGGACTTATCAGATCATGCGGTGAAGAAAGTTGTCTTAGTTATAACTTATCACAATTTACCCACTGCTTTACAAGGTAGGAACTGTTTTTTATCAAAAATTGCATTAACAGTCAATTTAGAACTTAATTTTTGAGAGCATATACAGTTTTGCATAGTTTTGTACGCGTTTATTACAATCGCAAGGCGGCAATGATATTTCAACTTCTGTCGCATCTCTCGTCACATGCCACTTGTCAGCCGGATTTTAGCGGTTAAATTACTTCTAATGAAAAATTCACTGGCGACCCACAGTGAGTTATGAACTCCGAAACTAGAGAACGCCACCTTATAATAATTATAATTATCTAAAGTAGCAGGATAAGATTTAAAGTCGAGGCTTAGTTAGAACAATGCCATATTAAGCTTTAAGTGTCGACTTACGTTCATACCTTATGACTTTATGTAACGTCTGATTGGGTTTTTTGTGAAAGTTTTAAATCTGTAACGCTTAACATTGCGGTGAGAACATAGCTTTATATACCTAAGGGACAAGTTTCCGTCATTAAAAGATGTACGATAAAATCTTAAAAAAACACAAACTACTGTCATATTAATATTGTTTTGTGTGATTATATTATTACCTGCTTTTATATATAACTTTTATTTACTTTTGAACTAACGTGATATTTGTGGCAGTATGAAATTTACAAATACATACACAAAATTTCAAAGAACTATGAACTATGAATTTGTTTTATCGAGTATGAGCATAGATTTCAGGCGAAGTCTGTCTGAGACTATAAATTATTTTAGGATGTATAAAACTCTAATGTAAGTTTTGATATGTAGCATTTAGAATTTTATTAATTGCCACTGTTGCTGTTTTTGTAACAAAGATGTGCCAAGTTTGTTGCTTTTTTATACAAATTATACGAAATAAAGCTGGACTTACCATGTTTAATTTAACCTTTCAACTACTTTTACTTCTGGGTAGAGTGATAGTGGCTTGGTTTAAAGGGTTTTGTATAGCTAGCTTCAAAGTGAGTAAAAAAAATCTGGTACCTAGTCTGAAGGTTCACAATTTTTTTTAACAGTGTCGCTTGGCAGGATTGTGTTTACAATTTAGGGCACTTCCCTTTTTGCCGATACGATGTATTTCCCTGAAAGCGTATGTTATATCAAACCCTTAAGTCCGGGCAAAGCCGCTTCTACAAAAGTTATTTGCTGGGAACGAAATCGTTCGAAGTGTGAATTGTCTTTCAATAACCAATAGGTGTTTCGGTTCCCTTATTCTTTCATTCCTTAACGTGACATTTTTTTAATTCGTAGGTACTGTGACATCTATCCCTCTAAAGTCTAGAGGGTTAGTGTTTTATTACGGCCTGGTCAAACCAAAGTGATTCCTTTCTTAGTTAACCATCGTTTTTGTTTTTAATAGACGAGCTTCTAATTATTAATTATCTTTAAATGTCGATGAATTGCACGTATCAGATTTCACCCATGTTACCGATAATATTGACTTGACTTGCGAACTGGTTGTAAATGTAAATTTACAGTTAATTTAATTTGTTTTTCTTGACGTTCATAAGTGTACATGTTTACCTATATGAATAAAGATATTTTGATTTAATTTATTGTTGGAATCTCGACATGTCAGTGGATTTAAAAAAAGGCATGTAGACATTACATAAGACTAAGTTCGTAAATATTGGATGATGACGCCAAAAAATACAATAGAGTGGACATAGTTGGAGGAGGCCGTCTCCCGGAAAGGGTCCGCATCATAGAGTAGTAAAATTCTATATATTTTTCAATGATGTATCTATAAAATGTGGCTTATTATTACTATTTGATAGAAACATATACAATATTATTGTTCTTAGAATACTATTGGTATATAAAATAATTGTTTCAAAGTAAAAGCTTATCAAAGCAATTATTTTTAACAAACCAATTAGGTTTTTAGAAAGACTTTGTGAATGTTGTATTGCTAGTTGTGTGATATGAATAAAATAACATTGTTTGTATTCACCATAATATGGATTTCGAAGGTAAGACGAATAAACTACGACTAGCCCTTATGCCGCATTTACATTCAGCCGTAGTGAGCAGGGAAGTGGGCAGGACGAGTGTGTAAACGCGATACTTCGTCGTAAGTATAGATGCGATATAATGTGGTATTAGACTACGTTTGAAACCATTTATTCATTTAGGTAAGGCGAGTGAGTGCGCGGAACTGACTTAATCCCCGTGACTCTTTGAAATAGCCAAGTTATTTTATAAATGTTTTAATCACACGCAAACATTACACAAGCTCCTCATTACATGTTAATATTCCAATTCAATAAAATGACTAAAGAAAACCAAACTATGTATGTATGTACTAATATTTCGGTGGGGACAAGATGAATAAACGTACCATAAAGGAAGAAAAAAAAAGAAGTATGTAGGTATATATACCGATCCAACTACCACATGTAGCACCCGATCACTACTAAGACTATCAAAATACCTAATGAATATTTTGACGTTGACGGTGTGTTAAAATCAACACGTATTGGAGATGCCGTTGCCTCAACAATCCATCGGAGCGCAATTTCGTTTTATATAACGTTTTTCGCACCTACTGGTAGTGTGCGTATTTTCGCCATGCATTCTGTGCGTTTCCTAGAATTTATATTATTTGTTCACATTTAAATGCACTACTTAACTTTCGGAAATAACTGTTGGCTTGCAGAGCAATGCCTCTCGATCACACTTCAGCAACATGTCACATGAATTTACCACCCCGAAGGACGAAATAGGACCGATGCTTCCCGATGAAGGTTTTCAGGCTTCCACGGTAATCGCGGGACTTATGCCCGATTCATTTGGGGAAATGTTTAATTTCCTGGATGGAGACAGTTTTGGAATTGGTAAGTTTTAGATATCATATTCGCTTACCTATTTAAAAAAAACAGTAAATGAATCCATTTAGTAGTATGGGCTTTGACCAACAATCCTGTAAGGGAACGTTCCTTGTTGTAAAAGATGCAATGTCATATACCAGCTAATTATTACAAAGCGGAACAAAAATGACATCTGTGTCTAAAAATATTAGAAATAATGTTTACCTAGGACCAATGCACGAGTTCGTCTACGGATGGCAAGCGATAGTAAACACTATGAGCATGAAGAATAATGTCGAAGTTCGTAAACGAGCTGGATTGCAAAGATTCGCTTTGGCGGGTATTAATGGCATCACTTTGATTTCACATATCGGTGCAACGGAAATCATGATAAATGGCACCAGAACATACTGCTTTGGCGGTGTTTCGAGGCCTCCAGGACGCAGGAGTGTTATTTGTAAGGTAAATCACGCTCGATATAACACTAATAAGGGTCTTAATAATTGTCACTGTTATATTTCAATGTCTAAAATGAAGTCATATTCGGCACCTAACACATTGATGTTTTCACATAGCCATCGCTTTTTATCGCCATCGTAATATTCTTAAATTTAGTTAAATATTAATAAGAGGGGTGAGAATGACAGAATTATAATCATAGACACAATGCGTCATTACATTTGACCTATCACATTCAAACTGAATAATACAATCGTTTTGAATTTTCAGTCTTAAAGTTTTAAGATGTCGTTGTACTAATAATTTCCAGGGTACAATGTATCAAGAAGGGCGGTTTTCTTGTAAAGTGCCATATCTTCGATATCCCACAGTGCTAGGTTACAGATATTGTATCGACAAGTATGCCGCTGTGAGCTCACTAGATGGTACCTACAAAAGTAAGCAACATTTGCACAAAGAAATCATTTTAGTCTAATGACTGTTTAAAACTGAATTCGCTCAGATTTAAACAGTCTTACAGAATACATTATAAGCTTAGTGAGACTGAAAGTACCAAACCCGATACTCCGGGCCTGATTTCATTTTGTCAGAATAAGTGATAGTGAGGAAAGGTACTTATGCCTGAATTGGGGAATGACTTCAAACTTTAATATCCGACAACAGCGGAATTAGGGTCACTAGCCCCTAGCACCAGCGTGCTTCTCTCATACCTGAGGTCTTAGATTTGAACCCCGGCTCTGCACTATTATAGGCTTTTCGTCTATGATTGCATTTAACACTCGGGCGTACAGTGACGGGAAATGTCGTGAGGAAATCGTCGTGCCTTAGATTCAAAAAGTTATAGGCGTGTATAGGTCTGTAGGTATGATCACCTACTTGCCTTTTAAAAATGATCACGTAACAGATACATATTATCTATGTATAGGTGTATAATAATATTAGGTTTTTTATAGACGATAATACAAATTTCTAAGTTAATCCAGAAAATATATGAATATTTTTTATGTTTAATAGTAAAGAAAAGAACAAATATGTAACTTTATTTATATATCTACCAAATATAAATGTAAGTAATGTTTGTCTCATTTAATAATTGTATGAACATCAGCAACATACTGTGCGCGTGGTGAATCAGTACCTAAATTTCACTACGACTATATTTGCGAACGGAGGGACGTCAAAATAAAACGCGTCAATCTCACGGATCCAAATGAGAGATTCAATCGACGCAACCCGGTGGTGAGGAGGGCTGAGTACTACCGGGCGCCTTACGATATTCTTAAAGCATGCCCTGATTGGTAATCATAAATATATATTATAGATTTTTATATATAAAACAGTGAAAAACGGCTAAGGTTATCTGAATCTTAAGTCACCGCACCCTGACACTGCTAGATGGATCGCGAGTGCGTTAACCATTCGAGTGCCGTGCTCCTGCGCGTACGTGCCATAATTGCCAGAAGCATGATAGCACTCCCAAAATCAACGATTATTCTTGACATTTTTAGGCATACGAGCTAAAGGCATAAAGCTATGCTTAGAAAGTGCGGGTTGGCGGTTAACATGCCTTCATACTAAGAAACCTTAATTTCCTTACGATGTTTTCCTTTACTTTAGGCATTATCAGAGATACTTTTTGTCAAATATTCCTTCTCCGTTAAGTTAAGTTACATGGCCTATATCCAAAAAAAATCATTATCAGGCACCTATTGTAGTTTCCAGCATCTTTTTGTCTGCAGCCAGTGTCTTACAACAGCAACTTCCCAACCTTTAAATTGAATAGCATTACTCTTACTGGGTGAGCCTTAACGCTGACCAACATATCTTTATATATACATAATACGAATAATCGTTAGGTATGGCTGTAACCTTCGAATATCACCTGAATCCCTTCATCAGGACATTCCAAGTGGACTATTGGACGCAAACGGGACTGCTTTTGTGGGGCATGGTGGAAAATATTGGCTATCACTATATTATACACAGGTATACTACTATATTAAATAATAACATTGTGTATTGATCTTTCTAAACGGACATACCTACTGTTTAAATAATCAACAGTAAACTGATCCCAGTTTTTAAGCAATGATCTGCATCTCAGTATTCAGCGCTGTAAAGATACACATAAAAGAAGAACCCTTTTTAAATTTTTATGTACATATAAGACATATAAATGTAATAAGGGTTCTTATATGTAAGAAAAAATGCCATGGTTCGCCGAATGCATAACTTTCTTTCTACAAGTTTGCGTTGACAATGTGTTTTGGAGTCCCGTATTTTATTCTATATAATAACATTGCATTGGCGTATTTTCGTACTGGCACTGGCACTTTATTTATAGTATTTTTTAAAGTAATGGGATCAATAAACTACCCAAAAGGTGGCAAAAGAGCATAGATAGCAATGATATATACTTTATATTGACTTGATATATATTTAATTTAAATAAAAACTACTTTTTGTTCCTCCCATATAAAACGCCAATTTAATATACATATAAGAATATAATCGGATTTTTAGTCGTCTCTAGTAGTAGATACAGAGGATAGGAATAGTAGGTCTTGTATAAGTGAAAACGTCAACGTGGTGTTGATTGTATACATGTAAACAAAGTAAGATAGATTGAGGAAGAAAAATAAATTTTAATCATGGTGTTTTCTTTACTGCCCTACTTGCCTCGTACTGGCGACGCCTTTGACGACATATTCGCATGTCTGTGCTCAAGACGAATTTGTGATACGATTATTATTTATATAAAAACTTTTTAGTTATCAACATATGCGATATACTTCCAAGCACACGGTGAATATCCTTGGCAGTCCAATCGACCAGTTGTTTCTATAGACAAAGGTAAAGTAACATAATATTTTTGCGTTAGTTAGTTACGACAAAACTCCGAGTTAATAAGTGCAATTTTGTTTTTATGCACAATTTTTTTTTATTTGGTCATCTGTTTTGCTACAAAAGTATACCAATAACATAACTTAATATTATGTCGTAACGTCGTAATGATATCATAACCTTATATTAAACAATAAATAGAGAGATTAATAGATCAACATTAACCACGTCAGGATTGTGTTTAGTCAATAATATTATATTGGAAAGCACAGAAGTCGGATAACTGTATTTCTTTAAAACATTACCTATCAATAAAAGAGATTCTAAAATTTGTCTGGCAAGAGCTTCTAATAGAACTTCCTAACTGAACAAAAATTGCCTCTAGGTGGCATCTGGGAACAGCTTCTCAAAGCAAACATTGGTCCAGACATGAATTTACACTACAACCTTAATGGTATTTACAATAGATACCCAGGCGGTGTGGTTATGCCTGACATTATGAGGAATGAAGGACAGGTAATAAATTGCTTGATGTTTTTTTTAGTATTGCACAAAGGAAACGACTGTTCTGCTATGTCATTTTACTAACGCATTCATAAATTATTTATATACTTGAGAAAGAAGAATTAAACTTTCCAAGCATTTTATTAAAATCAATTCTTCTGTTTACAGCATAAATTATTTTTTAATTATATTTGTCAAAACAAAACTGTGAAATATTAATATAGTAGTAACACATGCAACACACATGCGAATTGGTAATTGACATTGCCATATTTAGACCAGGGTAGAAGCCTTTAAAAATAATAAAAAGTGAAAAAAAATAATTGTAGGATGAAACCCATTAGAAAAGGAGGGGAATATTATAAAAATGAAAGAAAAAATAAATTACGGGCGATCTGAGGTCGGGAAGGGGAGGGGGGTGAGGGAGGAAGGGTAAACAACGGTTTTCTCGATTTCCGGCAAAACTAAAAGTTCTATCGAAAAAAGTCAAATGGCAAAGTTGTACGTAATAAAAAGGTCTAAAACTTTTGTATTTACACTTTTTCACATAACCTCAAAATTTATGTGAAAAATTAAAAAAACCAAGTTTTTGGTTTTTTATTTTTATAAATATATTTTTTCAACGAAATTTGGTGAAAACTTACCTTTTTATGTCCCAAATACGCTGTAATTTAATTGATAAAAATATTTATATTTTCACTTATTTTGAATTAATATCGAAAAAACACCCTAATTTTCAATAGAAAATTCACCCGTCAAAATATCAGATTTTTTTTCAAAAAGTTGGTATGTTTTCTGTTCGTTGAAATCTTATTAATACTTTACGATGGTGAAAAAAATATATGTTACTATTGTAAATTTTCTTAGAAAATGCAAAAACTCGAATTCGAAGAAGAATTACCTTATCTTCAATTCTAATCACTTATCCATTAGTTTTTGTCTTTTTGATGGCATATTAAAGAAATAAATGTCAAAATGTATAAAAATATATTATAAATACATATTAAAAATCTATTAAAAATGTAATTTATTTTTCCTTTCATTTTTATAATATTCCCCTCCTTTTCTAATGGGTTTCATCCTACTATTATTTTTTTTGGTTTTAAAAATTATCGACCCTGGTCTAATTGCATGTACATACGTAATATATTTAATTTACATTGCCATATTGTATTTTTTTAATTTTAGGTTCAGCCAGCAAATTTCAGAACTGAGACACGAGATGGTACACCCGAAGAAATAATCTTGAATTCGCATCTCCCGGCAGATAGCTCTGGTAAATTTAACAATATTGATGTGACATGCTGACTATGTTATCTAACATATTCGGTGAATATTCGTCAGATTTCCGAGGGAAAAAATAACAAGAATGTGATATAGCAATTGGCGTTTAGTGTCATACAAAGAAGTTTAATACAAATATATTTGAAATCGTTAACCCAGTTTAGATTATTGGCAGAGTTTTTTAATTCGTAACTTTTATAATTCACTTTCAGGAGGAGACGGCAGTTATAAGTTTATCCACGATTCACAGATACAAGCAAATTTTGAGCACGGAAAGAATTTAAAATAATTGTAAAAATAACTACAAATAATTTTAAAAGTACAATTAAATCAAAATTGTTTATTTTTTAAGAACCCAATTGAAATAAATGTAATAAAGGCAACTTACTAATACATATATAATATTGTTTTCAAATGCAAAACCAAATCTCAAAAAATCATTTTTGTATACACATACAAAAATGATGAATTAAAAATATATGGTTTCCAAAAAAATACCAGCCAATACAAATAATAAAACTTTTGTAATCAATAATGGTTAATAAACAACCTTCGTTTTATATAAGTACTCCAATAGAGTAAGTTCTATTAGATACTCATTTATTTTTTTGTAATAATTACTTATAAAGACCAATAATTTTATATTTAATAAAATTATTTATTTATTTATTTAGTAATAAAAAGCTTGCCAACGCACGCTGTTACATCGCTAAAAAAATCACAAAATACTATTTTTAATGTGACAAGCACTTATAGGCAAACATGAAATACACGAAAAGATCACTAAACATAATGTGTGTTCTACCATAGAAAACAATAGATGTATCATCCGCAAAAGTGAATAATCTTCCGTTCTTTACATCAAAATCACACAAGTTGTTGATATACAATAAGAAGAGTGTTAGACCCAAGACGCTACCCAGCGGCACTCCATACTCACAACACGTAGCATCATTACTGTAGTGATTGATCAATTTTATCCTTTGTATCCTGTTTTTTAAATAGTCTTTAAATATTTTCAGTGACCTCCCTCTGATACCCAAATTTTCCATCCTGTTTAGCAAGATAGAGACAGAAACCGTGTCGAAGGCTTTGATAAGGTCCAAAACACTCCGACACATTGCTTGTCAATGCGGGTGGCAACATACTTTGTTAGTTCAAGTACCGCATCTGCTGTACATCTGCCCGTTTTAAAGCTAAATTGATTGTTTGATAGGATATCATGACTAATGAGACTGACAAATAATAAACGTTGGATGTTCTTCCTCTTGAGATGTGCTTGAAAATGGCAGTGATTAATGCACGTGAACTTCCTATTTATGTATTTGAAGCTCGTTGGTAAATCTCTCTGTATTTCTAAGTACCAATGTCCTTTATTTAATTTCTCTGTATTTTACTTCCAATATTCTTTCCATCTTCTCTTGAGATGAGTCTTTAACTACATATAATAGTCTGTGAAAGGCACTTTGAAAGAGTCTGATAAATCATCATCATAGTCCCGACGAGTCGCCTCGTCCACAACCTCATTGCCAGTCATAGTTTATACCACTGTGTGAAGGTACCCATACAAATTCTACGTGATTTTCTAACTTGTACAGTAAATCCTTAATTTTATATACAATACCATTTCCATGAATCAGGTGTTAATAGGCCACTTATTACTTATGAGCATATTATTTGTCAGGTTTGTAATATATGACATTATGGTTGGTATTTCAGGTAGCTAGCCAGAAATCAGTGTATTTGTTGAAATTCTGCTTGCTTCAGTTGACTGTGTTATTTCTATAGTGTTATTCTTTCAAACAAAATCTCTGTAAGCGTCGCAAGCGCGTTGGAGGTATACAGTTTTCTACTTCCTTACTGTTTATAGGAGTGGTGCTTCACTTATTACTTTCAGTCCAATATTTTGTATTACATCCAGTTTTCTTAGTCGTGTACTAATTGCATTCATGTAAGCCAAGGAACTGTAGTCTAAATGACTTCTATGCTTTTGTACAGCATTTTTAGGATCTGAGCGACAAAAACCTGCCTGCCAACCTCCCTATTACATTAATGCTTTTCATGGCATTTTGGCATATGTACTGAATGTGTTTATCAAATTTTAGTTTTGTCATCCACTATTACACCAAGAAATTTATGGTGATTAACTGTAGGGATTTTATTATTTTTATAAGAAATATTTACAGTAGCCTGTGCAAATGGGTATTTACTGAATAGTGAATACTAAGGCTGAGCTTTTCCGTAATAAGTTTGTAGTTTATTTAATAACTAATGCTGTGTTTATGCCATTAGGCATTAACAGCTATGTTTTAACTTTGATTTTCACTATAGAACAATGGTGACAAAGTTGCACCTTGCATTGTTCCTTTATTGGCCTATTTAGGTACATTTAACTTATTATTAATTTAACATACAAGGCCCTGTTGTGCAAGAAATTAAAAATCCAATTTAGAGTTGTTTCTGGTACACTCAATTTATGTAAAACTTTGATTAGGGTCTCAATATCAACATTATCAAATGCACCTTAACATCTAAAAAGACACATACAACATTAGAGTGACTAATATATATATATATATATATATATATATTCTCACGAGTATATAAGTGCGTGCTCCTATTTCACCATGCCTCCTGCTGATAGTTTTTAATTTATTTTATTATTCTTTATTACTTAAGATGTCACATGGAACATGGTGTAATGGTTGCAGCTCCTTACAAACATTGTGTAAAAAAACCTTGGCGATTAAAGAGTGGCGGAGAGTTTATTGTTCTTCTTTTCCGTTCTACGCCCTTGATTTGATAACTGGCAGTAAATGTAAAATTAGATTAATTTATTGTATACTAATGACCCGCCCCAGGTGCAATGCTGATGAAAAGCAGGTTTTTATTATGTATTGTTATTTCCGTCGCTGGAAAGCTCCGATAATATACGCGTTCGATTGCTGCTAAATAAGCTGTAATGGGCTGTATAGATCTATATTATATGAACAATGTATTCAAGGTATTTAATTGGTAAAGGATTAATGCTGTATTGGTTAAAATCGCTTCGAAAATTAGCCATTATTTGTCGTAAAAAGTAAATGACAAAAAAAAGTTATTGTGGGTTATCCATAAGAGATAGACAAATACCATACGGACTTTGCTGTAGACCTTTTCAATGTGTACAATACTTAGTACATTATTTTGATAAAACTCGTAGGGTTCAGCCTGCGTTTGCAATGTAAGCGGAAAAAATGTAATTATTTACGACATCACATTAGAAACCTAAAAAATAACAGTACTTCTCTACTATTTAATGGGTGTTATTATACATATAAACCTTACTCTTGAATCACTCTATCTATTTAAAAAAACCGCATCAAAATCCGTTGCGTAGTTTCAAAGATTTAAGCATACAAAGGGACATAGGGACAGAAAAAACGACTGTGTTTTATACTATGTAGTGATTTCTCTTATTTTGCCTTCATAAGTGTACATTATGTAACCTATATGAATAAATAATTTTTGACTTTGATATAATAGCTTTTTTTGAGATCAGCAATGAAAGATACAAAGCTTTACAGCAACTTCTACCTTTCCTGAATCCAAACTGAATATCTGGTAACTTTCCTTCTGATTCAACAAAGTAATTTAATCTTATCTTTAGCATGTTTTCAAAGAGTTTACCTAAACATGATCATAATGAAATGGTTCTAAAGGGTTTTTCAACAAGAACTTTGTTTTCTAAAACAAAATAAAACAAAGAATTTAGAGGAAAATGAATAAAATTTTTATTGTATTACAAAGAGAAAAGTTTGGCAATTATGAATGAAAAATGATATCTGGCAAATGTCCACCACGACCACGCTGACAGATGTTGATTCTTTCATCAAAATTTTTAATCACTTTTTGGCAAAATGGAGGGTCTATTTCGGTCGTTTCGAGCATTCACTAGGTGAATTCCCACTATTCCTTTAACATTGTCCGTAACTAATTTAGTTAATGTGATGGGATTTTTGTTCCCTAACTTCTCATTTTCTTGTGATTCCACATAAACCACACAGTCCGTGTTATGATTGTCTGGTAATTGTCTTTTATAGTTTGGTTTTACTTTATAACTTTCATTAGTCGCCTCTAATTTTCTTTTCTTGGTGTCTAACACCGGGGGACTGCCCCCCCCCCCCCCCCCCCGTCGCTTATTATTATGTACTATTTATAAAATGTTACTAATTTCCTATTTACGGAAAAAAATACATATATACAATAAATAAGAATTATTGAAAAATCGCAAAAATATATAGCACCCGCTTGCCAAAGTTGGACTTCCCGCCAAAAAGTAGCTGATACGATTTTTTTTTTGAGTTTATGGCCTGGTATCTAGATCTTTAGGCCAAGTCTTGAGTATTTTTAATTGGTTTATTATAATTTTCCTACAGTATTTTTGATGAATTTATATAGAGGCACGTAATAGGATGAAGGATCCATTTTTGAACATATCACTCAGGTGGCGGGAGGGATCTTGCACTATCACTTGATTTTGCATTATGTCATTAATTTCACTTACAAGAATCAATCTGTCAAACGAAAAGCACTCACAATTCACATACAAATAATGTTCGCTATCGGATTATTGCAGAAGGTGCAGTGGCTGCCCGCCACTATGCCCAACCTAGCCAGGTGGGCCGGGTCGGTGGAGTGACCAAAACGCAATCTGTTTATAGTCGTAATAAAGTCGCGACTGGCCATTTTCAGTTTGTTATACCATGGTGCTACAGGTAGATTTGCTTGAACATTTCCATACCATTTAAGTACCTTTCTGTTCTTGGTCTTGTTTCCAAAATTCGATCCATAAACTATTGACCTGGTTGTTAACAGATTGATAACAGTCGGTCAAAGGTACTATAACTATGGAGCTAACATCCAACATGTTGATTCCATCACATGCAATTTTATCTACTATGTCATTTCCTGTTATGCCCCTATATGATGGAATCCACATGAAAGATACCTATATACCCTTTTGTTCATAACTAAAAAACAAATTTTTAATATTATACAACATATATTTTTTTTTATAGTCAAATCTGAGATTGGTTAAACTTTGGACTATACTTAAACTGTCTGTTAAAATGAAGAAATTATTAAAACTATGTATTTATATGTGCGATCCTCTTCAAGGCTTTAAGGACTGCATATACCTCTGCAGTGAAAACACTGCATTTAGGGTCCAGAAGAAAACTATGACCAAACTTGTATTGGGGATCATAAACAGCACTGCGCTCACTTTTGCTACCATCTGTATTCAAAGTATAGTAATTATTGTCGGAAAGAAAACTTAATAATTACCATTGTAAAAATTTTTTTTAGTAACAATATTGGTCTCAAATATAATACAGGAATATGAGTATGAGTAGCATATCCACTTTGATTGTATAATAACTTTTTTAAAATCTTCATTCATTTGCACAATGTACAAAGTACAATGAGAGGGAGAACTGGGAAATAACCACATAAGAGCTCACCTCCTGGAGTCAGCTGGGCCAAGCATTGTACGGGAAAAGGTACTATTTTTTGAGAACATTATCATTACTAGATAACGGCTTTAGTAAATATATCTCTATTAGCAGAAGTCTTCTAAGACAAAGTGGCATTATTTTGGTTTCAACTTCCATAGCTCGTATGGGAGTTGAACACATAAGTAACCCCAGAAATAATTAGCAGAGTTTTGTTTAGAATTATGTCTAGTTTTTGTATACAACTACTATTTGAATAGGCTAAACAACTGTAGTTGAAGTGGCTTCTGACTATAGATTTATATAACATACTTAAAACTTTGGGACTTTGGGGTTTTCCCCCCAGGTCACATCAAATAAACATCTTATAATATTTAAGACCTTCAGAGAGTTAGTTATAATATGATTTATGTGCATATCAAAACGAAGTTTGTTATCAATGACAACACCCAGGAATTTATGATTAGATACAGCTGAAATTGGATGATTATTGTAAAGTATGCCATTAGCGGGAAAATCTTGACTAAAAAATCATGGTCTTGCTTTTATTGGGGTTAATCTGTAGAGCCAAGATGTCATTATAATATAAATATACAATTGACCTAAAGCATTATTTATACTATTTACAACTCTCTCTACATTATGTTCTGTACAATATATTACAGGGTCATCTGCAAATTTTAAAATATTTACACCTATATTTACAAAATTAAGAATTTGACTAGTATATATATTGTATAGCAAAGGAGATAATGCAGCTCCCTGCATAGTACCTTTGGAGTTTCACTTCTGGGACCATGGAGATTATTATTATGCCTTATATACAAAGTTCTATCTGTTAAAAATTAAATAACCAAAGGCAAAGTATGCCTGGTATAGGTACCAATGTCAGAAAGAACTTGAACCAAAATGCCAGGATCTACATTATCAAACGCAGCTTGAACATCCAGAAAAACACAAACACTGAACTTATTATTATTATTGACATATTTCAGATCTGACAAGAGAAAGATGAAGCTGTCAGCACAACTTTGCTCTCTCCGGAAGCCATATTGAACATTTGGAATGATGTTATTTGCCTCTACATAACACTCAAGGCGCATCTTTATCTTGTTTTCATTAAGCTTTCCAACACAAGATGACAATGATATGGGACGATAAGAGTTAGGATCTTCAGGTGGCTTGTCAGGCTTAAGTATAGGTATTACACACTGTGTTTTCCAAGATTCTGGAATTTTTTTTAAGTGCCAAAGACCATTAAGATTAGCGAATAATTTCTTTTGAACGGACTGATTTAGATTTTTGATCAAAATGTATGGACAGTCATCTAAACCAGGGGTTGTGTTTTTAGTCTGGATTGTAAACTTGTACAAAACTCACTCCAAGTAAAGGGTTCTATGAGAAAACTGGACTTCAGAGACTTGCAATTTGAGACTTGAGTTGAGTTTGATTCAAGTTGGGTTCAGGCACTGTTTTATTTACATTACTTACAAATTTTTTATTTTTTTATTTATGTACATTTTGGCTTATTGATGGTAGAGTCTTAACAACGTTGCTCGACTGTGCAGGTAAAGACGGAAAATCAGATGATGTAGTTGTTATAATTAGCCACAGAGACATAAGTAATGTTACCCTTTTTTTCAAGTATATTTTTCATTTTTATTGGTCAAGATTTGGATATGACCATGTGCGGGCCACTGCAATTAACACAACACAAGTTCTCTTTGTTATCACAATCTCTAGAATTATGCTCCCCAGCACATATCGAGCATCGTTGTTTACCATTACACATTTTTGCAGGATGGTTGAACTTGAAGCACCAGAAGCATTGCTGCAAGGGCGGGACATATTCAAACACCCTGAACGAAAATAGGTCATATTGGATGTTGTCGGGCAGAACATTTGACAATAAGTTATACTGACAGTCTCGAGACCTACAGTACTTTGACCGACCTTTTTCGTGAATCTTCTCACTGAAATAATTTCATAATTAATAAAAGACAGTTTCGTATATAATTCCTTGTTCGAAATGCTGGCAGGCACATATCGAATGATTCCAGTTTTTTCTATCTGTGCTGCTGGAATATGTATGTGCCTTTAAGTTGTGCTTTGTCAAAAAGTCTGTATTTGTGATGAAATTATTTGCAGTGTTGTATTGTATTGTTTAAAAACAACCGCAATTTTGTTGGCATTTACTCTATGTAACACTATGTATGTACACCCTCCCCTCCGAAGTAAAAATATTATTTAAGTAAACTGGGCTTTTATTTCCAAGTTTAACCTGTTGGTCCTTTCAATAAAACTTTGAAGTCTGTATTTGTACAATGTTCAGGATAAAGTCTCAGATAACCTGGTTTAAAAAACGGAATAAAGTCATCCTTACCGCCGCTTACTTCAGGCCCACATATTTACACTGACTAAAATAAATTTTAGTAATATTTACACAGGATATTTAGCTGAAAAACAATTTAAAAAAATTAAATCGACTGCCACATTTGGAGTTCCCGCCAAATCCTAAATCCTTGCTGAAACGAAAGCTGACGGCAGTGTTGCCAACTCTACGTATAGATCTACCTATCTTGGGACATTCCAACGAATTTCAGACACAGAATCTACGTATTTTTAGTCAAATCGTTAAATTTTGCACAATATCCAAACCCTTTCAGATGAAGAGAAGGTACGTACGTAAATAAATAAAAATGAAATTATAATATGTTGATACTAGGGCCGCTTTCAAAATTCCATTGATCCAAAATCCAAAAATCCTATTAGCACAAATCCGTATAAATGCAGCAGCTAGGTAAAAAAACAATTTTGTCAACCGACTTAAAAATAATTATATATAGATATATAATATTGATTTTGTTACCTGATAACTTATCATTGGGTCATCCAACTTTGATGGTTCAAATTTGGTCTAGATCTGGTAATTTGAAGGCGGTTTAGTTTTTCATTAAAAATATAATTATCTAATACCTATTAATTGTAACTATTACATTTGGTCGGATTTTTATTTACCAGAAAGTAATAATGAAAAAAAAGCACTCATATTCAGTTTTACCTACCCTACCCTCTTTATTTCCCTCTTTAAAAAAGTACGTAGATCTACATTACGTACATTTCCTATAATATTTTTACTAAATCTACGTATTATTCTAATTAATTAATAAATCTGGCCTACGAACTTTCAAAATCCGAGTTGGCAACACTGCCTGACGGTTTATTCACTAGTGTCTCAGGTCTTTTAGGTCTTTCTTCGTGCTTGTGTTGGAGTGGTGACATCGTTACAAGAATTAAGTAAGTTAATGTTAAAAACTTAATTCTTTGGATAGATCTTAAAGCTATATTTCTTAGGATCGAAATAGAATATACTAATATCGAAATAATATAAAACATGTCGGACTGGGATTCTGATTGTGAAGATTACAATATACCGGTACCACAAAATAGAGCACCGCCTGAACAAAATTTCCAATCGAGAAGAAATTATTCAGGCCAAAGCCAAAGAGGCGGTCAGTATTCTAGAAATATCACTACAGCACGTGGTAGAGGGTATCTTCGTGGTAATAACAAAGTCATATCAATACCCTCAACTAAAGTTGGGCGAGTGATAGGTCGAGGAGGATTAAAAATTCGCGATTTAGAATATGAGAGTGAAGCCAAAATAAAAATTGGCAATTCAGCAGGTGACAACACAGATATCACGCTATTTGGAACTAATTCTGCGATTGAAAAAGTTGAACAAATGATTAAGGATCTTACTATAGATAAAGAGGCGTCAAAAAAGCAGAATTTACAGTCGGGGACTGCGTCTCAGGATAACGCAAGTGCAGGCGTTTTTACATATGTGAATAGTGAAGGAGAAGAAGTTGTAGATTTGGCTAAAGCATTGGCTTATGCTGATCAGGTACAAAAAGAAAATTGGGACAAATTACCACCTATTGTGAAAAACTTTTATAACGAGGATCCTACAATTGCTGCAATGCCTCCAAATGAGGTTGCTTATTGGCGCCTTTGTAACTTTGACATTAAAGTAACAAGAATAACAGAAAACTTGGAAGCTGAAGCAATACCAAACCCAGTGTTTACATTTGAGCAAGCATTTAAAGATTATCCAGAAATACTTGATGAGATACGTAAACAAGAATTTACAAAACCTTCTCCAATTCAGAGCCAAGCTTGGCCTGTTTTACTTAAAGGAGAAGACATGATAGGCATTGCACAAACCGGAACTGGCAAAACTCTAGCTTTCTTGTTGCCTGCTTTAATTCATATTGAAGGGCAGCCAACACCTCGAGAAAAGAGACCTGGGCCAACTGTACTTATTCTAGCTCCAACAAGAGAATTAGCCATACAAATTCAGAGAGAAGTTAACAAATATCATTACAAAGGCATTAATAGTGTATGCATATATGGGGGTGTGGACCGTCAAGATCAAATTGATATAATTTCTAAGGGGGTGGATATTGTTATTGCAACCCCTGGAAGAATGATTGATTTTATCAAATCGAGGCATATAGATTCTTCTCATTTTTCTTATATAGTATTAGATGAGGCGGATCGGATGCTAGACATGGGCTTCGGACCTCAGATCAATGTTTGTTTCTTGAATGTGAGACCTGAACACCAATGTGTCATGACATCTGCCACCTGGCCTTTTGGTGTCCGCCGACTAGCTGAGAAGTATATGCACAATCCGATATATGTAAATGTCGGGTCCCTGGACTTGGCAGCAGTGCACACGGTGACCCAAAAAGTAAGGGTTGTTATGGAAGAAGAAAAAGATGGTATTCTCCTTGATTTTATACGTAATATGGCTCCTACTGATAAAGTTCTGATTTTCTGCGCCAAAAAAAATACAGCTGCTGATGTCACAGCAAATTTAGCATGTAAAGGATTTTATTGTGAATCATTGCATGGTGATAGGGATCAGAGTGATCGCGAAGCTGCTCTAGAAGATATGATGAACGGAACCGTCAACATATTAGTTGCCACAGATGTTGCATCCCGGGGGATTGACATAAAAGATTTAACTCATGTTATAAACCTAGACTTTCCACTGAAAATTGAGGAGTATGTTCATAGAATAGGAAGAACAGGAAGGGCTGGTAAGACAGGGATTGCATTATCTTTAGTGACAAAATATGATTGGGCAAATGCCGGGGAATTGATAAAAATTTTAGAAAAAACACACCAAGAGGTTCCTAGTGAGTTGAGAGAAATGGCTGACCGGTTTAAAGCCAGAAAGTCAACTAGTATACATGGTCGAGGTGGGCGTGGGAGAGGAAGAAGACCACAGTGGTAGAGCTTATTAAAGTTAATTAAAAAGTATTTTTTTACAATATGTTTAACATTATTAGGCATAGTTTTATTATATAAGTTTTTCTTTGTTATATTTTATTCTCTTGTTAGAACTTACTTCTGGAGAAGTAAGTTCATTTTGTTATTTCTGGTTTTAAAATTTAGTGTTAAATTTTATCTGAAATGGCTTACAGATTTTTTTAGGAATGAAATTTGAAAGTTTTAATTAAAAAAAATATGTCTATTGAAAGATGTCATGGCCATAATATTTTTTTACATAAGAAATTCCCACCAGATCTTATTAAGTATTCTTATGCTAAAATGAGGTATAAAATTCTCATGTGAGTAGTATATAAGTATATCTAAACATAATAGATTTTTGATCTCTGTAACTAGTGTAGGTTTTTTTAAATAAATAATATTTTCGCATGCTACAGTTGTTTTTCTGGTCTATTTGCATGGAATTATAATATTTATACTTATTAATATTAATAAGACAAAACAAGATCAGCATGTTCAAGAACCAAAAACTGATGTTTTTTGTACCCTATAATTAAATTAGTATTCTATGCTTTTAATTTGTTGTTGATTCTAAGCTGTTTATCTTGTCATAATATTACTAAACAAACTAGCTATAAAAGGCTTGTATGTCTTAATCTCTGTATCTGTTTTGTGGATATTGGTCTTTTCTAATAGGTAAGTAGGTAATCAGCCTTCTGTGCCTCGACTTTTTGGGTTTCAGGCAAACTCGTATTTTTCTTACCAGTATGGATGAAACGAAATATACACAGGCTAATTGTAACTTATGAGAGTCTAGACTTAGTGCTAAGCATGACTACTGACACTGAGAGTCAGAGGCTACCTATGAGCATTAGGTCTGTACCAGCGGATTAGCCCCCAGTTTTAACTAATAATAATACATAGTTGAATACTTTTTCAATATGTGATGCATTTTCCTAATGTTAGTTAATGCCTGTGGACATAAATCTTTTGTGATGTTGTAATGCCTGAATTTGGGTAATCTCCTAATTAGGTATACTTAGCCTTTGTTTTTGTAACAGAAATTGGCGGATAGCCCTCTTCTCAGTCATGTTTTGTCTTGTAATGAAATGTCTAGCAATATTGTTGTATACCTAGTTAAATGAAATTTAACTAACTTTTTAAGGTTTTGGGCTTTGTCTGAGGATTAAAAAGCAAATTATTTTTTCTTCAGGGTCTAACCTTTGTGCATTATTTAGTTTCTTTGACTGCTTAATTTGCAATAATATTAACTACCTACTGGTTTTTACCAATACTAGAAAATTTTTGTGTTTCACTGTTAGGTATATATAATATTTATCCTACCAGCTGTTTTTGATTGTCTTTTAGTAATTTAGCAAAAAAAAAAAATTTTGTTTTTGACATAGTTCTTGTAGGTATGTTAAAATTTGGTGATAGCAATTTTGAATTGGTGATAATATTTTTCCTGCCTGCTTTTGGTGTTGATGGTCACGCTTTTAAATATAGAAAGATTCCATTAAAACTGTACACATTTGATATTCTTTTTCAATCTCCCTATATAATCAAATATCAATAATTATAATCAATAGTTTTAATTGTCAGAAAAATGATGGCAAACCATATGCTAGATATTTTTGAAAAACACCAAGCATTCAAGTGTTTTTCAGGAAAGGCAAAAATGAAGTAAGTACGTTTTGCATTTTGAAAACTTGTAATACAATATTTGTTCATTACAAACGATTTCTTATACACAATATATAGGTAATACCTACATAGTGCTTGGATATGAATTGCTTCAGTATAAATAGGTAACGGGACTGAATCTCTCGGCTGCATTTTCAGACTATGGATTACTTATGGGGCGATCGTCGACATCTACGACTTTTTTTTAATATGTAAAGTAGGAACAAACCGTGATTCATGTGGTATCAAATTATTTCAGTATAATTAGTATTTTTACTCATTTATTGTGTAGCTAAGTCCACATTTCAAGTCATGCTCACTTAAATGTCATTGTTTGTCGCGGCGTCCAAGCGTCGGGTTGTCTCTCTCCCTATAATATAGCGAGGGGGCCGATGGCTGGCCATGAGTCATACTCGTGAACGGGTGCTACTTGTGATGACTGGTGAATTCGTGTATGCGGTGATATTAGTTGTTTATAGAGGACAAATCTTTGTTTTAATTTAATTTAATTATTCTTTATTACTCAAGATGTCATATGGAACATGGTGTAATGGTTACAGCTCCTTACAAACATTATGAAAGAAAAGTTCTATTCTTCCGTTCTACACTCTTGATTTGAGAACTGGCAGTAGGTAAATGTAAAATTAGAATCATTTAATTAATTTTTTTTGACGTTCATAAGTGTACATTATGTTACCTATATGAATAAATGATTTTTTTTAATGCCTAAAACATTTAATAGCAATTAGGTAAATTGTGAGAATTCATTTATCCAGAGGTATGTTGGTTGTTGATTCACAGTAAGGACTTTAAATCACAGCACAGGAATATTTGCTGATAGTAGAATACTACAATCCATGCCAAAAGGTAAATGTCAATGAAACGATATCACGGGGATCGTCTGTTACAATGGGTGTACCGCAAGGCTCCATACTTGGTCCCTTCTTATTCCTCCTCTGTATAATTGACCTACCATTTCATGTAAAAGAGCTTCACGAGTTGGTACTGTTTGCTGATGATACTTCGCAATTATTTAAGGTGAAACGACGAAATCCATCACTTGAAAATATAAACAGTGCTAACTCCAGTGTAGTTCACTGGTTTGATACAAATAATCTTAAACTAAACGAATAGAAGAGAAAATGTATTAAATTTGTACTACAAATGTAAAAAGTAGTAATGCTCAAATAGTAATTAGTGAGACTTGGTTCGGTGTTCTTGGAAAATGTAAGGCAAAAGGGGGCTATAAGAGCGTTCTGCAGATTATACACAAGGGAATCAGGCCGAAGGCAGTTTAAAGAATTACATATTTATTATTTTGACTTTGGCAAGTCAATACATTTATGAGAATATTTTGTGTGTGCGGAAAAATATCGATATCTTTATAAAGAATAATTGTTTCCATAATTATATTACTCGTAATAAAAACAAAATTAGCGCACCAATCACAAGGCTGCATAAAACAAGTAATTCTTTCCAAATGGTATACGTTTTTTTTTTCAATAAAATCCCTAGTGATATAAAAATATTGTCAATAAATAAATTTAAATTGTAAGTTGAAGTAAAGCTGCTACTTGTGGTAACTGTCGCGTCTGAATTCGTGTATGAGGTGTTATTCGTTATTTCGACTACGTATTTGTGTGTTGTTCCCATAAGAATGTAAGTGCGTGCTCCTATTTCACCATGCCTCCTGCTGATATAGGACCAATCTTTGTTTATAATTATTTTATAGATTTATTTATCTAGCGAGCAAGATACAATTTTATTATTTTATTATTATTGATAACTTAAGATGTCATGTGGAACATGGTATAATGGTTGCAGCTCCTTACAAACATTGTGTAAAAAAAACTTGTTGGCGAAATGTTGAAAAAAATTGTTGGCGATTAAACAGTGGCGGAGAGTTTATTGCTCTTCCATTCTACAAACTTGATTTGAGAACTGGCAGTTAATGTAAAATTAGAAGCATTCAATGTATATTTCTTTTTTGACGTTCATAATTCATTAAATTATTTTTGTTTTTTTTCTTTTTGACTTTGCTAAAGGGATTGATGTTATATCACACTTGCTCACGTGACCAAACAGTATGTCGTCTGCTAAATCACCAACGTCATACTAAATAAATTCTGTCTCAAGCCCCTGACAACGACATATATCTGCTAGAGGCATTGATATACAAAAAACCCAAGATGCATATTCTCGAATAAAAGTAACGCTCGAAAGTGTCCCGAAAACTATTTCTGTCTCTTTCTATAAGTTACAAGCATATTATTATTGCAAAATCAACTTTACGCGAATTGTTTAAAGTTGTTATTACAACGCAGTGTACTTAAAGCAATAAAATTTTACGACTAACCGTGGTCGGTAGGACAAGGTATTGAGTGGAGTCGAACATGACTTTTTTTTATTCAAATATTTGGTTTAAAACTCTTCGATTTAAATCTTTTCGTTAAAACATTTAACGCATTCTTTAGTGAAATAGTCTTTTTAACAAGTCTCGAATTCTTTTTCCTTAAGTTGATAATGACTTTTTCCTTGCTAATTAACCTTTTGCGGCAATTGAGTTCGCTTTTTATACGAACTTTTCGAGGTGTATCCAAAACTGACCCCGTGCTTAGAGAAGTGGTAGGAGATTTGAATTTCTTTTCAATTTCTAAATTAAACATTGAACTCGTAGGACACACTTCAGTATCACCGCCATCATCCGGTATATCAATCTGTAAGCAATATCAAAATATTTACGAACATTAAAAAAAATGTTAAATTGGCTACCTCCTGACCTGCACTTTATATAATAAAAAATAAATCACACATTGCTTGTTATAATCAGTCATAAAAACAACAAAAACTAATCAATAAAATTTTTTACTTACCGAAAATACGATATCCCATCCTTTTTTAGCCTTCTTGACGTAATATTTTTACAATTTCTCACAGAACACTGACATTTTTAACGACTGCTCCCAGATGCGAGCGACGCGAGACTATTTGAAATGAGCGCACAATTTAGAATGTTGCGCTCATTTTTTGAGGACGTTTTTTAGACGTTGAGTGTGCATCTTGGGTTTTTGTATATCAATGGCTAGAGGTGTAAAAGTAACGAAAAAAGCGTACCCGTATGTTTCGTTACTATAACAATTAAGGGCCTATTTTTTAGTACTCGTTACTATTGTATCGTTACGTTACTCGTTACTTCTCATAAAAAAATCAGATTTACTATTTTGAAACGTTTAACCGTGAGCTTATGTTATACCACAATAACATTGCAATCTATTACGCATCAATTATAATAAAAAATCAACAAATAGGTGTCGAAAATTATTTATTGATAATAATACTGAATAGCATTCTAACGGTAAAATGTAAAATGAAAAAATAATAAATGTAAATCGAATATGAACAACTAACAATATTTGATAATTATCAGCTTTTGTTTACCAAGAATTAATTTAATCTCAGTAGAGCGGCTTTATTATAATATCTCGTTTAGAGTGAGAACAAAAAATACATGATAATAAAAAACAAAACACTTATTTTTAATTTGTAAAAAATACTTTCTTACTTTCTAATCTAAAACTTTGTTCCCATATACATATAACTTATACAATACCTTTAATAAACAGTAAAAACCTGGACGACGATTTTTCAAATTATTCTTAGGGCCTGTTTCACAATGTATGGATAAAGTGTCAAATAGCTATGCAACACATAAATTATTCGAAAGATAAAAGTTCCGAATAAGATACTTCGCATTTCATGACAAATAGCGCTATCTGACAGTCGTGAAACGCAAAAAAACTGTTTATCATACAAATAAGTAATAAATAGCTTATTTGGAACTTATCCGGACATTGTGAAACAGGCCCTTAACATGATAAACAAACATCGCTCTTTGTAACGTACGATTTTAAATTCGCCGAATATGCTCGCGCATGCGTAAAACATACGATCTACTCATACTACGAAAAATGCGAGTCGTAACGAAATGTTTTTGTGTGTAACGTTTTGTTACTCGGTACTAGATGGCGCACTCGTTACTCAGAACCGAATACTGTATACGGTTTGCTCGTAGATAGAGTATAGAACTAACTAGCTTCTAAAATAACAATAATAACTAAAGAGAGAAGACAGTAACGTGAAATACTTAAGTGCGAGCGAAACAGAGTATCAGTTTTTCCGTCTCTATTTGCGTATCGGGTTTTATTTGTTTACCACCGAGACCTTGGAGGTAAACAAGTTTTCACCGCTTACTGATAAATCTGTGAAACCCAAGTCAAACCTATATTTTAAGACTTTATCATTATAAGAGGTGTATTTAAAGTGTAAGTCATGGTGAATTGATGCGTAATTGACTGTAAAAGCTAAAGTGAACGAAAAGAACCAAACATAACCTTTCATCGGTAAGTAGCTTATTTTGTCACGACTCAGTAACTTTGTTGTAGAATTATTCATTCGGATGTATATTTTGGTCAATAATAAGCAATCTTCAATGAATTAATACTTCGACACAACAACACTTCCAAACAAACGACAATTCCAAACATATTTTTCAGTGCAAGCCGACTAAATTGCGAATCATATTACCAACGTCAGGTAGTTGCCAAACTTCGTGTCCTTTGTAAATAGTTGGATTATAATATTCGCTATCTCACACGCTGTACGCTGATGCCTGGTCTATACTATACCATGGTCCGTCTACGGGTTAATTTGCTACACTCTATCTGCCGATCTGTCAAAATTTGCAAAATACATTTCGCTTTTTGCCGAGGGACCTCTTTAAATTGTTGAAAGGATTACCCGACACCCGTCGTTTTTTAAATCTGATTCTTGTGTATGTGTCTGATATTGATCTGGTATAAATCTTACAGAATTTAATTTTTTTTTATTACATACGATTTATAATGATGAACTTTACAATAAATACAGTTTTTAAGCAAGAAGTTTCTAAGTTAGACCATGATTTTATGCCCGAGGGTTATCAGGGGACCGAAAGCCAAAAGAGGTAAGATTAAAAGAATACAACAATATCGATCCTTGGTTTGACACTAGTTCTTGGGCTTCAGTAGTTCGCCTTTTTATAAGCTATGACTTCGTATTTTATAATCATTCCTAAGACATCTTAGAATTATAACATTTTATTCAAAGTTAATTAAACGTAATTGGCTATCGTAGGCATTTCCGACTCCTTTAACACCCGAACCCAATGATCAATCCACAATTTCAGATTGAAAACAATCTGAGACCGCCACAGTCGATTGATCTCCTACCTGCATCCTAATAACCAAACCCTACAAAGACAATCCATAGAATGCATGAATCTCCTTTTGTTCTTCACACACATATTTCTTAATTCCACCAAATAAAATAAATAATATTAAAAAATACATGTATATGTTTAAAACATATCAAATAGCTTTTTGATTATTTTAAAAACTGGTGTAAGTTAAAATCTTAAGATTGTCATTTTCATACAAAGGTCTATACACATATACTGATCCGACCTACCATAGATAGCTTGTATCGACAGGTAGCTATTTTAATCAGTCAATTGGTTATTAGCACACTTTTATCAATATTCGGATTAACATGTCGATCTCAGATGGTCCAAAATGGATTGAGATAGGTTATTGGGTTTGGGTGTAAGACAACAATGAAATTTTTAGGTTTTTTGATGCATACTTTATGTTTATATAGACATTAAATATAAAAATTTAATAAGATATTAGTAAACTTGTTAAGGTGAGCAATTTAAATGCTTACATTACTGACCCCTTCCAACAACTATTAACAATTTTTTATAAAGGTATTATGACTATACGGAATTAAAACAACATTACACTTCACACACTCAATCAAATTTGCGGACCGTGTGCAATTTGATCTAACTTAAAAGGTAGGATAGCTAACAGATCCATTTATACCCGTAATATTATTTTATTGCAAATATTTGTTTATTATTTGATACAATTCTATCAGATTGCGCTGTGTTAAAAGTAGCATAGTATAAATGTTTTACATAAGCTATCTACCTTTTATATCAGTTCTCCTACTGTTTTCCCTTGAATAGTTTACTACTATGTAGTATAACAAAAACCTTAGCGACAGCAATGCTTGGCCAGGTCTGCTGGTAGATATATATAGATAACTTTTATGATGAATATCAACTCATAATCGTTCTACGCCCTTGATTTGAGAACTGGCAGTAAATGTAAAATTAGAATCATTTAAAGTATATTTTAACGTTCATAAGTGTACATTATGTTACCTGTACAAAGTAAAAGTAAAAGTTAAATAGTACTTAGAAAAGAAATTCCTGATGAATAATAACTGACACTAATGGGATTAGTAAATGTACATGAAAATATTTTATTACGAATATATATATTTTAGCTGTTATGTAGAAAGAATCATTGGTAAGTTTCTTAGTAAAAAAATTAGACACTTTAGATCTGTCTGAAGTATGAAATTGAATCATTACAATTCAAATATAAATGCAAAAAGGCATCAAGTTTTGGTTATCGCGTCCAAGAAACAAAACCACAATGCTCTAATTTTAAAAAGAAATTCATAATATTGAAATCTTATATAATGTGTTTTTAAATGCCATATATATACATCATAATTAATATGTTTGGCTAATGAATAACTGTAGATATTATGTACAAGTAGAATGTTTTAACCAAATGAATATAACTTACTGAGGTCCAGAATGTAGTGCTTTCTCGGGCTATAACATATAAAATACTACACTACTAATTGAACACAATTCAATGTTACATGCACTTCATAATCAACATTGACATTTTTATATACTAAATTGATGTTTGGTGAAACCTGCTGAGATTTTTGATGATTTTTTAGAAAATATAAATCCCTCAGGGTTATGAAGCTTAAAGATGGCTTTGCAGTTGAGAGGTGTAATAGAGGTTCTTTACCATACCATTAATCTTTAATTAGTTGCTTCATTTAGTTGTTAAAGTTATTATGCTTTAAACCATTGATAGTGTGCATTGTTCATACTGCAACATTCCCTCATTGGAGAAACCTATTAAGAGAAAAGTTACACACACTTTGCATTAGTTATTCTGGTGATTTTTCTTTGTATAGGTTGGTTATTAGGCTTTTGTGCCTAATCTATTCAGCAATTGGAATCAGTTCCATTTTACATTCTTCATTCTTCAATAATCTTAAAATGGTGCAATATTGTAGTATAGCTTTTCAATTAAATTTTTAATATTTTTAGGTTACTGCGCGAGTATTTGAAAAATGTGGTAGACTGGATCGGAGAAAAGTCTACACTTGCTCAAGGTCTTAGCAAGACCTTAACCAGCATGGATAAACTCCGTAATTCAGAACATATTTTGTATCTTTTGAAAGATGCTACGGGAAATAAGTAAGTATTCTAACAATCAGAAACAAAGCATTGAAAACAAAACGATTATTTAAAAACCTTGTAGTTCTAATAAGGATTTATTTTCTAAAATACTATGCCTCAGTTCAATCAGAATTGTTGTTTATAGATATATATATTGTATATAAATAACGTGTCACGTTGTTTGTCCGCGATGGACTCTTACAATGGACTCATACCCGCAATATTTGTTCTTATATTATATTTTTGTTTATTAATTGATACAATTCTAACAGATGGTTAAAAGTACCAACGTTTCGCATTAGTTATTTACCTATATGTATGTATGTATATATATATATATATAATATTATGCATATATATATAATATAAGAACAAATATTGCGGGTATGAGTCCATTGTAAGAGTCCATCGCGGACAAACAACGTGACACGTTATTTATATACAATATATTTCATATATTGTTAAATTCATAGATAGTATTTCCTGGGATCATGGCTTGTAACTAAGAGAAATGGTGGATGTAAAAATATTGTGTTGTGGTATATGAAAACTTGTTTTCAGTGGTCAAGGACAAGTTATAGGCATCCTTAAAATTGGTGTTAAAAGCCTATATTTGTATGACGAATCTATGACATGTCACAAAGTCAACCCTCTATGTATTCTTGATTTTTATGTACTTGAGGAGTACCAGAAAATGGGCTTCGGGAAGAAACTTTTTGAATCTGTGTTAGCTGTAAGTATTCCTATATATATTTTTTATAAATATACCATATTTTATGTATCATGTTTAATTGTCATGAGACTCTTTATAAAAAACAAAATTCGATAGCCATTCTTTTTGATAATAAAATTTATGGTTATAAAAATTAATAATTATTTGAATTCTCAATTTGACCTGTTAGTGATGTAATACGAATATTGTATTGAACACAACGTTACTAATTTCTTCAAATCAATAATAGTAGAAAAATGAGATTTTTCTGTCTGTGTTGTTTTGTGGCACTTAATTTTTAAATTATAACATTAATAATGACCGCTATCTCAATTAGCCAGGACTATACACAATGGACCAATTGACTTTAAGTACCCAACTGAGTCCACCAACCTATACCTCCATTGACCGCTATGTGAAGCCTGGAATATGATAGTAATTCAAATATTTGTATAATTTATGGTCTTTAACAGGATCAACGTACTACAGTCGATCAATTAGCCATTGATAATCCTTCACAGAAATTTGAAAATTTTCTGCAAAAGCATTATAACACAGGAAAGTTGATGAGACAGCCGAACTGCTTTGCAGTGTCTGCTAGATTTTTCGAGAATGTTCAGTCAATGTAAGTTTAATATAAATTTTATTCTATTCAGGAACTATAGCACATGTTAAGGAAATTTTTAAGAAATTTTTGATTGCGGCATCTGCTATTTGAAAAAATTATTGTCGATTTTCTCTAAGTTATTTCTTGTATGTGTGTTGAAGAAAATACATAATAATATACATACCTGTATTGTCTATACGGCTATACAAGTAATTCCATAGTGAGTAGCCAGGAATTATCTGCTTTAGTATGTCCCAACAAAAATTAATTAGGAATAAATTTGTGCCTATAAATTTTAAATGTTATCAAATCAAATCAAAATTTATTCATTCAATTTAGATGCGACTTAAGGCATGCTTATGAATGTCAAAAACGTTTACAAAATTCGCGAAAGAGCAAAACTACGCCATCCATTCGCAAAACTACCCCATCCATTCGCAAAACTACCAGGAGGTCTTGTTCTGAGAAGAACGGGCACGTTCACTCTCGAAACTCAGCAAGTTTTATCCTCCCTTTACATACAATAATTCAAAAGAATTACCACATTCACCATAACATTCACAAGTCACAACATTTCCAAGAGAACAAAGCAAATTATAACAATATAATTAGAACTATTGCCAAGCGTTTTTATCTTCTAGGTAGTCATTAACTGTGTTCCAATATTTCACTAGGAATCATGTTATAGCAGCGTACACTTAGGCCTATAAATGAAGTATTTATTTTCTGCAACCTATAAGATGGCTGGAAAAGTTTTCCCTTATTTCTTGTATTCCTATTGTGAATGTCACTGTTCTTTAACAGAGAACTAATATTACAACGCACAAAAACGATACAGTTGTAGATATATTGTGACGGTACCGTCAATATACTGATTTGCTTGAATAAGTTTCTAAGTGAAGTGCCTGGTTTCAAGCAATAGATTGACCTAAGAGCACGTTTTTGCAAGATAAAAATAGATTGTATACTAATATAATATGTAATGTTTATTAATTATATTTAAATAAATATAAAAGGACTTCTTTCATGTGATATAAATGCAGTAATCGTTTCAGAGTTAACCAAAACACAAGGATATAAACCAAGGATATAAACTTAAATATTTTACTTATAACTAAGGTCGTTCAATAAAAGTATTAATGCGTAATAATCATTTGTCAATATTAATTCATTTTATATATCACCTTTTAAAATATAAACTTCATAAAAAAATCCGCAACTACTCCTTCAAATTTTCAAATTCATATGTGCCCCTAACCGCGGAATAATTTTGGAATCACTGTTTTTTATTTCGACAATATTTGCTTATATGCCTATAATTAATGCACATATAGTTTTTGGACCATTACCAGTTTTATTCTTATCTTGAGCTTGTTTGACAAACTAATTCCCCACATACAATACACTAGACTCAGAGTTTCTCACTTCTTGCAGAAGCTTAGTCTTCACAGAATCAGCTGTTATTGTCACATCGGACCTTTCAAGTGCCATGATCATTGGTTGAGACATATCTGGTAAACCAGCAAGTAATAAAGTTACAAGCCATTCATCATTGACTTTCAAAACCATTGTTTCTCAACTTGTGAGCAGTGATCATGATCTTGTTAACACAATCTGAAGATTGTAATGTTCAGACAATTTTCAAGCGTTGTATTTATCAGATCTCTCAACAGATCAACTCGGCGTGTCAAACCTTTGTCATCGAAAGCTTTGGCTAAATTATTCCAAACTTCTTTAGCTATTTTGGCTTCTTGAATATGTACATAGTTGATGGGATTTACTTATAGGATAATTTACGACTTCCCTTTTGTATCAAGTTTGGGATCAAATGTTTCATTGTCTTTCGCGGTGACACAACTCCATAAGGTCTCATGTTCGAGGTAGGTCTGCACTGCAACTCTGTCAGCTATATATATGTATATAGCTGACTGGAAGAGAAAGTTTTCTCTTCGCGTGGCGAGTTTTGAGGTTATACTGAACTACTTTAGTTTTGTACTGATTTTATCAATTTCGCACTTTTAACTTTTACTATTTTACTTATAAGCCAGAACAGGTGGTCTGGGCCCATAACCTGATGATTTAAATGAAAAATAACGAATTTGGTTTTAGACAACGTAGTTTTATTTTGAGAGAATTTTTATCATAGACTATTACAAACAGTGATGTGTCAGGGTTGTCAGCATAAACTAGAGAGGTACTAATAATATGAGTTATTAAACTAGAATTCAATTTTTTCTAATTTCAACATTTACGGAGGAGCATGAATCCCTAATGTTCTTTTCAATTAGTCTTCCTTACCAGTCACGTAGTTAAATTTTTCAAGCAAAGATATTTTATTACTGAGCTTCCTTCAATTTTTTCAATTTTAAGACGCAAACAAATGTCTTGAAAACAAAATAAAATTGATTGCTTTTTTTAATTATATCTAATATATTGCGTGACAATTTTCTTTTTAAAGACGATGTATTATCACTATTTATTGAACACCTCTTGTGACTAATCTATTACAGTGTATTAAGAAATTGATAAATTTTAACATCTTTGCCGAGCATTTCAAAATTAAGTATTTAGCTCACGAAGAAAGAAGTAACATTTTCATAAAGACTTTTATATTGAAATTTCTTTTCGTACTTGTAAAATATGCTATCATATAAATTTATTAAAAAAATAGGGAAACATAAAAATAGGATATGTAAAGAAATTGTATTTAAGTATTTTCTTTAATAAAACAGAGGACAAACAGGCAGGAAGGAGGCTTACCTGATTATTGATACCGCCGCTCATAGACACTTAATGCCAGTGGGCTAGGGGCTGCGTTGCCGACTTTTCAAAAAATATGTAAAATTTCAGATTGCTTAAAACTGTAATTGTATCTGTTTTCTATATTTCCCAAATTCCTTTAATTGAATTTTATTACATTTATGTGGTCAGACAATGATTAGTACATTGTTTCTCGGTAAGACTTATCATATTCTGACCTATGGCCACTGATTTATAAGGAATGCATTGCAGAAACTCCACTTTCGTGCCCAAACCCAGCAGGGCTACAGTCGGTCGATTTGCTGCAACGCATCCACCCTCATCCTTAAATAATGTGAGTAACACTAGTAAATAAAAATAAATGTATTTTTATATATGATTGGGAACCCTGTTAAGTGAAAATATACCTGTATAAGGGTTCCCAGCTCTTCCATAACAAACTTAATACATACAACTGATCTCCATAACATAGGTTATTATGTTATTTCTAATTACAAGTTAGTTTTTATTTAAATTTATACATTATTCAAATAAATAAATAAATATTGAAAATAAATTATCACATTATATTTTCGCTTAATCACGTCACATATGCCATCTTCTCAAAATTATAATGTTGATATAAGCAATATATATATAGCGATGTCAAACGTGCACCGTCAAAATAGTATTTTATTACACTTATGGGATGTTCCATCTTCTTATAAATCACAACCCATTTTTATCTATGTTAATTGGTTTATTCTTCACAAACAACAGTTATTAATTTATATTCTTATAGAAAAATTCTGTTTTGAGTGACGTGTGTTTTCTTCTTTTCTTAGTGTCCTGTATTTATGTTGCCACATACATCAAAATCTTACAGAAAATACTACATTATATAGTATGTAAATTGTTCTACTGTACACCATTTATTGATTTAGGTAACACAATTTTGCATTTAAATAGAAATTTAATGTCTGTAGACGTTTACAGTAGTTCACACGTGCGTAGAACAGACGAGAAGAAATGGCAGGCAACCAATATAGTTGTGTGGAAATAAAGCGAATTCTAAATTAATAACATTAAAAAAATTGATTTCGTTAAAATCACTATTATTGTGTACCTAGATAAAGCATAGTTGAGAATTAAAATATATTGAATACCTTGAATTTTGTGAAAGAGAAGCCGCCGGCGCCGTTGAGAGCAATGCTTGCTAAAAAGTGATCAGTAAAAATGGAACTTAGTGATGTATGAGAAAGGAATGTACGAACTTTAGTAATATCAAAAAATACAATAGGATCTTAATTAAAACTGGTATTATTATATGAGATTCAGACCGATTCCCTATATCTTTGTAGTGTCAAAAAACTACCTATAATAAAAAAATATAAGATAAAAAATCTTTTTTGTCGTAGGAAGTGATTCGTTAGTTGGTAAGTTAAGATCCAAATCGGGAAAGATTGTATGAAAATATAATTTTGTTTTTCCAGATTATCCACGGAGGCGATGGCTCGGGGTGAGGGTACAATCTATATATTTTATTTTCGGACTTGTTTTGCCGCTTTTTATATTTTTTTACAATTCAGTCATTTTTATTTCTCACAATGAATACTAGTATAAACGAGTGTAATGAAGCAATTTATTTTTATAAAATCATCTGTTTCAAAACTCACATAGAAACCACAAACAAAATTATCGTTCTTACGGTCGGTTTAACGATTCTAATGCGTTTTAGTTTATTTAGGTCATGGTACAAAATGCTATTGATTCTAGGAACCTAAACACACCAGCATTTCAATTGGATTGTTTAAAAAAAGATCATGGTAGGCATGCATCCACCCTGGTTTAATTATTTGAAATCACTGCGCCCAAGCTCGGTCACTTCCAGTAGCGTCAGCAATTACTACTTATTGGTTACCGTCAGTATCGGTAATGAATACTAGTATAGTTAGTTACTATTACTTCCATTACTGTACTAAGCGCTCTGATCTCTAAATTACGAAATGTAATTTTTTTATGTTTGTTATTTTATCGAAACATTATCTGAATCTTAAGGACCATAGTTTTAGATTTACATTTTATTTTAATTAGAAAATGTCTGTGCTGAATAATATCCATACATAATTTTAGTTTGATGATGCACTTATAACTATCAGTCGATATTTTGATTTATGCGTCACCGATTCAAATTAATAGTCCATTGAAATGTTACAATTGCTGAACAGTTGATAGAGGACGCAATTTTATTCATGGGATGTGTAGGGGGGTCAATATGACCTTAACCTTAATGGCGCCAACCCCACAAATTTTCCCCCGGCCGCCATGTTGGTAAACTGGGTGATAACACGTTTTTGGTTATATCTCCTAAACTATTACAATTACAATTTTGGCTTTTTATCATAAATCCAAAATTCAAAAAGTTATAAATATAAAAGTGAAAAAAAAATCCTATTTTGCTTACTAACTTTTTTCTTTAGATTTTATTAAAAAAACTAAGTCAGAATATTTTTTAAACATAGACATATATTTTAATATTATTTGTACGGTTTTATAAACTTTTTTTATATTGATTATCAAATCTGAGCGTAAAGAGCGATGAGTGAGATTGCATTCTATCCGTCGCCAAAAATGGATTTTCTTCCTATCAAATTTTCCGTTTGGCCCTCATTGTAACCGTTCAATAAGTAATAGATGAGAAAATGAAATTTCCAAGTAAGTGAATTCTTACTCATATTATCCACAATATTTGAATGAGAATAATAGCGGCCAATTAAATAAGCATTATCAACCCTAGTATTCTATATACAATATACATACATATTTAGTTGGATATGTTTTTTTTTGTATGAAGTGAAACTAGCCTCGTCTTCTGCTTTAGCTTTTTGTTCGCTAATTTACTGATTTTTATATAATTTAAAATGTAAATATGTACTTAATGATTTTGTAATGAATTCTGTTATATTGATGTTTTGTCAATTAACATGCAAGCTACTAAATATTTGTAGGAATCATACGGAGATTCCAGCCAGACCAAAGACGACAAGTGAAACGAAGCCTGATCAATCGACTGTTATAGATGAAATACAGCTTATAAATGAACCGGAGCGTACAATTAAGGTTCCCGAAGCAAAGTACATCGAGAGGCCGTCGTCTCTCGAAGTACGTCCCGTCTCTCAAGAGATCAGCATTGACGTAACTTCTCATGGAACAATCGCATCTCAACCTACTCCATCCCTTACCAAGGACGGCTATGTTGATTTGAAGTATTACCATAACAAACTGTGGTAAAATTTCGGCAGTTTTAAGGGCAGCTTTCCATTATTGTCGTTATATGTTTAAATTTGAATCTCTAGTAGATATAGCTTATTATAAGGTGTAAACCAAAGCTTTTGCGGTAAATCGTCTATTCGTTTCAAAAGGAGTAATACTAGCTGCTACCAGGCTGTAGGATAGGTTATAAGTAGTGTTCTCGCATATAAAGTTTTGTCTGCTTGTTTCGTTGCGTGGGTAACCAATAATCTGACTCTATTAGGTGGGTTGAAAAGTTCGTAGCATGACACATAGACGGCGCAATAACCACGAAAATTAACTGTTCAAAGTTGGGTGCCCTGCGAGCTCCCAATCGACTAAAACAACAATGAATTGATTATTCTGTGGAGTGTTTGAAGCTGTTTAGTCCGAATATATTCCATCGTATTCGCCAGATTTGGCCTCCAGCGCATTTTCCTTTTCTCAGACCTCTACATAATCTATGTATGCTTGAAGATTTTACCGAAAGGATATTTTTAAATGCTGAAATATTATTTAAAAGGATTTGGAAATTTGGCCAATTCAAAATTAATAAACATGTTTAGGCGTGGCTGTTGTATGTACTTGTGATAAATGTATATTTTGATAAACTTATAAGTGTTATGTTTTTATACTTGTGCTAATGAAAAAGTACAGGATCAATTTAAACAGTAGTCACGAGGCGTGTTACATTATATTTACTAAATATTATTGATTTGCAATTAAATTATAATAAATAATGTTTATTTTAGTTTTACCAAAAATTATAAAAATACCTGTGACAATCATACGAGTAAGGTACAACATATGAGTGCAAAATACTAAAACATTTGGAACGCGCGCGTCCATCTCAGGACGTGAATGGGGTGAAGTGTAGAATAGTGGAGAGCATTAAAAATTAAAGATATATAGGGCTTCTGTAACTTAACATTCACCAAATTTTGCAAGGGATAGGCGAAATCTAGGTCTCATACGTATTCACCGGTTCATGAAAGCAGTCTCATGCGTACAATGGATTAAGGCCAAGTTGGACGAATATGGAGTATCTCTAACAAATGACAACGTCGCTCAAACCACAGACGGTTGCAGCCTAATGGTTGCATTAGCGAAGTCCCTTAAGTCATGCCATCAGCTGTGAATCGCTCATGCCGTTCAGCTAGCAATTCCACAGCTTGCCGAACTTGACGAGGATGAAGATTTGCCTTTATCGGTATTGGCTCAAAGACTGCAAACTGTAGAATTTAACGACGTCACGAGTTCTGCAGATTCTCGTTTATTGAGGCTTTCAGTTCACAGTCTTTTAGGTGCAACGATCTGCTATCCTAAACGAAAAGTGGTAAAAATCCTAAGGACCTGTCCGACAAAAAAACGATGATCCCTGCTGTTAGATGGAAAAACACGCTGGCAAAAAGCATTTCTGCCATGTTAAGTCGGTTTCTGAAATTGAAATATCTATTACAAAACCTTTAATTGGTTTTAAAACAGACATTGCATTTACTGATGATGACTGGAGGCATCTGTCGTCGAGGCGCTATGAAAACGCGATTAACGCAACATTACGTACAGCTGATTTTTCCCTAAAATTTGCATTGAAGAAAATGGATGAAATGAAGCACCACTATGTAACAGAATGGTAACTGCATTGAGCATACAATACGCATAAAGAACACTATCTAAAGCAGCAACACTACAGTACTTGACTAATCCGGGTTAATATTTTGAGAAAATTCAAAATGAAGTAGTACAGCTAAAGAACTGATTATTAACAAACGAATGCAATTTAAATTAGGTATATTAGAGTAAAAGACTAGAACTATTTGTGACTTAATTCTTAATGCAAATAAAAGTTTTATTAATGTTAAAATTATTTGTGATACTACAAAAATATCTTTTCAAGTAATAAAAATAAAAAATTAATTTTATATTACACTTAATAACATTAAGTGAATGTTACCAATGTAATTCATTCAATGTTAAATCTAATAAAAAGACTAGATTACTTAGTAAGTTTTAAGATATTTTGAAGGAAAAATAAATCTATCACATTTTTTTTAAACATTGAAATTGTTTTTGTAATTTGTAAAGTACTGTTTTATTTATTTAAATACTCCCTCATCCTTTATATTTTGTACTCATTGTGGGAAATCGATATATAAAGCCCGGCTTTCGGGTCTAACAGTAAACAAATACTGGTCTATCCGGGTTTTGATTACTCTTAGACCCGAAAACCCGGGTTTTCAAAATTGAACCGAGTTTCGATGCCGTAATCAAAATACCTCCATTTACTAGGTACTTCACATTCATATGAATATGCGTAAGTATCAATAATATTCGATCATATTTATACAGAAATTACAAAATTTAGGGGTGAGGCTATTCAAGTGACTCGGACTGTATGGTTATCGGCCTTCATTAAAAAAAATATTGGCTAGTAGACTACAACCAGGCAGAAATATTTTTTTTAATGATTCTAAACCTTACAGGGTTGCATGTCGCTTTTAAAAACAAATTACTGAGCTATAACGATTAGTGGCAGCGCAAAAGGATTTAAAAAACGCACGATACTTGGCAACCACAGGTCAAATCAAGCCCCCAAATAGCTTCTCTTGCCTTGGGATCACCTCATTGAATTTGGACAGCGTACTCCCCAAGAGTTAACGCTGACTAAATAGTATATTATTATTAATCATATAAATAAGCTGTATCCTTAATCGTTGTTAATCAGTTGGACCTGATTCAGTAGCAAGGTTCAAAAAATTAAAAAAAATACAAAATTAAGACTTTTTTGACATTACTATTTCAAGCTTTCGCATGTTGCAATTATTATCTTTGGATTCTGAAAACAATCCAACAACAGGAAACACCTGTAAGTGGAAACAATGTTCTAATGGAATGGACCTTCCTAAAATTCTTTGAAATTAATTGAATTGTATTATATTTCTGTGGTAATAGATCAGACACTGATAAGTACATTGATTCTCACTGTGACTTATCATATCTGACATATGGCCTCAGATTTATAAGGAATGCATTGCAGAAACTCCACTATCGGGCGATCGCAACCAACCAAAACTTCATTCCGTCGCCGCTATGCTGCAACGCATCCCTCATCCCTTAATACCGTGAGTAACACTAGTAAATAAAAATAAATGTATTTTTATATATGATTGGGAACCCTGTTAAGTGAAAATATACCTGTATAAGGGTTCCCAGCTCTTCCATAACAAACTTAATACATACAACTGATCTCGATAACATAGGTTATTATGTTATTTCTAATTACAAGTTAGTTTTTATTTAAATTTATACATTATTCAAATAAATAAATAAATATTGAAAATAAATTGTCACATTTTTTGCTGTTAACATTATATTTTCGCTTTATCCCGTCACATATGCCATCTTCTCAAAATTATAGTGTTGATTTAAGCAATATATACAGCGATGTCAAACGTGCACCGTCAAAATAGTATTTTATTACACTTATGGGATGTTCCATCTTCTTATAAATCACAACCCATTTTTATCTTTGTTAATTGGTTAATTTTTAATGTCTGTAGACTTACGTTTACAGTAGTTCCCACGTGCGTTGAACAGACGAGAAGAAATGGCAGTCAACCAATATAGGTGTGTGGAAATAAAGCGAATTCTAAATTAATAACATTAAAAAAAATGATTTTGTTAAAATCATTTTTTTATATTAAAATAATTAAAATAATTGAATACCTTGAATTTTGTGAAAGAGAAGCCGCCGGCGCCGTTAAGAGCAATCCTTGCTAAAAAGTGATCAGTTAAATTGGAACTTAGTGATGTATGAGAAAGGAATGTACGAACTTTAGTAATATCAAAAAATACAATAGGATCGTAATTAAAACTGGTATTATTATATGAGATTCAGACCGATTCCCTATATCTTTGTAGTGTCAAAAAACTACCCATAATAATAAAATATAAGATAAAAAAATCTTTTTGTCGTAGGAAGTGATTTGTTAGTTGGTAAGTTAAGATCCAAATCTAGAAAGAGTGTATGAAAATATAATTTTGTTTTTCCAGATTATACACGGACGCGATAACAACACACAGTGAGGGTACAACCTATATATTTTATTTTCCGAGTTGTTTTGCCGCTTTTTATATTTTTTTTACAATTCAGTCATTTTTATTTCTTACAATGAATACTAGTATAAACGAGTGTAATGAAGCAATCACTATAAGAAAACCCCGAATTCGAAGTCAAATGGCCGATGCCTAAAGAACTCTAGATGGATAGATGAAAAAAAATAACTCCATGCATATCGTAGCACTTAATCTTTTGGGTCACTACCAAGTAATATCCAGAGAAGTTAGCTTTGGTTATTTTTATATTAATTATAATAAGCATTGAAACTATTTAAAATAACAGAAATAATGGAGACAAAAAAAACAGATTTTTGTGTGGTGCATTTATTGCTTATACTTCTGTCAACCTTCAACTCAGTTGAGTAGCCTGTCGCCTATTCCTACCAAGACGTCCTATAAAACCGTTTGACCTCAGCGGAAATCAGATTTAGTTAATTTAATTTGTATAAAAATTCGTACATTCGACATGGGTTGAAAAGTTCGTAGCATGACACATAAGATGGCGCAATAACCACGAAAATTAACTGTTCAAAGTGGGTGCCGCGTATTTTCCTGTCCTCAGACCTCTACATAATCTATGAATGCTCGTTGAAATTTGGTAATGATGAACAGGTAATCGCCGAAACTGAAGCCCATTTTTAGGTAGTTAAAACCAAATCGAATATAAATCATAAACCGTAGTTATATACGGTTTATGATTTATATTAGGTTATCCTATACCATATATAATGGTTATATTATCATTCTCTAAAGCACTATTGAACAATCAAATCTAATTCTATAAAAAAACAAAATTCTATGTATGTCTATGTCCTACGAACTTTGAGCCCACCTGTCAAGTTTATCATTAATAATAATTTTATTTAATATGTTTATTTATACGGCACTTGTTATTAAATAAGCTCACGAGTATTAACTATTAACTGCATAAATGTCGGGTACTAATTTATGTGGTAAAAATAATGTATACATATCAATTGCACAAAGTATTATTTATTAATTAATTTAAACGATGTTGTTAAGTATTAATAAGTTATTAAATTTTATATAAGTGGCTTTAATCCGCGTTTAAGTTATCTGTTACATTCCCATTGACAGCATTTGTATTGTAAATTTGTAATCTGTTACGGAGCTGAAGATTTTACCGAAAGGATATTTTTAAATGCTCAAATATTTTTTTAAAGGTTTTGGAAATTTGACCAATTCAAAATTAATAAACATGTTTAGGCGTTGCTTTTTTTGTATGTACCTGTGATAATTGTATATTTTGATGAATTTATAAGTGCTATGTTTTTATACTTGTGCTAATGGAAAAAGTACAGGATCAATTTAAACAGTAGTCACGAGGCATGTTACATTATATTTACTAAATATTATTGATTTGCAATTAAATTATTATGAATAATGTTTGTTTTATTTTTCTAAAAATTATAAAATATACCTACCTATGACAATTATACGAAACAACATATGAATGCAAAATAGTAAAACATTTGTATCATCTAAGGCATTACAGTACATGTATCATGTACTACATTACAGTACTTCAGGCACGATCCATGATTGAAGGTTATGAATTATATAGGTATCAAATATGGTTATCGGCCTTCTAAGAGTTGAGTACAATCAAGGCACAAATACTTATGTTTTTAAAGATTCTTAATCTTACAAAGTTGCATCTCACTTAAAAAAAAAACTAATAATTCAACTATAACGATTGGTGGCAGCGCAAAAGGATTTAAAAATCTTAAAGCTATTTGTCAACCACAGCTCACATCAAGCCCCAAATAGCTTATCTTGCGTTGGGATCATCGCATTGAATATAGACAGCGTACTCCCCAAAAGTAAACACTGATTATGCTGACTTAATAGTAATAAATAATCGTTGTTAATCAGTTGGACCTGATTCAGTAGCAAGGTTCATAAATTAAAATAAAATACTAAATTAAAGAAAAACTTTATTTGACATTACAATTTCAACCTTTCGCAAGTAATCAATTACTATCTTTGGATTCTATTAGCTATAATGATACAGAGAAGTAGAGATCGAATGGAAACAATGTTCTGCAGGTTCACCATGAGCTTGAAAGCAGGAATCATTTTGTGTCAACGGTACTTATATATAGTCGTTATCATGAGAATTTAGACCTGTAAATGAGTTCAAGGTAAAAACTCCAGAGCATTCATACAAATTATTAACTTGGTATGGTAAGGACTTGTTGCAAAGGAAAAGTAAATATTAATACAAATCTAAATAACTAAATATTGGCATATGAATACCGTGTCATGGATTTTTCTTCAAAATATTTGAACATTTTAGAAAACAAATGAAAATTTAATATTGTAAAAACGCCATATACGAGAAAGCGCAAAAAGAAAAGTTTACTGGGACCCGAAAAATCGTCATGTACAACATTTAATGACTAATTGATGATGTAATCAATACACAAAAAAATAAAAAAATCACACAATCAAGTACCAACCATACTAAGACCATACATTAACGGATAATTAAAACAATTTGTTTGATGAGTAACGAATCGTTAATGTAGCTATAACTCCTAAGTGTACAAAGCTGGAACTACTATATACAATGTGGTAAAATCATACAGCCTTATTACAAAACGTAGACTATACATACCGCGTTTTATAATAAAACCGATAATCTATGTGTTATATTGAGGTATTAAAAAACATGCTTTATCATCTTCTCAGAAAGCTTTTCTTTTAAACATAAGGTATGTTTCATAAAATAATCCAACTCATTAATGTTTTTAAAATAAATGCATATAAAGAAAAATAAAAATATTTTTTTTATTTAAATAAATATACATAATCCCATCAATATAACACACAAGTTACGATATATGTTCACAAACCGATCTTTATATTTAATCACTGGTAAATAACTTAATATAATTTTAGAAAATACAGGATATTACAACTTCTATAGAAAATATACGTTATTATAATTAAATAGACATTGAAGTAGAGTAATAAAGGCGCATATCTCTGAACGCAGTCCAATTAATTTTCATACGCCAGTTTTTGCCTTACTAACGTAACGTAAAACGTCTTTTGAACCTGTACAATATTAGAAATTTAGTCCAATTCTGAGCTGAGTTTTCCAAGGTATGAATGATACCTTAATCGTTACTCATTTCACCGTATTCAACTGTCAAATACTTAATAACAATAATTACGCGATATGTTTCACGAGTCTTAACGGGAATCTGTAAATTCAAAAGACGTTTTCACATCGCACACGTCCGTCATAAATTCGTATATTGAGCTCACCTTCGGTCCAATCCCATTGAACTGATTCAGAGTGCTCCATATAATAATATTACACGCAAATGTTCCAGTAAATAGTCTCTAAGGCCGAACGGCATATACGGTTAAGCGTTATCTACAATCTTACACCCTATAAAAACTAAACGGTGCACAACAAGCGTTTGAACTAAAACACCTCTCTTTTCAATGCAGCGTAAACACAATTAGAAAGAAAGAGACAAAAGTAGTCTTAAGAGGACACTTATTTAGTTTTTATGAAGGGGATAGGAGTACTAAATATTTTATTTGGGAAATACAAAATCTTACGATGACTTATAATAGTGATGTACGCAAATAATACTTACGTATCCTTACAATTTGTAATAATAAAGACTAGCATATCCTGTTAAATAACGTTTTATATAAATGGTTACCTATATATAGTATTTCACCTAAGATATCTTAAATAATTTCGATAAATACAATGAAAAAAAAGAAAAAAAAAGAACACCTGTTGAGCATATTCCGATTAAGAAGCCGTATCACAGCACGCTAACTTAAATAGAAATCTTATATTAGCTTGACCCGGGGTCCAAAAAAATTTATAAAATTGACGAAAATAGGCCAACCCAGGGTCCACGAGTGACCGATTTGAAAATAATCATGACTATTGGTCCGAAAATACTTAATATGTATACAAAAATGCTATAGCGGTAGGAGGCAATATATAGGAAAGTGACAGGAATGTTTGCAAGAGTCGGAAGATGCGTCTTTCCTATCACAGCTCATTATTTGTGAAAAATGGCATTACTTTAATCTTAAAGAATTGGATTCTAAAAAAGCTAATTTGTTTAAAAATTTAGTACTGGTGAATTATGTTTTCGTTGTAAATGCTACAAAATAAAATTGTACCACTGTAGATAATGATAAATAAATTCTTGTAGCTAAAGTTCTTAGAAATAAGTTATATGAGCTGTGTAAGAACCGCGAAAGAGCCGAAATATTGTTGAAAACGTAAATATCCCATACAACATTCGGTGAGGCTAAATGCAATCTAAACCTACTTACTATGGAATGAAACGACCTCGAAGCTACAAAATTTAGGTCATTCTCACTTATTATAAATAAATATTATTCGCTTGCGCGACGTGATGCGCTAGTATAATTATAAGCAACCTGTGATTTAAATTATTTTACCGATCTTTTGCGTCTGATAATGTCAGCTTAGGCCAAGACTCATAGACAAGTGAGTGCGAACTGAATCTGGCAGTTTACTTGGCAGACGACAGTTCGCAATTGTCTGTGAGTTTCAGGCTTTCAAGGTCGTGTTTCTTACTTACATACTTAAAGAGTATTTGCGACTCCTCAACACTCCCAATTTTTGGCACAGAAAAATAAATATACTGCATCAACTTATTGACTTTGACCCCCCATATTATAGTCTATTATGCAGATAAGGGCGTTCCTAGCTGCTAGTATATTTAGGAGCGAGGAGAATGCTTCATAAAAACCCCAAAGTCATGCATTTTCGATATTTTATCACATTTACGTACGACTCCTAAATCTATAGCAGTATCAACAAGGCGCATTTTCATATCTGTAAAGCCTTCGGAATTTTCCCCTTACATTGAATTACTAAAAAAATTGTTTCTGATTAAATTCGTGAGAACTTATATGGCGTTATTGTCGCGACAAAATTCAAGTGAATATTTTGTTGTCAATCGAAAATCCTTAAGCTTTACATCAATAAACACTTAAAAATTAAATTTAGCGCCCTTCATATAATTCGTTTGCAACTACAAAATCATTCACTTCAGTCTTTACAAAGGAATATGTTCGCAAATTCTAAATTGTTAAATTACATACATCTTGTACTAATCTTTAATTTTGTAAATCATAACCTTTGTACTAAAATACACTAAAACTAAAGAGTATTTGCTGGTAAATATGAAACGGATGTCTTTGGTTGTTATTCATGTTATATAGTTTTACTCGACGCATTTTAAACTGAGTCGACGGTCAATAAATGCCACTGACAGTAGGAACATGCACGCAATGCAACGCATACTTAGCTAGTTCCAATTAGGAAGATGACACAAATGGCGAAGACGCGGATGAGGATTTATCTTACAAATTAATCACTTTTAATAATTACCGTACCTATCCAGTTATCGATATGCACCTCTACAATTCTAAAGCTCATCACTATACCTCTCAATAAAAACTGTAAGTGCGAGCGGGACAGATAAATACGATTTATGACCCGAAGCCTCAGTACATAATGCGTCGACTTTACTATAAGTGCCTTGACGGAAATGTAATACCATGCTGTAATATACTTAAATTGTGTTATCCAGCTATACAAATATTAGCAACATTTATTTATTCATTAAATCTGAATTATATTGATTTGGTTTGTGACAATAATTTTTTTATGTTAAGATTTTGTGATTCAGTCATTGAAAAATTTCGCATTTCAATTTTTTTAAAGATATTGACAAGCCATTTAGGACATAGCATTTGTCAAATTTAAGTTTTTTTTTAATAAAAAATAACTTTTTGGTAGACACATATTAACTACCCATAGACAGACACAGAAATGCGTGTTCTTCAATTAATGGAACACGAATGTTTCATTAACTACACATTTTAAAGATAAGATATTTCAGAACTGCATACAGCTGGCTTAAGCGAGAAATTTCTTAAGTCTTAATATTATCTTTTAAAACATTAATACAATATTAAGCAAAAAAATCTCAATGCATATGTTAATAATACAAAATATAAAGAATAGTATAGCAAGTGTTGCTTGATGTGATGTAATCAAGTGGCAGTCGAAAAAAGCGAATTTATCTGAAAATATAGTTTAATTTCACTTACTGTAACTTTATAAAAATTGGGGAAATATTGACGTAATGTTCATTACAGAGAGCCTCAGAACTCTGTTTTACAGAGTAGCCTGTCAGGAAATGTTTAGACACAATGTTGAGCATTTTTACTGGCTTTGGTTATATCAAATATCTTGTTTAAACGCATTTATTAAAAAAATTGAAATAAAACATTTAATTTATGCGTATGCGTATGTTTATGAAATATAATATTTAAGTTATCAGACTAAATTACTAAATGAGTGTTTCTCAAAGTGGGGCCCACGCCTACCTATGCACAATATTAGCGAGATCTCTGAGTGCTTGTTCCACTCCATCAGCCAGGTGATGATGATGAGGCGCCGGTGAAGCCAGGGCTCTAGCCTCACATTCCAACCGCGTAGCGGCAGCTCTTAGCTGCACGCGCATTTGTGGTGCGCACCTAAAAAGTGTTTATCATTAACTAAGGCGTCGTTACTTTACCCATTTGGTCCCATGTCCTATAAAGTACCTCAAATCGCTCATGGTTTGTGTTTTGTTCAAACAAATTGAAGGAATATATATAAAGAAAAAATATATATGCCAGAGAATGTTCTGATGGAGTCAATTGACCGTTGCTTTGGTTAATCATGTTAAATAATACTTGAATAATATCCAATAAGTGAAATATAACCTCCTTATAAATTTAAATCAGTTAAACACACTAACCTGCTAGTAGAAGCTGCAGACATACAAGCACTGCTTAGGCGAGCGAGTCGCTCGGACGTTTGAAGACGCCACAATGACCCGCGACCACCGCTTCCGCCACAGCCACGACGGACCTAGAGTTTATTAGACAACCATGAAAAATCTCGTAGTTTCTGTAAATGTAGTTACACTCCGTACAAAATCAATACCAAAAAATTGACCAAATATCATTATTTCAAAATTCAAAAACTTTACCTCATTCGTGCAGCATTCCAAAGACATTCTTAACGCACCAAGAGCGTCGTTATCCTCGCTATCTGCATTTGCAGCCAAAGGAGTGGCATAAATACCACCTTTTCCCAAAGGCCGTCCACGTATGGACGGCTTACTGGCCACTGCTGGCTTATCATCACGCCGAGTTTGCAAGCTGCCACAACGGCCTAGCCCTGACCTATCATCAGGAGATCCATCATCAATCTCATCTTTTGGCTTCATTTTAGGACTCAAGCGTTCATCACTCTCTTTACTCTCCCATAGCTTCTTCAGGCTACTTATGCTGCCCGTGCTGCGGCGTTTATCATCTTCATCACCACCACTCGTATCTAAAGATCCACTCTCGGACCTCTTCTTATCGGAATCATCACTTTTACTCGAAAGATCTTTTCTAGAATCCTCCGGAGAATTCTCAACTTTCTTTACTTGGCCGTTAGTAGAAGACGAATTGCTGTCTACTTTCCGCAATCGTGATTTAAAATCGATTATGGATCTGCCCGAGTCGTCAGATTCCTTTGTATTGTTTACTCTGTTGGTCTCAACCTTTTTTAGTTGCGACTTGAAGTCTGTGTTGGTCTTAGCGTCGAGACCAGACTTTTTGTCCATATTATTGTTGTACGATGTCTTCCTGAGACTCGCTTTGAGATCAATTGGGGAGACCTTTTCTTTCATCTCGGGTTTGGACTCCTTCTTGTCACCCTTTCGCAGGGCTTCCATGTTTAAGCTCTCCGACAACTCGGAAACTAATCTCGTGACGGGGTCACCGAACGATGTGTGCATCTCGAGGATTTCATGAGGGGGTGATTCTTTGAGTTTTTGTTTCTTCTTGTCGGCGCGTTCTTTGATTTCCGCGACGAGCTTCAGTTCGAGCATTTCCTTCATGATTTGTTTTGCTGGTTTTTCTTCCATTTCGGTGGGTGTTCCTAGTCTGTCTGCCGTGTCGGTACCGGCGTTGCAGCAATCAGGGGGTGGGGGCGGTGGGGGTGGTTGCGGTGTGTCTTCGGGCGGAGGGGGAAGGTCCGGTGGAGGAGGGGGAAACTCTAGTTCAGCTAGCCTTGGTCGGGGTTTTATAGGACTGTTGGTGAATGATCTAAGAGGGGGAGCCGCACGCGCCGCTCTGGGCGAAGCTGGCGTAGGCGCAGTTACACCCCCTGAAGAATTTGATCGTATCATGTGGGGTTGAGATCTGGCAGTTTTAGGCGATAGAGATCTAGCTTCATCTTGTTGGGGTTCACGAGGTGAGCTCGGAGCGCAGGGGGCGCCACTTTGACGAAGCGACTCCAAATAGGCTCCGATGCGAGCGCCTTTCGGAAGTGTTCCGTAGCGATTTATTGCGCGTTTCACGTTCTGAACTTCAAGCGCTGCTACTTGTACACCCTGCTGTAATAATAGTCACGATTTTTAATGTTAGCCCAGCTATACCCATTTGAAATAGTCATAACAAATTATGCCACTAAAATAGGGTCCAAACTAAAATAAAAAATAGTATACATTTACAGACTGCTAAGTATTGATACATAACGCAAACAAGCGTCTTTAATACAGTAACAAATTTGTAATCTGTAGAAGACGATCTTAAAAAGTAAATTACTTCAGTTACTGCCTAGATTAAACATAACGCAAATCGATACTAATAAACTATTAAAATCTGAAAAAAATTGTTTTCATAATAATCAAAATAATTTCAGTGCATAAACATATTACTGAGAAATTACTGTATTATGTGAAAAACGACGATCTGATCTTGCTGGCTAGACAAACCGACTATTTGGTTCTATTAAATTAGGCGAACAAAAAAGGCGAATAACCTTAGGGACGTCATGCGATGTCTGATGTTGGTGTGAAGGGCCATGGCCGTGGTGGCGACGTTTCGGCCTGTGGCGATGTTCTGCTGCCCCCAAGCTCATGCCTACAGCGCCCGCTGACTCATCAGTATCTGGAGTTGCTTCTGCCAAAGACCCCTCCGATGACGCCTCACGAGCCCCAACTCGACCCCCACCTAAATTCAAGAGTATTTGTCAAATGTCAATTATAACTGTCAATTGTAAATCTTGACAGCCACCACGAGAAAACTTGTCCCTCGAGTAACCAGATATGAAATGAATGTGATATGACTTTCGAAATGATTGCACGAACACTAAAAATCCATACAAAACGTGTTATCTACAAATATCTGAAAAAATAATAGTATTATGAAAATACGATACAACTACGATGAATGGATAAAATAAGTAGATTTCTAAATATGAAAAATATCCTGAATAGGTCATCTAAAAACATAACACAATCTATGGAAACAAAATAAAAAGCAGCACCTACGGATATTAGACAACGAAAAGACTAGTAAGGGCAACTTACACAATACATTTCGTATAATTGAACATTAATTTATATAATCGTTGTGTAAATCGACCTCACCTCACCTCACTCCATCCACAAACATTAGAATAAAATTAATCAAAAGTCACGCAACTCTATGAGAAGAAACGAAAGATGTAAGATCAGAAGCGACCTCTAGATAGGTTATAGCAAAATTAAACCGAACCGTAACGTCGCAACGCCAAGTGTCAAGGACATTTTATTTCTCATAAGGGGTATAACGCAGACATATATTATAGAGTTATCATTTTTGATAAAAACTTATGAACATTCTTGATACGTAGGTCCATCCTACGTGGGCAAAATAATACGCCACGACGATTTTTTTTTTGTATCCAAGGATATGACATTTTTCAACTACAATATGTACTTGTAGGCACTTGACACAAGGCAAATTTAATACGTAAAAATATTATCATTCAACTAATTAGAACATTTATAATTATTATTTTATATAAATATTATATAGAGGTTGAAGCACCACTCTAAAATATATTTCTATCATTAAAGCTTAAGCACTGATTAACGTCTTGCTTTAAACAATTTTACGAATGTATTATATAATGTATGCACGTGATTAAGCCACACTTTAATGAAAAAAAATCATTAATGCCTCAACCTTTATAAAAAGATGTAAAATACATAAGTAGATTGAACCACAAGGCAAAATCATTTCTACCCATTGCGTATACTTACAAAATGTTTGACCCTATCGCTATACACCTGAGCGAGCGGACAAAGACAAAAATGCTAGTTTAAAAGATGCATATATTAAATATATCTTATTATAATGCTTATAATAACATGAGGCATACATGAAATAATAATTATAAATATGGCAAATTGCATTGCTGGCTCTGAAGTCGCTCTGGCAAGTCAATCCGCTAAAATAAACGTAATATACAGCCAATAGCACAAGCGGTTGTTAAAACAAAAATAAATATAAATAGAGGTATATTCTTAACCCTAAATTGCATCCAATTGCGTCATAAAAGGCGACAAAACAGGCGTATGATCATAATGATCGATAAATCGATAATTTTATAAAATATATGACATTATGTAAACGATGATCGTGTTCAATGATAACCTGATTGTCATTAGATAATTTAAATAAGAGCCTATATGCATTGTCTGAAGCAGCCATAATATAAAACGTAGACGTAGAAAACATTACTTCACGTCTTATAAAGTCAGTGTACGTTAATAGATAAAAATTACCAAATCTAGAGACGAAAATATTTTTTTCTTGCTATACTGCCTCTACGCCTAAATATTGGTGATACCAGTACAGACCCGCGATTAGTATAGCACCGTCAAGTTTATATTAAGAACTGTGTTATCTTATTGAGGGCGCGATTGTCAAGGACGTCAGCGTTACGTTCTTGGAAATACAGCTTTCTATTAATTAACTTTTATTGTGTCATTTCAAACACTCAAGCGGTAAACGAAGCCGACATGCCTAAGACCCAAAAATCGGTGAGTGTCATAGCAGAAAGCAGATCACCTAATTGCCTATTAAGAAATGAATGACCCAGCACATCAATGACCAAGACATACATGTCTTTGTTAATAGGAAATAAGAAATATTGAATTGACACCGAGACGAATATATAACGAGATTGAAAAAAATGCAACACTTCGCCAAAAAGGCATTCGTCATTTCATTCATTCAAAATATACCTCAAGTATACACTCAGCCATAATGTCTCGATCAAATTTATTAATAATACTCTTCTCACTATAAAATATACGTTACTAAAACTAGAAGTGAACAATTTCTATACTATGCAAATGATACAGTGTAAAAATTGTGCTTTCTACTTGTGTGATTGTGAATTGTTTTATACAATGTTAACCTCCTTCGAAGCATGTGTATATTCAGTTGGACTGAGTTGGTTTGTCATGTTTTTTCGTTTGCATATTTTTGATTGGATGTACGCTTCGGACGCCCTTTTTTTTAAAGTCCTATCACCAACCCCCATTTCTTAGTGACATTAATAATCTTTATATAGCATAACACCATGTGTCCGATCAGCTAGTTTGTATATTAGTGATAGTCCAGTTTTAAAGATATTCAGCTGTTATAGACATTTCACTGAAAAGTCTCAGTCACTCAATCTACAGATTACATACGGTTTGTATGTTTTAATCAAATAAGTTTTAATTAAAATAAGGTAGAACAACCAATTAAATAATAGATAATTTTCCCACAAGTATTTAATTAATATTAACATTGAAAATTAATCTTAACCTTTTCTTACATAGTTTTGACGTTTTATTCCGCATTCTTTAGTTATGTATTATTATTAATACTGTTTGTATTACCATCACCAATTTCGTCTCAACTCACAAAAATCAAATAAACATGAAGAGCTGTTTACGTACTAATAGACAACTTATATTTTTATTTCGAATTTACTAACACATCGACTGTTGTCAACGTCTGATAAACAAAGTATTTTATTGAATGTTGTAAAAGTTACGAAATGTCTTAAATTATTCAGTAAAAAATAAAAGATGCTCTGTAAATCCGATACATATATCTGACAATTCTTCTAAAAAGAACGATGTAGCCCTTGCAAGTCCGAAACTATATAGAAATCGCAATTGATGTCGGACTCTTTTGGCACTAAACAAGTCATATATACATACATACATACATAGACAAAAACTTACCATTGAGAGAAGCCAGCCCATCATCGTGAGTTTGCTCCTCGGTTGCATACTGCGACTCGCGAAATGAGCTGCATGATGACAACAAACTAAAAAGGGGACAAATACAATTAGGACAATTACAATTAATAAAAGTTAAAATTTTATTGTGTCAAACGTAATACGACGTATGTCACGTGTCATCGTTGGACTAAATACTGTTGAACAATCACAACGCGTCGTTTCGTTTGAATACCATTGGTGAGCATCATGATACGTCATATTAAGTCAACCAAAATGGGGTTACAAAAAAAATTGTTTTTCTTTATCGTGTGTTCTATGTGTTTTTAATGTAGACCTCTCATTCGCATATTTTTTCTTCATTAAATCTTATTTTTTTCCTGTTATATAATAATAATAAAATTAAAGTTTATAATTTTTTATTTTTTACTACTTGTAATTACAACTTATTTCTTGACACTTTCTTATTTTCACAACTAACATTAAACTGGAGGTATTAGACCAAAAATCAATGTGTATAAGCTAAGCTAAATAGCTTCAAATTGCGATCGTTCGATTTAATGTTCGTATTTAACACTAGCTCAGACAAAGAAAGCCTACTTGCCTATTAAACAATAGAAACGAAAATGATAAGATATCAAGATCTAAGAAGTTGTAGCACCATTGCATTTGCATGAGAGTCAGAAAACCTACTTCTAAAGAAACGAATTTTAAAATACGACTTTCCTAAGCATTCTACAATCTATGTTTACCTGGTACGTTTGGGTGGCTGCGGTGCTTGCTTGCCACGCCTGTTAGTCGGGCGACGCATTTGAACGCCACGATCGCCTGATGTCTGCGCCCCGATGCTACCAGCCTTCTTCAACGACATCTGAGGTGTTCCTGTACATCCCTCCTGAAGCTGTTTTTCCACTTCTGAAAACATATTTGCTTAGATAAATAAAACAATGGAATATGGTGACCATGGTAACCATGTTTTATGTATTGTGCAATGTCACACATGATTAAATTTCATTATTTTACACACATTGTTAATTCAACTTAAAAAACTAACCTTCAGTAATAGAATTATCTTGGAACATATGCTCCAAGGCGTGGTGGATTTCGCGGAATGATGGGCGATCGGATGCATTCCACTGCCAGCATCCACGCATCAGCTCGTAAACAGCCGCCGGGCATCCGGGAGGGCATTCCATGCGGTAGCCCTATCAGGTAGACGGGAAGACGAAATAAATTGATTTGCTCAATAAATTATGGATTAATATGGTATTTTTTATTTGTAAAAAACAGAATAAGTGGCCCCTAATTAATAAAAAATAATTGCAGTGTTTTGTCTCTTTCTTTCAAATTATGTTTTCGTTGTGATGAAGAGACTGATGAATATTTTAGTTAAAACGGTGCAATTATGAACATTAGGGTATTTAGTAACTGGTACAAAATGAGTACTAAGACTTTAAGGCATAATTGAGTCTTTGAATATGGTTAATTAAGTTCATCCGCGACTAAAAAAACTCCTAATGATTATGGTAGTATTGCACTATACTTGTGACAAAGAAAAGTGATTGACAGCTTATGCTTTCGTTATTTAATTATATAAAAAATATTGTTTCCTAATGAACGTAACGTTTTTATACGCCAACTATTTAACACTGTTGGCATAGTGTATGCAGTGTGTCTCTTGTCCCTGAGGTCGCAGTGTCAATCCCCAGCTGTTAACAAATGGATTCTCTGTCTATCGCCGCCATCAGTAAGCACGAGTTAGACCCAAAAAACGTGACTGGCTGGTTATTTATTTTAAGAAACAATTTTCACGCAACAGATACATAAATTTCACACTGGTTGTAATTAACAAGGAATATATAGTTTTTTGTTAATGTTGACAGAAAATAAAAAACACGTTATGGCATTTTTATATTGGAATGGTATATGTGTAAAATGCATTTACGTAACATAAAAAAAAATGCCATAAACTAAAAACCCAATTTTCCCACACAAACTTGTTTGACACAAATTAACTCAAAAATTAGTCGATAAATTTAACACCATGCAAATTCATTCATACTAAATATCTGCCGAAATTCCAACACCTCGTTTATTGTATTAACACTGTATTATGCGTGCTAGACGGGTATATTTAAAATAATCCTTACTATCGAGACGTAAATATGATCGCTAAGTTTACAGTTAATCAAGTTCAAAATTATAACAAATTCATATTAAAAGGATACGATCGTTTAGTTTTTAGACGGTCAGTAGTGGTGCATGATTATTTAAATAAATAGGTTTAATTATTATTGATACACAAATATTACAGCGAGCAACCCATATTACATCATAAAATTCCTATGGTTAATTCATAATTATTTACAATACAAAACATTTCTTTAGCGACAAAGCTCATAATGTGCTTTTAGCATTTCTGAAATTGTAAGTATCGCTAAAATTTTTATAGACTATACCTTACTAAGAGATCTCTGAGATTTCTTATAAACATATATGAGGCTGTATCTATGTAATAAATTCAATACTATCACGTTGATTTAATTTGGTTAGTTCACATTTTATATTTAATGTGAAAAACATGCATAGCAGACGAAGAGAAATGACAGTTACATTTCTAGATGTAAAGTGCAAACCACGAAGCGGTACGCGTCTTTGAAGTAGACTTCACGACTAATTTTTCATGCATTATTAAAAATATGTTATAATAACTATCTTAACAAATGAGTCGATCTACTTTAAGTTGTATGGTTTTGTTTTGTATGAAAATTATTATTTTAAAATGTACAGGTTCCTGTTAAATAAAATCGGAATCGTCTTTAGAATAAAAATCACTTTAGGCAAATATATTCTTAATATGAGCGTGAGTGAACTAACCATTGTATTAGTATTACTAAATACAAGTTGTTTGTAGTAAAATAAAAATATTGTTACGGTATTACTATCGGCAATATTTCAAAATTTTCTAATCTTTGATCCCTTAAACAAATCAACGGCGTAAACAACGTCTATATTTATAATAAAACTTATTTGTTATGTCTCATCTCCATTAACTAAAACATGTAGTAGAAAATAATTTCATAATATATTAAAAATTCCTAATATGCTCTAAAGACTAAAGAATATTTACTATAATTCAACATTACCGTTAAAATGTTGTTTACATTATCATTGAAACCGCATTCTCTTTAAACAAAACAATAATTTGTATACAAATTTCATTTAGTTTATCCAATGAAGTCGCGATATTGATAACAAATATACAATTTCTATGCATGTAAATAACATACATACATGGTGTGTTTAAACTCGATAAAATTAGTAAGCTCGGTTCAAAAACAAATGTCAAAATGTTACGATGCTACTTCTATAGTTATTTATATATTTTTGATTTTCCCTACTTCTACATAATAAATATATGTCTGAATATGATGCGTACGACGAAAATTTTTGTCGACCTGATGCAACCAATACACAGTTGTCGAACAAAAACTCTCAAACGGTAAAGGAAATAATCGTGACAAAACGAGATAATGGTGCCTTAAATCCAAAACGCCAATTATTTTGAAAAACTATACATAATAAAAAATACTAACATCTGAGACCAAACCTTACAAAGCGGTGATTCTTACCAGTATGGGAATGCATCTGATAATATTATTGAAGCAGAGAAATTTTTTAAACAAAGTCTGACGCGATAAAAATAAATCAGCATGTATAGGCATTTATGAAGGCAGCCGTCATCCGTCGTTCGTATAAACGCACCGCGATTCCGTTTCTAAACCATTCGAGGCTTGGAACTTGAGGTGAACCGGTGAAAATGTCAGTGTTGAAAAATTCTATTATTTACTTCCTACTCATCTCAATGGCTGTGTATGGTGAGATTTTAATAATAATTCCAAAACTGTAATTACGTACGTTTCAATACAAAGCAGATGAGAACTTTGACGAGTTTAATTTAAATATATATGAAATGCATTTAAGGAAATATTGTTATATTATTTAAGGTAAGCACAAAAAAGGCAAGCCGAAAAAGTTTTTAACACCGACCGCTAAAGGCATTCAATGTTACAATTGCCTATCGTTCGACCATCCCGGTTGCTGGGATCCCGATCACCCCGATTATGCTAACATTACGGTAAGGAATATTTTAGTTATTTAACGAGGCTAAAAATATTTTCATTCAGCAACCATAACCTGTTATAAATTGTATTAAATATTGAGCCGAGTCGTTAGATGCGAGAGTCGTCTTTAGGGTTTTTCTTTATTAACAAACTTTCCCCTACCTTGTAAATAACGTGCGGAGATTTAAAAATAAGATCTCATAAAGCTGTTGAAAATTTAAACGCACAAGACATAAGACTATTTTAGTTTTATGTGCAATTGTCAATAGCAGTAGAGAAATTAAGTCTGGTCTCTAATTCAGTGTATAAAAAAAGTAAAATATGGCTTACTTTGTATACATTAACTTTACAAGTTAAGAAATGAGCCAAGAACAACCCAAAAAGGAAATAGATTGTATGTCAACAGGTGCCAAACATCGACTGTTACATCCCCGGCATGGCGTTTCTATGTATCGTTATCACATCAGAATCGGCCAAATTAGGTATGTATATAAATTACTATGCATTCAAAAACATACATATTTACATATAATCTGTTCTAGTTGAAACCGGCCAAGAAATCGGTCCAGTCAGAGCCCGGACGTGTGTACCGGCGAAGGATTTCTCGAAGAAAACCGTTTCATACTCAATGTGCAGCAAGCTAAGCAAGGAGCTGTCTGCGTCCGAAATATTCTCCCGAATCGCCGTAACGAGGCCACAATGCGCGCTTTGCAAGAAACATTTGTGCACGGAAGCATCTCATTGTTAATATTATAATCGTACCTAACCTAAACTTAGTGTATTGGTTAAAATAATTACGCTCGAGTAAAATTTTGTAATCGCTCTGTATTGTTTGTAATACTAAACGCTTACATCATTGTTTAACAAACGATGAAGTTAAATTTCACACGAAATGCAAAAAGTCGAATTTGTTTTGAAACTTGAACCTTAAACGGTGTGAACCATATTTGGTTATTTTTTATTTATTATATGGTTATTCCATTTTCAATTTGTTTTAGTTTCTCAGGAGATGTTTTGATAACATTTCTGTCTTTCCTTAATGTTATTTAATGAAGAATGACAAATTCCCAAAGCGCTTATGTATTTACATTTAGAAATATATAAAAGATACGAAATGTAAAACAGTAAATGTAATACATTAAACTGGCTGTCAACATAAACTGACCGGTTAAATACATAATTTATTATTTACCCATATTTACAAATATGGGTGAATAATAAAACGGTGTACAACGGTACATCGTGGAAGTAAAAAAACTGCACCGATTTTATTAACGTGAACCTAAGTTGAGATCTCGTCTCGACTTTTAGTTGCCGATAAGTTTGTGAACAAGCCTTATTTAGATTATTAAACCACGCCCTTACATTTGTTTATTCTACTTTTTACGGCTAGACAGACGGACGACAAGGTAATTGTCATTTGAATCATTTTTTCTCAACCAGTTCTCGCCCTGAGATTACTAAAACGCCCTATCATTGCCTTACCAGTAAGCCATTTTAAAAGCAAAGCATTATCAAATAGGCAGTTTTATTTGTCTTATATGTGTCTATATTCAATAATATGTAATATTTTTTATCTTTATTGTATAACAAAACGAATCACAATCACAGCAGAATAAAATGTTGCGAACTAAAAGTATACCTTCTCAAGCATGTGGTAGACATCAGCCAAGTCGACGCCGGGGTACGGTGACATTCCGTAGGTAGCAATCTCCCATAGAAGTATACCGAAGGCCCAAACATCAGACTTGGTGCTGAACGTGTTATACGCCAGGCCCTCTGGAGCGGTCCATTTTATAGGAAATTTGGCACCGGCGTGGGCAGTGTATGTATCGTCACGCATGAGTCGCGCCAAACCAAAATCGGCCACCTTCACTAGGTGATTCTCACCAACGAGACAGTTGCGGGCCGCCAAGTCTCTAAAATGATTAAGAATTTCTATCAACAAATTTGAACAATTGTGGCTGATAGGTTGCGTCATATTGCGTGCGTTTTACATTCTCACGCCTGATCATTTTTTAAGAGAAATGTGTCGGTGAGTTTTTCAAGGATTTAAAAAAAAATAATTGAACAGGCGATGTAAAATTAAAAAAAAACATATTTGAATGATAATACTTATACGTAAGCGTTCAATACTTATTCCTTGCCCTATGATGCTACTGGTGATACTATGATACTGGTATTTAGATTTATTTTTTAAATAAAATGGCAGTATGTACAGCTGCCCAAATTGTACAATATGTACTGCAATGCGAGTAATATTTTCCCAGTAATATGGAAAGCAATTCAGGAATAACAAAAGAGAGCTAAAATAATTTATTTAAATATTTTAAAACATTACGCCTATTTACCTGTGAATGAAAGATCGGCTCTCGAGATAACTCATACCCGAAGCGATCTGCGTGGCCATGTACATGAGTACCACAGCATCTATATGGTCTCTGTTTCCCGTACGAAGATAATCAAGGAGATTTCCCCTACTCATGAATTCTGTGATGATGTAGAAAGGTGGTTCACGTGTGCAAACTCCCAAAAGTTGGACTAAGTTTGGGTGTCTCATCTCTTTCATAATGGCTGCCTCCTCGAGAAAGTCTTTTAGAGCCATAGTATCGTCCTTTAAGGTTTTTACTGCGACCTGTTAAATAAAGGATCCTATTAGATCACTACAGTTATTATAAAAAAGTTTTATACAAACGACGCAGTCATAATTTTGATTCTTCAGAGACTCATCTAAAACTGTAGGCAATATTTGAAAAACATATACGAAGAGAATAAAAAAATAATAATGCAATACATTCTCCTAGAAAAGAAAGTATAATAATAACATCAGACACAGACAAAACATTAGATATAATAGTTTAAAAAGAAGCAATCAAAACCCTTTTGTGAAAAAAAATCATTCGTCGGAATGTCTTAAAAATTGTATATAACTGTAGTTCATGTCATGTCATCTTTGCTTAATTTTTTTACTACGGAGCTGGTCAATCAGAACTTGAGAGCAGTTCATGCTCATTTATATTCTACATTTTGTAGCATCCCTGGTTTGGATGTAGATACATTTATTTATATGTAAACAATATTTACCTCGGCAGTCAATACGAACGTTAGATCACGTATCCCTAAAATTTCTGGACAGGAGCAGAAATGTCTGTCAGACAACAAATTACCATACTCACGGTCATATTACACCTCTTCCACGCCGCTTCGTAAACATCTCCATACTGGCCACCGCCTAACTTGTGCTTCATCACAATATCCGTGCGATCAATTTCCCACTCGTCAGGTGGCGCCAGAGGAAACACAGTTGGTTTGTTTCGCTTCGGCGCAGGGTAGAGCAGTTGGGTGATAAGACCATCGCCGAGAACCGAATGGTGATGAACTAGTTCGGCTAGTGTCCCAAATTTGGATTCCGACGTCACATACACCTGTAATAATAACATGCTTCGTATTTTAATAGACTTCAAAACCAATATTTAATTTTGTTTATCTTTATTTGTTTAATTACGGGATTATTTAATTAAGTGATTGAATTTAGTAAGTGTAAAAATAAGTTATATGAACAGGTTATTCCAATAAGTATCTTTAATTGCTGTGTCATCAATCACCATAGCCCTGTTATACCTCGAGATTAAGGTTTTCAACAAGCAAATCACGAGTTTTACCAACATTTCAGCTGTACGCTACACTATATTTTTCTTATCAGATACATCGCATACATTTTATATTTTTAAATCCAAGCTATATAAATAAAACATATGACTATCCCTTCTACGTAAATACGAAGACAAAACAAAGATAATTAGACTATTTTACCTGTCTTAACTTTTTTTTATTATTGAAAAACTGATAGGGTTGCTAAATTACATTCTGGCAGTTAATTTATTTCTTTGCGCGACACCACGTCAAAATCTTTATTGAACACTGTCGATTAAAGAATACTCGAGTAGTATTATAATTATAATATGTGTTTATTTCTGGATGGTGATGCACTCATATTTCTTTAGTTTTACTGTAGTTTTAAGAACTAAGTTAATATATGCTACCTTTCCTTACTAATCTTTAAGTAAAACTTTGCTTATGTTTTGATTAAGGTAACAATCTTGGTTAGCCATTGTCTAATGGTTTCTATTCCTAAAGCACGAGTAGACTTGGAGTAAAATCTGAAAATATATTATATATTGTGTCTTAAATTATAATAAACTGTAATAATAAAATAAACATATACGAATCTACGCCTCTCAAAAAATGTCAATGATAAGCGAATTTAATCCTATGGGCTAAATTATTTTCACTCTTCCAAGTCAGGTCTACTTTTCTTTTAATTTTTTCGCCATATAAAATCTTCCTATTACGACTCTGTAGGTTTATAAAAACCTAAGAAACTTCTTCCACTGCACGCCATACAAAAGCCGCGAGGGAATAAAAAGCTTATTTTGTAACAGCGCGTCAGCCCTCAGGCAAATGAAAGCTCAGCTAATAATGTAAACATCTTAATTAAGAGAAATGTGCGTCAGTTGCTCGAACTAATTAATTCTACTTTGCTTGAAACTTATTAGTAATTGGATAGTCCACACTTTCTTAGTACCGGAATTAATATTTACAAGTTTGAGACGAAACTTTAGCTTAACACAGTCTTTTGAGAGTTATTTCCTTTAACCTTTTAGATTAAAATTATAAACTTGTTGAAACGTACAAGCAAAGGGTGTTTTGAAGACATACTATCCTACTTTCAATGAATATAAATTCATATATTGGACGCCCATACCTATTATAAATCTACTAACGCCCGAAATTTATAAAAAGTATTTGTAGGAGTTAAAAAAACGATTTGTCATATAAAAAACGATTCCTAGCAACGCAGTTTTTATTTCGTACACACATGTCATACACGTACCGCGATATTTACCTCATAAACATGTAATTATAAAGCATACAGTACGGGGTTGCGCCGTTAATTAAACCGACTTCTATGAAACGAGATCTAGGCATATAGGCACAGACATCGTAATGGTCGCACTTTAAACTAGGCGCGACCCCTTCCTACGTTCCCCTCGATTCACACGGACTTATTCGATCCATGCTACAATCCTCGTGTTACCGACGTCTAATCTAAGTAAGTACCTAAAGCTAAGTAGCTAAGGGTGTTTTCCTGTACAATGTATTTGTAATTAATACCAAGCCTTATATTTACAGTATTGGTGAATGCCCACAATATTCCATTTTTAAAACGTTCACTATACGTATTGTAAAAATCTATTTCAGTAGTGATAGGACTGCACAAGGTTCGTTATTGACAAATATGAGTTAATGCATGCTTTCACTAAAATAATGTGAGATGTGATCGATACGTAGGTACAATTTAACTTTGTATTGAACGGGTTTATGGAAATATAATTTTATACAATTAAATTTAATGGACAGAACTGACGATTGCATTACAATTTTTTTATTATTATTAAGTAGTACGAGTGCCTTTTAATTGTGTTGTTTCCACATTTCCCGGAAATTTGGAATTTGGAACTTTTATATATTAGAATTGTATTTAATTTTGAATCTCAAAACAGTTAAAGTATAAGGATTAATGCAATTATATGTCAGGTTACGTAAGAAAATGAATCTTTCTACGGAAAATGTTCGTGCAATAATTGTCTACAACTTTAGAAGAGGCCTGATACGGCCCATAGTGTTTTGAAGAACATCTGTGTTCAGTGATTAAACTCCATGTTTGCGGGCTGTCGAACGCTTATATTAGAATTCCAGCGTAAAATACTAGTGTAAGTAACAAATTTCGCGAAGGACGCCCAATATCCTCGAATATTATATATATTCTCGAAGATCGTCATGTGACGTTTCGAGAGATAGAGACTCTTGCACGGCCCGCTTCAGATGGTGTAAGAAAACTTTTCTAGTTGTTTTTTTTTCTTCTACGAACTTAAAAGGCATGCCTCGTAACTTAAAATTCTATATTTATTCGGCTGATCAGTTTGTTCTAGAGCAAACACAAAAATATTTTAGTAAAAAAAACCACCCACACTGAGTTCAACGATTGCGATAATTGCTAGTAGTTTCAATACCCGTAGAATTTGAATTTAGGTGGAACATTAAGTATGTAAGAGCTCTATTCTATTGACGGTCACTGCTGAGGTTAACAGTAAGACTGCTTAATTTATAAAGAAAAAGAAAAGGGTTTGAGTGTGATCATATATTTCACTAGAAAAAAAAATCTAGTATGCTGAAAAACCAATTAAAATGTATTACAATCCGATATGAAAACTTGTAACACAATGCACTTACAATCAAATAAATTATAACCACCACCTACTTGTACCATAACTAGTTAATTAAATATTTTTATTATAATGAAAAAGGCCTCTTGTTTAATAATCAAACGATTTCAAAATTATGTTACTGAGATAAAAATTTGGTTGAAAATTAAAAGCTTTTCATTCGAGTGTGTATTCAGTACAGCTTATTCAAGTTTCATTTAATTTACAGCGAGAGAGTAATAAATAAAAAATAATAACGCTCAAGCTATAGATCCATTTAAAAATTTCATTTAGGAATTAATGAAGCAATAAGATCTTTTTAAATTCTTTTAAATGCTCATTAAGGTGTGGTCTACGCTTTCGAAAACCTTTTAATAATATTACTAAACCTTTGTTACGGCGGTCTAAGAACGCCTGTGAAGCTACGCCTAGGTACAGTTTTTATGGTGCTATTTTAAATTACGCAGGTAATCGCGTAAATTTAGTCTTTGAAAGCAAAAAAGTTTAAACAAAACTATCGTCAGATAAATTGAAATACTACTAATAATGTATAAATTTCTTACTAAGGCTCCATACATTGCAAGTATATACTAAAACATTAACGGGCGCTAGTAAAAAATAGAAATCTTCTTATTAAAACACTAGCTGCCCCCACGAACTTCGTTTCTCCTTAATGTGATTTTACTTAGCCTACCTGTTTAGTACCAAGATGGAACATTTTGCTATGCTACCCCAGAGTTTTCCGAAAACTTTCTTTGGATTTTCTGCGATTTTTATTTACATGAAAAGGGGACACGCCTTATCACTTGGGGTTTGAAAGATAGATAGTAGACGATTCTCAGACTTACTGAATAATATGCATTAAAAATATCATAAGAATCGGTCGATGGGATTCGGAGGAGTATGGGAACGAACATTGTGACGCGACAATTTTATGTATAATTAGATAGATATAAATCAGTCACGAACTTATTTCATTTTAAAAGACGTACTTTGTAAGGCAGTGTTTACGACTAGACGGATACTGTTGGGACATTTCTCCAACGATTAAGGTAATCTCCACGCTTATAAAACTAGGAAAACCTGAGCGATCAAAGTACAGCATAGGCTCGTAAATCTTAAAAGGCTTGCCTATTGATTTGAATAAGAACTGATTTTTGTTTTTGTTGGTCGTACTAGCTACTCGTAGGATTTACTGAATCGATTCGAAAAAATATTGTTCGTTTACCGAGGCACATGACGCTGTAACTGAATTAACTCTGGTAAAGCTATAGCGCTGCTAGCAATTAATAATATAGGTATTGTGATAGACTTACTTTTCCATCGGAGTCTTCATTAATACGATAGTGGTAGACTCGTCCTTCGTATCTTAAAGAAATGCTTCTTTGACCGGGACTCGATTCAGACTCACGGACCTGTAAATATATAACATATACATTTACAGTGAAATAAATGTAAGAATAACCGCATAAAATTAATTAATTCAATTCAAAAATCGCATCAATGTAATTCAATAGAAATCAGCCGGGACCTTATTATATATTTTTGTCAATATAACCAGTATGTTGTTTTAAACGATATCGTCCTAAACGGTTTTGACTCAAATTCAAAAATCATTTATTCATATAGGCAACATAATGTACACTTATGAACGAAAAAAAAAGAAATATACATTAAATGCTTCTAATTTTACATTTACTGCCAGTTCTCAAATCAAGGACGTAGAACAGAAGAGAAGAACTGGCAATAAGCTCTGTATTGTTAGTTTTATTTATACTAAACAATAATGTATAAAATATTACAACATTTAAATCAAGCAAATATTGGGCAAAAGTAACGAATTTTAAAGTAGTTTTATTGGTTGTATTAGAAATGCTTCACCATCCATCGAATATTCAATAGGTTGTTTGAATTTCTATTCTTTTCCGAGATGCAAAATCTTAACATGAATATTCAATTCGGAAAAATGCGGACAAAATCCAATTGCTTCCAAAACCAAGCCTAAAATAAATCAACTGTGGGCTTCACTTAATAAAATCAAAGTGCAACTTGAGCTCAAACTGTTACTACCGAGAGTTCAGATCCGCGTCGAAAATATTTCAGTAGAGTTCACGCAAGTAATTAAAACAGGATGATCCTGGATTCGCCCACTTGAACTTTGCATGACTCTACACGATGGCGTCGTTAGTATGAAGACATACTTTTCACTAAATTCTCTAGTCATTTTAAATTTAATTTAACAAGTTTCTCAGTTTTTTATCTACAAATTTATCAACCAGGAATAAGAACGTTTAAATGAAAATTGTTGATGTTAATTTAAAATTTAAACATACCAATTTTACGTGCTACTTCAATAAAGCTTTAAGGATCGATTTAATTTAATATTTGTTTATCGTCATATAAACAATGAATGCAATGAAACTTAAACTTCCTCGCATGCGACACTCTGTCTTGCAGTAATTTGACCTTATCGCGTTCAGATAATGTGTGGGGTACCCGACATTGTTAAAAAGGCTCAAATGATATTGAGTGGCAATCGCCAACAGCGAGTAACATGATTACCAGTCGTAACAATAATTCTTAAGATTTTTATTACTTCGAAACTACCTACCACAGACTGGTAAAAATGCCTACTAAAACAATCGATTGTGAAATCAGACGTCAAGGTGATACGGGTCGACAGCTTCATAGTGAAACCGAATTATTAATACGAACAACTCTATCAAACATATTCCGTGATATATTATTGATATATAATGTGAAGTATTTATTCACAAGTATTTATTCTATTAAAATGTAGGAGTTGATATCTCTGCATCACTATTTTATAAACTAAAGGTAGACAGACGTTTTAAATTACACCAGCAAAGAATTTTATCGAATCTAAAGTAAAATCTGCATATCATAATAAATGTATTATTTTTTGTTAAAATATTGATAGACGTAATATGTGTGAAATGATCTTTCTTGTATTTCTTGCTCAGATGTGTATAATTAACGTAGCACAAGAAAACATATATTTTTTAAAAATTCTCGTGAAAATATGAATGTGAAATTCCACCATTAGGATTTAAATTCACCTTTTCATCACGTCCTCAAAATTTCCTTCCTCAGACAAAGGAATTTGTAAGTACATATCACCAAAAGTTACAAAAAAACGCTTCTTAAAGTTAGTTAGTTGTAGTTGTACAGTTCCTAAATAAATATGAATTTTATAGTAGCAATAGGAGATATATATAAATTGTCTGAATATAAGTTTCAACTTACGTAGTCTAGTTGCAAACTTTATACGTAGAACTCCTTACATAAAAAGTTACTATTCAAAATGTGTAAGATGTTACTTGGATATAATTTAATATACTAAGGGTCTGTTTCACAATGTCCGGATTAGTTCCAAATAAACTATTTATTTCTTATTGGTAGGATAATCAGTTTTTTTGCGTTTCACGACTGTCACGATAGCGCTATTCGTCATGAAATGCAAAGTATCTTATTCGGAACTTTTATCTTTCGAATAATTTATGTGTTGCTATTTGGTACTTTATCCAAACATTGTGAAACACGCTCTTAGTACTGCGCTTATTACCTACTTTGCACTTAAACAAACTTAAACACATGATGTGCAAGTATCATTATTACTTCAGGTAAACAATATGATCATTCGTCGCGTCGTCTATGTAAAAACAATTTTGATATATATGTATATATAAACAAGAAGTATTTATAGAACGCCACTCAACCGCAAACAGTAAAAAGTACACCTTATAAAATATCGTCATAGTTTTCCATCGACGACTTCCCTACGTCCCTGTTGGACACAGGCATTCAAGTCGACGGTATTGTTTCGCCGAGACCTAGTTTTACCGTGGCTTCTTAATACTCTACTTGTGTATATAAAAACGGAAAATGCTGGCGTTTTAAAATATTAGCCACACATTTAGCACATTCAGACTTAGAATAGAGATGAAACGAATTTATTATGTATATATTACTTATATATAACAAGTAGATATTTAAAAACTTTAAAATTATGTTATATTTAGTATATAACATATTTAGTCCTGATGGATGATGCCATACCGATACATATTTTGCGGTTTGAATTCGTGTATAGTAAACTTAATTTAAACTTAACTTATATATACTAAAAAAATAAAATAGATAAAAAACTATATCTATTTTTTTGAATATATGTAGTTAAAATTTCTCTAAATCCTTTTGAATGTTTTGTTCCTTTATAGACGCACTATTACAGGTATTAAATATTTCGCAGGAGGTCCAAACTAAAGACTCATCACATTAAATTAGACCTTCAACACAATAACACGTACGACGACTTACGTATTAACAGCAGTATAACGGATAATTCGCATCCGCTTAGTGTTTGCAAGGAACGTTGGCATCAATGCGTCGGGAGTAAGTACTCGAGATCGATCCACGCTTCAAGTGTCCTCTAACCAGTTCCCGGGTGTCATGTACATTCACGTGCAAATTTTACTATATATACCTACTATTATACGTACAAAAGTGTTTTATTCAGATATTCGTAAGCGTAAGCGATAATCAGTGTGATCAGATAGTCATTGTGGCCTACTGATTGACGCAATTTTGTATTCATACAAAATTCGTAAACTAATCCCTATAATTTTGCGCCAAAGGTAAAACCATACTTTGGCACTTTTAGATATGATCGTACTATATAAACACAAAGGCTGTTTATATTGTATATATAACACGCGAAGGATTCTTAGGTACACGATAGTAATTAATAAATGATATTAATGTACTAATTTATTTAAGGGATGAATCACCTATTTTTATAAGTAAAAACCGCTCATTATACGAAACGAACGCAAAACATTTCCGATACTGCTAGCCCAGTGAACCAATATATCAATTATACCCCGAGGAATCAACTCATCCATGTTGATACTAATTACTTACAGGGGATGACTCGATTAGTACGCTCTAGGAAATCTGCTAGACGCAGAGCGAGATCCTCTTGTGAATTACGAATTCATGGAATTCTGTTAACAAGCTACGCTCTATGTAAATGTACGGTTCCATTTCAGCTATTTGTCGCTATTTAAGGTTATCCTGTTAACGTAAATCTGTAGTGGTCTGGGCTGTTTTCTGTAGTTGTTTAATGATCATTGGTGAATCTAATAGGCAAGTAGGTGATCAGCCTCCTATGCTTGCCACACGCCGGCTTTTTTAGGTCTAGGGCATGCCGGTTTCCTCGCGATGTTCTTCTTCGACTTTTGAGCGAATATTAAATGCACACATAGAAAGAAAGTCAATTGATCCACAGCCGGAGCTCGAACCTACGACCTCAGGGATGAGAGTCGCACGCTGAAACCACTGGGCCAACACTGCTCTGTGCTCGTGTTTAAAGTAAGGTATTGAATACCTCGTCCGCTGCAAAATGTTTTTAAATTTGAATTGTTACATATTGTAACTAAACAATCTTATTCGATAAGTTGTTACGAGGGAAGCGTATTCGCATTTGTTACTTTTATTGTTTTGTTAAATACATTTCGGAAATCGTGGGTTCAGACTGTTTTACAGGAAGCTGAACAAAGACCGTGTTATGTGCACTGTGCATGTGTAACTAAGCTACGGCGACATGATTCAATATTCACAAGAAATACTTACAAGGAAGCTTCCGTTGATCCCCGATGATAGAAGATACTCAGCCGCATTACGAGCAATAGGACCGTGGTACCACGAGTGCTTCTCCAATGAGTTGACAGGTGTGACGTAGTTACTAGGCACCCAGCCCACACCGCCGCCCAACGTGTGCGCTTCACACCACTCGCCACTTTTGTTGTAGCTCATTATACGCACTTGTTCACCTATTAATGAAGAAACTATTAACTGATGGTATTTTTAGTACAGAGGCAAATTAGTATGACACGTCAACATACCAGAAAGAAAGCAGAGTAAGTATATAAGAGCTTAGAAATGTCAAAACAAAAGAAGACATGATAGTGCGTTTTGGTAAATGAGGCATTCGGATAGTGTCACGCGTCTGTGATTGAACAAAACATGCTTCTGACGGCCATAATGCTTCGGTAATACGTATAGCAGCAATGTAACCTAGGACATATTTTTGTATTTAAATTAGGGTAACTTTGTTCATTGGATAACATGCCCAAATTTTGCCATACCAAACTGAAACCATGTACTTTTAAGGAACTTCTACTCCATGCTGGTCTTTCTTTCTTGAGTCTTAAGTCTCTTTAAAGGCCACATGACTGTTACATTACAAGGAGCCAGCACTGCAAGTTGTTTGACAGTAGTTTAATAGGTTTAGTGACACATTGTACTCAATACTATCCATACAAAATGCAGTACAATGACAAACGATGACCTCAATTCAGTTGAATAATAGTTTATATGCTGAAGAATCGCTAAATTAAGGTTAATAACTAAACTTAAACATTATTCAGCAATAAAAAACGAAAAAAAATTAGTTCGTGATTTTTTCTTAATCTAGGTTCAACTAAGTACTTTGATTGTTCTCAAATAATTCTTTAATTGTTATGTCTTACGGTTATACTCTATTAGGAATTCATTCACGAAAAATATAATTTGTATACAAATTATACATGAGCTATAAAATCAACTAAATAAAAAACTTATTCTATTTCCAATTCTAGTATTTTAATATCAACATATAAAGGAAAATGTGGTTGATTTAATGACGAGTAAAAACCAAGATATGGTGTCTTAGCTAATAGATATTGAATAGTTACAATTATAAAAAAATCTTTTGTTATAGGTACATATAGCGGAACGTAAGAGAACCCGTAACTTCCCTAAAGTCACGTACTTTAGTTAAAAGCACTTACTCATAGGACCTCTTTTAGCGCTTTTAGCTCCCAGGATCCGGGCATGAATTTACCTTAACATAACCTACCTTTCTTCAGGCTCAGCTGATTTTCTCCACCAGCCTGGAAGTCGTAAAGCGCAACGAAGAGCTGAGGATCATCTTCTTCGTGATGCGCCAATAGATTTTCTTTGGAAGTCCATCTAAAATACAATAAAGCTACTTAAAGGCACTCATGAAACAATAGGTAATAAAAAAAATAAAAATTGTTATTTAAGCAATTGTATTAGATACTGCCTAATACACAACATACTATGTCCCAATTATTTACTGTCAGCGTATTTTCGTATGTGTATTCTAGTTAATAGTGACATAATGATGTGGCAACATAAGACCTTTAATGATACAGAACATTTATCATACACTATATCCGGTCACATAGAAAGTTGTTTGAAATCTATATTTACTAATTAACATTATATTACGCAATTTATTAATTTGCTAATTTTTATTCTAAACGAAAAGTCATTACCTATATCCTATCAGTTGATTTGAACAAGTTTTATTGAATTTCGTGTATAAAGAAATCTTTTTAAAACACATTACATATTCATTTTAAGATTTCTATAATGAAGAAATGTGTTAAACGTGATTAACACATGAAGCATGATAATAAAAACCTTTATTAGATTATATTTATATTATAATATGCATAAAAAATAAAATTGTGGATGGCCGCGATTCAAGTCTTATATTGCAGGGTTAAGAAAGACATGCTTAATCAGCTAACACATATAAAACATTCCAAATCTTCCACAAACGCTTCATTATTATAATACCTCTAAATATGTAGTATCCAAATAAAAGAATTAAAGTAACTTTTCATAATGTCGCATATTTTATTATCAGATATATTCTTATCAGATAGGGAATCGGTGTTAATGTGTATACTTATACGAAGGCGAGCGTAACCAAGGTCAGTAACTGCAGCAGTTAATATAATAATATGTAAATAACTACGAAATATAGTGATATCTCTTCACTACGGCGTCAATTATTATTTATTTATAAAAACACTTGACCTTATTGTAGATCCTATAAACTAGCCTGCACTTAAGTAGCTAGTCGGTGATCAAAGAAGCATTTTTCGGATTACGTCCTAAATCTATCCTACGAAAAACGCAAGATCGGCTCGCTGATTTCATTATGCTTTGAAGTTATTTAAATTACCTGTTCGCCGAGTCCAATGGTTGTGGTAATGCTGGTGCGGCTGCCTCCCCATCTGGTAAATCTGGTATATGGGGAAGCGGCCGACTTTGCAGCAACGCTTCTGAAACAAATAAAATGCTCCGGGTTATACAGAATTCCAAAAATAGTATATTGAGTGATTTAGCAATTAAATAAATTTAAAAAAAATATAACAAATTTAATAGCTAGCTTTGCGATCCAAAAAGCGTCTTGGCCTCCGAAACGAGAATAAATTTTAATTAATATTAATAATTTTTGTTATATCCATAAAATTACGCAAATTAGTATTAGTTCAGATTACCGATGTAGTAGAGACTGTTGCAGGAGTCTATGATATCACAGTTAAATAGGGCAAAAATATTAAAAATTTTAAACTAAAGTATCTCTTTATTATTAATAATAAAAGAGTTAGTTGAGTTGGTAAATCGCGTGCATGTTCAAATGTATTTCCACTACCCATCATTTATATATTCATGGTATAAAACTATAACAACTACCGTTGCCTCCATTAATGATTTATTTATACTTATATATAAATAAACTAATGAATACTCCATGCATTTAATTCTCTTACTACAGCAAGCCTCTCTCTTTTCAGTGAAATGTTTTTAAACAAATTTATGTACAATTATTGATCTTCTGATATCTAGAACTAGGGGCAATCGGTCAGGAGGTTCACCTGATGTGAAGAACCTGAACGAATTGGCGCAGACTTAAAAAATTACAAATAGGAGACACTGGAAAAAGCCCTTAGGAAGAATCGTAGCCCGCTGGATAGGATAGGACCGATACATTTAAGTTGTATCATTAAAATCATAAATAGTTTAACTATTCATATTAAGGGGACCTATTCAATAAAACAAAACAATTAATCATAGCAATGTTTGTACTACGAGCGATAAGCTATTCCTTTCGCATAAGCATTTCCCTCGGCGGCAAGAGCGGCTAGCGCCTCTTATCACAGCAAACAATTTGTTCGGCGAACTCGATGTCCTTTTCGTAGAACAATGTTTAAGTAATATAAGGTTACCGAGAGATAATCAAACTCATTGAACACCTCTATGAATCATACATCTTAAAAAAGTTAACACAAGAGCGATACTCGTATTTTATTACCATTGTGTGCAGTAAGTTTGTATAACCATCCAAGTGTATCTATACTAATTTTAATTTGTTTAGTAAAATTAATGAAATTACTTTGTTCCATTTCTTCCTTTGTCTATGGTAACACAACGTCCCCTTTTGTCCCAACCCAACATATAGGTTGGCAGGTTTCGTGTTAGTTTTCATATTTCTATAATTAAATCATCTGTTCGCAATCGTAAACCAACCGCGATTCTCCTAAGCATATACTATGTAACATTCGTATGAATATCTGAATAGTTATGTTATATTCAATAAACCAAAATACGAGCTTTTCTCTATTATTTTCCACGAATGGTACTACTACACCGGACACTGTTTCAGATTAAAATATCGTAAATTGAACTCCTAAAGTTAAATGCAAGAAAATTCTGTACTTGCTTTTAAATAATTGCTTCATAATAAAAGTATAATAACTTTAATTGAAAATAGAGCGACTAATCTTGACGCTAAAGAAGACTCCAGACTAGTTTATAGGATAAAGTTGGATAACACTGTAATCGAATAGCTTTAATTCCTAGAAGATTAGCTTTTAACTTTGGCGAAACTTCAATCTTCTTATAAACTGAATTATAACTAATATTACAGGATAAATTGTTTATTTACGAGATAATACAGAATGTGTTAACGAAAATACGTCAACATTTCGTTTCTTTATATCCATTGTAATTTTTACTTATTATAAAATATGTACTTACATACTTAATTTATAAAAAGGGTGTGTATATAAGTATGGTGTAAACAAAACAACGAATAAATATAAAACTTATTTAATGGGACATAACCAAATTTTTTTAAAGGCAAAACATTGATATAAAATAACAAAACCACAAGTCGCTGGTATGTTTTAATAACGTAGAAATTAACTTGTTTCCCACAAGGAATTAGTCAAAATGTATGATGCATAAGTTTTATATGTATATAATAATCTAGGTAAGCAAATCTAATTTAGGCAAGGAATAGAATAATCCCATTTTTAAAATTTGAATACAAATAATATTCACATAAAATTTTAATAAAAAAAGTTCACTAAAAGTTAGTCATACATTCAGCTGAGCCATTTTGTCGGGAAGCAAAAAGAAAGTTTCGGCTGCCTTATTTCTTATAACTAATTAACTAACGGGGAGTTAAAGTTCTGTATATGTCATTTACTTCCATAAGAGATAATTTAATAGGCGTATTTTAGTCGTAAGAGAAAGACGTAAGTGCTTGTACTAATAAATACTTGTTCCAATTCTTTACAAAGTAGGGAAAATGAAGAATACCGTTTCTACAACATAATGTGGCATTTAAAGTACAGCTAACTACACCCGGTTGCCACTATAATAACCGAACGGCATTGCTTGTAATGCATATGACCAGTTTGGAGATCTAGACCGTAGACGGTGTAACACAAGGACAATGTATTTCTAGAAAACAAGAAATTCGAAAGAAAAAAACCGTGCACAAGACGACCATGGAAGAAAACTTGAAATCGATAATGCGTCGGTATGACTCATATAAACATATATATATATATCTGTTGCACTAATTACTTTTGTTTTTTGTTGTAACAGGTGGTTATAATTCTGTATATATATATCAACCAAGTTGCCCTAGAGATTTTAACTTATAACTTTGGTGTTCACTTATAATTATTTGAATAAGCTATTGAATGACGTACAAAATAATTCACAACGGGGATCAATACGGTTTTAAAAATATATTTTTACATAACATCATATCATATTCAAAACTTAGTTTTACTCGAATGCGCCTCACTTATCCTAAGTTATTAACTTAATATTTCGTCGGAAAATAATGGATATTTAAATACAACCTAAGCTGAAAGCTAGGATAGGCTAGGCTTCATTAAATAAATTCATATATTCGTTGTATATGACATTCAAAGGGGGCCGAGGGGGCCGATGGCTGGCCATGCGTCATACTCGTGAACGGGTGCTACTTGTGGTGACTGGTCGTACTTGAATTCGTGTATGCGGTGATATTAGTTGTTTATACTACGTATTTGCGTGTTGTTCTCACGAGTGTGTAAGTGCGTGCTCCTATTTCACCATGCCTCCTGCTGATAGAGGACAAATCTTTGCTTTTAATTTGTTTTTTTATTCTTTATTACTCAATATGTCATATGGAACATGGTGTAATGGTCGCAGCTCCTTACAAGCATTGTGTAAAAAAAAACTTACTTAAAAAGAGTGGCGGAGAGTTTATTGCCAGTTCTTCTCTTCCGTTCTACGCCCTTGATTTGAGAACTGGCAGTAAATGTAAATTCACAATTTTTAAATTTTTTGACGTTCATAAGTGTACATTGTTACCTACATGAATAAATAAATTTTGTTTGTTTTGTTTGTTTGTTTGAAAAGCTTTATTAAAATAATTAATAAATGCTATAATATGATGTCCAATAATGGCTATTTCCCTGTAAATGCCTCCTACATCGTTTATTAAGTTTTAATATCAACATTTAACGGCCTATGAACCGCATCTGTCACGACTCAAGCCATAAAGAATATTGCTCATATTTAATACCTACACGAAACGTAAGAGTTTAATTAAAATCAAGTCACACACGTTGCCAGTTCGCCCTCGCCAGTCGCCACATATGGCCACCGCGATGCCTTGTCGATCGCACTCCATCACGTGACGACGCTACTTCAAAATGTACTGACAATCACTAAATATAAAGCAGGCATGCACGTGTTTAACATCATCAAAAAACTATTACAAATATATCTATGGCCCTTTCACAGAATTCTCACACAACACACCAAACACACTAATTTCTCGGTATACACAGTTTTTAAAACTCAAATTTTTTAATAAGGCCAGAAAGTGGCCTACTTTCCGATAAAGAAATGAGAGATGAATATTTCTATACAATCTAATAAGCTGATAATGAAGACATTAATAGGGCACAAGTAAGGCATAAAAATCGAAAGTAGCGGAAAAAAATATATATATAAATAAATAAGAAGGCTCGAAGACGAATATGGATTTGTAAAATATTAGAAAGGTATGCGTTGGCGTACGTATAAATCCATGTAGCTCGATAATTTAATATTTTCTATCCATGTTGTAAAATAAACATGCATTAAATCAACGCAAATTTGACCGGCCTTGAGACAAGATGCAGCTGGCGTCCGCGACGTAATTTTGATATGATAAAAGATTCACATTCGATTTCTGTTTACATAAAATTTCGCTCCGTAAATTTACAAATAAAATAAATAAAAATATTGGATCCCTGCCATCAATTTTGTTTTTCAAAATGAAATCTCACAAGCGAACGATAGGGACAGCTGGTGCTGCATTCCTGGTTTTAGATTCAATATGAACTAAAAAATGTTAAAACCGATATGTGATAAATATATATGGCCAATATGTGTGCATAATGCGATAGATATGTCTATATTTTTATTTACACTTCTATGGATCCTGCCTGCCTTACCTACCTTTCTTCCTGAAAGGTACGTAAGGCAGGCAGGATACGCGATAAATAACACTAGTTAAAGTAAAACATTATATAAATAACAGAGACAAAATTACTAAGACACCGGGAAGAGGTACCGGTATAGCAATGTAAGTAGGTCAAATCAAAAATGTACAATACGTGTGTTCTTCATAAATCGTTAATAGCATAACTACATCCCGGGAGAGATAATTGATATTAAGCAAATTGATTTGCGATGGAATAACACAATGTCCTTGCATACTGTTTTTGCTGCTGTAGTCATCAACGTCTTAAACGATTTATTGGTTAAAGTTTTAATATGACAGCATATTTTACTTAAATATCTTCATTCGCAAAAACTATTTTTTTTGACCTTATTAATCAATTCAGGTAGCAAGTTTAATGAGAAATTACGCGAAAAAAAGAATACAGAATCATAGAAATTAACCTGAATAAATTACACTGCTTTAATTAGTCCTAAATCGTTTTTTGTGAACGTTTCCGGTTGCAAGCTCAAATCGAGCAATTGAGAGTAACTAAACCAATTATATACGTTTATTTTAAAGATGTTCCAATGGAGAACTTTAGTAGTTAAATATAAAATAAGAAAACAGAATATTATATGAATAAAACTATATCAATAATCACGAATAAATTTTAATAGGAATTACAAAAGAAAAAATATGGCACTATAATAAATGACACATCCTTTTGCTAAATTTATCAAAGGACAAATAATTTATTATGTACATCGCGTCGTACTTTCAGAGCAGTGTCTCTGTGTACTTCGTGTAGTTTTATAGACTTGTCTCCAAACCTTTTTCATGAATTGTTTCTTTACTGGCTTCACGGTTATTAAATATTAATAATAACATAGTTAAAGAGTCTGTGGTTAAGATGTGTATACAATTAAGACATTATTACGATAATACCAACTAACAGAGTAAAAAGCACTAATATATCATAGTATGAAGACTGCTATGATGAGAATTTAATCGGTAGTATGCAGGAAAGAAAGTGGTTGTAACATCCGCGTGGGAACAGGGAACAGGTTTAGTCTCAGCCTTCGTGTTATATTTATTCATAGTAATATTCATATACATAAAGCTGATTTTTGCGTGATTGAACATATAACTCACAGGATCTACTAGTTCGAATATATGTTATTTGCTTCGTAGAGGCCGTTTATGAAGAAAGGCTACGAATCAATATAGTTGTAGCTTTCTTGTTCTGCGTGTTCGACAAACTAACATTAAAAACAAAAATTCAAATTACCAAGAAAATAAAATATTTTAGTATTTTGAGTTGCGTTGATAACGCCTTAACTTACAGGAAATGCATAAAGCACAGGAACGGAATTGGTTTATAATAGCATGGACCAGGTGTCTTTTATATAATAATCAAGTTATAACAATAAGCTTAAAGCCTATAATACAATCCTATTTGGAGAATTCCACCTCATTACTTACTAGCCATAATTATTATATTGGCTAAATTATAATAAATAACTTTAAAAGAAATGTTATTTATCTTGTACTGCACATTTAATATTTCCCATATTATATACAGTAGAGTAAAAGTTTTTACAAACCCTTTATTCAATTTGTTTTTACGATGATCCCAAACCTACAAAATAAACTATACCCTTACATTAAGGCTGTCCAGCAACCCACTGTTATGACTTATGGATGTGCTTGCTTTCAAGGCCGTTATCCAGTTGTAGTTCGCACTGATATGCATTAAGGCCAGAGGCAATACAGCTCAAATATATATTAAAAGAAATATTTAATGTTTTCATGTTACACAAAACAAATACAAAATATTATTATTATTATATTTACCAAAATTTGTTGCAGTAGGTATGAATACATATAATATGATTGGCTACCTAAAAGCAGATAAGTTACATTGTATATATTTATAAACCGTACTTCATAATAAAAACTGCTGTAGTCTAATTGCACTGTTTTAATTAAAGTACTCATTTACCACTTATAATCACATCATTTTTTTATTAATAAAAGGAATCATATTATATTAAAGTAAATTTGTGATTTTCATTAACATGTTCTCCTTTTGTCATGTTGTATTAAAAAACATGGCTTATTATTTGACAAAAACAAAAATAATTTTATTGTAATAAAACAAGTCCAAAAATATGTTCTGTAAGCATCATATTTATGTACTACTGTTATTTGCTATTGAGTTAAGGTAAAATAAGTCCTTATTGCTAAGCATACTATTTTAAAAGAGATATACTGTATAGAAAGAATGCAATTGTATGCAAATGGGAGGGTTACTTACTAGTTTAAGGTATTCCAATTTGTATCTCAGATCACAAACTCAAAAAAAAACAAAAAAAGAGCTAACAGCTAACAGCTCTTTTTTTGTTTTTTGCTCTAGAAACAAAACTGATTAAATATGGATTTTATACATAATATGATATATGTATTCTTAAAAGATTTCTAAAAGATAAAAGTAAATTTGCCATGTGCAGGTTTTTCAATTCTCTTGTTTCTTACACAGAATTATTTTCTTTTATTACAGTTTGTAAAAAACAGTTATTATTTTTTTAATTTATACAGTTCATTTGACCTTTTTACTACTATCTTATCAAATGATATGTCTGTTATATCTACTGATATGTATAAATGAATGGAACTAAACTAAACAAAATATGGTTTACAAAAAATTGACGAAATGGATCAGTCCAAAGATCTTATGCTGCAATGGTGAAATCAATAGGTCTACATCCTTAGATATTTTGAGACCTTCGTTGAGCCAACCTACAGAACAGGTTGTTCTGTAGGTATTATGTTCCATCAAAGTAAATATTTAAAAAAAGGTTAAACAAAGAAATTCCATGTTTAGCTGCAAAAATTTTGAAGACAAGAATATGCGCAAAGCTATCTTAAAATCTTCTGTCTAAAATATATAATTATAACAAAAAAAATCGCTTTGCAAATGTGTCAAGCCACTGCTTACGCTAGCATCATTATAATATGTAATATTCAGTTGAGCAGTTGAGTAGATAGAGAGAATATTAAAAAAATGTATGCATGAACATAGCTATGAGAGAGTGTTGTTGTGAGCGGTGTTTTTGGGCAAATTAAAGGACTATTCGGTACAAAAACATTTCTTGTACTCTCTTGTACTGTTGTTGGTGATCACTAGGAAGTAACAGCACAGCCCACACAGTGAATCAGAAACAACAAGCATTTACTTAAAACTTTTTTATTTAGTAAAAACTGTGCTTTGTTTTATCATAGTTGTATAGTAATAAAACTAATAAGAGTCAGTAGTTATGCAGTTGGGTAGCTTGATTTCTAAACAAAGACATTTGTGATGAAATACTACATGTCAATTAAGGAAATGGTTAAACCTCAACATCCCTAGTTGAGTGATTGTATTACTTTATTTGTTTATTTGAACACGTTATACTAACAAGTAGAAAAATTATAGTCTTGAAGTGCCGTTTTCATATATTGCTCATATGTACAGTAAATATTAAATAGTAAAACAGAGTTTAAGTTAAATACTACATTTATTAAAAGACCGATTAAAAATTAAATCTTTAATAATGACTCACCACTATGTTCAGTGAATATATTTGAGCCAAGCATACGGGGATCCTTTGGCACACGGGGTTTATTCCGTGTTGATCGAATAGAGGCGCCGCTCGCAGAACCGCGTTCTTTTGCCTGCTGGGCCCCCATCGTGGCTGTTGAGAGCCACAACCCTCACACAGAAGCCCGTTCGCAACACTCGGTCTAGACACTTTAATTCAATAACTAACGGCAATTATAGCGAAACTTATATATAAAACACATTATGAATATTGAGATAAAATATTATAAATGGTCCCGGTAATTGCAGTCTCATAGATAACACACAAATAACAGGGGTCCGAATTCAAACATATTCTAAAAAACATTACCGGATACAACCACTGATACAAATAACACTACCACCGCCATTATGTGTAACTGACATCAATTTGACGTCGATTATTGTTTTTAAGAGTATCCAATAGAGGCAGCACCATATCGCTAACCATAGAGTATATTAATATATCATCACAGATGAAGTCGTGTCAGCTGTGGCGTTTGACAGCTTTTATCTAAGTAAAGAGGTGGTGCTGATTTAATGAAGTGGCTATGGCCAAGTGACACTTTTGTGTCATGTTATTATGTCATGTGGTGAAAGGTTGTAGTTCATAGAGACTGACTTTTGTTGTTTGAGTTGACTTGACTTTTACTTAGAACGTCACATTGGCGGAATTGCGATTGACACAGAAGTTGCCATTAAAAATAAAGAATAGAATAAGAATAGACTTTTACTTAAAATAGGTTTTAAAATGTATTATGTGCAGGTCAAGAAAGGGGGAAAAAAAGATTATTATGAATGGCCTCGTGAATAACGTATATACTTATGTTTTAAACATTACACCATTTTGCATTTTGATTTTGTCATTACAAAAATAAATGCTGTAATATAAATCCTTATCGATTTCCCTAGTGCGATGTTTTTGATCCATCTTCAAAGGTTTATATGAATTAGTTTTTCCGTTCATATCAGAAACAGTGAGCAATAGTAAAATAAATGAAAGAAAGCCGTATATTACATAACTATCTACGAAAGAAGTATCTCTACCGTTTATAACAACGCGTTTTCATTGTAAAAATCCTATGGTTGCGTTCCCACACATTTTTCTTAAAATTGGTAAGTACACGAGATTCTCAACATATTTTGGAATATCTTGAATAATTGAAAGAGTTTTTGAAAACTAAGCCAAAAACGATGGGATCGTGGAATGTTGAGTTCGCTTAGCATGATTAACCTGTATGAAGATGACTAACGAAGTAACAAGTTAAACTCGAAATAGCAAACGAGTTCAACATATTGTAAAGGGTATTTCAACAAGAACTTTGTTTTCTAAAACAAAATAAAACAAAGAATTTAGAGGAAAATGAATGAAATTTTTATTGTATTACAAAGAGAAAAGTTTGGCAATTATGAATGAAAAATGATATCTGGCAAATGTCCACCACGACCACGCTGACAGATGTTGATTCTTTCATAAAAATTTTTAATCACTTTTTGGCAAAATGGAGGGTCTATTTCGTTAATGACATCACGGATTTTGAGTTTTAAGGCTGCAATCGATAATCGCATAATTTCGCGAAATTCAGCTGTTAAGTGGCCAGCCAGATTGTGTGATTTAACACCACTGGATTATTTTTTGTGGGGCTATGTTAAAGACAGAGTCTATACGGAGCCAATCTTTCTTATTAGCTTATTTTTGGAGTGCTTTATATATTTTAGAATAATTCGTTGTACATTTGTAACAGGTATAGAAACGTTTTCCTTTTTGATAGATTAATAATATATTTCACTATTGTGGAAAACGCTAAATGCCGGGATTTACACAGAACTTCTAACAACTTTATTATTTGTTTAGGTCTAATAAAATAATAACTTAACTATCGCATAAAACAAGAATTATCAATAAATTTTTATACTAAATAAATACTATTATATTTCAATGGATTTAATACTTGTTTACTTCCGATACCACTGATAGTATCTTGAAATCACTACTCGTTATTACATAAAGACGTAGATATTTAAGAAAATCTTTAGTTTAGGACATAATATGACTAATATCTTGGTCACTCACTACAATGATAAAGTAAATAAATTAACTAGGATTTAAAAAATGGGTAGTTTTTTACTACTCTAAGTTATAAGACAGTAATTGTGGTTAGGAGCTTGGTTATGACAAAATTTTAATGGCTTTTATTAAGAGGTAGGTTCCAACTAGAAAAAATAAAATACAGGGTATGTGTTTATTTTTATTTTACTTAATTCGACAATCATACACATCTTTATTTAAATACAGAGGCAACACAAATTGACGTAAATTATTATCATCGTACAGTTCAGCAAATTATGCATAGAATCTATGTTTAATTAAGAATTATGTAATCACTAGAAAGAATATGAAACTAATAATATACTTAACAGAAGCTAATTTATAACATTGTTTCATTATATTACTACATAAAAATGACATATTTACCATAAAGTAGATTTACATTTATTTCATTTTATGGTTGCGCGATACTCGTCGACAGCTTCAGCTAGTGGCGACTTGCTTAATAGCACTTAGTCAACATTCGGAGTGGACAGCGCGAAGACAATGCTAACATCTGTTTATCATATTTAGCGCTACGTCTCTGAGTCGGATGTTTAGCAGTCAGCTTAAGCGATAATAAAAAATAGAGCATAATGTACTAATTACTCCGCCGCTCCCGTAAGGTCTCGTTAAGTATTGTCATTTTTCAATCAAACCAAAAACCAAAATGTCAAATTTCAATATAGAAATTATTTGTAATTGAGATGAAATAGCCAAAATTATCTTATAAAGCAGTCTCAATGTTACCCCAATGATAACCAACCTTGGCCCCACTTTTTCAGTGATCATTGCGGCGCATCGTAATCTATTTGATGTAATACAAACTTCTCGTGTAATACAATTAATCTCAAATAAATTGGCATCATGTTGTAACGTTGAGACGTATATAACGACAAACAAGGCAACGAAAATCTAAAAGTATAAAAATAATTTGGTTTATCTCTATATGTTAATCATTAATTACTAAAAAAATATCAGTCCAATTGCACCGTTTTAACTAATGTACTCATCCTCTCTATTTAGTACAGTGTAAATACAATTTAACAGAAAGAGATGATAATACAATTAAAAAGTACAATTTGACTGATTTATACGCCATTTAAGAATGTTCTATAGCTAAACATAATATTACAACCAACTAGATAATGTCTCATAGACAATTTATAATTGGAATGTGTGTGAAGTTCTTACTTTATAATTCATAAAGATACTATTAAGCTAAATTATATTACTATTGTTTTGTAACGATTATCTTTTAAAGATTAAGTAGAGTGTTACATACAAAACATTAAATTGAATTACTTAATAGTCAGCCCTAAGAACTTATGGGTCTTATGGGATAGAAATTACATAGACATTAACCATAGGTGTCAATAACATTAAGCTTTTTGCGTTTAAGAGGTCGATTCTTATGCGTAAACCGAGTGACAAATCCAAACAAAAATATAGTATAATAATGCCCGGACGCATTATTTTATAGCTGATTACACTTTTCTACTATAAATTCACATAAGACACGAAATTTTTGTATGTGTTCGATTAATCGATTGGCTATATACTGATTACACGGTTTAAAACTATTATTGTAAGATCTTATTCAATTCGCAAACTTATTGGTTTTAAAAAAAATTTAACATAATTTCTTGTGTAGTAAATTTTATTAGAAAAAATATTGAAATATGAGATATTTGTGTGTAATATTTAGTTATCTGAAACGTATATGTATACACTCGTGACTTGTATAAATTGTTTATTTTTCTAAAAATTCATAGAGAATAGGGCTCAGCACGAAAATTGGCAAGATTTTGGCGAGGTGGGGAGTTTGTTCAGTGACCTTTGCCAACTCACGTGCTGGGAACTATACTGAATTACACATAGTCTAAACGCTATATTAAATACATATAATGACACTATTATTCTAATAATACTAGGTACCTTAATACTGCTACATTGTCCTTATTTTAAACTTCAAAAAGCAACTTAATCTTTATTGATTTTTGTTTTAGTTAAAATTTATATCTAAACACCTACATTTCTTTTTGCATCTTTGGCACCTACTTTGGCTCTTTGTGAGAGCTATTAATAGCTATATAAAACTATCTTAACTATATATAATCTACAGCATCCTAACAACATGTTTTTAATTTCCAAGGTGACAAGCTTTAAAAGCTGAGATTGAAAATATGTTCTCTATTTAAAAATAATTGACAATATACACGTAAGACGTGTTGTTTTACAAATGTATAAATACAATTACAAAAACTTATTAAGCGATTATGGTTCTAGACTGCGATAGTTCAAACCAATTATGCTATATATTCAAGCCTATATCAATTAAAATTATAATTGTCAGAAGAAGGGCTGAATTGGCGGCTTCCCAGCGATCGTAAAACCAGTTAAATATTGGCTTAAGAAGAGGAAAAAATTAATTTGTAACATGATAGTGGGCAATTTATTACTACTTTATCCTGGTAAAGGAGCTTCCTCGTAGAAATCTGGTTCATCATCTTTGTCAATATCCTTTTGTGCACCATCCAACTGAAAAATAGAATTGTTTTTTTAAACTACCTTTTGACTTGAACAAAGATTTACTCTTGGATGATTATGATTTTTATAATTCTACTATTTATATAATAAAACTTACTTAACCTCAATGTGTTAAATATGATCTGGTTATCTCGTGTTTTAATACTAGATGACTTTGTAAACATAAGCATTTGAGTTTGCAAATGGCGTATAAGCTGGAACCTGGGTTAAATCGCCGCGGAACCATAGATATTCGTAGGCCGAGAATGTTTTGTGTCAGCGCTGTTAACTACTTTTATCCCTTCCTTGCTCAAGCAAATATAATTTAATTTTGATTTTACTAATAATTGTTTAATTTTCTTTTATATGCTTTGCTTTCATGTATACATACCGCTCGTAATTGTAGAGGGGTGAAGAGGTAAACCAATGTCATTCTCAATGGAACCATAAGTACGATGAAAAATGGCAGAGCCAAAGAAATCTTCGATGATTTCACAGCATAAAGGACGCAGATACCCATAATTTGGATACACGTAAACAGATGCATTTTAGAAGTCGGCACCTGTAAATTAAAATAAGTTATTTATATCTCGATTTTAAAAAGTCATTATTGCAAAATACGAACATTAATATGTAAAATCAATTACAAGTTAAGACGTAAAATAATATTTACCAAGTCATGCTCACAATCCATATCTATTTAAAAATCCATTTACAATGAAAAATTACTCACTCGTCTAACGTAGGGTACTTGCGGGTGATGTTTTACTGGTTTAAGAAGTAAAATGGCTCTTTCCCAAAATTGAATTCCACTTAAAGCGGATATACCCATGTACAAGAAAACTCCGAATAGTACGGCCATTGGTACGAGACGTAGCCAACCCGAGGCAAGCACAGACACTCCCACCATTATCGCTACGAGCAGACCGGTCAAACGTTGTTCTGAAAAATTATGCAAGTGTAAAATGGTACAAACAATTTTTCAAAAAATTGACGGTTTAACCGAGGGAAGGAGGTTATTGCCAGTTCTCGTCAGTTCTACGCCCTTGATTTGAGAACTGGCAGTAAATGTAAATTTAGAAGAATTCATAATTTTAGTGACATTTTTAAGTTTTTTTTTAATAGAATTAAAGAAATCAAAAACATGTCAGTGTTGAAAATGTAAAATAAATTTATTTGTATAAAATAACATGAAGTTATATGGAGTTTAAACACACTGTTATGCATCCAACGTTGTCTGTCGTAGGTATGGTAGGGTACGACCAGCTAGAGACCAGCATGTGATGCTTGCTATCGCACTTTATTTGTTTAAGGTACTTAATCAATGTGTACACATAATGCGTGGATGAGAACGTATTATGTACCCTTTGTTTAAGTACCTATAGCTTTGTTAAGCACATATAAAGTAGTTGCAAATGCTAGCAATGTCGCGAGTACGTCAAACATAGTGAGGCTCTTTTACGCTTGTTTTGGGCACCTTTAATCATCTAAGTCTGATCTAATTCTTAGCGCACCGTCTGAATTTAAATAAATAAATTTACCTTTAACTTCGACAATATGTGGCTTATCACCGGGTGCATGGGTTGTAGACATCACTGTTAAGGCTGAAACGTGGCTTACAGATCGCACTGTAGCTACGCACTGCCATGGTGCTCCGAACATTCCACAGACTGCATTCACCAACGACATAACAACTATGTCCATGTGGAAACCGCTGCCTTTCTTCAAACGACGCTCAGGCTTATCAATAATCAACCTATTACAAATTAATTATTATAATAAAAAATAAATACATTTTATGATAAAAACACAAGCATTCGCATCAGTATAATTTCGCAGAGCACTTACAGTAATGCACAGCAGTGTATCTAGCAAGATTACGTTTAGAGATGAATAAATTACATAAATTAGTGCAATAATAGTATATATCATAATAATGCTTGACACACAAAAACTTAAATTATGAGTACTCATGTAGAAAAATAATATAAATTTTGTCTTACTCCGCAATATGCGTTTCCATGAATACGATGATGTAAACCATAAGAGCTGGTAAAACCATGGCTCCTATTGCCCAAATGGGAATGGTTTCTAGTCCTGGGTTAAGAGGTACAAGCCAGGAACGATCAGCTGTGGGACTCAATCCGTCGGGGACCTTCAAGTTTTCTGTCCAGACTGGTACAATTGCAGAAACACCCACCATAACTACAATAGCGATTGGGACCCCGAAATCTCCAAGCGCACGACGTGCCTGCAAAATTATTAGATATTACTGAGTCAGTCTTAAAAAGAGAAATAATAAGTAAAACATGCAAGACGATTTTACCGCCATACGCGTGATTAGATTTAACGTCGCTCCAAGTGGAATACTTGTAGATAATATTAGATTAATTATATGCGAGTAGTTGCTACTTACACTACGACCCAAAAATTTTCCGTTCCGGAATATGCGAAGATAATAAGCGATTATAAATGTCGAAAGAGTCAAAATAGTGCAGAAGAGCGCCGTGTTTGGCTGCGGTGATATAATGTGCTTTGGGGGAGGTAACGGTATCGTGAAATTTGTTGAACCATCTATAATAAAACACATACATATAACAGAACATTAAGTAATTACTTAAATAAATACTTTTTGATTAACATGTCTTGTTATTTTTACATACAATTTGGAAATGGAATTTCAAATTCAAGGATTTCTATACTCGATATAAATCTAAGTATTAACTTTGCAACATTATTAACATATCCTTCTGTATCAGGCAATGTAAAGCGATCTCATATAATGTATTTTAACCTAACTTTTCTGTGATTCTCACACAATTGAATATATATGACATGAAAGCAGAATGTTATCATACAAAAAACTCTAAATAATCATAAGTTTAACAATAAATAAATAAGGTTACTGAACCCAACATTTATCATCTAATAAAACAATAAATATATAAATGGGAAACCCCCATTAAAACTAATAAAATTTAGTTATGTCGTACCTGATAATGTAGAATTGATAATTGGTGGAGTAATCGTTATATTTTCATTCTGGCAATAATCGTATCCAAGTGGATGCATTCGATACAAATTAATGATATTGGTAATCGGCTCTGATATAAATATCATAGAAATCAGGAACGCAAAAATATCTTCCGTGAACCTGTAAAGAATTTTTATCATTGTAGCACGAGCCATAAGTGGCACTTATTGATAATTATTCATTGAATGAGCGCAATACACTGAAGTACATGGCTGTAATGTTTTATTATCATTTTATTGGAATCTTATTTATCAAACGTTCAGTTGGGAATAATACAAATGTAATTAATATTTCTTTAGGTCATTATAAGCTCGATTTTCCATTATAAAATATTAGTGGGCTAACCACGGGTCTACGACATTTACAATTGTAAGTATAATAACTTTGCAATAGGTCCAGTTGTTTTTGAATTTATTCATCACAAACAAATAAGTTATGTTGAACATAATAAAAATATAAACAATTGAAAAAAATATCTAGTCGCCTATATTGCTGGACAATGGCAGTTATTTAAACAGTAGATTGTTTTTAATACCTATTTATAAACACTTTCATACGCTAATTTATGTATCTTATACGTATTTAACTTTATAAATCAATGTAAAAATACTAGTAAAACGAATTGAACCAAATTTAAAATGTGCCATGTATGGTACATTCTATAATCTAGTAAAGACTAAATAATACATTTTTGAGAAATGACGTATACGTATCATGTATATTTTATACGTCAGTATACATAAAAACAATACGAGATAAGATAAAATAGTATAAAAAGTTAAACTCGCCTAGTAATTTTCCTGACAGTCACACTTCCTTCCAAAGATGCCACGAGAAGAGCTATTACGATCATCCATAAACCACAGTACATCCGTGCTGCCAGAAAGTCAAAACCGTACGAGTGACAGAAGTTCGAAAGGGATTCATCCAGAAGTAAAAGTGGACCCGTAGCACCTGTGATCATCATTGGTTGGCCAGCAACCAATGCAAAGAATACGCCTCCAACCGATGTAAACACCTATAACATATAAAACATTTAATATTTTTGTATGCATTGAATCTGTCAGTATATTTTGATGTTATTTTTTGTATTTATATAATTTTTTTTTCTATATATTATAGTTTGGAGAAACAGACATATGGCAAATTAAGTGCACATTATAATTTGATATATTTGTTTTGTACAAATCCAAGAAACGATTAAAAAAATGTAGAAACGATTTTTCTATTAATACCTACTATGTGATGGGAATTATCATTTTGCTATGACGAATTTAAGTAAGAAAAAACAAATGTTCTAATTGTGTAAATAGATTACAATATATTTGTCTTTCACAATAACTGTAAAAAAAATTGTCATTGATACAAAAGCAATGTGATAAATCGTTATTGATAAATAAATAGCTAAAGTCCGCAATTTCTTATCCAAAGATATAATATTTAGATAGCCCTATCTTTACAATAATCATTCGATAAACAATATTATATAAATGTTGTATTATATTCGACCATTGATAAAACCAAGGTCACATACCAGTGTTTCCGAGATTCCTATAGTGTTATATGTCTTTTCTGCTAGTAAGCCTCCAAATGTAATGGCTGATGAGAGTGCAGCAAAATACATAAAGATAGCCCCTGCTGCACACTGGCCATTTAGGGCGTCTCGGAAATCCGAAACATAATGCGGATAACGTCGCCTCATATCACGTACAACTCCTAATGATGAAAAAGTTGAATCAATTATAAATGCATCAATGAATACACGATGCACACTACACGCTATATGTTAGACTGTATTTTTGATTAGTCAAGATGTATTATAATGTTATGCAAATAATGAAAAAACTTTAGCGATATTGTATTAGTTGTATTAGTCATTATTTATTTTAAGCAGACTTTTTGATATTACTTTATTATTTGGAACTTTAACGTACAAGCAAGTTTTAAATGTAAATAAACAAAAACAAATATTTCCAGTGCTGTACTTGTGTTAATTATAATTGTTATAACTTTCAGTAAAACCTTTTAAATAATCGTACCTCCAAACAAACGTCCCGTTTTAGATAGTGGATCATCAGGCTCTTTGTCTGGCGGCCCACCACTTTCAGCAATTAATAATGCTTTCTTCTCTTCAATAGGAGCAGCTTCGTCCACTGTCGCAGTTGCGGCACGCTTCTTTTCTATTGCATCGCGTTTACGGCGACGAATCATTTCACTTTTAGCTCGAAGTTCTTCGAAAGGTAAAAGAGCTTGTCGCTCCCAATCACCCGGGGGTAAAACAATTGAATCATCCAAAAACTCATTTATAGCCGATAGTAGCTCGTGTCGGTCTTCAGCTTTATATGCAATCGAATGAAAAGTTGGATTAGACATAAGTGTTGAAATCGATCGACCCACTTCATGGTAATCAAGTTGCGCTGTTGTTGGTCCAAGAAGAATGAACATGAATCGCACTGGAATAGGAACTTCCGTAATGGAAGGCATAAGGATGCCATGAGCAAGTCGTATAAAGGCGATGGTAGGTTGGTCAAGAAACCCGACCGCTCCAACGAGAACCGTAGTAGCTTCCGCATCGTCAGGGATTCTTTTCATTATAGAATCATTATGGGGTCGTCTTAACTTATCCTGAGATTCTACTGCGGCAGCTGCCAGATATTCAACTTCACGTGTATCTAAACCTGCTGCTGACGACTTTTTACGTGCATCCAATCGATCTCCAATAATCATATGCGTACTCTGCCGACGTTTAAAGTCTGACAAGTTCTGTAAATATAATTAATGTATTAACTGATTAGATTTAATGCTTGTATAAATTTGCACGTTTACACACATTCCCTTTCTAAATTAAGGAAACGAGGAAAGTAACTGCGTATTTTTACTTTATTAATTTTATCCTCATTAAAAATATTGGACTTTTTTATATTGATTTCAAGCAGTCTATACATGTATAATCTAAATATCTATATATACGTCGTGCAGTCTAACAAAAAAGTAAAAACACTTTGAAAAGCCGTTCAAAAGCGACTACGTGATAAATGGAGGATCATTAATATTTTACATCTTGTTTCAAACAAGGATTGCCATTTGCTAAATATATGCTATCTCATGGGATACATGGTATTTGTTAACCGTGAGAACTATAATGTAATGGAAGCAAAAAATTAACATATATGTTAGCACTCATGTCGTCGTGCGTTGACTAAACACTTATAATAACACCAATTATGTCCAAAATAAAGTATTATTATTTCTGGTTGCGTTTATCAAATGGTTTGAATTAGTCAAAGAACGGCTGCCACGTTTGAATTCAAAGGGGATACCAATATATTGATTGTGACAATGAGACTAAAACACTGCTACTCTAGGATATGGGCGTGAAAAAGGTAAGGGTCACGCGCACAGGAGTATTCCGTACGATAAGATGAGTGCTGTGTCTTCTGCAGGATCCGGTGGTGGAGCAAATCGAACAGCGAATTCGTCCACCCGGCCCGGGTGGACCCAATGCGTTATCTTCTAACCACAGCGACTGCGTATGCGCAAATTATAATATTATACCATCCTGTCAAGTTTATTAAAACTTGGAACCCTAAAGTCTAAGCAGAAAACGAAAAACCAGATTTACAATGTCAAAGAACGCCTAGTCATACAATCCTTGATAACTTTGTTCCATAATTCATGCATATCGTGTCACCTTAATCTTGATAACTAGCCGTGACAAGTAGATAATACAAAACAATATTTTTTCCACATACATTCCTACTAGCTTAAACAATTGTTGCTGAACCACTTAAACAATTGATCTTATCTTTTGCTAAATTACGATAAAATATTTAATTTGACGATGTATTTTACGTTTTGTGTATTGCGCATTGAATTTCTACCTGTAAACTAGTGTAGGAGGACTGTTTTCGGCCACTTATAGAAAATCGGAACTTCTCGTCATGGACATGTTTGTGACGTAAAAGAAGCGACCGCAGCACCACGGCCTTATCATCCTCTGCTATCAAACCATCTGAGAACATGCGCTCGACCACCCTGGAATATTTCAAAAGAATAGATTCAAATTGTTCCCTACATTAAAATTTTCCCCGATTATCAATGTTTTCTCTATGTTGAATGTAATTATTATACACAAGCATGCATTAAACCAAACCGAATTTGTATACGAGTAAGTTAATCTAGCCTGAGTAAAGCTCTAAAGAAAAGTCTATGGAAAATCTTCCAAATTACCTTTTACTATACAATAGAAATATAAAAACGATCGTTCCTACTAATGAAACAACCTTTTTCTACTTCAAATAATAGACATATAGAATCGCTCGACCTTCAAGTCACGAGAACATATATATATTTCGAAAAATTTAAATGTAAATGAAAATATAATAAGCTATTGATTGTGGTAAGACGGATGTTTTTAATTTTGAAAATGACGTGATTTCACTGAGCCCCACCCTTTCGCATTCTTATTAAAATTCAATCCAAAAGTAATGTGAAATAAATTTCCAAAGTTTTTTCCCTAATTATATTTGTGTTAAAAGTCTTGAGGAGGTTTTTATGTTACCAATAAAAAGAATATCTTAAATGATAAAAATAAAAAAGATTTAAATGTCAAACACTGATCTGATTTCCACGTTATGGTTCGCGAGTGTCATCATTTTTTAAGATAGGGGCATTGAGCTTCCCAGGAGGACTGTCATCGCAGCCCCATTTCGGTAGATGCGTTGCTTGCCTCTGAGGTTTTAGAGGTGTGAAATCATTCGGTTTCGCATATTTTTGAGTAATATTAAAATATAATTGAATTAATACTAATGATTTACGACCTGATAAAGATCTTTAAATATAGAAACAATACCTATAATTAATGTTGCTGTAAATTAACTACATATCATATTTTGTTTTTATTAATATTTTTTTACGTTCACTACCAATGCAAGTGAATCGCTGGCGTGTTTACAGTTCATCTGGTATTAGTTCTCTCTTCTTCCTTATTTAAGACTAGTTTTATTAAAGAGGTTCTTCAATAAAACTAGTCTTTTGTGACCGTGTTTTCGACCATCTGTTTGAATTATATTATGTAATTATAATGATGGTATATTAATACCTGTAAGCAACACCAGGTAGATCTTTTTCTTCGAGGTCAAGAAGCACAACTCCGGTCTCCAAACAACGCCTCAGGTTCAATAAAGAATGGAAAGAAAGAGAGGCAACGTGAGGTTTACCCCAACGAGCAGATCCCTCTTCCAAATCCTCTTCATACTTGATCCAACGGGCCGTTTCTTTCCACTCCGAGTCACCATCTTCATTGGCCAACAACTCATCGAGTTGGACGAAGACCTTCGTGACAGACATATCGAGTGTTACTGCCAAATTACTTCCTTAGGAAACTCTTATAAAAGTACTTATATCTCGTGATTTGGATTTTTTTATCAATATCGCTACCGTTGATATATTTTTTTATATCGAACATAGATTTAGATAATGCCTAGTAAACTCTGCGGACGCCTTACCGAATGAGGACTGTGGTCCAATAATTTCTTGCTGATGTTATCCGTAAATAAACTTTGCATGATCTTGTCTCCGCCATCTTTTCTGCTGACGTGGACTGTTGAACCCTAAAACAAAGAATAACCTTGAATTTAAATTTCAAACAACAATACAGTAAACATTTTTTAAACTATGCGAAGGGCAAATAATTACGTTTAGTTCTTACTTTAATTTGTATATATTTTTTCTAAGAATATATTTACTACGAATCTTTCTAATAGAACTTTTCCTTTAGCCAGAAATCTGGTTACAATGTTACATATATACGCTATGTTTTACGATGTGCTGGCATTCAGTAAGTGTCCTATCTTTTGAAGTTAATTCTAGCGAGGTCAATTTACATTCTCTATACGGAATATTATATTCTATATAAGGTAAAATAAAAACTGTGTGTTCACAATTTCAATAGGTGTAAAAATATAATGAAAAATTACCCTTGTTTTAATTTTATGACGACGCAAAGCTCTAGGGTCATCACTGCGGTGGCTGCGAAGGTCGTCTTGATCAGCCTGCGGTAAAGTTTCTTCTGTTGCCGAAGCTAGGGCATTCCTTTCTCCGATAGACAGACTCGGTAATAATGCACCAACTCTGCCACCCTCTTGCAAGGAGTACTTGCGAAACTTATGCGGATGTAAGTGGCGACTATAAAAGGATGCCTTATGAAATTTTAGTATAAATGGTTAAGTTTTTTAATGATGTTCACGAATTTTCCTCCAAATATTATAATCAATACAACTAATTGAAAAAATATATTAATATCATGATAACTTATAGACATTATATATTTCAATGGCATGAAACGACGTGAAATAAAAAACAAATTTACTTTGCATTGCTCAACTCACGTTTTCCACATTTCCGTTTAATTAATTTTTTACTCAACATATAAGGGAAACAGGAACAACATTATTATTTTACTAAATATGCGCTTGACATCGATTTTTATACATATAAGTATTCTTTTAATCATAACGACGGTCAGACAACAAATGGAAATCGCCTACGTTTGAATTTACAATTGTTACTACTATTATATATTACTTTATCACTGTAACGACAAACGGGACTGAGTTACATAAATTCAATGCACAATTATATTTGTAAACATGAAAAAGCATAGCTTATAGACGCGTGGAAACGTTCACGTGAAAATAAGTTGGTTGATTTAACAATACACTGTAACTCTAATACCCTAATTTTAATTTACAATACAAGTCAAATGTAGCCTAAACTTTTCCAAAACAAAGCCAACATTGTCAGTGCGTCCGTAAGTAACAATAACTACAACAAAGTTTATTTACCTCTTCACAATATATAAGTATTTTAGAGGTTTACATGCTGCAAGTTTTTGACCATCTTTATGAGAGACTAGTGCGTATTTGATTTACTAGGTAGGGGTATATCTGTTTATTTTTTATATACCTTATTCATCCACGAATAAAAATAGTTATGTTATAATTCTTATATATTATACTGTAATATTTTTACCATAATAATTTAAAACGATGTTATCATACATAAGACAGGCAAATATACAACTTTTTAGCGGCTCATTTCAATACATTTTCATAGTTTTTATATATAATGATCTTTTCTGATACCATTCGAGGTTACGAAATTAAGGGCTTAATAACATTGACTCAAAAACATTGTAATAACTTGACCTGTCATAGAGCAAGGACAGACGCAGCAACCGCGACTGGTAGGTGGCCGGAACGTGCTAACAATTCGATTATCAGTGAAGCGCGCAATAGTGATATAATTATTTTATTATTTGTCTGATAGATATAAATACTTTACACAAAGCATCCAAATATAATTGTATCTTTCAGTTCCAAATGACTTCTTAATTAAAATGACAAAAATAGAAGATCGATATGCGAGATTTTTTGTCATAAATTATTTGTAATAGGCTCCTCCTAATTAACGTTGTAAGATAGACAAAATACCACATTTATGAACTTCGAAACCAGTCGTACAATACCTCAGCACCAATCTGATATTTAGACATAGATCGGTACTTATTTACTTAGTCTTATTTACTTCCGTAGAGTTAGTGGTGTCATTTATGATGTCATCGGTCAGTCACCATAGTGCAAATTAGCAGACAAAATTACACTATATTAACAGTCAGTAGAGTTCTCAACTCAAAAATATATGCATATTCAATATTAATACATGTGTAAAATTCACAATTGTGATTTTAAATGTTTGAACACGGTGAATCTCCTTAATGTGTTTATCATAATTAATTCAATACGTTAGTCACCGCCATGGAAAAAGTGCCATATTAAAAAAAACATTAATAAATATCATGTCGGGTAACTCACCGTTGATGCTGCACCTCAGAGGCGCGAGTGTACATGACAGGCATCTTTCAAAAATTTCACTAAAATTATCAGCGTTAGTTTCAAGGGCGCAAAACGACCGCATCTCCTCAGCGTTTTTAGACGACAAAAAAAACTAGAGTTGAAACTATTTGAGCAAACTCGGGACAATGCCAATATCACGAGTTGCTGTTAGTACTATTTTTGTCCTATAGTGGCTTCCGTATCGATGAATTTTAAAGATGCTAGCCAACTTTAACACGTAATTAGTAGTATTCAATGTAGACGTACTTACAACCAGATACATATTAAACAACATAGGTCGATAGATGGCGGTTGTTTAAAATCCTCCATATATATGTTCGTTATATAATTATGACAACATTGAAAGTCTAGCAAGGCATATAGGACGCTAGTCAGTACAGTTTCCGCGACATATTTGTGTTCCGCGCGAACATAGTTACGGACAGGATACGACCGACGGCCAAAGGCGACTCATTTCCCTAGGCTAAGAGAGAAATTTAACTGTATAACTTGTTGATACATTTTTCAAGTTTAACAAATATGAAAATTTAGGCCTCTAGTCCTGGTGGCAAGGCACCGGTAAGGCTGGAGGGTTCTAGACACAGTTGTGTCAATCCACGTATATACATATTATATCTGCGTGTAATTATCGCAGTTGTCCCCTTTTCATTGGCGTATTTAAGTACCAGCGTGTCATAAAACTTACTAATGTCGTTGAATTCGCCGTTCTTCTTTGAAATCTTCTGTGCGAGAGCTTTCTAGATCATCACTATCAAACTGAACGTGGCGGTCCAAGTCCTTCGCATATATTGAGCCGGAATCCGATAGAATACCTGACATCTGAAAATATATCTTTTTAAATATATATTTTCAGATAACAAAGCCTTTAATAAGGCATAAACCTAAATAAAATACAATAATATATTTCATTATTTATTATCATTAATATATAGAACAGTGTGAGTGAGGATAAATATATTTTATTTTAAATTATATTACATTTAATATTAGTTTACAATATAAATATAAAATAAACAATTTCAAGTGATGCAGTTTCAACGACATTGATTCTGATGTACAAATTAAGTGTTTCATTTTAAAAATAGAATAAGTTCCCTAAATTTCAGGAAGTTCAACTAGTTTAAATATATTGATCTTTTGAACGTTTACAGAACAGAGAGAGACGGTTACAAAATACATACACTTATTACACTGGCGAACCATAAGCAGCCAAAAGAAAGATAACATAAACTATTGCTTCTGAACAGCACCGTCTACTTTTCCAAAGAAATGCAGAGGGAGATTGACACACTTGTTCTTATATAAGTCGATTTGCACTTTTTTTTAGTATTATTTTGTCTCTATTAAAGGTGTTCACGCTGTGAATTTATGTTGCAGCGTTAAAATTCACCATTTTACGTTCGGGCTTCTTCCAAGATATCACCACAAACACAGTTGGTAACAAGCAATTTCAGTGAGAGTTGTGAGCTGAGTAAAAGGCGTTCTCTTTGGAGACAGGTACTGAAATAGTAAATCACATAAAGCCTTTGTGTCCTTGGATAACCGATCGATAAATTGTACATCTTTACAATTATCTAAATTGGCTTTGCGGCTTGGTAACACGCATATAACCAGGAAGGACCAACATTTGATTTCCGTCGTAACAATAATTGTATCGAAGCGCTATAACCGAACGAATTTCGTCTCGAGCTTATAACACCCAGTTTGGCGTTTGTGTGAGGACACGTAATAACCCTTTAGCTAGCTAATTACGTACGCACTAGGGTTATTTCGTAAACAACTTGCTACTGCTAAAATGCAACATTCGCAAGAAAGTAAACACTTAATCCAATTTGTGGTTAAAAATAATTTTTAAAAGCAAATATTACAAGGTTGTTTCGACGTACTAATTTTCAAAATTGTGTTACGGCGGAATGTAACTAGCTAATGTATTATGAAGATATACCACATTTGCCTGGAAATAGAATCAATTAACAGGTTGCTCTATACTTCATACGACCACGGCAGTTTAAGTTCTTCATTCATAATAGTAAATATAATAATACCTTATTAGATAAAGTACATAATAATTAAAAGCAAATCATTATAACTTTTAGTAATTTGTGTCACTGGACTGCGCATCCTAGGTAAGTTATTAGTAACAGTAGAATAAAGTATTAATCGTACCTATCCTAACATACAATAAAACAAATGAAGAAGATATTGTAAAGTTTTACTTGGTAATATGTATCTATGTAAATAACATTGACAGTCTAACGCGGTGTTTCCAATCTTCTAAAATTCATATGTAGCATATACAACTTTTTTTATATTAAAAAAAATTCTCTTATGCGGCTTAAATCGTAGGTATTAGGAAGAAATTACTAGAATATTGTTAACAAATACACAGATATTAAATGTTCAAAACTAAACTAAAAAAATGATGAAAAACTGTGATGAAATTCAATGTGTGTTATATGTATTGAGATTACTAGTAGAATAAGAGTTCTAATAAATACTGACATTCATATTTTAGTAAATATTATTTGAGTAAAGGCCACTCATTATTTAAAAAAAAAATGCAATATAGATTATAATTAAAAAGAGAAATAATTATGTATAATATATCATATGATCATTCAAAAATGCATAAACCACTATGGGTGTACTTTTAAATCGGACCAGAACTTCTAATTTTTAGCGTTATATACATGAATCAAAATAGTGTTGGTGTAAGCTCAGAAAGGAACCTCCTATTCACGATCTCATTGGACTAAATTTTTTTGAGCAATTAATTTCCAAGAAAAGCACGTAGGAGGAAATCTTATAATACCTTGTTGTACTTACTTGAGCCTCCGATACAGTGGTACTGCAATGGCGTGGACTACCAGGGGACAGCTCAGAACTATTTCGAAACTCTGAAAACATGAGAGTGTTAATACTTAATACAAAAAAAAACATTTTGTAAATTTAACGAATCACGGATCCAAAAAATTTTCTATCGTTTTTACTACACTTGAATGTAGTACCGCAAGTAATATTAAGAAGGTTCATGGTCATTAAAAAAAAATTTAAAATGTGATAATATTACATGCGACATCAGTTCCCAGTTACATAGGTTAGGTTAGGTAGTTTATTCATTTATTTGTTTCAAGGAAGTAAAAATTTACTCTGCATGCCTCTCAGATTAAGTATTATTTTATAGTCTGTTTACGTAGGCAGCGAAAAAGGAATACATATTGCATTATCGACGATACGCTAGTATCTTATTATCTAATAAAGTAAAAGTTCAAGACAAAAGGAGTAGAATCTACGCTGTAGTGAAACCACTGTAGGTAAAAGGAAAAAAACATTTAATTTTTATATTTAGATTTCAATGTTGAATATCAAAATGAGAAAGGCATTCATAAACTTTGATTTGCTTTCATGTAAAAATCCTTTTCCCCCTTAACTAAAACCCAAAAATTTTACTATTTTCTAGGAGGCTAAGTAATGCCTAATAACTAGGAGGTTATCAGACTTACCTATGGAAACATTTGGATATGATGATGTGTATGGCAACGGGGCAGCGGCATCCCTAAGAGGTTCGGTGTTTTGAAGATTCCTAATGGAGGTTCCTCCTCCCCAGAGCACGCGATCCATCTCTTCATCCAAGTGGATCTCATCTTCAGCTGCTTCCTGGTGAAAAAAAATGAAATACATATGATGTAAATAACAATACTGATGTTCAAGGTTTGGAGGGACAGACGAGTTTTTAGTTTTTGGCTATATGAGAATGTATTGTAACGTATACTTTGTGCTTATAATAAAGTTCAGGTAAAATTAATCTAAATCATACATTCTATGAAAAAAATATTATGACAGTTCATCAAAAATTACAATTAACTAACAACGCGATGTTCTGTATCACAACAAAATTAACCTAGAAATCCAGCTAAATATTGACTTTTGGCTCACTAAAAACTCATTATAAATTTAAAAGTTCTAAAAAATATTGCATGCTTTTAATTTTCATTACGTATAGAATTATAATGCTCCTTCCGTAAAAGAAAATATCGTTAGACCAGCACTACCAAGAACCAGAAATTACTCGTCTATAAATAAAATACTAGGAAAAAACAGCCGTACAAATCCTCCATCAATGCTGCAAATGCAAAATTATATATTTTCATTTATTTATAATTATATTTCTTGAGCGATATTGAATTCAACTTAGCATTATCGCTTAAGTAACCGGTAACTCATAATGAACGACTCTAAGTTAGATTTTTGTACCAACTTTTTGATGAAAACATCCTAAAGACCAATCAAAATAAAGATGGTAACTCCAGCTTTTCATTACTTTACACAAATCGCCATATGACCAGAAAGGCGTTTCTGCCGGAAATGAATTAACGATACAAACACATTCATGTTGAGATTTAGATTTCTTTGCAGCCTGCAGGCAAATCTTCTTGTTCTAGTGAGACTGAATAACTATAATAAATAAAACAGTGGCGCTAAAAGGTCTAGGCTTCAGATTTCTAAATCGGTTTCATGATCATTTTTAAATCTAAAAGGTGACCAGCTTACTGTGCCTGACACACGCTGTCGACTTTTTGGGTCTAAGACAAGTCAGTTTAATTACGATGTTTTCCTTCACCGGACGAGCGAGTGTTAAATGCGAACATAGAAAGAAAGTCCATTGCACAGCCGGGTTCGAACCTACGACCATAGGGATAAGAGTCACACGCTTAAGCCACTAGACCAACACAGCTCGCGTCTGAATAAAAAGCGCCATCACAAGAGCATATTTATTTTCACGTTTAAAATATCGTAAAATAATTATGGCATAATTTTTACAGTGTCTGCCTCTTCGACCGTTGTTAATATCCAATTACATTTATGTAAATCACATTGTATATATGTTTTAATCCTCATACATTGATCGATGCGTACTTTTTAAACTTTATAAAATGGTTTCTCGGTTGGATGAATTAACGTGATTTTAGCAGCTCGCTAAAGTCATGATAGAAAACGAACCCGCAGGGTTTTAATAGCGTTCGTTCAAAAAGATAAACATGAAGTTCCCTTTGGGTTGGACAATAAACTGTCTACAGTATTCATTGTCTTTACATATCATCTAGCCTAATTGATCCGAAATTAATTTGTATATACCAGAAGTAGTACAAATAGGACTAGTTACCTACAATGCGTAGATAGACAAGTTATACGAGTCTATCTGGGCCGATGCACGGGGGTCAAAAGTCCTACAAAATCACTTTTCACTCACATCCGTTCAGTCTCGCTTCAGCTTTGAAAGGAAAATTTCAAGCGAAATATTACCGTTCGCCCTTGACCTTTCCACGTTATGGTTTATTAAAATGGAATCAACGAGTTCCATTGCAACGATAATCTAATTAAAAATAACTAATGTGATTAAAAGTTTTTCAATAATGGTATCATTTTATAGTAGTTTATAGGAATAACGAAAATAATTATAATTCTTATACACCAATTACAAAATATTTAAGAAATTTGGGTATATTAAAATTCATCAAACATAAGTATTTATGCTACAAATATACTAAAAACTTAATTCCACATTTTAAAAATTAAAATTTTCACAAACTAAACACCATCATTAAAATAGAAGAAACCTCTGTAACTAATTCACAAACAAAACAAATGCAAAAAAATATGTTCAATTCAGACAATTTTTTATAGCGATAAGGAATATTTAGGGCCAAGTCTGCCAGCATTGACAGTCCCTTAAAAAGTTAAAAAACAACAGGTCTTGTCATTTACTCGTGTTTGCTTTTAAGGGTGATATTTAGAAACCTTCTTTAAATGAGTAAAAGAAAGCCTCTGATTTTTCAAGTTTCCATAACTTTTTTAAAGACTTTTTTTATAATTAAAAAAATATGTATATATGAAATGCATTTCATATAATTTGGTTTGACAGACCTTCTTTCGTTTAAAAACCCTACAACCAACCGCATAAAAATAGTCTACCACCATCGTAGCGACACGTCTTCTTCAAAAGTGTCGACAAAAAATGTGCTGCATTTGCTTGTGTGTGCCTCTTCGACTGTTTAAATTGCTAATAATTAAAATTAAACTCTGATTATAATTGAACACTGATATTCCGAAAGCGGTCCATTTGAAGTGTATTTTTCTTTTCCTCAGATTCTCGGACTATTAAAGTCTCTAAGTAAAAAGTATCCCATTTTCTGCGTTCCGGGTGTTCTTCTATTAAATTGACCTAATTATAACTACGAGCAGATGATTTATTGGATTTTTTTTACATCTCTACATGTGATGTTCCTCTTGTGATAATCCAAAAATGTGTATTTCTGCCCTAATATTCTTCTTTATCTAAGTGGTATTGACCTTTAATCCCAGAGGCAGACACGAATAAACAATAAAGTATCTTTTGTTTTTACAGATTTAAAGCTACATTAAAAACGCAGCAACGTAGTAGCTCAATTCATTATGAAAATTAAAAAAGGAGAAAAATCAATTACTTAGATGACCGCTAGCTTCCTAGCTATTAGTAATAGTAGGTAGTAAGTCAGTAAAAAATAAGACGTATCAAGCCTTCTGCTGCCAATCAATTTCGTAATCTTTCTCTTAAATCTCTTCCTTCCTACTATTAAAAACTTTGTGCGATTTATCTAACATCCCATCTCAACAATTAAATTTAAAATAGTTTTTGACTGACTCTTCCGTTAGAGAATAAAATGAATGACTCTGATTACAGTTGTAAATCTCATTACAAGATGACTTATGGAGACTTATATCGTTATATGAAAACGATAAATTGTATTAAGGCAACCAAAGTTTTTAGGAAATGTTACGTTTAGGGTCTGTTTCACATTGTCCGGATAAGTTCCAAATAAGCTATTTATTACTTATTGGTAGGATAAATTTTATTAGATAAGCACTATTATTGCGTTTCACGACTGTCAGATAGCGTATTCGCCATGAAACGCGGAGTTTCTTATTCGGAACTCTTATATTCCGAATAGTTTATGTGTTGCATAGCTATTTGGTACTTCATCCATATATTGTGAAACAGACCCTTAATCTCGTGACATTACTTGGATTTTAAACTTTGTTTGTAAATGTTAAAATATCCCAACTTAAAATCACCTACAACTCAAAAAAAACCCTACATCATTCATACTTTTTCACACCTAAACCACAACATCCTCAGTACATGCGTCATCCATCATTTTCGTTAACTATCATTCTTTTCATTTTACTGTATTATTTATATTTCAATGGCTTTTAAATTTCAGTTCTATATGCTTTATTTAATTTCGTTTACTCGTCATACTTGTATATGTAGTGTTTAACGATGTAAATATAGAAAATATATAAATTATGACCGCTTCTGAATAGACCGAAACAGTAGTCATTTAAAATATAGTAATTTAATAATAACATTTTATGGAGCACAAAACAGCAATTGACAGATAATTTTATTACAATGTATTTTCCAGTTACAATGTTCAATATATTTTAATACTAGTCGCTATCCAAGTTTCCATAAGTTAATCTTTATTAACAAAATTTTGTTTGATTTAACTCTTACGAAATTAACTCAAAACTCAATCTATAATTTAATATCCATAAAATTATTGCTTTATTATCGAAGCCTAAGATACTTAATTTTGATATCGAATTCACCCGTTATATATATTGCTGATTTGTAAAATAATTATCATTAATGATGTTATGTTTAAAATTCTATCATGCCTTAAAACCCGTTGCAATAAACAATACTTTCCGATGAAACGTGGCGTTAACATTTTAAATGAAAAAATGTGTATATAGACGTTATTTATTTTTTTTTATTTTTCAAGATTTTTATTTTCATTATTATGAGATTAAATTTTAATGTTAACCGACAAGAGACCTCATGTGTCTGTTGGGCTAAGCATGAATCCAACAAAAACTATTATTTTTTTTCTAACCACTACATATTTATTGAAATCTGAAAGATAGAAAAATTACATAACAATTTACAGAAATTTAAAATAAATAATTAAATACAATTATTTATTGATTAAACACTTCGTTGCAAAAAATCATTAACCTTCGTAAAAATTATAATATAAAATGATAAGGGCATTCTTTTCGTGCGATCCCTCTTAAGCATCGTTTTAAGGAAAAATCAAATATAATAAGGTTGAGGAGGAGCACAAGATGTGCAAAAACTACAAATTATTTAACTAAAACAAACAAGGGATTTATCATAGTCTTATAGAAGTCTTGAAAGAAAATTCAAAGGTTTAACAAAAATCGATTGTAATCAGAAAAAGGGTCTCAACGTAAAACTAAAGAGAAGTCTTATAAAAAGTAAAGAGAAGTGGAGAAGAACATTTCCGAAATATAACGAAGAGAAAATAAAAAAAAATAATATAATAATAAAAACCTCTTTGTATTAATCAATACCATCACGTTATAGGAAAAATACTATGACCCAAAGAAACAAGTGAAAGTTTTATGTTATAATTTAAACGTTATCTCCAATGGTGTATTTGTAGTAAAAATGTTTTTAATTGTTGCCAATTTAAATAAAACATTTATTTTGATTAATGAATTTTAGAAATGACCGCAAAAACCTTTTTTATTTTATTATAAATGCAATAGGAACTTTGTGTAATACTGATTTAATATTGTACAAATAACTCAATGTAATGTTATTGAAATAACGTACATAAATCCCCCTTAAAACATTTAAGTATAAAATTACTTAAAAGATTTATTTAAAATGTTACCCTATTTAAAATAATCCTTTTTAAATTAAAATGAAACACAACGAATAATTATTCTGGTACCTGTTGATCCATTTTAAACACGAACGTTACACGGGGAAGTTAGAGGGCTTGTCTATTCCAACTACCACGGGGAACTAACGTATTTCTAGGTACGCTGCCGCAAAATGTATCGTCGAAATGATGTAGCATTATGAAATAAATGCTTTGACTAACGTTTTTCCCGACATAAGGGCATTGTGGACCCAATGGTCCTAAATTTGGTTATATATACGTACTTATCTCTTTTGGTGTAAATTACCCTTCAACATATTATTTCATTTGTATTGCATAGTAGCTAGTACATCTGTTTTTATTTTAGTTAAATAACAATTGTTTACGGGTTATTAGCCACAGAAGATATCAACGTACCTAAAAATCATGAAAAGCATCAGACAACTGTCAGAGTTTTTCTGGTTACGGGTTCGGCTAAAAACAATTTTAAAATTAAGTTTTTTTTGTACCAATTAAACTGATCGATAGAGCAGTGTTGGCCTATTGGCTTGGCGCGTGACTCTCAACTCTAAGGTCGTTCTTTCTAACCACGTCTGTCCGACAATTGATTATTCTTTGGAACAATTTAACACTCGCTCGTATAATGAAGAAAAACATTATATAGAAGCTGGCGTGCGTGAAAGCATTAATTGATTGCCTTTTTTAGGCATTAGTTAATTTATATCTAATTTGAGATTATGAAAAATAAACAACACAAGTTCAGCTATGATAATTAATGATCAAAATTATGAATTATCATTTGCTTTAAAGTGTCAAAGGATAAGGACAAAATATTTATCACTATTTGCACTAATTAGAATTTCTTGTAAATATCGGTTATATTTAAGGTAATTTTGATTTTAAAGTAAATTAGTAGTAGGCGTTTTAAGTAGTTTGCACCAAACTTCTTAAACGCCGAGAACATTCTTAATTGTGACATAGCCAACGTCATTGGACGACATAATAGCTTTTACACAACTCGTATTTAATTCTATTTCGTAATAATATTTGTAAATAATAGAATAAAAGTATGTCCATTATGTAGATGACTTCGATTTGCAAGGCAATGTTGACCACACATTGATTTTCGCAATCTAATTGGTTCGAAAATTTTTGTCTGCGTCGCAATGATTATTTTTAAAGAATTATATCTTCTTTAGGGACGAGAAAATAGGGAAGATAGTAAGTAAGATATAAGTATCTAGTATATAAAGATTAAAATGGAATACACAAATGGCTAGCATAAGGGTAATTTTTATTTTTATACAGTGATATAATTGGAATATAAGGAAAATCTATAAAGATTCCGTCTAACTGACAGAGAAATTTCAGCTTAGATATAAAACCTTTGTCGTGATAATATACGTGGGAGGAATCGGGAAATACTTGCTTATCGAAAACACAATAAGGTACTCTTACATAGCAAATTCATACATAAAAAGATACTGAACAGTTCGGCATCCATTTATCGAATAATTTTGTAAAATGATTGACCTTGGACTCATCGGATAGAATAGTATCAATTAAAGGCGTGGCAAAAATATAGAAAAATAGCACAAGCTTAAGAAAGAAGTACCTAGACGAAAATTCCGTAGAAATCACCAAATTTCTGACAAATCAAATGCAGGTAGTAATAAATGCATTGTAAATAATAATTTATTTACTATTGGCATGAAGTATGAGAAATTTAATGTATTTGAAATATTTTATTCAATGATTATTTAATCAAGCAGATTTATTTGAGTCACCTTAGTTGAACTTTCTAACATTTGGCGACACCAGTCCATGCGAAGGTGGTTCTGGTCGTTGGTGAAAGTATGGCGAATCCATCTGGTACAAAGCTTACTGACTAATGTTCGTATAATATTTTTTTTACTTGACTCATACCAATGCTTTGGCTTGTCCATATCTGCTGATAGATCACTCTCTTATCTTCCTCTATCATGCATCGCACAGCACTGATGCTATCTTTAGTAGTCGCTGTTAAAGGATGTCCCCCTCACGCGGATCATCATTGAGATTGCTACATCCACGACATATCGAACGACGTTGAGTTTCGCGGTTACTTGGAGGTAAAGGCTTAATTAGCCTCCAAAAAGCTTGGTGTGCTCAACAAGGCGAGACGGTACTTCACTCCGGGCCACCGCTTGCAACTATATAAAGCGCAAATTCGGCCCCACATGGAGTATTGTTCTCACCTCTGGGCGGTCGCTCCCCAGTACCAACTCCTTCCACTTGACCATATTCAACGAAGAGCGGTTCGAATCGTCGACTACCCATCTCTCTCCGAACGGTTTGATCCTTTAGCGTTGCGTAGAGATGTGGGGTCACTCTGCATCTTCTACCACAATTACCATGGAGAGTGTTCAGAGGAGTTGTTCGGATTAATACCTGCAGCTCAGTTTCATAATCAGACGTCGAGGCAGAATACGAAATTCCACCCGTATCACCTCGACGTCCGCCGTCGTTTTTCAAGGCAGTTTTTGCCGCACACCAGAAACCAGCTGCCCACTGAAGTATTTCCGAACCAATTCGATTTAGGATCCTTCAAGAAAAGAGCGTACCAATTCTTAAAAGGCTGGCAACGCACTCACGAGCCCTTGGGCATTGAGAGTGTCCATGCCCGGCGGTATCACTTAACATGAGGTGAGCCCGTTTGTTCTATAAAAAAAATCCACGCTTAAACTCGTTTAACCAATTGTTAATAGGGGCACGAGATGAGGCTTCATTATAAAATGCTCATCGTAGCCTAACATAGCTTAGTTGTTGAGTAAGCCCACAAGGAAGGTCATGATAAATCATTGACCGAAAATATTCTCACGTAAGGTTAATTTTCACGTGTAACAAGTTTTAGATTTGACGCCGATTCACAAAAACAAATGAAAATGAATGCAATAAACTACATTTGGTTACCACAGAGTTTTAAAATTGCAATTTAAAAACGTTTTCATTAGCAATAACAGGGCAGTTCTAAAAATTTTTAGTGTAACCAATTTATGTTTAGATCTATCTCAAAATAATAAAATTTTAAGCGTAACTAGGATTTTTTGAGTTGTTGTAATAGGCCATAGTCAGGCATATTGCAAACCATAGTCGGCATGTTGGCACTGTGTACTACGTCTTAGAAATCAACCCATGAGTAGATTTCTAAGACGAGATTTTCGATAAAAATTTTCAGGTCTGAATATATCTTTTAAAATTAAATGAAACGGTCAATAAAACTGTACCTTTTGTTATTATTTAAAAATACTTTATTTGTTTTTCGTAAATATTTAAGAAAGGAATCGGGTTTAAATAACATTACTTCTGACACAATTTCCTAATATCAAAAAGTAATAATAATATTGTATGTATTATATTAATTTTCAAATAATTCCGAATTTTATAAGATTTTTTCAATCGTACACTTAACGTACTATATTGTGACAAATGACTTGAACTTATTAGAAGATTTATATTTAAAAGTTCGTAAGTTTGTAAATAGATTTGTAAGTCAAATATCTTTATAAATATTATTTAACTTATAATTAAAACCTAAACAGTCTTATCACATAATTTTAATAGTCTCATTTTAACAAACAGTTTAGTTTCATCTATATAAATTTATCGTACCACCGGAAAAAAAGCATTTCCTGATTCTTATATTAAGCATAATATATTAATAAATTTTATTAATTCTAGGAAAAACCAATACGTTTATATATATAAAATATATAAATTATTGCCCTTGTACAATGCAGGTGTATATACCTTAATTCACTTTAAGTGCATTTAATAGAACTATTCAATAACCTTTGTAAGTAGAGCAAATGTCTAAACCACCTTCAACTAGATTCTAAGAGTCTTTAAGGTATAAATAGGATTGGTATAAGTTTTTTGAAACTATATCTATTGCTGCTATTTCATACAAGTATAACAAACCACCACCTCGATGTCAGTCGTTCCACATTTTAGCGTTTTTAAAGGCGGTTTTTACCCCGCACCGCAACCATATGGAACCAGCTGCCCACTGAAGTATTTCCGAACCAATACTACTTCAAGAAAAGAGTGTACCAATTCTTAAAAGACAACGCATCGCGAGCCCCCTAGCATAAGAGTGACGATAGATAACAGTATCACTTATCATCGAGTGAGCCTCCTGCCCGTTTACCCAAGTTCTATAAAAAAGTCCGTGAGTACAAATTACACATATTCGGATGATCCAATTACCGTAGCCAACGACAAATTTAAAGCCGCTCGCGCGACCATAACTTAACTAAACTTAACGTAATAACAGTAGCCATAAACAACAGATTAGGGTAAAAAACCGCCTTCTCCGGGGAAGGCGAGGACCTTTACTGCGTACTTTGTTCACTCATGTGAGCTTCCGACCTGCCCTTCGGGCGATTGACCACCCCGCGACGGCCCAAGCCGAGGTTTAAGTCCCTCAGGAGGACCCTTGCGCGAGTTGCGGGAATCCCGCCCATTCAGGCCGAGCTAGGCTCGCCAAAACAGCCCGTGCTGAGCTCTAAAGGCCCTTAAGGCGAACAGCGAGTGAAACTTCTTAACTGCAAATTAATTATTATCAAGGTAAAAACCCCAATAGATGATTATGTACCAGTATATAATCACTCCATGTATTTGTATTCACGCTTCACTTCACATGTCTATATTCACATTGTTTTCACACTAGTTACGTGACAGATATTTATAGAGCTTATATAAATTGTAATTTTTAATTATGTTGAGTTTTTACAATATCAAATTAAAAATTCATAAATTTAACTGCCCGCCTTAATTGGTTAAATGCGCAAGCCAAGATGGCGTCGCACCAGTCCCTATGACGTACCACGCTTGTTAACACGTAGGGCAAGATCTTTAAAAGAAGAGCTTTTAAGTAGGTACTTATAATTCTTCAGTGACATAGATTTATTTTATTTCTATCAAAACCTTATTATACTGTTAAGATCCACCAACAGAGGCTTCTACCCCACGTGAATATTGAGGCCACCCAGCTCCTCGACACAATGTGTTTAGTGCGATTGCTCAAAATGACCAATCTTTTCTGGCTATTGCCGTTTTAGCAACTGTAATGTACATTAAGTACATCAGTCTGTCAAAATTACTTGCACGTTGTGTATAAATGCGGTTATAAGACATCTCTTTGAAGACAATGACACTATTGAACAACTTTGAATATAGTAAAATACATTAGTGTAAGTTACCTTAAAAAATATATATATTTTGGAAGGCTTTAGCGCTATGGCGTTGAAGTCAAACGCCATAGCGCTCAAAGTTAAAGGGAAGGATCACTTCTTCGGAATCAGTTTTTGAATTTGATCATAAGTATCAATGGGCGTCCCGCAAGGATCTATACTTGAATCTTTTTAATTTCTGACTATATGACTCTGGAATATGACCAATCCTATCTCAGGTATAGCTCACTCGTTTCATGTAAATAAATTCATGTTATAAAAAGCACAAAATGGCCTATTAAATTTACAACTCGTGGTGTATAGTGTGATTACCCTAAAATTCAGGCACCTAATTCGTGTCGGATCGGCACCTCTACTGACAGCTAAAATTTGTTAAGTAACGGATAAGACTCAAAATATTTTATGCATTAATTAGCATAATTATAAAGAGAACCCGATTTAGTTTCTTGGCCGTTTATCCGATGAGAAATAAAAGACCAAACGATTGCGCGGTCCGTACGATTTTGGTCAACAGCATCAGTAATCAAACTTAGACACGCAGTGGTCTTACGTCCATCTGTCAAATCACAATCGAACCCAACGTTTCATCTTTTGTTTTATATCCAGCCCCTGGCATGTTCTTGAACATGCTGAAAGCAAATATTCACTAGGCATCGTATTTCGACTTATGAAATGACACATACATAATAATTCCATTAATATATTACTTTATATTATGTTAATTATCTTTTAAGCTCGTTATCCTTCAGTGTCGGTCATTGGAAAACGAACTGAGCCACTTCACCGCATCCGACCGACCTAATTACGTTCCGATTGTTCTATACGAGTACAAGCTAACCCAGCATTCGTTTCCTAAAATTCTTAAAAGAAAATAGTTTATACAATAATTGAAATACCAAAAAAAATCCTCTACGAGTCTCGTAGTTATCTTCTTAAGCAACAAATCTCTTCCATTCTGTCGCACATGCTTCGACATACCCTTCAAAAGGTCTTTCGGAATATAAATGTTATAATACTGCAATTTTAAAAATCCCCATGATAGCACATTACGTACTGACAATACACGACAATTGAAATTAATAAAGCAACACACTTGATAATAATGATCTTATGTGATGATTTATTCACAGACATGAATTATATGGTTCGGTAAGTCCATAAATGAAAAAATATCATAAAAATTTAATTATCAACTTGTTGCATCGTTTGTTAATAATAAACACGATATTAATCAAAGGAAAAATCACTACAACTTACGTACGTAGAAATCTGAACAGGAGTTCTTCTAAGTGCAGCTTACATGATAGCATTGAAATCGAAGACTTAGTTCCAATTGAGTGGAAATCTCATGTGTACCTTTAGTGAAAAGAGCTTTAGTTCGTTAGGAGTTCCTCGAATGCGCGACTTTTAATAACTCAAAGAGGTTTACGATTTACTGGTAAGACGTTAAAACTCTCGTTAGAGAAAAATATTTTATATGTATCGATATTTTTTTTCCTTTAAAACAATTTCTGAATCCCTTAAAGAAACGGCGCCATAGATTTTTATAGCACCTCTTCTTTTTCTTCTTCAGACTTTTAAACTTTTTCCTTATACGAACGTCAACTCCTTCTATATTAATACACTAATTAAATTCTTAGTAACACAACTGCAATTAATATAATAAATAAATAAAAAAAGTGTGTTATATTTCATAGGCATTACTGCATTTATGAAAATGATATTTTTGAAAAGACAGAAAATTGTTAAAGTTTCCAATTATTAAATTTAAACATTCTTTATAACTTTTGATACGAGATAAATTATACTGGAATGGGATTTTGTAGCACATTATTGATCTAACTGTACGGCCTTCGAAAAAACATCGAGAAAGAGAATACAAATTAAACCTCTCAACAGCTTTTCTTTCTTAAACGATTATAATATGTTGGTCATAATCGCCAATCCATTCTACGTGAGCCTATACGCTTTCTATAACAAGACCCAGTCTTTATTATCAACGAGTCTCAATAAATTCACATTATATCTGTTTTGAAATAAAGCGACTAAATTCAGCCATTGTTAGCTTTTTGTTTTTATTCAAAGGAAAGCCTGATGACGTGTCAGTATGTCAAGTCCAATCACAGTTACGCGATACGATCCATAGTTCCTTTTACCGAGTAACACACAACCGATACGTACTAACGAATTGTATTTTGTTTTACATTCTCATCTAGTCTTGCAATTAAAATTTATGACAGGCAATATAAGCAGGTCAAATAAATATAAAATTTATAGTCCTAGATTAGATTTCTGGCCAATGTTATGCAGATGGGTAGGCACACAGCATCACAATGATTCCTTCCCTATCGTTAAAATGTCAACGGATGGAACTTAATAAACAATAAAATGATAGAATTTTATATCTATACCACGTTTGAAAGAGAAGTCTTTAAAATTAAAGAATTTAACTAATATAATAGATTCAGAATGGACCGTGCTGTATTCTGAGCCACACCCGATCACTATTTGCCGATAACAGCTGTAACAATATTGAATATGTACTTTTTAAATTAGCTCATTAAATTATATGTAAATAGAACCAGTTCAAATTGTTAAATACATATCCGCGTTTAGGGAATATTTAGGTATATTTGATGCAATTCGGCAAAAATACAAATACAGGGTTTAGCCTTGGGCAAACTACAGAGAGTGAATTTGACTACAGCAAATATTGCATTTCCATAACTGATATTTACTCCACTTTATTTACTTTTAAAATAAGTTGTACATCTGAATGTCAAACGCAGAAAAACGTGTGTCAATTAAACGTTTGTCTTTTATTGTAACAAATTTTATAGATTTTGTTAACTTTAAGACGTTTTAACAAAAATGAAGATGCGTGTGTAAGATTATTGATTACTACGAAGTTATTACTACTATGTGTAATTATTACTACACTATGCTTAATGACTAATAATAAATATACACTTATTCATTATAGAATAAAAAAAAATTCATGTATTCATTTATTGTACTGACTTTATGGCTAGCGAACTTGAAAAGGGGTCGCAAGAAAGCTATAATTTGAAAGTGACTTTCGGAAATAAATCTTTCCGCTTTCTTTATTATGAAAATAATATTCTATGTCAATACCAAAGCGTGTACAAGCAACAAGTTAACAACAAGTGGCTCCCGTCGTCTACAAGTGCCTGCTACTAATCCATTGAAAACGCAGAGAATTGCAAAACATTTTCTAACATAAATGAGTCGGCAAACTTCACGTTTCAATCATTCTGACTTCAAAGCGTTATATTACTCCATTACCAGTCAATTAAATCTTCAAGTGTGGAAAATAGATCCTCCTCCTCAAAAAAAATATCCCAATTTCCACTTACTGAATAGTAATGCTCGTATTATACTGCTGTTTTTAGTTTTGATTGCCGTTGTATTTACAATTGATATAAAAAACCTATGAAACTTGTTGCGTTCGATTTCCAGTTAGAGTGCCGATTAATTTGTTTCCTACTCTGGTGGGCTCGGAGAAACCGATCTAAAGGTCAATCCTCTCACATGGTAACAGAACACACACGTATGTATAACATTTATTGAAATTATTTTATCGTATCTAAATACTATCCAACAAATTTCGAATTAACTTAAAATGTTTAAATGTTATAAGTTGACAACCAGCAATATGCAAATAACAATTTCTTCAAACAAATACAAAGAGGCCTTGTTATTTATATGAGCATGAAATTGAACTATTATCACGTTAGACGCAGTAGGTAATCGGCTCCTAACAAATGGTTTTAGTTCAATACATTTTAACGTTACGTACAAATGATATAGAATACGTTTTGTCTCAAATAGGTGATCTTGCAGGTCTTATACTTGCGAGTTTTCTGTCATTTAGGGACCGTTAAAGTATTACGTAATCATTGGGGGAGGGGTTCTTTCATTTTATTATTCTGGTATTACGTTAACAGTAATTATTTACTTTTTTTTACAATTATTACCCACACATTGTCTATGAAATGAAAACGAAATACCTACAAAAAATTAATACGTTTCTGTACTATCATTTTTGAGAGCTTTGCATACTTTTGATGACAATATTTGCCTTGCCTTGCCAAGCCTTGCCAAGGGGGGATAAATTGCAGTAAATCTGCTTACAAAACACTTAAATGGACATTTACCCCTTACTGGAGTAAGTGGGTGGAAGAGCCAGCGTTTCAAGGGGTTTTAAGGACAATTTTGACAGTCATTACAAAAGCCGTACTTACGTACGAGTATGCACACGAAATAGGCAACAAGAGAAGAACGACGCATTCATTATTATACATGTTACACCTAATTTAAATATGACAAGTGGGTGACTATGACTAAACATCCGAGAGGCATTAAAGGCTTATAGTATTCTGTTAAATATTTACGTTGATTCACATTTACGTACAAGCACGTAACTCAACATTTAATAAGAATGACAAAAATGCGCAAAGTACGCACTACGCACTCACGACAGAAAGTGAAATCTAACTCAATCACGTTTTTTAAATCAAAAATTTATTGTATTTTTACGAATACACACGTTGTGTTCAAGAGGCCTACAGATATAGAAAGATAACTCTTTACGATATACTGTTTGGAGCTCTTTATCCAATTATAAATTGACTACAGGAATATAGTCAAAAGCACAAAACATTCATTAGAAAAATTTGATTTAGGTTGTCATCGGCAAGTAATTAATAAGAAAATATAAAAAAAATATTAGACAAAATTTCTTATTAAAATATCAAATAAGATAAGCACATCACATAAGAACAAATCTGTCATTAAATTAAACATCTGAGGATTATGATAAGACTTCGTACAAATGTTGTTTGACCAGTATGACAAGTGTGTCAAACACACGCAAAAAGTACCGCACGGATTACTTTTATTACTGCTGGGAAGTGGGTTTAGTACTTTTACCTTCAATGATAAAACCATAAATTATTTGCAAATTCAAGTCAATGTTTTATTAATTAGCGAGAGGAATATTTACTTCTATATCGTTGGTCCATTTAAATTTTATCAAATTTCTCTTCGTTTGGCGATTCGATTTCCAATTCTTTGTTTTTATACATAAAATTTTAAAAATAAATTAATATGTTATACAGTTTAAGCGCGGAGTTTAAAGGTTCTTGCAAATTAATTTCTTTAAACTGAACGTTTTTAGTAAAGCGTGTTTACAATTTTAAATTAGACGTACCTACAAACTATGTATTTAAATATGATGATCATTATGTCAAAAGAATACGTGAACGAATGATGATTATATATAAAGTACACCTGATTTTGTTGTTTGCTGTTGTATAAAAAAAATATTTTGATTTTGAGGAATCCCTAAATCATACATTTTATTGACAATTAATTTACAACACTAACAAAACTTTCGAAAGGTCACAACTTTAATAAAATCACCGTTAATAAATAAATGCCTCCTGCCCGTTTGCCCCCTGTTCTATAAAAAAAAAATTCTTAATAAAAAAATGTTTTAATCCGATAACAGTAACAATATAATTTTCTATATTTTGACAATTAAAATATTATAAATCTCAAACACGATTCTTTAATCATATCTACAATTTTTACGTCAATATTAAAAAAGGAAGATCTTAATTTACTTGTGCTGTGACCCAAACCTGGAAATAAAACTACACTACTCACTCAAATTAAAATTCTCAAATTCAATTTAAAAAACTACATTATAAACGTCGTGTTAAAGAATATTATTACAATATGTACTGTGCTCATCACACAAACAGATTTTCAACAAAAAAATATGTACGTCAACATATTAGCCAATAGTTGCCAAATTGTAAATCAATCCTTAGCTTAAAATAAAAAGGAAATTTTTACATCATTAGCTGTTGGTTTACATAACTTGTAATGAACGCGGAAAGGTCATGAGTAAAATCTTATAGGAAGCTAGCTGTTATACAAAATACTTATACTACATAACTATGTACCTCTGGTTACTATATGTATTCAATATGTCTCAAATACGTAAATATTAGGTAGGACCTTACATATGAAATTGGCTATTTGTATGGAAGGAATTAAGTAGATTTTTTAAATGGAATACATATATTTATTTAATCAAAGTATGTACCATTGTTACCTTGGGACTTTTGTCATCTTTTAGGTAGTTCAGTGATCGCTTTACTAAAAAAAACAATCAATAAAATCTTTGAAGGCTTAAACTTCCCCAACAGAGATTTTAAATAACGCGAAATTTCATGTTATCCAGTTTAAAAATAGAGTGACGCAAAGAAAACAACTAAAACGGGTATCATAGTTTTTGTAAGCAATTGTGTGAGTACAGAATTAAGTTGGGAATTCCTAATCAAAGAGGAGATACTTGAGGTCAAAGAACGACAAAACGTCAATTTCATATGTAAGGACATAATATATACATTAGAATAAAATTCGTAAGTTCGTAATTTTGGTGTAAAATCAAAACGGGACTGAGTCCTGCTATATCGCTATTTTGTTGATGTTGTTACAAAATAGCATAAATTATGTGCAAAGGAAAATCGAAATGGCTAAAATGAGTATTCATATGTCATATAGTTAAGCATTATTTATGGTCTAACATGCAATTATCAACTCTAAGGTCATGTGTTCGAATCACGGGTGAATACCGATGAATCTTCAACATTTGTTCGTACGATTACGGAAATCTTCAACTAAACCGTGTATAAGAACCAAGAATTTGGTTTAAGCGTATGGTGGGGATAAGCTGATCAGAATTGTCCCCACCATACGTGGTGTGTTACAGACAAGTAGCTACTTGCACTCCTATTAAGTGCCTTAATTATGAAAAATAAGGATACATGTGTACAATGGAGAACATTTAAAACGAAAACTATTTTAATATATAACAAAATACGAAAAACGGGCCGTAACCAGTATTCAAAAGTTAACAAAACAGTCATGGCCACTGGCACTGCGAAGTAGCTATAGTCACTTGACGACCTTAGATATAAGTCACGACCTGAGAGACATATTATCTACATTGATTTTAAAGAAAAAGCAATTACTTTTTCGTTACATAGTTTACAACATTTTTAATAAAAAAATATTGAGAATTTTTACTGTTAAAATTTAAAACTAGTATATTTTTATACTATTACATTACATTGTGTGTACAATTCTCTGATCTAAATCGGAAAAATCCCCATTTTTTAATGCGAATACTATTTTTAGGTCGCCATTCGCAAAAAAAAAATTAATAACGAAAATAATATACAAAAAATACTACAAAAAATGTTAGTAAAGTACTTACAATTAATCATCATCGATCATTGATCATAAGGTCATCGTTATAAAGTGGTAAAAACGTACAAACAGTCCAATCAATATCAAAAAAGGCTTAAAATTATTTTTGATAAAAAAATTTTGCCTAGGAAACATATTTTAGTCAGAACACATGCTTAACAATTTAAAGGCATAATTTTCTGATTGAATAGGCGGTAAACAAAAGCTTGTAATTTTTTTTATTTATTGCATCTCCCAAATTGATCATATTTTGCCGGGAATCAGGTTTGAGCTATTGAATATTCCGATGCTTGTCCAAAGAATCGTTGAAAGCATTAGATACACTATAGTTCCTATAAATAGTATCAATACATCGGCTATTGTTTCAATAAGAGCTATTTATAAATAATTGCCTTTGATTAGATACTTTAACAACTACCTCCGTAACTCCGTTCGGCCATTTGTTCAAAGCTTTGAAGACCACGGGTTCCTACGGTCAAAATCCCGTTAGTAAAAAACCTAAGAGACATAAGAGAGGCTTTTTAAATAATAGTTTCCGGTTCTTCATTAATGGTTTATCTACATATACACACACACACACATATATATATATATATATAATTGTTGTGTGTTTTTGTGGTGCATTATGCACAACGGCATAACAGGCGTAACAGAATATTCATTTTAAATCGCTTACAATACAAGGAAAAAAAAAATATTATTCTTTAAAAAAGAACACGGTAATGCCAGCAAATTTGACGGAGAAGAAATCACAAATTGTTGTAATACACATATCTTTTCTTACATTGAAAGAAACGTTATCTACCATGCGGTAAGGTAAGGGAGTGGAAGGGAGAAGCCTCACTCAACGACCAGAGATTACAAGTCTTCGAAATATCACTCCGAGTAGTCACCGGTCTCTGAGGTTTCAGAGCTGGACTTGACGATGTAAAACTGTCACAAAATGAATGGAATGAAGGAAATGAAACCAATCATAATGTTCTTGTTACTGTCGTAATGTTTTGAAATTTGTTGTGACTAAATAGTCCAGACTTTTATGAATGGAATTGGTACTAGAACTTTCTAGCTAAGCTTTTTCTCTCTGAGTCCAGGCTGAGAAATGGAAGAGATACACTATGGACGTTTTGTTTATTTTATTTTAATTTATAAATATTATATTCATTCTCGATAACCTAGGACCTAAATTGCCTCTTTATTTCACGTTCGCCGCGATTGGTTTTTGATTCTCCGGGAAACAATTGTTTATAATAACTAAGAATATTTAAAAAAATACGTTAATACCATTAGGATATATACATGATTTCAAAAGGAAGGCGGAATTAGACAGGATGGCTCAGTTACCAAATTGTTAAATTTGAATGGACCATCGATTCCTCGGGGAAAAATATTTTATGAAAAGGGAGCTAAAATATGCACAAATATGGAAATTAAACATACATTTATTATGGAAACTGCGTATCATTGACTATTTTAAATAACGTCCTAAATACGATTATATTTGTCACATTTTACTTTGTGAGGACAAAGTAAAATGTGGTATGGTATGAGGATACCATATATTAAAATCGTTTTAAATTCTTAAAATAACAATACAATTATTACATTAGTTTTAGGCAGAAATAGTAACACATGCTACCATACATATATATATATTATAGATTCATCCTTAACACATTGAAATTCGGAATACAACTCAAGTCAGTTTCAGGGACATGGCAGAGGCTCATAGGCTAAAATATGCTCACCTTAACATAGGCCTTTTATTACATTATGCAAGTCAATACGTTATAAAGGATAAACAAAACCCGCACTAATACGTGTAAATTACTAATCGCAAAAGGAAAATGTTTGTCACTTGTCTTGATTTTTAATTAAGAATAACAACCTAGAGGCTTATTGTCGAATAAGGCTAACAGGTTAAATATAGTTTTATCATATTACAACCAATTACTTTTGAAAGTTTAATTATATATACACTTACTTATTTTATGAATATAAAAAAAAAATATATTTAACAAATATAAGAATCTTCGCAAGCAATTCATCTTCTATAGCCATTCAGAGCTTGGATGCTTTATTAAAATTATAAAACAATATTAAATAGTAACTATTTAATGCGTTTATTTAATTCCACTTTATATAAATATTTAATTTTTTTAAACAAAATTTAAATAAAATGAAACGGGTGTAATATAAAAATGTTATTGTTGATACGAGAAACATTACAATTTTAATAAGGGTATTAAAATATATATCATGATGTTTTAAGTACTGCGTTAAATCAAAACATTAGAACTCACCTGCGGTGCGAAGCCAAGGAAAGACAGTTTTCGGCGACCACTACTCATGTCGGCGAACTGTTACAGATACGATTTCATTTAATGGCGACAGCGGTCTGACTGAACGTTTATTACACCGGCGTTGCCGCGGCGATCAGTCGTAAACGACGCCAACGCAACCTTCATCAGCCCTGCACTTACCTGTCAACAATAAACAATGCCTTGATTAGCGATAATTAAAACATATCTGACGTTTTACATATGTCAACAGTCATGTTATTTAAAAAAATGATAAACGAAACGAATTAATTTCTTTATTAACTGTGTCAATAATATATTTTTTTACATTAGATTATTTATTTTTTAAATATCCATATTAAACTTTATGTTTTAAGGTTTTGAGTCACTGATATACATACAGCTTTCTTGATGGTTAAGTCACAAGTGCGTAATCGCGTACCGTCTTGGTTCGATTCCCGAAAACAATATTTTCGGTAATAATTAGCTTTGGCTTTCAAGATCACTATTGTAATTAATGCAGACATTTCAAATGAGAGTCTGATGCACTAATACATAAATTAATTTTTTTCATACAGACGGTTTGATAAACCCATTAAATTTCTACCCGTACCACGATCTTTTGTTTTTAGACGGAAATTGCACAAATATTATAAATTCCAAATATTTTTTGAAACATCTATTTTTCAAGTCCAACTTTACATTGTGAAGAACACAATTGGAATATTCTAAAATCTTATTTAAAAATATAAACGTCTGGGAAACAGATATTTATCAAGTACATTGTGTAGTTTTCAATTACAATAATACTAAGTGAAGACAAGTTACTGATTTACATAACTAAAGAATACAGTTTTATCTTCAAAAATCTTTGTTCCTTTGACCTTCCGGTGATGTCTTTAAGATATATATTTATATGCCATATAAGCCATATATGTTCTATATTTACCTATCCTTTCTGTAATATAGTTTTAATTGAATACGATGCGAATGTGCCCTCCTTTGTTTCACTCTCTCTTCTGCCATCAGCCTCGGTGTCCTATACATTTTTATAAAAAATTCAAAAAAATTCATGTAGGTAACAATGTACACTTATGAACGTCAAAAAAAGAAATATTAAATGAATTTAATTTTACATTTACTGCCAGTTCTCAAATCAAGGGCGTAGAACGGAAGAGAAAAACTGGCAATACACTCTCCGCCACTCTTTTAAATCGCCAAGTTTTTTTTACACAATGCTTGTAAGGAGCTGCAACCACTACACCATGTTCCATATGACATATTAAGTAATAAAGAATAAAAAAATAAATTAAAAACAAAGATTTGTCCTCTATCAGCAGGAGGCATGGTGAAATAGGAGCACGCACTTACACACTCGTGAGAACAACACGCAAATACGTAGTATAAACAACTAATATCACCGCATACACGAATTCAAGTACGACCAGTCACCACAAGTAGCACCCGTTCACGAGTATGACGCATGGCCAGCCATCGGCCCCCTCGCCATATTTTAGGGAGAGAGACAACCCGACGCATGGACGCCGCCACAAGCAATGACATTTGACGACGAATTTATAGACGCCAGTTAGCTACTAATTCCCTTTTGTAGCGTCACTCAAATTCTAATAAAGGGTTCCTATTAAAGTGCTAGGCGCTAATTATTATTTCTAAGTGAACATTTGCATCAGTCAGCGGGTACATATTACGCGAGGTCTGAGTCTCAGTAGTCAATTACATTTATCTCGGCAATCGTACTTCAATGATATATACAAAATTGACAGTTCATATTTCATGTCGATAGCAAAGTAATGTGTTAGATGATTTTATCTAAATCACCCATTGGCAACTAGGAACTGAAGAAAACTAAGAATGTAATGTTATACATTTTTTTAGAATGTGTATTGTGGTAATAATTAAAATAAGAAAGATAACATCGGGTACGTTGTCTTTCAACAATTGATACAAATAATGTCTCTGAAAACAATTGTTATATAATCCTTGCTAATTGACTGCGGGTACATACGCGTACGGCAGTGGTTTGACTAGTTAAAGTACCCGCAAACCTAAGCACGTACCATATCTAAATATATAAAACAAAGCCGTCTTAGTTACAGCACTTATACGTATAAATCAAGTCGGCTGGACCAATGTCAGTTATCTCTTTTTGGTGCAATATTTTCAGCTCCGAATAGGAGAATAATAATATATCGAATAACAATAAATAAATTTTACGAATGCAAACAGCATGTGGTGCCATCTGTTGACAAAACTATGCATTACAATTAATTCGTGTCAGTACAAGAAATTCCGGTAAATGTGGAGATGCATAACCAGGCTTTGATCTTGATCGAAGACATATGTTACCGCATAAAAAAAATGTACATGAAAGTACTTTAACATGCAGTATCGCAATATTGGCGCAAGAGGTAAGTGGCATAATGTGTAAAACTGCCATTCTTCTTTCGCAATGGCAAGCAAAAAAAATTGTGTTACCTTAATGAAATCCTAATATAAGCATTAGACTGTAAGGCGAAACGAAGTTAGCCAGGTCAGCAAGTAAGATATATATTTTGGAGATGTTGTGTATACTTCTATAAGTATTACTTGTGTTATGTTTGTAAGTCGGCAAAAATTACTTTACGGTCCATAAATAAGTATAATAGTATATTGACAACCATCAAAGAAACCAATCTAAAACACATTGAAGGATATAATATATTAAGAAAACCGACTTCGATAAGCACGATAAAATAATGCGGCTTATTTGAATTAATATAGATTATTTTGTTAAAGTAAGGTTAAATTTACAAGTAAACTATTTTCAGAAAGTCTTTCCTTACAATATACATGAATAAATAAATCAGTAATGTAATTTTTTTGCACCCACCTTAAAAACCAGCACCTTTGAAGCACGAACAACATTAAAAACTAATTAAACTAAACTACATACTGAATAAACAAAAAATGTAGTTCTATGAAAAACATTATCAATATGATAAGCTGTTACTTATACAGTTTAAAGTTTAGTTGTTTCATAAATTTTAGCCTGTGAGGAGGGTTTGAGTGTTGAAAACATTTTTGTGATATAACAGCATTAGATCTACTTTTGAAAATTAATTTACGAATGTTTTGAAATTAAGTCGCTATTGCGTTATAGGTAAGACTAAGGACACCCAATTCATGAATGAAAAAAAAAATACGAAAATGATTCATATACATATCAGCTTAAAATCTAAAGTACTCTAAACACTTTCTCACCTAAAAATCTGAACGTAAATTCATCATTCATTAGTTCATTAGTTCATCTCATTGATTCATCAATTCCCTTTGGTGTCAGATTTGTTTAAGTAACTATTGTAATTAGCATTAGTAAATCAACTTCGTAATTTTCATACCTGAATGAATTTCCTTCCATCAAACATCGTGCAACTCATTTCTTTTAACAACATTATTTCTAAGCCTACATCTTTATCTATACAATCCACCCACAAATAACGTAGATATACCCGACGCAGGGAGTTTCGCGACCGAATTTGTTGATACTGCCGTACAGAAACTGTGCTAAATAATATAATATATCATTAATCTGCTTGATGAGAGTGAACGCAGACAAAATAACTTTATATATCGTAGCTGGATAGTAAAATCGATCACTTAACAATAATTTCATGAAATAGCTAGACCATTCAATCGATATGAACAAGTTAACACAAGGTCATATTATTATCGCTTAGTTACCATAACTTTGTAACATTGAGATTACCGTTAAGAGTCGGAGAGGGATTTTATGTCACGCCTTATACCGGTAAACATTCAGTACAGGCTAAAATCTGATTTCAAATAAGTGAGATGACAACTAAGCGTAAGCACTTTTGAGTTTCAAAACAAACACCAGTTAGCTGATATCGGCACTACAACCAAAAATCTATCTAAAACTATCGTGTTTTCGGACGCCTTAACATGTGTTTTGGTGGACCACGTGTGTACGCAGGTGGCTCACTCGTCACCTCACCACCCGCTCCTCATACTGCGACAGATAAAGGTCATTCATACATAGCATATCTTTATAAGGGTACCTGTGGTTGCGGTTTGGTTCCTATCATCAATTTAGCTCATCAAGAAACATGAGATTGATGTAATTGTTTCTTGACACAAATGAATGATATTTCAAACGCCGTTAGGGTTATTCAGTGCGAAAGGAATCTAAATAAAACAGTTGGTTTAATTGGATATACTTCGGGCGGTGAGTTCTTCTCATACCGTCTATATGATTAATTTTATGGCCGAAATTGTATCTTACGGGTAATGCAATGACTTCGCAAGTGTACTGTCGGAGTACCTTACTACCAACCTTACGTCCAATCCAAAATATATATCCTAACTATTTAAAAGTTACATAGTAATTGGCTGGACAAATTCGAGTTTTTTACCAATTCGTCAAAGGAATGTTTTGTGGAGAGAAAAATAAAGAATATATTATGTATAAAAATATATAAAGGTATTTATATCACATTTTTGTTTTCATACCGGAAAACCCAAGAATTTCTATAGTGCAGCAAATTGTGCTCTATAGCATAGCAAATTGTTCATACGTTGTTATGTAGCTACTAAAAAGACAGGCTATATAAAAAAAAACATATCAAGACGAAACATAGTAAGCGACAGCTAATATTATCATTGAGCCAAACTTACAAAATATCAGTAACCATCCGCTGCTTCCAAAACACTCACTAAGTCAAATATTAAACTTTGCACCTAAGCTTCACCATGGTTAGGTATATAATTATAATTAGTTAATCCAAGAACTTGCCAGTCAACCTACGAATTATCTCATATATCGGCCATATAATACTCAGAGACGATGAGAACTTGAAGAAACGCGGCAGTTCGCCAACCAGATGAACCGATCAAGTGAAAGCCAAGAAATTGCTGGAAACAGAAAGACCGCTTCAGATTTTGTCTTGCTGACCACACGATGACGCAAAACATCGTGAAAATATAGCGTTTCACGTAATGTATTCAGTGTGTGCTTATTATGAATTAATAAAAACTGAAAAAAGATAAGTTGCTTTTAACTTAGAACATAGTCGCTTAAGTAAAAGGCCAAATAGTAGATAGCAAAGCTTTGCATATATTTTTCAAATCTTTCTGATTTTTTTTATGTTTTACATACAATTTGTTTGACAAATTGAAATACGGCAAAAAATAAAATGCTAATTTACTTACATTATTACAGTTCCAATAGCATCGTTAATTTAAATAAAATATTTTGTATAGTTTACGTTAATTCTTAATCGTATATGTGAATCTATTTTGGTAAACTCTTTGTTTAAAATAGTGTGGAACTTCTAAAGAAATTCTTGACAAACAGTGTCAGATATAAATTTGAATGGATATCATATTTAACACGATGTTCTACAGATTATCTAAAATTGTAATCTTCACATATAATGCGAATGTAGAATAATAATTATATATATACCCAGTAATATATTGCTTATATGGGCTGAAAGAATTTAGTTTTTTTATTTATTATATAATATCTATCTTAGTACCAACTTATAAATTAAATACATCTGGGTCTTCCCGCCACAAAGCGCCGACTTCATTGAATGGGGACTGTAACTCAGCAACTTCTGCTGACCCGCTTTGACGAACCTGATAAAAAAAAACAGTGTATCTATGACACGATTTATTTATTTATTAGCCAAGTAGGTAGTAACCTCCTTGTGCCTGACGCTCGCCGCCGACTTTTTGAATCTAGGGCTGGCCGGTTTCCTCGCGTTGTTTTAATCGTCAACGATCGAGTGAATGTTAAAATGCGCTCATACAAGGAAAGTCCATTGGTGCAGAGCCGGGTTTTGAACCTACGACCTCAGGGATTAGAGTCGAACGCTCAAGCCACTAGGACAACACTGCTCTGTTGTCGAACCTGATACTATTAATCATACGAGAAAATTAATATCAAACTTTCTTATACAAAACTTATTGATAAACATGAAAATGAGTGACTTGTTTGTATATTGAGATGTCATATAATTTTTAATAATAATTTGACAAAATTATTTAGTAATATTAGATCATTAAATTAAATCTGATTTATAATACTCTGATAATATTATATTCTTAATTAAATATCTTACACTTCTGCGAGGCATCAAAGCATTTTTTCTAAAAGCCACTAGAGTTATAGGTCTATTTCTTCTTTCAAATGGTGCGAAATAATCCTGTAAAAGTTAATTTACGTATTATAAATAAAGACAATAATTTAAAGAATCTCAGGCTCGTCAGTGATCCCTTGGGATTTTTAACCAAACTTACATAGACTACTAATATTACAGTTTTATTAATCCAGTATCAGCGAATAAAAATTTGAGACTCATAAGAAGAAGTTACCTTGCTGAAGTATGGATCTATGCCAAAGTTGAACGGCTTTGCGAGTCTCGTGAGCAAATGCGGAGACTTGAACATCGCGTTTTGGAACACTTGGTCTTCCCCTTGAGACTGCTGTAAATAAGCTATAAATTTAGAAAAATTAAACACCGAAATGGCGTGGTAAATTACATTTACCATGCCATTTCGGTTCACAATTACGCTCTCTATTCTCTAAAACTTCCACGACAGGATTATGTAGACACGGCCGGTATATAGCGAAAGCAGGCGTAGAACCGACAGTTTTACGTCTTTTTACGAAAAATGCTAGTGGTGGATACCAACTCACGACATAGAAAAACAATCGAGAGAAGAACAGTCACCTTAACAAACCTTAGTAAGGCTTCGTAATACAAATGGTATATTTATATCGTAAATTATTCAAAACTCCTGACAGTTTTACAAGACATTTGGGGCGTATACTAATTGACTATAATATTAAAATGCTTACCAATGATGGTGGATGATACACCCATAATGACTTCATGTCTCGCTTCTTATCCAACGAAACTGGGGTCGCTTGGTATTCACTTAAAGATATCTTATAAGATGTTGTCTGGTTTGTGTCGTTCGAAGGTTCTTTTGTAGCTAGAAGTAAATATTCAAATGCTTAAAATTCTCTGATAAATAAAGCCGCTATGCAGAATTATTTCTATCACTGTTATAAATCAACAGGCACTTGCTCGTACTATAGGGATAAGGAAAATGACTTTAGAAAACCAACATGTCATAGGACTAAAAATCAACAAATGCAAAATGAAATATGAAGCCAAGAATAGTCTGGATTGGTGCTGCTGGCTTATTATAATTAAAGTAATTCCTTTAATAAATATAGCAAATAACAGGTGTCTTAAAAGAAAGTTTACATTTAGTTTCCGAGCTTTATGTGAAAATGTTAGACGACTTCTTGGTGCCTGAACTTCAAAACTTTCATGGCTATTATCAAAGCACATGGTGTAAGCAGGAGCAACTTCATTCACATCCAAGACGTCTCTGCCAGGAGTTCGAGAAATATTGTCAGGAAAATTGATCTTCAGGAGGGGTGATATAAATTAGCCTCCACGCAGTCCTGATTTAACCCCTATGGATTTTTTTCTTACGCGAGGGTCAACATTTGAACGGTCTTATTTTTATGAAATAAATAATAATTATTATTATTAATAATGAGTAAACACTTTTACTTTTCTTATATCGATAAACTAAACATGAACTTTCTTTTGAGACACCTGTATATAATATTTGGAATAGCATGATGTTATCTGCGTGAATGGAAAAGTCAAGCAATTGGGTATCGAGGGCAGAACATCAAGGAAAAATCGCGTGTGCCTTTCGCTGTTTAAAATATAACTATATTGATAAATACGTACTCTCCAATGTTGCACATTTGACACTGAATACAAAAAGAGCAGGTAAGAAATTAAATTTCATTTTTAAATAGGTAGCACTTAGCCCACAGCCGTTTGTTCGAATGACCGAAAACGACAGTTGTTGGATGATATGATACCTCTGTATGTTTTGTTTCAAAGTTCCAGGTAAGACAGTGCAACAGATTCGCGAAATCATAAAGAATAAGCATTGATGAAGACTATATCCGCTCTGAACGTTGTTTCGCATCTCATAAACACTTAATACTAGTAATAATAGGCGTTTAGTTGAGATACTTTTACATTTAAACACTATTATTTTTCAATCTTCTTTTAGGTACCTCTGTGCCCTTTTTTGGCAAAAGTCTCCTCCAAATCCTGCCATTCCTCTCTGCACTCTGCCTTACAAGGCACCACCAGGTGGTACACCACCTGCTGTTTCTTTAATTTGGTCTATCCACCTTCAAAGTTGCCTTCCTCTTTTTGCTATAACTTGGGCAGCAGTTCAGTACTTTTTTGTTCTACTTTTCAGTTCCTGTTTGCCCAATTTCACTTAAGTTTATTAATTTTTCTTGCAGTTTCTGTAACCTTAGTTGTTTATCTTAAAGCTGTATTGTTTATTATGCCTATACTTTTCATTCATTTTATACATCGTTCTATCGATCTTTGACACACCTCTTGCTTTGTATACTGTGCTTTAATCACTTAATATACTCAATAAAAATTAAGCTAGTTTTGCTGTAATAGGTAGTAAGTACCTAAGACTTAATTATTACGGACCCATTTAACAGCATATGTTCAGACTATTGAAAGTCAGAAGTAAGAAGTCTCTTAATATTCTAATTAGAATTTTACTTACAGCTAATTATTTTAATACTGTTAAATTGTGTAGCTTTTATTTATTTAGTTAATTTTATTACTTATAGGGTTGTCGTAATGTTTGAAAGCTGATCATAGATTGTTTATTATATCTTTTATGGACATGGGGACATGAGGGATACCCCATGAAAAGAGGAAAATTGATTAAATTTTATTTTCTCGACTTTCTAAGAATTCCAGTATATCCCATCTCCTGACTAGTTGTCAGGCCAAAAATACTGTTACATAAGTTTTATTCTTATGATAATGTTGAATTTGGAACACTTATAGTAATTTCACAACTTCTTTTAATTTTGTGCCATTTCATATATTTATTAATATTAATTATTAAATTACAATTTGGAATGGAGTGTTAAAGAAAATAGGATTGGAAGTGAGTAGGCAACCGTTGATCATATTCAAACAGATCAACAGATACGAAAACACTTAGTCTGTCGGAGACCAGAAAAAATGGAGGCGGCCGCGTGTTGTTAGAACTACAAAGGCTGTTATGCTGCTAAAGCCAGAATTCGTAACCCCATAAGGAAGCAATAAATCTTATCGCGAGAAATGAAGATTCCCAAAGGACTTTGTCGCGTATTATAGAAGAAGACCTGAAGCTCGGTGTATATCGCTGATATACAGGATATGCCTATAATCAATATTTACAGTTAAAGAGAACAAAATACATTGTCGCGATACGCAGGTGAAAAGCACAGCAATATCCTCTTTACAGTTGAAATTATTTCCACTAACAAGATCACTACAATAAGCAAAATGATAAAGTGGTCACATTCCTAACAAAGCTATTGAAGCGGTCAAAAAGGAACACCGTAGTCATCATTTTGCGTCAGTAATGGTTTCGTGGGGCGTGTCATAAAACGACGTTTTTGTGATAAATTTCAAATTTCCTCTAGAATTCTATTCACTTGCTGTTTTACCAGACATATTTAAATAATTCTATTAAATTCACACCAATGACACCAACATATAAACCTTTACTGTATTGGTGCTCCAAACCTTTCGACTTTCGACAGCCATCAACTTGATCGTCTTCCGCCAGCAGTCTTTCACCGCGTCTTTTGCCGTGTTGGTGTATGAAAACCCTGGGATTTGGACTTGGGCGAAAAAATAATATATTTGAAAAATTTAAAAAAAACACGCAGGAGTTTATCTCCTGCGTGTTACAGCGCTGCACTACGTTGCTGCTAATAAAATAATTTTAAATAAAAATTTACATTTTTTATATTAGAGCAAGAGACTCGTCTGATTAAATAATACCGCCACCCGCACTACGTTGCTGCTAATAAAATAATTTTAAATAAAAATTTACATTTTTTATATTAGAGCAAGAGACTCGTCTGATTAAATAATACCGCCACACGCACTACGTTGCTGCTAATAAAATAATTTTAAATAAAAATTTACATTTTTTATATTAGAGCAAGAGACTCGTCTGATTAAATAATACCGCCACCCGCACTACGTTGCTGCTAATAAAATAATTTTAAATAAAAATTTACATTTTTTATATTAGAGCAAGAGACTCGTCTGATTAAATAATACCGCCACACGCACTACGTTGCTGCTAATAAAATAATTTTAAATAAAAATTTACTTTTTTTATATTAGAGCAAGAGACTCATCTGATTAAATAATACCGCCACTCATGCACACTCAATGCTAGAGGGCTCGCTAATTCGTTGCCGGCCTTTTAAGAATTGATAGGCCCTTTTTTCGAAGAACCCTTAGTTGAATTGGTTCGGAAATACTTCAGTGGGCAGCAAAACCGCTCAGTTGTAGAACGACGGACGTCGAGGTGATGGAATTCTGTTTCCTGCCTCAATGATGAAAGTACAACTACTACTTTCCAAGTAGTTTACAAATTTTAGAAATGGACTCACCATCATTATATCAATAAATATTAAATGCATCCGTAAATATATAATGAAACTATATACATATTTCTACGAGAATTTTCCACAATATTTATTCAATTGTTGAGTTTGAATATGTAATTAACGTTTTGCTTAAAGTGTTAACAAATAATTACCATAATAAAGGTTTACGTTTATTAAGAAAATCTTATATTATATGTGTTTTATATGTATAAATACCTGTATGATAAATATCAAGTGAAAATTGTACTGTGAAATACCAGGATTTGAGTTTGACGCGTTGATTTTCTGATGTTTGTAATGGAACGATACATTAATAAAAGTCTTCGTTAACTTTTTTACGGAATAAATAAGAGAGTCAAAAGTAAAAACGTATCAGATCCAATAAGTTTTTTGATAATTATATTTATTACTACTCGATGATAGATCTAGGACGTGTGAAACAATCCAATACGCGTGACCAAAGGAGCTTTAGTTTTCATTAAAATTTAAGTGTTGTATAAGGTATACGCTTGATTTTCTAAGTGTTAACGGGTTCGTTTGATATTTCATAACCTAAAGAAAAATGTCGTTCACAAAGGTTACAAAAAAATAAAATATTCAATAGTTACTTAATTCAATATTTTATATTCACGGACTCAATTCCGGTTCAAAATCTTCTTTTCTATTTCTATTCACACGGCGTTCGAGTACATGGTCTATGTTGTTCCTCTATTTCACCTGGGGCACATCGCCCGGCGACGCACAGACGCTTTCTGGATATAATTCCGTCCCCACATGTAACTGAACAATCACCCCATTTGCCCCAACGACTCCACACTTTATGGCGTTTTGTTAGGTCTTCTGACAAATCTGCAAAGTTAGGTTAGGGAGATTTCTTTAAGGTCGTGTTAATTTTTAAAAGAAACCGCCGAGGCAACTGTCATTGTAGGTTCGGTTCTACAAAAACGAATTACCCCATTTAACTTCTTAAAGAACAACTTTTAATCGTTTAAGTTCTAACAGATAAAGTAATAAATGTTAAGTAGCCGTGGTATGTTCTGCTGTCTTCCCAGCTGTGCATCACTTATTTATTTTTAACTACTGATGAAACACAACATAATTAAGGCAACAAATCTTAAACTAAATCGAGATAGCGCGAACTAGCTATATATTAGAGCTCGGGTAGAATTAACGTAGCGCCTTAACAGTGTATTCAGGCACAGAAGGCTGATAATCTGAGGAAAAGCTAGGAACAGATTATACAATTCATCTGGCCAACTAGGGAGAATTTATACATCATAGCAAAGGATCGTGTAAAATAAACTATGTTTTAATATGAATACTCGTTTTTACTAAACGCACAAAAGCTAGCGGAAAGTAATAATAAAAAATATAAATAATATATTTGAGTCTTTTCTCCAACTTTGACAAACTTAAGACACACTTGGTCCATGCGATATTGGCGCCTGGGAGATAGTACGGGTAAATATTTACTCTCACAACGAATAATTACTGCAATACAGCGAATAAATGCTGCCAGCATTGAATGTACTGCCACATGGACAAAACGTTTTGTTATTTGTTTTACTTTTCTATTTATCCATTTTTAATTACTTTTATTATAACGTTCAGAATATTGTTAATTACTTACCAGTGTTAATATTAAATGATAGCGACGGTGTTGAAATAGATGTCAATATTTCCTTCCATTTCCAACAAGTGGACTTGCTTAACTTAGCATTATTATTTTCCTTTGCAATCAGATCGACCAGCTCTTCTAATTTGACATTAATTCTATCATTAAAGCTATATTCATCACATAATATATGTCGGCGTATTATAACCAATAATAAAGTTGCATATGTTTGTAAATTCATTAAAATATAATTAAAGCAGGTTCTAAATTATATGCTTGCCAAGAAATATAATCGACAGAAATAAATGTCACTACGAATAATGACTGAAGTTTAAAGAACATGATATAGTACCTTCATATGACATATGTTTAGTGTGAAACGGTGACTAAGCTCGAGTTGAGAACCAGCTATAATATATATATATTTATAGGTTAATGGTAATTCGACCTATTCCTGTTTACAGCAGACAGAGATTACTATTTGGCATAATTAAAGCCCCCATATTCTAATGCAAAACTGAATCATTTTTGAGTTGATGCTTTTTAGATTTTTCATATAACGTTAAAAATGCAACATGAAAAATTACTTAGATGTTTAGACGTATGTAAATAAAGTCTTGATAACGACTCGTAGATTAATGAAAAAAAAATCTGCGTTCTAGCGTGGTCAAACCTATATCCATCGCCAGGGAATTCTTAATTGTTCGCTCCCCGACCCTAATTTGTATAAACATAATTATTATAAAAAAATAAAAGCAAAATAAACTTTATTACTTATATAATTTTACGATTCATTTTTAAGTAAAGTTGAATAACATAATGTATTCATATAAAAATAAAAAAAACTAAATATAGACTAACACATTACGGATGGTCAACATCACTAAACACGGCTTGATTTAGTTAAATGAATAATCCTTAATAGTTTTTATATTTTAAATATAAAAAAAATACGATATGTTAACTTACCTGGTAACACCACAAGATTTCTTCCTATAAACTGCTATTATGATTGTGTCTCAAAGTAGTATTAAATACATAGATCGATGAATGCATTGTTAGGACCTACGTTAAACAGGTTTTAGACAGTTAAAATAAAACACCAATTATTATTATTATTATTTTAATTTTAAGTCGAGTACACATTAACACATAGAATTTTGTTCAGGGCGCTGAGCTTATGGTTAAGTTCTTTCAGTTCTAGTAGTTATTAGGTATTTAGTTCGCGTAAGTTCAGAGCTCGAACAAAGCCTACGTCAGACATTTAGAATTAGGTGTTACAAATACCAAAAAGAAGTAGTTTAAAATCCGATCCCTATAATTATATAAAACAGAATATAATGTTATCCCCCCCCCCCATTGCTTGAGCGCTTCCTAAAAAACTAAATATTTTTCAAGAACAATATTAATAGATAAATGTAAAATGCGTAATTAATTAAGTATATACTGAATCAAAGCAAAAACGGTAATTAGCAGTGTTTTAGGCCCAACATTGAATTAAACATTACAGCATTTAAAAATAGTAAGAACGTGAATGCAATTTTCAATATAACAAAAAACAGTTTAATTTACGAAACTTAATATGGGTTTCATAATGTGATACAATATTAATAATCTGTCTAATATACTAAAAAAACAAGTATAATAATTATAACCAAACGTTACAAATCATAAATTTTAGGAATCCGAGCATCGTTAAGTCAAGATCAGGCTATATTACAAAATTAGTTACAACGTGAACAACAAAATATTGTAACTAACTTTATAAGTACACAGAACAATAGTTCAACCACTAAGCTATTGTTCTGCATGTTAGTATCTCCATTTAATAAATTCCCGACGCAGGGGACGAAAGAATAAATGAAGTGAGAATGAAGTGTGGCTAACAGAAGTGAGACGCTATGAGAATAAGAGAACTACTTCGAGAGATTAAAAAAGGCCCTGATTTATTAGAGAATACGCAGAAAACATGATTACAGTCAAATTAATGATCCATAGTTATAGAGAAACAAAAATTAAAGGTAACTGTGTCCCCTAACGATTTACGAGGAAATAATGATCTCTTTTGAAGAGTCCATATTCTTTGGCCTTACTTTGCAAATGAGTATGAACTCATCATAACAGACAAGTCTTTTTTTTTAAGATGTTTTTCATACACTCCAAGATGTTGTGGTGTATCAGTATTGTTTGTCAGTCCGGTAATTCAAGTTGTCTTCGGTAATAAAACGTCCACAATTTATCCTAGGTAACTTAACGACGACTACAAAATATTTACATTTATACAGGTTATATACATATAATTACATTTTAAGGTCACCTACTAAGCAGATATGAAGCCTAAACTAATACACAAATTGCGTGTTTATTTGTTGCTTACACAATATACGTAACAAGTTCTCAATCGAAATGAGATTCAACGTCTTTGTAGCAAAGGCACGGTGTGTCCGCAATGTAATAAATTAAATTTAAAAATTTAGACTACAATGGAGTGCCGACTCTGTATTTACATGATAACATCGGAACTGCAACAAGTCTAAGTTATGCATCCGTCGTACCAAGCTCAAAACGTTTAGACCCAGGATGGACACCCGAGTTCGTAAGTACAAGGCTCAAACGTTGTACTAACGAGCCCGTCGTAATTAAGAGCTCTTAACAACCGGCGCCGTACACCCAGCTGCAGCACAATATTTACAAAAACCCGTGACAGGTGTCAACTCCACTTTGAGAATTTAACGTCACACGTTATATCCTCTAAAGCTCTCTTCCAAAACCATACAGCCAAGTAAACGGCAAATAATTATAAGCAAAATTTAAGAGTATAATGAACACATCGGTAGTAGAAAAATTGTTGCTTTAGGATCACTCGTAATATATTATAGATTAGGTTCAAGTTGGATGTTATAATAACCTATAATACACCGAGGGCAACTATTAAAATTAAGTCCTGCTATGCAAATGCCAAATCCTTTGAAAACAGAAGATTCTCTGGAAGTATAATGAGAACGATGTTTACATTATTGTGTAGTGCTATCGATAACCACCAAAGACTATGCAGATTATAGTTTTACAGCCAAATACCAGTTTTAAGTAACCGAGGTTGTACCGACATCAAATTTCTAGATTCGACGTTACAAACATAAGATGATGTATGATATTAAATTAGGATGATCAAAGTATAATATGGGTCACAATACATAAATTTATTTGCACTAAATGTAATATGCTTAATTTCCACCTAAAACAATAAGTCGCTTTGTGTCTTTGTTGGTTATAGATGATTTGAGGTCTAAGATGGTCACCTCAAATGTCCATATGTTTTGCGGCTCCCACACCTGAGATATTAGACAAAGTCACTTTGAGTATGACCCACGAACACCAAACGGATTTGTATAAACACAGGCAAATCCATTTGGCTGAGTGTCATGTAAGATGCAAAGAGGTTTTGTCTTTTACCTATAACTGTACAGTGCAGATGTGGAGGTGGTACTTCCCCGTTCGAACCTGGACTAGTTCTCCCACTTACTTTATGTTATTTATACAATAACGTAATCGAGATATCAAGCGAATTCACTTCGAACGTTCAAGGACCTTCAAACTTTTTTTAAAATAAAAAGTCGAAGATTGATTTACGAATGTGGAATCGATTACGAAACGTGTATATATGTATATATGTATAAAACGCGTGGTATATGCTGTAAAGCGGAACAACGCAACGCAACAACTTACTATTTATACCATCGTTTTGGTTTTTAAAAATACACTCAAACCAAAAAGCTAACTTGAGAGACATGTTTGCCCAAAAAGGGCATTCATTGTAGCCCATGGACATTTACGTGTGTGCGTTGCATAGCAATGGATGTTGTTAATATTTAACAGATCTTCGATATCCAGAACAGAGTGGGCGAGAGAATACAATCTTGTGGACCGAATAGATTTGGCTACAACTAAGACTTGCCACGTCCTACAAGGACATTAGCGAGCCATCATCATCGGGCAACCCGTATGGCGGTAGTTAGACAGAAGTGCCCCTTGTCAAACTCTATCGGAGGCTTTGGGTTTGGGAGTGAATGGCGAATAAGACCTTCCGCACACTAATGTGTTCGAATCGAATACGGAATAGAATTCTTTTTTAGACGAGTAAGCCATCATGTCGTCCTCCCTTCGCAAGGACTGGCAAAAATTTATCCTAGTTAATATAGGTAATGACCTTAGAAGGCATTTCTGCAAGCTTCTCACCAATCATGCCCTTCGACTATGCCTTCCAAAAGAAAAAATAATAGAATATCAAAACTAGACCACAATCACTGGAAAAAAAACTTCAAAACGTGTGCAGAAATGGAAGGCCACAAAACACCTCAATTACGCGAACGATAGAGACATGAAAACTTTAACAGTCAATTCACGATAAGTTTGCTCCAATTTAAAAGCAGGTTTATAATATTTTGTTTCTAAGCGAGATTAGGTGAAATGCAGCGTTGGTTAAAATCTGAAATCTCCCAAACGATGCAAACTTTTTAACTTGATACAGTTAAAACAATGTAATACATAAATACAATTCCCAAAAAAAATCTTAGACATGCCTATATCATGCAACTAACGAATTATGAATTTTATTACTTATTATTTTGTAGCCGTCGCAATTTTTTTACTAAAACGCAGTCCTACTCATTCTATTTCAACATTTAACCTAACACCATCCTCATTTTATGTTACGCCTTAATAATTGTACAATTTCAACCAGGATTTAAATATTTCGATTAGACCCCCCCCATCTTCATTTTAAGCTAACATATATATTTTTAATTTTATGAGTGGCAAAATCTTTACCATAAAATATAGCAATTCAAATTATATAGAATCTTTACTGAGCTTCGATACAATTACGCCCATCAACTAGGGCAATCGAATTATATATTTGTGATAATTCAAAATCAATTAATATAGTTGACAAATTTTTCGTTTAGAAAACTAATAACTGAACAAAAAATATCAATATTATTGCATTCGAATTTCTCTCCGAGATTCAAGTCTTATTATATTTAGTATTAATTTACTGTAAGAAATAAATTATTTTTAATAACCCCCGCAACAATCCTTATATGACATAATTGGTGTAATTTATTGCCAATATAATACAATTTCCTAATATTAATAAATCTAAAGGCAACTCTGGGTTACAAACAATTGCTGGAACTTTATAACTGCCTAATCATATTGTCTTCTATATTAACCTACACTAATATAATATTATAGACGTATTAAAAACGTGTTTTCATGTATATCTAAATTGCAGGAGATTCATCACAATCACGTATCTATGGAACACTGGATATTTTTATTAGAGCAAATGCAGACATTTAATGTAAAAAAAAATGCACACAATAAAAATAACCATTACTATAGAAAAAGGATTGAATACACGATTTTTAAGCACAATACGAGCGTAATCATGAAAAGTTTAAGTAAATATTTTTTTCATAGACAGCCAGGCAAATTTTTAGTTATTGAATACTATCCACATTTATTATGATTGGGAATATAATGCCAGAGACATATTTTTATTTTTAATGAGCCTCCTATGTTTGAATATACAATTCTATGAAAGAATTATATATATATAAATTTATTTTTGATTTATTTTTATTAACTTCTACTGTCAATAGGGACCACTAACGTCAAAATGATCGATATAAGTCTGCTCTAGGATACTTTAACGACTAATACTTTAAAATTTAGAATAAATCATAAGATCTACCTACGTTTGCTACATTCAGTATTGCAACTTTGCTTTTCACATTACTTAAACTAAAATTTATCCTATGTTATCTAACGACAACAATACTAAAATTAGCACAACACAAAAATACACAACAATAATAATGTAGCGATATCTTTCTAAGCGTTTAATAACAGGCACATGTAAAATTTAATGGTTACTAATAAAAACTTAATTTTATTGACTAGAATGAGATCAATTTCTTTGAAAAATCAAATTGTATGGCCATATATTACGGTTCCAATAAACACTGGTGAATCACACGGACCCAACGCACGGCTGCCAAATTTCAACGCTTGATTATATTTGAGCATTTATAATAGGAAGATGCGACTAGTGCAGCTATACGTTTATAAGAATCAACTTACCAACTAACGTAGTAATTATTTTATATTGTGATATTGTCTATTATAACTTATTTTTTGGAATTAATACAACGTGCTATAAATGCCTCTTTGTCCATTGACATTTCAATGCAACATACGAATTGTGAAAAATTCTTAAAAATCGAATTATATTTTAAATTTTACTACTGCTCTTTCAACGAAAATCTCCTGGCTTTCCTTCTTGCAAGAGTACTGAGAATTTAGCCAATGTCTCAATTAATTAATTTTGAGGTGTCATTTCTGGTATACAAATATATTATGAATAATAGAATGGCAGCTGATAGTCCATATTAACCGGCAATCTTAGTTTGATTTATAGGTGATAAATTGCCTGTCACTCTGCCAATTAAATCAAGCGACTTGAAGCGCTGCGAAATCCCTACCAAAACCGGGTGTGTTTTTTTCTTTAATATTTATTACTAAGCATATTGGTTATAATGCATTACATCCAAATTTAACATCTGAGAGAGAGAAATGGCACCTTACAAAATGTACATTTTTATACTATCAACGGTTCCCAAGGCGAAACTTAATTTAGCATGTTTCGGCATTCGGATAGGATATTATTTCATTTACTGTACCCAAGAAGCAGGAACCCAAAGCGGCTCAGATTGAACCCTCCATGACGTTTTTAGGAGCTGCGATAGTGCACTTGCCAGATCTTCATTCACAATCTCCTCATCAAACATGTAGCCGTATAGGAAGTTGATACGCGTCGATGAGCGTATAATGTCGTGAAACTCTTCTTCCTGAAAATTGTATAATACAAATACGCTAGTAAATCTTTAAAACAAGCACAGTTAAAAATTGTTTTCAGAAAATTCTCGCTCAAGATTATCTAAAAAGCTTGTTGCTGGAAATCTATTTAAAACACTCTAATCTGTTATTAATTTTAGTATCAAATACTTCGATATGGCAGACTCTCTCGCTGACCGCGATTGCTGGAATCCTTGTTATATAATTTGTTAATATCGCGTTTACATCTAAGACAAATAAAAAATAAGTAGATTTCATAGCTATATAATATTGTCTCACAATTAAAATAACGATCAATGATGGCAGTTCTCAGTTAGCGCCGGATAAAACTTTCAATAAATGAAGGTTAAACAAATTAGTATTTGTGAAACTACATAAATAAATATGCTTACTGTAAAAGCCCTTGAACTTTCTTTATCAAAGGTAGAACGTGCGTTGGCATTCGTTCTGGTTTCAACCAGGCGTTCAAATGACGGCGGCTTTACGAACACAATGTAGGGACGTAAGCGGGTCGTGCGAAGCATCTTCAACGCTTGCCAATGCGGACTTAAAACGCATACACGACCTGCAAAACATATAATAAAATAATTTATCTTTAATTCTAAACGTTGCTGTATATGACAAAATAAAAAAAAACTGACAAACTTTCAAAATGCTAAAACAATTAATGGAGTAATAGAATGGATGTACTCCTCAGAATACAAAAAATAAAAGCAACTTAAACCCCACAGCCTTCATTTCTTAGTAACTCGAAATCACAAATTCATATTTTATTCATATAGGTAACACAATGTACACTTATAAACGTCAAAAACAGAAATGAATATGAAACGCTTCTAGTTTTACATATTAGTACTGCCAGTTCTCAAATTAAGGGCGTAGAACGGAAGAGAAGAACTAACAATGAACTCTCGGCCACAAAAACGAATCGTTATCTTAATTTCCTTACCAGAATTAACGATTGTCTCAACGCTCTCCGCCGACGTCCCATACAAATTCCCTTTGTACTCGCCGTGTTCGATAAACTTTCCATCGGTAATATCTTGTTCCATCTTCTCGCGGGTAACGAAAACGTATTCCTTCCCATTTTGCTCGCTGGGCTTCAATGGTCTCGATGTATCTGAAATGAATGAAAGTCTAGAAGTTCCAGAAATAGTAGATACCGAGATCGAATTAAAACGGCAACATGGATGGGTCCAAAACAAAAACAGCAGAACAATAACCGTTAATCAGTACCGATTGTCAACAGAATTGAAATTGCGGAGCTACCAGTTTTATTTAATAAGTATGTCGCATATCTCAACAAGACACCAAAACAGTGACGCAACTAGTTATGAATTGACTTTTAATGGTAATGACGCATGCGTCAACCAAAGATGGACGATACAATTATCGAGTCAGTGCTATTTTAAGCCCATAGGAACAGTACAATAGTAGTTTAGTACACTTGACACTTTCAAAGGCTGTATAACAAATAGCTGTATATATCTATAGAGATGACAGTTGTAACTAAATATATCCAGGTTATAAGACAAAGTGAATTGATTTTTAAGTCTAATAACAATTATTAATTTTGATTAAAACTACAATGAATAAAAAAGTTTTTATAATTAATATGTAAATTAGACTTTTTTTCACTGACAAAATGTAGTATAAGACTTTTCTTTAAATTTAATATTATATAATTTTATTTATAAAATTTAATATGCTACATTTTTTTGACAAATTTCCACTTTAAAAACTAAACATGTTGTCAATTACGCAAACATAGAAGGGGGGTGATATAGTTTTAAATAGGGTATATATTTAATGGCGTTCCCCAGGGATCAATATTAGGCCCCCTCTTGTTCCTTATTTATATTAACAGTATCAGTGAGTTGGGTCTCAAAGGAGACATCTCCCTTTATGCAGACGATACAAGTCTCTTTTACTTTGGAAAATCGGTCGAAGCTCTAGTAGCCGACGCTCAAAATGATCTTAATCTCTTGCATGAGTGGTTTCAGTCAAATCTTTTAACTATTAATATTACAAAAACAAATTGTTATCTTTGCAGCAAAAAATAAAAAAATAAATAATAATTTCGAACTTAAAATAGACGAAAACATACTTGAACGAAAAACCAAAGAAAAATATCTCGGACTTATTTTGGACAGTAACCTAACCTGGAAGCCACACCTAGAAAAAATCAAACTTAAACTAACCCCACTCACAGGTGCACTACGAAATATAACAAATTGTCTCCCTCGAAAGGTGCGGTATCTTATCTATAATTCTTTGGTAAAGCCTCATATCGACTACCTCATTGAAGTGTGGGGTACTGCAGTGAAGTCTTATTTAGATTCAATTCAAAGAGTTCAGAATAGATTAATAAAAAATTGATTTAACTATAAATTACGGACACTAACCGAAAAGATATACGAAGAAACAAAAATAATGAACATAAAACAAACGTACATATACTACACTTGTATTCTAATACGTAAAATATTAAATAAGAAAATTAATTCCAATATAACATTTGTAACAAAACAACAGACACGAAAGATTAACTTAAGACGCGCTAGTTACTTGGTGACGCGCCCTCCTAGAACTAACTATGGAAAAAGAAATCTGGAGTTTGAGGGTGTTACAATTTATAATAAGTTACCATCGGTTATAAAAGGAGAACAAAGTTATGCCCGGTTCAAAAACCTACTAAAAGCTCACACAGTTAATACATACAAATAAGTGATTAAATATCTATATATAAATAAAGCAATACACCCTATGTAGATTAGATTTACACCGCTAAAGTTTAAATATTAATTAGTAATTACTTCTATTAGACAAAAACAAATAAAACCCAATAGGTAAATAAAATGTTTTAAGAACCCATATAAATCATATAAATGTATTTACCTAAAATATCTAAATATAACAATAAACTAAAAATAAAATAGTCTTATTAAAATAAAAAAAGTAATTAATATAAACCTGTTATATGAGACTATGCCATCAATGCCACATCTAGTAATAAATCCAATCCGAATATCTATGTTTTTGCTTGGTTGACCGTCGAGTTTATTATGTCTACCTACATTTTTGTTGCTGTTTTTGTTTTGTAAATTTTATATAAGTACCTACATCTGTGCGTTCTAATAATAATTATTAATCTTAGTTTATAATGTTTTCTCAGTAAGCGAATTTTTGTACATAATTCATATGAGAAATAAAGTTATTCTAACCGAAATCTGTTATTAAAGACTTAAAGTTTTTCAGCAATATACGCCCTTTGATAAATGACCACAAAGAAAATGTTTCTTTTATACTTCCACATAACGAGATTAAATTTCACATAACGATGACAAGTGTTCTTTCAACTGAAGTAAAAAACAAGAAACGAATAACTGTTAAATCAAAATACTCGATCTTAAACACCCACGACATTACAAATGTTAATGTTTTTATGAACTTTTATAAAAATTTAATAAGAATGGTAAAAACACAACCACGACAGAGAGACATAATTTACTAAAAGATGTCTAGATGCAGGATATCTATACGCATTAAAGGCTCAATTCGATTAAACCTAACCCCATTCTAAGTATCTCAATCAATCGCAGCTTAAATGTAGTACTTACTGTTTATAAGCCCACACTACTTCAGTTAAATGCCTAAGGAGAGTGGCTGAGCGTGTCCCGGGCAGGGCAAAAACAGACTCAAATCCCCTAACAATGCACCATAACACATCGATATTTAAAATCCTTTTCAGAATTCCGTTAGATGGCTACAGAGCATGCGCGGCCCGGGCAGGAATGCAAGTGGTTTCAAGCTGTTAACAGCGTACCTCAACCGATCAATGTTTAAAGTCTAACCCCAAACGTTTAAAAAAATATTATTTACAGACACTTGACAACACGTCTGATCACGAAGATTTTTGTCGAACTAATTCAACAAATATTATATATTCTGGGAGATACCTATAGTGCATGCGCGGCCCTGACAGGGATGAAACAAGCTGAAAGCCCCTGTGAAAGTACCTGAACCGATCGATATGTAAAGTCCAACCCCACACGTTTAAATAAATAATGTTTAAAGAACTTTATTTCTTATTACAAAAACAGAAATATTTTATTTACACGAGAAACTTAATATGAATATGTATATACATATACGAGCGAGATACACGTCGCCACAATTTTAGTTAACTATGTTCATTCTAACATGCATCTTTACTGCCTTTTTGAATTTGTCAAACACTCCAATATTCCGAATTTGAGATCGTAATTGATTAAATAATTGCACACCCTCATACCTAATAGATTTCTTAAATAATTTGTACGCGGCTTCGGCAAGATACGCAGACTCGCTCGACGAGTATTGCGTGTTGTTGTGTTTAATATTAACTATGAACATTTGAAAACACGTCTGATAACAAATAGCAGCTAATTGAACAAATCTAGAATTATGTTAGATGCCTAAAGAGCATGCGCGGCCCGGGCAGGAATGCAACTGGTTTCAAGCTCCTAAGAACGTACCTCAACTGATCAATGTTTAAAGTCTAACCCCACACGTTTAAAGAAAATACATTATGAACATTTGAAAACACGCCTGATAACAAAGATTGATAGGAACAAATTGAACAAATCTAGAATTATGTTTGATTCCTACAGAACATGCGCGGCACGGACTGGAATATAACTGCCTTGAAGCTCCTAAGAACGTACCTCAACCAATCGATGTTTAATGGCCAAACCACACGTTTAAAAAAGTATAAACAATTGAAAACCCGACTGATCACAAAGATTGATAGCAGCTAATTGAACAAATCTAGAATTATGTTAGATTCCTAAAGAGCATGCGCAGCCCGGGCAGGAATGCAACTGGTTTCAAGCCCCTAAGAACGTACCTCAAACGATCAATGTTTAAAGGCTAACTCGACACGTTTAAAAAAATATAAATTATGAATATTTGGAAACACGTCTGATAACAAAGATTGATTGGAACAAATTGAACAAATCTAGAATTATGTTTCATTCCTACAGAACATGCGCGGCACGGACTGGAATATAACTGGCTTCAAGCTCCTAAGAACGTACCTCAACCAATCGATGTTTAATGGCCAAACCACACGTTTAAAAAAGTATAAACAATTGAAAACCCGACTGATCACAAAGATTGATAGCAGCTAATTGAACAAATCTAGAATTATGTTAGATGCCTAAAGCGCATGCGCGGCCCGGGCAGGAATGCAACTGGTTTCAAGCTCCTAAGAACGTACCTCAACTGATCAATGTTTAAAGTCTAACCCCGCACGTTTAAAAAAAATACATTATGAACATTTCAAAACACGCTTGATAACAAAGATTGATAGGAACAAATTGAACAAATCTAGAATTATGTTTGATTCCTACAGAACATGCGCGGCACGGACTGGAATATAACTGGCTTCAAGCTCCTAAGAACGTACCTCAACCAATCGATGTTTAATGGCCAAACCACACGTTTAAAAAAGTATAAACAATTGAAAACCCGACTGATCACAAAGATTGATTGCAGCTAATTGAACAAATCTAGAATTATGTCAGATTCCTAAAGAGCATGCGCAGCCCGGGCAGGAATGCAACTGGTTTCAAGCCCCTAAGAACGTACCTCAACTGATCAATGTTTAAAGTCTAACCCCGCACGTTTAAAAAAAATACATTATGAACATTTCAAAACACGCCTGATAAAAAAGATTGATAGGAACAAATTGAACAAATCTAGAATTATGTTTGATTCCTACAGAACATGCGCGGCACGGACTGGAATATAACTGGCTTCAAGCTCCTAAGAACGTACCTCAACCAATCGATGTTTAATGGCCAAACCACACGTTTAAAAAAGTATAAACAATTGAAAACCCGACTGATCACAAAGATTGATAGCAGCTAATTGAACAAATCTAGAGTTATGTTAGATGCCTAAAGCGCATGCGCGGCCCGGGCAGGAATGCAACTGGTTTCAAGCTCCTAAGAACGTACCTCAACTGATCAATGTTTAAAGTCTAACCCCGCACGTTTAAAAAAAATACATTATGAACATTTCAAAACACGCCTGATAACAAAGATTGATAGGAACAAATTGAACAAATCTAGAATTATGTTTGATTCCTACAGAACATGCGCGGCACGGACTGGAATATAACTGGCTTCAAGCTCCTAAGAACGTACCTCAACCAATCGATGTTTAATGGCCAAACCACACGTTTAAAAAAGTATAAACAATTGAAAACCCGACTGATCACAAAGATTGATAGCAGCTAATTGAACAAATCTAGAGTTATGTTAGATGCCTAAAGCGCATGCGCGGCCCGGGCAGGAATGCAACTGGTTTCAAGCCCCTAAGAACGTACCTCAAACGATCAATGTTTAAAGGCTAACCCGACACGTTTAAAAAAATATAAATTATGAATATTTGGAAACACGTCTGATAACAAAGATTGATAGGAACAAATTGAACAAATCTAGAATTATGTTTCATTCCTACAGAACATGCGCGGCACGGACTGGAATATAACTGGCTTCAAGCTCCTAAGAACGTACCTCAACCAATCGATGTTTAATAGCCAAACCACACGTTTAAAAAAGTATAAACAATTGAAAACCCGACTGATCACAAAGATTGATTGCAGCTAATTGAACAAATCTAGAATTATGTCAGATTCCTAAAGAGCATGCGCAGCCCGGGCAGGAATGCAACTGGTTTCAAGCCCCTAAGAACGTATCTCAAACGATCAATGTTTAAAGGCTAACCCGACACGTTTAAAAAAATATAAATTATGAATATTTGGAAACACGTCTGATAACAAAGATTGATAGGAACAAATTGAACAAATCTAGAATTATGTTTCATTCCTACAGAACATGCGCGGCACGGACTGGAATATAACTGGCTTCAAGCTCCTAAGAACGTACCTCAACCAATCGATGTTTAATAGCCAAACCACACGTTTAAAAAAGTATAAACAATTGAAAACCCGACTGATCACAAAGATTGATTGCAGCTAATTGAACAAATCTAGAATTATGTCAGATTCCTAAAGAGCATGCGCAGCCCGGGCAGGAATGCAACTGGTTTCAAGCCCCTAAGAACGTATCTCAAACGATCAATGTTTAAAGGCTAACCCGACACGTTTAAAAAAATATAAATTATGAATATTTGGAAACACGTCTGATAACAAAGATTGATAGGAACAAATTGAACAAATCTAGAATTATGTTTGATTTCTAAAGAACATGCGCGGCAAGGACTGGAATATACCTGGCTTCAAGCTCCTAGAACGTGCCTCAACCAATCGATGTTTAATGTCCAAACAACACGATTAAAAAAATATAAACAACTGAAAACCCGACTGATCACAAAGATTGATAGCAGCTAATTGAACAAATCTAGAATTATGTTAGATGCCTAAAGCGCATGCGCGGCCCGGGCAGGAATGCAACTGGTTTCAAGCTCCTAAGAACGTACCTCAACTGATCAATGTTTAAAGTCTAACCCCGCAGGTTTAAAAAAAATACATTATGAACATTTCAAAACACGCCTGATAACAAAGATTGATAGGAACAAATTGAACAAATCTAGAATTATGTTTGATTCCTACAGAACATGCGCGGCACGGACTGGAATATAACTGGCTTCAAGCTCCTAAGAACGTACCTCAACCAATCGATGTTTAATGGCCAAACCACACGTTTAAAAAAGTATAAACAATTGAAAACCCGACTGATCACAAAGATTGATAGCAGCTAATTGAACAAATCTAGAGTTATGTTAGATGCCTAAAGCGCATGCGCGGCCCGGGCAGGAATGCAACTGGTTTCAAGCTCCTAAGAACGTACCTCAACTGATCAATGTTTAAAGTCTAACCCCGCACGTTTAAAAAAAATACATTATGAACATTTCAAAACACGCCTGATAACAAAGATTGATAGGAACAAATTGAACAAATCTAGAATTATGTTTGATTCCTACAGAACATGCGCGACACGGACTGGAATATAACTGGCTTCAAGCTCCTAAGAACGTACCTCAACCAATCGATGTTTAATGGCCAAACCACACGTTTAAAAAAGTATAAACAATTGAAAACCCGACTGATCACAAAGATTGATAGCAGCTAATTGAACAAATCTAGAATTATGTTGGATTCCTAAACAGCATGCGCAGCCCGGGCAGGAATGCAACTGGTTTCAAGCCCCTAAGAACGTACCTCAACTGATCAATGTTTAAAGTCTAACCCCGCACGTTTAAAAAAAATACATTATGAACATTTCAAAACACGCCTGATAACAAAGATTGATAGGAACAAATTGAACAAATCTAGAATAATGTTTGATTCCTACAGAACATGCGCGGCACGGACTGGAATATAACTGGCTTCAAGCTCCTAAGAACGTACCTCAACCAATCGATGTTTAATGGCCAAACCACACGTTTAAAAAAGTATAAACAATTGAAAACCCGACTGATCACAAAGATTGATAGCAGCTAATTGAACAAATCTAGAGTTATGTTAGATGCCTAAAGCGCATGCGCGGCCCGGGCAGGAATGCAACTGGTTTCAAGCTCCTAAGAACGTACCTCAACTGATCAATGTTTAAAGTCTAACCCCGCACGTTTAAAAAAAATACATTATGAACATTTCAAAACACGCCTGATAACAAAGATTGATAGGAACAAATTGAACAAATCTAGAATTATGTTTGATTCCTACAGAACATGCGCGGCACGGACTGGAATATAACTGGCTTCAAGCTCCTAAGAACGTACCTCAACCAATCGATGTTTAATGGCCAAACCACACGTTTAAAAAAGTATAAACAATTGAAAACCCGACTGATCACAAAGATTGATAGCAGCTAATTGAACAAATCTAGAATTATGTTAGATGCCTAAAGCGCATGCGCGGCCCGGGCAGGAATGCAACTGGTTTTAAGCTCCTAAGAACGTACCTCAACTGATCAATGTTTAAAGTCTAACCCCGCACGTTTAAAAAAAATACATTATGAACATTTCAAAACACGCCTGATAACAAAGATTGATAGGAACAAATTGAACAAATCTAGAATTATGTTTGATTCCTACAGAACATGCGCGGCACGGACTGGAATATAACTGGCTTCAAGCTCCTAAGAACGTACCTCAACCAATCGATGTTTAATGGCCAAACCACACGTTTAAAAAAGTATAAACAATTGAAAACCCGACTGATCACAAAGATTGATAGCAGCTAATTGAACAAATCTAGAATTATGTTAGATGCCTAAAGAGCATGCGCGGCCCGGGCAGGAATGCAACATCCTCAAACGATCAATGTTTAAAATCTAACCCCACACGTAAAAAAAATATAAATAATGAACATTTGAAAACATGTCTGATAACAAAGATTGATAGGAACAAATGTAGATCTGTAGGATCCCTAAAGATCATGCGTGGCTTGGATGGGATGCAACTGGATCGAAGCCCCTGCCAACGCCCCATAGCCAATCGATGTTTAAAGTCCAACCACACACGTTTAAAAATATTAATTATAGACACTTGACAACACATCTGATCACGAAGATCTTTACGAACTAATTCAACAAATATTATATATTCTGGGAGATACCTTCACGTCTGATCACAAAGATTGATAGGAACCAATTGAACAAATTTAGAATTCTGTAGAATGCCTAAAGAGATTTCGCGGCTCGGACAGGAATGCAACTAGCTTCAATCTCCTGAGAACGTACCTCAACCGATCGATGATTAAAATTTGAACACAAACGTTAAAAAAAATATTAATCATGAACATTCAAAAACACGTCTGATCACATTGATTGATAGGAAGAAATTGAACAAATCTAGAATTCTGATACGATGGCTAAAGTGAGGCCGCGGTACGCGGCCCAGGCAGGGTGCAACAAGCTTGAAGCCCTTGACAACACACCTAATCCGATTTACTAATTATAATTTTATAATATTAACTTCTATTAATTTTTTTACTAAGCCTTACTTACCTATGTAAATTAAACGACTTTTTTACTATAGTTGCTTTATACATAAACAACATATATCACAAATGCTCAGAAAACTGATTGAGAGAAATCTAGAATTAGACGCTTTATATGCATTAGCGGCCCGAGTTTGCTTAGAAATTATATAAAACTCTCACTTCAAAGTATATAACAGCTTAATTATAAACTACTTATCTAGCCAAATCTAGAATACAGTTCGATGCCTAAAGTGCATGCGCGTAACGGGCGTGGATACAACAGGCTCGAAGCCTTTGTCAAAGCTTAATGATCAAAAAATAACTTACTGTTATGATTTATATTTTATATTTATAATTATTTACACAGCTTAAAATATTTTTAACTTTATAATATTTAATTAAGTATTACCGCTTAAATGTGTAAAAAGAAAGGTAACTCGTTTTAAAAATATAAATATACACCAAAACCCTTTTACTAGCAGTAGAACTCCTAGATAAGTAGTTTAAGAGCTTGATAAAAAATACTTTATATAGAATATAGAGCAATATTGAATTAATCGTATTCAGAAAGGCCCATAGTTTAAGTTAATTATTTGCTAAGCCTAAACTGTGTGTTATAGCACAATAACTAACAAAAGCTTAGAGAATGCAATGAATAATTATGAAAATATATCATCGAATTGGAACGAAACGCATTTAAGAAATCGACATCAATAATTTTATGACACAAAATCACTTGAACAATAAATACTCACTATAAATACGTCTGTCTGTCAGGTGTGCCTCGATCGGAAAGGAGGAATCTAGACTTCAGTGCAATGCCCTAAAATGCATGCGCGAGCCTGGATGCTATAATCCTTTGTCCCTGACAATGTATCTCAATCGATCGTGCAGTAATAAAGCGTGATATGCATTTATGATACATCATATAATATTATGCAAGTACTACTTTCTATGCATAGGCAATTTATTAGTTTATTATTATTATTAACTAGATGCGACTTGCTAAATTTCAACGATAAATATTTATAAACGATGATTTTAGCCAAAGTATGGTTCTTGTTGCTGGGTTTTCTGCACTCCCGCCATTACCACATCCAACAACCATTTTTTATCATAGATAAATGTATGGGGAGTCCATACTAGGATTCCCCATACATTTATCTTTTATATGGTATCGGGTCCAGTGCCGGATTTAACAACAGACTGAGTACGCTTAATCCTTCGACGGCAAATTTGGGACCAGAATTTACATTTCTTGCCTCGTATAAATCAAAAAGATTTTTGTGAGGCAACAAAAATACAAAGTCTTTCTCCTCTCACTTGTAAAATTAATTATTAAAATTAGGAGGGCGGCAAACTTTATAACAAAAACAGAATACACCTTGAAAATTTGTAAATCCGCCACTGATTGGTTTTATCGAACCGGATATTGCATTTTTCGAAGTCGAATTTTTATCAAATCTATCATCTGTAATTAAAGTCGTAACGGTATCTAAATAAAACTAATGACGTAAATATTTATTGAAGTCTAAACAAGTCAAAGATGGACTTGCAGGCTTCTTGAATAAAGACCCCAACCGTATACACCAAAACACCTTAATAGGTGGGTTGACAACATCGTCAAGGAAGTTGGCTCCGAATGGATACAGAGGCTATATGGCGGAAGGCTACGTCTAGAAATGGACCAAATAAAAAGGCTGATGATGAAGAAACAAGCCAATAAATAACAATTTTAATTAGAAAATGAATTCTCTTAGCGTTGATTCTATGACTGAACACGAATCTTTGCGTCCCTGATTCCCTGATTATATAAGAAATTAAGCCTGTGCTGCGGCAGTCATTTCTTAGAGGACTCAGTGTTCCTGTATCGTTTAGAGCGTGTCATGGCCTCTAAAATCTGCGCTAGACAAGGACCAGTTTGTATATCCTATGAAGACCTGAATGTTAGTTTAGCTAGCTTTTAGCCAGGAGTTCGCGCATTATGATTAAAACAATTGTCATGAGGGATGTGGTAGTTTAATTTAAAAACCACATTTTATATTATTGTATTATATTTATATATTATATCTCGTCTAAATTTAATAACGTATAAACCCTATAGTGGCCATGATTTGTGAACATGCGTTATACAACGTAGAAAAACGCTGTGGCATTTTATTATTATATATAACATATTATCGTTAAAGTACATGGGATTTATGAATAACTAAAAGCGGCGGCTAGAAAATAGGTTTCCGGTTTCCCATACAAACAAATTGAGGTAAAAATAATTAATAAATTTCAATCGCAATAACAAATCAACTGAGGGCCGCGAGGTTAAATAGGGACATCCTTTGCTTATTTGCGTCTTTGCTTACATATATATATTGTAAATCTGATGTGTTATTACTAAGTACAAATTGTTACACGTATTAAAAGCGAATAAATGTTTAGTGACAGCTTATCAGTTAAATATTGTCCCTAGACGTCTCTGACAATATTTATTTCAAATTCTCTATAAAAAAAAAACAGTCTCGTAACGCACCCATAAATATAAACTATGTCCAATTCGTTTTTAATAAAACAAAGGTCTGCAACGGTATGATGTACGAAATAAAATATTAAGTAATTAGTTACTCTCATATACACACACAAATGTAGCAGATACAAACCAACAATTACATTATTTTAATAGGGTAAGGCAGTCGACATTTTTTCTGATTAGATTTATAGTTTTGCTGTTTATGTCTTATATAATAATTTAAAATCGTGATTACTTATAACACACGTAATAACTTTTTTACAGATTGTAAATATAGTATTTTATAAAAATATAAAATATTTCAACTGAAGGAAAATTGTAGTAGGACGCAAAGCAATCAATATCTAACTCAAGTATTTTTTATAAAACATAAAACTTGTTTTTACTAAAACACTCTTTCGTCTCTTTTCGTCAAGTTGTGTTTAAACTGTGCTGTAAAGAGAGATGAAAGACGGTAACTAAAAAAGTGCAATTGGACCGATTAATTTTTTATACTTAGACATCACAAAACTTAAATAGTAAAACATATTATATACGTTTTTACTGAATTAAAAAAATCTTTTTACATATATGCACAGTGTTTGTTTTTATTTACATAGCATAAATTATTAATTGCTTTAAAATTCGCATATCGCGCTGCACAGCAAAGTTTGCAAAATTTTTTAAATAACAATTAAGGGACACAATCGATCATAATAGGTCTGGCACTCTGCTTTCTGAATCTTTTTTGGGATAGTAGGAGTAGTAGGAGGGTAAGTAGGAGATCAGCCTTCCATACCAGACACAATGTCAACTTTTTGGGTCTAGGGTAACCGGTTTCCTAACGATATTTTCCTCCAAGGTACGAGGAATTATTAAATTTGGACAAAAACGTCTATTGGCACTGCCGTGGTTTCAACCTACGACTTCAGAGGTAAGAGTCGCACGCGCAGCAAAGTTTATCATCTACAATCATAAAATATACATAAAGACCTAAAAAATGTGTTTGATTCTGTATAATCGAATAACAAAATTTTTTTTAACATATATATTTTATAGTTTAATCTCTAAAACTATTTTTTTTTTTTGGATAATAGATAGATAAATAGATACGAAATAATAACAAAATAATAGCAGTTTATTATTTCCTTCTGCGCAAGCCCGTCGTACGCAAAGCTGCACAGCTAGTTAGAAGTTATATTCGCAATAGCTTACATTTAAACGCACGCAGCCAAAACTAAGATGTTAGAACAGCTAAGCCTATATAGCCAGAAACAGTCTTCTTGTATCAGGTCCAAATTTTTACCATAGGCGTATGATTTAATACCCCAGAATGATTTAATACCCTACTGGGCATTACCAATACTTAATTCTAGGGCTTAGGAAACTTATTCAGAAGCATTTGACCAGACACAAAATAAATCGATAAAATTCAAAAATCAAAATAAATTTGTCACAAGAAAATTGTCGGTAATACATATGAGGAGGAAGTGCTAATATATTATAATAAATAAACGATATACAATATTCTGAAAGTAACTGAAGTTTACGTCGTAAATTTAACAACTTAAGCCATCAGGTATGTAATATGAAAGAGACCTTTTACAAATGATATTTACTTTTGTATTTATTTGTCAAATAATGACGACATTTAAATACTCCATTTATAATATGTAGTCATAAAACAACCTCCTGTTATTTTTTAAATGAAGATGCCAGTCAGTCAAATTAAAGTGCACTATTAAACGATAATTATAACTTGACTGAATATGTTAGCCTTTTTTGCATACATCATTATTTTTTTGTATTTCTGTAAAAACTATAAAATTATTTACATCCGATTAATAATTTTAATATATTTTATTTGTTTATACAGTTCTGTATGTCCCGACTGTTTAAGAAACAGTACGCGTTTTTAAATTAATTTCTTTTACAATTTGCTTGGTTTTATTATCTTAACGCCTAACTCACTAGCAGTAAGCAGTGTTGGCATAGTGATTTAAGCGAGTGCCTCTCAAACCCTGAGGTCGTGCGTTCAAATAACGGCTTTGCATCGATGGACTATTCTGTGTGTGCATTTAATTCTCATATACGAAAACGTCGAGATGAATCCGACATGTCTTAAGCAGAAATCCACATGTCAGGCACAGAAGACTAATGCATAAATAAAAAAATTAGATATGTCAAAATTGCAAATCTCATCTAAAGATTGCATAGTCCCAGTTTACCTCATTATTAATGCTAAACTTCGAAATATTATAACTTTAGTTTCTATCTGTTTTGTCTTATAAGTTTTTAAAAAAAGCAATACGGCTTTTAAAAAAAACGTGTTTAGTTATAAGTTTGTTACATTCCAGGAATTAATGTACACTGGACATGTAGCACTTTTAATTGTTATTGAACATTAAATAAATAATTTTTTGAAATTGAATTGAAATGCATAAATCATATCACGAAACGTATAGAACAATAAAAAACGAGATTAAGCGCTAAGTCTGACGAACGTAATGTATTGTAATGTCCCCAAAAAAGTATTGGATTTTAATATATGGGAGTCATATTCTCCTTTCTTTATATTTAGAGGTTATAGCCACATTTAATTAACTCGATATTTGAGAGTACTCACATGGAATCGGCGTGACATATTTTTCTGGATCGGTAGCGATGAGTCGTCGCCTCATTTCATTTCTACCCACACCCGGTGCTCCAACCAACACTATTGGTCGAACGAAACCCGGCCTTGGATACAATCTTGCCACTTCTTCATAGGTTGGTATCATCTCGCGGTCAAAATCATCATTCTCTTTTATATCGTAGATGATTTTCTTCACTTTAGGCGTAGATTTGCAAGGAAGAAGCGCAGTCGCGTTTGGAGTCGGCGAACAAGGTGTTTTTGGGCTACAGTCAGTGTTGCCATTTGTCGGTGAACATAGGGCTGGTTTGCCTTTAACAAAAAAAATATTATAAATCCTAAATATATATTAAATGTTTTTTATTTATCTATAATAAATTAATGCAGCAATACATTCTGAAGAGTTTATATAATTTAAAAAACATTAACGCTACAAGCCCTACAGTTTCTTTGTCTTTTGAGACTATTTCTGAATAGGCAAGTACATCACCCTATTGTGCCTGATTTATAAGATTATAAAAAAGTGTACCGTTTGTAGATTGAGGATCACTTTGCCGCTCATGTATAATACGACCTTCCTGCAAGGCCCGTGACGGTATCAAACCGGCCCTCATAACTTTATCGCCTTCTCGCCGAGCCTGCCACCTAAAACAAGGTTATAAAAACCTTGGCAATTTTAAACTAAGAAGAATTGCGTTTTTATCACTGTATATACACAGCAATAACATACATACCAGTATGCATCATCTTGAGATACAATATGCAAGATATCGCCTTTTTTGAAATTAAGACCCGCCTCCTTACAAGGAATGTATGGATCTTCATCCGAGTTATAATTAAAAAGAGCTCGCACTCTCACTTTAGACTCCCGGGACCCACCTTTGCCAAAAGAAGGCACTAGTTTGAATGTTATTGTTCCCTCAGAATTTTGCTGAAAAGTGAATATGACTATAAATACTGAACACTATACTTTAATTGTTTTTGAACCTAAATTCATTTGTAAAAAATACATTCTATCGAAAAATAGAAAAATCAAATCAAATACATAAAGTTGTATACAAGAATTGTCTCAAGGAAACTGTATATTTTTTTTTATCGAACTAAGAGCATTCGTGTACATATTTGCATTCAATCTAGATATGTAGAAAGTGTTACGTACTTTATGAATATCAATTTTAAAAAAATGTCTAATGATGCTGCATGTCCATGTTAAAGCTACTTACTAAAATATCGAGTACATCAGCGGGCGTTTTATTTTCGACACTTATACCATTCACTTCAATGACCTCATCGCCAGCATGAATGAGGCCGGATCGATCAGCGGCCCCGCCGTGCATGACGCGAGCTATTACTATTTTACCAGTCTCCTCGTCCGTTTTAATAGTGGCACCCTGAAATTTTTGAGCTAAATACTAAACATCGGTCATGAACACCACCCACAATTGAGATATTCCCTGTAACTGTAATAGAACTCGCTTTTTATATTAATCAAAATTCTATTTAACTGTCGTTAATAGCCAAAACTATATCTTTTACATAAAATTACATAAAATGTTAAAAATAAACATTACGTCAACCACTGAGGTCTAGGGCATATAGATTTCTACGAACCGATGATCGTTTTTATAAGTAGACCAGCCCTAGCCTATTAACCCGAAACAATTATTGCTTCGTCAAGAATGAACCCCACACTGTATATCCGATACACACATTATCTTATCTAAAATCATATAGTAATCGAAAACTGTGCCATTACTTGGAAGGAATAGACTTATGGAATATTATTTTGAGAATCTTCAATCTCACATCACCCATCAGACTTCCATACCCAACAAAAACTCATTACTATTTAAGCCGCTAAAACTTTTTCTTATCTTAAAACGTATTTTATATATAAAACGTAATATATCAAAGATATATTACATATGCTTATACTCTATCAGGAATTTAATATAATTTGAAATGAAATATTAATACATGCTTCAAAAAAAGATAACTAGTATAAAAATAAGATTAAAATCGATTGAACTATCTGGACAATTAACAGCAACAATACTGATTCCATTTACATATTATAAACTTTTATAATGACAACTACTAAAGTTGTGACTAAAGAAACAATTTTTATTTAGTTATTTATAATTAGCTAACATAACAACTTAGTCAATTGAACAGTAGTAAGTTATATACCAGCATATCTTAATTACTAAAATCTACTCTATAATGCTTAAAACAATAATTTTAAGGGTCAGGTACTAAAAAAAACTTCATAATAAGCAATCTGTTTAATGTTAAACATAAAGTGATGATTAACAAAATCTGACACTGGAGGGAGTTTGCAAACCACAGTACAAATTGTGCCAACCTCTAGATATAGCAGCTATAAAAAATAGAAGAAAATGTTTAAGGTGAATGAGAAATAGAGTTTACAAAAAATATGAAGGGAATAAATGATGAAAAAGCAAGAAGTAATGATAAAACTTACCACAATTGGTTCTGCACTCAGTGCTCCACCCTTTTGATAAAAGATCCAAATTGAATATTTAATTTAAGAAAGCTACAATGGTAATGAATACTGAATTCACCGTCAAACACTCTGTCCTTGAAATTTATATTTTACCAATAGATTTTAAAGTACATACAAAGAATTAATTTAAGAAGTTATAAATTACAATTACTTTTAAAATAAGAATATATTTGATTATAGAGATAGATATAGCTTTAGTTCCACATAGCTGCTATTTCTAAATGGTAACACATTACACATATTACATTTATAGGTTATGTTGAAAATAAATTTTCTTAATACAAAATAATCCTCTATTGAAAATATTAATTTTATACAGAAACAATATTATCATGAACTTTTATTTTAACTATTTATTTTTGTGTTTCATTTATATTATTTATTATTTAGTCCAAATAGTTTAAGTTTTATCAAACATTCATAAACATTCTAAGATCCCATCGAAAAAATATGCAATAAAGTTGTTTTACTTTAAAATACACTTTATAATAATAAAACAAACATCTAATGCTAAATTTAAATAAAATATAACTTACCAAGGGTTCATCACTTTTAACTAATTGTACAATTTTGACAGTTTCTTCATCCTCATCACCATCTGGAGGAATGTCTGGTAAATGTGGGTAATAATCTTTTTGAGCTACTGCATCATGTGTGCATAAAATGGCCTGTAATTAAAGGGCAGAGTGTTAGGCACTGGAATATAGTTGTATGTTACTTTCTGGATAACAAAATACTTTAAAAGATAAATCTAGCTGATATCACCATAAATTTTTCATTTAAAAAATATTAAAAATGTATTATGTTTTAGTTATCACTGAAGGCAACAAGACACTTTAGCCTTAAATGTCTATCAGGTTAAGAGAAATACATAAACTAGTTGAACAAACAAATAACCTGCAAGACCATATTACTTATTTATTGAATATTTATTTGACTTTGGAGTCTAATAGTCAATGTCTGTAATGCAGAAAAAAGCAGACGCAGACATCAGCTAAAGCAAAGCATCTTACCATAGATATTAGTAAACCAAAATTGTGTCACAAAGATACCTGAAAATGTGGTTTTTGAAGTAAACTCAGGAGCTCTTGAAATTCTTTAGAGACAGTTTTCAATTCACCAAACATTTCTAAAACTTCTAAAGTAACTTGCATGGCATTTGACAACAATGGATAAAATTTGTCATCCTTTCCTTTGGCTACTATTTTGTTATGGACTTGGACAAGAGCATGCAGTTGTTTTGATTGCAACAATTCACTAAGGAATGCTACATCTTCACCATCTGACTGTACTTCCTTTAATGATGTCAACAGTCTACTCAAGGCTAAAATTAGTAATTTTAAGTACACAAGGGATCCAAAATTTCATTTTCTTCAGATTAATATAGTATAAATTACGATACTATTTTACCCAGCTTATATTCATGATGTACAAAAATAATTAAAATTCCGAAGCAATACTCACAAGGGTCCCAATTATTATCGGTGGTATTAGGCATCATCATCGTTGAGATTTAAATTGTCGATAACATAACATATAATGAATTAAATTGTCATAAGTGGCTGAATTCAGAAAGAACTCATATCTACCTTATACATCATACTATTAACATAAGCCATTTTGAATTAAAACATAGCATCAGAATTCATTGACGAGAGTAACGAATGAAATCACTGACAAGTAAAATTACGTAGTGGTTTACACAAAGATTCAAGATACTAAAATGATTTTTATTTAATGCACTAGCTATAATTTGCATGAAGAAATAAGAGCTACAGTACAGACAAGGAGTGTAAACTGGTAAACTAAAGACTATCCATAGACTATAGAGTTAACTTGACTATACTGCTGTACGTTTCATTATCTGCTATCCTTCTAATTTTATAAACGCGAAAGTTTGCAAGGATCGTAGATAGAGTATAGAACTAGATAAGCTTCTAAAATAACAATAATAACTAAAGAGAGAAGACATTAACGTGAAATACTTAAGTGCGAGCGAAACAGAGTATCAGTTTTTCTATTGCGTATCGGGTTTTATTTGTTTACCACCGAGTCCTTGGTGGTAAACAAGTTTTCATCGCTTACTGATAAATCTGTGAAACCCTAATCAAACCCATATTTTAAGACTATATCATTATAAGAGGTGTATTTAAAGTGTAAGTCACGGTGAAGTGACGCATAATTGGCTGTAAAAGTTAAAGTGAACGAAAAGAACCAAACATAACCTTTTATCGGTAAGTAGCTTATTTTGTTACGACTCAGTAACTTTGTTCAAGAATTATTCATTCGGATGTGTATTTTGGTCAATAATAAGCAATCTTCAATGAATTAATACTTCAACACAACAACACTTCCAAACAAACGACAATCCCAAACATTTTTTTCAGTGCAAACCGACTAAATTGCGAATCAAGTTACCAACGTCAGGTAGTTGCCACACTTCGTGTCCTTTGTAAACAGTTGGATTATAATATTCGCTATCTCACACGCTGTACGCTGATGCCTGGTCTATACCATAGTCCGTCTACGGCAAGGATGGATGTTTCGATGTTTTATGTTTCTTTCAGGTAAAAACTACAGAATGGGTTTAATGAAACTTTACAATAATAATAATATAGCCAGAGACTGATCAAGATTCTAAAAAAATACATTCTATATACATTAGCGAGAGCGCTGTAAGTGATTGTTTTTGTGTGGAGTGCAAGTAACTTTTGATTACTTTTAGTGCTGAAAAAGACCTTTGCAGCTGCAGTTGGTAACTTTTAAACTCCTCTATTTTGGTATATTTTTCGAGTTTTTCACAGATTTTTGTACTGTCGATTCCTCATCTAATTTGAATACTAAAATCTTCCTTCTGCTTGTGATCCAGTACACAGTTCATTTAGTGTTTTGTCTCTGTCTAGTTGAAATATGCAGGGGATGATGCCTAGGATCTAGATCCTAGATCGTCGCGCCCTAGGCTGCAGCCTAATTAGCCTAAGGGGTAATCAGACCCTGAATATAGCTTATACTTCAGATTAACCCACGCTACAATTATAAAGATATTGTGAGAATTGTCCAAGATATCAAGTAAGTAGGAATAAATGTACCATCTAGGATCTATTTTGGCGGGCGCTGCCAAAGACCAGTGTTACTCATATGTTATGTATCATAGAAATTTTTTTCTTACATAGTCTATATCTGTAGTAGTTTTATCTATGCCACGCTAATATGAGCTACTCGAAATACTATTCATACGCAGATGAACTCAGGGGCTCCAGCTAGTACCATTCATACATTCACTTTTATAATAAATGTTTAGTATTTCTTGATATTTATTATTTTCTCTCTCCAAAGCTCCTGTTTGCAATAATTCAATACAGCTATCGCCATCTTTAATGGCTAAAGTTTCAAAAAATGTCGTCGAAACGTCCAAAATATATTTTTTTTAATTAAAATTTTCAGTTATGAATGATTTTAATTTTATCTAGCTTCTTTTTAACGAACTCGTATAATTATAATGATTTCAACTAGAGCTCATATTTTTTAGTTAAGAGTTTTAGTTTTTTAATGAATCAATGCGAGAATAAAATAATACACGCAGATAAATATGAAAATATCAAGAATGTCAGCCAATTAGAACAGGTAGGTAAATATTTATTTTCTTTCTACTTCAAAGTAGTTTTCGAAAGACTGAAATTCAAATATATTGGAACTTTAATACATTGCATGTAAGTAAGTGAAATTGTTCTTTAATTTGCAAAATACATTACGTTCCTCTGACTGCCGTTTGACTTTGTGGTCTATTCGGGTACGGTCGTGAAACGAGTACCAAATTCTGGTTGTTATAATACAAGAACTGATTGGTGCGGCCCTCAGTTCGATTGAGCGGTCGAACCAAGCAGAAGCCTTTAAAATGTAAACTCTAATGTCGAAATTAAATGGTTGATGCCAACAAACTAATCTGTGAGGCCAGTATTGCTGACGTCATTATCTTCAACAGTTTAATAACAGCTTTAATGGAATCTGGATACGGTAATTTCAGGCTTTAACGCCGACAGCAGCGGTGGGATCACATCTCCAAGAGACTTCCGGAGAGCTGATCCATACGTTACCCAACGAGTTTCGGTACGCAAATGACATGCAGAAATGGTGCAACTACACTTCAGACCAAGCAAGCTGTTACGCAGAGTACGCTACAACAAGAACGGGTATCGGTATGTTGTCATGAGATGGCTTATAAGAAGAACTGCTTCATAATTCTTAACCTAAATGTCAGCAGGCCGAGGCAGTTTAAATGTTGTGGTTGGCTGAGTAACCAATTGGAGCAATTGTTTTAACGCCATGGTAAGAGTTATTAGTTCAGTTAATAGAATTGACCGTATGGGCGGAAGATTCGTCGGAGACCGTTTTATGTGAGGAGGCCTCTACCTCTTCTACTGACGTTATCGGATCCAGGTAATTGCATTGAATTACTATAACTGATCTAATTAAAGGTGATAATTATTTTGTGTATATGCATTGATATGCTTATGATTAAAAAAAAATGTTTTTCTTATCCAATATCCTCCTAAAACGCTGGCTGGCCACCATGCGTATCCTTGACCCTGGTCTTGTTGGCTGAAACCAAGATGGGTGATGCCTTATGTGTTGGCTAAATCTCGTAATGAGTGTTGCATAGATCTCGTAATGAGTGATGCCTTATGACGTGTTGGCTAGATCTCTTCATGAGTGATGCCTTGTTTAAAGTTGTTGCAATCTAAAACAGCGCAAGGGACGCGCTGGGGTCAGTATGACCGTATCGTCGCAAATTTTTTAATTAATAAAATTAAAGTTCAACATATTTTATTTACTTTTGAGAGAAAATACAACGAACCATATTTAATTTTTACATACCATTTACATTCATATATTAAGTCACTTTGCATTTTTCCATAACGTCTACGTTCATCGAAAATTGTGTCGATCTTGCTCACATTCTTAAGTCCATTTTGCAGCTTCATATTGTAAATTTACAATAATATTGTAAAGTATTTTCTTTTATTAGGTTTATTAATGTGACAGTAGAAATACATATCATCCAGAGACAATATGACGGAATAAGGGCTACGCTGTCGACTTTGCGGTAGTGTAGCGACATGCGACAAAACTTTTCGGCACCAATATGGCTAGACCCCCAGTTTTATGTCGAACCAATATATAGGAAAAAACATGCATATTGGGTAAAGAAATAATTACTTACTAATTAACTGTACTTAATACATACAGTTTATAACGCTGTGTATCGCTTTTATAGAATGTTATCAAGTAGAACCAATCTCTCAATAAATCCGACAATCAAATATACACAATATATTATATATTTGTATTTGTGATAAAAACGTTTAACATATTTGTAGGCACATAAACTAAAACAACTAAATAAATATAGAGTGTGGAAGGATGCCATCCGTATTTCGTATAACCTCCACTCGCTTATATTAGCGGTTGTTGGTGGTCACTAACTATAAAATATTAAGAAAATAATGTATGCAAGATATTAGTTTCGTTCGTTAAATAAAGCAGAATAATTTTATAATACACATAAAAGATTTTATTCAATTCGTACTAATTAATTTATTTATTTATTACATAAATACATAATATTAAACACATAATATAAACAATATTGCTACTGTGAATTCACTGCGAACATACAAATATGTCGATAGTGTCGGAGACAGCATGCAGTAGGCGTAACGTTCTGGATAACGGGGATCTGTGCAACAGACTGGTTCTTGCCCATTAAATGCATATTAAAACAATCATTTGATTTAGAAACTATTAAATTAGCGTGGTTGCATCTGTATCTTGTCGCAGTTTCAATCTGTTACGGGTTACTAGTTATGTATGGTTACAAATCAACATGCGCAGTAGCTTAAAATTTAAAGACGGCGCAATGCTTTGAATGGGATATATATTATACTAATGGCGATATTATTTTGTGATATTTGAACAATCTGTTTTAAGAAGAAATGTAATAAAGGAATTATTGATCAAAGTATCACAGCGACTCAAATCACTGTTTTCAAAATAAAGGTAAGACAAATTGTCCTTATTGACTAGTATAGACATAATGCCGGCATTTTCTATGTATCTATTTGACATCTTTCCAAATCCAAATCGGTTATCGGGTCCCAAAATATGGCGCTGTGAATCGATCCGCAAAAATAAATAATATATGCTTTATCTATGTATTGTAGCATGTTATATATAATTAATAAAGTTAGTAAAAAGAGATGTCGCTAATTTATTATCTGTGTATTAGGACCTATGTATTTATATAATATAATATACAGTATAGATAGTGTGACAGACAAGGTGACAGTCCAACAAAATACTGCGAATTCTGTTTGAAATTTGGACAAATTATTAATAATTAATAGAATGTGATTATTAATTTTCTTATATTTTTCGGTCTCCAGTTTTTAATTAAATTTTTGTCCGGTATTGGTATTATGTAGTGACCGCTATCTAGTAGTGATACTGACTTCGAGCACTGTATACTTCTTAAACGACGAAGCACAAACCTAGTGGTAAAGTACGAATATCTTTTAGATGAGGTTTAACTAAATTTTATATGTTTAAAATTATTCTTATAGGTTCTAAAAACATATTGTGTCTATTATACTTATTTACTTATACCTATATAAGGAGTCAGCAGATTGCAGCAAATTAAAATAATATTAATTAAAATGCAATAACAATAACTATTAGTTAAAAGTAACATTTTGATTGTTGAACTTATTCAACATATTGTCTAAAATATACATATATTTATTTCTCTAAAGTTTGGCTACAGAGTTTGCTTATGTACCAATTCCTTACAACAAGAAATTCTAAAAGGAATAAAATGTCCCTATTATATACACAACCACCCATCTCCAGAAAGTTTCTATAACATTTTTTTTTACATTATGTAACCTTGTATCCTTAGGTATGCATGTAGGTATCTTATTTTTTGTTTGAATTATTTGATGTATGATGATGTCATATTTTAGTATGAAGTTGTAACATCTGAATGCAAATGAATTGAATACAAGTAATATTAATGATTAGTATGTTTAAACTATATGCCTTTTTACTACCAATCAAGTCAATTGATTATCTTCATATTTTTTCTTTCTCAATTTATTGATTTGTAAATTTAATGAAATTTCAATTATGATTTCGTTTGTAATTTAATAAAATCTCTTATAATATTTGGTCTAAAACCAACCAACCAACCAATATTATCAGTTATATTATATATGAAAATATATATACCTTTGTATTATATATGAAATTATATTAGAAATAAAAGTTAAAGATACCATTTGTTGAAACCAACATTATATCTATGAAGAAAATTAGACATAGTATATATATATTGTAGTGTTAATTTATAAGTTCTAATAAATAATTTAATAGTTAATTTACCTAAAGTGTTATGTGTTAATAGTATTAGTACTATCTTATTCTCCTGATATGTATTATATTATAGACATATATTAGATGAAAAGTAATTTACATTGGATTGCAATTTAACTGGGAAGTCAGGTGTTGTGTATTAGGTTAATTTATAAGCAGAACCTGTTATCATTTGCTGGATACTACCTTGGTGTAGATGTTCTATATTCATTTTCCTAGCACACCAAAATGTGTTTGTGACCATTATTTTGTTGAGGTGGTATTTTATATCTCCCAAGATAGTCATTAAAATATAAGATGTTTTTCTATTCAACAGTTTTGCACTGTGACATTATAATGTTTAATTTTTAAACAAATTTACATAGCATAACAACCCAATCCTTAAGATAGATGTATGTTGACATGACTTGAGCGCATGCAACTGAGGCATTAAAAAGAAGTGTTTTTTGTTCTTATCTTTGCTCCACAGTTACTAGAATGATGTTAAAAAGACTTTCTAAAAAAATGAACTTCCAACAAAAATGAAACATTTCTTCCTGAGATATGGCTATATTTTATAGAACTAGACTTGCTCCTGACTTAAAACTTCTCTGGCTTTACTCTACTTATTGAAATTCTAAATTACATTCATTACATTTTATTTACAGAATTTTTGATGAATCTATTTATTCAGACATTAAATTGGTGAGCAGAATAACCCACATCTTCGTTTTAAAAGTGAAATTGTACACATTTCATATGTCTGAAGTAGTAACATTCCAAGAACCCAGTAAACTACTATGGATGAAATCTGCACGTCATCTGATTTAGTAAAAGATTCGCAGGAAATTATTTTTAATACCGCAAATGATCTAGACATACACAATGATTTTGAGTATTATGACTCTGAAGATTCTTTTTATCAAACATCACAATCAACTTCAGTCTTAAATATAACATCTGCGGATGATTCTGTGTTAAATGTAAATGAAGAATACGTTAATCCAACAATAATGAATAAAAAACCAAGTGACATTTCAGAAATAAAGACTGACTTTGTTGCAGTCATTGAACCAGTATTTTATGCCTCAACACCAAATAATTCTATTTTATCAGTGAACAGAAATAATGTCCATGACCATCATAGGAATGAAGTATTGACTACAGCACAAGAGGCTTCTGCCAATGTAATAATTACTCAACATGACTCTTCCCGGTTAAACGCCAGTGAAGAAGTTAAATCTTTGGAAAAAATGGAAGACTATCCTTTGACAACTAAGAACGTAACAAGTAATACTACTAATTGTGTCGTAAATACGACTTCTGACAAAAGATTTGCGGAGCTAAAAATTGATAGTAGTGATGATGATTGTAACACTAAAAGCCAAATGTCCATCGATTCGGGAAATGAAAGGTCGAGCCATAAGTATTTTATCGATTTGTCAAGTTTACCTGATTCGTTACCACCTAAAAAATCAAATGAGTTAGAGAATGTGCATGAAAAAAGTAAGATTTTCAACATATTTGTCGATTTAGGTGATAAGGCACCAGTAAAGGAGATGCCCAGTAGACTATCATCCGCATTGAACGTAAAAAAACAAATCGATAAAAGTCAAGCAGCTCAAGAAAAACCGAGTAAAATTTCTAAAATATTGAATGCTGAAAAACGCCAGACTACATCGGTCGAAAAAACCACATTGTGTAACAAATCTACACTGTCGGAGTTTGAAGCAATAGAAGCTTTATGTAACGATCCAAATATAAGTCTTAATGAAATAATTCATATACCAAAAACAAAAAAGAATAAAAATGAGAAAACAAGTTTATCTCAAGAACCATTTCGAAACCAAAGTGAGCAAAGCGAATCTGCAGTATGTAAAGAAGAAGTTTTTCAGAAGGCCGATTCTTACGTAAAATTATCCGACTTGGATAATCCAGTGTCACAAACAGATTTATCTGCACGTCATGAAACAGCAAATGACGCCCGAATGACTAGATCTATTCCAGACAATAACTGGAGAAAACAATATCAGTCTACCTGTGTATCGATAGGATTGCTAAGTTCTTTTCACTCTGAGAACGCATTGAGCTTAAATAGACTCTTTCCAAATTTAAAGAATGATATCAGTAGAAGTATGCCCGGGTCTTTGTCAGCTAGAACGTCGTTATTAAAGTCTGGTATAGTTCCAAGTCCCGGGGAGACTGACGAGCATAATATGACATCGGATGTTTCGGAAATTAGCAGTGTCCAAAGCAGTACATGCCGCTCTATTGTTGGTAAGATTATATTTTCTTAATTGTTTATTATATTTTGTTTTGCAATTTTGGCTTAGATAATCCAACGTGCGCCTCTTAACCTTCAAAGTTCGTGTGTTCTAATCACGGCTATGCACCAATAGATTTTTCTTTTTAAGTGTGCATCTAACTTCGGTGACGGAATTCACGATGAAACCGCAATGCCTTAGATCCAATAAATCGACGGCGGTCAGGCACAGAAAGCTTATCAAGTACTGACTTATTATAAAAAATAAATGATCACGAAATAGTTACAGAAATCTGAGCCATCGTAACATATTTTGGCTCCAGTGGTATTTAAAATTATATGTTACTTAGAACTTTTATAATTTATAATTTACCATCACTTTTTTACCGTAGAGTATACACCATATTGTTGTTCGTTAATAGAATCTAGACTAGGATTGGAGATTTAGTACAAAAACACCAACATAGGACTTCAGACACCTCTTTTTCGAACTCTTCGCGATTTTAACGGATTGAACAGTAGGATATATTCGGTAGTGGGTTGACCTGTTTTGAAGAAAGCATTGTTAAGTGTCTATCTCCAACCCAAATGCTGGAAGTTTTTTATGCTTAACAATTTCTGGTATTTTAATTTTTTTTCTTGTATATATTTTAATTGTATTTTTAATTTGTCATACATTTTTTACAACAATGGTAGTAACACATATCGCAGATTTAGTACTAGTTTGACGTGGTTAATTTAAATAAATAAATAGAGTAATGTAGGCGATTGTGACTGAAGTATTTTTATTCTATTAACATGAATCTGTTTTAGTATAAAATATTTTTATTTTTCAGAAAGTACAACCGAAGAGTCAAGTCACGTAGCAAATTTGATTGTCAATTGTCAGTCCCGTTTAGGGCAAGATTTGCTTCGAATGTTCATAGAGGAAATAGCGCCGGACGTTATAGTAGAAGTTGCAGGAAAACGTATTAAGGCGCATAAATGTATTTTATCTTCCCGGTATGTTTAGTTATTGAGTTTACATAATTAAAAATAATATTTTAGTCCAAGGAAGGTAGGTGCAGAACTAATCATAGTCTAAAAATATGCTAAATTACCTCGAAGATAGCATCAACGAATACAATAAATATGTTGCCTATGACAAAAATATTTCTAGTTTGTATATAAAGTTGATTTTATTTGTTCCGTCGCTTCTACACTTTTTGTAACAGTTCATGTGTAATAACCAATTAATAACATTATATGTAATTGATTGTAGGCTTATTTATTTTTATATCTTTTCACATTTTTACTGCTCATCGGCCGTGTGTTTATTGTACATATAAGTATAACACTTTTTTTATTATTTTTGTCTACTTTTCTCTCTTGTCGCATTAACATATGCATTGTCCAACCCCGTTTCACTTTCAATTGTTTTATTTTGTATACACGTTTTCTCAATTATTTTATTGTGTAGATTTTGTATTATTTTTGTTTGCATTCTTGATATTTTCTATCAACCAAAATAAATTAAATAATATGCATTTAAATTTAAATATCCTGTTCTTTGTTGAACAGTATTGCTTTTTTGACGCCAACTTTATGTAAAAGGTAGGAAAGTACACAACAGTTAATGTGGTATTCTTTTGCAGGTGTCAATATTTCGCTCGTATGCTTAGTGGAGGGTGGGTCGAAAGTGCTGGGAATGTCATTACTTTATCGTTGTAAGTAACTAGCAATTTCATTTTACGTTGTTTATTTAAAGTCAGATGCTAATCATTTGTATTTTTTGGTGATTTCATGGGATAGTTTGTTCTCCTTTTGTTTCTTTTACTTTCTCTTATTTATTTATCTTGCTAATTCATAATGAAATTTAAACGTTTTTTTCATATTTAATTTATGAAATTGTTTTTTTTTTATTATGATGTAATATGTATCTTGAAATGGGATATTTTTTGTGTTTAATTCGTATATGGGTTTGTGAGAGATTTTTATTAATTAATTGTAATATTCTATTGTTTTTGATAATTTTGGGCTTTTTTTCTCGAAGAAATCCTGAATTTGATTTTATTTGTCATCGAATAGATTTCAGTCCCAACTCCTGTGGACCCCATTAGGAGAATTTTCAATGCAAATTCTAAATACCTCGATTCCATAGACATTGATGTCATTAACTGCTTGAGACATTAAACGCACGTTTGTAATATCTGTTTTCAGATTTTCCTTTGAGGCCGTTCATTTTGTGTTGTGCCACATATATTCGGGGACGTCTGATCTTCCTGACAGTATACGCATTGTTGAATTAGCAGCTATGGCGGATATGTTGGGATTAGAGGGACTCAAGGAAGCAATTATGGTCAAGCTTAAAGTCACTTATTGTCATAATTTCCATACGGTTAGTGTGATATATATATTTATATGTTCAGCTTAGGTTAAAATTTTAAACAATTGAGCAGTTTTGTCCTAGTTGCATTTGCGTACGACTTATCCCTGAGGTTGTAAATTCGAACTCTGTTCATTGTCTATGTGCGCATTTGACACTCGCTCGTAGTGAAGAAAAACACGGAAACGCTTGATATTTGTTTATATGACTGCGTTGTGTCGAGTGCTGGAAATTATGAATGCTTAATTTGAATATTTAAATATACTAAAACGTAACAGAATTAAAAAAAACTATTTGTGTTTGTTCTATATTCACTGGTAAGTTGAAGTTTGAAACATATCTAGTTTATTACCTAGTCTCGGCTAATGACAAGCAAGGCAATCTAGCGTATGTACTTTAAGTAGGCAAAACCATTAAAACTACTGCGCAACTAATGACAGTGGCCAATATATTTGTCGAATGGCGCAATATTGACACATTTAGTTTGAATGTAAATGGTCTACAGACTTGTCAAATCATTCAGAACCATTCGTCGTACCGTCTATAGTCAAATGGACCATACATGCCAACGTCTTTTGTTGTTTATTGTTTACTAGTGACCCGCCCCAGCTCCGCACGGTTGCAATGCTGATGAAAAGCAGGTTTTTATTATGTATTGTTATTTCCGTCGCTGGAAAGCTCCGATAATATACGCGTTCGATCGCTGCTAAATAAGCTGTAATGGGCTGTATAGATCTATATTAAATGAACAATGTATTCAAGGTATTTAATTGGTTAAGGATTAATACTGTATTGGTTAAAATCGCTTCGAAAATTAGCCATTCTTTGTAGTAAAAAGTAAATGACAAAAAAAAGTTATTATGGGTTATCCATAAGAGATAGACATATACCATCACGGACTTTTCTGTAGACCTTTTCAATGTGTACAATACTTAGTACATTGTTTTGATAAAACTCGTAGGATTCAGCCTGCGTTTGCAGTGTAAGCGGAAAAAATGTAATAATTTACGACATCACATTAGAAACCTCAAAAATAACAGTACTTCTCCACTATATAATGGATGTTACTGGTATCACTCTATCTATTTTTAAAAAAAAACCGCATCAAAATCCGTTGCGTAGTTTCAAAGATTTTAGCATACAAAGGGACAGAGATAGCGACTTTGTTTTATACTATGTAGTGATGTGTAGCATGTGACTTGTTTGTATTTCAGCCGTGCTTAATTTGTATTGTGGGCGTCGTCGAGTGCTTACCGCTATCGGCTGTGTATGGCTTGGACGATCTGTACCGCAAAATCTTAAGATGGATGACAAAACATTTCGCAACCATTTGGCCGACGAAACCGTTCGCTACATTACCAAAGGAGCTCTTAGAAAAATGTTACCAAGAGCATGTTGTCAATTTGTCAATTGATAATTTTCTCGACACGGTGTATGGATGCGGAAGCATAGGTGAGCATATCAGGATTTAAGGCCTTTCCGAAATATTTTGCACTTTTGACTCGTAAATTCTTAGCTACTTGATACTAGGTTACTACTAGAACAGGTATTGGTTCAACGATCACTTTATGATTATGTATATCGTGAACTGGTTTATAGGCTTATTAATATCCAGGCCAAAGTGTTTTTTTTTAAATTCATTTGTGTTAAATTATATATAGCAAAAGAAACGATTATATATTATATGTAAATACAGCCAAAGATGAACTAAGAAGGGAAAAATCTTTAAAACATTAAACTTACTAATACCTTATTCGGCTGTGTTTGAAGGTATAAAGTAAGGGTAAGTACGTGAAGTATATGTGGAGAATGCTCATGATGCAAGTGATAGCTTAAACAATCCAAGGCCTAAATATCAGTCGTTGTATGTCCGGACTGAAACTGATTTCTTTCTTTGCATAGTCGGCGTTTTTTTTATAGAGGTGCAAAAGGGTAGGAGGCTCACCTGATGTTAAGTGATACCGCCGCCCATGGACACTGTCAATGCCAGAGGGCTCGCGAGTGCGTTGTCGGCCTTTTAAGATTTGGTACGCTCTTTTCTTGAAGGACCCTAAGTCGAATTGGTTCGAAATACCACAAAATGGTGGTGCGCGGCTAAAACTACCTTAAAAAACGCACAGTTGTGGAACCGCGGACGTGATGTAAGGAACGTGAAAATTTCTAATTGCGAGCTACAATTATTTAATTTTTAATCTGAAATGATGTCATGTACCATTGTATCGTATTCTTTTCATATCTTTGATCTGGATATTTCTTCGTTGACTACGTTATATCCATTTAAATGTTTGTTTAATTATTGATCATCATCTCGTTGTGTTGAGGCTGAAGTCGTAATCTTTTTATCTTCTAGTTGGTAGACTGGAAAATACAAAATGGGCTGAAAAAGTGGCTCAAATGTGCCGACGTTTGGTCAACGCAGCCGCGCATTTTGCTGCACCGAAACTAGTTCAAATCCTCGAATTAATCGCCACCGTTCCAAACGACTCAGCTCCGTTAGCAAAGCAGGCTTTAAAAGACTGTTTAACAGCAGCTATAGAATGGGCTCCACCAGGAGAAACCTGCAAAGCATACGCCTTTCTATCAAACTTAGTTAAAGTAATTCGATCAAAGGCAGATCTGATATTAAATCATACCGGGAAGGTCGCAGATCCTGATAATTTATTGTACACAAATGCGAATAATTGGCGTTTGCAGTGTGAGAATACATTGGTCAGAGCCGCACCGCGCGTCGTTAGTACTCAAGCATTTAAAGATTTACCATCGGAGTTAAGGAAGCGGCTGAGAGAACTTGGGTGTATTGTGTATGGTCATCAAGCGAACCCTACATTCTCACCCATTCCAGGAAGATATACCAAAAGCATGTGTCAAACTAAACCTTGTGAAGATGCAATAAAAAGCCTTAATATGGAACACGTGCGAAAGTCGTTCGTTCCCTACAAAGCAAAACCCTACACGGTAACCACAGAGAAAGTAAAGTGTGAGCGAGAAAAGAAAAAGCCGATTGTAGTACGGACGACGCGGGCGCAAGAAAAACGCGCTATATACAATATGTCGAAGACGGGACCTACGAAATCGACTTCACAAAATCCGTCAGCGAAAACACCGCGTTACCTTGACCCGAATTCGTGTAAAGATACAAAGATTCCGCAAAAGAATTTTATTAATAAAGTTATGTCATCTACCGAGAGCTCCCGTAACTCGAGTCCCGTGCTTAAGAGGAATGAGAAGAAGCAAGCTAAAGCTATGTCCGAAGATAGCCTCGCAACGACGTCGAGGCCGAGAACTGCAGAACCATCGACGGATTCACTAAGCGAGTCGCAAAGTAACAAGTACGGCACCTACACTAAAACAAAACACGCTCTAAAAGGATCTATCGAATGTAAGTGTGTGTTTGCTTTAAGTGTGTTTTAATAATACATTAAAATTGATTTAGACTTCATGTGCATCATGCTCATCATGCATCGATGGGAAAATACAGTATTTTTACGGTTTCAAATTTCTGTATCAGTTTCGTGACTTTAATTTCTTGATAAATGGCAAGCAGATGATCAGCCTTGTACGCCTGACACACGCCATCGATTAATAGGCCCTAAGTCTTGCGGGTTTCCTCACTATGTTTTCTTTCGCCACCGAATCTAAATGCCCATAGACAGAATGGACAGGCATTGTGCACAGGCGTGATTTGATCGCACGGTCCTAGACTGTTAACGTTAATAATCTACAGTATAATAAGTAATAGTCTCGTGGCTATAATTAAATTATCGTTCTTGCCATGGTTATTAATCAGTTGCATTATTTATATCATTTTATTGCCAAATAACCCTTGTCTTCTTTTTTCTTTGACATACGAATAAGAGTGAATTGCCACACGAATACCCCATTTTTGTAATGTTTTTTGCGCTTGATGTGTGGTCTAAAACTTTAGACCACACATCAAGCGCAGGACAAAACACAGGTTTGATGAGTCTTGCATTCTTTTTTACAGCAGTAACGACGCAATATAGCATAACGTCTAATAGACACACGAGTACAAAAATTCCTTTATATTCTCATGCTGGCTCCAAAACTGAGAGCCAATGTCGTCGTCAGATTGCTCAAAATGAACCGAAAACAAATAAAACACAATCCAGTAGGATGTCAACAAATATACCTAAACCGAAGATAGCATTCCCTGGTTCCCTCATGATGGCTACTAAAGCCAGTTCGGCTAAAATAGTGACGAAAGTTGTGAAGGAACCCGTCAAAACGAAGAAGGTGCCTAAAAAAGCAAAGGATGTGGAATCAAGGCCAATAGGAAGATCAGGGACGTTCTTAAAGGATGAACCGACCTTCAGTGAAGAATCAAGGTTAATGAGCAAATAATTTTATTTTCGTCCTAGCGTTATGCTAAGCCATTATATACTTAAAATTATTTTTAAAATGAGTTTTACCGTGTAATGCACACGCATAATAAAATCATTTGTCCGTAAAACATCATTCAGTCGCATTTCCTGTATTAAGTTAGTTAAGGACGTATTTTTTCACACCTATAAAACTTTTATGGTTATGAAAATAAACTATTCCTGAGTGGTTTATGTGTTGATTAACGCTTCAGGCTTGAATTAATCTTATTGGTTTTCGTTTTTAAGACCGAAGCAAGGACAGCTATAAAAAACATAAATAGTCTTATCCCTTTATTTTCATTTTTTAGTGATATTATAGATAATGCGTTAAGAATGACTAGTCTCGAGACTTCGTTAATTAGTCATAGTTTTAAATGTATTTACGACATTACCATTTTATGTCTATTTCTTGACATTCCAGATAAGTTCGACGTAAATATAAGTTGTTGACAAATATTTTTATTTTTTATTTTATATACTCTTTATTGTATTTAATTTATCGAATTGGCACTTTTTTCTTCACTTTTGTTTCATAGCATATATTTTATAAGAGATTCTATAAGCTTACGTATGTTAATTATACGTTAAGGTGTTTATTGACATTGTATTTTAAGATGGTTAACTTAATATTAAGTGATAAATTTATAGACTTTCTTGACATTTAGTTTTTTTTCTGGTTACATTTTCTTTATTGGTTTAAAATTATAGTAAAGTATTTGTATCGACACTTCAAGCTTGACATTTTATTTAACTTTACGATAACATTGTATGTTGGTACTTTGATATTCTTGACACGTATCGCCATAGGTAATTTGTAAAAATAAAGGCTGGCCCTGAGTTAATGCTGATTCGTTACAAAGGATGATTACACCTATGTAAGAAATTGTAGGAACTTATATCAAGTACTTAAAATTAAAAGTATCATTGTTGTTTTTTAGTTTTTATTGTAAGTATAGTTTTTTTTTAGATTTACTTTTAAAATGATCTCAAGGATGCACAGTATTTAATTGTTTGTTCAAGCATCAGCCATTTTTAGAGACTATTATTTTTCTATATTAATGAAGTACGCTAAGCTAAGCTCTAGATATTGTGATGTTTATTCGAAGACTAAAGCAATCGACTTTAACCTGAAAGGGGTTATCAATACAACCTATAAGTATTCTGTGTTGCATTTCTGCAATTTTTATTTACTACTACTTTAACTTTTAGTATTGATTATATAGTTAAATGTACAATAGTTAGATGTTTTGCTTCATGTTCAGTCTCGAATAAAAAACGTAAACATGTTATTGTAATTTTTATTTTTAAACAATATAAATAAATTTTCAATCGCATTTTGGTTTTATTCGTATAAGTTTATTAAATAAATTCGATATTGTAGTTCGTTCTTTTGGGTATCGTAGTACTAACAAACTTATTTTTTATCTGTTAGTACTAATATTTATTGTTTTAATATTTCAAGTGAAGTATGGCGTAATTGTTGCAGTTCCTTAAAAACTTGGCTAACAAAAACTGGTGAAGTGTTTCTTAGCAGTTATTCTTGCCCGATCAACGCCCTTGATATGGGAACCGTTGAAACTTATATTTATATCTTTCTTTTTTTTAATTATTGACGTCAATAAGTGTACATAGTTACTTATATATATGATTAAATAAATTTTGTTATCATTAACAATCATTATTGTTCGACTTAAAAGTACGTAAGTTAATAAGAAAATCCATTTAACTCGTTCCTTTCGAAATAGCGAACTCTTTTCCAAACAACTAATGACCTTCATATTATAAAAGGCCAAACGAAACACTAATCAAGAAGACGTCAGTACCTACGTGGTTTATAACAATATATTTTTTTACTCATGATAACAAGATTACTCATACTCGTAATATGTAGAATCTTACATGCTTATTAATAGCGACATCCGCACATAGTTGGATGCGTATAATGATCCATTTTACTGTACATAAGGAGATATTTAATGAAGTCTTTGTTTCTCAGATTTTAAATTGCTTACAAAAAAATCAAATACTCAAAAAAAATTTATTACTTTTTAATAATAAATTAATAATATATAATTTTTATATTTACAGTTGCTATACATTTTCCTAAAACTTTTCATTCCTGGGCTTACCGGATTCCACCCAGCTGCTCTAACTAGGTCATCGGCCTAACGCCGCTGCGGCCGTCTCAAACCTCCTCCACTCCACCTATTGTCTTTAGCTCTTGTGGCAAGCCCGGCCCACTTAGCCTACTAGTCAATTCAACTAAATCGATAACATTAGTTATATTTCTAATATGTATGTGTTTCGTCTTGCGCTTGATATTTAACGTACTTCTGTTATTATCTCTTAGAAAAATATTTTGTAATGACTTTCGTAAATAATTTTATTTAGACACTATTAGTTTGGAAATTGTACTTCAGTGGGCAGCAGGTTTGCACACAGTGGTGCTGCGCGAGAAAAACCGCCTTAAAAACGCTCAATAAAAACAATAAAACTTATGAAATGGTAAGAATAGGGTAATGGTATTACTTTCAGCTATATAATAAAAAATCGTGAGTGTTTAAACACTATATTTGACAATCGGCGATCTTCTATACTAGACTTACCATATTTTACCCTAATTAATGTCTCTATTTATTATTTAAACATCGTTAAATGTTGCTGCCGTATTAAGAATTTTCTTAAGATAACCTCTAAGTCGTCAAGTTAACTCAAACTGGCAAGAATAAAAATACTATAAGGGTTCACTTAATCTAGATCATAATTAAGACCAGCAATTACTGACAGTTAAGTCTGCTATTTAAACTAATAGATTACTAGAATGAAGAGCAATTCATCCAAGCAAATAAATAAGTAGTCATAAATTAAGTCTTTTATTGAGAAAACGATACAATATAGCATAATATAACAATACCACACGGAAATTTTATTTTTTATTGTAGTTACTTAAAGATAAACCTAAGAATTTATTACTTAATCGTTATCAATCCAAATAACCTTACCCAACATAATATCCACGACATATTCCCAAGCGGTATTATAATTTTTTGAGAATACAATGATAATATTTGCCAATGAATCCATACTTTATAATATGGCTGCTTATAATCATTCCAAACTAGATATATAACTGATCTTACGATTTATTTTTAATTTGCTACACCGCAGAACTTCTCTACATGGTATGAATAGTTATTCGACCGACCATTACATTCAAAGCCATAATGCATTTATCACACATTCAGGCAACAAACTATAACTACATAATAAGAATCATTTTAAATATACATATATATATGTGTGTTGCATATCGATTCTTGACATAACCAATATAATTTAGGTAATAATACAGAAACGACGTAATAGTAAAACGTTCAAACATTCATGCAAGTAAATGTCGTGTGTTTTTACAGCATATATTAATCTAAGTGCTTACTAATTTTCTCTATAGCAATATCATTCACAAGATAAGCTGTTACGGAACTGTTTGTACAGGCAGTGGCATTATTAATAACTATTGTACTTGTTCGTATGACTATTAGACGTTAGTAACAAAACTAAGGACAAATGCGATATATTTTAAGATGACTGCATATTTAGTATTAGTAACGCTCGTGACCACTACAATTTCCCTTTCCTTCACCAATTTATCTACTGGGAAACGAGTAATGGTTGCATAGACTAGCCAATATTTTGGCATTTCTTAAATGTAGGCAACACAGAATAACGTTGGTTGTATTTAAATTTTATGACATTTTGCCAAGTGACTAGCCACATCAAATCTTCGGAAACCCTCGACACAATATTTAACACGGAAGCCCTTAATCCGCGGCTTCTTCCTTAACACTTCAGAACACGTAAGCAAAACAATAAGTTTAATACGTTTATTAATAATAAACACTAGTTATCATAGAAAATATTTTGTTAACAATTACAAAGCCAGCTGTTTGGCAAATGCCCTAAGTTGCAAATTACATATAGTGCAATACTATATATAACAGCAAAATTTAACTTATTTTTTAGCCAGGGGCCAGTTGAAATAAAAAACTCAGGAGGAGTTATTGAAGTTACAAACGATTCAGAAATATATAAAATTATGTAATTTCTTTTAACATGAATCAAATGTATCGACAATTTTTATACAAGAATTTAAACTATTACATCAATTTAAAAATTTATTATCTATATAATATTTTTTTAAATGCCATCGTTTTAAAAAACGTTAATTGATGGGAACAACCTTGTAAGGGCCTACACGACATAACTTTGGCTTGACAAACAACAAATTTGACAACAAAAACACTTAGCTGTCATATTTGTTACTAAAAATGTTAAACAGAATTAATTCGTATATTTGGTGTCGCTATCGATTGATCTATCTATCCCGATATGATGCAGACGGTTCGCTAAGCTAGAAGTAAAATTTGAGTGAGACAAGACAACATTTATAACGCTACACAGAAATATCGCAAAAAATTCATCTTGTTGCAACATATATCCAGCCAAAGCTCCACTTGCACTCCTCTTAAACGGTGACGAATTAGACAATACATAGAATACTAGGAATAAGAGTTGTAGTTATATACCATAGGAATCATACTATATTAGGTATTCACAAATGAGATAAAACATTTAACACTGTCTTTCTCACACAAGTTTCAAAATTAATCGAAATTTACGTCCTCGTTCTTCTGTTTAATGTTAATAAACATTATTGCAGATTGCAATTAACCATTTTTCCTCAACTCATACGAAGGCACTTTTATCTATATTAGATTTATTACAATAATAATCAAGCGACAGCGACATCTTTCTCATTAAAGGACTAATATTATAGTGAGGTGAGCTTGTCGTTGTGTGAGTTAATACAACATTAAAATTTTGTACATCAAATTTAGTGTGACTGACAATCGTAGGTAACTAATACTTCAGTGTTAGTTAAAGGTTGATTTCTTTAGCAGGGAATCAATTTTATATTTTGAAGACTTTTATTGAGGCTGACTGTAAATAAATGGAAGACATGTTTGGTTTAGACTCATATCACAATGCATATGACTGGTAAAAATATTCATAAGGATTAAATAATTGTTTTAGTCTATAGTATATGGAAGTACTATAAATATTTAAGAGCTTCCCTCATTAAAACAGAAAAACACCATACTTTTATAGAGATCAAAATCTTTAACTAAAAATATTAAGGGACTCAATTCCTACTTGCAAAGAATAATTTAGAATAATGCCAATAGAAGTATGCTGGCTTGCCACTAAATGTTTATTAATTGCATGGACATATTGAAAAGTCTTGGAATAGTGCACTGAAATATAAATTTTGCAAGATGCTTCTTAATCCACAACATTCTTACATAGTTAGCCGTGGAGAAGAGCAATGAAAATATGAGTTTTAATATTATGAAATAACTGAAATAAAACACTTTAGTGTTTAGTTGTGCATTATTTATTAAAGGATTATTAATAAGATGTATTTATTTAAAAATAATAAAGTCAAATGTCTATTTCCTATGGGTTTTTAATATACATTACTTTCCTCCACAGCTTGCAGTTTGACATACATACATGTTTGAATAGTCAAGTAATAATGTGTGCACAATTTGATTTACATAATCATGAATGCAAGTTACATTGGACAATAGTATCAACATTAATAAATATGCCCTAAAATAAAAACATAATTATAATTTAATTAACATTAAAAACAAAACATATTACCGGAAACTTCTTACATTATTCAAACAAGACACTGATTAAGTGAAGACGCGGTCATGGCTGCAAATAATATATTATAAAACGAAACATTTAGTCGCATTTTAACCTCTCGACAAGCCCACCATTCAAACTAACTCGTTCTAATTCAGACGATGATGATCAAAATCACACACAAATAGAAACACAACATCCAATACGTGTAACGCGCAATGAGTTCAACGAATGCGGCACTGAAGCGGAAGTTTGCAAGATCGAAGCTGCCTTGTAATGTGGGCGTGTCTGTGGGGGTTAATCCGCGGAATGGGGGGGCTATTATTCACATGAAAAACTTGCCAATAATGATTCCCAAAAGAGCCATAGCCAGGGTGATACCTAACCATGGTACAGAGAACTGTTCCTTCCTTTCAGGGCCGTATGAGTGGCCACGTTGAGCCATGTGCTCGCCTCCTACTTGTTGATGCAAACGCAGAAGCTCCTCCTGTAAATTTAGTATCGAAAATCAGTCTCGATCGTCATCGTCTTCTTTATGTCATAAATATTAATAACATGTATTTTAATCGCAAATAGCCAGTAAAAACAGCAGTTTAAAATCGCTATGCAACAAATTGTTTAATCATTAGAGTTTAGTTACACATATTCATCTAAAAGAATAAGTTTTCATATCACACAATAATTTATACTTAATGAAAGGGTACTGCAGACTTCAATCATGCTACATGCTCTTCATACTTCATAGCCTTTGCATAATACTAGTTGTAACGAAATTATGACATGGCACCAATAGTTCCAAGGAAATCTTATTTTATTTATATTAACCAATGAACCATGTTGATAAATTTCAATGTAGGGTAGGTAAAGAAATTATCAAATGTACTTTCTGCAGACGTAATCGCGGGCTTAAGTAGAATAATTAGCCAAGCTTAGATACATTAATTAAGATTCGCTTCAGCAATTATACAGTAACATATGATAGGTTGGCAGACAGCAACTTTTTTGTTCACAGAAGTTGATAACAACAAGAAATTCCATAAATCTATATTCAAAATATATAAAAGTCAAGTGTACTTACTTTTAGTCGCAAGTTTTCGTGGCGTAGTTTACTCTCTTCCTCTCTAAGATGGATGACTTCGTTTGTTACTTTTTGCATATCATTGTCAACGTTTTCGGACTTCGAGAAAGCCTTGAAAAGATATACAAATAAAATATTAAATTATAAAAAACCAACATAAATCTAAGAACTATTAAGTAAGCAAATTCAATTTTCAATGCAATTGTAAAATGTACATTCTTGTAGTATGAATTGAGAAAATCGAAAGTGGAATATGAGTTTCACTTTAGATTTCTATTTTTTTTTGAGCCCATACACATCAGATAGATTCTATCTTTTTTTTCTATAATTTATTTATTTGTGACATCCGTAACGTCAATGTTAATTATATTGTGACAATAAATTTAACTGTTTAGATTACAAATATAAGACAGGTAATTTGAGGTTCATAATATAACTTATTAACATAGGATTACATTACTCACGCAATATAGGCAACCTTGAATTGATCGGACTAATTTTTTTTTAATAAAACCATAACTGGAAGATATGATGAAATATAAGACAGACTTTGGTTTAATTGAGCAAAAAGGAACGAATTCATATTTCGGCTGTAACATGTAAATAATGGCAAATATGTATGCGCCTCACAAATAATTTATGAAACCGAAATACCGTTATGCTTTTCAAATCATCTGCTACCTCCTCCTTGGCTATTCCTTTCATAGATTTTGTAACACTGACTAAATCTTCCTGTAATTAAAAATATTTATTCTTGCCGAAAAAATGTATTCTTTTTTACTAGTGTAGTTTCTACCTTAGGCCCTAATTAAAAAGTAATTATCTGGATATTAAAGGCAAAATAAAGTTAAAAGCAAATTAGGTCTAATAGAGTTTCATACTATTATATTAATATTGCAATAACATATCTTCTTAATGTTTGTTTTGCAATTGTACTTTATGAAGGCTAAAGGATTTCCATGAGTCATACACTTTATTAGATAAAAATATCAGACATCAGTAGTCATGTTTAAAAAAATATGATTACTATTTTAATTTTTTATTCAATAATAATTGGTTCTATTTTTCTTTTATAAAACCCCTGATAATTTAGGAACAGTTCTATAAACAAATAATTGCAGGTGTTCAAATGATGCTATAAATAAATAAATCAGTTAATTTCCATCAACAGCAAAAAAAATTAATATTTTAAGTATAAACATGATTCATAATCCTAAAATATTAGAAAGATTGATATTTTTAAACATTTAAACATACTGTATTATGTGCTGTATATTACATAAACCATATTTAAATAAATTTGGTTACAATAGTATGAAACTCTAAAGCCTTAACATAGTGAATACTACCTTGGACACAGATTGTGGTGCTGGAGGTTTACCCTCTTCAGCTACAGCCACCAGCTTTTTAGCAACTTCATTCTGGGCTGCAGTATCACCCGCATCCTGCCAACAAAGAACATTGAGAAAACAATGTATTGGAATATATTTCTATTAAAAATGACAACTACAAAATTGTTCTGACTTACATTTGTATTGCCTTCCCGTGGGGACACAAACACACAACGTAATTTGTAATCCATGAGCTGGTTGGGATGTGTTTCCTTCCACTGAAATATAACATATTAAAATTAATATATAACTGTGACTATACTTAATCAAAGACACAATGCTGTTTTTAAACTTACTACTTGATCAATGTTGGTTTTATTATCAGGAGCAATAACACTTTGCACCATGAATTTATGTTTATGGGTCTCATTAGGATCTACATAGAAGTGTTGTGGAGTAACTGTAAAAAAAATTATTTATAAGAATACAAGATATTTAATAAAAAGGAGGATAATAAATAATAAAATAATATTTACTTGCAATGTCCACTTTTGCATTGGGCTCGAGAACACCAGAGTTTGGTCGAACATAATACTTTTTTGGTGCAGTTGTTTTAATTTTGAATAAAACAGTATTACTTGTTGGATTAGTTAGCTTCATGTGTGTTGTATGGCCTTGGTCAAAAAGCCCTGAAACATTAACTACAATACTGAATTAGGTAAGCTATAGATTTAATAGTGTAAATCAAAAGTAAAATTGGAACTTGGGCAAATTACAGTATATTTTAAAAAACATACAAAGAATACAAAAATGGCATTTACTGGTATTTATAGAAAATAAGTTCTAACATATCTAAAAATGAATATTAACATCTTTACTTATATATACAATAAAATATTGATGGTTTTATCGTCATAACTGTGGGTCAAGTGGGTAGTAAATAAGAGAGAATAAGAATACATTATTTAAGTAATTATATGCAATAATAATAGTAACTTTATAAATAATACATTTAATTTTTAAAGTAGATTATAATGCGTAAACCTACTTTACATAGTACTACTTTAAATAGTAAACTGAACACTTAATAAAGCTTTCAAAAGCTAACAAACATGAGCTTGATTATGACTTAAGTAGTGTCCTATTTCAAATATATTTTCATATATATATAATAAAGACAAATAACTAGTAATAAATAATTTATTTGAATGATTTCCTAAAGTTTTCCATTGCTTATAAATATTATTAAGCATCAGCCAATATTTTAGTACTTGTAAATAAATGACTTGAGTAACATGTGGTACCCCCCTCAAAATATGTGTGAGAGATAATTCCACTGACCACATTGTTACACTTCTTATTATTTATCTTAGGAAAACAAATAGATTTTGTTGAAGCAAAATCGTTTATTATGACTCGACAACGAAAATGGAGTTGCCTAATCAATCAATTACCACCCGACCCATTAAAGGTTTACGCGATTTGAGTGCATAAATACCGATAGAAAATAAAAAATATTTAAGAATTATTCTTTAAACAAAAAAGTTTGTCAAACCGCACCCTGAAAAAATACTTAACTCTTGAAATAGAAACTCCATTTGTCACTAGTTAACATGACCTATGTTGCCCAAGTCCCAATGCGGCTGCCGAAAACGCAGTGATTGGAAAAGTTAGTGTATCTACTTACCTTTAAACTTCAGCTCATTTTGGGGCTCTATTATTAGTACCTGGTTAGGCATTTTCTTAAGTTGTTATATCACTGATAAAAATTAGAAACAGCAAAAAAATTATTTCTGCGTTGTCAGTCACAGTGAACGGAAAACGAGAAACGACCGAAATCCAAATGGCGAGTACGACATGCGCAATACGCATGCGTTCTATTTTCTGAAATAGGGTCATAGACAAGAAGCCTGTATAATCTCCAAGTATATATAACAAACAATTGCTTAACTATTTTTTTTACTTCATTTTTATTATTAATTAATATTATAATTATATCATATCTTTAAATAAAAATATTCGATTTAAAAACGTTCTTGAAGTTTAATATATTGAACGCAACTTTCATCAGATATTCACTTTAATGTGAGTTGGCAGACATGAATTTCAGTTGTCACAATCTCAAAACATCTAGTTCTTGTTTATAGATCAGCATAAAAATTTCAATATTTAAAACACTTTTAAACGAAACTTCTAAAAGTAATTTAAATTAACACTAAATATTAAAAAAATAGAATTTCAATATAAATATTCCTAGTTTATGGGTTTGCCACAAGGTTTTGACACTTCGATGACAGTGAATTACATTAACACTCCTCTACTATATCTGTGGGGACTGGGGTTCAGCTTGCCTTCTACGCATAGCCCATAGGTCACAAAGTAAAAAAAACACTGAAAAACTTCCAATGTCAAAATCACTACAAAAATAAAATAAACATTGGATAGAAAGAATACCTTCTTAAATTTAGTCAGTTATTGAATATCTTATATTTTGGTCCTATTAAGAAAGCGAAATCACCAGTTTCAGTTTAGCCAGAAACCTATTATAACTTATTAATTACGTTCATTTTGTACATTTATTTTTAAAAACGTGTATTGTTATAATTTTTGTGTTGCATAATATGGCCCCGTAAACGAGTCAATCACAAATATGAATTATTCTAATATTTGTATTATATTAAACGGTTGCATGAAACTAGACCGCGGCTTACGGAAAACTGTTTTCTTTAAAAACGGTCAATGTTTCAAACAAGATATATTTAGGAGTTCCGTACGTTGCCTTCGTAGTTACCAATGCCTTAGAAAATCTCAGGATGATGGTGTTACGGTGCTTCCCTCTCCACAGGAGGTATTTAAAAATTATTTTATTAATAGAACTGCACCAGTCCACTTTTCATTACTATATAAGTGTTTTGGTATATTTCAGGTGACAGCTACACTACGAAAAAATGAATTTAACAAAGAATTCATATACGGCACTATTAAATCCTATGACTCAAATCAATTGGCTTCTAATCATCCTATTGAAGATACTAGAAGTGAGGCTCAATGTATTTTCACTCCAGGTACATACATACTCATTAAAAATTATTATTTTCTAATAAGACATCCATTATACCTATTGTAAAGTAAAGCTTTTACTGTAAATATATTACAATTATTAGCTAAAGAAGTTCTCAGAAGTTTAGAGTCTAAAACTAAGATAGGAATGCACCAACCCATTTCATAAGGTACGCTACAGGTGTTAGGGTTATTGTATGCTGTTGATCATAAAAAAATTGATTTTGACTCAAAGTATCTTCAACAGTACCTGGCCTAAGTGGTCATATTTGTGCCTATTTAAGTTTATTGTGCTGTGAGTATTTACATTGAATAGGTGTCAGTAAAATCTGTAATTTAACAATTATGTGCTTTAATTTACAACTGCTAGCTGCAGGAAATTCTGTAGTATTATAGTTTTATTAGCTTTATTTTGGAAAGTAAGAATAATATATATAAGACAACAGAGCACCGCTCTTGCAATAAGAAGGTAAGTATTAGTGGTAAAAGCCAGTCCCAAAAAATTATTGTATTGCATCAAAATATACAGGGAATTAAAAATAAAGAGTTAGAAATAGAACTATTCTTGAATAGCCAAAAAATGGACTTTTTGTGCATAACAGAGCACTGGCTAAAAAAATATGAAGTTTTGTTTAATTTTTGTAACCTTTGTAACCTAAAGTTGTTGGTTGGTAGTGTGTTCTGCAGAGAAAATGCAATTCATGGTGGCTCTCTAATCCTAATTAATAAAAAACTTAAATGCAAAGAAAAAAAGGATATTATCAGCCTCTCTGTAGAACTAACTATTGAAATTTCCTGTGTGGAACTGGAGCAATTCATTGTTGTATGTCTATATTGTCCTCCATCAGCTGTCTATATTAATGTTGAAAATGTATTAGAGGAGATATTGTGTAAATTAGTAAAGTGTAATAAAGGGCTAATTGTGTGCGGGGACATCAATGTGAATTTACTTTGTCATTCTAATGCAAGTATACGCATACTTAGTCTTTTTCGGTCTTACAATTTAATAAATCAATTTCATTCACCGACAAGAATTACAGCCAGCACTGCAACTTACATAGATAATATATATAGTGACATAGCCCCTTTGAATGTTTGAATTTTCTGTAATAGGTTTAAATCTGATCACACTGGTCAATGGTTTGAATTCCAATTAAAGCAACAAAAACCATGTATCAAGAAGAAAATTTTGATAACTCCTATTACAAATGACCGTTTGGGCAGATTTAGGGAAGCATTGGTGTATAGAATGCCATTTCTGTGTGACAACTCATCCCCTAATAATTTATACAGAACTTTTTTTGGATCATTTATTGATGAATTCAAGAAAGTATTCACTCAAAAGACTTTATTGGTCTCTGAGAAAACAAGATTTTGTGACTGGGCAAATGAGGAGTTACATAGAAAAAGGTTAAAATTATATGAATTGTATGATGAAAAGAAATATAACACCAGTGAGGAATTTAGGGAATATGTTAGGTTGTTTTCTAATAATTTCAAAAAAGATTGCAAAATCACAATATTTAAGTTCAAGAATAAAAAATAGCATGGATAAAGGAAAGTAATAAATGAGGAATCCGGTAAAGCGTCTGACAAACGAACCGATTATACATTAAAAGTAAAAGGGAAATTAATAAAATCGGACTCGGAGGTGGCTTCTACTTTTGAGGAGTTTTTTACAAATGTACCACTCAGTACGACCAAGTCCCTGGATTCTTCACCTGCTGCTGCGATGTCATTACTGGAAAAGTGTGTACCTAAATGTAATATTAAATTTCATTTTAAACATATAACTTGTAATGATATCGTTAAAACCTTTATGCTTATTAATTAAAAAAAAAGTAAAGATTTATGGGGTATGTCAACAGTCATTTTAAATTCCGTTATTGATGTAATAAGCTCTGAATTGTCTATTATCTTTAACAGATGTATCGATTGTGGAGTCTTACCGGACGATATGAAATTAAATAAGATTACTCCATTGTTCAAGGCAGGTAGTGAGTCTGATCCATCAAACTTCAGACCTGTTTCAGTGCTCCCCGCGTTGAGCAAAGTTTTTGAAAAGATAATGCTAGACCAACTTTCTTTACATTTTAATAAAAATGAACTCCTACATAATAAACAGTATGTTTTTACTAAGGGTCGCTCCACAATCGATGCCAGTGTGAAGTTGATTTCGGACATATTTAACGCCTGGGAAGAATCATATGATGGAGTCGGCGTCTTTTGTGACCTGTCAAAGGCCTTTGACTGTGTTCATCCGGATATACTAGTTGGAAAGCTTCAACACTATGGCGTTGATGGGAAAGCTTCCAGCCTGATGAATTCATATTTAAAGGGAAGGATCCAAAAAGTGCATATCAATGGAGTCACCTCTCCGGGTTCGCAGGTGTCAATCGGTGTCCCCCAAGGCTCGATTCTCGGGCCTTTCTTATTTCTGATCTACATAAACGACCTCCCATTCTTTGTCAACGAAGTTCATGAGATGGTATTGTTTGCTGATGACACTTCACTTTTATTTAAAGTGAATAGGAAAAATATATTATTGAACGATGTAAACAATTCCATCTCTTGTATAGTTAACTGGTTTAATGTGAATAACTTACTGCTTAATTAGAATAAAACAAAATGTATTAGATTTACAACTAATAACGTAAAGCGAGAAATTGGTAACCTGAAAGTCAAGGACAGTGAACTAAACTTAGTTGACAAAACTGTTTTCCTAGGCATAACAATAGATGGTAAACTCCAGTGGGCCCACACATAGAGACTCTTTCGAATAGGCTGAGCTCTGCAGCATATGCAGTAAAGAAAATCCGACAGCTTACTGATAAGGATACGGCTAAAATTGTGTACCATAGCTACTTTCACAGCGTTATGTCGTACGGTATTCTACTGTGGGGTGCTGCTGCAGAGGTTCAATCCATATTTGTGTTGCAGAAGCGGGCTGTTCGGGGTATTTGTTGTGTTCCCCCGAGGGAGTCGGTACGGAGTAGATTTAAGGAACTAAATATTATGACATTATCCGGTCAATATATTCTTGAAGCCTTGTTGTATGTACAAAAAAATTAAAACGATTTCAAAACAAATGGTGACTGTCACCAGTATAATACGCGTAATAGAACTAATTTGAGTGTGCGACCAACCAGGCTCCAGAAGATAAACCACTCCTTATATGGAAATTGTATTCGTTTTTACAACTAACTCCCAAGCGAAATTAGAGAACTGTCACTAAATAAATTCAATGCCCTTGTTATAAGTAAATTAATTAATAAAGCCTTTTATAAATGTGACGAATACTTAAATGACCCTAATCCTTGGGATTGATTTGCTCCAGTTCAAACAATTTGTATTAAAAACTTGGCGATTGAAAATAGTGGCGGAAAGTTTCTTGCCAGTTTTTCTTACCGCTTGTGAACTGGTTGTAAATGTAAAATTTACAGTTAATTTAATTTGTTTTTCTTGACGTTCATAAGTGTACATGTTTACCTATATGAATAAAGATTTTTTTTATTTGATTTGATTTGATTTAATGATAACTACAAATTTTAATTATTGGGAAACCTTCATAGAAAACAGTCATACATACAGTCTTCAAAATTTGAAATTTATTTTGTTCTTTGCGTTGTATCTACAAATAGTGTGTAGCTGAAAAAAAGTAGTTCTGTAAATAATAACACTAAATGTTATGAAGGGTTTTGATTTTAAAATATCAGTTGAATAATACTGAAAGTTTTTTAAATGTATGTATGTATATTGTATCACTTTGTTTACATTTCCTTATGGGTGTAAATATAATATGTTTTTAAATTTGAAAGTCTTCCAGTCTTCAAATTTAATTCCTCCAGTTTTCAAACTTAATACTTCAAAGAAGAAGAAAATTATACCACATATGTCTAGCTTTTACCAAAGTATTTTGGGAATGTATTTTTTTAGGGTTTTTAATGGGAGTCTTTGATGGACATGGAGGTCCAGCTTGTGCTCAGGTTTTATCTAAGCGGATGCTAAAGTATATTGCTGCAAGTCTATTATCTGCGCATGATTTAGAGAAAATTAAAAAACAGGATGTCATGGATAATTTGTTAGAAATATTCAATGATAAGGTGAGTAAATGTATGTTGCTTAACTATCTTCTCCCACTATACGATACCCACCAATATAAAATGCTTTATATATGATCCTAACTGCTAAGAAAAATCTTTTTGTTGTAGCTTGAAAGATTAATTCATCATTTATTTGTCTGTTCAAAGAATGATCAGTCAAATAGCTACTAATAAGTATTTGTCTCATCCTGAAGGACTATGTATTAAAAAAAATCTTGAGTAATTATTTAAATGTGGTGATAATAAGAAAATTAAAAATGTTTTGTATTTTACAGGCAGATATAGTTCAAGATTTAAAAGTGATATATGAAAAGAGTTTTCGGAAATATTTAGATGATCTGTCAAAATTACGCGAAGAAGGTGATATTGATGTTAAAACTTGCTTGGAACAAAGTGTACTTCATCTAGATGATGACTTATCAAAGGAAGTCTTAGACCCATACTCTAAAGATGGATTTATAAATCATAAAACATTATCTGTTGCCTTGTCAGGTGCTGTTGCCTGCATTGCCTATATTGATGGACCTCATTTATATGTAGCTAATATTGGTGACTGCAATGCTGTCTTAGGCACTATGACTGAAGATAATGAATGGATCTCAAAGAAGATAACCAAAGAGCACAATTCAGAAAATATAGATGAACTAAAAAGAATATGGAATGAACATCCAGAAAATGAGAGAAATACAATTATCAGACGTGATAGACTCTTAGGTGAATTAGCACCATTAAGGAGTTTAGGTGACTTTAGATATAAATGGTCAGCTGACATGTTAGGAAAGCTTGCTGTTCCTTTAATAGGTCAAAGAGCAATCCCCGCAAACTATCACACACCTCCATATTTAACTGCAAAGCCTGATGTCTTCTATCACAGACTGACTCCAAAGGACAAGTTCTTAATTATTGCATCAGATGGGATCTGGGATATGATGACGCCGCTCCAATCTGTGAAATTAGTTGGTGAACACATGAAAGGAAAAGTGTTTTTCAATCCACTTAAATTGCCCAAAAAGAACATTCAGTTAGGTGATATAAATGAGTTACTATTGCATAGAAAGGAGAGTTTGAAAAGTAAACCAAAAGATAGGAATGCAGCAACTCATTTAATAAGACACGCTATAGGTGGTACTGAATATGGTGTTGATCACTCAAGACTGGCTCATTTACTTAGTTTGTCACCAGATGTTAGCAGAATGTTCCGAGATGATATGACTGTTACAGTTATATACTTCGACTCAGAGTATCTTCGACAGTGCCCAGCTTAATTGGTGTTATGTCTATTTTAATTTACTGCCTTGTGAGTGTTTGTTTAATCACAAATTTAGATTGCTCATGCACTTTAGTCAACCTTTATAAAACTTAATTTTTTATTTTGCTCATTGTATATGAGTACTTGTGCATTTACTTTATTTTTCATTTATTGTGTGAGTTGTAAATGTAATACTTTTTGTCTTTTATAGTGTCACACCTTTGTGTAATATGTACTCACCTACGGTTTCTTTACGATGTTATAGACACCGGAACTAAATTTTGGGTTCACAGAATTGTTTGAGCTGTATAAACTAAGCTTAAGCTTATAATATACTAATATTACCTGTATAAATGTACGAAGCTATAAAAAACAGTTGGAATAATTCTTTAAATTTTGTTATGTATTTAAAATGTTTCTTGTTAGTTTTCTTCCAGGTTTAGAATCTTCTTTTTTGTTATTACTTCATTTAATCTTTAAAAAAAATTACTTATCAGCCATTATCTTTCAACTTTTCTGGTACTTATACAAAAAATAAAGGGAGAAGGAGTATGTACAAAATTATGTTGCAAGTATGGCAATTCTTAATAGTAATAAATAATATAATATATATATATATATATTTCGACTGTCTAGATGATGGCGAGGTCATATTGTAATATTTTATGATATTCATGGTAATTTTGTGCATTTACTAAAACTTCCTTCCCTAAAAGTAAAATATTTGTATCTAGTGAATCTTAACTGGTCAGAGTGATTTGTAAAAATATTTAGCTTTAAAGTTACTTACACATTAATTTTATGTTTTCCAAGTTACCGTAATAAATAAATTATGTGTTCATTTGATAACAACTATTTCTATTTGTAACTCTTGCATGTTGTGGAAATTTATTATTTATTGGGCGTCATTTGCAGGAATGAGAGACATATCAATGCGAAGCTCAAAAAAGGCTTATGCTTATTTAGAATGGTTGTCTGACTTAATTTTTGTGATATTATTTTCATTTCTCTAAATGAATATTAATAATTAAGGACAATCAAAACAACAGAAATGTATGTTTTTCACCTTAAATTTTGGGAATTTTCCTCAAAGCTATCTTAATGTAATTACAACTTACAATTTGTAACTAAAAAATATACTTTTATTAACAAATAAAATTTACTAATTTTTAACTTTAATTTACCAAATTATAACAATTGCGTGAAGGCTTATTTATTTAAAATATACGAAGAAACTGTCATAGAATTAGTGATAAGTTCAGGTCCATACAACTATAATAAATAATGAAACCCTAAAAAAAGAAATGTGTCCAAATTGCGCCAATAAATATAAAATAACAATGTGTCTTATTTTCAGTGATTTGTCTTTGCAAGAGAAATAAATATGAATATGAAACTAATTTAATTAGAAATCCATTTATATGTGGGTATGATCATCTTAGGCTATTTTTCCAACATTCGGATCGATCCATCTTCAACATACACAAACCAAATTTTACATAGAATTGTAAACCGTTTGGTTTAAAGACGATTTACTTATACTCCGAGAACACCGCCCACCCAGAGTCACTTAAGTTTCTTATAAGAAATATAATTTAATGGTAAATCTAATCATAAAACTATATCATCTTATTTTATTTTTTCTTAGCGATAGCATAGTACTTGACATAAATAAAACAACGTCACCATATCAACATCTTTATTAATAATTTATAATAAAAGTGAATATTAGTAGTAAGTAAAGTAGGCAATTACTATTTACACAGAATTACTCATTTAAAAATAATAGAATGCAGCGAACTGAATCTAATATTGATGCTTAAAAATTCGGCAGATTCCGATCGTTAAAAATAAATTACGAATTAACCAAACAGTATCAAACAACATATACATAATATGGGCGATATTCAGTGTCGAGAGATAAAAACGCTAATTATGACTTGAAATCTACTGAATCTGAGGGTTAGTCTGCGTCATGTACCTACTTGTATGGAAATTCTTAACGCACTATTATGGTAAGATTTAGAGTCGCTTACACGTAGTGAGTAGCGTAACATTATTCATATCAATTACGCATATATTAGTTTAGTACAGACATTTTACGTCTGGCTCATGCTACTAATATATTTTTTTTAATGACTTACATACAAATATGAGTCTAAAACACCTGCCAATAGGGGTTAATTAATCCCGGGTTGAAGATTTTAAAATACTTTTAATTATATTGTTAAAATTAAATTACTGGTAATTTAGTAGAATATTTGCAAAGAGATGTGATGGATTTTCAAAATATAGATTCTAGCAAAATTGATTTTCTTTCAGTTCGCTGCTGAAAATTGATAAATTATGAAGATGTTTAACAATTTTAGCAACATAGTGTCTCTCTAAAAGGTAGCTCATACAAATACGAATTAGAAATTATGTATTTTCCCTTTACCTCGAGAAATCAGCAATGATCAAAGTATGGTTAATTTTGAATTTAATGTGTTGCTGTAGGCTGTATGTGCCTATTCACATTTTACAACGGACACCTAACATCTATTATTCCTACATAAACGCACGACACTTGAAAGTTGTATTAAAATATCTAAGAAATCATAATTATAAACATTTGTGGTGTATTTCTTAAAATGGTTTTGTCAAAAGGTTTAAAAAAATAAGCGGCGTTTGAAGCGTCTGTTTCTGTGTTGTCTGTTTAAGACTTGCCAAATACAATTCAAATGCAAAAGTTCACTTAGTACAAAGCACAGCCCCAAACGGTTACCCTACTCTAAAAAGTCTACTTTGTTATGACTTATAATGCTCGAAGCCTTAAATTTACCTACGAATTGACTAGCATTTGTGTCTTCACTCTTTGTTAAGTAATTATTAAATTTCATTTAATTTGCTTAGTAGAAACGATCCCGACTTTTTTTCTAATGAAAAAAATTTTGACATTCTTTAAACCCGACATGAAAACCTTGGGATCGCACGATACAAAACCTTAAGGACTTATTGAATTTATTTTATTACGAAAATTTATATAGAACATGATTGAAATTTACACGATATATTTATTCGCAAGCCAAGTAATCGTTTCAGATTTTTTTTTGACAAAATTACATTAATTTAATGTTTTGTTTAAACTAATCGTTATTACGGGCCAGCGCGGTCTGTGCTCCAGCTCTCCACTGCACACCGCAGTCCACCTCGAGACACTAACACAGTAATTCGTTCTGGGATAGGGCCTTTACATTAAAGTGGGATCGCTATTACACAGTAGTGGTACAGATCTAATTGCGAAAAAAAATTGCGCGACTCTCAAAACTAAATTTAAAAAATGTGCACCACAGGCGGTAGAATGTTTGCACGTATTAAGTAAATATAAATGCAGTTACATATGTACGTCAATACTTATCTTTATTTTACTATTATAGTTCATTTAATTCAAATCTTCCTTAATGCTACCATCCACAACCGTACTCGCCATTACACATTTTAAATTTTTCTTATGCTTTTTAATTTTATCCAAAAAATTTAACGACAATACGCCTTACATTAACTGTTTTATGTAAAATTTATCTTTGATTTTTTTATAATTTTTGAAGTTGGGTATAATGTTTCTAAAGTATATCGGGTTGTAAAAACCCAGCGTATGTAATATGCCAAAACAGTTTGTATTGTCACTAATACAAAATACAACACTTTTATGTTAATAGCGTAAAACTTAAAAACTTAACAACATTTAACAACAGCAATATTTGAATTAAATGCTATCTGATGACTATGAAGTATCATAACATATATAATTACTATTTTAATCTATCTTGAAACTGGAAAAGAGAACGTTAACGTGGAATACACAATGATTCATGATTTCATTAAGAGATTTTAAACTGTGAAACATTTATATATGAAGCCAAGATTTTAATAAAATATTCTCTGTTATTATACACATATAGTAAATAAGTTAATAAGCCCCAATGAGGTGAGGAGCAGACAGATACTTGTTTCATCTAGCAGCAAACCAATCCATGCTTCCAAGGATTATTTTATTTGATGACACCTGGGACCCAACTGAGCAACAGAGACGGTCCCATTTCCTTTACAAATGTTTATATGTATAAGGATTTTACTAAAGGACCTAAATGCGTCTTTAACATAAATTCTATATAATTATGATTTGTATAAGTGAATTATTTCTTAATGTTCCTATTTATGAATAAAAAAAAAATTGTAGTGTGCAAAGCGGTTGGATTTGCCTTTTTACGCAGTTTGGCATATGATTATTAAAAGTGCAATTAATGCTTACAGACTAATACAAATATGGAATGTTTTGTACTTAAAATGTTTGTCACGAAACAGTGAACATGGTTCTATAAGATTTAAGAATTTTTATCTGTGATCTCTCGCTCGGATTTGCTTTGCCACATATATGTCAAGGTCGTAAAGTACTTGGCTTCTTTTTATTTAAAGGCCAAACCATAATGGTAAGTTATTATGTATTTTGTACGAACGCCAAAAAACACGAGGCACAATGCAAATATTTAGTTTCTATTAAAGTTCAGAATCAAAAACATCTGCAAAATCAAAACATCATCAAATTATTCTAGAGAGGAGAATATAAGTATTATAATATATAGATACATTGTGTTTTAATGAAATATTTGATAGCCGAAATGTAGTTTTTAGAACAGTTGACAAACGGGCATGAGGCTCATGTTAAATTAAGTACCGAAGATACCGATAGACATCCACAATGCCTGAAGGCTTGCGAGTGCGGTGCCGTTTACGGAACATGCTCCGTCAATGACGACATTGATGCTCTGATCCACCAGAAGCTCGAGATCTAGTTGCATAATGGAGGCCATAAGCTGGAAGTTACGAGAGAAGTGATCTCAATTGTCTCTGCACATCTATGTACAAGGTACTCATCTGACCGACCACTCTACATATTCCTGGAGTTTATCATTGATAATTGCTTCTATTATTTTATAGATCAAGAAAGGTATAATAAAGGTATGCTTATGAATGTACAAAAAATAAGGCCTTTTAAATATTAATGACGTAAAAAGTTGAAGAAATGTTGCTGGAGCAGTAGTCATATTTTATGTTTTATTAACCATAGCTTTGTCGTATTTAATTATTTTTAAATTAAATAAAACCATATATTACGTACAAAAACATAAAAATTGTCAAAATAAACGGAAACATTACCATGCTTTCTGTTCTCCACAAGTCATTGATTTTCGATTAACTCTATGGTTCTGGTAGACTGATCCACAGAGAGGTTGTGTTGTTCATTTATATTAATCTTTCAAGAGTCTTTGATGGTTGTTATCAGTGATTAATTGTTATCTTAATCCTCAGATTAATTATTATAACCTTTATTTCGTATTACTGTACCCGTCAGAATAAGAGAGAAAGAGAGTTTTCGGAGTGAGAGAGCAATTTTGTAAATTTTTTGTATTTATTTGTTATGGATCCGACAGTCTAATCCTGAATTTATAACGCTTGAGCCAGGGTCTGTATTAAATATAAATTCAGCCGTTAAAAAATCCTTAGATTTTTATGACGAAATATATTCCTAAATATACAATTGTTGCTACACGGTAACATTTGCGTGCTTAAAAATTATGAATCAAACTGGGCTGTTAACGACAGAAACGTTTTTGTGTCAGATATTTTACCTTATTTTAGTCATTTTACACGACCATGTCGTAAAGTTTACCCTTTTATGTTGGGTAATTTAGTACACAAGTTTACAGAAAAACACAAACACAAAACTAGAACTTAAGTAATTAAACAAGATTTTATAATTTGCAAGATTAAATATTACCAAAACCTACCGTTTTTTAATTAAAATATTTTACGAGGCAGTCCATAGTAATGGACATAAACATTTTAAAATCCAAAGTAGAATGCAACAGTGCGTCACGTGGCGTTAGTATTTAATTAAAGGAGAAATCCGGCGAGAGAATGACTGTCGATTAATCTCCCCCAAGGGAGAGAGCTTGTACAATGCGAGGGTCGGCCTTACTGCCCTCACGAAACTCCTCCAGTGTTAGCCTATCGTCGTGATTCTTGTCCATTTGGTCGAAGATCTTGTCGACGCGCTTTTGTGGGGTGTTTTCATCCTCCGGTTGGGGTGTTTGACCCTGTAAAATTAATTAATATTTATGTAGTTTTTAGGATAAATGCCGGTTATTATAATATAAAGAAAATATTGACTCAAGCGGTGTTCGTATATGTTTTACGTTAATTGTCACTCAACAGATGATTGCAAAATATGTATCTTGCTTGAGTTTCTTCTTTATCTTTCTCACATGCGTTCTTGAACATTATTAGCATGGAAATGTTTTATCACTTTGTATGAAAATAAAAGAAATATTTGTCATTTATGATTTTATAATAACTCTATTAAAAATTAATTAAATCCTCGCATAAGTATATATAGCACTCCTGAAATCCGCTGCAACGTTTTGATGATTCGTGTTCGTGTTTGTGTAAGTACTTTGTCTAATTAACCTTACAAATTTGTAGGTGCGCAGCATTATCTAGAAACATTATACTTACAACCATCTGATATATGGCATCCACTATGTTATACATCTCGTCTCGTGTTATATATCCGTCGTTGTCCACGTCATAGAGTCGAAAAGCCCCTAAAAATGTTAAAGATGTTAAATGTTTTTGTATCTTTTTTTCCTTGCACTGGAAGAGTTATAAAATTGTCTATAAAACCATTTTTTGTACATATTTTATTTAATAAATAAAATAAATTAAACGTGAGTCGGGAGCGTAAACCTATTGAATACTGAAAATTATATACTACAAGTATAAAACTTATTAAATAAAAAGCAAATTCTTGGAAATTGAAGAATGACCGTTTGTCAAAGTTATAAGAACAATACGAGAAAGTTGCAGTCGAGGGGTAGTTATAATATTGTTTTTTCTGCTTCTATAAATTCGTTGATCAGGGTTGCTGGTGACAGAAACTTAGAGCTGAGTTCGGCTCATTTAAAATGATGTATTTTTGTGTGTTGCGTAAATTTTATGAATTTTCTTTATTTTTTAAATACGTAATGTGCTGGACTAAAGACAATTAGTAATTTACGCTACTGTATGTACATTTTACATAAAATAATGAAATACTTACAATGTAATTTTTCGTCCAAATTTCCCCTCGAAGTAACAGATAGGGCTCGTATGAATTCTTCAAACTCTATTGACCCATCCTGCAAAAGTATGAAAGATTAATTATCTATTCCATACAGCAAATTTTAAAATTTAATTATATTTATTTTATTAAATATAATTATATTTTTTATTTATAAAAACAGGAATAAAAACTTCATAAGCTAAATTTATTAAATAGTATCAAATAACTATTGATTTTTCCTGATCATTTTCGTGTTAACCTACGTAAACCTATTTATGTATTTTTTTTATATATATGACCTTCTGTAGTAAGGAAGTGTTAAATATAAAACAAAATTATCCTTCCGTCTTTGGGAATAAAATTATAGTTTATAGACTTTAGAACAAAACGACTGTGGGTAATTTTATCCCTTAAATAAAATTTCTTGTTACAAAGAACTAGAACTCAACTTTATATGGCAGGGGTCTACGTTTCTAATACTGTTAACTTAACATGCTTGTGAACTTTGACAAGTTTCCCGTTGTGTAAAAAGTCTATTAAACTATTATTCATGAAATTTATTTTTGATAGGTTTGAAATAGTCATATCAAACCTCTTTTTATGACCAAATATCGCAATTTATTTTCTCTTCCTATACCGTACCTTTGATGACATTAATAGAGAAAGTCACAATATAGCATAACAGGTTTGCTATATAATGTGTTTTATAATGTTTATTTTATCTTTATCACAAATAGGAGTCATCAACGTACAAAGATTATGCTTTATCTAAGTGCAGAGTAGCTGAAGCCACGTTTTTTATCAAAGTCACATTTAAGAGTTCAAAGTTCAGATCAAATATTAGTTTATTAAGCGTACAATTGTTAAGCGCGCGAAATGCACTCGTAAGTGAATGTCTGAGGAAGTAGCGCGCGTCCGAGGCATTACCAGCAATATTTACTGTTCCTAGTGTGGTTGATCGGTACTCATAACCCCTACCTCTTTAACACACCTGCAAACTATACGATTTCCAATAGAAACCGACTAATAGCTGAGTAATATTATTAAAATGGAATAGCAACAAGCACGTTAACTTAAGCTGCAAAGTGTTCGCTATGCCATTAATCTGAATCAGAGAAGTGTGGAAGTCCTTAGAGGAGGCCTATCTCTAAGGACAAGCTGTATAATAAAATCAACCGGCTTGTCAATTAATTATTAGTATTTTTTTTGTGATAACTTTTTTAGTATTTCACACTTTTATGTACCTAATATGTAAATACAGTATATTATTATTATATTATTAAAATAGACTAGGAACAAGCACGATAACTTAAGCTGCAAATTGATCGATGTGCCATTAAATTAAGAGTTCGCCCTATTAGTTATATAAGATTCACTTAACCGTGTCGACCTGGGTTTTTGGAGATAATTAGTACAAATTTACATAGACATTTCTAAAAATTAAAAAGTTTCGGATATCACTTGTATCCAATTCATCCACTAACGAGGCCTTATAAATATTCACCACTGCAGTGTTACCAAGTTCGAGCCAATTAATGGAAATTGGTATAATTCGGAATCTATATTTTGGCTTTCGGCTTATATATTATACTATAGAAATCTCAATACTCTAGTGAAGTAATAATATATATATATCTAACTTAGTAGCACAAAGGAAATTTTCGAATTATATACAGTGACATAAGAATCTAACTAATCTTAAACACGAATTGGTATATTATCATGATATATAAATGAATGTAGACTTAGTCTCGATAAGGTTTATTTGCAAACTTACGTTGTTTTCATCGAAGACTCGAAATACGAGAGAGGCAAATTTGCTCGGGTCACCTTGAGGAAAGAACTGCTTGTAGATTTTTATGAAGCCCTGAAACAATTTGTGAGATTAAGGCTAGGATTTTATGTATGAAAAGTCAAATAGCAAACGTCAACAATTTATCATATTAATTTTATTTCTTTTAAAAATACAGTACCTGGATGACGGATTTTTTTTTTAAAGTTGTGTTTTTTGGAAATTAGATTTAAGTACGAATTACATACTAATAAAATGATAAAATATGAAAATAATTCTCGAATAAAGATAATTATATTCATATTTAAGTTTTTATTTCACTGACATTTTTAAACGAGCAATTATATGTTTAAGTTGATAAAACACGAATAAAATGACATTTTATAGAAATGATTTCTAGCTAGATCGATTTATCGCCCCCGAAACCCCCCGTATACTAAATTTCATGAAAATCGTTGGAGCTGATTCCGAGATTCCAATTATATATTTATATACAAGAATTGCTCGTTTAAATATATAAGATAAGATTTGATTTGTTGGTCAAGTTTTCAATATTTGAATTTATGAATAGCTTTCAAGAAATTTCAATGTTATATAAATATTAACATTAATGTGGAACGGAATGACATAAAAGAATAAATGAAACGCACCTGTTCTGTTAGTAAGCCGTTAGGACAGTCTTTTAGAAATCCTTTGTGCCTGTAAAAATAAAATGTCGTTACGTGAACATATAAAAAACTCTTTGAAATGGTTATAAACGCGAATTGGTTACATGTTGCCTTGCCTGGTTACTGTCCTCGTATCGTGGAATTACGTAAATATTAAAAAAAACTTTATTAAAGCAGTTATTCGTTATAATGCAAAATAGAGTAACTAGGTAGGTTTTTGAAGGCATTGATGTGTTAATTTTTGAATTGTAAACTAGATATCCTGAGGTAGCCGTATTTTTAATACATGATGTGTAATGTGTGTATCATTGATTGATGACCAATGGTTAGATTTTCGAACCTGGAATGAGCGATTAATTAAATAACCAGCTATAAATTCTTTTAATATAAAATATTAATTATAAATGGTATTAATGATATAATCAGACTGTTTATGACGTTGCTTTTCATTAAAAATAGTTAATTAATCACTGTTTATAGCTCGTAATAAATTTAAGGCCACATAAAGAATTAATTAAACATTAAATCACTTACCAAAGCCGTATCTCTTTTTCCGTAACTGAAACAAGTAATATCTTTAATAAACATTAAATTGAAATATTTTCACAAAAACCTCAATCACTTAAAGATTTTCCAGTTTAATTCAGTGTGATAAGTGTAAAGTGTATATAAACTTTTAAATACCAGTGCCTACAAGCCTTGCATCTGGTTTTTAGTTTGATTTCGTGTTTTATTCGCCGCACAAGCCACTAATAATTGTATACAGTCGGAGTGCACAAACTCAGGGTTGTGATCTCACTAAGATAATAACTTATTTCCTTTCACCCTTACGTGTTATTGTTATAAGCTGTTTTTAATTACATGATAAGGTCTAGTATGATTGAATATTTAAATAATGTATTGTTTTGAACCTATAATTTAAAAATCTTTCCCATTTAAATAACTATTTGACGCTGGTAAAGGAGTTTAGTAAGTACGAGTAACATCAATGCTTGCATTCTAAAATCTAGTTTCAAAATACGGTTGGAAGGACTGCAAACTGCATACTTATTCTATAACTTTAAATAGCTACAGCGATAAATATTCCAACATTTTTGCATGCAATGTAGTTTACTCAATATCACTATAGCACTGATATCGTCGGGATCGCACGGACCAAAATCTCATTAATGGCAACGAGTTTGCAATTTCGCTGTAAATGTATTAAAAAATATCATCGCCTCGTAGTAATTACGAATGGTATTTTACTTTATGACACTCGGGAACTAAGTAGACCACATAAATGTTACTTTAAGATTACATTGTTACGATTATCAAGCCTCTCTTGGGCTCAATTTGTCAAAGCCTGAAATTGGGGAATTTAACTTCCAACGGTACGAATTTCGAGGCAAGTTTAATAAACACTAAGATTGTGATATAATATAAATATTATGAGAATTAACGTAAGTTAAGATATTCGCATTAAAATATGCAGAGTTTAAAATTAAATTACCAGTTCCGTTTGTTCCGTTCCGTTCTCCAGTATGTGAACAAAATTAGATGGACTATCGATCCGATCGCTGTAAGCTAATATAATATTTGTTTGTTAACCGAATACGTTAAACCAGCGTTACGTAATCTTCTGTAGCCTAATGGTAAATTCACTCCTCGATATCCTGGGTTCTGTGCCCGGAGAAATAATAATTATTTCGGGTTGATGGACACAGGAAGATCACCTACATCTATTGATATTAACACATATGTAGGTAGGTGTTTCTCTGCATCCAATTAGAAAACATAAGACATAGACATTCGACTTCAAATATTATTGAATTATGAAAAAGTTAAAAAAAATATAACTTTCTTTGGTTCAGCCAGCACTGCTATGTAAGCTGCTTACGCTACTAAGAGTGAAACTTTGCATTTAAAATTGAACCCAAACTGTGCACTTATGGATTTTATTTATATATGTAAATAACACTTACTCGTACCACGAAGGAACGTGTACACATCGTTAGGGAGCACGTGGCATGTCTATACCAAACAATTGGTAACCTGTGACAAGGCTTATCATCGGTCTTTGACAAAATTGACGATTTATATGGAGAGAGTAATATGACGCCAAATTCAACAGAATATACGTTATGTTGCTTCTAAGCTATCATATCAAAGCGAATAATCTTGTATGAGTTACCTATACGCTGAAGATAGACCCACGATAATTTAATGATCTTTTTATAATATGCAAATCATAAGAAGCGGAAGTATACTTAATACGAGATTTATGCTAATCTATGAAACCTTTTTATAATATCATGGGGAAAAGTTTTATATAAAAACTAATCGTAACATAACAGCGTTTCAATATTGTGACAACATCACTATGGTCAGCTTTAGGATTATAATATGTGTTATATTGGTTAGTAAACTTATGATTAAGGATTATTTTCGTTTAACATTTTTTCATTTAATTTTTTTTTAGGTCATTCCATTCGTTCATTCTATACCTCAAGGATACATTTATTCAAGACCCGATAACGAATTTGAGTTACCAAGAATTGAAAGTGGTAAACTGACAGGACACAGCGGACAGGTATTACAAAAGACTGCCTCGTTTAAAGTGTCACATGAAGCAAATCAGCCGTTTAATGTTTATGCCGATGGCGTTTTTGTAAACCCCAATCGTCCTGCCACCACTGGATATTATAGTGAAGGAACGCTGCAGAATAATTATCCAATCAGCAGTGATACACTGAACGGAAATGCCATACAAAATACCTACGCACAGGCTAACTCTTTCCTGAACAACCTCAACAACGGTTATTCTCAGGCTAATCAATTAAGTAAGATCCCGTCAGATAATTTAGGTGTAACCAGTCAAACAACTCAATCACCGTCAATTATAAAACATATATACTTTCACGTTCCGCAACCGGACTTAGAGGAATACGTTCGTCCGAACAAGCCACAGGCAAAGAAAACGTATAGGATTCTATTCATAAAACTCCCCGCTCAAACGTTATTCAATTCACAAACTCAATCAATAACAAAACCAAGTGCTATCGAAGAAAAGACGCTCATATACGTCTTAATAAAGAAACCGGAAGAGAAACAAATTATTGTTCCCACGTCGCACAAATTGTCAGAGCATGAAGTTGTTTTTGTCAAATATAGAGGAAATATAGGTAAAGAGACCGTTGAAACACCACGAAGGATAATATCTAACTTTGAAGATCAGTTGTAATCAAATTATTCTTGGAAGATCAATATTGAATTGTTTATTGTATTTAAAATTAAGTGCTCTACAGTAAATGGTGTTGACGTTTTATAAATATAATTATTTTCATGTTTATATAGGAACCGCGTATGTACTAATGAGTTACGGATATTATTTTAAATTGTAGATAATCAGATGTTTATGTAAATAAAGAAGCTCGAAGAAAACATAATACATAAAATTTTTAAAATTTAAAGTACATAATTAAATGTTCGTTTCATTTCTATATTATTTGTTTCTATAGCACACTCTTTAAAGCTTTTAAATCGGATAAAGGGATGAACCTTGGTAACTATATGAAATAAGAAACTGAATAATAAATCTGCACATCTTTTATTTATTAAGAAAAGTAATGTTTCTCGACTTTCGGGGGGGCTATATATCAACGGTAGACATAATATTGAGTTCATAACATATTACGAGTGACGTCGTGATAACTCACGCGGAATTTCGTATTATGTAACCCGTTTATATTATATAATTTTATGTATTCTATTGCAAAACTACTTTAAATACGCTTTATGTTTTTTGTACTAAAAAAATATTAAAATAAATGTCTGATTTTAACATACAGAAGTCAAACTAAACAATAAAGTGACGTTTCTGAGTTTTAGGCTGTCTTGACTATGATTTCATTTAAAGTAGAGACTTGGCGAAAACTAAGCTTAACCTAGGTTTATGTTACGATTGAAACATTAATAAAATGCTTTTAAATACTGTTTGAAAGGGTTTTTCATATTTTCGATAATGATACCAGAATGAATTCAATATCAGCTGCATTAGTTACCCTTTGGCATATTTCGCGTGAGCCTGACCTTAGTGTATTCATAGCTTCGATATATCATAGCAAAGGACAGATTGACGCTACAATAGTGGCATACGCTTGACATACATAAGGATAATTTAAACTTTCTCTTTAAAGCCGATTTCAATGACGTCACCAAACTTACCCAAGTTTAATTGAAAGTTGAATTGCAAAGCAAATTATCCAATTTAATTATTTAATTAATATAAACACAAATTTGTCTTTTTGAATTCTTACGTATCAATTAAATAAAAAATGAAATCAAAGCCAAAGATAACAAAAATATGTATTAGGTACTGTCTGTAGTCCACAGATTGTCGACAAACCCATAGAAATTATAGATTAATGTAGATATAATAAATAATGATTATGTAGCTCGAAGATAGAAGAATCTTAACAATCTGAGGCAAATCTTTGTTTTTAAATTATATTATTATTATTTATTACTTAAGATGTCATGTGGAACATGGTGTAATGATTGCAGCTCCCTACAAACGTTGCGTAAAACAAAAAAAAAGCGATTAAAAAGAGTGGCGGAAAGTTTATTGCCAGCTCTTTTCTTCCTATTATAAAAGCTATTTCTTTTTCTATATGAATAAATGATTTTTAACTTTGACTTTGAATTTGTTCACGATAAACAAATCTATGTATGTTGCCAGTCAAGGATAAAATTGTAAAGTCTATGTAATCGTTTGATTGTAAAATAGTTATAACCCTTATATCGGCACTGTGATTGATATCAGTGGCCGGCAGGGGCGATGTGAACGGATAAAGCCTACTTCCGGCGCACAGAAGGCTAGCCTGACCCACTGAATACTTTTTAAAATTAAGCTGTAGGCTAGACTGAATGTAACTATCAAAATTTGAACTTCGTTTTAAATATATGTTTTAATTATATCACAAATCATCGACTGACACTATATATATATATATATATATATATAAGGTAAGGTAAGGTAGGTGGGCTCAGTTTCCGCAACTAGACTCGAAATTGGTCCGTTTTGCGTAATATATATATATATATTTATAATTATATTTAATTTATTATATTATATTTAATTATTGCTGTTTTGTCTGGCGCCTGATACTTTTACCGTTAGTGTTTTTTTATTCAATTTGCTCTGTTGTATGGAAACCATACTATGAAATTAAATGTTACATATTTACCTTATGTATATGTCGATCATGTTGCCAACTGTCTCGTGGTTATAAAATCAAAGGTCTCTAATGCCTTCTAATATAAGTGGCATACTTAATGAATATGGAACATAGAATAATTTTATTAAAATCATACAAAACTTTCAATGAATTTAAAGTGTTCCGTTAATAGTTGCTAATAGCATAGATTAGGAGCTTTAAGTTAAGCACATCAATCGGAAACTATGAGACTGACACAGTATATATTTTTTCGTTTTTATTTTTATTTATACATACTTCGTTGCTAGAAAGAAACACAGATAACACAATACATAAAAATTACAAGGGATGCAACGGGCGGCCTTATCGCTAACAAGGGATCTCTTCCAGGCAACCCTTTTAGTCCTTCGAATAGAAATATTTATTATTTTTTTAATACTTCTGAGCTACAAAATTTAATAAAACTTATCAATCATACAAAACCATTAAAATGATCGTCAACGGTACGGCTTTCGATTAACGACCTAACGCATTCAAAGAGTAGTAATAAACTGGAATTGATTATATATATCTTCAGGATATTTAACCCCACACTACGGGTTACTGTTAGGTGCTCAAGCGAACGACCTCACGGATGAGAACCGCAATCACTAGACTAACACTCATCTTTTAGCTTTTTAAATAAAGAAATAAAAAAATTAAATCAATCCTGTATCAAGCATTGATGTTTCTAGTTTTTAATTTTCATAATTCCGTGAAATAATGAAAATTGTTTTTATGACATAAATAAATGTAACTATGGATAGACCAGTGGAGACCAAAAAATTGGAAAGAAAAGAAACGAAGTTGACGCCATAATTAAATAAAAAATATTGCTCTTTCCGCCGCATGGATTCTGTTAACGATCTCTCACCACAAAGCCTTTTTATTTTCTCAGTCAGTAATTTTTAATTATACGAGAACAATGCCAGAGTACAATCCCTTGCAGTGCAAAAGCGGTTGTACCCACAACGAAATGGTAATTAATAAAAATATTCATACTATCAGCTTATATTAAATGAGAGGTATATAAACTATATTGTGCAATTTAAATCATTTTAAAAATTATCTAAGACATTTGCATTGATATTAAATGAGAATTAATTAAAAATAATTTATTAAAAATGTTACAATTGTTTCAGTTTCCTGCTGCTATATCAGCCATTCGTAAATTATGTTACTGTTAAAATGTGCCCGGATATTAGGGATCTAATATTGGTTATATTTTGTTAGCAATATCGAAATAAGCTCCCTTGTTTTCCTCTAAAAGTAAAAAATGACTGATTGTTTGATTGTGATTTGCCTAGAGACGAAGTTGATTTATCAAAACCGAAGCGCACTAATGTATCCTTATTCATAGACGCCACTTAAAATGCCAGTTTTGGCCTGATCAGGCTTGTATAACATTGTATACAGTGACAAAAACGCTATTTAAGTAAAAATACGGTTCATTTGTGAAAGACAATCAGATCAGAATCACCTTCGTATCCAAAGAAACATTAAAAAATTTGTTTAAAAAAATTGCGTAAATACTTTTTTAGTATTTTTTTCTATCTATATACCTAATTTAATATTTTTTTTAATAGTTTACATTTTAGGGTATAAAATTATATCAGCACATACCCCTTTAAACGTATATGCATCTGTCACAACTACTTCTTGCTTACAATTAAAATAAGTACCGTCGATATTAAGTCATGTTTTGATTTTTATATCATCGAAATATTAAAAAGAACCCAAACAATGTCTTTAAACTAAACATCCGTGCTTGTCTGGTGTTTAGTAAACATTTGTAAAATTTCCTGTAACCTCACTCAAGCTTGTACTGTGGACTTTGCAATGTGTGCATACCGTGAAAGAATTGTAAGTCATCTAAATGATTCCTTTTATTGCACATTTTTTGTATTAATGTATAGTAAAATCGGGTTGCCTGAAAAAGCAACTTTTCAAATAATTTAAATTATTTAGTTAGTCACGTCAGAGTTTTTAAGTTATTTATTTTAAATTATTACATTTTAATTATAGTATTTTTGTCATGAAAATTATGATTTCAATTTTGATTTGGATGGTGATTAGTACGCCTAAATATTATACAATTTAGGATTGATTGACTGGCCGAATTATTTTGAGAAGAAGTGTTTTTAAATATGTAGCTAAAATATTTTTCAATCGTTTATTTCTTTTGTGGATACTGTGCCGTATAATGATAATCAAATCGAAAGTCAAATTTCAATTTTATATGTATTTGCGTTTGGGCAAGAATTAATGTATAAACAAATAGTGCTCTTACTAGTTCATTTAGATCAAGAATTAAATTTCCAATCGTTTATCAGATATATTTATAGAGGTCACTTTTGGGTAAACTTTTGAGCAATAGATTATGTTAAGTTTGGAAAAAATCTACTCATTCTTGCACTCGATAGATATTTTTTTAATTTTATGTTTTAAATGAACATAAGTAAGAAGTTTTAAAAAATTTAAAACGTATCACCTTCGCATTTTTATTGTTCTAACTTTTAATGAAAACTTATGTACTTTTCAGAATATACTCGTACTATTTACGCTAACGACAGCGCAAAGTTTACCAATTTACAATGGCTTTAGCGTGAAATTCAGTCCTCTATTAAATAAGGAAGAAATAAGGCCTAAAACCTTTGGTGCCCTCTTCGCAAAGATACCACAAGAGCCGCGAGCTGCTCATGAAGCTCTCAAAAGAGAACAACTCTCTAAAGTAGATGTTCTTGGTACTGGGTGTACTAACCAAGTAGCTAAAATCCTCTATCAAACACCTTTTGCTCGAAACAACAGCATAAACTCAACATCAACTGACTCAAATTACATTCATATCCCAATTATTCAACAGCAAGTTGAAGAGTATAAAATTTTAATAGCAGCAGCGCCACCTGACGTGAAGATTAATGCATTCGATGACAGACCATTGGTTGTGTATATCGTGTTTCCAAATGACGCAAGCACAGATAATGTAATTATGCCAAAAATATATTTTGTACATGAAGCAAAGGGACATATTGATATACATAAAAAGAAGCTCGATCCAATTATATTAGTCGATCATAAAAGAAAGGTGACGAACCTGAAGAGCAATGAAATTTCTAAATTTGTTAAATTCCGAAATAAATTGATTAATCATTATAGAAGTGTAAATAAATGATTGTTAAGTTCTACAAATATATTTGAAAAATTAAGGTTTATAGAATTTAAAAAAATACCTTATAAATATATATTTTCTCGTATTCTTATATATATAAATAATACTATTATGTACAAATTAAGTAAATCAAAACTGTTTACTAATCAGGCATAATAAATTTTAATTTATGAACTATAGGTATTCACAGGTTTTTAACTTACACTTGAAGGGAATAATAATTATTGTACTCCTTCATAAGTATTGTTTTGTTGAACGTACACAATAGCCTGGACAACACAAGTAACGAGGCCGCCAAGCGACGAGTTTCTTTATTTAAATACATTTGATTGAATTTTATATTACCGTTGTAGGTACTCAACTTGACTGCTAATAAGAACCAGACTAGTACTTAAGAAAATAAAAGAGAGTTTCCCATACTTGGCGTATTTAATAAATTCCCTTCAGTTATTAGAAAATACGGTAAGAGGGCGAGATGATTAGCTCTTGAACTTAAAATAACAATTTCGGCCAAACCACTCGAAATATGAAACGATATTTGAGTGACTCTTATAGGACGAGTTCAGAGTTGCGACATCCTTTTAATTAGAAGTCAATATAGATGATTGGTATGTAGTAGTAGTAATAGTAGCTATCGTCTCCAAAAAGTAACAAGTGTAAGATACTTTCGAGCTATTGAAGTAGATGTTAGATGCGTGCGATGCGACGTGCTTACGACACTCGCAAAGTGTTTTTGTATAAAACCCAAGTTCGTTACTGGTTTCATACACCAGGGTAGCATGTGCGTATATGACTTTAAAAATTTTCGAAGCAGGTTTCTAATTCGACGTATATTTTTTGTGTTGGGCCGTGCACACCGCCCTTTGACTGGTCTTCATAATATACGTCTAAGATGAGAACTGAGAAAAGGTTGCAAAATTTAATAATTAGTTTTCGGGATATAAACTGCAATGACTCGTTAAACGTCACTTACATTATTATTTTATACATTTCTTGAGTTTTTTTGTAATTTCAAAAATAACTCATTGCATAATTTCGTGCAGGGCGGTGACCGATATTAAGCAACAAAACGCATCCCACAGAACTTAAATTTAGTTAAGAGCACATTCCAACATTGCTGTTAAATCGATTGACTGGATTCAGAATGTTTGAAACAGTGATTCAAAAAACAAACAAACCATTTCACAGGTAATATAGGTAGTATAGGCAAGTTTAGCTGTCAATTAAAGAGAGATAGATTCGTCCTTTAAGACTACTCAGGCATTACTATAGGGCGATGATGTGTCCAGCTTACAGACCTGGTTCAGAAACTCTATATACAATAAAAAGTAAGCGACATGAGCATAACAGAAAGCTAAAAATTTCTTTTGTGTGTTTGGCAAGTTAACAGCACTGTTAAGTTTACACTAGTTTATAAAATTAAGATTATCCAAGGAACAAATGGAAACTAAGAGTAAAATTTTAATTTCAAAAATTTTAAAATTTAGCAACGTGGCTTAGCTCTGATTCCCAATTTCAAATTCCAATATGCCCAAATCAAATACATTTTTATGCACATCGTTCATTAATATATCTTTATTAACCGGTCAGTTGTCGTTTAGAAGAGGGGCACAATTATGCAAGTCGCAATTCGCCGACACGACATCTAACTACGGTACTCTGTTAATTTGGTCGGACCGTGATGTTATATCTGATATTTGCCCTATAGTAATTAGTATTCCTTAATATAAATTGTAGACTAGACACTAGACTCTATTGAACATAAAATTAGTTAGTTCAATTTCGAACCTATTGAGGTTCAGTGAAAAGTGGGAGCAGTCAAACGATTCAGATATTATTTTTTTTTATTTATTCCAAAGGAAATTGTATATATACTCTTTAATTTATGCGTTTACATTCTCATCATTTAAATCTTCGACTTTTTTTCAAATTTCTTATCGCATTTTTTAAGGCATTTACTAATACGCTAAATAATCATCAGCCAACTTTAGGAATGAATATAATCTAGGTTAAAGCTGTAAATAGGCCCATCGAGTTTGACAAACGACGGCCATGAATTCTAAATAAATCGCTAAACAGAGAATTGGAAAAAACAAAGCTTTTAAAGTGAAGAATGCTTTTTTCGAAAGCCACGTTTCACGAATTTTATCACTTCATTTATTTAATATCTCACCTCGTAATATTGTAATATAAAAATGGGTGCAGTTTTATATTACAATATTAGAATTATAAGTTACATGTAGATTGTAATATCTATATTAATATTTTAAGGGGAAATATATACTGACGGACTCATAAACTGCATCAAACTTCAGGATTACTTTGAAATGATTTTTTTAATAAGTATGCAAACTTTTTAGGTAAAGGTTATATAAATATGGAGATACTGGCCCTTAATCTTAAAAAAGCAAATTTAAAAATAGAACTGAAGTAAAACAAATGAATATACCCGGGAAAAGAAAATTTACTCGTAGTATCAGATTTGCGTGTTTTTTAAAATTGATTTTTATTGATTTTTTATTCTGTTGACAATTGAATTACTGTTACCAGCAAAATTGTTGTGTTAGCTTTTTAACTCATCGAGTGTTTCTGAACCATAATAAATAAATAAATAAATGGATACTTCGTCCGAACAAGCTGCTTAAATTGTAGCATCGGTGCGGGATGGGTTGAATCAACGAACGATTGCTAGAAATGTAAATTTAAACTAGTCTGCGGTTTCTATAATATGCAGAAGATTTGTGGAGACAAGTTCTTACAAAAAGAGAGGCGGTACAGGCAGAAGTCGAGCAACCACCAGTCGTGATAACCAATTATTGTTACAACTTCCCTGCGAAATCGTTTCCTGACGTCAGTTAACATCAAAACATAGCATAATGAAGTGCGTGGAGTAAACGTTAGTGCACGAACAATAAGAAGAAGGTTAAAGGAAGCGGAAGTCACCTCTTTTAGACCAGCAAATGGTACAAAGTTGTCCGTAAGATTTTATAGGTTTATGTATGTAAGATTTGCGCGTGATCATCTAAATTGGACATAATGAGCAATGGGCCTCCGTATTGTTCACAGACGAGTGTAGGACATGATTATATGGTGCAGAAGAGTCGCAGAAGAGTGAGATTTATAGAGGAAAATTTTACTTTAATGCAGGATAATGCCCGGCCACACGCTGCGGCACAAGTTCGACAATATTGCAAAGAGGTTGGGATACGTACAATGAATTGGCCAGCACGCAGTCCGGATTTTAATCCCATTGAGCACTTTGTGACAATTTACAGCACTTTCATGAGAATGGGACAATATTCCGCTAGTTGTTTTAATAACCCTTATCAAATCTATACTAATCATATACTAAACTATAGTAATCGATTAGAATAATAAGGGCACGTGGAGGTAATGCACCTTATTAAAACATAAAAAAATCCTTGCATAAAGCTTGTGTCTATTGTTAAAACCATTTTTTTACTAAACCAATTTTCTTTAAATTTCTGTTTTTCTTCTAAAAAGTTTATGGTCCTTTCCAGAACATAAACTTAATCTTAAGGATATGAACCTACGCTGTTTTAAAGTTAACGAACCAATCTAGGTTTATTTCAAAGTCATTTTTTACTTTGATGCAGTTTATGAGTCAGTCAGTGTTTTTATTGATAAATCGAAAAACCTCAAAAATAATCTGACCGAATTTCCTATCACGATTTGAAAGCGTTACCCCTGAGTAACGTAGGCTATATTTATTTCCGAAATATTTTTAAATAGACAAGCAGCCCAAAACTGAACAAGCTAGTAAAACAACAAAAGGATTAACATGCACTTCCTAGTGTTAAACGTTTAGCATAATCTACTTTTCAGCAAGTTAAAGCTAAAGTTATAAGGATTACGGGCTTGTTCGACGTAGTTTTAAGTGTTTCACTTAAACATGATCGAATTATTTCCTGACATTAAAAGCTTTAAAACAATATGTACATTGTTTTATTTATTAAGTAGATAATTTTACAAATACGGAAAGTGTTAGATCACCTTGACTGGGTCTTAAATTGATAAACTAGTAAAGATCAAAAGTGAAGTAAGTGTGTCATTGCAATTGTGGCAAAAACGTTACAAATAACAATACGAGCAGCTGACAGTAACGCCAATGTTTAGTTATTGAATTTACTGCAAAATGAAATATATTGTGAGAATATGCTAGAAAATTGTGCAATGCTGTTCAACTTAGATGTTATATTCATAAAAACATGACATGAATAGACGTTCATAAAATTATTCTATCAATTCTAGTTTATTAGATAAACAACAAATTTTGCAAAGCATGACTAAGTAAATAAGTATATCCGTTGTACTATATCTTATTTACGCACCTTTAACGGATATAATCGCAACTACATATATATTTCACCAGTTCAGGTGGACTGATAACTATTTAATATTACGTTTCGAGTCCATTCAATATTGCAATTTTAATAATCAAGGGATTATTAAAATTGCGATATTGAATACCGCGAAGTTGCAATATTCCGCTGGACCTTTTGACTCAAACGTGATCTACGTTAAACTATATAATAAACTCACGGTTATATATATTTAAAAGTACATCTTTATTCACTTAAGTCGAGCTTACATCGGATAGGTTTATCATTCGGAATAATCACTCTGCCGTCTCAATATTAGCAATGCGCTTCTAAAATATTGTAATGGCTCGTGAGCCAATATTGGAGGGTAAAATTGCTTCAATCTAAGTTAGAAATTAAGTCAATTCTGATGAGTAATTTACTAAACAATAGAAAGGCAATAATTGAATCTGTTTTAAAACAACTCTCCTTAACTTACCTGGAAATCAATAAAAAATATATACCTAGTCGAAATAATGCTAGTGTTGTTCCTCGAGAATATAAGTGCGTGCTGCTATTTCACCATGCAAGAGATGCTGATAGGGGATAAATCTCTGCTTTTAATTTATTTTGTTATTATAATTACTTAAGAAGCCTTGTGGTACATGGTGTAATGGTTGCATCAAAACTTGGCGATTAAAAAGAGTGGCGGAGAGTTTATTGCCATTCTCTTCCATTCTACGATCGTGTCTTAAAAAATGCAGAAGAAGCATTTCAAATATATTTACTAGCTGCCCCGATAACTCCGTTTCTCCTTAATGCCCAGCCTACCTTTTTAGTTTATATCTACATAAAACATTTTGCTATGCTACCCCACAGACTTCTCGGCTTTCCGGACTGATTTTTTTTAGGTTTTCTATGATTCTGCGAACTTCAGAGTTCTTGTCATAAGTTTTTAACTAACAAATAAAAAATAGGGGTTAGTCATAGAGGGGTGAAAATAAAGGCTTGTATGTTTTTGTATGTTACAGCACAAAAAAAATTATTGTCTAAAAAATAAATTATTGGGGTGAACACCACTTACTACCTAGGGGTTCGAAAGTTAGCAGCCGATTCTCAGACCTATTGAATATGCATAATAAATATCATAAGAATCGGTCGAGCCGTTTCAGAGGAGTATGGGAACTAACATTGTGACACGAGAATTTTATAAATATAGAGATTTTTTGACGTTCAGAAGTCTACATCGTGTTACCTCAAACTTAGGTAACTATGTACACTTATGAACGTCAATATTGATATACATATATGTACAATATCTAAAATTACATTTACTGTCAGTTCCCAAATCAGGGGCGTAGAGTGGGCGGGAAGAACTGGTAAAAAACTCTGTGACTCTTTTGAATCGCCGAACATAACACAGAATTTATCTAAAAATGACTGTCAACAAACGGTTATTGTTCACCTACAGCTAGTCCTTTGACAAAGGTCTCCTCGAAAGATTTCCAATATTGGCTTCCTCAAGTAGTGCGTTGGAGACAATTGGGAATTTCTTTAAAACTAATCTTAGACACGATAGTAACGAGAAGTTTCTGACGTGAACTAAGTAAAATGGCAAGCACTAAGTTTGGAAGCTAGCGGTGTTCACAGAAAACCGACACCCTGAAGTTTTTTTGTGATATATAAATAAACTAAATTTAACTAGATAACGCGTTATGATAAAAAATTCAATACATTAAATACTTCTTTTTTCTATTATTAGTGTAGTTTTTTCTACAAATGCAGAACAAAAAGATTTTTATCTTGTTTCGCCAAAGAAGTATAACTTCTAACGCGTGAACAATTTTTTTTATTGTATAGAACATGTTTTAAAATTTTTTAAAAGCTGTTACTAAAACAAGCCAAAAAGCAAGAATCGATGGAAATAGTATTTAAACAAAAGAAATCACACAAAACAGATTTTAAGAGAATTTTGTAGAGCAAAAGTCAACATCATATGCTTCCCGACCAAATAAGAAAAACGAATGAATGTCTTCGCATTTCACGGAGCCCTTGATTCGATTCCCTGGTGGGCCGAAACCAAATCAGCATTTCGATTTTAAATTTAATAGTTTTAATGGCGAGTAGACTCTCCGTTGGGATTAGATGAGATGGGATCCGACAGCGTGTGCGCTGACGTACTCAAAAAAGTGAAGCGTAATTTCGACATAGTTGTTCAATGTTCTAAAAGTTACTTGTGCCCAATTAGCGGTTACTTACACTGTCGTATACATTGTTAGCAGTAAAGGATGTTAAGTAATTAAAAGAGATTACACTACATGCACAGGTACTTTGTAACTTCCAACAGCTGTAACAAACTGTAGTAAAATCAACATTGAACACAATAGCTATCGCTATTTGAAGTTAGAACGTACTCTTCAATACAGGTGCTATTTAATACAGTTTAAAATAACGAAAAACAGATGGTGTTAGTTCTCCTTGTCTTAGTGTAGAAAATTCTCAAAGGCGTATATTTTTATTAAGCTAAAAGCATTTTCAACAAAAACAGGGAGTACTAAACAATGTAACGCTTGCTTTATGATAGGTAGATCCTTATGCTGAAACAAAACACTTATATTGTTGTATTTATTCGATAGTCTTGTAAACATTAAGTATTCATACATCTTTCTTAAGAGCGTCTCGATATAGATTGGATTTCGGTTGGTTTCTATTGAGACTGGCCATGTAGGATATATAGTGCAAGTTCACTCTCTTTTAATTTTTAACGGGATTGGGGCAGCATTGAAAGTGGCCATGGACTTGCACCGCGAAGAAGTTTATTAGTGTTTTACTGGCATGCTTTAGAGGCCAATACGTCTTATCGGTTCTGAAATACTCATAGCCATAGACAAGTGGTGCGGGGCAGATAGTGCCTTAAAATTTGCTACAGCAAATTTTAAGCCATATCGCCAGGCGTTCCACTATGTATAGTGGAATGGTAGATGGCGATATGGATATTCTTTCTCATCGTACAAAACAGCCGCCGAATCGGTTCTACTATAGAGCTGTTGTGTTTACATCAGACAGAGAAAAATTTAATGGCGTATTATTTAATTTTCACTACAACGCTGGAGTCACTCTGAGATCTTGTTATCTGCACCCAAACATGTCAATCACTAGATCAATTTGACAGTTTATAGAACAGTTTGAGTTACTCTTATACAATGGTATCGTCAGAAATATGGCGTTTTTTTCTCTCTAAATTTAATTTTGTTTTTGTTTAAATATTATTTCGTTATTACGATTCTGGCATTCAGTACAAAGAAACGGTCCTTAAAAGTTGTCTAAACCATTAACTACCTGTACAGAAATATATTTTTTATTTCACTGCACTTTCTGCGCACCATCACTATGTTGAGCCAGCTGCCTTTCAGCTACATTTAAAAAAAAGCGCTGCAATGCCGAAAAAGCCTATATTCTGATTCTTTGGCCGGCTGTGTCTCATCTGTACGTTTGCACTTTGTTACAAAAGACATGTAAATTGTACATTACATGAAAAGATACAAAGACAGATTATAAATTTAGCAACTTTTTACTTTTTTGAATGATAATTGAAAAAGGAACGGTGTGATTCATTCTTTAAAAAACTATTCGCGCAAGTTATTGATAGTCAACTTCTTATTGAATTACTTTGAAAAATTCTTATGATCCTAACCACTTTTCCAACTCGGGAATTTGAAGATTTATTTCCATTTCTCAGGTGAGAATTTGTACCTCTAATGATTAAACGGAAAATATAACGACAATACTAAAACCTTAACGATGAAAATAAATATTGTAGTTTTTTTTTAATACGGTATAAATATAGAACCAGAAAACAGAAAATTTTCTTGTTTTCGTCCATAAAATTGTTTTCGTACCTCGGTCATTCTTAATTAATTTTCGGTTCACGTATTTAAAATTCTATTAGATTAACGATTATTAAATTATGCAAAATTAATTGGATTAATTGTTATTCCTAAAGCGTGATAAGTGTGATTAGGGTCGGGCTAATTTTATTCTCAGAGTATTGAAATAATAGTCTGTGCTTTTGTTTATATGGATTCGTAAATTCACTAGGTCTTCATTATATCAAAATATTACATATATGAGTAAAACTTAGCGATATATTTAGACTATGTAGAGCTATTTCTAAGTGCTTAAATCGCGAGTTTAGTTAAATAAAGTAAAATAAAGACATCTATAATTATAAAAAACATTGTTTACATACCTACTTATTGGTAACAATTCTCAAAGGAAAGCGAATGTAAGTTTTTATCATTGAGCCGCTAAACCGCAAAATAAATTAAATAATATCACATTGTCGCCTGCTATTTCTTACTTCGCACAAATCCAAATGACTCAGGATCAAGTAACGCTATTTTCTCATTCACAAGGGGCGTGGAGAGTAATCTTGATAAATAACTTTACTTGTTAACACAAGACAAACTTATTTATCTCGGCCCCAGTTACACTTGTTGTTGCGACACGCATATGAATAACGTGCGGTTACAATGTATAGAACAAAATTCCAAAATCAACGTATATTGTTGTAAATTTATTCACTGGAAAACGAACCAATTGTCTTCATGGCCCGTTTCTGAAGTAAATTGTGTTTCGTAAAATAAATTGCTTGCCAATAACGCGATTCGATGCGAAATATCGGAATGGATTTTAATAAAACATTATCGGATAAAAATGACTGAACACAATATGATGTGTGATGTTCAGTCATCACCCAGGGATTACTACAATTGATTCATTAATCATATTTCTTCACCAGCCTGGTACCTGGCCTTCGAATTCTGGGGTTAAGCCTTCCTTTCAGATACTAATTACGTTTCATTAATATGTCAAAATTGGATTCTGATATACGAAGGCCATACTTACTTTTACACATGAACGCACCACTAGGCATATATAACAAACAACATACATTCATGGTTTTCTGATTGATGTTTCTTCTACTGTGATTAGTTATTGTCAACATAGTTCAATATATCTTTGTAAGAAAACTTTTGCTATCAATCTTTGTCATATAATAAGTCATTTTCATTGACTTCACATCCAGGTAACAACCATATTACTCGCAAAGAATGTTAAGTAGCGACAAAATTTCGAATTGCAAAATAACGCGACACGTGTATATAAATCAATGTGTATAACAAAAACGAGGTTTACAACGTGAATTGTAGAATTTAGTAAACGGATACTTAAAATTTCTAATTACTTCTAATGACTTTAAAAACTGAAAACAGTATTTTTTTATTTCACTTCAATATCTGAGTACACAACGAACTCTTGCACTCAAGAAAGGGAACGATCTTCTCGCCCATGCCAAGAGCACCGCTAGCCCAAAGTTTTCTCCATACTGTGAGAAGTTGCGTGAATACCTTATTATAGAAATTAACCTATGTAATAGGTTGATTATTTTAATATACTTATAGTGTCCGCTGTAAACTTAAATACGTAACACACAGAGAGAAAATCCATATGTTATTATATATTTCTCTAAAACAATCCTATCCTGCTAGGTGAGCCTAAATTGACAAGATTGCACAAATTAATTAAAACCCAACATTATTTCTGAAAAAACATAATACAATATAGATACAAAAAATAACTAACTCGTATACTCACTAAAAGTAACAGCTTTTGCAATATGGCTTAGTAAGTCTTACCGAAGTGTTATTTACGGTTACAATTCCCTGTGATGATACATATTCTTGAATAGTTAAAGAAGGCTGCACGGCTACAGTGGCAAAGACAAGTGACAGGCAAAAAACCATGAATAAAACTGTCAAGTATATGTCATATTTTTTTATTTTTAATCATATTCGACAAATATTTTGTTAAGATACGAAGACGTATTGGTCTTTCGTATACTATGCAGGTACTAGAGAAGGTCTGCATGCCACAGTCCAACTATCCGAGTATCGAAATTTCGGATTAAGCTAATTTCTGTTACCATTCGAACTATTTTGTACGGGAAACTATTAAATTTACATTTAGCTATATCATATTCTCTTTTATATATTCCTATCTCTCATTGAACAATATCATTATTTCCTCAGCTCTGCGCAATAAGTGGATAAAAAGTATAAAGGCTAGCGCTTATCCATTGAACGATTTAATAGATATTATTAAGTTCTTATGCAACGGAACGACTGCGGTTAGCTTAAGACGCTAAAGACAGCAGCTTTATCTGAAAGCGGATCCGTGATAAATTCAATGATCAATTAATGTCCTTCAGATTTATCGTCACGATGGGGAAAACAAGGAAATTTTGGTCAAAAGTGACTTACAGCTTACAGTTCGATGAATAAAAAGCACTTTTGGTGACACAGTATTCAATTTTTCGTATTTCTATTTATATATGTCCTTATTGTAACCTAGTTTTAATATAATTATTATCTATACTTAATCTCTTATAATTTAGACTTTTTAATGAAAATAACAGAAAAAACACCAAAACCTACTTTATACAACGAATACGTGAAATCATATAACTATTATTGTATAAGAAACCATTGTGTGGTTTTGCGCCTTGAAAAGCGATAACACAGAGTTTAGTCGTATAATAGAATAATAATTGAAATTAAATTATTACAATTATTCAACAAAGGTGAATAAGTATTGAAATATCGGTCTTAGACATTTAATTTGCATTTCTTCGATACTCAATGACTTTGATAGGTCAAAGTTATAAAATATCTCCCGATCGTGATTTAAAAATTTAATAAAAATTTTTATTTAGTAAGTCCCAGTTCGCCTCCAGGTGTAGTTTAGGCGACAGTATTCTTAAAGTACTAGTTTAAATTACCATATAAAAACAATACGTAATTTCTATTCCTAGGCAAGTAAGATGTGTCCTTCCTTTTACGGAACTAACCATTGCATTAGCTGATGGAGAGAGAAAGAGAATTGTCGTCGGTGGAAATTCATTTGTAGCATCAATACTTTAGTGTTAAGTATCTATTTACGAAACTCGGTTATGTATCGCATACCTACAGATTACAACATTAATTACCAGCAAATCGATATATTTAATGTGACTAAAAAATTCTTAAAAAAATATTTAAAAAACTCAGGTATCTTTTACTAATAATGGCTTTGTTTGTTCCTTCATATTAGATATATATTTTAATCTACCAATCAATCAATCTTACAACTGTGCTTTATGTTTCTGTTTATATGTGTATTCCGTTTTGGCTTTTGTGTGTAATGTAATTGTTTGGATATTGTTTAGTGATAAGCTGTAGGAATACTTAAATAAAAAAAAAATATTAATACTTGAGCCACAGTATTTGCATCTGCAAATGACGACAAAGTATTGAAACGCACAGTTTTTAAATTAACTGTAATTACAATCTATTATAGGATACTTTGGCAAGGCTTTGCGAACCGTGGGAAAGTCGAAGTAAAAGTGCTCGTTTTTTGCTTCAGAAGCCCTATAAATTGTGGCAATAAAAATCATTACATCATTACTTATGACTCATGAGAAATAATTGCATAATATTTATTTGGAAAAATCCCAAGTTGAGCAACTTGGTGCTGAATTTGAGTTCATTTAACGCCGCTTAAGTACTTTTTTTATGTTTTGAGTATTTCCATCTCATAATTATTGTGTTTAATTGACAAAAATAGATATATACAAAATATTTCGCCATGTAGGCATTTAATACTCGTTATAGGTTTCTCATGTCTATTTCTCTGACGATTTTTCCAGAGACTTGTGACTTGATTTAAAAAAAAGACAAATTTTGAATGCAATTCATGTGCATGATTCCAAAATATGACATGATTTGTTTGGATACTAGTCTTAGAAGAAATAAAAACTTAGACGTAGTTGTTGTATTGAGTTGCATCGATCATCTTCTACTGATACCCTGAAGCAGCTGCTTTTGACTAAAATCAGTCGAAATACAATATTTGAGTTCAAATTCAGCAGAAAGTAAAAATTATTTACAATATTTAGGGAATTACAGCAAATATAAGAGCAATACACATAATTATATAAACCAATCCTCGTAGATAGTGAGAGATCTTTTTATTAGCAAACTATGATTTCATAGTCAGCCTTCAGTGTTGCCACAGCTGTAGTTGCGATATTTTTACGTTCGTATTTACCGAAATATTATGAGATAAATTATACATCGCTCTGTTAATATATTTTCATTAAAACATTGTATTAATCAGCGTAATCTTTATTGCTTGATAGGCTGTTTAGCAATGATTTTATTAGATTAATGATTTATTAAGTGTTATAATATATAAGACAGGTCGGCTTCGACTACGTACTCACTCAGGTAAAAAGGTATTTATTAAATTGAAAAACTTTCATCACAATTTTTATTAAATCATAACACGCGTAACACACCTTAAGTAGACTTATGGGCTAAAATCAATTGAATTTTAAAGGGTTTATACGTACTTTGAAATTTGATGCGACGATATATTATCTGATGCAGAACCAGGTATCATTTACAGTAACTGACTTATATGTGGATAGCAATCAAACAGAACCTAATATTCACGATGGGTGTATAAAAATGATAAAATGCTAGTGGCATGTCCTGGATGGCCCACCAATAATGCAAGATCCTTATTAACAAATCATAACTTCCCATCTACCAAACTAGCTTAGAACTTTGGATATATAAACATATATAAAATATATTAACTGGCATGTATGTGTATCTACAAAAGATCGCTCGACTTATTAAAAATACATTTGACTAAAAGACTTGTTTTCCTATAGGTTGAAAACAAAAAAACAAAATATCTTTATTCATCTATGTAAACAAGTACACTTATGAACGTCAAAAAATTCATTGAATTTAAATTTACATTTACTACCAGTTCGCAAGTCAAGGGCGTAGAAGAACTGGCAAGAAACTTTCCGCCACTCTTTTCAATCGCCAAGTTTTTAATACAAATTGTTTGAACTGGATCAAATCAATCCCAAGGATTAGGATCATTAAGTATTCATAAAAATTTGATAATTAGAATAACAACAGATTTACAAAAACTATTTTAATATCTTGAAGTTAATAATCTGAGTTAAAATGAAACTATTTTTGAAAAATCGTTTCATTTGCCCAAGTAGATCAGCCTGTCTCACATCGTCGATTATGTGGATCTCGTAGTGCCAGTTTTTACATATTTTTGCACAATTCGAGCAATTTAATACCTAGGCAAACTGTTTAAACAGTAGTGTATGTAGAATTCGAAAACTACGATTTGTATGAAAATTTGTCGCCACATTTAAATAAATAAAATACAATATATGTATACATTTAAGTATTATTATAAATGTTATCGAATTGTGGTTTAATTCACCAAAAGTGTGAGGAGGCTTGTGAAGTATGATCAGAATTCCGGTGTAAAAAAAATCATTAAATTTATAAATGTTTCCTCGTAGATATTATGAAAGCTTCCGTTAATACAAGTAGTACTGATGTTTCTTAAAAAATAGCCGAATGAAGGTTATTCTTAATAACATCAAAACATTTAAGAAATTAAGCCACTGTCAATAAATTGAGTGGTACAACGATTGCGAAAATTTTCTAAGATGAAGCATTCCTATTTGTAATTATTTTAATTACATTCCAATCATGAATACGATGAATTTTATGAATGGTTTCTAATTACCTCATTACAATAATTGCGATGTGTGTGTCAGGGCTGATGTGATGTGAGAAATTATTATTACATTTTTATTTAAAGAACGCATGAATGCTTCTGAAAGGCATAGACACTGCATTTCCTCTCTTGCTTTGTCTACCCTCGTAACATTGTCTGTGCAGAGCTTCCGGTTGTGGGAGCTTTTAAACTTCTGTTCACTTTGAATAACGTTCTTACTGGTCAAACATTTTAAAACAATGATACAAAGTTTATAAATATTATTAAATGCATTCACAATTAAAAGCAATTGGCCCAATGCTATCAAGTAATCCAAATTAGATTTACAATTAGAAATCAAGATAAATAAAGACTAAATACTTAATAATGAGTTCAGTAATTTAGAATAACATTGATTTTTCATACTTAGTCCAAAAATGTCTTGTTTCTCAATATATTATAACATAAAACTTATTAAAAAATTATAAAATGTAACATTCATAAGAGTATACATCATGCAGGAAATTTGCAATACATTGATGTAAATCAATGCCTTGGAAAGAATAATGATTGATTTTCAAATACAAAGAGGAAATCGAATGAGGTCAATACAAAATACCAATTGGTGTTTCATCAGATAGGGACTAAATCGCAATTCTTTGAGTTGGCACATACTCAAATAATTATAAATTCAATAAACGAATAAATTGAAATGCAGTTTTGTATAAGTTTCTATATTTTAAAAGGCTATATGTTACAGTAGTGTAACAGTACATTCACATATATAATAAAGCAATAAAACTGCGTATCTGTACGTGTCTGCGATAGAAAAATAATTATAGATAAAAGTGTGACGATTTGTAACCTGCAGAACTCTAAAACGAATTTTGTGGTAACACACAGATAGATTGGAACAAAGTTTGGACTTTAATTAATTTAAATCATAAAAAACTATTTGGATATTCAAAAAATGTCATACAGGAGTCATCAAACGGGAAACAAAGTCACTAAATTCATACGCTTTTAATCCATCTAATTTTTTAACACAAACTTCTTGAATGGTTTTTATAAAAAGTAAAGGTCTCTTACTAATTAATTTACTATTTTTATGTTTCTACATTTTAATAGCCATATTATTATCTTTATACTTTATACTTTGTATATAATGGCTATATCCTAAAGAATTAAATAACCCGGCAAATAAATTCCCCAAAATATTTATTAACTTTTGCTATGTTGTTTACTTATTATATATTATTTTCTTTAATTCTGTGTTAAATAATAAAATGATTCTAAAATGATATAAAATTACAAATAAATAAAAACTTACCAAGTTAAAATACTGAAACAGACGTCGAATTTTAAGCCTGCTCAAAAATACAAATCTCGAGGTAATTGCAAAAAAATAAAAAATATTTTATGTAATTTATAATAAAATTAAATCATGAATAACTAATAAAATTGTCTTCCACTATTCTATTTATTAATAAATGAACCAATATGGTACCGTAATAACAATTTATTTTTTCTCTATACTTAAATTTTTATAATTACTATACGGTTGTGAAACTTAGAAGTCAGTACCTATTGAACTACATATGTCACCTCAGAAGTCTCAGGTTAGTTATTAACAAGTTTATTTTAATAATATATTTGCTTATTATACCTTGACAGGATTATACTTATAGTAACTTTTAATATTGTGGATCTGAGATAACCTCATTTTATTAAGTTGACATATCTTTGCTCCTACCGAGGGTTTTATGAAGCTAACGTCGGCCGCGCTTTCAAAGATTAAAGCAATTTAAGCGGAGAATAATGTTTTATAACGTTGAATTGTCCCTTACATAATAAAAAAGTTTAACAAGGTCTTATCTATACTGGGTGAATGGCGTTACAGTGATCTAGGCCAAAAATTCACCGCAGTGGATTGACCACTTTCACTCTTTGCCGACCACACACTAATCCAATTTGAATGCATTTCGTATGCTAGTACATTCATTTTGGCTTCACATTTTATTGAATCTGCTTTTTCTAGTTCAACATGTTTCATAATAATTTAACAGTGCGAAATTCAGTGTTTTATAAGATAATTATTTAGATAACGTTCCTGGCGAGAGATTGAGAGTAGACCCAGTAGGCAATCAACAGTATGTTCGTTGATTACAGTCTCTATGATCAAATACACTAAAGTGAATATGTAAGGAATCTAGTTGGCTGGTATAGCGACTTTTGGGTCTTTGAAATGTCGGTTTATTATTCTTCTCAGTTATTTTGCCGAATTAAAGTTTAAATGTCTCAATTACAGTCACTCCTTTTTAATATAATTTCTTCCTTATAGTATTGACTTTCAATTATTTTTTGCTTTGAATTTTAACTTTATGATACTTTTACTAAGTATTCGTATACGTTAATAATTTACCGGCCTGCAAGTATTAATTGCGATTTTCATAGTTTGCTATACGTATCATATTAACACATTACCCTGCTTATTTTCTTTTTAAATCGCTCACGGAGCGCTTCTAAGTTAACCAAACAAAGACATTTCGTAGATTTTACGTAATTTTCGTGCTACGGCTTCAGCTAGATTTATGAATAAATTATAGTTTCTAGACAATTTCCTTATATTATTATTGTGACTATATGATTTTGCATATAAAGATACATGTCGTGATAACAATGACCAAATCGGCTTTTATTAATCATGTCAATACGCTTGCTACCTATTGTCCGAGAAACTTCGTAAATGACAAGTGGTTAAGGACTGGTTTCTGTATGACACGATTACGCTTATATAGATATCAGCTAGGCTACTCTGTAATCCTTCACCACTGTAATAAATTGCGAATTCCATCGACGTCATCTAACGATCATTTCTCTGGATTTTAAAGAAAATAAATAGTGATCACGAAATACTAATACATAAATGTGCCAGACGGCGTTGTCCCCTATTTTCATTATATATATAGCTTTAAAAATATAGAAGAATGTAGAAACTCTAGTACAGACTCAAAGAAAGAAAAGAAGAAGAACGTAGTTAAATAATACAATATTCATTATTAAATGTAGATGTGTATCGAAGGAAGGTGTTAAAGTTAAAATACGTTGTAGCCTCTTTCGCATTTAATATGACCTTAGTAATGGTTGTTATTTACTTTTTGACACTGTTACTATTGCGAAAACTCTTGTATCTTGTAAGAAATAATGTTTGTGTTGTTATAAATTATATTAAAGATATATTTTTATTTTATGTTACACGAGTCACACGGGCAGGAGGCTTACCTGATTTTAAGTGATACCACCGCCAAGGACACTTGCACTGCCAGAAGGCTCGCAAGCGCGCTGTCGGCCCTTTTTAATAATTGGTACGTTCTTTTCTTGATGGACTCTAAGTCAAATTGATTCAGAAACACTTCACTTCAAGTAAGCTGTAGCACCACAAGAGTATTTATTATTATTATTATGTGATATAATTATTAATAATACACTTATGAATTATCATCAATTTTGTGTTATATTAATTATTATACTTGTCATATTTATTAAAATTTACTTTAGTCCACAAATCTGTGAACTAAGATTATGTAAAGAGTGAAAGTGAATTTACTTGAACCGTAACGATTGTAAATATTGTAACTTTATACTTATCTAACATACGACTGTTTAATTATACTTGACCGCTTAATTATCGTATATTTATAAAAACTTTTAGAGACATCTTTAGGTACCTGATCTATATATATAATTTATTATTTCTCTATTCGAATTATCTTCTCTCCATTTAAAATTTTGGAAAATTTGTCATTTCAATAAATTCATTGTCATATAAATCCAAAAATCTAAAAATCTCTAGTGTCACATTTAGTAAGGCAGATTTGGTTTTTATAAATTATGGATTGTTGAATGTATATTCAGATGAGACTGCGGTAAATGCCCAATAATTATTTTATGTATCTCTATGCAATGGTTTTTACAAATAGATTTTAATAGGCTAAGTCAGGAATGTCTTTTAATAAAAATGAAATCTAATCTAATTGAATCGGTTACTCAGAGTCATCCTTATAGTGATTTATAAATGTATTTATGAAAACCTTCAAATTTGGAGTCGGAGATTTATATGTTTAAAGTCTTTATGTATGTTGTCCGCGAATGAAAGCATTTAACGTTTTACGCACTTTTCATCACACTATTAAAGTGTCAAGAAATTTCTAAACGATATAATGTAAATGTATCAATATAAAATAAGTTTAATAAAATTTTTTGACGTTTCGTTTAAAATAAGTTTAAAAGATCTTCAATAAGGTATAAAGTACGATTTGTAAATGTCCTAAGATTACCTAAGCCATATATTCATCAATTACAATGCGTCTCACGGCTCTCACTAAGTGCTGGGCGTTTTGTAAAACACCTTACACCTCAATCGATTTACGACATAACGCTTTACCCAAAACCATTTTAATACCTATTGCGAGAGATTTAATGCAATAATATATATAATTTAGTCTTTTCATATTGTATTGCATAACACTTTATAACAATTCTTATTTCACGATTTTTTTCTCGATTTTTATTTTCACTTTTGGATCCATTTCAGGTCTACGTTGCTCCATCCCGTCAGTTTAGTTAACAATGTATGTGTTCGATTGATTTGGCTTTGAAGGGCGTAAGATTTTAAGGTTTACTTCGATTTACATTAATTATATCATAAGATTTTCTATAGTTTAAGCCAGGTTTCGTGTACGCTGAATTGTGCGAAAATTATCCTAAAAAAGAGTTGTAGCAATATGTATATTTTATATGTTGTAGCAATAGTTATTCTTTCACAGAATAATCAGCATTGCGACGCAGACAAGTGAGTGAAGGTATCTACTCAATCTCTGTGTGGTTACAGCACACGGCATTTACACGCATATCCTGGCTTAATTTCTTGTAATATATAATATACTAATAATAGATAAAAATAGGCATCTATCGTATCTTCTAGAAATTATCGAACGCCTGTCGGGGCTATTTTATAGTGCAATAAAAAATATATATGTTAATCGGAATATTTTTATTTTACCTAGTTCAATGGTTTTTAAACCTATATACCTAACATAATTTTATTTTCGTTTTATATTTAACTGCACTGTAAATTTAGCACTTGACTTATCTAAAGTATAATTGTCTCACTTCAAAGAATCCTGAGTGAAGAGTCACTTACAGAAATTCATGATTGGATTTTCTTATACTGAATTGCTTATGTAAGGAGCCTTACTAGCGTTAGATGAAGTCACGGACATTTATTCGCAAGCCGAATACAGAATGCCCACATTACTGTGTACCGTATATACTTTTTGGTCGCAGAGGGATATTTACGCTCAAGTTTTGTCTTGATACCAACAGATTGAACAATAAAAAATGGATAGGATTTCGACTTGTGGCTTACAAAGTGTGTGTGTATTACGTGGGAAATATTAAAGAACCCCGAAGTCTCTGCAAATATAAATAATAAGCGACCTGTCTTTACTTCAAAATGCTGGACATATATAAATGTAACATGATAATGTTTTTAAATAATGAAATTCGTGTGTGAACTGATCGTTCATATCAATCACTTAATCCCAACGGACTATGATGATTCACTTGTATTCGTTTAACAATGTGGTTTCCGTAAACTGTCAGACATCGTATTTAAATTTTAAATTTAAATTGCGTGATTCTTGAGTGTATTAAAAGTGATATAATGTTCTAGCAGTGTCAAATAACTTTCACATATCCTTTACTGTGTTTAAAATATTATTTTGCGATCGAGTAGGTTGGTTCGTAACGCGTTTGAGCCTTCAAGACCCACACGTCCTTTCAACGAAACATGTTATAACCTAGCATAAAAAAACGTTTATAAGAGCATTTATTTATATATCAAAAGCTCTTTTCTCAGGGTTCAGTGCTGTTTGAGTATTCTGTTGGTCTTTTATAAGTCGACGTAACATGAATTAATTTTTTCGTTTGGGCGTACTATCGGTGTTAAAATCCAATAAGTTTTTAAAATACGGGATCCATTTTTAGCACAAAGTATCGGCTCAAGTTACACTTGGAGGTTGCATATTGTAAACATATGTATCTCTAATGTTTTACTAATTATTAAAACCAAAATTCGTTTCTAATTGTCGGTGGTGGTGGTTTTCTAAATTATATGAAATCGTTTAGCCGCCTTAATTGTTTGCTTCCAAACCTATTACTGCTAAATTGTTATTATTGTACTTAACAAATTCTTTGAACCGCGACAACCTTTAGCCTCTAAAAGATTAATTACATTTTTAAAGTTTTCCAATATAATTGCTAATTAATATACGCTTGGGTTAAGTGACAAGGACATGCAAAAATGTTAAGCGATCAGTAATAGGGATATTTAAAGTTACGCCAATGCGTTTAAGGATTTATAAAAAAAGCTCTGTTTTTATTCATTCTTTACATGTATGTTTTGTCTATGTACGGTTTCTTTATCCCATTATAAGGAGTTTAGCTTATAAAGCTATACTTTATTTTCGAAAGGAATTAAAACTTTAAAACCAATTAATATACCTACACTATTTTGGAAAAGGAATAATTAAAAAAGAAAAAAACATTTATTAGATAGTAAAACCTGGATGAATGATTATTATCACCAGGGCCTAACACAATATATATTAAACGGAAATGTGACCCTTAGCAGAAAAATTTTGACGGTTGTATCAGTCATATGAGTTTTCTATATATTAATAAATCTATTTAAATCTAATAATTCCGTTTCATGAATCCTTTCAACTTAATTAAAAGAGCAGAGCAAGTGGAAAAGAATGAACAGCTAAAATATAAAATTCTTTCCTCCTTCGTTTTTGTTCCCTTTGGAGTTTAGGAGAGACTCTTGGACCTTGGGGTTCAAGTGCACAGGTGCTAATTAATGATTAAGGCGGCTGGTAAATAGTACCGGTGAACCCAGAGCTGATGCTTTCCTTGCTCAGCTAATAAGTATCGCAATACAGCGAGGCAATGCTGCCAGCGTAACAAAGGTACACTGTCACAGAGACCAAACATTTTATTAAAAACAAAATTTAAATTTAATTTAATTTTCTTTTTATGTATTACTTTTTTAATTGTGTTTATTATTACTGTACTATACTTTTAATTTTTATTATTATCAATAAATGTTTAATTTGGTAGTAAAATATAAAGAAAAAATATTTGAATATCCAGTAGTCCAGTAGTTATAGTCCAGGATGTAAGAATACTTTCAATATTATAAATACAGAAACAACTATAAACTAGAATTTAAATTTCCATAAATAAACGAGTCGAAAAGTTTTTAACGATGTAATTATTAAAAATTTATGCTGCAACTTCTATAACTACTGTGTCTCTTAATAGCGCAAAGTTTTAATAGGATTTTCATTACGTGGTTTTTACTCATAAACTAACCTACGCCCTTATCATTGACGTGTTTGGAGTTTTTTGGGGCCTAAAAATATGTAGTAGAATTGCAATAATTATAGAACCTGAACCCGCCTACATATTCTCTTACATCTAGTCTAGAATTTTGAATCGGTACCCCGGCTTATCTCAAAGTTCTCCCGGAATCTAGAGCGCACATTTCACCCATCCTCCTTCCATATCCACCTTTAAAGGGGGAGATTTCATTAAACAGATATAGTTTTAAGGAATAAGGGTTAATCCCTTTTTCGTGTTATATCTGTATTGTGTTTTTAGTTTAGTTTTACTATTGAATTATTATTAAGTTACTGTAATAATAGTAAATAAGGAAATAAATAAATAAAATTATATTTTAACAGAGCACTAATTTGTCAAACTATGAAACCCTTACAAATTGAGAAAGGCTTATTTTTATTAATATTGAGTGTGTTGTTTAAAGGTTGTGTCATATCTCTGACATATACCATCACATAATACCACGATTGTTGTCTATGTAAAATAAGTTTAGTGAAAAATTCATTAAGCTTCCCTGAAAGCTCTTCTATCTAAGACCACTTAATTCTCAAGCGAACATAAGTAGTAATAACGAGTTGGTAAGAAACTTGAAGAAAGCTAAACAAGCATTAAATGCTATTATTCAGCTTTTACCTTTGTTTATAACTTATATTATTTCCATTATCGTAATACATTTTAAATATACGACACAATTATTTGTTCGTTATACTATTAACGAACAACTTATTAATGGAAACCAATAAATGTAATATAGCCGTGTTTCGATGTAAAATAAATAACGAAATATAAAAATAATAATTGTACGTATAGTTATGGGGTTGTTGTTTAAGTGTTTTAGATATTGACAAATAATAAACCTATTTTAAATAATATTTCTCTCTATATAGAAGCGAGTTATTTTATAAGTACAGTACTGTGTAAATTATCGAAAACTTTATGTAACAAAGGCCTGAACTTTTACGACAAAAATTCACGGAGGAATAACAGCTCAATAATATTTTTCTTAAAAGGGAAGGCGAAATTATTTTTGATGCTTATTCGAGGCAATTGGACACATAATTGAGCAATGAAGGATTGATCGACCTAAAACGTTCACAAACAATTGGTCTGCGTACAGAAGTTCTGTACCAAACATGTTTGTATGTACATGACTTTAAATCGTAAGGCATACCTTCACGATTATTTCCTTCACCGTAAGAGCCAGTGTTAAGTTCGCAGATGTTCAGAAATAATAGTATTAAATTATCTTTATGAAGCCAACAACAGAGCTAGTGAGACTTGTGATGCGGCTGAAAAAAAGCTAAGGCCTGCAAGTACAGGGGTCTAAGCTCAGAATATGATTTTGTTACATTCGGTGTCGAGACCCTTGGTCCGTGAGGTCCTAGCTGTATAAGGCTTTTTAGGGAAATATCAAAAAGGTTAGTCGATATCACTGGAGACCGAAGAGCTGTCAACTACCTCGGACAAAGAATTAGTCTAGCTTTTCAAAGGAACGCTGCCAGTATCTTCGGAACCTTGCTTAAAGGGACTCCTTTTAATAATATATTTTAGTTATTACATTTTAAGGTTAGTTATTATATTAGAATTATTTATTAGATGATATTATCATGTCTATTTTAACAATTGTATTATACTCTCTAAAATTATAATTCGATGGTAATCTCATAAAAACTCAGGCGTATACAAGCACAGATAACAGGGGTTGGAAAGTAAAATTAATTAATTTTTAAGCTTTTGTCTTCCGAGGTTTAATTACTAATAAAACCTTGATTTTCGTAATTACTTCTTATTAAGAAGTAATTACGAAAATCAAGTATTGTAATTGTTTGTTTGTATGCCAAAGAAAAATGGGTTCCATTGCGAAATAATTTTATTCTGCTTTTGGAATTCATTAAAGTTTAGAGAGTACTTTACATAGAATTAATTACGAAACGTGCCTAGTATGATATATCATTAAAAATATGCCGTCATTAAAATATTCACCTTGAAATATTTACGCAATCTAGCGAGATATTCAGAGTTCATATCAATGATGTTAAGATGAGTTGTAATCAAATATCAAGGTCAGACCATCACCGTTACTTTTGTAACACAGGAAGTAATGGTATGCCAAAGATAGAGAAACCAAAAAAGGATATTCGTTTCTGTTCTAATCTATGTCTATAAAAATTGCAGAAATATAATTACGGTTGGAAACGTCATATGTACACCGGAACAAATTTAGTAAAAATAGAAAATCTTCACAGTATCTTATTTATCAAAATGAATAACATAATAATAATTTAATTTAATCCCGGGGAAACTAAATCAGTCTTTCCAAGTGATAGACACAAAAACGTATGGAAAATATACTGAAATATGTTCTTGAAAATCTTACAGTAAGCCTTGAATAAACCAACTGGACGGGAAATACATAATGTATATGTATTAAATAGTCAACCAAGGTTATACTTATGATTAATGTGCTACGTTGTGAGTGCCTTTGACCCCGCTTGGCCAAACGAGCCTGCGTTTATGGGAATAAAGAAGATATTTGCTTAGCATTGTTATTTTCACGGCCGTATGTATTTCTCGTAGTTGCTATAACATTATATTTTCACATTATGGACAATAATGTAAAGTTTAATGATATTCATTCTTTTGTGTAATTTCTTTGTGAATGGTCTTTCAAAACTTAAAAAAATTTGAGTCAATGCGTTAAGAATATTTATGCAAGCATAACATTGTATTTAATTGCTTTTTTCGTCAGCGCGTTTTGTTAAGAATAATTTTTAGCAAAAACGAATGTTCGCTAGTGGTGATGCGTGCGACTGATACCGAAGGTCTTGAATTCTAACTCGGACTATTCGTCTATTTTTCTGGTACACAAAACGACAAGGTAAAGTAGCCGGTAGGGGACTGCCACGTCGAATCCAAAAAATCTACTACACATAGTACAGTACTTGACTATTTTTCGATTTGAAGGAATTGCCACAATAACTATCGATTATATTTTCTTTCATAGCAACAACTGGCTGCAAACGGGCAGAAGGCTGATAAGTGATACCGTCATTGACACTTATAATGCCAGAGGGGATTTTCTTTCATTTAAGTGCTTGTTCAAAATTGATATTAATACCTCACAATAGCTGTTTTTTAATTCTACAATTGGGTTACCTTTATTGCTTATTTAAGGCATTTGTACTACCTTTCTAACTGTAGAGTTCTCCTGCCATATGTTTTATAAAAAAAACAACACAGGAACTAACAAGAGACTGTCATTCCTTATTAATATAAAAATTCTTTGCACCGGAGTTAATATCAACGCCCTGCACGATGCTACTCGCCATGACATACGCCATTTGCTAGTGTTACATATAAGTAGATGACCATGACATTCGATTTTTAACAAAATATCCAAAATACTTAGGTTAAGCTTTTCTTATAGTAAAAACTATATTTTTTTTTATATTAAGCCTCTAATCATTTTGTATAATATTTATTAGAAAAAAATATTTGTAAATATGTCCGTAAATAATACACAACATTATTCCATACAGCAGGATCATAAAACCCAAATATTACTTACTTCACTCGTACGACGTAACCAACAAAATATATTAACACAAAATACTAAATCTCTTTTAAGATGGCTTAAATAATATCACTTTGAGCGCATTCAATGAATACAACAATTTTCTTAACGCGTCCATGGTTCCGCCTCCATATATAGTTAAGTAAAACGCCGTATTTATCTAGTCTCGGAATTGGTTATAGTGAAACACTTATAAATTGTACAGCTTTGTAGGCACATAATGTAACCGTCACCTAAAAATAATATTATTATTCCTATTTCCAAGTAGACCTCAAACGTCCCATACATATTTAACTAAATAGTAAGCTAAATATTTTGCGACGCACTTTTAATTGATATTTTTTATTAGCACCATTTCGTTTCCGTTTTCCTATTCTCTATTAATGCTTTTATTATTAGTCAACCCCTAAGTGAAAACATCTGCATAATTTTAATCTTAGTTCAGCGTGGTTTTAAATAACTTAGCTTGCTAATAGTTTTCTCGAATTGCATTTATCACCTAGCGAAACGGCTAAAATAGCGTTAATTATATTAATTCGATATAATTATAATAAAAAAGAAAAGAACACACATAATGTGCGCCTCATCAACCAACAAGCATGCGGGCATGAAGGGTAATGAAAGAGCAGACCAACTGGCAAAGGAAGCTGCGCACCTAAAAGAGGCGCCCTTGTACAATAGATTCCCCATATCTCATTTGAAAAACTACTGTCTACGTGGAAACACGATAGAAAAATACATTCCCTTTCGGCTTTTTCTATAATTAAACAAATCAAAACCAACGAGATTTATTAAACAGATGTCGACAGGTCATTGTGGATTCTTGTCGTATCTTTACAGATTCAGTATTAAACAAAGTGCTGCCTGTCCTTGTGGCGATACGGATGAGGAGACGGTGTTACCTGTTCCGACCGACTGTCCAATGTATGGATACGAAAGCTATGGGCATAAAAGTAACGGAGACGAATTTAAAGGAAATAATGTTCAACATTAAATTAAGAGGCATCTTTATGGGATTTGCTGTAAAGGGCATACAAAAAGTAGCTAAGAAAGAAATAGGTAGTAGTGTTTTATCATTCGAGTTACCAATACCATTTACGTAAGCTATTTAATTCTTTCGACGGATACATAGTCGGGGAATTATACAGTTAAACAAATAACAAAACTAAATGTATAAATGATAGTTTGCTAAACAAAGATTGTATGAAACTTTTACTGGGCAATTTGTGTGACGTCAAAAGGCATAAGCTGTCATTACTAGATACCAGTTTAATATTTTTTATCATAGGCAAGCATCAGATAAGCCGTCTAGTCTAGACTGACATGCTACTATATGCGTACGATACGATGGCTCAATCTGAAGCTCGAAATATACATAAAATAAAAAATATATCGAAATGAACCGATACAGTTTAAATTTATGTATTTAAAAGTTTTCAACTTGAGCACGGCGTGAAATTCTAAATACACCATTATTTAGAATACGACGACGCCAACCTGCCGTATTTTTCCTTTACATAGTAACAGTACTAAGTTTACGTACATAAATAACTCTATCTGGAAAAGGTGTATGCCAGGGATAAAACTGACGACCCAAAGATCATTGAACCACTACGTTAAAATGTCTCATAATAGAGATGACAAAAAACCTCTATATGTGTAAACATATAGGCTCTTTGAATTCGTTTATAATTATTCTGTTGTTACTGAATACTGGTAACTAGTAATGAACACAATAATTATGAGATATCGTATTAAGTAACATTGGATTAAATTACTGTTCCCACATAATAATATAAGGTATATTATTACAGTATATATAATTTATATTAACTTTTTAATTTAAATTTGTTTGTTTTCTATGTTTTCGGTGAAGAATATTGAAAGTACTCTATATTTGTGTATTAATGCATAATTTACGTTGCATGTATTTACGGATTAGATTAGGTATCGATTAAGGTTTGAACATTTCTATTGATAGAAGGGTCTTGGAACCTATTAATTAAACGAGTGAAGTCTAGTTTATTATGTAGTATACATTTATTTTAGTTATACATATAATATATACTTTACCTTACCTTTACGTTCTATGACAGCAAAGTAATAAAATTCTCGAAAGAATTGCTGGTACTGCATTTATTTGGTAAATAAAGGGCGCTTTTTTACTCATCATTGTGCTTATAGAAAGAAATGGTTAACAGCCATATTCGAAGTAATCCATTAAATTATATTTAGAAGTAGATCATTATTATTAAACCTAAAGGAGACTACGAAATCTATGGCTCGATTAATTAACGCCTGATTTAATAAATTAAACAGCAGGTGGACCTTATTATTATATACCCATTGAGAATCATATAATTAACAATATAAAAAAATATTAAGTTCATTACTAAGCAACAACGGCAAAAATACAAGAGTATTTTGTGAAACTTTGATTTTGTTTTCATTGGAGTAGAGATTCTCGTGCCATGGGGAACAAGTTCAGAGGCGCAACTTAAAAATAATAAGGATCGCGACTGGTTGATCGATAGTCCCAGTCACAAGTTGGTGCGTTCCTCACTTAGCATATAAGCATCGCAAAACTGCACCAGCATCAAGGTTATTCTGACACAGGGACCAAACGTTTTCAATATATTTTATTTATTTATTTATTTATCCTTTATTGCCTTAAACAAAAACACGCATAACAAAAATAAAAATAAAAAAACAGTTACAAAAGATATAAGGCAAAGGGCGGCCTTATCGCTTACAAGCGATTTCTTCCAGGCAACCCTAATGAGAAACAACGTTAAAGAAACACCATCAGAGGGTAGAGTACAAAAAAAAACAATTAACAAAAGCAACAAAAAAACTAAAAACTTAAAACAAGCGTTACTATAACTAATTGAATATAATAAAACAAAATCAAATAAAAAATAGCAATAATAATAAATAAAAATAATTATAGACAAAAATTTAAAAGCAAATAAAAAGGTTAACCTATAAAAATAAATATATATAAGCAGAACTAATTACGAGGTAGAAAGAAAATGATCAAAAAGAAGCTTTTTAAATACATTTAAAGATTGCGCTCGTCTAATATCGATTGGTAGGGAATTCCATAGCAGGATACTCTGCACAGTAAAGGAGGAGTGATAGAATTCAGTTTTATGAGTAGGAGTTTCAAGAATTATATTTTAGTGTTATAATGAGATATATTAAATTATTTTTTGAAATTAATTGGAAAAATTGAATATAATTTATTTTATTTTATTGTTAACGACGATCGAGATTATGTTTTGTTATAATCGTCCAAAAACTAGTTTTACTCACATTCACTGTGAAATAAATTTATTAAAATTGTCATTGATTATGTATTAAGAAATTGACACAATGCTAATGAGCCTTGCGAAAACTGGACTAGTCTTATCTCGTTTGAAGGTAAAGGACATTCACATGTCGATAAGATTATGATATTCATAATATAGAAAAAGGTCAGTCTATTATCACAAAAATAAATTTTGTCTCTAATATTAAACATTTATTGATGTGATTTATTCAATATAGTAGTTTGAATGTTCTCTAAATTAAATCGTTTCAAACATATAGAAGATTCGAAAAAATATATATTGTAATAGCAAAAAACAATGTAAACCAACACAGTTTATTTGTGACTTTAACTAAACTTAAACTTATAAATTAAGTTTTTTTTTTAAACAATAATTTAATCTACAGACCGCCCCACAAAGCACGGCCAATGTGTGGAGAATGCGATCGGTGCTAAGGCAGCACATCGAATGCGCTCAGAACACCTTGTTGAAAAGAAAGGATAGTGAATAATGACGATAGTTGCAAGTTATAGTGAAATGTCCGTAGGGATGGAGTATTCGGTCGAGATGAGCACATTGGTATTTAAGAGCGAGTCGGTGTGGCGAATGTCATCAGTTACCAAGAGCTCACACAGCCAGGTACATCTACCGTGGATTCAGTGGCACGTTGCATCTAGCTCTTTAACAGAATATCTGTTTACCCCACGCACAAGATGCGCGCATTTGTGGTAAGTTGACCGGAAGTTCCGTCAGAGCCATTTTGGCGCACTCGGTTAAAAAATTATATATTTTAAAAACTTTACATGCCAGTGAAGTGTTTAGTATTAAATGCCTTTAGTGTGCTAAATAGTGGATGATACGGGAATAAAGTTTTAATAAGTAGTATAAACATGTAATTTTTATGCTCTTAAAGCATTAAAAATGGTTCGTTAAATTGAAGTTGAAATGAAAATTAACATAAATCGCGTCTCATCAATAATTGCATCAGTTTTAAAATGTGTACAATTACCATTTCATTGTTATTTATGTACATAAAACTTGATGGAATTAAAGAGTTAATTTGTATTCCATATATCGTTTTACGTGTAACATTGTGATTCTGACCCAAATACTAAATACTTATGTTACGCAATCGATCCATTTCAAATTGTTTACTGCGTTGTAGCCAACTCGATTACGTCATTCTATCGCGATCTTCTCGCTGCATCGATATCATCTCTTGTGAGACTACTGAGCATCGTAATCGGACATTGCTCAGCGAAATTATACTAATCAATTCTGAGATAAGCTCGCCAATTAATTTGTATCTTATTATCATCTTCGGTGATTTAGAAATTCACTGACCATTTAATACATATTTATTAAACTGATGATAGGGTTAATAATTATGACTATGACTTTCTATTACAGATCCTTGCCTGTGTGGCATTTGCCTATGGGCGGCCTGAAGCCCCACTCGGGTACAACTACCCAGCCCCTTCAAGGCACTCAGCTCCATCAGGCAGCTATGGAACCCCATCTCTTGGAGCCATAAGAGTTCCTTCTGGAGGCCACTCTGGCCTTTCATTCGGCGGTGTCTCTGGAGGCCAATCTGGCATTTCGTTCGGAGGTGTCTCTGGAGGCCATTCAGGTGGATTCTCAAGTGGACTCTCAGCAGGAGGCTTCAGCAGTGGCAGTGTTTCAGGAGGATTTGCATCTGATGCCGGTTTTGGTGGTGGCTACGCTGGAGGATACTCTGGTGCACCTTTAGTACAGAAGCACATCTACGTTCACGTTCCACCTCCAGAACCCCAGGAGCAGAGACTGCCCCGCATCACCCCAGTCGCTCCCCCACAAAAGCACTACAAGATTATCTTCATCAAGGCCCCAACCCCTCCCACTCCCGTTGCCCCCATCATTCCCGTTCAGTCTCAGAACGAAGAGAAGACCCTCGTATACGTTCTCGTTAAAAAACCCGAAGAACAGCAAGATATCGTCATCCCCACCCCAGCTTCTACTCCACCCTCCAAACCAGAGGTTTACTTTATCAAATACCAGACCCAGAAGGAATCCGACGCTGCTATTGGTGGTGCTATCGGTGGTGGTTCCATTGGAGGTGGTCTTATTGGCGGTGGTGCTATTGGAGGTGGTATCAGCGGTGGCTCTATCAGTGGTGGTGACTTCAGTGCTATCAGCGGAGGTGCTGGTCTCGAAGGTGGTGCATCCGGTCATGGAAGCGAAATCTCTGGAGACTTCGGAGCAAGTGGTTCTGATGAGAGTGCATCAGCTGGTCACGGTGCAACCAGCTCCCAGTATGGACCCCCCGGCCATGTGGCTGGCCCACTACATTAAATCGAAATTGGCTCTAACAAAGGTGGTACGATAAAATTAAGCAGCTTAGCGAAATCAAGACCTAGATAAATAAATACAGATTATCCTGCCACCGGAAGCTCGCGATTGGACCTCTGTAAATAGTCATCACTACCAACCTCGAGCTTCTAAGACGTACCCCTTACGTCCGCCATTAACTTGTTATTAGTGCACAGTGTTGTTATTCAAATGAAGTATTGCGACTGTTATGTTTATGTATAGCTTTTTTATTTTTGTAATAAAAATTATAATGTAATGCATTTTGTGTTTGTATAATGGGGAATGTGTGGTTCGGAACATTACATCACTTCTGAAAGTAGTATTTCTGTCGTGAAAGGTATGCCCGGAGCTGGAAAAACTCCTTTCTCGTGCGAATAGGTTCAATCTTGAAATCTTTATGGAAGCATATCGTTATATAACGTAAGATATCGGGCGAGCCTCAATCTTCATGTCTGCTTGCTAATGACCACTTTAATGGATCATATGCGTAATCAAACTATAATTTGGTAATAGTTAAACGAATAATTATATACAATCTCTTTGGCTTAGCGTTTACATAATAGCTGTTAGTTTAAACGTTAAAATATAATTATCATAAAGTTATTCAAGAACTTAATAGCTATATTATTGTCTCCGATTACGGTCAATAGTGATAAAATCATGACGATTTATAAAGGGTTTTAATGCTGTTTGGCATTGAATTAAAAAATAACGAGTTCAACCTACTTAAATATTCTTTAACCATGCAACCAGTTTAGGTATTACATAATTTTTACACTCTGTTACCTTTAAATAGCATCTCTCTTCGTCACACATCAGGTGATAGTATACGTTGTAATGTCTAACAAACGTGCACTGTTTGGTAGTGTAGTACTCGTACACGAATCTATTTTCCCTGAGAAGTAGATAACTGACTTCATAAAAACACGATTTTTTTTTATCACTGCGACACGACACGACTGAACATTTATTCTTTTAAATATTTTTGGAAATAAATTCATTCGATTTTTAAGTTTATGTTACACAAATATTATGTAGATATCTACAAAATACCTTAAACGACAGGTCCAGTCTGTAAAGCAGTTTAAATTAATAAAAACAGTGTGTATAACATATTGAAAATATACTCCAGCTATTGTAACCATTTAAGGACATGAAAAGAGGACTAAAAAAATTAAAATCGAAACTACATTCTTGAATTGGCAGGTTGCCGAATACTCAACCTAGATTGGGAAATTCGCTACAATGTACTACAACCAAAAGTATCTCCAATTCAAGGACAACATAAATCGTCGTTGCAACAGAATAAGCAAAATTATTTGCTGTTTTGCGCTCTTATATAAAAGATACGTCCGTAAAAATGGTAAAGTTTTGATGGTTCATAACTTTTGTCTTGTTAGCTCGGAGTTTGAATGTTCTCTTTTTATGAATGAAATGTTTGCAAGTAGGATAAATTAAATATAAGAGTTTCGCGTATTAAAATTGCGGTATTTCTCGGATTGCAAAGAAATTGAAAAGGATCAAAATGAAAATATTCTACAAGTTGGCTTATATTAAGTTATAAGGTCTGTATATTTAGAAATACAAGTTAAACACGCGGAGTTTATAAAAATAATTTAACCAAATTTTTGATTAAAAATATTACTAGGTTTGTTGCCCTACTACTGAAACTATTATGATATTTAGTTTTTTCTAACTTCTTTAACTGTGGTTTTTTTTTACTACAATACTTCTTTTAATTAGTGACTAAACGTATACTGGATATTATCGGATAATGGTTTCACGTTGGCCAGTATTGTTTACAACTGAATTAACAATTTTATCTTTTGATTTACATTCTCAACTCACGGCCTTGCTATAACGCAGTGAACCATGGTTACAGTTTTTAACGTTAATTTCATAACAGTATATAACAGTATGTTCAAAGTTAAAATTTTCCTGTTTAATTTCCTCATCTATTAATACATAAAGAAATTAAATATGTATTGGTTTTGGTAAAATGTTTTATGAACTTAAATGTAAAAAAAATTTTGCTTCTAGCAAATAATTCAATAGCTAGCAAATTCTGTTTGCCTAGTACCTACATAATGGCACATTTCATCAGACATTAAGAGCTTTCTGACGGATAACGGTAAGGTTTTGCTGAATCTACACGAGCTTTTAAATTAGCGGGGAGATATAATATATCTTATTATACGTGCCCCGTGTAGTACAGTCCCGAATACATTGGTTTGAACCCTAGTTGAGAACTAATGTATCTTGTATGCGCAATTAGCACTTGCCTAACCTTAAGAAAATAATAAAGTATATTTATATGCATCTTGTTTATTGTTCGTTTGTAATCAAACTCCTTAACATCTGGACCGATTGGAGAATGTATTAGATGTACAATTAGATTTTGTTTTTGGTTTCAATACGTATCTGTAAGTTTTTATTTATGTTTTTAAAATTGCATTTAATAGGGGATTACAGACAGTTCGATATAAAATTTAATTAAGAAGGTAAGTATATCTAAAAAATGTTACAAACAGACGAAAGATTGGTTCCTTTTTGCATCTCCTTTCTATGACTACTACATAACTGTTTTTATGTTTTATTAAAACTTTTAATTCAGGATGTCTAATCTAACAGGAAGTTAATGTGGCAAGCGGTAATTGCGAGCTTAAGTGCCCAACCCTATTAGGAAGGACATTTTACAAAACCCAGTAATGAAATGTACATATTACACCCCTAAAATGTAAATAATTGCCTTTTTACTCAAAACAGGTCAAGATATCTAAACTTTATTCTATGAAAACATATTAAAAACAAGGATGTTAAGGAATTGAAAGTCAATTTAATTTCATATTGATTTACGAAATGATTTAGGTCTTAGTATTTTGTCTGTATTACGTTACTTCATATATTCTTTTAAAATAACGCCCACGAAGTGCTTAAGTTATCCATACATGACTGTCGTGTTTTTTATAACATAAGCCATTCGTTAAAACATTATTTGTATAATACGAGGACTAATCCGTGAAACATCTGTGTAAACAAAAACAAGTTTATAAGCTAAGAATCAGTTAACTATACCTCTGCCTCTTCCAATATCTTACGAGTGCCTTTTATGCCAACTCAGTATGAAAGATAGCAAGTAGGTATAATTTGCTACTTCGTCAGTCTTCTTTTTGTTTTGATTACACTTCTGATAATATACGTAATCGATTTTATTAGTAGTATGATAAGAATTAAGATAGCTCGGAGATAATAAAACTATAGTTTTGATTACTTGGCAAAAATAAAATGCCGTATTCTATGTCACTACTAATCATCTAAATGATACCTCTATGAGATGATTTTCATACAAACTATACCCATATTTTATATGTAAAACATATGCAGTATAACCTATTTTATATTACATGTATATCATTTAGATTATGTTAAACTTTATATAATAATGAATCTTTAACATCTCTAGTATTGTCCCCCCATATATTCGAAAAATGCTACCAAATATCCTATACATTATCAGTACATACTAAGATTATTGGTACATACGCAGTTAACATTTTCTCCCGCACGGCTGTTGGCGTGACAATCACCTCGATGATATACGTGACAGGAGAGGGAATGGCGTCAAAAAATCGAAAGTGATTCGGTTTGTCTATGGATTTTCCTTGTCTGATTCAAACACATTTATAATCGGTACGTCGCATACCGTCGTTGAATTTTGCCCATCGTTATAAGATGCAAGAAGTCGTATCAGTGATGACATTCCTCCATTCATTCCAGTGATGATGCCTCGAGCATTTTGATCCGAAATTTACTTTTTTGATCGAAAACCCCATGTTTAATTTACCCATGCCCTACTTAATAGAGAGTGGATATTATTAGTAAGTACTTGTACATAATATCTACAATTCGTGATTAATACGTGATTAATTCAATGATTATAACGGTGACATAGATAAATATTTTCTGTTAAATTAATTTTAAAAGCCTTTTCCTTTTAAGACGTCAAAATATATTATTAAAAATATACTGAAGTTGTTTTTGCCAAGAAGAAAGTGGATATCCGGTATCCTGATTCCACCATCTTGTTCTACGATTGGCAAAGTTCCAATAAAATTAAGTATTAAATTCATACAATAAATTACAGCTAGTTCTATGTCACGTAGGTCTTAATGAAAACTTAGTCTTGTAAAATATTCCTTGGTTCCTGCATCCTGAGAGAAAATTAGCTTGCCATTATTCATGCAGGTTATAAATTTTAAGTATTATATTGTTTTAATAATTCGTGACGATTTTATAAATATTATTATTAAATAATTAATCAAGTATGTCAATTGCGCCTGACCCATATCTTAAATTTTCATAATGTAATAATTCTTTACATCTCATACGATTTACTGTATCACTAATGTTGTGTGCATTTAACGTCAGTATTTATCTGCAAAAAAATATTGTATAATGTCTATTAAATTTAACTAGATCGACATGCTATCTTTCACATACATTGCTACATTTCACAAGAAAAACAGCTCTCATAAATTATTAGGCAGGCCGACAGGCCTTATCGCTAACCAGCGATTTGTTCCAGGTACAAATCGCTACCTAGTATGGAAAAATAAGTACCTACTGAGGATAAAGAAAAAGTAGTTTAATCGTATTCATTATTTCATTAATACCAGAATTTATTACCAATGTATTAAAGTAAATGTTAAAAGCTTCCGTTGCCCTTCACAACACACAAAAAGTTAACTTTCACATGTACAATTATTTTATGAATTTAGTACTTAGAGTGTTTATCGATTTATTTCAGCAGGCTTTATGTTATCTTTAGTAATACAGTACACGTGGTTTTTTTTAATCATTTACATAATTTTATTATGTACAATGTCAAATTATATGATGTAAAAACTTATGTTTTACTGTTATTGCTAAAATAAACTAGTTCGTTATTTATGAGACTGAATTCTCTGTTCGCGTGAGAGGTTTTGATAGATACCTATATGAATTTGATAGATAGTAATAGGTAAAATATAGAACTTTGAAGTTACAAATTTTAAAATGTGAAGCGATATATTTAAATGTTATCTATGTAGTAGCCAAGTTAAATGTGATTTGCAAGCCGTCGATCGAACAGTGCAGCGCCGAATTTGCTTTCTTTGCGCAATTAACACACAAACCACTAAAATACAAAACTAGCCTTTAAATGATGGTGGTGCAAATGTGAAAATCATTAACTAAAATGGCAACCCCAATGAGTATGTTTAAGTAATTTGTTGGCTTTCCCTCCTGTACTGTTCTATAACACGAAATTGTATCACCTTACGATAGAGTATAGAAGCCTAGCGATCCGCAACGCATCTGTCACTGCAGGCGTTTTGTCTTTGTCTAAAATTATGCAACAGTTAATTTTCCTTCCTAAATAAAGGTGAGACTAATTTTTTTGATGAAAACCCTGTTAAGCGATGTCAACATGAAACAAAAATAATAAAGATTTTTTATAAATATATACAAATATATATTTTTTATTATAAATTAAAAGTAAATTGGCATTTTAGGTCATAATGCCATGTTCATGTTTTGTCTTTTTTGTTCGCTTTTTACTTAATGTATTCTCCTTATTTTTAGTATGCTTCTTGCCATTGCTTTCTGGCATGCTTCTACTTTAGTTTAGTTTATTTTTGTGTGGTATGTCTACGTTTGGCAGCAGAGAGTAGGTAAGATAAGATACAAGGGTACAAGATAACTTTTTTTTAGATGAAGGGGAAATTGTCTTTTCATGGATCAAAACTTTTTTTCAACTCATGTTATTGCGCCACTATACTTCAAGTTCTTTATTTTTATTTTCAAATAAAAATTGTTTACCTAGTATATGTTATTATTAACATAAACAGGAGGCAACACGAGAAGAAAATAATTAAATTTACGAAGTACTACAATATATGTACGTACTCTATAATATCACATTATAAAATAAAAGAGAAAATTGCTTCTGAAAACTGATTTGGGACCATGAATTTAAGTATATGAGTTTAAAGAACCAAAAAAGATACAAATACTAGTATAGTTGGAAAATGTTTGACAAGTGCCTTTCAAATAAAACTTTAAATAGTGCACATGTGAGATGGAGTTTGGTTGACATTTAGTACAAAATTTAATCGGATATCCTACATTCCTATTTAGATAATCTGGGATTTAACGAACATTCGTAGCGCATTGAATCAAGACTAGGCTTATGGAAATCATTCAGTTCTAAATTTAGCCACGAGCTAATAAATTTTCAATATAAAAAATTAGGCGTGCATTTATACGCCTTTTTACCGATAAGATACCGATACCGATACCAACGCTTATTGAATTAAAATTAAATTAAGGTAAAATATATCATGTTTGGTTTAAAATTGTTAATTTATATTTAAAAAATATAAACACTTACAATCTTGGAATAAGATTAAAGGTTTAGATATTATAATTCAGAATCAAAAGTCATAATTAAATTAAAATAAAATAAATAACTGTTAATAATTAAAAGTAACATTGATAAGATTATTGTAATTCTGGATGTTATTAAATTTGGTATCGAAAAAATATTACGCGCGATAGAGAAATCCAACTAAAGGGTCTAGCGAAATGAAATACTCGGGGACAAAGCGGGTGAGAGAGGCGATTATAGTCCGTGTCACATTTGCAACGCACTAGACCAAACAAGATTTTGGTCTAGTATTAGAGTCAAAAAGTTTACATTCATTTTTATAACTATAAATTTAAAAAGGATCGTTGTATCGGCAATTAAAATATCGCTATATAAACTTTGGGTTTGCCGATATATCGGTATCGGTATCAGATGCATCCCTATAGAAAACCCTTTTTTACAGATTTCAAACTTTATTATATTCTAAAGACATTGTTACATATTTACGATTAACAAAATACTATCAGTTACTGAGCTGAAATCAGTTTGGACATAATACGCTGACTTGATTTACATATTTGCCATAACTATTATCCCATAACCTCTTCGAAAAACTCATTATACTCAAAACATTATAGTTAAAAAACTAAACCTCCGAAAATATAAAACCTTGGCTTTAAACAGTCTTCTTCAAATAGCCCGCTCTAAAACCTTTTCGCGATGAGTTATGCAATGCACTTTGAATTGACGATGAAAATAAAAGACGTAGTAGCCACATCGTTTATCATCTAACGTGACCTTTACGTTAAGTTATTTCCTATTTATGAGCTTTCCCATCATGAAATTGCTTTCGTCACTAACATTGAAGTCAAAAAATAAAACTATAAAAAAATAAAACAAAAAAGTTCATAAAAATTATGTCAGTTAAATAATTTAATATGTCGTTTACTTAGACACAAAATATATATTTTTTTACATTCACTGAACTTATATTTTGTACCATATCTGCAGTAAGCTTAAACGTAGCTCTTTAATTAATTAGAATAAAATATTTTCGTTCAAGGAAAATAAAATATATATAATATGTAATATATCGGAAGGATGATATGTTATAATATGTAGACAGTATGTGTTTTATGTAAGTTTTTTATTATTATCTTTAAATCTCTCTAGAACAACTAAGTTCTTATAGAAAGCTTATCTATATATATAAGCTTATAGTGTAATTTAAATATAGGCAACTGTGCAGTGCATAAAGGAAGTACTAATTATATCTGCAATTTGGGATCGTTGCCGAGTGGAAGGGTCCTGCATCCTCTACTTGCCTGTCAGCAAATAATGAATCATTCAGGAATTAATTGTATAATAATTTCGAATAGCCCAAACAAATTTACATTTATAGGTTTTCCTTTAGTAGAGGATTGTTCGTTCGACGTTCATTTAGTTATTTACGAATAATAATAATATACAACTATCTGTCTGAGTTCGTTTCGTTCGTCCGCCAATAATTTTAATAACCTTTTTATGTACTATGTTACATCTTAATATAGAGGTGATGTAAATAATTCTGCAACTGAAGTTTACAAAGCGATTTAAAATATATGTTTACCCTTTTATTCTTATTTTAATATTAAACTGTGTTATTTCCACTACATTTCTTGAATATGTCAGTATTCCGGGCAGTCCGAGTGAAAAAAGTGATATATCTCCAGGTTTAGGAGGCATCACATCAATTCATGTATTGCCATAAAATGCAGTGCTTACTGGATTCTATGTCGCAACGTAAATGTGTTAATACTATTCCTAATTAAAAAAATTCCATTTAATTTAATTTCGGGTATTTTAACATTTTAATTTCTTACAATAAGTACTAAGCGTACTTAACGTGTAATATGAATTTTGTATGAAATTACAAACGTTTTAGAAAACTGAACAGTCTATTAACATGTGTCACAGTCACTTGTTCACTTAAAATATATTGCTTTGAGTCTCAAAATGCCAACCTCACCGTCCAAGAGCATTGACGAAAGAGAGCGCAACATAACGCTCATGGCCTGGAGATGCTAATAGGAATGGGTCCACCACAAAATCCTAAAGACTTTTGCACCAAGGACGTACTACAATTTTCTTCAACTGTCCTTCTTTATAAAGCTTCTTGTGCTTGTACATCAAAAGGCACAGCACAGATTACAGTTGTCTGAAATTCATCACTGAGTGAAAATTGTGTGTATCAGTTGATGGTGCCAAAGTATGAAACAGATAAAAGTAAAATATTATTTGCTTACAAATCTGTTTGTACAATAGAATTGTAGATGATTTAAAAGAATTTTATATTGTAGCATACTATTCTAGTCTATTGATTTGCTGTGTTCGTTTTAAGTACCCACTTATGACTTATGGCACAGGTTTGCCCAGTTTAAGTGCCCGCTACAAACTTAACTTAAACGCCAAGCTAGTATTGACTGTATGGAATGAAAACATATTTTATATTTGGCAAAGAATATTTATTTCTATAAAGCTGATCGAGTTTTCAAAGACCTCGAGACAAATGTGTTTGGAATTGGGGGACAGAAATACGAGATATATTGCGATTGCGAACGGAGGATGGTGTCCATAGGGCGTTTTACAGCCATTGATCATTTTTATTATTATGGAGTACTTTAGTTTTACGTTACTAAAAGTTATTTTTGTTATAAGTAAATACGTGTTTAATGTTTTTAGAAGTACTTTTCAAGTGATAATTACATGATTTAAGCACTAAAAACCTTGACCTACGAACCTTAAGAAATACATTTCTGAAATTTTTAAATATAGAATGCATAGCTGTATTTATATTAAAGTAAATAAAATAAAAATATTTTAAAGTAAAATCTCTTGTCACACTCACACGATTACATGCAGCCGGTATTAAAAATAATTCTTCATTTTATGTAGTAAAACTTTGTGTAATATGCTTCCTTATGAAACGAAAAATACCCAAGTAATACTCTAGTAGTAGTAGTACTCTATCAAGGCATGATGGAGGTGGAAAAAAAAGGGAAACGTCAGGCAACTCATTGAAACTGAGCATTCAACGGACACATTGTGTGTTTTCTTGATTATTCCAAGGCATTCGACTGTGTAAGGCATAGCTTATGGAAAAACCTTAGAGATATGAGTGTTCTAAAACACTTAGTGGAACTGAACGTCAGCCTGTACGAGAAGGGATTATCAAAAGTCAGGGTAAACGATGTAGGGTCCGCGGCTTTATAAACCGCCAAAACGGGTTAGATAAGGATACATACTTCTGTTCAATGACTGATTAAGAATCGAGGCATTTCGATTGGAGGCAATTATCAAAGTCTACATAGTAGTCTAGTCTTACGCAGATGATACGACTTTATTGGTCACCACGCAACGGGATAATCTGTTTACCAGAGTTGACCAAGTAATTAAAACAGGCGGAATTTTTATTAATAATATTAATCATAGCTGTGGTAAATTTATAAGATAAATAGGTGATCACAACAAACTGGTAATCGTCTGTAGAAGTGATGGCGGGAAAATTTTGGGTCGTGACCGAGAGAGAGAGTCAGAGTCAGAGTGACCCCTTGATCTGACCAAATTTAGGCAATTATGAATGAATAAAATCCTGAGACAAGCGGAAGATACAGCTGTGTTCAGACAGCAAGTCGCCGTGTCGGTTAGTGCTTGTAATGACAGGCATGATTTACAGAAATGAGGACAAAGACAATAAACATCTTCCTAATTTGCAACGACCATAGTTCACAAGGCGCCATAGGAAAAAGTTTCTTGTCTAATTAAGCTAAGTTTATTTAGCCTCTGGAGTCGAGAATACGAAATTAACTCATATTTAAAGCGTTTACTGCGCAATAAATTGTCATTAGCCAAGCTAATAACAATTGTCATCAGACTTTATGGAGTTTGATCCCTATCGTTCCAAGGGCAAGATCGTTGTTGATTTAATTGCTTGATATCAGTTGTCTCATTTGTTACAGTATAATTTATTAATAATTAAGTAAGTATTGAGAGAGAATGCTGGTTACATAACTGAACATAGAATTACAATAATAATATTTTTTTTCATGAACAGCTATTGAGCTTTGTTGCATTTCAAATATATAAAATAAAACTGATACTTATATATTTATTTTGTTCGTTTAAAAACGCAGGTTTAAGTTCCAAAATTGAATCCCCTTAGCAGGAACTCGTCGATATTTTTAACAAGTATTGGTATACATAGGATAAGGGCAGGTCTTGACAGCATAAATGCAAAGTTTTTAATATTCAGCAGCGCACTGAGATACTGCAGTTTAGCTTTATACGACTTTTACATGTATTCAGGAGTTATGCACGAGTGTATGTGTAGGGACACTATTACTTAATTCTTATATTATGATACAGATGCCTGATACGAACACAGTATTCTAAGAGAAAGACTACCATTCAGGCCCCTACGAACTTTCAAAATTTAAGCTACCCTATAATGTTTCTTAGTCAAACCGGAAATAGCGAGTTTAATTTCTTTGCCTCCATATCAAACCTATGACCTCATGATCTGCAATCGAACGCACTATTTACCATTGAGGCAACTGACATAGTTGCTACGCGAAAAATATTCAACGTAATTAAGGAATTAAGCTCAAGAGAAAAATTTGTTGCTGTTCAGTTTGACTTTTGGATTTTGTTGCAAAGTAGTTTTGTCAAAGAGTTTCTACTAAGAGTATTGGATATTGACGATGGGTAATTGACACGATAATATTTATGAGTGTCAAAGCGAGTTTTTTGAAGGTGTGTCGCTGGCATTGAACTAAAACACGCAAGCCATTCATGAATCTAGCTATCACGATATTGCTTCCACAAACACTTTATTATCCTTATCTCAAATTATAACTAAGAAGGTCAGGGTTTCATTAAACTATTGGCACTGTGTTAGGCCTTCTCTCATATATTTTTCCAATTTATAAAGAATGTTTATTAATTGATATGATTTGGAAAGTTGATGATGCTTGGGTCGAGTGAAAATAGCAACGCATTGGATAATATTCCTAAATCAAATTTAAGTTTAGTTTTTAAAAAGTTGCTCGCGATTGTTTTTTTATTTTGTATTTTTTTTCCACAGCTCTCTCTCTGTCTAACCAATTTTATAAAAACACGTCGAATTGATATTCTCGCTGTTTTTAGGTCGGATAAAATCTAACAATCGCTAGCAAATCTTTTAGCCGAAGCAAGACCTAAATGTGCTTGACGATACTCGTTCACTATCAGAACACAATCACAGAAGTAATATTATTTAAAAATAAATAAGTAACTAATATTAACTTTAATAGTTTGGTCCTTTAGCAGTGTACCTGCTGGCAGTAATTCCTCGCTGTATTGCAATACTTATTCGTTGAACGATAAAAGCTCCAGAATCAACGCCACTGTCGACCAGAACTTAATCTTTCTGTAGCGCAGGAATAACAAATACTACATTAACGAATGTCTGTGTTCATTCCATTAAGCTAAGTAAGGTATAGTATTTTAGTCCGTAATCCCAATCAATGCGATAATTCACGTGGAATTGTGCGGTTATATGCATTTTTCAAATTAAAACTAATTTATTACAACAACTAATTGCTTTAAGTACTTACAGTATGTGGCGTTAGTGAGTCTGTCGATGGTATCTTGCTTCAATTTAGAATTTTTCTTGCCCATTTTTCGGTTTTGTTGATGTCTTGCTTGGTTGGATTCGGTAATACGTTACAGAGATGTAACGTGTTACATATTACACCACCCTTTGTCCTGATCACCTGTGAAAATGTATCAGATTAATTCTTCAAATACATATTTAAACAGAGATCTACTTTTTTAATTTTTCGTCTGCGGCGTAATACCAATAGATGCGTTTGTTATAAAAATATTTGTTATTGGCATTTATAATAATTGTGTCGGACGTAAATATTACGATATATACCCCTGTATTATCTTTTCGCTTGTAATACTGATTCGAGCAATATGTAACGGTATTATTTCTGCCCTATAAAAGCCCAAATGACTTTAATAATTTATTTTGATAACAAGAAATCGTAAACACAAAATATTATTAAAATACACAAAACAGAAAACGAAGTGACGTGACAAAAATGACTTCTAATCCCTCGGAAACATAAATTATAATGTGAATAGCTCAAATAAATCCAGCCCTACTAAGCAGTTAATTTTAATAATTTATTAGTATTTCAGTCCTCTCTCCACAGCGTTTTAAGATAGCATGGGAAGTTTGAATTATTAAGCCTGTGGCAATAAAATTCGCCTTTCGACAACCGTCCAACGTTTCCTAAATACTTAAGTGGAAAGCCGGAGTATAAATATATGTTGTGACGTAAAAAGTTATAGCTTTTTCCTTATACGAACTTATTCATACAAAGTTAATGTACGGCACAGGGTCCACATTCCCCTATCTCATACACGTTATAGCTGTTTTTCCTTTCTCGAATATGATCGTTGGCTACTGTGTGGGTAATAAATTACGAATACATGTTTGTGTATAGTAAAACGGATGGTGAGGCGTGACTCTCATTTAAGGGCTTAATATAATTCTTAACGTAATATAAGTAATTAACATTAAGTAAATTTTATTCTTGAATTTGTAGGATTATCCGTTGGTGCGACTTGACTGTCGCTCAGTAATCGTATTTATATCGTATTATCTAGCCTCAGAATATGGGCTTTAGATTCCACTATGACTTGTATGTCTCACTATAAAGAAAATTTAATATATGACGTAATGCCTACCTCTAATCCCTGAATACTTTGTTATTTGTGCACCTGCTTTCATAACAGGTAAGATTTATACACGTATATAATATATCGTTCATGCCATTTCCACTGGCTGTTTTAATATCCAGTAGGCAGAATACGAAATTCCATCCGTATCACCTCGACGTCCGCCGTTCCACAACTGCGCGATTTTCAAGGCAGTTTTTGCCGCGCACCACCACTTTGTGGAACCAGTTGCCCACTGAAGTATTTCCGAACCAATTCGACTTAGGGTCCTTCAAGAAAAGAGCGTACAAATTCTTAAAAGGCCGGCAACGCACTCGCGAGCCCTCTAGCATCGAGAGTGTCCATGGGCGGCGGTATCACTTAACATCAGGTGAGCCTCCTGCCCGTTTGCCCCCTATTATATAAAAAAAAAAAAAAAAAAAAAAAATATCCAGTAATTCAAATATGTGTATGTTTGTTTTATTATTTAAACTAGTTTTAAATCTTTATACTTTTAGAACTGGCAACAAAAAGCAAAGAAGTGGGTTTAACAATAAACAAATAAAAACAAAAGCCATGACAAACAGAACACCAGATTCTATTATCCTAGAGAACGAAAACCTAGAATATGTGACAACCTACTTATACTTGGGACAACTCATCTCCATGACAGAACAAGCCCAGCAGGAAATTGAGACAAGAACCTCAATTTTAGAAATGAAAAGATTCTGGTTATTAAAACACATTCTTAAGAATAAAGAGTACCCACTAAGGATCTAAAGGAGCATCTTCAAGTCCTGCATCTTACCTATCTTAACGTACGGCAGCGAAACTTGGACCACTAAGCAAGCCACAAGTCAAAAGCTTGTCACTGGCCAGAGAAGTATGGAAAGGAGCATACTAGGTTACACACGAAATCATATTAAAAGAGCTGTAGATCTCCGAAGGATTCCCAAATGGGAAGATGCAATGACCAGAGCTTAAATGGAGATGGACAGGACACCTGCTCAGAGGTTAGAGAGCAAAATGTTCAAAAAACAGTAACTCAATGGACACCTCGCCACAATACCAAGCGAAGGAGAAGATGACCATGTGCGCGGTGGGCTGACTTTATAAAAGCTACCGGTCCTCTGTGGCAAAGACTTGCCAGGGATAGGAAGCACTGAAAACAGCTGGAGGAGGCCTTTGTACCACAAAGGCAAGCTGTACAAGAGGACAGCTGTGCAACAAAACCTTAAAGAACATTCTTATATACATATATGTTTGTAAACTTTCTCTTGTATAAGTTGTAATAAAGGCTTTGAAATTGAAATTGAATATAATTTTATTATTTTATATTTGTCACGTCTAATGAGATCCAACAGACTTGTACAAATAATCAAATTATCTAAAAAAAGTACAACTAAAATTATATAAACAAAAGAAGATCTTATTCCTTGTTTAATTAAACTAACTGGCAGATTGGCGTGTCGAAATAATTATATTTCTCCTCGCAGGAAAATATCTGCTGATACATCGTTCGCAATGTCGACAAAAACAAGCAATTTTGGGAAACGCGTATAAATCAAAACTTATGATTCTGATATAATTGAAGGTTTATACTACATTGTCTAGGAGAGAAATAAAATACCCCTAACATAAGGCTTCAATAACAGGCCTTTGTCATATTTAAATATAGTTAATATATAATACATTTCATTCTAAATCTTTGAAGTTAGTTTAAATAGTACGCGCTTTGTTAATTATTATTCTTAGGTCTCTCCATTATTTTCATATGCCGTCTATACAGCGGACCGTGTCAAGTTGTTTCCTTTGGGTATGTTAGCTTAGAATACCCTTAATCCAATTAAAGACATACGCCATGCTTTTTATCCGTTCGACTAAACACTACGATACGAACGAGCCATCATCATTTATAAATTGGTTTCTCAATATTTGATACTTAAATTTGTGGAGACCGTAAATTTTTACTGAGTAGTAATTGCCCAGATTATAATTGTAATGTTTTCGCAAATGTTTTATTCCTGAAAATGTTCCTGCATGGTATAATGAATATTAAATCAGAGTTAGTTTAATTTAATTTATAACTTGTTTTCTCAATATTTGATACTTAAATTTGAGGAGACCATACATTTTTACTACTCAGCCCCAATATATAAATTGTTATGTTGTCATAGGTTTTTCCTGAAAAATGTTCCAGCCTGGTATAATGAATATTAAACCAGATTTAGTTTTACATTAATCAATGATGTTGCATGTGTTTTAAAACGTGGTATCGTCTTCTTTACTGAATATAAAAGTAAATACTAAATCACAGTGATTCGATTGTCAAATGAGTCAGAGGCATGATTTTGATAATGTAATATTAATTATTTATTACCATTCCCGTTAAAGAAAATATTAATTTTATGCTCATTATTTATATGAAAGTCTGTTCAGAAACTGAGACCCCACTACATACAATGATATAAGATTAAATACTAGTATGTTTAAGAAACTTGAAACAATGCCGGCGTTTGGACTCTTGGTGCCTAATTCCGACGATTTATATAATCACCACGTTTATAAATATACAGCCTTGGCTCGTGCAATGAGGGTAAGAAAGAACTTTTAAAAATAAAGTGACGTTATAGTCGTATAAAGTATTTATTTAACCACTTACGTATTAGAAATTTATGACGGTTTGGGTGAGAACATTGTATAAGGTTTAAATGGCAGATTTTTTGGAGATTGGTGATATCTGCAGTAATGGACAGGACATTATGAGAGAAGACAAAGATAAATGGACGAAAAAAGCGACGGAATGCCGTTCTCACTGTGACAAAAGAAAACGAGGAAGACAAATAAAAAGGTAGTAGGATGTTATAAGTAGAGCAGCTGGCCGTATATGGCTACGTAGCTAGACACCGAGAGGAGAGGAAGCTCTTAGAGGAGGTATATGTCCAAGGGCAATTATTATATCTTAATATATATAAATCTCCTGTCACGATGTTTGTCAGCGATGAACTCCTAAACTACTTAACCGATTTTAAATTAAATTGGCACACTGTGAGCAGTCTGGTCCAACTTAAGAGATAGGATAGCTTAGATCTTTAATTATAGTCGCAATTTTATTTTATTGCAAATTATTTGATACAATTCTAACAGATGGCGCTATGCTAAAAGTACCAACGTTTCACATAAGCTATCTACCTTTCACATAAGTTCTACCGTTTCCCGTTTTCTGAACAGTTTTCTACTATGGAATATAACAAAAACCTTAGCCACAGCTTGGCCGAATCTGCTAGTTATTTCATAGTTTGATGTGACTAGCAATAAAGGCTATTATTATTATGTCTACAGACGGATCTAATTGTTGGGAGACGGACATTACATTTTTATTATTTGCAGAAATCTTTTTTACTACATGTTAACCAATATATTGTTCTCAAGCAATTCCTCCTATAAATATAAGACAAGTATTTTGTCGTATACATTGTAGATTAATACTTGCGAACTAAGTACCGGTAAAGAACTAAATCAATAATTCTTAGCAACTTTTTTAGTCACTGAAGTATTTCATTCTTATCCCCTACTTTAGCTGCTTATTTCTTTATCGTATAACTCACGTCAACAAAATTTATTGTCATCCAATTATACGGACTAGTGTATAAAGTGAGTTTACCTTTTCTATCTTCCAGGATAAAGAGCACGTACATACTCCATGACAAACAGACAACTTTTTTTTGATTTTCCTTTCAAATCTGAAACGACGAAATCCAATCGTTACTACCACACAATGCAGATATAGAACATTCGCAATGCAATGGATACTTACGAGCAATACGTTCGTACCTCATAGTTTTGAAGCCCCTTCTGACTTAAGACTAATTTTTTCAGGCACCGTGTTTGAAGCACGATATAAGTGTTGTGTTGTTTTGTATCGTTAAGAATTCACTTTATATGGTTAATCCATAATGAGTTTAAACATACTTATAATCATGATAACTTCTACGATCAAGCTCAGGCTTATAAATATTTCATGAAATTTGATTTAGGAGTCTTGACTAGAGGTGTATAATACTATTCGATATTTACTATACGAATACGACCTCGGTTCAAGTCACAAGTTCTCAAAAATTATATTTTTTCAATATTACATACTGCAAATAAATATTTATATATCCTCTACCTTACACATGGATATATTAGGCTGACACATACATGGCTGTCCTAGTTTTATAATAATGTGATACAATTTAAGTTGGCCATTACGGTGCCGGGACGACAATGGATATAGAAACAATATCAGTTTCAGGCTAGACAGTAAGTAAAGCTTAAAAAACATAAAACAGACAAAAAACTGTGCTTTCCACAGGTCTATTACTGGTGTGTGGCTCATAGAGCCAAACAATGTTAAGTTTACATAATTAAAAATAGTCCTAACTTACTGCGCTTGCACAAAAGACGGCGCGGTCGCAGCGCAAGTGGAATCTAATATACGGCAATAACTTTGATTTTGTTCTCGTTGGAGGAGGAACTCTAGGGCCATAGGGTTAAACCGCACAGGCGATAATGAAAGCTTAAAGTTGGCACCTGGTAGATAGTGTCGGTGACCTCAGACCTGGTGGTTTCCTCAAAGAATAACTATCGCAATACAGCGAGGAAATACTGCCAACAATAAAAGTACACTTGCCACTTTGACCATACTTTTAAAAATTAAGTTTTATCTATATTCATATTTAAATATAATTATGATCACTGAGAATATTGTAAATACTCTATACATAGGCAAGATATAATAAAAACCATACATGTATTAAATAAACATGAGAAAGATTAAACAATTTCGTACTTACTATTATAGACTTCTTGGCCTCAAATTTCTACAAATTTATTTATAATATTTCTTTGCACAGCATCAGATTTCATCAACTAACACACGACTTCAATTTTTCAGCAAGTGTTAATTACGTGCGAAAAAATCTCCTAGTAAACAGCTCACATTGTCACGGCACTCCCCAGAATTAACAACCGAATGTTTAAGGCTTTTTAAAACTTAATACTAAATAGCATCAATACAAATAGCATGATATGGATTTTGTAAGTATTCCATCCGTGCTGGTCTAAACGCTTTAGCGTGTGACTTTCTTCCCTGAGGTAGACGGTTCGATCCTCGACTGTGCCCCAATTGAATACCTTTCTATGCATTTCACATGTGCAAACCGGTGGCGTGTGCCCGGCACACACACCTATGATAAAACAAATAATCACGAAACATACACACAAATTTGTAAGCCTTAAACGCTACTGGTATACTTTATACCTACGTTTTCATTATAAACGTAATCGTTATTCGTAACATAGGTTTAACCACACGCTTAAAGCCCAAGTTAAAAGTAAATATATATATAATAAAGGCAAACAGCTAACTTTACCGCGTCATTTTAATTAACTTAATCGAACATTGTTAGTACTGATAACCCAGAATATGCTGTCGAGTTTTTAAATATCGACAAGGTATGTGAAAACTAATGACTGCAACATACAACGTGCGAACCCTCTCATCGTATGACCGCTTGCTGGAGTTATGGACGTCACTGGAGGAGGCCTACACCCAACTTGGGGCTCCAGTAAAATTAGAACAACAACAAAAAAAACTTTACAAAATATTAACTTAATAAAAATATAGAAATAGGTCCACATACAATTAAGTAAAAGAAAGAGAAATTATACTTACATAGATTAAACCACATGAACTAACACTAAAAATAAATTGTAAGAAGTGTAAACTTTAAATACTGGAAATAAAAGGCTTTTTTTTTTATTTATTTTATTATTATTTTTTTATATGAAAACACACTCGAAGCAAAACCGATAGCAAAAGTTAGTTACTTACGCACCTCTGAACGCAATGAATGTACCATGTACCTCAATGAGTACTCAAACCTAATTAGGCTTTTACGACAGTCTATTGCTTTCGATTTTTGCGATTAAGGTTCTCAAAAGAAACGATAACATAAAACTGATATATCTCAGCACTGATGGACTAAAAAATCTGTCACAGTCTGTTTACTTTGAAAGTGAAATAGGATTGTTATCACAGAGCAAACCTATCCCAAAAAATAGTAAACTTTTACCTTTGAATCCCATCCTAGACAATGAGAAAATTATTAAGGTCGGTGGACGTCTTGTAAACGCTCAAATGATATGAAATCCCCTATAATCATACATCACAAATAAATTTTACTTGTGATTTATGATCATAGGAGTAATAAATTTTACATATATATTTTTGAAAATTCAACCTCTACATGTATTTTATTTTCAAACATATATAATATATACCTGTTTCCTTTGTGTGGAAGATCCCCACACAAAGGAAACTGCACCACTACTTCATAACTCCCTAGCTATCAACTGCGATTACGACTGTAATGTTGTGTTTTTTTTACCAATGTCAAGATTGTAACGTCAGTATTACGGATATTGAGTGAAATATAGAAATGCAATGTAAATATTAATATAACAGGATACCTATCGCATAAATAAATTACCTAATATTTCATGACGTCAGAACATAGTTACACTAAAGCTGGGATGATATTTGAGTTTCAAAACATGCAACTTAATATGAATTTATTTATAATTTATTAATATGTGCAACAAAAATAAAATAGAAACCCGCGTACTGGTACCATCAAATACAGTTACTAAAAGTTTTCATACTATACAATATACGAAATTAAGTGAAAAGCTAACTCAACACTTCCCCGTTTAAATGAAATGAAAATTCTTTTTTCAAAAATTTATATGAATAGAGATATATTGAAAAAATTGTCCTCATTCAATATCAACACAGGCAGTCGTTCAATAAGAGTTCCCAATATTTTTAGCCTATAAAGGTTTGTACGATTGCGATCAAACACTAATGGAGTAGCTTTTATATTACGTTTCATATAGGGATTTTTTTGCAAAAAAGAGGAACACGATGTGTTTTTACTATATATTCCAAACTGATTAGACTTTTAACTGAAGTATTTGTTAGTCACTTACAGGCAAACTGTGTTCTTCCTAGTAAAGAGAGAAGAGAAAGAGATTTAGTTAAAACGCTCCAATGGGACTGATTTATTTGTAATATAATCCTGTGCCTGGTTAAACCGATCGATTTTCTCAGTAATTATCTATTTCAGATCGAATCGATTGATCGAAGAAGGAAATAAGGAATAAAATTAAGGATATAAATATATCTTAAATATTTTTATATCTTATTAATTTAAGATATAAATATATCTTAAATTAATTCCAATTTCCAATAATTAAGACGTCATTCAACGACGACAATGAATTAGACAATTTTTTGTAGTAAAAAACTCAATATTGTAATCGGAATCGAGCCTTATAGGCACTCCTTATAAAATAGATTAGATCTTAAAAAATAAAATTTTCACCAAATTCAAAATTTTTTTATCATAAAAAGTAAGAAATCTGTCAGAGTTTCCGACGCATTTATTAGAGAAAGACGAGATATATCCATTATCACGAAATCTGAACTAACTATCATATACATTACGCAATCCAAGCCATAAATCTGTACCATTATTATTCTAGGCTAAGTATTTGTGATAATTTAGACTTGTAAACCATTTCGTTTATCTCGGTGATTTTTTCTGGATTTTGTCTAAATCTTAAAAAGCATTTGCATTGGATAAGTTTATCCAACGATATTTATGAAAAATCTTTATAAAATTTATTGCGAACACATTTCGTGTTCAAAAAAGTAATGTGTAGGAAGAAATTTACGTCCAATTGAAGGAGTTTTGGATTTCGAAAGCGAAATCAGAAAAATTAAATTTCGAATCAAAATCAATCAAAAATAATTTATTCATGTTGGTAACCTAATGTACACTTATGAACGTCATAATAAAGAAATTTAATGCTTCTAATTTTACATTTACAGCCAGTTCTCAAATCAAGGGCGTAGAACGGAAGAGAAGAACTGGCAAAAAACTCTCCGCTACTCTTTTTAATCGCCAAATTTTTTTTTACACAACGTTTGTAAGGAGCTGCAACCATTACATGACATGTTGCGTAATCAAGAATAATAAAAATAAATTAAAAACAAAGATTTGTCCACTATCAGCAGGAGGCATGTTGAAATAGGAGCACGCACTTACATACTCGTGAGAACAACACGCAAATACGTAGTAAAAACAACTAAATTCACCGCCTACACGAATTCAAGTACGAACAGTCACCACAAGTAGCACCCGTTCACGAGTATGACGCATGGCCAACCATTGGCCACCTCGCCATATTTTAGGGAGAGAGACAACCCGACGCATGGACGCCACCACAAGCAATGACATTTAAGTTTTAAAGAGTTTAAAAAGTTAGATCAATTAACAAAAAATACATACCAGCCATGATCAAGGCTGATTGGTACAACATGATTTAATTTAGTACAATTGGCCAACATGATTTTAACTGATACCGCTAACAATTGCTCTGTGGATTCTCAACCAAAGAAATCTAAGCACAGCAGTAGTCTATGTCCAAAACAAATTTTATATAATGACCGAATTGTACAAATACAGTCACGGGTTTTATTCAATTTAGTAAGCATAATAGCATGTCTGTACTCGAAAATGGGAATATAAATCCATTCTGATCTATGTTGAGTCCCTATAATAACAGAATTCACTTACCCTAAATCTAAAAGTTATATTCTTCGTTGTGAGAAATATCTGTTGCCGTGAAAAGAGTCGATGAGTAAATAAACTTTCCAATTAAATTACAGAGAATATCAGACTCTATGCTAGTTGGAATACTGATTAAAATGGCTTTATTCTCAAAAATAAGCTCTACAGGAACTTACACCCCGAAGCCCAATTATGAGATGCCATCTGTGACTTCTAAGTGAACTCTTAAATATTTCGTGACCACTCAGAAAGCTTGCTATACATTCTTATGCTCTGTTATTAACATAATAAATATAAGTAAGAATTAAATAATTCGGAGAACGCATACAAAAAATGGGTATACCTAAAGCCGTCCAGTAAAATAAAATAAAAGTAGTCTTTATTTGAATACACAAAATACATAATTACACTAAACTACACCAAGTCTATATCATTTATGTTTTACACTAGTAGCTGTTACGGAGTGAAGGCCTTTTCTAGATTCATTCATTTGTCCCTATTCCTGGTGATAATAACCAATTCTATCCCGCTATCCCTTTCATTCCATTTTCTTAACTTTCTTGTGGGCGTCTTGTCCTTCTTGGTCCCACTGAGCCATTCCAAGCTAGGCTCTGCTTGGCCTATGCCAACTCAAATGCGGGCAATATCCACACGCTAAAATAGAAAAAAGCAATTGAACCGCGTCCTATTCAGCCTCTAAATAGAATTGGCACAAGAAGGCATCAAGACATTCTAGTTATGAACCCGTATACGTATTGTTATTTCTCTTTGTGAATCAAACAATAGCTGAACGATTGCGATTCAGGTCAGTAAGAAGATAGCATGCTTTAATTAAATTTTATCCATTGCTTTGAAGGTAAGCGTACGTCATTTAATGTTAGTATTGATGCTGAAATAGCTTTATCATCGTCACCGATACCTGCCTTTGACCCAGATGATGTTGATTCTGGTGTTGGTTGATTTGCGAATTGGTGCTTATCTATTCGCAAGCCTTTTTGATTGCGATAACCGCTTGGAAGTAAGCTTTGTATACTTCGTGCAGTTAATTTGGCAAGATACTATTTGCTAATTCTACAGTTTCTATTTAAATTGTGGTTTTAGAACAAAGCCATCTATTGTATTTGGCAGTACACGTATGAACATATTAATCATGTTAAACAACAGTTCTATCATATACTAAAATTTCATTATTAATGTTTGAATGGGCGGATCGTGAATTTGTGGGGCTCTGAGCTATTACAGGGAAGTACCCAGAATAAATACGTCAACCCAAAACAAGCGACGGGGAATTCCCCGTTCCGTTTGATAGACGGCATCACACATGGGTAGATTGATCTCAGGGATACTTATCGTTTGATTGGATTTTTAAAATTTTAGATATTATTTTAATTTAAAAACAATAGGCAACAGTCAGTGGGGACTAGGGGGCCTTTGTATCCATAGGGCCCTGGGCTGTAGCCTAAAAGCCCTTAAGTAGATTCGCCCTTGAGTATTTGTACCTATATATAGCTGCGGTCTAATCTAGTCACGAACTAGTTTCAATTCAATAATCGTACTAAGGTAATATGTAGCTACATAGCATAAAACTTCATTACCCAATTTCGTGTTAATCAACGTTAATTATTAATTAAGCTAAGCTGTTAAAGTTTGACAGGACTATTTGGATACTAAGAAATTAAATACATTTTATTACCAACTCTTAGTTAAGTTACACCAACTCGGAAAGGAAGGTCTTAAGAAACAATAGATTACTCAGAAATTCCTTAAAAATAAATTTTATGAATTTTCCTCTTTTTCCTTTCCCTATTTTCTTTTCCTAGTAAATTAATACTTACGCTTTATGAAACTTATTACTAATACAGACATTTAACTAAAAACATAATTCACATGAAAATAATGTGCACTTATGTACGTCAAAAAAAGAAATATACATTAAATGCTTCTAATTTTACATTTACTGCCAGTTCTCAAATCAAGGGCTTCCGTTCTGGAAGAGAAGAACTGGCAATAAATTCTCCTCCATTCTTTTTATCGCTAAGTTTTTTCTTATACACAACGTTTGTATGGAGCTGCAACCATTACACCATGTTCCATATGACATCTTGAGTAATATAGAATAATAAAATAAATTAAAAATAAAGATTTGTCTCCTCTATCAGCAGGAGGCATGGTGAAATAATAATAAGAGTAGCCATATTTTAGGGAGAGAGACAACCCGACGCAAATGAGCATGACGATCCTTGAAATGTGGACTTGCTACACAAGAAAATAATAATAATACTAATATTATACTGAAATAATTTGATACCACATGAATCACGGTTTGTTCCCACTTTACACTTAAAAAAGTCGTAGGTGTCGACGATAGCCCCATAGTCTGAAAATGCAGTCGAGAGAATCAGTCGCGTTACCTCTTTATTCTGAAGCAATTCATAACCAAGCACTATGATCGTTTAAATATTCATTTATATTATAATAGGCCTTAGCAAGTTTTACTTTAATATACGATTTAAATTTATTTATTGACAACATTTGTCTTGAATTACTTGGGATTTTGTTGAAAAACGTATGCAATTGCCTTGGAAAGAATTACTCGTTTTATGCAGCCTTGTGGTTGGTGCGCTATAATTTTGTCTTTATTACGAATACTATAATTATGGAAGCTACTATTATTTTTAAAGATATCTGTATTTTTACACAAATACAAAATATTCTCATAAATGTCTTGACTTGCCAAAGTTAAAATATGTAATTCCTTAAACTTCCTTGGACTGACTCCCGTGGGGAACACCCACAGATCGCTTTTGCACAACAAATATCAAATTAATGTCAGCGACATTACCCCACAAAATAACACCATATGACATGATACTATGAAAATAGCTGAAATAAACGAGCTTTGCAGTATTATCATCCGTAAGATCGCATATCTTTTTCACTGCGCTGCAGAACTTAGCCTATTCGAAATCAGCAAATAGTACTATCTCGTGAAGCTCCTTTACAAGAAATGATAGGTCATTTATACAGACGAGGAATAAGAAGGGACCAAGTGTGGAACCTTACGGTACGACCATAATACAGTAGCATTTGGATAGTTTGCATTGGTAAACAAAATCCTATCATTTTTTAACTTGTAAATATATTTGCAGGTTTAAATACATGAAGTACCAACTACCTACTTGATAAACTGCACTAAAGACGGTTAATATCATATTTGTGTTAAAAAAGGCTTAAAAGTACTCAAATGTGTAAATTTAATATCACAATCCAAATTTCTTCACCCTACAACTGATTTTGTCAATTACAATTTAATCATATATTATACTATAAGGTAATAAATGTTTACGTGTAAAATGTAGATAACGTAATTAATTAGCGCTAAAATCCATTACAGAAGTTTCACGCGTCGTATTAATTCGCTCTCATACTACACTTGTTTTTAGGCTCACGAATGCGGGAAAGTTATTTCTCCCGGAATCCACGCACAATCTGTCGTAGTCTCTTTATACGTTGACGTCACAGAAACAATAAAACCTTTGGATTAACATATAAACGACAGAGTCGGGTGTGAAACCACCCTACGTGCCCCCAGCAAAACGTCACCTACAATGATTTAAATACTTTTTGTTACAAATTTGTTTTGATACTAAAAAATAGGTGATTTGTGTAAATCAAACTGAACCTGTTTCTTAACTTATAACGTTCCAATTTATGTTCAATTCCTTTGAATTTTATTATTTTAATAACCATTACCCATCGATTATGTGTAAGTCTAAAACAAACAATTATTTAATCCAGATCAAAAGACTGATTAATATCTAATATATAAATTATTCTGTCCTCAAAAGCTTATCAGAAAGAGATAAAGTAACGTACATTATAGCAGGTAACAATTACTTAGGCACTGAAACATTTATCTCATGCGATGAAGTGGAATGTTTGTCGAAACTTCGAGTTGTAGGTCAGCTAAGGAGCCTACAATTTACTAATGATAAAAAAACATCACATGAAATCATCGTTAGGTTAATATTACAAATATCTTTGTAGCACATTTAAAAAGAACTAGTTTGCTATTTATAAGAGATTACATACAGATTTTTTAAAGTTTATCACTTTCTTTATAAAGAATTACGAATATTCTAGTCCTTAATTGACACCTAATTAAACTCTTTCACTGGAGATCACACAGCGTTGAAGAATGCGACGAGAATGCTGGCACCTATTTTGTCGGAATACAATACAATATATTACATTTAACAATCAAATTTAAAAAAGAAGATAAAAATACGTTTATTTTGGAACATAAGATCATCAAGCTATCACTTATTCCACGTCATTAAATTTGAAACCGTAGGCATCCCTACTCATCGGCAAAGAAGACAGAGGGTGTAGGCCGAGAGAAAATGCCAGCGTAAAAAACTCTCGGTACTCTTTTAAAAAAGCAAATCATCAAACAATACTTATTTTAAAACAAATATAGCAAATTAATTAGAAGTAGCATGCCCAGTACTAGTCCTAGACCCTTTTATCAACTAGATTATCGCTAACTTATAGTAAGCCTTTTTACACAGCTTTTCTTTAAGATATTTCTTAAATTTATTAAAAGGCAGAGATAAAAGAGCCTCTGGGATTTTATTAAAGAAGAGTATCCCTTTCCCCAAAAAAGAATTACTAACTTTAGATATTCTAGTACGGGGAAATTGCAGCCTGCGTTTGTTCTGAGTAATAACATTGTGCGTATGTTCTATTCTAGTATACTTTTCACTAGTTTTGTAAACATACATAATATTTTCATAAATATATTTCGAGTGAAAGGTATATTAATGTCCTTGAATTTATCTCTCAGAGATTCCCTACATTTTAAATAATAATTATTATACAAATTCTTATCTCTAGTTTTATAAAGTACACAATGACGAGCAATGTAGTCAATAGTTATAATATTTGTTATGAGAACGCCAGAAAACAAAGTCGGCTTCTATTTTTCCAACCATACTGGTCGCAACGGTGATTTTTTGTTCAAAACATTTTTTTTGGGTTATGAATTTTAATTGGGCCTTGAAAAGATGAAAGTGTCAACTTAACGAGCAAAGCTAAAAATGGGTTGCTTATGAAAGCTCGAACCGTCTATAGTTGGATTTTCCACATTTTCACTAAATGTAAAACGTCAAGGTAATTCATTCATTCTGTTGCTGTTTCCAGCTATTGAATTCAATTCTCTTCAGTGACGTTCCCGCTAGCTGTTAGTTAAGTATTTTGCTCTTATTCGCAAACTTTAAACAAATTTGAAATGTTATTAATTAATATAATGATGTAAAAGTCTTAGTGTACATTTAATTGCTAATTTACAAATAATTAATTAAAAAATTAGGAATTCCATTCTTAATTGTTGTGGTTGGTGGTTTCTGAATTAGGGGAAAAATTATATTTCTCACATTTGATAAAATATTAACATGACGTTATGCTAGTATTTCGGGTAATAATTCCATTTCGTCACTCCGTTACATTCTAAGAACAATCCGATTGAAAAATGGAACCAGATAAAGCTCTAAGTGCACTAAATTCTACGGATTTATTTACATCTAGTATGAATGTCGTATATTTACAACTAGAGCTTATGTATTAGGAGAATCTTTGCTATTGACTTTTAATAACCGAATTTGAGAACTTTAGGTATGTGTGGCCTTATTGCCCCTTGTCCCTTAGTCCCTTGCTGAATATATAATGAAAATTTAAAGATATTATAGCTTCACATTTATCCTTAATAGAAAATATCGCCTACACAAGAAAATAATCAGTAAACAAACAGATAAATCACATAAACGTATTACTCCTCCCACGTTTGAGGTTCAAACTATGTATACTATGCAAACATGAGTTTAAAACCCAGATGCTAATGTGATGAAAGCGTTGTTGACAGTCATACACGAAACGAAATGAATGAAATGTGTATAGTAAAACGAGCGTCAAAGAGAGAAAGGTCAATAGAGGTATTGAGATAGGAAGCAAAACGTGGTTACTATTAAGGTAGTATTCTATTTTTGGTTCATCATTCATGCTTCGTCCATCAGGCATGTCTCTATGGTACAACTTAATTCTCTGGAGCGTATGTTTCTTTATCTCATAACTTTAAAGAAAAATACTTTTTTACGGATTATAGTTATGTATTATTGTATTTAAACTTATAATTATTTAGACATTATCCGCGAAAATGGAGGACACCGTGAGCAATTTCTGCAGGAACCCTACATTTTTTAGTCGATACCAACTCCGGGGAAATAAATACAGATAATAAGACATTTTCTACAGCTGTGATACTTTTTGACATTTAACACCTTTGTCTTCAGTCACCGTGACCACGCACGCTGTAAAGCACGCGAAACGTCGGTTAAATTTAAAATTATGCCTAAATAATTATAAGTTTAAATACAATAATACATAACTATAATCCGTAAAAAAGTGTTTTTCTTTAAATGTGTAAAAGTTATGTTAATAAAAGACAATACTATCTCATAACTTTAAAAAACACACTTGTCAGGATTATTATGTTTTTATGCTCGAAGGCCCTGAATTTTGGTGGGTCATAATAAGATGAGCATTGTTTGCACAACATTGAAACACATCATATGTACTATTGGTTTTTCTACGTGTATTCTGAGATTGCTTGTCTTGATTTCTACCTGTCTGCGTGTGCTGGCACAAGCTTATTATTTACTGAGGGGTTATGGAGACATACGTTTTGATCGTTCGTTCTTATATGATTACAGTTCGTTTTTAAATTATTTTATTACCATTCTAACATTCATGAAAATGCGGAGGTGGCAAATCCAACAAGGGACAGAAAAACTGATAAAATTCAAATTGATGGAAATGGAGTTGGAGTTGGAAAGTCGATTGCGAACAACATTCGTTGATGATCATATCAATTCGGGGTGCGAATAAAGTAAAGTTATAAACTCGTACATCAAAACTAATTACTGTTATATCTCAGCTTAGGTATTTAGCCGGGTTTGATAAGTTTTAGTATCAAGATTCATAATGTGAAATAACTCTCTATGAATCGCAATAAGTATCTCAATAACGAATTACTCGCTCTAAATAGTTTGGTGTCCACTCGCTACACCTACTAATATTACTACTACCTACTATATATTGATTAAATAAGTAGATTAAATTAACATGACTCTATAGTATACCTAGTATATTGCTAGTTTTATATGCACAAGAGGACAAAAACAGTAGAACAGTATAGAACAGTGTCACAAACACAGCTTCCACAGAATTGTTGATACTTCTTAGATAACACGGGATTGTAATATTTTTTTAGAATTTGTGCGTAGATTATATGTAACCGACAATTGTGTGAATAAACACAAAAGCTCAAAGGTTTTGTTCACAAAAATACGACCATTAGTATGAAAGGAGCTATTTTATTCGAATCATGTTTTATGAAAAAGTGTTGCGTGCTAGCAATTTATTACCAACCACCTTATTTATGTTATTATGGCTTGCTAGGGTCAATTTGTACGTATCAAAGTTACACTGATGATTTTAGTAACGATTAGCGATGACTATTGAAACTTTGATTTGGTTTTGGTTTATGGATCTGCATTATATATTGGTATAAAAATTGATTAAGTATGTATTAGTACAAACTAAGACTTCAAAAGCACCCCAATGAGCTAGCAGGACAGCTAACTATACCAGAAACTACTCGACGACTTAAAAGCGGCGAGACATTTTTGACCAGGACAACCCAACAGACTGAGTTTAAATAAGAATAGGCAGGCCCCGCTGGGAGAAGCGCCTAACACGTCAAGAAGCACTCAATGTATCTACTTATAGTCGCAAAAACTTATTGTATGGTTAAAAAAAAAGTATGTATACAATGTAATTATTATTAATAAGGTAAATGTTTCTTTTTACAATAATTATTCAATAATCTTATAAATAATTGGTGCTCTTAAAGCTTAAAGGCGCGTAAAACATGCATATTTATCAAACGCAATACAGTCGCCAATACCCAGACCACTAAGATTCCTCCTTCCTGTTTAATTAAACTTTCCTATCATTTTACTTTTCATATATTGTATTTCAAAGCGTTATTAAAAATATTTTAATATTTTAATTGAACCGTGGGACGCACCTGTAAAAGAGCAGACGAAAAGCAATGAACGGCTGTATTGTTATCAGTACCACAGTACAGAGACTTAAAAATGGAGATGCCAGAATTTCTGCACAGCGTATTAACATCGCAATACTCTGGAATTCATTAGTTAAACCTATATAAAAACCTATATCTATTATATACTTCTTCTTTTAGTGCCTCTCCATTACTAGAGGTTGGCCGTCAGTCTCTTGAAGCGTATATTGTCCTGCGCCAGATGCAGCAACTCTTCCACTTTTGCAATACCCGTCCACTCCCTAATGTTGCGAAGTCATAATTTCTTTCTTGTACCAAAACGCCGTTTACGCTGGATTTTACCCAGTGTAATTAGTTAAAGGATGTGGTAGCGGTCATGGCGCAACACGTGGCCCAGGTACGCAACTTTCCGTTGTTAAATGTTTTGCATAAGTTTTTCATCATTCCAATCCAATTCGTTTCAGAACCTCCTCGTTAGAGACCTTCTGAATCCAGCTCATACGAAGCATGCGACGATAGCACCACATCTCAAATACTTCTAAGCGCCGGGGGATATCTTCTTTAATTGTCCAAGCTTCACAGCCGTGCAGAACAATTGGTGATAGTGGAAACCTGATCTCCTGATGTAACCCAAGTTCCCAAATACTTGTATTGCCGCACCCGTTCCAACGTTCTTCCAGCAAGAGATAAAGTAGGACCTAGAGTGCCGTTTCGAGAAATAACCATCACCTTCATCTTCACTGCATCGTTAGACCGTCTCTTTTGCTAGATTCGTGAACTTTATTAACGAGGCTATTAAAACAGTGTCGTCTGCTTAGCAAACATTATTGATGATCTTTCCCTTAACCCTCACACCAACCTCTAAACCCTCAATGGCCAATATGTATTATTATGATAATACAATACAATAACTAAAATTACAATTTATACTATCATTACCATATTATGGTAAGGTGACCCAACGAACCAATAATATTTCATTGATACATATATTATTTAAAGCAACACTAAATCTGATTTATCTAGAACTATATATTTAGATTAATCTATCATTAATAAATCTTAATGTACTTCGTGTGTGTTACCATACTCATTCAATTTGATTCTTTTTGATACAGTACTTGATGTGAAAAATATTACTAACAATATATAATAACTTGTCCTACATATTTCCATCGACGTGCGCTGAACATACTGACATTTATATTTCTAAGCATTCGTTTTTACCTTTGTGTCAAAGAATCATTTATTTAAGCGTCGCCGACATCTTGGAAAGGCCGTTTTTTACGTTTCCTAAGGTTCGTGACAAAATGTTGAAAAACGGCATTAAATATTTGTTGTCTTTGGGTGATTGGAGGTCAGTAAAAATTCAAAACAAAGTTGTTTAATAAAAAGTCAATATAAGATTATTCTTAGGTAGTGAACACTCTTGATAATAAAAATAGTTACGAACTGATCTTAATTGTCCAAAATAATGCTTCAATAAAAAATGTAAAACAATACATAATACAAGGAAAATTAAAATCACAGAAAAATAAAAACAGGTCGATGTCAATGCTTATAATAATCGCGTATCCTCAATATGGAGCAAGGTATCTAGCATATTGAACTGTGGTATATTGAGGTGGCTTTAAGAACCCTTGACCTAGTAACATAACCCACTATAAACAAATAGGTACAAGATAGACCATTCAATTACTTCACGTATTACGAGGATCGGGTTATAGCCATCTTAATTACTTCACCTTAATAGAATAAGGGTAGAGTTGATCGATAAAGTTTCAGAGCATGATAGTTCGCCGTGCTCACACTGATCAAAAATGTATTTCGTAATATCAGGTCTGCGCGATTTTAATTGCAATTATTCGAGGTAAATTAATATTTTTGAAGGCTTTGATTTCTTTTTTTATTATTTGGACACGTCACAAGTTATAAACACTGACATAGTACCGAATAAAGAACAGAGCAGTATTAGTCAGTCAGCACTTATCAAACGAATCGCCGTGAATGCACAGAGCTCTGTGGTGTTTTTATCTCCTGTCTACGTACTGATAACAAAACGTTAATATATTTATATTTATTATTTATATTTCAAGTGCGTTGCCGGCCTTTTAAGAATTGTTACCGTATTTCTTGAAGAACCCTATGTCGAATTGGCTCAAATTCAGAAATGCACCTTATAGTGGTGGTGATATTGGAACAAAAAGTCCCTTCGGAGTGCCCGAAGAAAAAGAAATGGGCTCCCAAGGATAGGACCCAAAGATAGGCCGTATCCCAATCCTAATCTGCTGAGTGCCACGCGGAGAGAGCTCGCGAACGGAGGTCGAGGAGGGCGCGTGAAGAACGGCACAAATCTCTGGACCGCTCAGTGATCTGTGGATGTTCTCCGGATGTGAAGTCAGCAGAAGATCCAACAAAGAGGGTTTATGACCATATCTGGTATGTCGTAAGCTAAAGCAAAGTCATAGTTCCCGCGTGGTCTACCTGCAGCCCTTGATAACCTCTCTGAATCAACCTTCCGCCCGCGGCAAAAATTTATAAAAAAACAAGAGGAATAAAATTACGCGCAAGAATTTAGACTAATTAGTGGGCAAGTACTTAATGGTATCACAGAAATTCAAGCAAACTTTTCTCTCTAAATACTTACGCTTGCATTTAGAATGAAATTATGTACCTAGAAACAAACATTCTTGGATAATGTTCAAGAACTTTTTGCTTTCTCTATTTTATTATAATTATTAATGCTACATTAAGCATTTAGGTAATGAATACACACTAGTATGTAGTAGTGGCTTAGCAAACTACTATATGGCGGACTCTCCACTTAATCTCATATCTATATAGTCTTCCACTGTTCTCTTCACAAGACACTTACTTTTGCGAACTAGCTAAATGTGGAAATACTTTCCGGGTCTTAAGTGGTAGATACAATCTCCAATTGTTTAAAGTGAGAATATACTCATCCCTCAAAGACTGGTAACGCATCCAGTAAAAATGGGTGTCCATGGGTATATATATATTGTTCGTGTTAAAAGTACTGAATATTACGGCAATCAATAGGTATTATAAAATTGAAAAAATATTTCATTGAAGAGGTATCCTTGAATAAAAAATCTAACCAGATATTTTGATTGTCGTGATATATTGTTTAACAAAAATAACAGCTGCAAAACTTATCACAAATTCTTGGTTTTTATATGTTGCATGTCTTGTTAAATGGAAATGGTAAATTACTGTTGTGGTACACGTATCGTTATGGTTATCCATTCATATGTATAATGGAAAAATGTAGGTCATTACAGCAATCTTACTGTGCTGCCCTCAAAATGTTAAATGCTCGATAGGTCAATTTACTAGTTCTTGGAAAGAAGCGATTTTCCATAGAATATTCTACAATCTAGCAATTGCTGCCTAGAAATTCAATTCAATTAGTAATTGTTATACTGAAGGTCTTAATAATTGGTACAAATATTATGAAGGTAAGATATTTGTATTTTCCTAACGAATTAAGTCAACAAGCACCTGGCAGACTTTAAAAATTATTTCTCCATTATTGAATGAATTTGGTTGCTGCATTATCCCTTATAAAATTCGAAGCTATTAATAAAACCCACCCAGAATGTGTCTGCCCCACGCGTGTTGCGGGACTTAAAATCTGGGCTTAGCGAGCAGCGTAACAAGCTTTTATTATAAAAATATAATATGATTGGGGATATTGCAGTAATTATACCAATTATTCATTTGGGTTAATATTTAATTGTATTAGTTTTAAATTTACAAAAAAAAAATTAAAAAAAATTACCTTATAGTCTGCTAGGTAAGCAGACAGAAATGACTCATATAAAATATAAGAATGAAAATCGTTCGAGTCATTTCGGAGAAGATTTTGGCAGGCGTCTCAAATATCGCACTTATTAAAACGGAGACAAACAAACAATTATAAAATGTATAAAGATACGTGACATCAGAGATTCATCGATTACATAATCCTCTAGGCTGGAATATGGGCCGATATGTCAATCACTGTAATATCCAAACATAATTTGTTGATTGAACGCTGATCAATTAACTTGTAAGCGCTCTCGCTGCAAAGCGAAGTGATTGAATAGTAATAGTACACGTTGTACCACCAGTGGTTAACGCACGTAGTATATTTGAATACGACTCTTAGTAATACGATAATAGTTTTAAGCAGATGATTACGGTAGCAATATTTCATTTGATTTACACTCTTATATCCGTTAAAGAAGATTTATTCACCTGCATATATAATAAGAAGATATAAACTAAATAATTAATTTATGTTTACGATTACATAATATATACAGGCGTTACATCCCTTATTTTTGACCTCATTTGCATCTGTTTCATGATCATTTGTTTCTTCTAACAGCCGTCGACTGTTAGGGTGCGAAGCATGCAAGTTTTCTCACATTTTTCTTTACCGTACGAGTGAGTGTTAAATGCGCACTTAAAAAAGTCCATTGGCGCACTTTAGTCGGAAAATAACGACCAAGATTCTGACACTGAAGCAACTTGACCAACACTGCAATTCATTAGTATATTATGTATCGCAGTCTGTGTATTTTTCCTACTGCGATACAGATTCTGTAAGGCTTCAATCCAATACGATATTACTAGAATCAGTACAATTAATTATTAGTACGCAAACTATGTACTTGTCGCAATGCAGATGCTGCAAGCGTGAGATAACGACTGCTAACAAAATCTCGCTTCTACAAAGTTTAGATATTTGGAAAGTGAATACAGATTCGTTATTTAAAGTTCAAAACAATTAGGTGGTGTAGGGGAGATGTCTAAACTTTATTTCGAATTAATGTTTACCGCATCGACATACTATAATTAATTTGCAATTGTTCTGATAACTATGTATGCGTTCCAATTTTGAAACATAATCAACAAAATAAAGCAAAGTATAAATGAAACTGCGTAATATGTAACTTAATTGGAATTTAATTAATATGATTATTTTTCATTATAGATTCAAATCTCCCTATGTATGAACGCAATAAACTCAAACCTTTTTTTTGTTGTTTGTACAGTTTGTACCAATAGATAGTGAGCGGTGTATTATGCTTTTATGAAAATTCTCTGACTTCGGCGCTATATTGAGAAAACAATATGAAATTTGCACAACAACGGGATCACGTTGGAAATCACAGTACGTTACATTTAAGTATTGGAGTGTTGTGATGGAGCATACACATAAATAAGGATTGTTTTTGAAACCCTTCCCTTTGACATTGAAGTTTTTTAAAGACCAGACCAGTTTTTTAAAAGGAAAATATGGTAACATGAAACTCGACTTTAGTACTGAAAGCAAGACTAAAATCAATTGAGTAGATAAAATCTATTATAGAAGCACTTTTCCTACCTTACATGAAATTCGAAAAACGTCGTATTTTTTATAGTCCAATAAGTTTTTCTTAATGCTCTTAATGGTTGACTTTAGAAAACCTAGAGGTTGGTTTTCTATAAATGTTGAAATAAAGAGTTTTCATTTGTAAAAAGAAAAGCTTTTGGATAGAAAGTAAAACAAAATAAGACAATTTTTGCCGCACACCACCGCTATGTGAAACCTGGCCACTGAAGTATTTCCGAACAAATTCGACTTAGGGTCGAAGAAGATCGTACCAATTCTTGAAAGGCCGGCATCGCACTTGCGAGCCTTCTGGCAACGTGAGTGTCCGTGGGCGGCGGTATCACTTAAAATCAGATGAGCGTAGTGCCCGTTTGCTTCTTATTGCATAAAGAAAGAAACATGATAATCTAAGGTTGATAGTATGTGGTGAGTATATGGTTTAAGAAGAGATATTGAAGAAATATTAAGGTTTAGTTGTTTTTACATTCATTAAGGAGCACTTTTTGACTGACTTAATGATGCAATCAGACCCGCTTACATACTTGTATGAAGTAAAAAAATCAACATTTAGAAAATACCATTTAAACATATGTTGAATTGAATTTTTTATCGGTTGACTCTGAGGTAAATTATATAAGACGTTACTTACATTCTCAATGTACTTTATGTTACTCAATGTAATACGTTTTATATTATTCAATTATTTATAGTTTACTATTTCGCTCCTTCAACTTTTAAATGGCAATGAGCGGGGTAGAAGAACCAGGAGCGGATGGCTGATGGCAAAAATGTTCTAGAATAGAGGCCCAGGACCAGTCGGTGAAGCGTTGGGTGACCTCCCATTAGGTGGACAGATACTTGGTGGAGGTAAGGCATTGGATGCATAGTGTCTGGAACCGGAACGAAATTTAGGGGAAAGACGCCAACAAGCTGATACATATAATGTATCTCCCATGCAATATTACCGTATCTGTGGGTGTTGTGTGTGTATGTAAGCGTTGAATATAAAAATATACAAAAAATATTGTGTTTTAATGTTTAACAATTATTTAGAATATTTTGAAAATGATTGGACTTCATAAGCGTTATATAGGCAATCTTACAACCACATTACTTTTAGAAGAGGGTAATTTCAATATAGCATGGTTTATATATCGTAGACAGTTCCAGTATTACATCAAAACATATACTTTCATTATATAATTGCGATTAGGGACCTAATAGGTTTATTTTCTATGGCTAATGCAGACTGAGATATCGACTTATATCTTTTTGACTATAAGCCCATTAATTCTAATTTGAAGGTTGCACACTTTTTCATTATTTGCATTTGGAGATAGCTATTGAGTGCCTAAAAGGGTATAACAGTGGTTTTTACGTTTATCAATTGATTGAGGCTTTTGGATATATGTCGTGATATGCCGAAATAATTTCAGGTTCAAAAAAATGTAAGACATATTTCTACCAAACTATATAATGTATAATATATATTTGACGTACTTAACACATTTTTATAAATTTTGTTGGTAATATTTTATAGAATGTTATACATATATGTCGAGACGGCATAGAGAGGTATTTCGAATAATAACTAAAACATTTTTGATTGTGTCAATCAATTATTTAAGTGAAACTTCTTTATTTAGTTCAATAAACAATAAAAATCAATAAATTTCTAATGGCAAGCAGTTTAACCAATGTCTCAATGACACTAAAGAAACTATAAATGCTAGTGCTCATAGAAGTGTATTATGTATAAGGTTAACCATAGTGAACATTGTATATGGAATGTAATGTTTGTTTTGAGTCAAATAAAGTGAATTTTTATTTTATTAATCGGCGTTGGAAAAAAATTATCGTTACATTTTTTGATTACGCGTCAAACATCACAAACAACAAATCTTGCAACTAATCCATAAACTTGATCCGAAATCGCAGGACGCAGAATCAAGTTATCAAACTGTGTTGTGTGGTAGGACTAAAATTATTTAATACTAGCTACATTTTTTTAAATTTATTGAAAGTTTTGAAATGGAATGGCCTCGCTAGAAAACCTTGAAATTAGTCGGATTACTTTAAGTAAATGCTCCGCTTTGGAATCCTAGCGATTGTGAACAAGAGCTTAGGTCGATTGCAAATGTATTTAGAATATCGGTGTTCGAACTAACAAAGAAAATACAGCATTTGAGGACTCTATATAACAGAGAATTAGGTCGAGAGGCCATAGCCCGATCTCAAGATCCAAACTTACGTACAAATTAGAAATAGATACGTTACAAATTGGTATGACTATGATTACGTAACCTTACCTTTTTAAAGAACTTAAATAAGCCATACAGACTTGATCATTCGGTAAATTGTATTCCTATTAAACGTATATTCAAAACAAATTACTTACAGTCAGTAAACAATAATGAAGCATTACCAACATCTCAAGCACCGCCAACATCGGCAATTAATGAGATTATTATTAATGGGACCTGCCACTATTCATCATTCAAAGTTGATGAACAATAGAAATGCCAGCCACTTCCCAATGTGGATTTGGATAAACTTAAGAATATGATATGAGGCATTGAGTTATTGTCTTCTTATGGCGATATAATCTTGTAATAACACAAATCACTTATTTGTGAACTTGTCCTAAATTTCTAAGGTATACAAATAACTTGTATTTATTTTGAAGAAAAATGTAATTCATGACTTCATAATTTGTGTAAAGTTGTTAATAATTGTAGTGATGTGTACTTATTATACAAAATAATTTTAAATACAGTGAATTTCTAAAAAACGTAAGTAATGTGTGTCAGACACAGGAGGATCACGAAACTGATTTAGAAATCTGAGGCTCAGTCATTAAGAGGTCGCCATTTGCCGCCATTAATGTCTTTTAGTTACAGAAAAAACGAGAACTCGTAATGTAAGACTCTGAGAGTCATAATAATAAATAAGACTTATATTCGCAAATTATTCCCATATGTCTAAAATCTTATATTTTATACACGCAGGAGTCATACTCATAACTAAGATTCGACGATCATAGATGATGTTGGAAAATAAGATTTCCTAATTAAATGCAAATTAAATGGTTTAACGGTGACAATTAAACGACAATGTTTCTAGATCTCGTGCCAAAAAGTTTTATGTGTATACAAAGTGGCCGTGAACGCTACTAGTAAGCTCATAACCTTTCTGGTGTCCATTATATTCAAAACCACATTATGAACAGAACAAAATAATAAATAATGATTTATTAAGTAAAATCGAAACATAGCCATCAAATATACTGTATAGTTGATTGCTATAAAATTTTCTAAAGAGACATAGTAAAAAAAATAATGAAGTTAATACAAAGAGAAATAAAACAAATTTAAAGATTTTGGTCTCTGTAGTCGTGTATCTTTAACGAAGGCACCAGCTCTGGAGGCACGGGTACTATCTACCAGGCATATATATATATATATAACATAAAATCTATAATAAGCGCCTGTGCACTCAATAATTTATTACGTTTTTATTCGTTTAAATAGTGTATTGGAGACTTAACAATAGCGCGTTTGAATCCCGTCTCAGAAGCAATGGATTTTTTATCGCAATTAACACTTTTTTATAATTTGTCGCTTAAACATTATAACAAAAAAAAGTACCTTCAGAATGGCGTGCAGCTTTACTGTTTCATTAGTAAAGCAAATTACATAATCATTGGAACATCGAACGTCATTCGTTTCTAACATAAATGAAACAAAGTGTAACTTAATTGCACGTAGTGAAGAAATTAAATGTGTTCCACTCATACATAAATCAATAGTCAGGTGTCCTTTCACATGGGGGATCTATCGTGTTATTAAAGTATTTTTTTTTAATTTTAAGCGGTGAGTCCCCCGCTGACCACGACCGTTTTAATGGCGTGTGGAGGGTTAATTGTATTTTTAGGGTGTGTGGGTAATCACAGTCCCACATTAAGTCCGGCAACCCTGTCGAAAGGCAACACCGACATGCACAAAAAAGACTTTATAATTACAGACTTTATATGAAATGTTTGATTGTTTCTTACCAAGTATACTAATCAGATTTCTATTATGAAAGGCTTACGTTATGAGTGTGGCTCTTCAGGGTTAATTCGTGAGTGATTTTAAGCGCAAATTTTTATACATTAAGGCTTCGTGGCTATACCTCTGGTCAAAGTCACATTCACACCTCTTAAAACGACGCCATAATTACATTAAAATTCGTATTTGCCTATTAAGTCACGCCCACACAAAGGTGAACATTAAATGTTCACAGACTGTGCAGTCGAATATATTTCACGTTTCAGTGTGCTTCATAACTCGTTTTGCATATAATTGATCAACGCCTTGGAATTTATATGAGGGAAAACCAGTGGGAGTCTGATTCTTTGCTTTAAATTTCTATATCTATTTTTATTGGCAAGTTATTGATCAGGCTTATTTGTATGAAACACAAAAAATATTGTACAGTGTAAAAATCAATGTCTAAAGACATGTACACTCTTAACGAAGTCTGGCATAAACTAGAGCATAACAATTCTTTTCACGGAATAGATTAATAAGTGTCCTTTGTTTGAATATAACTAAGAACCAGCTTCGTGGCTTTGCTTCTCGATATTGTCACCCACAAATAAATAAAAAGGTATACTTTTTATGACTACAATTTTCTTATACTAATTAAACGGATGGTTCAGTACAAACTTTAATATATTTTAGAGGTGCAAACACAAATAAAAGCCTTCCAAACCGCAATGTAATGCTTCTGCGCTCTATCCACAGCTGGCTTGTGTTCAGATCGTTACACCAACGCTTCAACTGACGTTGCAAAATTTAGTTTCCTCAATATTGCATGAATATCAACATCAAGGTGTCTAGCATATAAGTATCATAAAAACATGGAATTTGCAATGTGAATCCTTTAATTTAGGAAGGAAAATATGGTAATCTAAATTTTTGTGTATTTTGAAAAAGTATGATGCTCTTTAAGAAAAAATATAATACCGAATATTCTTCATATATGCCTGCATTGCATTCGTAACCCAGCTGCCGAATTTGGTATTTTTTGCAATCTATCGGGTCATAAAGAAAATTATTAGTGACATAACATCGATAATGTATTATCTCTAACTATCGAATTATATATTTAGTAATACAATATTATCTAATTTCGTCATTAGGCCGAATTTAAATGTTCAACTAATAAAATTATATGTGTATCATCAAACCTTGCCTCCTTTTTATAATATATTTTAGTTATTATATTTAAAGGTTATTTATTGTTTTTTATTGAGGTCGTTCTAGCGGATTAACTAAATCTTATTCTAAACGAGCAATTCTTGTATATATATATATATATAATTGGAATCTCGGAATCGGCTCTAACGATTTTCATGAAATTTAGTATAAGGGGGGTTTCGGGGGCCATAAATCGATCTAGCTAGGAATCATTTTTAGAAAATGTAATTTTATTCGTGTTTTATTAACTTAGACATAGAATTGCTCCTTTTAAGATGTCAGTCAAATAAAAACTTAAATATGAATATAATTATCTTAATTCGATAATTATAGTTCAGCAAATCTCATAAGTAAAATTTTAAGGGCATCCCCTTCAAACTTTGAGATTGCTGGCTTGGAAGAAGCTAGAAACGCTTTCTTAATTGCATGCCCAGGTCAAAATTTTCCATTTTCTCTAAATTCACAGAGGAGCTGGGACGACATAGACAGTAAAATGACTTATGACAATCTTTTGAGCCGTAGTACAGGTTCAGCACGTGCTAGGCTTTTGGCCGTGGGTACGCATGAGGCCGGCTACTGGCTTCACGCTTACCCTTCGTCAAATACAGGAACTTTTCTTGAACCTGACACGCTCCGAATCGCAACCTGTCTGCGGCTTGGGGTACCGGTCTGCGCTGCTCATACATGTCCCTGTGGCAGTGATGTCGACAAACTAGGACATCACGGACTATCATGTCAAAAAAGTGCTGGCCGCTTCTCGAGACATGCCGCACTCAACGATATAATACGTCGGTCCCTTGCCACCGTCAACGTGCCAAGTCTACTTGAGCCGACTGGAATTGCTAGAGACGATGGCAAGAGACCGGACGGTATGAGTTTGATTCCATGGAGGATGGGTCGGGTTTTGGTATGGGATGCCACCTGTTCAGACACACTGGCCCCTTCCAATCTTCATGGAACCAACAACAGAGCTGGTGCGGCTTGTGATGCGGCTGAAAAAGCTAAAGCCTGTAAATACAGGGGTCTAGGCTCTGAATATGATTTTGTCCCATTCGGTGTCGAGACCCTTGGTCCGTGGGGTCCTAGCGCGTTAAGGCTTTTTAGGGAATTATCAAAAAGGTTAGTCGACATCACAGGAGAACGAAGAGCTGGCAGCTACCTTGGACAAAGAATTAGTCTGGCTATTCAAAGGGGGAATGCTGCCAGTATCTTCGGAACCTTGCCTAAAGGGACTACTTTTAATAATATTTTTTAATAATTAAATTTTAAGGTTACAAATAAATATATCTAACATATCATGTATGAAGTTTTGTAAATAAAGTTTTATTATTCGATAATTATATTCATATTTCATCATTTTATTATAATCTATGTAATTCGTACTGTAATATAATTTCCAAAAAACACAATTTATAAAAATAAATTAACACCGAGCAAAGCTCGGGCATCCAGGTGCTTATAATATAATGTGTGTTTAATAACTAAGTGAAAGAATTCATTTATTATACATATATCACATATACTATTCATGATACAACGGATCTAGATCCTTAACAGTTTTAGTCTTATATTTGTTCATCTGTTTCAATTAATAGATTTTTATAAATTAATTAAGAGAAGTATTAACAAATTCATGACGACCTCATGCCGTTGCCTCGAGTGTTGATTGCGCGTGAAAGGAATATTTCAGAAAGCTGAGGGTCAACCATCCGACCGCAAAGTTAAGAGCACATTTAGCTAATATTTACAGTATATTACTTTTGAAATTCTGAAACTAAATTTTACTTAGACAGAAACTTATTAAAACCGTCAAACAAAAATAATATAAAAGTCCATAACTCTTTTAAGCAATTCTTTTATTATACCAACAAAGAACTCTGAAAAATTAAAATGGATCCTAATAAAAACTAAGTTAGGAACAAGTCGGATGCGCGAACTTAACTTTGAGGCCATAATGCCCGGTTCAATTTATTTTAACGCGAAGTTTGTCCCTATTTAACGATCGACAAACTATCAAAATACTTAAAATTCGCTTCAAAAATTCTTCTTGAAATTCTCGTAATGGACATTTGTCGTATTTACTGAGGTTTGTAAACACTTGTACAAATAAAATCCGTTACAATTTTTTTTTATTAACCTCATGAGTGACGTCCTATGTATCACGTTAAATCAAGCATATGTAAGAGAAGTAGATGATATTATATATTCATGACTTTTTGAATATACTATTTGCTAATTGCTTCACGATTATGTCGTCGGAGGTAAGTAACGTATTCGCGCCATTTATTTACCAATGGACTCAGATTTATGTATCTATGTTTTGTGATCATTTCTAATAGGTAATACTTATTGCTATGACATGCCGTCGACATTTCGGATCTAATTGATGCCGGTTTTCACGATGGTTTCCTTTACCGTACCAGCGAGTATTACATGGGCACATAGATAGAAAGTGCATTGGTGACCAGCCGGGGATCGAACCTACGACTCCTGGAGGAATCCCGGGGGATGAGCATCTCACTTAGAAACCACTAGGCCGACACTGGCTATTTATATACATAAAGTTCATTAATTTTATAATTACGTTTAAAAGCAATGTATGTAAAATTCTAGGATCAATGCTTATTGAATATTTTGTGCTAAAATTAAATGATTTCAGAAATGTGTTCGCGGTTATAGTACATTAAAGTAATGTCAATATGAATTTAAAATTCCCGTTGTAAAATGCGTTTTTGACAACAAAGTGTGACGTATCGATTACGAAAACTACAAAGAAATGTATGTGTCGTAAACAGGTAACGATATTTTAAATGAGATTTTTTACATTTTGCAGATAAAGTTTACACGGTTTTAGTTGACTAAATTTTATTCAATATTCTCCTATTCTGACTAGCGTTTGAAACTGCACAAACCACTTTTTTATACTTTATTTCGTACGAACTACATTATAATATGATTAATTAATACCCTATTGTTATTTACGTCATCACATCAACTATCACATGCAATAACCATCGCTAGGTTTTTGACTCTACCGAACTTATTAAAAAAACAAAAAATAGTTTATTTCATTTTAAACGAACAATTGTCTAATTTTATTGTTAAGCAATACCAACGAACTCTCGAACGAGACTCGCTGTGGACACCCTCTGCCCCACCTCGGGGTTATAGGACATGAGAGAGAGAGAGAGAGAATACCAACGAACAACATTTTATATGACCTGTTTTAGATGATAGCGATAACTAATTGTCATTATTGTTGTGTCAAAATGCCTAATCACTCACATAAATGTATATATATTCATAAATGTCAAAGTTTTCAATACAGTGTTTTGTTCTTGTCACCCTCGGGTCACAAATAAGTGAATGTGGTAGTATCGTATTTTTAGAACGTATGCTAATGTATGATTATTTTACAATAAAACAAAATAAAAAAGTAGATGGAGAGCAACGCAGTGGCAGCATACGTGAGTGTTTCAAATGCAAAGTCAAACATGTTTGTAATTTTTCTGCAGCGGATTACAAAATGACCTTATAATATCGAAACTTACACTTGGCTGTTACTTTGTAACTTCCAATAGCGAGCCCATCCCTATCCCAATTATGAGGTATTGTTCTGATTCCAAGGTTCAGGTCATCAGCGCTATGGATATTGAGAGAATCAGACTTACATAAACGTCGGAATCGGTTTTTCTGTCGCCACTGGAAGTTACAGAGAAAGGGTGGAGATGTTCCTAAATTGATAGAGTCCACCCATCACGCTAGTGACTAAAAAAAAGCCAACAGGTTGGTCCGTTTACAAGTAACGTCAGAAATATAACATGATATGTTAGATATAAATTATTCCACATTTTGCGTTGGGGTTTAAAAAGACACGCGGAAATACGCAATTAGGGGAAAAGCGTATATTTATGATACTATTATGTGACTAGGCATTATGTGGTAATTATTGCAGCGAATAATGACTACTACTATTTATTGACACGGACAAGATACGCCTTCAACACGCATTATAAACTGTTTTGTATATTCTCCATTAAATGTCTAGTAGATTAAGTTATGATAATTTAGCTAAGGGATTATGCTAGAATCTACGAATTTATCAACTAATCTAATTTAACGAACTATTGGACCTAATGAATGACCTTTGGCAAGTGACTTTAAAAATGTGCAACAGAAACATAATTAAAATATATTTTTAAAGTTTTAATATGTATAGAACTCGATAGTAATCGGGTAAACCAAGTATAATATTTCAATGAGAATATTTTTAAATCAAAATCATTTCCATGAATATGATAATGAAGCGGTTACATTCATTTCGAAGTTGCTAAATAAAATTAGAATCCGAATATCAAAGGGTAAAACGATTAACGTGATTCTAACCGCAACGGAGCTGTGACCAAATCGGACAAGACAATCGGATCGCTGACTGAAGGATTTTACACCATTTTTACATAGAGTAAATCTGTTCGAGCTTTTTCGGTGCTACTGACCATATCTAAATGTGATATGTAGAATTTTATTATTATTTATTACTCAGGATGTCATATAGAACATGGTTGTGTAATAAAAGAGCTTATCAATTAAAAAGAGTGGCGGAGAGTGTATTGCCAGTTCTTCTCTTCCGTTCTACGCCCTTGATTTGGGAACTGGCAGTAAATGTAAAATTAGATGAATTTAATGTACTATATTTCTTTTTTTGACGTTCGTAAGTGTACATTATGTTACCTCTATAAGTAAATGATTTTTGAATTTGAATTTTAGTTTCTTTAAGCAGGGGAAAGAAAGAAAACAATTATCCCGATACAGCCAATACCGCTAATGGTTTTTTTTAGCAATCCGTAGCAATGAGGCAGTTTTTTACCTGATTAAGGTAATTTAAAATGACGTGTTTCTGAACAATAGGAAAAACTTACGCAAAATGCTTTTATCTTTCTCATTTTGTGAATGCTAGTAGTGGGTGACAGCTTTTCGTTTATAATCTTTTATTTTTAAGTAAACAATAAGACAGAAAGCAAACGCGTTATCAATACGAATTTTATGCGTAGTAACAGCTTTAACCGATAATAATTTATAGGTATGGTGTCTGAGACAAATGGTACTGGTATAATTATATAGGTCTAGAACTACTAATTGATTGCTAGAACTACTTTTAACAGCATTTACATATTTATTTTTTATTGCGTATTTTCTGATATAAATACAGTGTTAATTACGATAAACATCACTTTAGCTTTAACCTGGTATATTCGCGTCCTTTTCAACAATTACCATTAACTTTCTGCCAATTTACATAAATATACCTTCTCATTACACTATCTATCGGTGAACACCATAGAAAACTCTGTCAGTACTTTTAGGCTTATCACGTTTATACAGACAAAGACGGCCTATGGATAAGAATATATTTTGATGTGTATTTGTTGAACTTATTTACCCTAGCTACAAGTCGTAGCTGTATACAAAAATGTATAAATTTAACTGAGCAGAATTTCATCAAAACGTTGTGCATTTTGATAATTAAAACAAATAGATACGGTGAGTTTTTAAACTCAAGTATATTATGAAAGCCTACGAAAACAGAGTTGCATACAAATAGGTACATTAGCCGCGGTGTGGGGTGCTCACCCCTCTATAAAGGCTCCAGTGTGACTACGTTTTAAGCAACGCTGAGTCAATATCGAGATATCGAGTTTTTATGTGTTTTGGTCGATGTTTTGATTACAGTTTAACAACTCGTTGAGAGGTACTTTGAGTTTCTCGATTAAATATGTATACTCCCAATAATGATCGTTATTAACAATGCCATTATAACCTTGGTCTTGGATCCATAATTCTGTATCAGTTTCTTGATTATTTTTTTTCTTTATATTAACGAGTCTAAGTTATGCCGGTTTTCTAACAACGTTTTCCTCGTCCTGTTTTTTGAATGCACAGCCATGGGATTAAAGACTTAAGACATTGCGCCTAACAATATGTATAATCTCTAAGAAAATTTTCCTTAAAATTCCTATTAGTTTTGAAGCCCTCGTAGTGATTCTATTAAGTCAACATGCATATATAAAATTTGAATTCATATTTGTTAAAACTCACAAAGAAAGTTGGTATATTTACGCGAACTTAAAGTAATATGTATATCGGCAAACTTCTACTGTATAAAATTAACTTTACAAAAGCGCAGCTGCAAGACTAGAATATTAATCATAAGAATTTGTCTATATACTAACACAAAGAGAGGATCGTAATTATTTAAATTAACAGTGGTTGAAATAATTAGAAACTGTCAGTTTGTTTGGATAAAAGCTTAACGTTGTGGCTTTTGAAGTCAATGGGTTTTCTAAAAATTAAACCAACCTCTTACCTCATTACAAAAAAACTAATGCATCGTGTTCTTTGTTCTGTGCGTTCCAAGAGTCAGGAATATTAACCTAACCTGTGTTTATTATCAAAAGAATTCCTCCAAGTAATCTAGCGTCGCAAAATAAATGTAAAATTTATAAGGTCAGGTAATAAAACAATAAGTATCTTTTTTATAGCGAGTTACAATATGGAAAGTCTGCCACGAGAAACTAGTCCATACACAAAATATCGTTAAAATATTCTTTATTATAAATATTCCTATTTATTGTAATAGCGTAGATGTTATGCGTATACAATGTAACTACATTTTAAATAACAATGTAGGTCCCTCGTTTCAAGTTACGAATTGTTAGAATTTATGTTGGTGCACTATTGGAAATTCAAAATTGGACATAATTCCATTACTGCTTGAGTAGAATATATGGTCATGTTCCCAGTGATGTGGTATACACGTTCTTTGTTTAACTCGATGTTAAGCCTCAAAAGCCTATTATAAATTGACTTAATTTTGAAGCTATATACAAGTTATAATAGTGCTGGGTTAGGCAGGGCCAGTGGCAGTCGAAGGTTGGGTCGATTATCTATTCGCTCAAAAACAGGGTTCTGAGACAGTCGTAACGGTTGATGGCCATAAGGGTAGCAAAGGCGTACCGCACCGTCTATTGAGCGGCAGCGTGTGTTATTGCAGGAACTGCCCCCTTGCATTTCAAAGCGGCTGCCCTAGCTAGGATCTATTGGCATAGGGCAGATAGTAGAATTAGGAGTTTTGACCCCCTCCCTGAACACGTAAACAGTTGGAGACGGAAAGTCCGAGTGACCGTCTTTCAGAAATTGATGGATGAGTTAGAAGATCACAGGACAGGAGGCTCTCCTCCATAGCGAACAGATGGGGCTGTTGGGTTTTAGTGGCCAGTGTGTAGCTTTCCATTGCACCATACGGACTGACCCCCACAGTCCCCGAGGCACATTAAATCGTTGCCACGGCGCAGGGGTAAGTAAATTTATTTCCCAGCAATAAAAAAGGGTCATTGGCAGGGAGATATGGCGAATAAAAATTGTATATTACACTAAAATAGTTAAAGCAATGTTAAAAATTGTAATTCGTAAGTTATTCTTTCATTTTTACGTGTAGGTAATATCTAATTTCATATATGATTCGTGTTTGATTTTTATCGTTTTAATCTGTGTAATGGTTGAAAGCATAAAAATAAAAAATCTAGGTATTCATATCTGAACTTAAATCAATTTACAAGTACCTAGATTTACATTAACTTCAGAGAATACTTTTTTAAAACAGTTAATGAGCTGTCTAGAAAATGAATTTTGGAATTTTCTTAATATAATTTTTTCAGTAGTGTTTCCTTTTATTGAATGGAATAATGAATTCAATTCAATAAAAGGAAAGGTCAAATGACGAAATTATGGGGACACCTGTTTCAGACCGAAGAAGGTAGCGATGCCGCACCTTTCTACACTTTCGTCGTATTTGACAAACAATTAAATAATCAATCAACCTAATTAGGCTAAATAATATATAATACTTATAATGCAAAACTAAACGTCTATATTTTATTTATTATACATAATAGGGTCAAAGTACCAATTACTGACACCCTCCCAATTTATTGACACCTCAGTCGCTTTTATTAAAAAATAAGAAATATGAGCTCTATGGTATTGCTCTCAAGCCAAAAAAATTTTTTATGTTTTATTTTTTATCGAAATGGCAACACAGAACTGTCATTAAAATCAATATGGCGACAGAACAGCTGTTGTCGTCGGAGCGTCGTGGAGCAAGTACAAGAAAAAAGAGAAATCTTAAAAATTTGCTAAGGTGAGTGTTGTTTTTAACTAACTTTATTTCTCAGTGTTTAGTCTGTATTGTTTTTTTTTGTTTAGCAGTTATTAATGTGTAGCTATTGAGTAGATTTCCACAGTTATTTTTGCAGTTTTAAACATTTTTATTTTTTAATTGTGGGATGTCAATATTTGGTACGCACAAAGTAAGAAATCCCTTTTTATTGTCATACATGTCAATAATTAGTATTTACTTTATGCTTTATTTATGGTATTTTTACACTTAATTTAGCTTCACACAATGTTTTAAATGTGATTGACTACCAATTAAAGCTTACCTATATTATGCTACCAAATTTTGACACAGATGTCAATAAAGTAATTTCCAATTATTACCATGGTGTCAATAAATGGTGTCCAGTATGTCAATAATTGTTTAACCGTTTGTTTTTAGTCCGAGAATGAAACCCAAGTGCAAAAGACAAAAGAAAATTGAAAAAACTAGAGACAAGATAGTAAAAAGAAAGAAATATGATCCAGATTCTGTAAAAAAAGCCTTACAGGCAATTGAAAATGGTATGAGCCAAAAACTTGCGGCCAAAACTTACCAGGTTCCACGAACTACTATTATCTATAAAATTAAGAATCCTGACCATAATTCGCGTCCAGGACCTTCTACTGTGATGACTGAAAAAGAGGAGAACCTTTTGGAAGACTGGATTGACATTTGCTGCAGAAAGGGATTCCCAAAAAGAAAAGAAGACATCATTAGTAGTGTTACTCATTTTTTGAAAAACAAGAAAACAACAACTACCTTCAAAAACGGCGAAAAGTGGTTTAAACTCTTTCTGCGCCGTCATCCGAATATTTGTTTTCGTACACCGGAAGCAGTATCCTCTGCAAGTGCGGCGATTTCAGAAAACGACGTGAGAGGTTGGTTTAGACAAATTGAGGAGTATCTTCGCGAAAACGATTTGTTTCATATACTTTCTGATCCCTCACGTGTGTATAATGGTGATGAAACAAACTTCCTTCTTTGTCCCAAAACAGGGGTAGTATTGGCTCAAAAAGGAACCAAAAATGTATATGAAGTGGACAACGCACCAGCTAAGACATCACTTACCGTTATGTTCACGTTTGGTGCGAACGGAAGCATCACTCCACCCATGGTCATTTTTCCGAATAAAAGACTATCAACAAGTATAACATCTGCTATACCTTCAGACTGGGGTATAGGGCTAAGTGACAATGGATGGATGAAGTCTGACATTTTTCATGATTATATTGAAAATGTTTTGTATCCCAGTCTTGTGAAAGCGGGGGTACAATTCCCAATAATACTCTTCGTCGATGGGCACAAATCTCACCTTACCTACATGGTGAGTGAATTATGTGAGAAATTAAATATTGTACTCATTGCTCTTTATCCAAACTGCACTAGGCTGTTGCAACCTGCAGATGTAAGTGCTTTTAAGCCACTTAAGCATGGTTGGAAAAAATCAGTGCTGGAATGGCGTCGCACACATCCTTCTGAGGCTTTGACCAAAGTTTCCTTTGTACCACTCCTAAAAAAAACCATCGAACAATGGATTTCACCTTCAAAAGTTATAAACGGCTTTAGAGCCACTGGATTGTCTCCGTGGAACGTCAACTCAATAGATTTCAGTAAATGTATTGGAAAAAGTAATGCTCATAAAGAAAACCAGAATAATCTATGTCAAGACAGGCCAAACTTACTATCACTTGAAGAATTCAAAAAAATTTTAGGTGACAAAAAGTTGACAGAAGTTGAACAGGACCCACTCAAATCAGAAAACGTGTATCTTAGAAGAATTTGGGACTTTTTCCAAGGAAAGCAAACACTTTTGACGAACGAGTTACACGGCGGCGATATTACGATTATCGAAAATACAGACATTGATGACGACGTTGACACTCGAGATACCCTTTCTGAGGTCCTACCTGTAACTGACAATGTAACAGGGCACTCTGCGGATGTTGCAAATATGAGAGTTATCATTGCCAATGAAGAAATGCTTACCGATTTCATACCAGTAACACAAGAGGTCGAGATAGAATACACTGACTGTAATACTGTACAAGAAGAAGTACCTAACAAAAGCTGCTCACAGGATATTCAAGCCGTAAGTGTAGTCCACGAAGCCGAAGTATATGAGATGCCTGAAAAACAAAGGACATGTAAAGATTTGAAAAAGACTCCACACGAGATTACGATAAAAACTGTTAATCAACATGATTATGACAAAGTTGAAATTATTGAAGACTACACAAACCCTAACACCCATTTTGGTATTTCGCAACTCACGCCTGTTAAACTACAAGACGTTCTTGTGCTACCTAAAACACCGCAAAGAAAAGGTCAGAAAAACATTAAGAGAGCTTCTTTTGTATTAACGTCAGCTGAATGGAAGGCCCAAGAAAATGAAAAGATAAAGATTAAAGAAGAAAAGGCGGAAGGCATTAAGAAAAGGAAAGAGGAGAGAGAGAAGAAGCTACAAGAAAAGACAAAATTGACAAAGAAAAAAACTACTAAAACTATTAAACAACCTAAAAAAAAAGAAAATCGAAAAGATAAAGATTTAAGAAAGCTTTTGTTAAGTGATAAGTTTTACAGTTCTGAAATAGACATAACCCTAAAATCACCCAAAAAACAAGATATTGAAAAAGAGAATAGACAGAATAATACTACAGGTGATAAAAGAATAAGACAAGAAAAGACATACACAACAGAAGAAATAGAACGTTTTTTGATTGAGTTTGAAGACAATTGAAGGTAGTTGTAAATATTTAGTTGTAAGTTTGTTATTCTACTTAGGTATATTCTTAAGTTCAAATGTTCCTATTACGGTCCTAAGTTGTTTTAATATCTATCACAATAAAGCGTACGCATATAAAAGACCTGATTTTTGTTTAATTAGGTACCTACCTACCTACCTAACTAATCTATTTTACAATTTTTCCTGAGGTGTCAATAAATTAGGACCTTGGTATGGCGATACTTTACTCGTGAACGGGTGCTACTTGTGGTGACTGGTCGTACTTGAATTCGTGTATGCGGTGATATTAGTTGTTTATACTACGTATTTGCGTGTTGTTCTCACGAGTGTGTAAGTGCGTGCTCCTATTTCACCATGCCTCCTGCTGATAGAGGACAAATCTTTGCTTTTAATTTGTTTTTTTATTCTTTATTACTCAATATGTCATATGGAACATGGTGTAATGGTCGCAGCTCCTTACAAGCATTGTGTAAAAAAAAACTTACTTAAAAAGAGTGGCGGAGAGTTTATTGCCAGTTCTTCTCTTCCGTTCTACGCCCTTGATTTGAGAACTGGCAGTAAATGTAAATTCACAATTTTTAAATTTTTTGACGTTCATAAGTGTACATTGTTACCTACATGAATAAATAAATTTTGTTTTGTTTTTGTTTTTGTTTTGATAATAGGCAAAAGTGTGTCAATAAATGGGTAAATCGTACAAAATTAATTTGAGGCCAAAAATTCGTGTTTAACTATGTTTGGACGTCGTTTATGAGTGCTGGTAACATTCACTGACATTTGATCTAATCTACTAAACATACATACTTGCGCTAGTAATTTTGGTGAATATTATTTTTTTGACAGTTATAAAAAGTAACCCTTAAGGTGTCAATAATTGGGTAGTTTACCCTATAATGATTTATTAGTTCAACACAAGTTAACAAGTTAACAATCGAATATACTTCAATATTTTTATTGACTTGAATGAATCGCAGTCCCCATAGATCAGTTAATATTTCATACATTGCAATAGTCTTCCAGGGAGCGTTGTTGCAAAACGGTTACACAATAACACGTGACGACATCTGGGGCTTAAGGTTCGGGTCCCCGGTTGGGTAAGTGTATTATTTTCTTAGTTTCCATACATTTACTTATTTCCAAATGGTCCATCTTCACAAGACGTTAGATTGTTGTTTGATGCAACATTTGTTGTTAGATCTAAAACGTTTTACCAATGGCATTTGAACTTCAAATTATATTCCCGTAGGCTTACTCGGCTTATCTAAGCACCCTTTAGAGGCTTTGTGGGCGAATGGGCTTTTTTTAGACCCGTATGAGTATGTGAGTATAACTAGTAGTGAAAGCCTGAGCATTATAGAGGCCAAAACCTATTATGGAATGTAGCTATTATAAATTAATAGGTTTAATTTAGTTAATATTGTGTTCACCCGATATTGAACTAAATTAAAGGACTGATAATGTTACCAGATGTTGAGCTTAATAACAGATTAAATCCAGCTTCATTCAGTCAAGTTCAAAGCTATTACTTATTACCTTGTATAGAGCAAAGTCAATTTCAGTTTGAAATAGACTTTTTCCTTCAATACTATTTCAAGGTTAGAAGGAATTCTTAACTAATAATTTTTTTTGTTTGTATCAAAAATAGGGACTTTTTAATGTATAAAAGAATAATATCTAAATCAAAAAGGTCTGTGTCTGTGTCTCAATTACTCCACGCGATGTTTTCTTTCACTGTATAGGCAAGAATTGTGCACAAATTAATCTGCACGAGGCATATAATCAACATGAGGATCATGAACTCGGGGTAAAGAGTTGCACTCTTAGCCACTAGGATACACTGTTGGTGTATAAGTACTGTATTATTTTGAACTATATTATCTAACATTGCTTTTCGATGTAAATAATGCACTTTACCGCTTCTATGGCCTAATAGCAGTACAATGCATAATTCAGACATTACAATAATATTAATATGACAGACATAAAATCTTTAGGTCGGGGGTTTGAGTTTAAGAATGAGCACTGGCCCTCCATAGTTAATATTGGTGTAAGTAACTTTTTTTAATTTTAGTAAAATACGAGTCTTAGTTAAATAAAAATTAACTTGGGGACGCCGCTCATAAACACATTTTTACGGCCCTTATCTGTCAAGCGCTTAAGATTAAGGGTATTATACGGAAAATTTCAGCGCTTAAACCGAAAATGGATTTTAGATTTGCGCTGATTACCGATGAACTGACAGTAAAATGGGAAAAGATAAGAGTGTAAATACCAACCGCCTCCAGACGTCGCTGAAAAGACGCTGTAGAGAAGGTCTGCCGATTGGTTGAAGGTTATTTAGCTATGGAGGTTCTCACTTTGGGTCAGTGCGCCAGGGGGTACTGCCCCTGACAGCGGAAAGTATATAATCTACTAGACTCTACAACATTCATAGCAAAGTCAAGAACTAACTTCATCACATTGAACGATAAAGATTCGAAGTAAAACAGAGATAAAAAGTTTACGATACGATTCATTCAGTCAAAACTATTTGGGAATTATTTTTTTTAGCTGAGTTGCACTGCATTTTAATAAAACTGAAAAATCTAAAATTCATACACAAGTGTTTAAAAGCTATTTGAATGAATATTTAACTGTATTAGCTTTTACACTCGATTACAGTTCATATGAACTTAAAATAGCCTTGTACACTGATATGATACAGACAGATCGGACACAGAAATAGGTCGACTCAGTTCCGAGCCGTTGAGCGCGCCACCGGAGTGTGTCCTCCGCAAACCTTATCAACTTTATATTGAACCCTTAGCTCTACTTACATCCATAACTTTACTTCCACAGAATGCCGGAAAAATTAAATTATATGGCAAAGGAAAATGGAATGAAAGCGCTGAACGCTGAACGAAAAATAGTAAGAATTAATCAATATATTTATTATAGAAATTTCCTACTGTACTTTGAGACTCATGAGATTTAAACAAGACAAAACGCTTCCTTTTCCTTTTTTTGATTCCTTTCCTTTTGACGTTCTTTACGTAGTCCTCCTAGTATTTATACTTTTAAGATTTGTAAAAGTTGCCAATACAAAGTTGATGATTAAGGAACTAAAAAAATAAACTGAAGGTTATTCGTGGGCTGAGGTGCTCTTGTCTCGGATTCCAAACGACCGTTGCGGTGTTGAGGTAAGTTGGTGACAGCTTAGATATATTGTAAGTCGTAAAGTGCTTGACAATAATTTATCCTATTTTTTGTTACTTGTACTAACTCCTGTTGTATCAAAAATACTAATTCAAGCAGATTTGTGAGCATTTAATGGTATCAAATTGTAAGCATGTGTACAATTTTACACTTTTTCTACTTAAGAACTCATTTGTCTGTCCTTCAAGTCGCGTTATTGTTTTGTTAAAAAAACACTTAAAAACAGAAGACTTAAAATTATAGCAATTGGACTAATTAGTCCTTTGGTAATTAGTGTGTATATCCCTTATTATATTAAAGTACATTGTAATGATGCCTCGATATAAAGATACAAAATATTCACCGTAGATAAGCAGGAAACAAGTACAGTTGATGCTTCCACTTTCTAGAAATTATCAAGTTATTGATCTGCATTGTAAAACAATGGCGCACAGAAAACAGAAAGCTGAAGGACGTTATATTATTCATTTAGGAATATTTTGTTTTGTGTTAGTTTGTAAAATGAAGATTATTAATTTGTAGTAATCTCGTTATCCAGAGCAATATTTAAAACAATTGGCACAATAACCTCTAGATTTCCGCCTTAATTTTATGTATCTCTTACGTAATCAGTTTATTCTTAATTATCAAGAAAGAGCCCGCTGTGACACGCCGTCGATTTTTTGGGCGATGGTATGTCTGTTTCCACGTGATGTTTTTCTGTATAGTTCGAGTGAGTATTAGTAAGAAAAATGCACTGTAGTGCAAAAAACGACCTCGGTATTATTTTATTTTACCTTTGTATTATGTGAGAGAGCGATTTCTTTGAAAACACTAAATTAATTTATATATTACGAATCTTCAGATGTAATCATATAATGTAAATACTTTTTTAATGGGTAGGTAAGATTACTAAAAATAATAACTAAGTTTACTCAGTGGTTTCTTGCTATCATAGAAATATAGAAATGAATGTTAAACAATAGTTTAATAAATGGATAGAAAACACCAAAATTATTTCATTATAGGAAGAAGCCTATTTCGATAATGTTGTTGGTTTACCTAACTTAGGGTAAAATTCAGAAGAGCGACTTAGCGCAAAGTTAGACTCAACTATGTCATAAATGTATTGGATTTATGACATTCGGGAGTCATAGGTCAAGTCGTATATGTACCCTTCATGTTTCGAAGTGTTGACTCTAAATTACTTCTTTATCCAATTTTAGTTGTATTCTTTGTAGAAATTAAAGAGTTTTCCGAACCTGTCAACCCTCGTCACAACCAAATCTTACGGTCTAATGGTTATTTCTTAAGTTATGGTATTGCATTAATAACATTAGGATGTTAATAAATTTGGCTCTCAATTAGTTTAATTGAATTACGTAGCGAAAAATGATATTAAATAATTTTGAGTAATACTTTGTGCCTATTGTAGTAGAGTAGTTTTATTCTAGGAGTACATTGTCTTCACATATAATTATTTAATTAATTATGGAGGTTCTTGCCCATTCACACAAAACCTTTTGGAAGGGGCAACTATAATATTTTTTTATATTTAATTTAACGTTCAAAACTGCCATTTAGGTAGTCTAATTGGAATAAATAATTTGACTTTAAAAATTTAAACCGACAAACGAATTTAAAAAAAAAAAACAGAAAATAGTACACAATTTAGTAGCTATACTCAAAAACTGCCCTATTCCAAAAATGTTGGTGAACCACCATTATTTTAAAATCGTTTGACAATTACTGGAAAAACACCACGATAAGGAATTTAACTGGTATGGCTTAGCACTGGTATATAAAAAACGGCACAGAAAACGCCAACTGAGAAGAGGCCGTAAAACTAATAGTCAGTAACTACTACTACTACTTAAGAAGTATACTTGTGAAAAACATCAGAGAAAAATATAATAAATAAATTAAGAACGCTTACACTAAGGTCAGACATACATTATAAATTCATCTATAGCAATATTTAAAGGAAATATTTCACTGACGACATAAGACTGTTCCGAAATATGGTAAATGGCCACAAAAAATTTCATGTCGGATACATGAAATTTTTTTGTATTAACAAATATCGGGCAAATCGGCAGGTGTGAGATACTATCATATTACCATTGCCTGTGGACACCAGCATTGCTAGGCATTGCCGGCTTTTATAAAAGTGATATGCTTTTTTCTTTTGCCGTATCGGTTCGGAAACTTGAAGGGGCTGGTGTGGTGTCATAACTTTAAGTCATTTCATTAAAGAAACGGTTATTTTAACCTTTTCCAGCTTGTCTTGGAAAACTAGGAAGAAATAAACAACCCGATGACAAGTATGAAAACCTATAAACCCAACCAAAAAAGATCAAACCTTTAACATAAATATAATATGCGACATCATTCCGGCGAAGATTTTCTAAAGACATGAGACGTGAATTGTATTTATATATTCACCAATATTACACTAATGTTTTCTTTTTTTTTCAGTTTTAGCTCGTTCGTGCTACACCTACATAATACTTATATTAAAGTAACGTAATTGTAAAATGAGGATTTCAAAATTTGACGAAATAGGGCAATACAAGTAATGCAAACTTATTACCTAAAAGCATTATGTCATAAAATTCTCCCCCTCGGCAATCTTTACGATACTTTTTATATATCTTAAATATACTTTTATTCCTACTAGAATATTAAATATAGTATTTTTATTACTTGAACGCTTTCCATGAATAATAAAGATAATGGTTTATCGGAGTTGGCAAAGTAAATATTTAGGTTCACATGAGGCAGAGATATCAACTCGTAAAATCAGTGGAATCCGAATTGGCCTATGGTGACAGGATTTTCATTCCTAATATTATATAGAAGATACAAACTTGTTCTTCATCTCTACTAGTTATTTAGAAAGCCAATTGCAGATAATAATAATCTAAGCTGCGGTCGTAAGTTGTCCAACATAGTTTAAGTTATTTTATTTACAGATTTCTCTAACACAAAAAAATATCTCTCACAAATACGTAAACAAATTTTAAAATTGCATTAGATTCTGAGTTGCGGTAAAGGCACGAATGATAACATTTTCATCGCGTTTCTAGGGAAGGATTGTAGTAACCGAATAGTTATAATTTATATAACTGTAATTTGCAGTACTGATAAAAATAAAGATTTTCATATAGTTACGAAATTCCTACCCACTAAATCTTAACCACCATAATGCATGCCCAATAGATAAATAGGATGTACGTACGCCACACTAAGAAAGTGCTTATTAAAGTTTGTACAGGTGGAATGATATGTTTATGTATTTAACTAACCCTATATTATTAAGCCTAGTACAAAATTTGACAGATTATCCGCAACGCATATTCAATAGTCTACTAAAAACAATAAAGATAGACGAACTACTTGCAATTAATAAGGGACGCCTAAACTAATAACCGTTCACTATAACGAAGCATGATCATACCTAAGAAAAGTAGACACAAGCAATATTCTACACAATCGCTACTGAATGTATACTTTCAATCTTATATTTTTGGTTCTGGATAATTACTAGAAAATTTGTTTGTTTGTTTAATAATTAGACAATCGGGCTGTATATCACATACCCATTACCGATACCAAATTCGTTATAACACCTCCCAATTGAACCGTTTAAAGAATATTTAAAATATTGTCATGAAAATAATCATATCGAGGCTTCTCAATTAACTAACAAAGGGCTTAACATACTTTCTCATGAATATAATCATTGCACCCTGTATACAACTATTATATTTTAATACACGATTAAAAAATCTAAGTCATATTTTTTATATCATATATTTTTTACATCACTCTAGACTACGTCTGGAATTAAGTTGCTTACATGCATGTGAAACTGAAATGATAATAGGTCTAATGTTTATATTAATTATTAACTTAGAGAGTAGGCCTCCAGAGTCGTATTATTTAGAGTAACAACACCGAACTTCCACCATAATGATAATATAGAGGTGAAACTATGTCTCTCTTGGGGCTGTGTAAATATGGGTTACACTGCGCTGTGTTTTTGCCCACCATATATATCCAAAATAAACTGAAAGCTCAAAGTCATAACAAGCAATTGCACGCTTACCGACACTGCTGAGATATTTTGTGATTAGATGTAAATAAATTCCAACAAATATACATTAAGTAAAACACAGTATGATTTATTTATTAATATTTTAATCGATTAAGAGCTTAAAACGCATATGTATAAAAATTACTTAACGTGAGTAATAACCTACAGTAATTTAAAATATATATTTGTTTTCATTGAGTTTTAAAGTTTATAGTTAACATTTATGTTTATTTGTATGTATAATATTCATTCATTGTTATATACAATATTCATTCAAGGAATCAGATAATCGTGATAAAATAAATCGTGATACGAACTGCGGAAGATTATCTGGTCTTTATTTTATGTTTTTTTTATTAAATACATATTTTGATAGTTCATAAGTATAGGTTGGAATCTTGAGTATAACCACTGCTGTTAAATGAACTTAAAGTTATTTTCCAAGATCTCCCAGTATAAATAGTTATACCAGTAATTTTCAGACACGATCAGCAGACATTAGTATTCATAGCAGTGGATTTTGGTTCTTTATTACAATATTGTTTGTAATTTACGTATGTACACATTAACATATATTATATTGAACAAATTTATTGTATTTGTAAGAATTTAGTTACACAACTTAGTAGTTCAATCTAGTTGTTGATAACAATTATCAGACATTCTATACGTATAGAGGTATCTCATTCGCATCAGTGTAAATTACTAGAAATTAAGCTGAACCCATCTCAAGGGCGTAATTAATGATTCTATACGAGATTAATATTCAACTTTACGCTGACAAAGAGAGACTTATCGTTAAGTTATACGTTATTATTCCAAGTTTATAAACGAATTTTAAATTAAGCAGGAATGCTAGTATTTCTGTTTCATTCAACCGTTAAACCATCAATACCCACCCTGAGCTTTGTGCCATTAATTTTGAAGCCTCAAGAGAAAAGCTACCATTTCCATTTGTCGTAAAAAAATGGTTTTGTTTTTGTGTATTGGCATGATGTTTACGTATTGTAGTTTAGTCGTAAGGGTTGGCTTACAAATGCTAAGCACTTTGTTCAATACGGTTGAAATATTTGCATGTTATTGGAGAATATTGATATTATGGTGCATCTAATAGTTGTTACAATTTTATATACTACTTATCAAGTATATCCTAAGTTTTTCTTTTTCTTTGGCTTCTATCATCTTATCTGTCTGTGCAAGTTTCTTAAATATGTTTCGTTATTTATGTTAACATGTTATTGTGTGTTATATCTCGGTATGTACTAGGGTCTTATGTATAGCCAACAATAAAATATGAATATAATATATTACTATTAACCTTGAGGTAAAACATTTCAACTGAGGCAAGGTATTTAAATCTTGCTATGGCGAATGCGATTTAAATATATTTCTTTTAAACAATAAAATATAAAGTTCCATGTCTGAAATATACAAAATCAAATATGGATTCCATTTAGCTATTTTATTGCCCGCTTTTACAGAATCGTGAAAGCCTGTTCATATCAACCTCCCATAACCTCGCAAACGACTTATTTTGCGTCTGTTTTTATTTTTGAAGTGTGTGCTTCAGCCCTCTGCCTCCCAAGCCAAAACACTTATCATTTCACCGCGAATCGAACCATTCTCGTTTGCATTAAGACGTAATCGCTAAAAGTCGAATTATTAATTAATATTAAATCGTGTCAAATACATTTTATAAAATCAAATCAAATCAGGACTAAGGGAAAGCAATCCGTTAATATTCATAACGTTTTTTAGCAACAGCTTAAATGGAAGTCGCAAAAGACTCTGTTATAGAAGTAAACGGAGAATGTTAACCGTCCGGTGCTGATAATTATGATAACTAAATAATTGCTGACGATTTCACGTGTCTCTGTGTTCATATATTAGATATTAGGCGTCATACCAGAGGCATGGAGTATCAAATGAAATAATATTTATGTTAAAAATTTCTTACCATTATAGCAAATATTTTGTATGTGTTATATAGATATATAATAATGTAAAGTAGTGTTAAAAAATATTTCGGTCCTTAGCAACATTATTAAGTGTTGCGGGCACCAGTAAGTGGTGCATCTCTGAGCATGTTTGTGTATGCCTGATTCACAGCCAGCAAAAGTTATCGTTTCCGATGTCTAAGTGAGTCGGTACTCAGAGCCCCAACTTCTCTAACACATTCGCATTGTGTCCCTAACCTAATTCTTATTTCAAAAAATTACTTTCTAAGAAAAAGATCCCTGCTTATTACTACTATACTACTGGTAATGGTATCAATGGTATCGTCGTTATAGGAATTTAAACGAATACGAGCAACGCACGATAAATTTTATATTATTTACAATCGATCCATTATATAAAAATATACGTGACTTGTTTCACAAATGATAAATGACTTCCATTTGAATATTGTGAAAGGGGCTTAGCCACTTAATGTGTATTCGAGTGAAAGAATCGCCCCCGCGCGGTGAGCGGTTACCCTCTCCTTGATGTATTGTTTGTTTAGGTCTAACGTGGACTTCTATATTTTAACTATAAGCTAGTTCATACGCGGTTCATTATTAGATGATTTTGCATTACTTGCTAATTGTGATAACGAGTAAGCAATATAACATTAACATAAATAAATGAATATATTTATTTATTAACACTTCGTGTCATTATAATACATAACGCTTTCGAGCGGTCTCTTCCAGGCAACCACTGTGAGTGAAGAAAAAAAATGTATTACAGAAGGTAGGCAAGAAGTACAAAAATACATATTACATTAAGATTAAGAAGAAACTAAATAGCAATAAAAAAAAACTAAACTGATACTGGATACTTAAGTACTATTTATCAATACTAGCCTAGTGATAGGGTTCACACACACACACACACGTCGTTCGAACTTGGCAGCGCAATGATATATTGCAATTACCCTACACTTCGTAAAGTATGTTATATAAAATGATAGTTGATCTAGTTAAACTAATTCTATGTTGGTTTCGAACCCCTAGTTACTTAATGCGTAAACAAAGCGAAATATTTTTTCTCCGGTGGCAGCTTACTATGATTATCGTTGAATCTCATGCATATTTAAACGTTAAGGGTCCAGTGTTTTCCCACATATAATTAAAAATTATTTTGGATTTTTCGTTTAAAAGTTATAGTGTTTAATTATAAAAAAATTGCAGCATGTTAAATATAATGGTTTTAATAATCCTATACAATATAAGCCAATCTGATTTTTATGAGCCTGTCCTTATATTAATATACGTTTTTTTTACTAATAACATTAGTTAATTTCGCCTGCCTAAAGCTCTATTTGATTGATCTTATTTTTAAAAAGATTCAATCTACATCGCCTTTCCTTTATCTAATAAGAGATGTAAGGAAGCAAATCCGCGCCCAGGGGACTTTCTGGTTATAAAACAATTTGTTCTATAAATGAACAAGCTGTTACAAAACGTCTTTATACCTTATCTCTGATATCCGTTTACGACCCATTTCAAATAAACGTGGAGTCAGCCCTAAATTCTTAAGGATAAAAAGAAGTTGACCTCTAAACTGAACGGCCAAAATTGATGTGATCAATCTATGTTAACGTTTCGATAAGACCTGTATTTGAAAAGAAAATTCAATAATCTGTATTCACTTGTATGTATATATAATCTCTCAAATAAGGAAACATTTTCAGCTTATATCATTATTAATGGCTTAATAATAATATAAGTAGTATGTTTACTCCATGTATAATATATATTTTTTTTATAGAACAGGGGGCAAATTGGCAGGAGGCTCACCTTATGTTAAGTGATACCGCCGCCCATGGACACTCTCGATGCTAGAGGGCTCGCGAGTACGTTGCCGGCCTTATAAATATTTGTACGCTCTTTTCTTGAAGGACCTTAGTAGAATTGGTTCGAAAATAATTCAGTGGGCAAGGTGGTGGTGCGCGGCAAAAATTGCCTTGAAAAATGCGCAGTTGTGGAACGGCAGACGTCGAGGATCACCTTATCAATGGGTGGAATTTCGTATTCTGCCTCGACGTCCGATGATGAAACTCAGGTATTAATCCGAACAACTCCTCTGAACACTATCCATGGTAAATGCGGTAGAAGATACATAGTGACCCCACATCTCTACGTAACGCCAAAGGAACAAGCCGAATATATTAATTACTTATTGAAATAATAATAATCGTAAGGTTGTAGGTTCGACCTCCGGACGAGCACCAATGTACTTGTACGTTCTGTCATAATACTCACTAAATTTAACAATGACGTAAACTACCTGGGAACTATGCAATCTTTAGTCGAGATATGCATTTTTGACATGACAAGACGTAAGGAAACTGGCATGCCTCATATAGAGCCTTGTTCTAAAGAGAAGGCTGATCACCCATTTGTCTATGTGCCGTCACTGGATTAATTATAATAATTAATACTTGATTCATTTTAATTAAGATCATGTTCAGGAAGCCTTAGATAATATAGGGAATACAAATTTGTATTGTAGAGATATATATAAAATATTATCACGACATATTTTGGGTATAATTTACCATTATTTTATTTGTATACTTTAAAGCTACCCAAAAGTTTTCATAGCTACGCTGATACTACGACTCGCTACGATCTCGTAGCAAACTCGTAGCAAAGCAAAGTATCGCTTTCGTATATCTGTTTTATTAGGGTATAAAATCATTACTTTCTATAAGTCATACCATTTCAATAAAGAACTGAGCTTTATAGGTTTTTGGTTATATATCTCTTATCATTTTTCTTTCCATACAATGTGAGTGATTTACACTCATTAAAGATTTAAGTGTCACAAAGATCCTAATAAAATAATTCTAATAATTGTTTGGACAAACATTTTGTATCTATTTCACTGGATAAATTCTGTTAAGGTGGTAAAATAAAATAGGTAATTGGTAACAGACCTATGCTATTATAAAATAATTGAGCGAGCATAGAAAATTTTATCTAGAATAGATTCACCATAGATGAAATATTTATTCGTTAATACGTAAAAATGAAAAAGTTATTTCAATAGATCTAGGTTCTAAAGTAAACATGAATTTGGCTTGCGAGTCGTGACTGGCGAGAGAACTGTGCTCAGAATTAAAATCGAAGAACGTTTTTCCAATGGAGTGTTGAACTTTTCACGTCATGCAACTTTACAAAGGAAAGCCTTTTAACGTTCGAAATAGAGCTTCGAAAGGCAATAAAATACAGCATCACTTATACGCGTCATCACAAATAAAATTAGATTGTAAGTACTAAGTATATTCCTTAACCTAGTCGTAACTAATAGGTTTTACATGTGTTCTTTGGTATCATAAAAAATGTTTGTCGAAGGATTCAAACCATATATGTTTTTGTTCATATACAAACACTTCTATCGAAACTGTATTAGCAATATATGTTTCTGGTTAAAATAAAGAAACTTTAATATATGTGGTATATTATTTTGAGAAAGAAGAAACAAACTGCTAATGTCATAAAAAAAATATCAAAGTTACACGAAAATGTAACCGTCCCATGCCCCAAAGTTACGGGACATTCGTGAAGGTTCACAGTTTATTGGTAAACACGAAATTTATTTATGATTATACTTGACTTTGGTTATATATTCCACAAGCCAAATTTATTTTGGCTCTTTCAAAATAAATGTACTTTTCCATTGCCCCAGAACATTAATCTCCTTTGTACCGAATCGGAAATGGAGAAAAATTTGGTACCGGCCAAGTTTTCCTCAATGCCAATCTATATTTTCGTTCTCAGTTTATTTGCAAACTGAAATTAGACAATCCATTCGCCGTGAAAATATGTTTAAACAGCACAAACTCAAAACAATTATTTAATTAGTGTTGTTATCCGGTAAAGGTTTCAATATAAAAAAAACAAATTCAACTACAGAACCGATGATCTAATGTATCGCATATACACTATATCTACTAATTACATAGGTTAAAGATATAAATACTATAAAAAAGACAAGTCTGCTTTGCAAATATTTCATCAATGAATGAAGTACATTTACAAGCATCAGCAAGAATATGACAAATCTTTACAAAAATACATGAATAAACATACATGAAAATTTCGCAAACATTTTTATATGAAATTTATGTTTACAAATCCCCGGAGTAATATACATTTTACGTTGTAAAGCTCATAACAGCACATTTTGCAGTTGCATTTTTAAAACGAACAATTCTTGACTGTACAAATCTTCAAACTTTAACGAGTGTTATATTTCACTGAAAAATATGAAAACTATTAACTGACGAGTATTTGTTTTATTTTCCGTAAGTTTTAATTGCTTTTGGAACTATTTTTTATATGCGAACCGAATGATTGGGATAATATACGTCAGGTATAAAAATATATCTTTCCTATTAGAAGCACAAAAACAATACGCTATAGAAAGTCAAACACAATTTCCATGTCACTGTAAACAAATATTTTAATAAAACAAACAAAAGAACCAACACTTAGTTTTATTCTTTTATAGTTCAGTGTGCCCGAATATACGTAGACTGCTCAAAATATTACTATAATAATATTACCTTTTAATAGATATACTATAAATACCAGTTAGTTATTGATTATTTGGCATATTTCGTCAAATTATTCACATTGGCTGTGCACATTTCCTACTGACCCTTGGAACTCTGCCCCGATCTTTGAGCAAAATATTTAATGTATTTAAGATATGAGATATATTATGATTTAGATAATAGTAAGCTTACTGGATTTTTAAGGTGTATTTAATATTAACTATCAGGTGGCCAACGTATACGTATGCAAGTTTTTAACGCAGCTAATCAAATTAATGCAAAGAAAAAGGGTACTATTGCGGTCCTTGGGTATACTAAGTAAATTGGGTAATGTTAATTGGTTTCATTCCACCCTTACTCCACCCCATTACAATGAATGCTTTTGCTTTTGAAGTACCCGATTTTTTATATACAATATAGCGTAGAGTGACTGCGTAATAATTTTGCATTAATGTTTAACTTCACTTAAGTACGGTTAAAAGCAAGCTATTACCGCCCACAGACTTCTTTACTTCACTCTCTCTACAATTTTCTCATGCTAAAGCACCTGCGATCTCTCCAAATTGCCTCACGTTTGTCTCTGTCTCACAGTAATTTTATCTCGTCCTACCCATTATTTGTATGGTAAATGCGGTAATTTTCATAAATTATCATAAAATAATTCAAGTAAGAAAAACAACGTTATTAATATACTTATCATTTAATATTTGATGAATGAAGTTTAATTCAGCTTAACAGTTTTATATTAGATTTATCGCACAGCATACTTATAAAACAGAACACGTTATATAACAATCTCGAAAACGCGTAAAAAGTTCAACTTACCGGCTCCGCTGGTGTCGGTGTGAAGTTTATAGCGCGAAGCTTATTGCAACCGGAAAATATATAAGGTATTTATGAAGGTTCAGTTCGCGCTACGCGGTTGCGGAACTGAGAGATCGGCTGAAGCGCGAGGGTAGTACAGGTCCGTTGCCTGGGCCGCCCGACTGAGAATTGGCGGCGCCCTCCAGGGCAGTGTTGCCAACTCTAGATTGGGAAAGTGCGCTGAAGAATCAAAAAAAGCGCTATATTTTAACGTCGTGCTGTTTTAAACGGCTCATTTTATGTATCAAAATGGTGTGTATGGTGTTTATTCCGAAGTAGATCTTTTAAAGGAAGGAAATATTCGCCCGTCAAAGCCCAATTAAAGTTGCAATATTTTAGCAGGCTTAGATGAGTCTAAAATTTTCTTAAGCGCTGATGGTTTCGATATTGCTAAATCCAGCGGCAAAGGTGCTTAGTTGGCATCAGAGCTCCAGGGTTATATAACAGATACAGCGCAGCGGCACCCCTCTCCTCGCTATTAGGGAAAAGATGAATGAGGAAAGTTTCCTAACGGACGTTAGACCATGGAACGCACTCCAATTCGGATCGTGGTTACATAAAATCCTATGGCACATGCGCGATGCCAACCCACGCCAGGTCGAGATAAGATGCATCTTAAGAGTATACGCCACGATTCCTTAAAAGTATTAAAACGATTTTATATAAGAGTAAGCCTTTGTTAGTCCTTAATGTTCCGATGTATTAAAACACTAAATTATTTATTGCTCCTCTCCGACTTTGTGTCTTTAGGATGCTACAGAGATTGGGAGTGTTATGTTTTTTAATCGTCAGGTGGAGAAATGTTTTCGTCATCACTATTGCAATGAACATAATATAAAAACCTTTCTTATAGTCATCATATGAGCATCACATTTTATCAAATGTTTTAACTCATGATACAAATTATAAATAATGTTATAAAATAAAAAATGCAACTACTATATTTATTTAATTGTAAAAAAATAAGGCTAGGGTTGCCTGGAAGAGATCGCTTGTTAGCGATAAGGCCGCCCGTAGCATCCCTTGAAATTTTTATGTAATGTGTTATTTGTGTTCCTTTGCAACGAAGTGTTAATAAATATATAAATAAAAATAATTAATATGTTAAATTAGAATACCACTATGGATTGTTTAAATATAATCATAGCAGTATTACTTTGGTACGCGACAAATGCATATAAAAGTAGTTTTTCAAGTTGCTTTTTATGTTGGTTAGGCGATCTAATAACTGGCTGGGTAGCGCTCTCGATGTACAGAGCTGAACTTGCGTTACCAATCGAGTCTGTACGTCATACTCAACTCGCTTTTTATGTCATCTCGAAAAGTGACTTATTGATTGTGGCGTTTCTCGCATAACTTCACTTAGGAATAATACGTATTCATCGAACTGTTCACCCATATATTTCCTCAAAATTTTCGATTTCAAGACTAACTCTAAGCTATAAGTTTATCAATGTAACTGGGCAAAAAATTATATTGTAACTACGCGGTAACAAATACTGGTGACTTCCATTTTTTTTAAATATATTTATTAATACTTTGAAATAGTGAACTAATTTAAGATTTAAGTTGATTTGTATTTAGTACCGGTGACCCCAGTGCATGAGTATCTCAATACAGCGAGGAGATGCTGTCAGCGTTAAAGGTACACTACCACAGGGACTGAACTTAAATTTATATTAATTTGCTATTTATTAACTATTATTATTACTATGAATTAACTTTTAATACTGTATACTTGATTGTTTAGGTTTTGTACAAGTAGTATGTGTCTTAAAAAAATTAAAAAATTCAAAGTCAATTTTTTTCAGTTGAGTCATCTCTTAATTTGCAAGGATAGAAAGCGTCTCATTTTTTGTCGTTGCTTAAATTACTATTTGCTTGGTAATAATCTGATTTTCAGTAATCGAAGCTATTCAACAGTCACCAATACTGCAAAGTGTATTTACAACGTAACGCCTCAGATTGCACCTGATTAAGAAGTCCGATCCAAACATATGTACTATATTTACATATCAATGCTTACATAGATTCAGGAATAAGCGCTGGCAAATTCGCTGGAAAACTCATGCAAAATATAACCTTATTATTAATATTCTTTATAAAAAAACCCCAAAAGATAGTAACAACTCAGTCAGTTTGTCTTCTCGAACAAAGGACTTGTCAAATCCATTCTTATTTTTGTTATGTTTACTAGTATCTGTAGCTAAATATATTTCGTATATAGTAATTTTAAAGGCATTCCTATTTACCGAAGAACAAAAGAGCTGTGAATGGCACAGTAATCCATGAAACAAAGAGTAAGAATACAAAAGATTACATCATTACGGTCAATTTATGCGCCCTTTCTAGGTATAATGACATCAATTAGCGCCCTGTAAGCGCTTTCTAGACAAAATAGTATTAAACACTATTAACGATAAAGCATTCATTATTTATACACATTTAGTATTAGTCTTAGATTTAATTTTAAGTAACGTTTTCATCGACTGTTCAAAAACTGATATGGCGCTAGTAAAATCTGACATATATCATCCTTGCTTAAAAATCGATGCTACCGACTTAGTTTTACGTGAAACCATCCCAAAAGCACGAATAAAATACAACTTTCGTCGCGCTAACTATGAGGATATTAATAAAGCGTTGTCGAATAATGATTGGGTAAAAGTTTTAATCGGAGATACTATTGATGAAGTGACAGATAATTTGAATGTAATATTAAATAAAATAATTTCAAGTTCTGTTCCTAAGAGCCGGAGTATTAGCAGAAGTAAATTTCCTATTTGGTACTCAAGGTCTTTGATTCATATAATAAAAGATAAATTAAAAGCTCACAAACGTTGGAAATCTTATAGGAATCCAAGAGACTACGATGAATTTTCGCTGTTACGCGCTAGGCAAAAACTTGTATCCAAAAAGTGCTTAGATATGTTTGAGAAGAGTATCCAAAATAATTTCAGTAAGGATCCCAAAGCTTTGTGGTCATATCTGAGAAATAAAAGCCAATGCAGCCCAGGCTACCCTAACACAATGATTCTCGGAGATGAAGTGCGAAGGGTTCAACAAGTTTTTTAGAAGCGTTTTCCAAGTCCCAGATGTTAATTACAATTTTCAACACCTACCTGAGTCCGACGACATATGCAACAAAGTAGTACTAACTGAGGATGAAGTCTGTAGAGAGTTGAAATCTTTAAATATTCAATTTTTGTACAAAAATGCTATAGACAACTCTCAAAACCTTTGACAAATATATTTAATCAGTCGCTTAATATATTTTGTAGTTTCCCATCCAAATGGAAAGAATTGTTCCAATCCACACAAAAGGATCTAGAAATAAAATAGAACATTATCGACCAATTTCGATTCTAAATTCATTTGGCAAATTATTTGAAAAATTAGTTAGTAAAACGTTAAGTCCTCTTATCCTAAGACAACTACCACAGAAGCAGCATGGTTTTACGAAAAATCGGTCAACTGTCAGCAACCTGACTGTTTTTACCGAGTATATATTAAAGGGAATGGTCGAAGAAGAACAAGTTGATGCTATCTATACGGACTTCGAAAAAGCTTTCGATCGGGTCGATCATGTCATTCTCCTCCATAAGTTATTAGCGCTAGGAATTCGTGGAGATCTATGCAGATGGATCAAATCATATGTAACCAATAGAAGGCAGGCGGTAGTAACGGGTGGGCATAAGAGCACATTTATAAATGTGACATCTGGTGTACCTCAAGGGTCCATACTGGTTCCGTTGTTATTCAACGCTTATCTATATGATATAAAAAGTTGTTTCAAGTATTCACAATATCTTATGTTTGCAGATGACAAAAAAATATTTCTAAAAATTAAATCTATAGATAACTGTGTTCAGCTTCAGCAGGATCTTAGTAGATTGGAAAACTATTACAAAAAAAATAAACTTTCTTTGAATATTGGAAAATGTAGTAAAATTACTTTTACTCGCAAACATAAGAAAATACAATTTTGTTATAAATTAAGAGATACAACAATTAAAGAAGTGAATTTAGTTAGAGACTTGGGGATACTAATAGATGATAAAATGTGTTTCTCTAATCATATAGATAATATAACAGAAAAAGCATATAAGCAACTTGGCTTCGTCAAACGTGTATGCAAATCTTTCAATAACATAAATTGTATAAAATGCCTATACTTTGCTTTTGTTAGGAGTACACTAGAATATGCAAGCATTGTTTGGTCCCCCAGTTACAAGAAATACATTGACGCAATAGAGTACATTCAAAAAAAGTTCCTTAAGTTTTAAGGATTTCGAAAAGTTTAGTAGCTACTTGGATTCCTGCAAGTACTTTGGTATTGAATCCCTTGAATGTAGACGTAAACAATGCGACCTTATATTTTTACATGCTATTTGCAATGGTTTTATTGACTGCCCTGACTTGTTATCGTTTTTACTTTTTAAGACCCCTTCATCACCCATTACAAGGCAAATCCAATTATTCGAAATTCCTCGTTCTAAGACCAACTATTTACGAAACTCGGTTATGTATCGCATACCTACAGATTACAACATAAATTACCACCAAATCGATATATTTAATGTGACTAAAAAATTCTTTCCTTACCTTACCTTTAACTATGTCGAATATGTCTACAACAATGTTCCGTAAGAAATTTTTAACAAATTATATATTTAAATATACTTTGCTTACTTATACTTTATATTACTATTCATTTAAATACATTCAAAAAGTTCTTTAACCAATTACGAACCTTACGGCGACTACTTACAACTTCTTGCAAAATCGGGCGCGAGTGACATACATCGTTACTGTTTGCGACTTTAAAGTAAAGAAAGTGTCATCGAAGCTTACCACGCTCACCGCCTGGAAGTGGCATGTGTGCGGGACGTAACGGATCTCATCCGAATTTGTCTGAGTCTCATAAAGAAGCTACACCACATATTACTTTTGTAACAAACGAAAGTTACCCGACGATAATGAAGCGACCAAGTCTGATATTTCTGATATTATATATATATATCTGATAAAAGCAGATGTCTGAAATGATGGATTTATTAAAATCCTCCAACAAACTGAAAGTATAAATAAGCTCTCGGTAAACATTGCTGTGATAAAGGCTGAGGTAATCTTTAGACCGGTAATATTAGCAGCAATATGCAAAATATTATTTTGGAAAATAATAATTAAAAGACCAACTCTCAAAATCATCTGTTGCTGCCGAAAATACAGAAAAGAAAGTGGAGCTTCTTGAAAACGATGTTGATTACTTAAAAAATATGCCTCTTTTATCTTCTATCCAAGCAACTACTACACATGATGAAATCTTCATCGAAATCGAAAACCTGAATCCCGGAATGATACTGCAACCAGTTGCAAGAACATGATACGGCAGAAATACTGCGAATTACTGAACTAATACATAACTGTTGCCCTCAATCTACTACAATATTTCATCTCGGAAAGTATAAATTGAAGAAAAATCATGCAATAAAAGTATGTTTCCAATCTGATAACATAGCAAAAGGCATACTACGTAATAGGAATAAGATTGACAAGGAACACATAAAAATATTTTTGGATCAAGCTCCTTATCAACGGAACTACCAAAATTGGGGAGGTGGAGTGTCAATATACAACATATATACTCATTATCTCTGGGTATATGTGAAAAAATTATCTCAAAACATTGGTGCCATTTATAAGCCCAATAAAATGATAACTTCCTCGAGATATATTCACAACAATTACACAAATAAAAACGAACACTAATATTTGGCGATTATTGTTCGTTTAAGTAATATTTAAGTAGTATTTAGTAACCTGGACTTACTCAATCCGAACTTAGCGACACGCAAGTATAAGAACACTCGAACACTCGTAAGAGAACAACTACAAAATCCTTAACAAAATTAGCCCAAAATTCTGTACCCGCGAAACAACCTCAACCAAGACAATGTTAGACCATGTGTCTTTTAATTTAAGTGAAAATAATTTTCATTATGTCACTGCGGAATCTTCAATGTCTGACCACAAACAAATACTTTTGGAGATAAAGCAATACCAACAACCAACTATCATAAAAATAAAATAACACACCCTATGTAGTAATCTTATAATCTTTAAATATACACCGCTAAATTTTAATTTTTTTCTTATATCGCTAATTTACTTCTATTAAACCAAAACAAATAAAACCCTATACTTAAAATGTTTTATAAACCCATATAAATCATATAAATGTACACCCAAAATATATAAATATAGCAATAAACTAAAAATAAAATAGTCTTATAAAATACTGATTAATTTAAACTTGTTATATCAGACTATGCCATCAATGCCACATCTAGTAAAAGATCCATAAAAAAATGAACATAATTAAATGAAAGGGAGGGTAACTGGCGGTTTCATCGCTTTCAAGCGATCTCTTCCTGGCACTGTTTATCTACTATTTCTGATAAAGTATAATTTTATTGAGTAGACAAGAAACCTACCTGCGGTAAAATTATAAATAAAGCAGTCAAAAATCTACCTTGGTATTAAAAACAAATAAATCAACATAGACAAAACATCAGTAACTGTAGATATATAATATACTACTACTATAGTTATATTGAGTTAATTTTCGTTTGAAGAGAATAATCGCTAATAGACGTGCCTTATAGATATTACGGAATATATTTTTTGGCTATGATTACTTAATAATAATAGTTTACGGTCAGTTGAATTGTAAACGATTATGAGATCAGATAATTATCAAAGCCAAGAACAAGTATAATACAGTCTTTGCTTCTACGGTTCCCAGAACGAAATGTTTGCATAGCAGGCCTACCCTACCACGTCCTTCTGATGGGTAGGGAGGGTGCAGGTTGTTGAAATCTCCGACCTGTTCTTGGTCTTTATTAGATAAGACGCAACTAAGAGCACCAAGATGAACTCGAAACCCATTCATCCCTATAAAAGTGATGAATGGGTTTCGTGACCCTCTCCGGGTTTCGAGTTCATCGTCAGAAATGTAAGGATGGTGGACAGTTAATGTTAGTAGACGACGTGCTTTACAGTTCTTCACTAATACCACTACACGAGATATCGTTAGCCGAGATTAGGTAAGACGGTGTGTCACCTGTACTACTGTGGATTCTAGTAGTTAACGAGAACTTAACAAAACTCAATGCTAGCAGTCTCATCAGCATTACCAAGGGTGAATGCTGATGACATGACTATCTCAGTAACGGGGAACTTTGAAAGGACCTTATGTGATCTCATGAGGGCCTTCACAGTAATTGAGAGTGGATTCTGTATTTCATGGATCGACAGAACAGAACTATTTACAAACCTAAACATTTACAGACTTCCTTAACTCTTCAACACAGAACTAAAGCACTAAGATGTGATCCACTACACCATACACATCACTTACAAACACCTTGAATACAAACTAAATAAATCAATGATCTATAATTGCAAAAAGATAACTTATGTAGCCTTGTTTAGGTGGCCAAGATCAGAACGATAGGCGGAACGCCAATCAAGGACGCTTCTAGAGGCACACCTTTCACACACCACACCCAGTGGTTTTGTTTGAAAACAAAGCCTACAGCAGCGATGGAGATAGCCCTTCAAATTATATTCCTGGACATCTATATACCGCAGGAGGCGGTACTAGCTGCAAACTTACTTATGCACCTGGGTCTAAGGTTTAAATTATAGGTTATAGTAAGTATTCAGCTATGCTCAATGAGAAAAATCAGGAACAAATAAGAAAAGATGAACACCACCAATCGACCCTGAATGAGCTACATAAATAAACTGATGGTCAAGAACAGGTTGTGGCTCCAGCCCTGGCATATTCTCTTTTGATCTCAACATCAATGTACATTTTCATTCAATGTGAATGTGTCGGCCAAACCGAAGCAGCCAAATAGCGGTATTAGTCCTTGTTTTTTTTTACGTATTTTTTAATAACATAGCTATCAGATCCTATCCTTTTTATACATTATGTGTTAACTATGAAATGAACAGCTTAAATATTTTAAATAAAAATCAAATTAAATGTCGATTATAAGCGCCATCTACTACTGTGTTTTGTTACTAACAAGAAGCTCGAAATAAAACAAAATTATCAAAAACATTTTAACTTTATCTTTGCTAAGTATTTTTAGGTCTTTCTTCGCGCCCCGATCGTTATTTCACTTATTGTTTACGTCCTACCTTGGGCAAACGTTGTGGCTATGACGTTTTAGGCCACTTCATGAAATAATTAGCGACTTGACCGCGGCTATATATTGCATTTAATTGTGATCGGTTAACTGATGTTGACGTGAGTGATATTTTGTGATCAAGAAATAAGGTAATCAATATTGAAATTAAGATTTAACCTTGATCGTGAGTGAGCTATTTTAACTGTCACCACCCGAAGCTTTCAAAGACAACCCCGCCGCTAACCTTGAGTTCTGGGCTATTTGTACCCATACACAGCTGAAATCGCGTGATTCAAAGTAATTTATAGCCAAACACCTTTTTTGGATCGCGTAAACAATATGTAGTTGGTTTACCTATAATAACACCAGGTTAAGGATAAAACATGTTAAATTCGTAGGAGATGTACAAGTAAAAGATAAATATAAAATTATTAAGGCAGAATTTCTTGTTGTATTAACTTATGGCGTTATATTTTACTTTGTAATGCCATCAATTTTTTTATGTAAGCAATGTACAGCTGTAATGTGTATATTGACGGGAAAATAAAAAGAATATCTTAATATATCTAAACTAAAAACCTCGTTTTCCCAATAAAACACATAAAGGTATATTTGTCGCAGATTCATAATTTAATACTCATCATCTGCAAACCAATAAACAAACTATCGGATTGCATAGTTTGCATACAACGGCTATAGACTTTTAAACTTCGCTTCATCTCTAAACATGATCATAGGTGAAACAAGATTTAAAAATTTTGTAAACAATATACATAATATTTTTATGGGGAAATCTGGAACGTGGGTGTCCCCAGATGGTAGAATAACTAAGCAAAGCGATCTTTTTCTCATTGACGGATGGAAGCAAATGGGGACTCTGGTCACTACCTTGTCATGGCGAAATAATGGGCAGGATTTCCAACGGCAAAACACACAAAGCTGACTCACTGCGCAAATATAATACGGCTGAACTGAAAGAGGTCTATTCGAGTAAACTGAAAGATTTACTTACTGCAGTCAAGATACAACGTTCCCGTTAATAATTGGTATGAAGAACCGGAACATAAAGATGACGCATATCTTAAGACGATACAGACTGGCCAGTTATGAAGAGAGAAGTATCCATAGGCGAATAAAACGGGAATATTACGAGCGAGAAGTGGGCGACATAGAAGGTCTGCCAGAATTAAGGGCCTTCGACTTTTCTATTATATTTGAACTTTGGGAGAAAATAATTCAAACCAAAGACAGCTGCGTGCCACAACAAAGATGGTGAAATTGTAAATTGCCTTAATGGTATAAGCGCAACAGTTTCAAGAGGTTGGGACATAACCGTTGGTGCACCGAATAGTGGACGAAATAATCCCAAGGTCCTTACTGAACTCACAACCCGGTGGGATCTACTTCCTCTTCTCGAAACAATAGGGGTTCGAAGTTGGACGCGGAAAGCGCTGGAAATATTGCGATTGCAAACTACACTTAAGGGGACATAGCCCCACAAGGCGCCATATGCTACTTATGATGATGATGATATCAAGTGATTCTCTTTATAAATTATGTTCTAGTTGAAATACAGCCCTCATAGTACCTACACCTAAATAATAGGTCACTTTATTTATATCCTTTAGTAATAATAAATCATAAGACTTTGTTACTACACGTCTATTATTATAATTCGATAATAACAATTCTTAATGTGTAAATAAAAAAAAAAAATTTAGATCCCCCGATTTTTAATATTCTTAGCACTGCAGGTCTACTCTGTGAAAACATACTGATTTTATTATTTATCATTAGAAAATAAGTCACTACTAAAGTTACTACTAATTGAGACTCAATATTGAAATAGAAGAATTAGTAGAGATCAAAATCACTAGACCTGTTGATGACGCAATTTTGGAATTACGTCAAACTTAAAACTCAACATTGAAATTGGATTCGAGACAGGTTTTGACGTCACGGGCCTGCAAGGATATTTTTGATATGAAAGGCGCTACATGGTTGCCATCTAGTTGGTGCACGTGTAACTACAAAAATGTCGCTAGAGCCTTTGAACTAAGTTACGCTAGGTAATTCGTATTATATAATTGTAATACATGTCATAATGGAAAGAAAGATAAGTATAATAACAATAAAATAAATAAAGATAATTATAATAATGAGAATCATTTTAATGTTTATATTTTTTATTTATATTTGAAATACAAATACTGCCACCAATAACATAGACAAAACAATTTAGTATCTATACCTGGCTTACTTTAGCATTCATAAAATTTTTAACGTAACGAATTTATAAAACGTAGAATATTTAAATAGATTTTACTAATTTTTTTTTCTGTCACTGTGATAATCTTAGTACAACTCTAAATCTGTTGTCATACGTCAGTCTGACAAACATCAAAGATCAGCTCTAGCACTTTAAATTTAGTGAAAATAGAAGTGCAGAGACACAAAATAGAACAAATCAAAATACTATAAAAAAGTCTCTAAAAAATACACACTTAATTTTAGGTATATTAACCAAGTTTAGTTTCAGGACGTAATGCATCTATAATTAAGTTGAACTGTCAGAAACGTAAATGTCATTAGAAAAAGACAGACTTTACCTCCTTTTCTTATTCTGTATCAAAACACTCAATACCTTCTACCCTACCATCTACCTACATTAAATACAATAGATATACCTACATTGAAAAAAAAATTTTCTGCTTGATGTTCATGTTTCTGCTTTCTATTTATTGTTAATTCAAGAATATAATGAAGAAACCTGAAGTAAGTATATAACTTATTGATTATAATAAAGTTTAAAACTTTATTTCAACGATTTACGCTCTTTTACTGTATCTGGTCATATTCTTTTGTAATTAACAATCTGGTTACTTTTACCACGAATATTAATATAAAAATATACTAGCTTCTTAAACATAAACTATCAATTGCTTAATATAAGAATATATCTATTAAATATATATTCTTGTAAATCGCATCCTATTAAATGTAACAATAACGTTTAGAATTAAGTAATGGTCTTGAATGCTCAAGTAGGAATAAACTATTTAAAAAACTACATAAATATTGAGCCAATTTTATTTTTACTAGGGAAGCAAGAGTAGCACGGAAAGCAGTTCTGGGTCCAGTTCTGGTTCCAGTAGTAGCGGTTCTAGCTCAAGCAGTTCAGGATCAGGTTCCAGCAGTTCAGATTCTGAATCATCAGCATCAGATATTCAACCAAAAACCGAACCAAAATCACCAAAACAAGGTCCTTCCAGTGAACCAAAGAAGGAAAAGGAATGTAAACCAACAAAAGCAGCAGCTAAATCTAAAAACAAATCCTCAAGTGAAGTAGACAAGTCAAAAGCACCCAGTCCCAAGCCAATGCCGCAAAGACAAAGAGGTGGCGCAAAAAAGAAAAATGCTGCTAGCGTTTTAGCTAAGAAAAAACCAACAGCAAAATGTGCAGCGCCTAAATCTGGAACTGCAAAAGCTACAACCCGAACAATCAAAAATGAAAGCTTGTCCAAGAAGAAGAGTATATTTTCTCCTGAAAATAGCTCAGAATCAGATCCAGAGAGCAAAACTAAACCTAAAACTGGATCTAAGCCAGCACCAAAGGCCAAGAAGACACAAAAAAAACAAACTGAAGAAAAAATTGTTACATCTCCAAAACCAATTGAAAAACCCGCTGAAAAACCAGTTGAAAAACCAGTTGAAAAACCAGTTGAAAAACCAAATGAAAAACCAAATGAAAAACCAGTGGAAAAACCAATTGAAAAACCAGTTGAAAAACAAATTGAAAAATCAATTGAAAACCCAACTTCAAGCGCTAAAGACAATGAAGTTAGTACTAAGAAAAAAATAAATAAATCAAATGCACCTCAAAAGATTGCCAAGAAAGTGCCAGAAAAGAAAAATCCACCATTGTGTACGTCATGTCAATCAGCTGGAGATTCTGGGTCATCAGAAAGTGAGATTGAGATCGAAAAGAAAAAAGATTCAGCTATAGCCAAGCCTCCCAAGGTACTAATTTGTTTTCTAACATATTGATAATAATTCATTACTAATTTGGTTGTTTGTTGTTTCATACTTCTAACTTAAAAATCTTTATGTTTAACGGCTGTTCAATGTTTGGTATGTAGGCATTAATTTAAACTAATCAGGTCTGTGTTAAGTAAGGATAACTACAGATTTATTTATTAGTAACATTTCGTGAAATAAATATGTTACTTTTTCATAATATATTAAACATATAAAATGTGTTGATCAATTAATTTAATTTAGTTTTTCAAAAAGAATTGTAAACACACAATCTCCAGAATTTGTCTTCCTTATAACAATAATTCACATAGCATTGAATATAGATATTTAATATAGTTTATGTAAGAAGTACATATATCAGTTTGTACCCATATTTAATTCTGGATAAAATATTTATTTTTATTAGACAAATGTTTGCCACATATGTTGTAGGCATGCCAGTTAACTTCACTAAGATCTGGCACGTTGAGGTAATTGTTTTGAAGATGTTGACCAAATCTATATAAAATACATTCTCATAATGCAGTATTATCAGTACTGTAGTTATAGTTTGATAAAGTCAAATTACTTGTACTTAAGTACTTCAGATGAAGGGTTTTTTTTTAATTTTTGGGATTACTGTACAGTGATCTTGAGTTTGAATCATGGTTGTCCAATGGAAATCTCTTACAATTTACCCAATTTATACTTGCCTCATTTAGTTGACTGCATGTGATAGGCTCAGAAGTCTGATCTTCTACTTGGCTATTAACAAGAGATTGATAGATAGACTAGCTGTAAGAATAAATAGTCGTCAAGAAACAAAAGAAGAAAACAAATTTATATTATTTATCAAATTAGTGCGTGTACTTGTAGACTTCTTTAATTACAGGCAGTGTTTACCAGGTGTCGATGACTGATTTTACATTCGTGAGAAAACATCAATCTTTTAAATTTGTTTTTATTTCTTATCAGCAAGATACCCAAAAACCTAGCACAAGCCGCGAAGCAAGTGAAACAGTCGGGGGTACTGTGCCAAGGAAGTTAACGCGTTCGAAAACTGCTCGGGCCTCACGAATGGCGAAACTCAATCCTTCAGATTCTGACACCGAATCTGATGCTGAAGGAAAACCCACGGGAAAGAGGTAACTCATATTATGCTTATGTGATAGGTAGCTACTTCGTCTACTGCCAGTACTTATATTTATTACATATTAAGTACGTACTAATCTATAGAGTTACCAAATAGGGTCAGCATATTTATCAGGCGTCTATAAGGTCAAGGCCTTGTAAAAATAAATGTATTTCCAGTAAAGAAGATAAAAAGCCAACCAAAGCCCGAGTGGCCCAGGTTAAGTCTCCAGTCATCCCGTCTCAACCAACAGTTCCCTCTGAGAGAAAGTGTCCAGTTAGGGGATGTGACTCTACTGGACATTTAGGTAACATAATTCATTCATTCGACCTTATTATAATACGTGGACCAAAGAAACTATGTTGTTGTGTTTGTTACGATGCTACTTCCATATAAAAAGGTCACCACTGCAACACAAAATGTTTATATGTATGCCTGTTTGTTTAGTATTGTTGGTTTTGACGATTATTCCTGTTGTGTATGTTATTTTAACTATTTAATTAACTTTAGGGTTAAATAATAAATGTTATTTAATATTCTTTGTCTGTATAATAAAAAAAACATATTTTCAGGTGGAGTGGCGGATAGACACTTTACCTACGACGCTTGCCCCGTCTATCATAACGTAACAGGCCCCTGGTGCGTAGCGGCGGCAGAAGAACGTAGTTCTGCAGCCGCTATTGGAAAAAAAGCTAAGGCTTCCATGACGCACCGACCACGAGCAATGCCCACAATTGATCAGCGTGCCTATCAGCTAAAAATCAAGGTGAACTTGGGTGTTTTATTTAAGTATACTTACAATTGGATAGTGGGTTCTACTGAAAAGAAATTAATTTGTCTGATATGTCGGTGCTTTCGCTTTTTTATATGCAGTGCAGTTTTTATATGCAGTAACGACACTCAAGGGTTTCTGCAAATTTTGACGTTAATGCAAAGAAGAAAAATCTGTATTAGAAAAAGAAAAAGTTTATTTCAGATGAGTAGTTATTACATAAAAAAATATATTCTTATTTGGACGCTATGACAGAAATTAAGTTAGTTATATGTTTTAGTCTTGGGATATTGACACATCTTTTTTTTTTTTGATTTTATAGAACAGGTTATGTTAAGTGATACCGCCGCCCATGGACACTCTATATGCCAGAGGTGTGCGCGATTGCGTTGCCGGCCTTTTAAGAATTGGTACGCTCTTCGTGATAATTGACGCTCAAGCAATCCCAATTTAAAAACAAAAGAACGGATTTCTTAGAAATTTCGGCACGTATGATGCCGATAGTCAAGTTCATAACGGGCAACTTAAAATGTACTGTTTATTTTTTAATTGTCGTTTTTATTGAATTTTTATTAATTAGTATTTCATTGAATAAAACACAAGCTAAACCAACCAAAGCCGAGTAATTGCAAAGCTTTAGGGGCTTTTAAATCGAGGGACGTTACATGGAGTTTACATTCCATTCTTTTTCAGGATTTGCGAAGCAAATGGAAAGGTAAGGACCAGAGAAAAAAGTCGAATAATGAAGACTACAATGAAGAAAGGGAGCCCGTTCTCGATGGATTTGCGCCAGATTATGATCTAAGACTATTTCGGGATGCCCAAGCGCTAGCTGCTGTGAAAAAGGAAGAGGGATTGGACGATATACCAACGGATAAAGGGACTAGGTTTGTAGTATACACAATATTTTGTCGCTTTATGCTGACACTTTTATAAATGCACAAAATTCTTCGATTTCGCCGACAGCTGTAAGCGCTTTGCGTACTGTACTTCTAGGAATGTTTTGTGAAAAATCACAAAATCATATGCTGCAAATGATTTTAGTTATTTATATGTCCTGTGTAGTTTTACGAAAATATGCATATTTTAGGTTTACTTGTTGTTATTTATTTATAATTGGAATATAATTCGAGTTGGAGTCCTCTAATAAAAAAGGCCGGCAACGCTCTTGCGAGCCCTTGGACATTCAGAGGTTCCATGGGCAGCAGTATTGGTTAATCTTTCTATTAAGCCGGTATATAATAATAGCAGTTGCCATTTCGTTGTTTATTTAAATATCCAATTGATGTCGCAATCTTATCTTGGAATCACTATTGGGATGGAGTACGGTTTCAGGGTAAATCCTACTGACTTTGACAGTTCAAGGGTCACACAACCCTTTGCTGACGCGAACACTAGACCTGCTTTTGCGTTTTTATCATTACGATATGACTTAGTTTTATTGCGAATAGAAAATTTCTAAGGAACCTTAAAGCTGAAAATCACTTGAAAACTTTAATTATTCAGATATGTGGTGATGGGCAAATATATGATGGAGGTCCTATACCAGTCTCCATATCCAGGGGCCGCGGCGAGGGTGCCGCGACTTTTCGTCTGCGAGTTTTGTTTGAAGCACCAAGCTTGCGAGACCGGCGCAAATCGACACAGAGCTAAGTGCGTCTGGCGTCACCCACCGGGAGATGAGGTGAGGTCCTTTCATTCAACCCTAAATTTAATACTATTATCGTCGTCTCTTGCTGTCAAATTATGTTTTCCCTGAAAAGAGACCGCTTAATGGTTTTAATTAAAACTTTATGACAAACAAGGCTTTAATAAAATTTTATACAAGAGGCAAACTATTAAAAAAAACTAATCAACTATACAATAAATAAATACATTGGTCCTTTCATGTTTTTAAATGAGTACCGAGAGTTTTTTACGTCGGCTTTTTCTCTCGGCCTACACGGTCTGTCTTCTTTGCCGATGAGTCTCGGCCTCTAAGTTCTGTGCCTACAGGTGCAAATTTAATGACGTGGAATAAGTGATACCTGTCTATCTTATGTTCCATAATAAAAGTATTTTATTTTTGTTATTAATTAAAGCCACTTCCATTCCAGTAAAATTTACATAACAAATGGCTGTTCGTTTTGTTATAATCTACTTCTATTCGTTAATTTAATTTTTTTAAATTAATTTAATTGTTTATTTCGGAAAACAAGGTTCCATAACAGTGTTAGTAATTACAACTTTATAACTTAAATCTAAGTGTTAGTAGGTTTACATTATATAGCAATAAGAAGGCCTCCTATACTTACCATTTGGATCTGTTCTTTGATTTCTCCCGAGAAACCCTTATGATGTAGTCAGCTCATTGATTTTGTGGTCTTCCCTCGTTTCTATATCCTAGATGTCTCCAGCGGGTATCTTCGGCGGTCTGTCTTTGATCTTGCAATATGGCCTGCCCATTTTCATTTCAATGGTCTATTTTGTGAATTTTGTTTTACAGTTCCCATAAATTTACTCCACACACCTTACGTTTTTTAAATAAACATAGTGCTATTTATCTTTATGGCGCTTGTAACTTAATTTAAACTTTAGTTTTGTTACTGAGATAACAACTTTTAATATTTTATATTTTAACCGGAAAGTTAGCTTGCTCCTACTTCTTTATCCTGGATATGCTTCTTACATATTTATTACACTGTTCAATAATTTGACTTGTGCTCGACAGATTTACAGAAAAGATTCGCTTAGCGTATGGGAAGTGGATGGTCGCAAGCAAAAACAGTATTGCCAGCAACTTTGCCTGCTCGCGAAATTCTTTCTCGACCATAAAACACTATACTATGACGTTGAACCCTTCCTCTTCTACGTGATGACTACGGCTGATGGCGAGGGTTGTCATATCATCGGATACTTCAGTAAGGTAGGCACATCGATGAGTAACACAGAATACACTTTAAACTAATGTAAAGAGGATCAAAATTAAAATAAATGAATGAAAACCGTAGTAACTTCCAAGAAAGTTGAAATTGTAAAACGTTTTAAATTTGTATGAAAATTTTTCCTATAACGCTAATGAATGACTAGAGTCTAAGATTTTATATATATTTTTTTTGTTACAGCTAGCGGTGTGTGTTTTTATATATTATATATATATTTGTAATTTTTAGTAAACTAGGATTTGACTTAATGCTTGTGTTTTAGATGTGGTTTGCTAATTGTATACACAGGTATTAATTGCGTATGTCCGAGTTGAAACCGACAATCTGCTGATACTGTCCATTCATAACATATTCTGTGAGAAAAATCTATTTTTTTTAGGAAAAGAATTCTTTCCTGAACTACAACGTGTCGTGTATACTAACTTTGCCTCCCTATCAAAGGCAAGGTTATGGGCGACTGCTCATTGATTTTAGTAAGTATAGTAACTGCTTTGTTTGGAAATATATCGGATCACCCTTAATATAAATAAAAAACCAATACAAGTTTATATGGCCTCAGATTGCATCAAATTTTATGTTTTTTTTTTGTATACGAAGAATTTTAAAGAGTTTAATGGTGCTCAGTCGTCAGTTCGTTAGGGTTTGAGGGCTACTTAAACTGCCTTCCAACGGCCACCACTGCTCTACTACAACAAGAAATTCTCTCCTAGGCTACCTTCTAACGAAAGAAGAAGGCAAAGTTGGTTCACCGGAAACCCCTCTATCGGATCTGGGTCTCATCTCTTACCGGTCCTACTGGAGGGAGGTGATCCTCAACCAGCTGTGTATCGTCGAGGGACCTGCTCTTAGCATACGGGACATGAGCAAGAATTTGGGCATAGCGTCTTCGGATATTGTGTCGACTTTGCAAGAAAGAGGACTTATGAAGTATTGGAAAGGAAAACATATTGTCTTGTCGAAGGAGGTAAGGGTTACATGTATTATATCTATGAATAAAATAGATATAACATTATTGTATTGCTTCTGAATGGTCCACCAAAGTTTTAAAACAAATAAAATAGCTAACACGGCATTTGAAGTAACTAATTTGGTTTAGATAAAAATTGATTTATACACTCTCACAGAACGGTGGTTGGGATGAAGGACTTGATATAAACATTTTCTTTTTCACTATGTATGTGGCCTATATAAATATTGATCTTGAATGATTGATTTTGATTAATAAAAATGCCTAGCTGAGTACAGTTTAAACTGTACTAAGGGCAATAATCGCTCACCCTTTGTTTGGTATAAGTGCATTTTTATAAATTTCAGCTAAATTTAGTTCTAAAGAAAAACCCTTTTTTTACAGATTATATAGTTATCTAACGTCGAAACGTCGGTTAAATTTAAAATTATGTCTAAATAATTATAAGTTTAAATACAATAATACATAACTATTATCCGTAAAAAGTGGTTTTCTTTAAATGTGTAAAAGTTATGTTAATAAAAGACAATACTAAATTTAGTTCTATTTTTAAATATTTTTACGCATTAATAAGATGATTTCCGACTTCAAACCATGGCAGATCTCTTGCTACTAACAATTGGCACCATTGATGTATATTTTTTCAAGAAATGATGTTTTATATACCAGGAGGTACTCAAAGAAGCCTATCTGCGTGCGGCCGGTGCTCGATCCGTGGACCCCTCCTGCCTCCGATGGTGGGGCCGACCGGCACCGCGCTGACCCCGCGCCCGGCGTACGCGCACGCGCCGAGAGCGGGAATCGCGAGACCCGGGCCAGGATCGCTCACAGCCCGGCTAAAGGATAACTCAATGTACATCGGCACAAGGCAGTAGTTTAAAATAACCATATTGCGAATTATATCAATACTCCAAAGGTTATCGCTGCCACTTTTATTCAGTGCCAATGAGAAAGAAGCGGATGGACCATCTGTTGAATTATTAGAATAACTATTTCTTGATGTTAACCGAATCTCAGTGTTATGAGGTTTGTGCATTGCAGTTGCGTGCATTTTATCTTTTGAACAACTTAGAATATCCTGTTAAAATTTATAGAAAACTCACGTGATGTCGCGACTGTACTCGTCGAATATATGTTCTTGTCATTTCTAAGCGTACGCGCTCTTTACATTTAAATTGGTGTTGTCAAGTAAAGTTATAAAATCTATATAATCAGGTTTATATAAACCATTGATGTATTACTGTTAATATTGATGTTAAATTTAAAAAAATCCTGTACTACATTTTTGATGTCTTAATAAAGAGTAATTCTGAAATAATTGTTTTATTGTCAAGTGAAACACGCGGAAGTCGTAATAAACTGTACTACTACTCGTTTATCGAACACGTCTTTAGAGCAGTGTTGGCCTAGTCGCGACAGCGTGCCACTCTAATCCCTGAGGTTGTAACTTCAATCCCCAGCTGTGCTCCAATGCACTTTCAGTCTTAGTGCGCGTTTAACATTCCCATACGGTGAAGGAAAACATGAGGAAACGTTAGACCCACAGGAGGCTGATCACTTAATTGCCTATTAGATTGATAAATGATCTTGAAAATAAGTGAAAAATTTGACCCTGACCTAATAGACCACCGCCTTAAAAGACCTAGCATAAGGCTTGCTTTAAGGAATACTTTGTCATCCATCCACCATATTCGTGTTAGGTCTAGCTAAAATGTCTAACAAACATTTAACACAAATGATTTGAATATAAAAAAATGCAGTCATGAAGCAACAACTATAAAGCTTTGAATTACAATAGTAATGACAATATATGATTTTGATTTCTACCCAGTAAGTCTTGGCCAGTTTTTTTTTTGACTAAGATATTTAATCGACTCATAGATAATTAATCCTAGGTATTTAGTTGCTATATGCAAATCATGGTCTCAGCTACGAACCTGCACTTTACCAGAATAATGGATAGCGCTTCACTAGACATCTACTTCAATGAGATATTTATAAAGAATTTAAGCTCAAATTACATGTTTTAACTAGACAGTTTACATTGTTTTTGGTGGTTATATGTGCAATATTAATTAATTCAATCAGTATAATACGCGTAATAGAACTAATTTGAGAGTGCGACCAACTAGGCTCCAGAAGATAAACCACTCCTTAAATGGAAATTGTATTAGTTTTTACAACAAACTCCGAGACGAAATTAGAGAACTATCAGTAAATAAATTCAAAGCCCTTGTAAAAAGTTTAATAATATTTAGTTTAATAATTTAAAAGGCTTTATTAATTAATAAAGCCTTTTATAAATGTGACGAATACTTAAATGATCCTAATCCTTGGGATTGATTTGCTCCAGTTCATACAATTTGTATTAAAAACTTGGCGATTGAAAAGAGTGGCGGAAAGTTTCTTGCCAGTTCTTCTTACCCGCTCTACGCCCTTGACTTGCGAACTGGTTGTAAATATAAATTTACAATTAATTTAATTTGTTTTTTTAACGTTCATAAGTGTACATGTTTACCTATATGAATAAAGATATTTTTGAGTTTGATTTTAAATACAACTGATAATTGGATAAGGACGGCAATATGGCGCCTGTGTAAAATTTGGTTTTGTTTTGATAATAAAAATACGAGATCCGGCTTCCGGATTAGTGCGGTTCATCGCTCATCGGTTAATCGATAAAAACCAATTTTTTATGTATATTTATATTTAGGAGAATGTATATCTTCCAAGTTTACTATAAAATTTGGCCTTTAGTATTTTAATTGAAATTATTTTGAATTGATTTTTGGGAAAACATTTCTTTCACTTGTATTTTAAATAAATTATCGTCTACATGACGGCAATTTACATAAAGACCTGTATCGTCTGACAAATGATGCGTTAACTTTCTTTTACTCTACCTTAAACATCTACATTAAAGCAGCTAACCCTTATTTGCGGTCAGATTTAACTAGACACCCTATGATAATTATTACAAAAAATTGCTTCAATTTGATATATAATTAATAAATGTACGTTATGAACGTATAAATGTACCGAAATTATACCTGTTTAACCTAGCTGCGACGTTGTTTTTAAAACTTGCAAGGTATGATTTGCGTTTCGGATTATCTAGTGGTCAGATTAACCATTAGCAGTAGCAGACATGTATTAAAACAGCAAGACATTTTATTATTTTTTATTACACATAAAACACGTATTAAACCCGCATATGAAAATACAGTAGTGATTTCAGTAGACTCGAAAGAATGAATACATCTCAACATATTGTAATAACTAAACAAGAAGAAAATATTTTTAAAAAGTATGGTAAAATCTTGGAAGTGACAAAGTGCGGGCGTCATATTTCATAAACACCAATAAATAGACACTTATAATAGACATCTAGATAATATGAGCATTTTAATTATAGGCTAAGGCTGAATTCCTTTGCTCCACAGATTTTCCACTTACATCTATTTTCGATCCCTAAATTCCATCTGTATCCAACCAACACAACAAAATGTCAAATTCAGCATCTACGATTACAGACACATAACACCGAGAGATTATAAATAATTACTAATTTAATACTTGAATATAATGGCTTTCAATATCTTATATATCACTGTTTTTCACAGTCCTTATAATCTAATAAATGCATCTTATCTGGGTTGAATATAGTGGCTTTCAATATCTTATACATCGCTGTTACTCACAGTACTTATGATCTAATAAATGCATCTTATCTGGGGTTCCATGAGAGAAACTTGAAAATTGTTTAACGAGATAACGTCCTAAAATATGATTGAAACTACTAAGAATAATACTGCTCTAGTACGAGACACATTGGCTAATATTGCCTTAAATAGACGGGCAACACGAGCGCAATGCACGACGTTAAACATGTATGACACTGGATTACACTTCATAAATAATGCTGACTAATGAATTTCAATGTCCAACATCTGAGATCAAATAGGTTTTCCATCTATCTCCACCAAACCGTCGCACCAATCTAACTCATTATCACGCAGAAATCGGACATTGCTTACAGTTAACATTAAGTTATAATTGAATATATAGAACTACACATTAAATCTACACATTTAGTAAACATCAAAATACTGATTAAACATATCAAAGTACAAAGGAAGGAAGTTTAAGGAGAAGGACAGGGAAGGGAAAAGAAGAGTAGAGAAGAAAAAGGGAAAGGCGAAAGGGGAAAACTGGCGCTCCCGTTTGGGCCAAATAGGCTGGCTTCATTGGGAGGGTGGTTGCTAACCAGGCGGGCGGAAATTGCCCTTCCACCGTCGGGTTTAGTCGCCTCTTACGACTCCCTTGTGTCCCGACATGGGGTCGAGGTTTGTATTCTTAGACCGCCTCGACACGGTCAAGGCTCATTAATTACTTCTTACATTGGAGCTCTCGGTGTAAGAAATAATGAGTGAGGTGTGAGCAAACGATGCTCTTATACTATTATTAATACTTTACCAATCCCTTGGTTACATTATATACTGTTAGTTGGATTAATTAACGCGTACGGTCTGTGATTATCACAGATTAAATCGAGCTTTTTCTGAGCATTTAATATTTACAGTCAAACATTAGTATCATATTGCAAAATTCTATTTATATTTATATAATAAAGAAGACATTTTTTAAATTGCATTCTCGTTTAATAGGTGACTGTGTTAAATTAGCTTTTAGTACTTATACCGATACAAAAAAATGTCTTCTTTACCTGCTTCTTCTGTAACACAATATTGTATCATCATACGGGCCTAGCTGCTTTAATATTTATCGCCCTTACCCTATTGTCTCTGACAAATAGAATTTACGATTTTGTTACGGAAAAAGGTCTGTTGTGATACTTTTAGTGTTTACCAATAAGAGTTATTCGTCTATAATATTATTCAGATAATTTCATTAACAAACCATGAGTGTTTATATTAATATACATTTCATTGCAATAAACTTAGACAATAATTATTTAGAAAACAAATGTAAATATTCACAGAGCTCAGCTGTAATTGGATAGAAAATGAAACATGATTTATGATATTTTTAAGTACATATTTAAACCATACATAACGCATTAAAAAATTGAGCAGTTATACTTTAAGGAACATTATTAGGCCCTCAACTATAATAATCAAAAACACCCGCCATTGCATACTCGCCTATTTATATTCACAAGTTTCGAGCCTTTTTTAATTTATTCCTATCATTAAGCTCATCGTAGAGCTACATAATAATATAGATTCATTGAATGGCCCGTATTCAAAATACGTGTTAAGTGACATGTAATCTTGAGCATTGCCATGTTAAAAAAAGGTTTGCAATCTTAAGATAAGACTTAAGATTGCAAACCGTTTGGACCGAGTTGGCTCTCAATCGGATCACTAAGGTTCGATTTGGAATACAGGCCGCGCTAAAGGAATGTCAAGCAAGCGATTTAATAAAATGAATATATACGTAAAACATTTTTTAAAACAAACAATATTTTCTTCAAAAGCGAAAAATTTGTAAAAAGCGAAACAATTAAAACGAAGACTGCTGCTAGATGTCTTTATAGTTAAACAAATAATAAATAAGTAGTGTTACACCTTCCCTGACTCTAACCGATATTACGCGTAAACCAAAAAATTTTTATTATGAACTGAAATTTGGCATTTAACTTACTTGCTAGTTGTGCGTTTGAGACTTATGACTCCGTTTACTAAACCCACGTAATAACTTGCATTCACTGCAAATTCTAAAGATGTTACATTGCTTTTTATCGCATACAAGATGTTTACCTTTTTACGAAACTAGGTGTTCACAATTTTTCACATTTGTGCCATATGGAGAAGCACTGCAAGCCAACTGTGCAAATACATTTCGCTCTTTACGTACGGTATCGATATTCACGAATTCAAACGTCATTCTTATTTCGACAAGAACGATATTATCTATATACAGGATTATTTACAAAATTACAATTTAAATCGCTTATATATTCGATTTTTAAGATTAAGAATATTTTGAATGGCGAGTATAATTTCTTATTCATTAAGATAAATTATTTAAACCTAAGAATTACTATTAAAACTGGTCTTCAGCGTTCTGAAGACATAATATTAACATAATTTAAAATTGTCTCATAAAAAACGATCGATAACGAATTTGGCACAACTACAATTAAAATCACAACATAAACAACCTTTATCTACTATCAGTTATAAAAAAAACTAAGGAAATAAAAAAATAAAACCAAAAAAAAATATCGGAATCAAATTTATTTAATAACAAAAATTAACGTACTGGTAAGCCTTCCGTATACAAGGTTTACATACTAAATGTCTACAAAAATTAAAATTAAAAATTCGAATGCAATAATGCCAAAATGCGATAATTAAATATATTTGGCAACGTAAAGCTAAAACAATATTTTGTACCTAAAGAAATACCATAATTAAATTACGCGAAGAGTAAAAAATAAGACTAAAAATGAAATAAAATATATATCGACACAACACAAAATATATCTTATTCTAATTGTGCGTATCATTTCTAACAATATTTTTAATTTTATGTTTTTGTTTTTTTTTTTAAATTTTTTTATAAAAATCTACAATCTATATACACACTATATAGACGTTTAATACCCTCTCACTATATATACATTTGTATTGATAAACATAATTGGAAGACTAAACTTAAATCATATGAAAGATGTAGTAATCATAATTAATAATGTATGTGTTGTATAATTGAAATAAAATCTATGAAAAAGAAACTCTAAACCACTTATAGGAAATGCAATTTGTGCCACAAATTAAAAAGTATGGTTATGTTTTTTAATGAGCTGCAGTTTTAAACATCAGCCAACATTAAAATGATAAAGCACCGAAAATAGAAACTGCAATGCTTCTACAAATTCTCAGCTTTTATTTCGCGGAGGTACATATTGATTTTACGAAATGCATGAATTTATTTGATATATAACAATAGTCATGCTAACTTTTCTAAATAAAACAGGAGCCAAACCAATAAAATCTACTTCTTTAAATCTCACTATTTCAAGGCACGAACAGACGTCACTCACTCTTTACATTCACCGTACAAAATAGTATTCTGATTATAAAATAGTTTCTTTATCACAATCTATGAAATCATTAGAGAAAATAAAGCTTTGTTGCTGACTTTCAGGATTTGACATGAGATTGTCATCGTTAAAAAGCTTTCGTTCATGTAGTGTATATATCAAAATTAGCTTTGCTATATATATTTTTATGCTATGAAATAAAATAAATATACTTATTAATTTTGGTCATGACAGTAGAAATAAGAATATATATTATTCGTAATTTATTCCTAATAACGTAGGTTTGGCTCCTATTTCATTAACAGAAACGTATCCCTGTATACCCGGAACCATTTTTCAAAGGCCCATAGTCTCACTATATTCTCACTGTTTTATTAATTTAGCTAATGGAGTATATAAATAGCTAAATAAAAAATTGTTTCCATTAAAAAATCTACAGTCATTTAAATGATGACATGATTATGACGGAACACAGCAAGTAGACTTTTGTAAATCTCACTAATTTTTTTACGAAATATAAAATTGGTCAATATATAAAAAAATACCTCATTATATTTAATTCATATGTACGTGAATTACAAAAATTAATAAGAGCATTTAAAACTTAAAATATCTCAACTTTAATCAGCTCAGCAAATTGTAGGTTTGGAACAGATTTGTATGGAATGATTGTAATTATAAATTATTAAAATTCTCGATTTTTCATGTGACACCGTGAAAAAAAAAACATTGATCGATCGGTTTTTTTTTTATCAAGATGTAAGATTCGTGAAGTTATGTAACAAAATCAGTTGTAAATGTATCAAAATTTAATTGGAATTAAACTGAAAATATCAGATGAATAGAAATAAACACTTCAAACACTTAAAGCTTCATGGAATTTGAAAATGGGTTTATTGTTATCATAAATTCGTTATAGTGGAAAAATGGAAATTTTTAATTAGGTATTTTAAATGTGTTATTCTGTTTAGGTGAAAAACTGTTACAGATTTGCTGAAATGTTTTAAGTACATTTGCTACAAATGTTGTCTACTCTTATTAAAAAAAATTGTACCTTTAGCGAAAAATATTTTGGTTTCGAATATAACTGTGCGATAAGCATAAAGCCCTGACACATACTGCCATTCAATAGGTGGTTATCAAAAGTCCATTTCACTCACAGTCAGTCCGTTCGTTGTGACGCTCGCCCTCGTATACGATATCGTGTACAGTTTAATGAATAAATAAATCATTTTTATTTATACATTTCTTGTATACTTTACCGTATATCGGGTTTAGTCATTGTTGCACACTACGAGACGCCTCTGCATCGCGTCGTGTAATGTTAAATGCTTCAGTTTTAACGAAATCAACCGTTTTATAATCGGTACGAGATTCCGCAGAAAACGATCTTGAATTACTGGCGCCTGAGTGTTCTCCTCGCTCCTGAAAACACATGCTTCATAAAATGTAAATTTCATAAAGTCATTAATAAAAAATTATCAATCCAAATTGCACAGTTCTAACTAATGTCATCTGTCTCTTTCCATCGCAGCGTTAACACAATTTGGCAGTAAGAGACAATGGTAGTTAAAAAAGTGCAAAAAAAAAATAAGGGGGCCAAAAATTTGTTAAAATAAGCTGTTTTTTTTATATATTACCAGCAGACTAGTAAAATGACTATTAAAAAGTAAGGGTTAGTGATATAGGGGTGGACAACACTTATCACTTAGGGGTATGAAAAATAGATAGTAGCCGATTCTCAGACATAGTGAATATGCACATAAAATTTGATAAAAATCGGTCAAGCCGTTTCGGAGAAGTATGGTAACTAACATTGTCACGAAAATTTTATATATAAGATTTAAGACTAATTATTTTATAGCAAGTTAAGCTTATTTGTCAATTTTTATTAAATTGTATTTATGTTCTGATGATATGACAGAAACGTACTTTAGTAAATAAGAGATTTTATTGAAAATATCTAATACCTGGGAATTCGAAAGATCCAAGTCAAGGTACTGCAACGTATCCGACGCTTTGGCACGCCTATTGGCAGGTTCCGGAGGCATCGTCAATAGTGTCTGAAAATAATCAGTTAAATTAAAAAAAATAATAGAGGAATTATTATTAAGTTCAATTCCAAATTTGTCAGTTACTGTAAGCACTTCAGTCTATCAATTTTACTCCCAGTCTTAGATGTTCTAATAAATTATGAAACTTTTGACTCTGTGTCTCTCAATAATGAAGTTAATAAATTATTGCCAAAATTAAATAATTGAAGGCGACGCAGATATGTATAAAGTTTGATGACGCATAACATAGATGGCGCTTGTTACAGATAATTATTAAAATTTAAGTAATTCCAAAACATATAAAGAGTTAGTATATGTATATTAATTATTTAATGACACATTATAAATTTAGAAATTGCTTAGAAGTTACATAAACTTGACCAGCGCCATCTATTATCATGGTTTGTAAACCCTTCACAATGAATTCTACCTTCATTATTTGACTTTAGTATTGGAATCGCTTTAGGCTTGATTTTATAATCTCGTTAAATTGTGTTCACCCTCTTTTAAAAATAAACAAATGAGGACTTATGTTAATAATATGCTTAACTGGTTTACGATTTATAAGGGCTATGAAGATAATAGATATAATTGACAGTATACATAATGAGATTTAAACTTTAGGCGTCACTCTCAATTAGCCAATCACTTATTTACTTCTAATAATATAATAAATAAATGATAACCATACCCATAGTCGTTAATTAAGATCTAACAGTTTCTATAAAAAAATACTATCCAACCAGAACGATAAGTGTAAATAATTTGGTACATTTCCATACCACTCCAATTAGCAAAATTAAAATACGAACGACTTTGAGTAAGGATTTTAGAAACATGTTAATTGTTTCTTACCTGAGCTGCGACATGATTCACGTGACAGATGCCCGAACTACCAATTCGTGGCTTCAATGCCCTGTCAACAATCGGCGGCAGAGACGACAAATTGCAGTATTGCTGTAAAGACTGAAATATTAATAACATTTAACATACGTTCAACCGTGAAACTTAATCTAATTTTTTTGCTTGCGAAACGCTTAGCAAATTATTGTTTTACACTTATCTGCGACAATCAGTACATTGACGAATCCCTCAATCACGCTATTTAGTGTTTCCGGCTGAGTATAGAAATGTTTCGACAACAGCCACTGGAGCCATCAAAGCTTCCCCTTTGGATTGTTATTAAACATAAAATTGAGTTTTTTTCCACTTGAGACTGTAGGTGTAAAGTTTCAATTACTAACGGTTTATGTATTTATTGCTCTGAGCTGTAGTCCTCAAGTCCAACGAACTTATCACGCAACTTCAATAGCTATTGTAAAAAACTTAAGACATAATATATTTTGTTATGGATGGTTTCGACTTCTTCAATATGCATACCGTTTTTAAAAGCCTTAAAATTCTGTGCAATATTAAAATGCAGTAAACAAACTGAGTAGTATCTCTAAATTAAACGCAAGGTAGGCCCGGTATATTATTCCTATTATTGAAGTTTATATAAAAACTAGTTCACAATTACAATAAAGTTAAACGATGCATGGCGCACTTAAAATTACTACATGAACAACATCATGTTAATTTTGTTTCCAAATCAGGTTGTTTAGAAAATTCCACAGAGATGGCGCTAAAACGAACCGAAAAGCGCCACCTAGGTCATCTTTTAGGAGATAGAATCTAGGTGGCGCTTTACCCTAACAAAATTTGTTGAAAATTTCTAATCATATACCCGTTGTTAGTTGAAATTTATTTGGACAAATATTTTATCGATAACCTTAAGTTTCAACATTGATTTTAAACACGATAAAAACCTTATTCCTCAGCTTGCAATACAATGTCGATAGAATTCCTATACCCCATTTTGATAGCGCGTTGAAGCTTTAAAAGCAAAAGCATTAATTGCAATGACGTAAGGGTAATATTCAAAAACGAGACTTAGGGCCAAGCGTGACCCCCAAATGTCGAAAACGTTCTGGATTTTACATACGGGTAATACTTTCCGCTAAGTTTCATTTCTGAATTTTACGCCAGTATTTCCAATCTTATAAAAAGCTTGCGCATCATTTTGCTTCATGCTATTTTAACCGACTTCAAATAACTACTTTTTCAGTTATTTATTATTGTTTTGAACACATTTTTGCAGAAATATGTTGTATATTTCTGTAAAACTATGTTAAATTTTGTTAGTATTATTAATAGCGCCACGAAAGCAAAACGTGTTAGAAATGTTAGTGAACGGTATTTACATTGTGTCTTACATGGGTGAGGCAACACGCATTATCCTCGACCCTTGGCCGATTAACGGCCTGCTGCTCCTGTGACATTCTTCGGGACGAACGAAGCCAGGGGAATGGCGGCTGAAATGGTATTGAAAACGGCTCTTTCTTTCTGTACATGCACCAAATAATGTAAATGAATACTTAAGTATCCAGATCCAGGCAAATCTGTTGGCCAGTCAGCTGGGTAAACTTTATTTTATAAGTTTTATTATCTATTAAGAATGTTCGCAAACATTTACCCACTCCAAGTGTGGCCAAGATACATGCCGAGGCTAATACTTAAATTGAGGTTGCTCTAAATTCAATAATCGAATAATTAAGAAACTTAAAGATAAAAAATATAGTAAGGCGACATCTATCGGTTAAGATATCGTTCTTAAAATGTGTCTAGCTTTTATTTTTACAGCGCAGTTATGTTTTTTTTGTGTGAAGGTGACATGGTGAATACGTGAACATGATCAGTAAATTACGCCCATTTAGAGATTTTTTTGTGCTTTTAAACCCTTACAGATGTATCGCCTTCTGGCTCCTGTATCTTTGGTCCCTGGAACGATTCCTTATGCTCTGTATTTAAACCGACGCTCTTCGGCGGCCGCGGCGGCACCGGCGGGCCTGAAATTGTTGTAGTACTATTTAGGATAAATATAAAATAAAAACTTTAATTTAAATTTCGTTCCATAAAAAAATAACACACATTCAGAGTTTGTACCGTACATATAAATTGTAATGGTTGGTTACCTTCTTCAGAGTCGCGTATTGTTCTAGGGCTGCTATGGGGCTTCGCCTTTTCTCCTTTGTTGAAACTCGAAAACCTCACTCGAAGTCTGTTACTGACGCCACTCCCAGATGCTCTCAAGTTAGGTTTATTCTCATCATCGGGCCCCGGTCTAACGTACGATCTAGCAAGTAGCCAGGTATCCGGTATATTACCGTATCTCGCTGTAAATAATAATTTCTTAATATCTGATATGTTCGTTTGTGACCGTGAGAGCTAAACTCTCAAATAGCTATATTGTGCTTAAGTCATAAGCATTATAAATACGTGACAATTTCGTGTCGTTAAGGTGGGTAGTGTTCTAAGTAGACATTTGAATCGCGTTTTCAATTAACTACCGCACTATATGCGTTTCAATATCCAGTCAATAAATTTCATTGATTCTAATGATATACTAATACCTCAATATTCTATAAATCCTACGCGACACCCCAATAATAAAAAGCAACTAATTTTTCGCAAGACCAATTACAGTTAAACGAAACCATAATTTCGTATTTCGTTTTACTTGTTGAATGTATCAAAGGAAAAATTATTTACTTTCAGACCACTTTAAAAATACTTACCAAAGTAAACATTTATAAGTTTTCCCTTTGAATTACTTTTACGTGTGGGAGAATTAAGTGTAATTCAGCCGGTGAGATTTTTATATCAAAGTATATTCTAGCTCGCTTGGAATAATTATAATTGAAAAACGCCTATAAAAAATTGGCTACCTACGCTAATACATACCTATATTAGAATGACTAGCATTGAGCGATTTACATTCCTCGTCGCTTATATTAGATTCATTTTCAGATAAGTCAACATTACTTATACGAATGTGTGGATGGCTTAAATACTGTGGACCTTTATCAGGCCCCTCGAAGGTTGACTTAGCTCCAATTACTATATTATTAGGATCGAAGGTGAAGGAACTTTGGGAATCCTAAAAGCAAATAATAAATACAGAATAAAAACAGATGCAAGCCTTCTACTTAGCGGACTTCTATCAAGCATAACTACTAAGGCGGCTGCGTTAGAATGTTTTTAAACAATTATGGAAAAATTAAATCTTCCGTATTTCAAATGATACAATACTAATTCTGAACAAAACTCTGATTATTTAATGTTCAGTTAATTTTTAATATAACTTATACCACAGCTTATTACGCATTTGGTAGTATAATTTTTGCCTAAGCAAAAATATATTGAAGTTTAAAGAACTCGCAAGCCGCCTTATAGAATAACGTTAATATGCAAACATCGCAATACATACATCACAAATAGCAACTTTTACTACTTAGCAGCATGATAAACATCTACAAATTGGTCAGAGTACTTAATTAGTTAAATAATTTAATATTAAAAAAGACCAGAGGCGCATAGTAATTTCTCTGTCCAATTTGCGGATGTAAGCTCAAGAAAAAAAAACCGTAAAATAAAAATAGTACCGCGGCACGGACTCCTGTAATGCATTCAGATATCGGTATATAAGGTCCTGTACCCTCCGAAAATTCATACTGATCATTCATAACCGTCATTGTGCTGTTTTGGTATGTACCTATAAAACAAATCGTATTCCTCTTAATCTTAGGATGTCGCCTCAGCCCCGTACGCAAACAAACAAAATTTGCATGTGAACTTCGCATTCGCTTAGTACCGAAATTAAATCGCATGGAGCGAGGAGCGAGGGGCGGGGTGGAAGGCAAGGTACGCCACCGATAACCTACCCACTAGGGGGCGTTCTCATACTACCCGGAAGAGCCCCTTCCCGTCGCGATACCGCTTCCTCACACCACTGCAGCGGTACCTACATTACCACACCAAATGCTTCGTACAAGGACAAATATTACAGAAAATCACGACAGATCATATAAAAGGAAATACATCAAAACATAAATGTAAGTTATAAACATCAAAACGAAAATGTTACACACAAAGAACAAAGAAAGGTAGAGGAAACTTTAACATTTAAACTTACCACTTCCGGGAACGACGATTTCGCGCAATTCTTCACTTGCAGTTATAACTTCAACAAAAGGTTAAACGAAATTAAAAAATTGGAAATATATTGGAAAATAATAAAAAATCGAAACAAATTTATTTCAAATTTTCAAAACACACAAAGGTAGGAAGTAAGTAAATTAATATAACAATATTTTTTAATTAAACTTGATTAACACTCGACACGTCTTGCTTTGGTGACTGTTCGAGAGCGAATGCTTCATCTAGGCACCGGCTAGATGCGCATGCCGGGCGTCTGGGCTCTAGACATAAAGGGATGAGGGCATGTGGGTGGCAAGGTGGGTCTCGAACATTCCATTTACGGGAGATAAATTTCCAGAAAATTATTTTTGAAATAGAACTACGTAGGTTGAAATGCTTTCAATGTAAGTTAAAAGCATATCCCCTTTCCACAAGATAGGAGGTCAGGTTCCTTTGACATGGCGCCTTGATGAAAAAGCTTTTATATGTATTGAATAATGACATGACATGACATGGTATGAGATTTTACAAAAGGCCAACAACAAAATAACAATGTTTCAGGTTTCATCCCAGGTACTAAATATATTAAACATTTTGCGGGAATTTGATACTTTAATAAAATTACAACGAGACTATATATAAGGACTTATATATAGTCTCGTTGTAATTTTCGAGGACTATACTTATACTTGATGTACTTGTGATATATACATATTACATGATGTGGATAATATGCACATCTAATCTGTATATCTAAACAATTTGAATTCTATAATCGTTGTACTAATGCTGTTACCAGTTACATATATATATATATAATTGAATTGGTTATGTTTCATTTCGGCATTGATTATATTTATATTTATACAGGGCGTGGCGTAATGAATAGATAGATTGATAATGTTCCTTCATTAGGTTTGAATTCGCAAAAATGCCAAGTGTCTCAAAAAAGAGAACCTAGTAAACATAAAAAATTCTGTTCTCAAACGTCCTTTATCCGCAGGTACCATATCATTTATTCATTATGCCACGTGTGTATGTGTGAATGTTATATGTATGTAAATATATGGGTTTGTATTTAATTTAAGAGTAGAATAACTACTTATCAGTATTTGTGTATTTTCAGGACGCTCTTTGGCTCAACATCCCGAATCGAGATTGATCAGAAAATAGAATTAAGTCCTCATGGTCCTTGTGTTTCTTTGATTTAAATGGTCGTGTTTGTATGCCGTACTCACGCAATAGATTTTGTATGGTTAAAAAACGTCTTAATTGAGTACTCTCTTGGGCGAGTGGTTGTTTCCACCCATTTTTAGTCTTGGTGCTGCTTAATGGTATCTACGATAACCTACAAAACAGCCTAACGCTGCTTAATCAGAAAGTGACTTTCTTGTACACCTAAACTATCCCTACAGATAGACAAAACCTCACAATTCAGTTTTGCTTAGATTTAAATAGAAAAACGAAATAAATTCATAACATTTTTTGTAAAGAATGAAATAGATCATCTGAAACATCACGTTTAATGCCTACCACGGTAAGAAAATATTTTTTCTATTAAAATAATTATGCAATTTAAATAAATTTTTTACAATATGCACGTTGCTTAGACATTTTTAAAGTGTGTATTTAACTAAACAAATTAAAAAAATATAAACTTGTTTCGAACCAAACAATAGACTTAGATTACACAAATTTACACAAGCTACTAGACAATAAATTACCTAAAGAACCTCTATAAATATAGAAGTACAAAAAAGACCAGGACCTAGTACCGCCAATGAAAAGCTTTATCAATGTGACAGTAAAAAACAGTTGAAACAATTGATGAGAAGAGCCTGGATGGTGATGAGATGGGCCTGATGGCTTAAGCAAAGAAATAATTAAATTGGTGCGCCGGTTTTATTTCAATATCTATTTAGTTTAACTGGGTACTAACGACAGAAGAAATACCATATAGCACTTATAGATTGGCGTTTATAGATTACAAATTTCGATACCAGCAGGCTATCTGGAATGCTCTAAATTAAGCAGGAATATACCAAAAATATCTCAATATTTCGAAATACGTCGTTGACAGGGCGACCTTCTATCGCCTAAACTTTCCGAGGTGGTTCTCGAAGAATATAGATTGGTCACAAAAAGGTATTTAAATTATACTAAGAATACTAAGCGAGAAAATATCAATATTAGTGGAAATAAAATAGAATATGTTACATAATATCTTATATATATCAAATTCTCGTGTCGCGTTGTTCGGTGTTAAACTCCTCCGAAACGGCTTTCCCGATTCTCATGAAATTTTGTGTGCATATTGGGTAGGTCTGAGAATAGGACTTGGATAATTTTTTTTTTCAATTTTAGATTTAAGAGAACCCTAAATTTTCAACTCTCTACTATCAACCCCTATTTTTTAATAGAAATGATATACATGGCAAAATGACGTTTGCCAGGTCAGCTAGAAGCAAGAATTTAAAAAAATGTTTCCTACAAATAATATACATGGTAAAACAACGTTTGCCGGGTCAGCTAGTACCTATATAAAATAAAATATATATATACTCCACAGCAATAAGGGTATGAAAAGTTTTAATAGGCACTGGGCATTAAAAGAAGTTTTAAAAGGAAACTACAGCCTAGATTTAAAAATGACTGTTATGGACACTAGTATTCTTCCATGCCTGGTCTACAGGATCCCGTAGACGTTTAAGGAAAGAGGGAAGTCAGAAGTGACTAGTGTCGAAAGAGCAATGGAGCGGATCATCCTAAATATAATAAAGATTCACAACATACGTAGTACCACAGTGCGGAACTAAGATCACCGACGCACTAACCCACGCCTTACAGCTGAGATAGAAATGGGCAGGCCAGCATATTGCAGGGTGTACGGATAAACGATATCGCCGCCAAAGCCCTCGCTGGGGGGTAAAGCCAGGAAAAAGAAATGTGAGAAGACCACAAAAGTGATGGCCTGACAACATAGTCAAGGCTTTTGGGGAGAAATCTCTGAATCTAAGGAATGATCCAAATGGAAAGTTTAGGAAGAGGCCTTTACCTAAATCCATTCTGCAGATCTCAAAGTAATGGAAATAACAATAACTAACATAGACTACGAGTATAATAACAAAAGTAACACTAATTTATATAATGTATGTAATTTAGAACAGTATCAAATTAGAGTGGGTGTATTATTATTTATTAATGATGTTAGTAATTCACTTCAATGCAAGCCTAACAAGTAACTTATGGTTACCATTTGCCATTTTTACCATGACCTTCATAAGTGTACATTATGTTACCTACATGAATAAATGTTAAACATATATATATAAAGTACATACTAATTTCCTGTTTTTAAACACTGGAAGTCTTACTTATTTCTGAAGGTTTTCAATAACTATGTATGCCATACAATTTAGTAAGGAAAACAACATACTAAATAAAAAATAAAACTTACTTGTAACAACTGGTTCTGGAGGTGAACTTGTAGCCCTTAAGCCACAAACACGACATATTGCATCAACCCACTTTTCCATATCCTCTTCACAATCTGCTTCTAAGTGATATGTTCTGGACTGAGTTTGAATGGAGAAAACTGAACCACGAATTCGAGGATCTAGTATTCCAGTACTGTTACGAGTCATATGCAAACCAGCATCAACCTACCAATACGTCACTAAATATTAGATTAAACACAATTAAGTTAAGCAAACATGAGTGCCATGGAATTTTGAATGTTATTTTCAAGACACGGTACAAGTAGACAATAGGACTAGTCATAAGACCTCCACATTATATATGCATATTTTACAAATATATAACATTAAAATTGAGCAAAAATATAATAAAATTAAAATAATAAATATATAGATTTGTAGTCAAAAACATTATTATAGTGCTTTGACATTTAAACTTACCATACATTTGGCTTATCTGCATTATATTTCAAAAGCAATAGCTATCAATAAATTTAAAATATAAATATGAAATTCAAATAAAATAGATGAACACAACTAGCAAGCTTAAGTATAAAACATAGAAAGACAAATTGAATACCAAAGTAAAACCTACATATCCTATATAGTTTACATTAACTTTACTGGGAATGTAACTAGTACTGACAATGTCTGATGCAGGGTTATTTGATAAATGCCAAACAAGCAATTCTTTTTACTATCCAATGAAATTATGTATTAAAGTATCAGGTATCAGTGTTCTCTATTTTCTTGAAAGAAATTAATCTGTTTGCTTTATGCTTGACTAATAAAAGCACAAATGATTGAAAAAAAATAAGATATTAAAAAAGAAACATAATTTAGACATCTACTTTCGTTCTCTTATGAATAAGGTAACAATGCTCAGTGATTATTATCCAGTTCTTATTTGAAATTGATGGTTGCAATAGGGCTTTAAAGGGTAGATATGTGTATTCTTTTTATTTAGATACAATATTGTAGAAAAATGAATTAGGTGAATAAAATGGTTTTCAATGATAACAAGTTATTTGTAAAGAATTTAGTTATCTTAGCTAGCTTAGCTAATGATTTCCTACATCTTTTCTTATTTTAATATATTACTATATAAAATAATAGTTTATTAATTTAAACACCAACAAAATAAAAAAATGGTATGTAAGTATACTAAGTGTCATTTTTCCCGGAGAATAAAAACATACTCATGTTTGCATGAAGGGTTTCAGGATCATAAGATCTTCTGTACTAACAGATAATGGTTACAACTATTGAAGATATATGTAGGGACTGTGGAACATAACTAGTTTACATTTATATATCTAATTCCAATAATCACTACACAATCTAGTCACTTAAAACTGGTGACAAGACACTTGTAATTATCATTTCCACCAATATGAGGTTATTACTATTACAACCTATTGCTGCAAAGAAATATTTAAAATCCGAAACTCACTTGCTCACAAAGATCGAGATTTATAGAGCCCTTTAATCGCCGTCTGTTTCTATCAGAGTAATAGTCTAGGAAGTACTGCCCTGGTAGTTCACCAGATTGTCGTAATGCAAACCATCTTCTCCGCCATTTCTGAATACCACACCATTCGAATTTAGCACATATCAGGTAAAAAGATGAAAATAATAATAAAATCCAAATAGTGATCTAATATAAAGTATGAGAGAAGGCTAGGGCTTATTCGTAAAAAATATTTGGCACTTCTAGCCCCGCAAACTATACTTAGTAATTTTGTTTGTTTACTTACTATTTTAAAAATTCGTCTAGAAGGAGGTGATTTTGTTAACCAACCCTCAAAAACTATATTTCTAGACATTATATTTTTGAATATATTTCAATCAAATAAAGTGAGTCACAACAAGTTTTTATATCGAATACTGTGTTTCAACTAGGTAGCAGGCAGATACTGGCTGTGCTAATGTACTTAAAACTTTTACTAGATGACATTATTGACAATTAACAGTTTCTGACATTTGCCCTTCAAATTGAATCTGTAGATACAGACAGCAAAAAATAAATAATGAAATTTTAAGCGTTGATTTTAAATGATTGATAACGAATTTCTATTCCAATTACGGTGTTTTTTTTTCTTTTATGCATTACAACAATGGATTCTACAAAGCATCCTTCAAATCCTCAAAGCAATGTTTCTAAATTCACTGGTTACGATCCTGATAAGTAAAGACATAATAAGAGTATATTTAAAAACATAAATTTTCTGCTGTTTAAAATTACAAAGACACATTATGTTGCAGATATGCTATTGACGATATATCACTAACAGTGAAGACCAATGAAAGTTTGACACCAGGAAGGCCTCCGGTGTTGACGCAACAAACAGTTGGAAAATTCCTTCAACCATTGACAAGGGCTTTAGTAGAAGTACCACCCAGGTTTGTTTTCTAAAATTGAGAAAGTTCCACGTACTGATCTATTCTAGCTTAGAATTCGTTTATACTAGTATATTTAGTGGGTAAAGGACACGAGACAATCTTCTAATCAATTCTTTTCAACTTGAGCCTTTTGAGTATAAGTAAACATTTATTTATGCGATATATTATGTGGAAAATTCCGGATTGAATAACGATTTTAAAACCAGCAAAACATTACATTGTTGCTGGTTAATTTAAAAATGTTATCTAACGAAAAGATTTGCTAAATATTTATAGTTTCTTTACAACGTATTAAATAAAATATGATTATTATAGTCTTAAGGCATTTATAATATGCAATTTTTTATTTATTATTTATTTGTGTAGTAAACGCCTTATGGTTATTGTAATTATAAAAATTAGTGATTCTGATCTCTAAAATCACCCTCGTCTTTCCCAAGATGTAAGTACATATATTGAAACATAGTTGTATAGTTACATTCAAACTATATAGTTTCATTCATACACGCTTTAAACAATTGCGTTTGATTTGTTAATTCATACATACCCAAAAGTGTATCACAATTTTTTTTAGACTGGATTATTATTAATTACTCAAACTATATTATACATTACAAAATCGTATCATTACTTACCTTTAATTCACGTTCTAATCTCTACAACACTAAAGAGGCAATTCTTCAGCTGTGTAGCTTCAAAATGCAGCATTTTTTTTCTTAGGCCAACAATAGACGAATTACCAGACGCTGTAATAGATAAAATGGTCAAGAAGGACAAAGCTTTCTGGGTTGATAAACCTGGCGCGAACGCTTACACCTTACATGATGCGTATTATAACTATGGAATGACAACTGAAAAAGTCTTACCACGTAAGTCTGATCTCTTCGAATATATTGCACTCGACGGATGACCTCAAGAAAATATAGAATACAAAGGCAAGAGCATCAATGCATAATATGATTTACGAAACTTACAATTTCACATTTGTTCAGCTCACCAAGACGTGTTCCCCAGGTCATATCAGTATGACTTGGACTGTGTTCAAGATCGGCGTCTACATGCATGTGACGATTTCAAGCAGACTGGAAAACTTCAGGTTGTTGTTCCATTTCAATGTAGATTTAAATCACAAATATTGTTTTTCATTGTTGCGATCCTTGCGTTGGGTATGGGATATAAGAATATTAAACGGTATATACGGTAAAATATGGGTGATATGTATGCAATATAGTGCATCTTTGTCAACAGTCTTTATATTTAGTATTAAGCCCCAACTTTCCCTGCGTAGAAATTAGATTTAATGCGTTTGTCTTTTTGTATTTTATATTCGAATTTGTTATAATTTATTACTTTGGTATCACGCAGCTGATTTGTGTTTACAGAATATAATTCCTAGTTGTTAATTAATGTGACTAGTGTATAAAAACGATTTAAAAGAACGATTTAACAGCCCTCGAAAGGAAATTTAGCTTATCGTAATTGAACCAGTGCTTAAATAGTCATATATGTTTTCTAAACTTTCACAGAATGAAACACTATGTCGCGATTGCACGAAAATGAAGATTTCGGATGTCTCATATCCAGTATTATCTCTGGAACAAACATCGACGCAAAAACGATGGAGATACTATCCAGATGTATCTGCTACTCTATCTCCTCAAGAAATAAGTGTTATGATGCATGAGTAAGTACCTACATATACACGTCGGTCTTCTCGAACTATACCTATTGTTTAGTGAACATAAGTTAATACTTTCATTTAATATGTATCGAAAACTTCAGCGCACAGTGGGTATATGTAGAACTTCGGACCTATTAACATACACGTCCCTTTTTATTGTCAATATGGAAGTTTGTGCAGTGTGCACTGATGTATCTGACGAATATAGACTTCATATTCATTCGACGACACACAGCGATCATTTTTTGTCCTCCTAAGCGTAATAACCCATATTGCTCTTAAAATACTAAAACAATAATTATGTATAATAATATGTATTATATTTAATGCCTTATTTAATCACTTATCGAAATAGCGTGATTTTTCCAGACTTTCTACCTCAATCTTGGAACTGGTTAATACTGGTTATAACTTCCCTAATTCTCCTGAATCTGTAGTTTTCCAGTCTCCTTTATTATACAGTTTAAAATTATCAATGTTGAATTTGTCATACCTTGTGTTGACGGTGCTATAACGAATTATATAGAGCGATGACGCTGGCGCATCCTGAATGTTAATATAAGCAAACTGCAAAATCTATATTTTTGAATATTAAGTCCTGGAAAATTACAGTGTAATATTTACAACTTATTATATTTTACGACGGTATGCCGTTCATAGCAATTTTAATTATTATACATTTGGTTTTGTAATTTGTGTAATTTTGTATTAGGTAATAAAGTAATAATAGAAATAATAATGTTAAGGTTTATTTTGAATATGTCCGTTCTTAATTATAAATTAATCTGATATACTCTTCAAACTATATTTACCGTAATTATATAAACTCTAAATTATGTAATCTAAACCGGAAACAGTATTACATTCAGTTGGTCAGACAGTTCGAGACTAGACTTAGCGCTAAGTATCTCGTTTGTCCGATACATGTTTGTATGAGCGAAAACAGTTTAGTTAATTATAGTAATCTTTAAGCATTAGATATTTTATGTAATCTGTGTAATGATGTGAGCGTGCAAATATTAATTGAGTTATTAAAAACACTTTAATTCTTGTAGGCAGTAAAGACATCTCACAATCCAGAGACAAGTCTCGAAAGTTTATTAACTCTCTAATGGTCTATGATTTAGATGTACCAGCTAGTTTACACTTAAGCGTGTCTTTCAGGTTAAGATTTAGAATTCTGTAAAACGTAATATATTTTGACGTACGGGAATCATACGTAGCGCTAAGTTTCGACTATATATCTTAGTGTCTATCTATCTGTATCTGAGTCAACTCTACAGCCGAAATATCTACAATTTATTAGACACAACAACAATCTCTAGAATATCTACTTTCCTTGTACTAACTAATACTTCTCATACAGAGTTGGTCGCCCGTTCCAGAACGAAGCATGTAACTGGTATTATGAGCATTATAAACCAGTAAAGTATCCTTGTATTATAAGAAAATTCTCAAAATAATTGAAACATAACACTAATTTTATACATATTTATATAGTTCTATGTCTAATATTTGTTAAAAATATTTGTTATTGAAATTAGATTATGAATTTTATAATTGATACGAAATTAAATACAATGAACGTACACGTGTGTTTTACTTACGGTTAAAAAAAAGTAAAGGTAAGAGAAATATATATTTGAATTGGAAATATTTGTAGATGTATGGAAAGTTTTAAACGGTGAGAAACGTATGTAATATTAAATAATTAAAAAAACTCATAACATACATAGATAAAATATTGACTTGTAAATGTCGTTTTTACTGATACTGTATGGGCATATCTGTAGTTTTTAATTCCTAAAAGTCCTAAACGGACTTTGATGAACTTTTTGTGTTTGATCATCAAATTAGATTATCTTTATTAAAGACCTATTTATACTTAGGCACATGATCGACGATGACATGATGACATGATGACGGTGATTACGTCGGTGTAATGATATCTGAAACATACTAATATAATTTAAAAAATCAAATAAAAATATATAAAAAAGTTTTATCATATTATGCAAAGAAAGCGGTTTTATGTGATATTGGGTATGATGTGAAAAAATAATGCTCTCATGTCGCGCAGCCATCTCGGGTTTCAAATTATTATGACACGTGTATGTAAATGTAAATGTAAAAAAAACCTAACTAAAACCCTTAAAAGGAAGATATATTAAGTTATTTCAGTTGTTAAGACGAAGCTATAACTAGCTTACACAGTCTTCTGATAGCAACAGGGTGTGGACCAATCTATACGCCAGCCACCCGTACCCACACTCTTTAGTAATAAATCAATGCATTCAGGACATGCGCTCCATGCAATGACGCAGTTGTATGCACCTACATCCCTTTCAAGGTAATTCTGGGAGGTGGGTTGAAGGTGGATAGTCGGGGCGCCACCCAGTCCCGGCTTCCCATTTACATATTTATATCTATACCATTTGATGCTACCGACGCAAAATCAACTGAGCTACACAACTATTATAGATTATTAAATATAATCTTTTAATTATATAATTTCTATCGTTTGTAGGGCTGGGGGGGGGGCTTAAAATACTTTCTAAATCTTTAAATTACACCTGGAATCTTAAGTAATTCATTTTTTTACTATGTTGGACCAGATACTTTCAGCCTTAATTACCGTTTGTATTATTATATACATATTATTGATAGGACACCCTCACACCCCTGTAACTCCTGGTTATCGATAAATATTTGACATGCGCTGAAATTGACGCATTGCAGATAAAATTGCATCTGCGCCTTATCTCCGGAAATAAACAAGGTTAATAATGATTGCCCTTTGACATTACATCCCACGTACAAAATATGTTTCTATTAATATTATGCCTTGATTTATTTAGTGTTTGTAATTTCTACTATGCCGATTAAAATGTACCTACTATTTAATTTAAAAATTACAAAATTACAAATCGTGTTTTACTATTTAATCGTTGGGGGAAGATAAACACCACTGAATAGTTTATACAGAAAAAAACTTATATTATCTATGACACAATAAGGAACCTTTTATTCTAGTAATATAGAAGAAAAAAACACAAACAAGTATTACAAAATATGACAGAATCATTCTTTTGTTAGCTTTAAAATTTACAGCAATATGTTATAAAACTGAAAAAAAAATAAAAATTAAACTCCCATCCCTTTATTATTTACAATGTCGAAAAACGATGACAGTCTCTTCCTTTTGGAAGTATTGATAGATAAAATTGTATTTGTTAAAAGTCCTTGTTTTTCAGATAAAGATTTTCGAACGTGTGTTAACATCGAGTGCAATGGAGTTGAGCCCTTAGAAGTATGTGATGATGATCCAAACGTGGGGATTGCGAGAAGTGGTGGTCCATTCGTTAAACAATTCAACACAGGAAAATCATGCCTCTTTTCACTCAAAGAAAGTGACATTAGTGCTGCCATGAGCAAATTTCCTGTAAAAGTAACGGTGTATAAATCGCTTCCATGTGGTTGTCTACCAACAAAAATAGTTATGGGTGAATGTACAATAGATATGACAAAAGAGTTTGTTGAAACAAGGAAGAACTTCCTAGAAGATCCGACTAGCGTCAGCTATCAAGCATTGAAGGACTCATTTCGATTCGTTGGACCAGACGGTGACGAGACCGGGGAGATCGTAATGTTTTTACGAATATCCTGCTTTGGAAAGTTGATCATAACTTCATTTCAAGGGGCAAGCGGTGGTGCCCCTAATTTGGGTGGAAAAGCTGGGGGAAGTTCAGGGATTGTAGATAGGTCGTGTACTCCTAAAAAAGACTTTCAGTCAACAGAGGATCCTTGCGTGTGTGGTGCAGCGAGAGGCCATGGCGGGGCAGGTGGTTCAGGTGGATACACTTGCACTGGAGGTGGCGCCGTTTGTCCTCCTGGTATATTGATGAAATATTTATTATTAATTTATGATTAAGTAATGAATAAGAAAATATCATTGTATTTTTTTGACATAGTAGAGAGTTTTAAGATTATTAACTACATTTTAGCTCGAGATCCTTACAATACCATGCCGTGCATAGATCCTGATGATCCTTGTTATTGTTCTGGACCTAAACCTACTGAAAAACAAAACATGGCCTGTCGAAACACTGATCAATATTGTTTACATGTCCCTAAAGGTGAGCAGTCAACAGTAGTTAAATACTATGTATATGTTTTATAAAAAAATATTTATAGTAAGCACTGAAATTCAAGAGCTTGTTACTCGTAATGTATAAAAAATAGGTTAATTGGGGCAAAAATATGCCCAAGACTTGTTAAACTAAACCGTTGAACTGGTAAACAGAATTTATTAATGACCAGGTCGCACTAAGCAATTTGAAGAGATAGGGACAACACTCGGTGAAAATGAGCTTAAGATAAAAGTACCCGCTAGTGCATCAATCATCAAGAAAATTAGTCAAACGCATTGCGCTATGCAGTGCCCTTTTAGCACAAAGTCTGCTGACGGTGGACCTTGTGAGCCCCCATGCGGAAAAAATCAAATAAGTCTGGCACTGCCGAGTGAAGCAATCTGTTGCCATGGAGCTCGACCGGCAGATACTCAATTTACCTGTACAACAGAAGGTTGTCTTCAGTCTACCAAGCATGGTACTCAGGCCACCATGGCTCGTGGTGACAATCAACAGGATCTGCCTAACAAAGATGTATATGTGCTTAAAGTAGCTAAAACGGCACTTCAAGGAGATAGAAAATGTAAACTTGAAATAGAACTGGCGACTCCGAAGGCGGCAGATAAGGATCCACCGATAACTAAACAAAATACTAGAATTCAGTCTGACCTTGATTGTGAATGTGGTGTGAGACGCATTAAGAAGCAGAAGACTAAAAAGAAGCGTTAATCTATTAAATGTTTAATACATTACTAAAGATGTAATCTTAACATTCAAAATTTTAACTAACAATTTTTTTTTAAACGTCTACTTAATTCTTACGTTTATACATTACGCATTACGCAGATTGCTGCCCCACTGGGAACAAAGTCATATTCCAAGTACCAACGGATTCTTGTGGAAATGGACATAAACAACGTGCGTATTTTAATTTTACATCTGACGGTGTTGGCGACTTAGCGCGAGACGAACCGGGACATTTAATATCACCTACCGCGGAAAATTACCCAGGAGCAGTTTACGACTTTCCAAAACAAATAATAAAAATTCGTGTCGGCAAAGTCATAGAGATGCCTAACCGAAAGTCAAAATTAGAATACCAGTTTATTACTCCTGTTGAGACGGGAGAAAAAGTTATTCCAGTAAAAGACACGCGTACAGCCCAATGTGTGCCAACATGTCCCGACTGTTGCAGGAGGCATTGTTAAATAAAAAAAACCTTTGTATAGACTTATTTAATTGTAAAATTTTGAATAAAATATTGTTATTGGAAAAATTTTATGTTCTCATTTTAAAGTAGTATAATTTTTTTTATTATTTTTAAATATTACAAAAAATAAAATGCACACATTACCGTAGGTGTCCTGTCGAGCTCTCTATTCTACCAAGAACTGAACGATGAACAAATAAATAAATTACTCGCAAAAAGCAGCGTGGAACTTCCTTTAGATAAATGTAATAAACTTATGAAAGTGTATAACAACGTAATACTTTTACCGTCCTGCGAAAATAGTGTACTTAAAACACTCAAGATGTCGGCACCAATGAAGTTATTATCTGAAGAACCTTCACGAACTTATACGAATTCGAATTTGTCCTATAGATCCTTGACAAGTACCCGTTATGAAAGAAACACAGAAGCTTGCTATCCAAGCACTTCATATAACAGTTTTGGAACAAGGAATTATTGTGAAACAGAAAGTGCATTTGGTGCAAGGGAAACGGCTGTATACATGACGCTTTTTGACGAATACTGTCCCAGTAAAAGTTCAGGAACTCAGGCTACGGCACTTATAAACAAATGTTTTCAAGTTCGCAGCGACAATAAATCTTACGATATGAATTCTGATCAGTATTCCAACTACACGATGTCAACTGTACCGCCCCAAGACAGTGTTCGATACGTTACAGGTGCAATGAATTATTCAGAAGTTTACTTTTTTGGGAGAAAGAAAGAGCCAGAAAAGGGGATGGGAGGAAAAGAATCTAAAACAAGACTTTGTAAAACTGGAAAACCTCCATCTGCTCCAAGTAAAAGTACAGCTACCAAAACGACAAGATCTAAAGACCAAAGTACTTGCTCATCTCAAACAAAAAGGAAATTGGGCGCAAACACATCAACAGGTACTTGTAAATCTGTTACAATCAAAGACGATAAGCCTGAAAAGCCTTGCCCTGCTGTGACTGCTTCAAAAGGGGAGATGATGGCGACTGTATCACATATTAAAATAGGGCCAAAGGAACCTTGCCCCGTCCATGGTAAGGATCCGTGTCAGGGGCCAAAGTGCATTGTAGCATCTTCCGGAGAAAGTTCAGCCCCTGTAAAGGTTACTACAGTTACGAATGCACGAAGAGGCGTTTTTGAATTAGTTATTAGAAGAATAACAGGTGCACCACTGGCCAAAAATGAACTTCTTCTTGAATGGACACCTCCACCTTCCCGTCCACCTCCTTGTGGATCACCATGCCCTATACCATGTACATTTCCAGGGCCATGTAGACCATCCAAATGTAAATTAATAGTTTGCAAACCATCACCATGTAGGCCTAAATGCTGCAAAAAGAAACCATGCGGTCAGCCGTGCAGACCACCATGTAAAAAATGTTGCAAGGTAAGCTGTTGTGGAAAACCTTGTAGCTCTTGCATTCCTTTTCCACCGCCACCGTGTAAGAAGCCATGTTCGCCTCCATGCTGTAGATTACCATGCAAGAGTTCACCTTGCTTAAAGCCATGTCCAATAGGTCGTAAGCGCCCACGTAAGGCTAAAAGTCAACCAAAAATCAAAGCGCACAAGAAACATCAGTCCCCGTGCAATAATAGAGTTAAGGCATGCCCCGTGGTAAAGTGCCGCAGCATGCCTGGATGTTGTGCCATACCATTACCTTGCCCACCGAGAAAATGCTGCTCAGTAGCCCCATGTAAGCCGCCCAAGTGCTGCAGAAGTAATTGTTCATCCTGCTGCGATTCCTAAATCCGAAAAAAGAAATAATTCAGTATTAGCATTAGATATGGTTGTTAATACAATGCTATAAATTGTTTTGTATTTTTATTTACGGAAGGTAAGTAACATAGCAGCTCGACAAGACAAAGTATTTGTTATTTAAAGTGCGCCTTTGTTTATTTTAATGAAAATCATACGTCGATAAATTGAGAATAAATAAGATTCGTACAAAATAAAAGCTTTTAATAAGGCACTTTTACTAATGACTTAAAAGAAATGGCGTAATTAGAATAATGGGATATAAATTCTAAAAATAGGGGGACTATTTCGACCTTTCAGGATTTACATTAAAATCAATTTGTATTTTATTTCTACAATAACACATCCTACGCAGTTTAAAAGCATTTACAATATTTATTCGTATAACATTTTCTCATACAATTAGTTGTTTTATTATTCGCCTAAGTCTATCTATGAAAAATTATCACACACGCATCGAATAGAGCTGCGATGCTTTTAGCGGCGTACCAAGATTACTTTATAGACATCTGTTATCTATGAGAAAATAGATAATAACTATTTATTAATACATACACTGCTGTCTGCTGTCTAAGGTGCTGTAGACTCTTTTCAAAATGTCACTGCTGAATCAAAATTGGGAGTAATAAAATTTGACATGCATTAATAGCTATAATTATTAATTTCGGCCCTTAAAATTTATACAATGGCAGCCAAATTAGATTCGAAGGGAACTCAAGTACAAGGTAAAGTTAAGGAAAATGCGGGGAAAATAAAGGGGCCATGTCCTCTGTTGTGTAATATGATACCAACTAATGTACCGGGACCCGGAGCAGCACAAGCAGTACTTCATCCGAAGAAAGACGTGTTTGTTCTTAAAGTAGGTACAACATATTGTTTATATAAAAAAAGAGTCGATACAAATTCTGTAGGTTTGGGCGTGGCGTTTCTGTATTTGTTGGTGATAATTTGTTTTCTTTATTACTGGGCAAGTAGCCTACCCAACAAGACAAACACAAACAAACAAGACAGTGCTTTTTGGGCTTAAAGAGGTAGTGATTTTTCTTTGCCGAATTAGCGAGTCTTAAAAATATTAAACCGGCTTTAAGTATTTGTCTAAAAATGAAAATAAATAATAATATTTATTATTAAAGACCTAAGTTTCATGTTAAACATGAAAGCTAGAAATTCGTGAACTCATATCTGAAAAACTACTAAACCAATTTTGGTCGAAGAGAGTCAAAACCATATCGTTTCTACCGAAAAACTTGTACAAACATACATATACTAAATAAATAAAGAAGGTGTTTGAAAGGTTAAATAGTTGTTCAAGTATTATATAATTCCGACAATATTACATACATCGTCAAACTAAGTACCTCCTTTAGAAACAATTAAACTTTTATCTTTACAATATTTAAGCCTTATTTTACGATTAAAAATTTAATAAAACCATTAGCGTCAAAGTTTCAAAATCATTCAAGTATGCATTGACAACATTTGCGTACATTATAACCCCTGTTGAGTCAGAGAGGACAGATTTGCATATAACATACGTAGATTGAAGTTAAATATTCTGCTACATATTTCAATAATACAGGTAGCAAAAATTGGGCCGAATGGAGATCGTCGTTGCAAAATGGAACTGGAGTTGGTGACACCAAAGGGGCCTGAAAAGAAGGCACCAGGGCGGATCGATACCAGAGAGACCCAATGTGATCCTGAACCGTCCCCGTGCTGTTGTGCAAAGGCCAAGAAAAAGAAAAAATAATGCAATATTGTTTTGATAAAGTAAATAAAATAGCTTTTCAGTTCGCATTATAATTATTTCAATCATTTCTTAAAATCAATTTGTATCTTCAATAACACCCACGGTTTATAAAGACCCTGGAGTCGCTTCATTAAGTTCCATTTGTATAGAAATGTTTTTAGATTTGAAGTCGTCGTCAATATTACCTATTTTGTAAGAGCTCCAGTGGGTAGATCCACTCCAACGCAATTTTGCCATAATGGATGCTTTTCAGCTGAAATTCTAAATATATTTTTATTTTTAATTTGCCGAAGACCTTCAGTTCTTATTTCTTTGATTAGAAATGTAACGGAAAATTTTATCATTCTTAAAATTCAGCTTACCGACTTTACGGTTTTTATTGCGCCATATTACATAATATAAGTTACGATGTCTTTTTGCAATATACTCCTATATTGCGAATACTCATATCAATTCTGTGGTTTGACAATGTGGATACAAACAAATTAGCATGTTTTTCATACAAATATGTATATATTTGTATATGTATGCTAATATGTATGTTCACCAATTTCTTTAATACATGATATAAGAGATAGAACAAAATGTAATACATAATAATTAATAATATAAGACGCTGGCCTAAGTCACGTAGATCACTGTAACTTTTAATAATGACAGCGAAACTCTGGTCATTTTTGTATGCAACTTCAGTGTAGGTATAAATAACCTTTAATTATTTATTTGAAAAAAGATGTTATGACCTAACATTGACTAATAATCTCTAATGAGGGCAAGCATATTTTGTGATGCCGCGTGAGCCTAAAGTGAACCAAAAGTCTGGCAATAATTATGTCTATGGTTCATATCACTTCCATCCTCTTTTCTCATTCTTCACATGTTTGTCTATGCAAAAACACAAGTCAAAGAAGTATCATGGCGTCATTGCATCGAAATTAAAAGTTACTTAATATTTAATCCACTTAAATTCTAATCATGGGCAAATCTGGTGGGCCTACGACACGTAAACCGTATGAGGAGATCGGCGCTATCTTTAACGGAAATGAGGTAATGTATCGTACCTTTCCAATCGAGTATAGGTCCTACCTTTAAAAGACACACGATTGTGTCTGCTACATGCTTATATTTTATGACGCCTCTTAGAAAATAAACTACAAACAACAAATGTATGAAACAAAGAAATGTGTTTGTCACATTGCTCTATCTGTAAAGGAAAGTACACAGGTAATTCTTTAAAAAATACATACAAATCGTAATTGGTACATTAAATCGTATGTTCTATAGAAAAAACAAACCTACTAAATAACCATAAAAAAAAAATTTTATTGATTTTTTTATAAAGGTTAAAATTCGTGTCCCGAAAAGTACTTCAAAACCTCCGAAACTGACTGCGTCCCAGCTGAAGTTGCAAAACCAATGCACCTGTGAAGATAATGAGTCTGTCTGTTCTGAATCCTGTGGTCTTCCAGGTGAAGGAGGCGCTGGAGCAAACAGGCTTAACTTTCAGGTAGTTTTAATGCTCTCAAGTATATTTTTAACTAACCAGCCTAAAATTTAAAACAAACTCAACGCGCTTGTGTATCACTCTCAATCTTATTACCTCTGGTATACATCTTGCAGGTTTTGCTATAGAAAATATTGAATTCGATATCAATACAATAGGTATCTGATGATTGAACTCACATTCAAAAAATGCCCGATACTACGATAAGTATAATAATAATCAACGGCGCTTCAACCTTTTTTGAATCAAGCCTTAGATAGATCTTTATCATTATATGTATTGTGATTATGCTTATACATCATATATTTATGTAAAAGAATTCCAATTCACCATGTAGTCTTTTTGCAATCTCACGACTTTAGTTCGTGGAAAACTCCGATACTTGATATATGATGGTTTAACATTGCATGGTGTACTATGATCAATATAAATAAGTACCGCTGTATTATTGCAGTTAACATAAAATAGTAGCTTTAGGTAATACTACTGTATTTAAATAATGCTATTTACTTCAGCAAAATATTAATGAAAACATATTTTTGTAAATGTCAATATATCAGTGGTTGTCTGGAAGAAATCGCTCTAAAGCGATAAGGCCGCCAGTTGCTTGTTATTAAATAATGTTTAATATTTTCCTTTTATGTAATGCAACGAAGTGTTAATAAATAAATAAAATAAATAAATATATCAACTGCACCTGTAATAAAAATATGAATGTTTCCTATACAAGTATTTAATATACAAAAGACAGTATAGTTCACTAATAGGCACTTATTACATTTTCAATAAAAATCCAGGTTTTATGAGAAGTTCGTAGAAAACAATCTTATATTGTAAACTGTATAGATACGAGATAATAAATTCAACTGAATTATTGAAAACGAACGATTTCAATAAAAATCTTTAGAGAAGTGGTCTGAAACTTTGCCACAGAAGAATGGGCAACTGCCGTCGCGTGGATTTATGGAAAGTACGAAATTTTAATTATCGCTAGTAAAACAGCGAGGAACAGCTGATCAACATGTATAGTAGAAATATACATGCTTCTGCCGTTAACTTATGTCAGCTGTTTTAAGATTATGGGAGGAGACGAGATCTATCTTCTATTGGAACTCGCGCGGACTAGATTCTGATATATTTCACTTCGTTACAGATACCTGATGATATATGTGAAGCAATGACCAAACGTACTGCCTTAAACTCTGAAGTAGTGTACAGTAAGGCTGAGGCGCGTGAAAATCTCTGTAACGTATGTAATGTCACGCCTCAAGATGCTCCAAAAGGCGTCCAGGCACAAAAAGTTCTTCACCCAGACAAGGATGTGTTTATCTTAAAAATTGGCAAGCAGACTGATGAACCGAACCGCACGGGAAATATTGAGGTACACACGTAATCAACTAAATTTTTACCATAATAAATTGAAAATTAATTTCATAGTAAAAATTTGTCCAACATTTCTGTGTTATGTGTACACATATGTGTACGCATATATATATATACTGTACACACTATATATATATGCGATAAACTACTAGCTAGCTTTCAAAATCCTTCAGTAATAGACACTTCCTTCCACCTTCCACTTCCAGCCATCTTTTAAACTTGACCTTCAAGCAGACGTGATCACAATATTGTTTAAATAATGGTTTATCAATAGGTCGAATTGGTTACACCACGCGCTCCCGCCAAAGCGAAGCCGGCCGCCCATTCTTGCAAAGAGATTCAATGTGAGGACCAAGATCTACCCTGTTGTGGTCCATGCAGGACCTGCAAAGGTGTGGTGCCCAAGAAGAGGAAGGGCAGGCGTCCTAAATGTTGCTTTTAATTACAAAGATACACTGTATACATATTAAAACGTTATTAAAATTATGAGTCCAGATGTATTTTAATCGTATCTCTAAAGGAAGACACTCTGGAACCACCCACGTTTAGGTTATTTATGTTGAATCGATTCGAATAATTTGTATCGGACTCAAAGAACCCGAAGGTTATTAGAAAATCCTATTTTTGTGAATTTTCAAGCTCCGCAGTCTGTTGCCCGATTCTATTGATCGAGGAGTAGACGATTCGTACTTCGTCTAGACAGAATTTTGTAATTTGAATGATACTTTTCAAAATAATTACTGAAATGCCTCATAAATTCTATCGCGTTGTGGGTAAATAATATGTTTTGGATGAAAGATTTGTGTATGTAAATAAATTAATATGATAAGGTACACTTTTTATAGTGTTGCGATATATCAAATTACATTACATATTAAGTCCATGGATTACTTTTTTTTTTTGAAGTGAAAACTTTTTAGCGGCGTTGTACACTTTTTTGGAAGGGGTAAAAAATGTTAAACTCGCCTCAGGACACGGACCTGATCGAAAATTCGTAAGACGGATGAATAGTAGACAGCTGCCGTGGCGTATTCTATGTAATAGAAATTGTCATGTTTGTATATGATAGCGCAATAAAATAATGTATTCTCCCACATAAATGATAGTGGTTTCATACTGATAATTAAAGCAATTCGTATAAAATTATTCATAGAAATCTATCAAATTACTGAATTTAATATTTACACGCATTATTTTGAAGGTTCGTTCGAATTTATAGCGGAATAATTACATGTTGTTTTCATGTTTATATAAATTAACGTTACTGACATACGCTTCACTGGTTACATACAGGACTTAATAAACAGGAATAATTAATATTTGATGGAATAAAATCTTACGCATAGAGTGCGTCAAGTGAGTATAGCCGTTATATTTTGGGTTCGTAAGTATTCGAAATCACGCTCATTTTTGACAAATTGAACAATTAAGCTAGCTCGCTATAAGACTGAAAAAAACTATTTCTGTACATGCTTTAAATTAGAGAACGTAATAAGAAGGTGGCTTAGTTTAACTGATCTTATAGAACGGATGAATGAGAAGCGGTTAACAGGTTGATCCAGGCGATTGTAGATTGTGAAATCGGGTTGGGTAGGCATCGTCGTTCATACCTTTACCAAATCCAGGAGGTACTAGAGAAGGGACACGTTAAAAGTACCCATAACCGACGAGCCATTGGTACATGGCTATGTCTTTGCTATACATTTACATGAATTTTATATTCAGAAGGGCTAATAAAAATCATAAGTGACCCTCAAACAGGCAACAGACTGTGGAACAAAGGGATTTACAATATTATGTTGCAACAGTCAGCCTTCAGGGACACGCCTAGCAGCTGCAACGTGTGCTTCGTGTGATTTTTTTTTAAATTTTAATACTAGAAGTCATGGGAGTGCCTTGTGGCCCTAGGCGAGCCTTAATCTACCTGTTTTGGAACATTTTGAAATTACCCTCAAAAAAAATACACTGGCACACCAGTATAGAGCACCTCTTGTTGTACCTGGACGATATCTTGTTCTTTAATCTTTGTTCTAGCGTTCAGAACCAGCCTTGACGGCTGGATATTCATTTTATATTATTTATTAGATATAGTATCGCAGATGTGTTTGTAGATATGTGTTCTATAAACATTAAATATCTTTTCACAACTTGTGTTCAATTACAGACCTTTGTCGCTAAGAATAAATTTAAAGCATAGCATAGCCTAAGCCTAGGAATGATGTATTGAATGATGAAATTTTTTTTATTGATTGAAGGATGAAACAAATAACTAATTCTTGTGTCACGGTGTATGTTATTAAACTCCTCTGAAATGGCGCCATCGATTTTCGTGAAATTTTGTGTGTAAATATCGGTTAAGTCTGCGAAACTAAATTTTGTTGACAAAGCTGTTTTTCTAGGCATATCAATAAATAGTAAACTCCTGTGGGGCCCACACATAGAGACTTTTTCGAATAGGGTGATCTCTGCAGCATATGTAGTAAAGAAAATCCGACTATTTACTGATAAAGACACGGCTAGAATTGTGTATCATAGCTACTTTCACAGCGTTATGTCGTACGGTATTATTCTAATGCGGGGTGCTGCTGCAGAGGTTCAACCCATATTTCTGCTGCGACTGTATCTTGTGTGATCCATATTTGTCATTACTGTGACCTGTTCGGGGTATTTGTTGTGGTTCTCCTGTGGAATAAGTTTAACTAATATAATATGGTCTATATTTTCTTGAAGCCTTGTTGTATGTACAAAAAGTATAAACGATTTTAAACCGATTGGTGACTTTCACCAGTTTAATACGTACACATACATAATAAATATAACTAATTTAAGTTTACGACCAGCCAGGCTCCAGGCGATAAACCACTCCTTATATGGAAATTGTATTCGTTTTTACAACAAACTCCCAAGCGAAATTAGAGAATTATAACTAAATAAATTCAAAGCCCTCCTTAAAAGTAAATTAATCAATATAGCTTTCATAAATTTGACGAATACATAAATGATCCTAATCTTTGGGATTCATTTGCTCCAGTGCAATTCGTTTCTAAGACTCAAAACTTAGCGATTAAAAAGAGTGGCGGAAAGTTTCTTCCAGGTTCTTCTTGCCCGCTCTACGCCTTCGACTTGCGAACTGGTAGTAAATGTAAATTTACAATTAATTAATTTTTTTTGACGTTCACAAGTATACTTTTTTATCTATATGAATAAAGATATTATGAATTTGAATCGGATTTTTTTTTCAGCCCTCCTACATGTTAAAATCTAAATTTTTACTTGTATTTTTAGACACATTTTTTGTTTTTAATTTTTGTATGATAACGCAGACTTGAAGTGTAATGTTTATATATAGAAAAATTCACAGAAAAAAAATTAAAGAGCTTGGATTCCGGAAAAACGAACAGTCTCTGGGTAGCATATCAAAATGTTCCATGATGGTATGAACTAAAAAGGGAAAATCACATGGAGAAACGAAGTTCGCTGGGGCAGCTAGTTTTCTCTATAATATTTGTGTAGAAAAGTTATTTAAGAGTTTGTAAAGTGCCATCTATGAATTGTGTATCAAAGACGGCTCTGTTCAATTACCTCATTGATAAGTCAGACTAGCATATGCTTAGAAATACCACAAGGTGGCGCTAACGGCACTTATGTCTGACAAACTCCGGAGCTATGAGATATTTAAACTAAGAAACATTAATGTACCAACAGAGTGGAGGTAATTTAAAACTTCTATAAGAATTTCATTCTTTCTAGTTTACGTTTCCTAATAGTAAATAACAGGCATATACAACCATTTCTTAGTAGATAAGAAAAAAATCTTTACTTATACACTCAGAATTATTTAGTTAAATAATTCTTAGTGATGAAAGTGTTAAACCGGACAACGGCGTTTTACGGTTTTAGTAGGTACTCAAATCGAGCTTCTCTATAAGATATAGGTACATATTATATATAAGAAAGGCTCGATTTGGATTCGACTCTAGACGCAACAATATTTGGATAACAAATGGAATAAGTAGGTACATTGCAAATATATATTGCAATAAAAACATTGCTAATGAAAACTTATTTAAATTTCAATTTTAGAACTATTTGGTTTATCATTTGTATTTGAGAATTTTGAATGACTTTCACTGTCGGCTTACTCAACAATAAAGCTATGATAGTCTGCAATTAGCATTTCTTAATGAAGCCCCATCTCGTGACACTATTTACAATTGGTTTAAAAAGTTTAAGTGTGAACGCAACAATCGCAATCATGATCCGCGTGAGGGGCGTCCTTTAACAATGTCTACTGAAATAACATCACTGCTTTGCGACGCATGATAGAGGAAGATAAGAGTGTGACCTATCATCAGATACGGGAAAGCCTAGGCATTGGTATGGTTCAAGTTTAAAAAATATTACAAGGACTTTTACGCCTGAGGATGCTTTATACCAGATGGATTCCCCATACTTTAACCGATGACTAGAAACACCTTCGCATGGACTGGGTGTCGCGAGATTTTTGATAAATTCAACGGCTGTGTGTAACACAAATGCTTTATTTGACATCGTCACAGGCGATGAAAGTTGGTTATATTGCTACGAACTCGAAACCAAAAGGCCATCAGACAATGTGTAGAGAGGAACATAAATTACTTCGACTACTATAGTTACTTGTAAAACGCAAGTAAAAACTTTAACGTAGACTTGACTTTTTTCTAATAAATTATTACTGAAATGGGTTAAATCGATTAGGCGGAGGCAGCTGCCCCCTCTGCACCCCCGCACATTATCGGAAAACTCGGCATAGTAGTCAATACCTTAGCAAAAACAATTATGAAATACATATATCGTAGTCACCATAAGCCGTAATAAATAAAATTATTTAAATCCTTCGATTGCCAGATAATCAATATTTACACAATGATTATAGTAAGCACAATAAGTGGGGTTTTAGCCAATTTAGGATGATACAGTAATATTACATCCAAATGCCAATGTTAACGGCATGACGATAGTACGCAATGACTTGCATTAAAATTGGCAACAGGTTTTATTATAGCTGGAAAAGATTCTTCAAGACGCTTAATTTTTTATTGTTACCAAGAACTTTAATCAAGATATTTAATTATCAAGAATTTTTGCTCATACAGTCCTTCCACAGGTTCCTTTTTGTTTAAAGAGGTTTATACCATTATGTTTGGGAAACTAATATTTCTTATGTAAATAATGAAAACAGTATTTAAGAGTTACTGATATGAATAGGTATCCTATTTGTTCGTTCAGGTGTCTGGGGACCCTTGAATTGTTGTACTGTTCATATTGGGGAGGTCAGTTGCCAATAGTTGCCAAACTTGACCAACAGATTGGCGAGCGCAGTTTGTATTGAAGTTAAATGGGAAAAAACGCTGCTACCTAATTTATAATCCCCTAGTCCTTTAGTATCCCAATGGAAGGTAAAAATACCGCCCTTTTAAATAGTAATAAATATCTTTAGATACAACATTATTAATCTATAATATTAGTATTTATAAGAGGACCAAATAGATTTTTTTTGCCACAGTCATCACGCAGATTAAGATATGCAAAAGTAGGTCTATCTGTATCTCGTTAAATACATGCATTTTTTAATAAACAGCCAAATATTTTCCTTGAAACAGATTTATTTAAGATGTGCCTGGCGCTTCGTTTGCACCGGAAAACGTACCCGTGTTTAATAAGAAGAATTGTCTTAGTGTTATAAAAATTGAATAATATTAATGGCGATATTATATAAATGTGGATTGGGTAAAATTGGATTGTGTCAATGCGATTACTTCGCACAATTCATAATATTATGAAATCTTAAAAAATCAATAGCCACCGTTTTTCATAACTGGATAAAACTGTATAATTTATTGTGAGGATCACTAATAAAGTAGTGATTTTATTTATTCACCATAGGTTCGATTTCCAGGGAAAAAAGTACATCCAGTTGGACGCGGAATGTAGGGCACATTCTTACACAGTCACTAGCGTTACAAAATGTTGAATGAAAGAGTCACAGAAATATGTCCGCCTGTCATTTCCTTTAGGTCGATAATGGTTTTCAAGTATTAATTCTATTTGACATCCATGCTAAGTACAACAATTTTAATACTATTAATATATAAAAAAATCCGTGTATATTCAATAAGTAGTAGCATTAGTCGTTCAGTATTTTTACACCCCAAATTTCACCTCTTCCCGAGTAAGGTTTCTTTCACCACGACTGACAACAAGTTACCAAATTACCAAAGAAACGTTTGTCGCGTCAGCCAGTTACATTATAAAATCTAAAGGTAGTGTATCGTTTGGAATTTGATACCCTCGAGGCGTGGTTATGTAATGTCTGAAGTTCGCTTCGCACGGCGGCTCGTCTCTATTGAGACATCCCAGAAGATATTCCAGTACAGGTATTGAGACTCAAGCGCACTATCTCTTCCATGGCTCTCATAGAATGGATCACATATCTCACACGACTGGAGTTTGCAGGAGCTTTGAACCAGGACGATACGAACATAATATTTTAAACTATAAAAGTTATTCTGAATAGGAGCTTAGTTATTTAGTTATATTACAAGCGTTAGGCACCAAATGACGAACCGCTTCGCTTGTTCAATAAAGACAAATAATAGAAAAATAATCAAATAGTTCCACTAAAATTGGTTTACAAACAATTGATATTTTCTTAGTGAAATCGCATTTACGAGTTTATTTTCAGCCAATTTATCGCAAATCTCAATGGTTACTGAAGTAATGACGCAACATTTTGCCTGGCATCATCATTGAAATTCGCTACTTCAGATCGAACATAAAGCACTCTATTTGTAACCAAAAAAAATCACACCTGTAACTTAATTGAAGATTTTTATTAAATTTTTATTTTTCCTAAGTATAATTTCCCAACCATTTTTACCACGTACATACCAATTTACAATTGTACCATGAACACGAACTGAAATACATGGTAGAGTGGAACAACTTAGCGATCTCTTCCAGGCAAACTATAACTATATAAAAAATATTATTTCGCTGTTTTATTTTGCGTCCTTGCTCATCCAGCTTAAAAACCATTTATTGTTTTTTTATAGTAATTAAACGATTTAAAAAAAACAACATTACTTTACTGGATACAAACTAGCACAACCAAAGGTCATAATTTTACGTATTACTTACTGACAACGTGATTAAGAAAGCAAATATAGAAATCGGATGCCTAAGGCAAGGTTGTAGCACCACAATTGTCATTTGTAGTCGTAATACAATATGCAGGTGAAAGATGACGTTTGACAAGTATCTTCACTACACTTGTTCTCTTGTTTGTTCAGCCATTAGCAAAGTATAAACTATATAACCCATCACCTAATTAAGACAAACAGTTCCTGTTGATACAAATTACATGAACCTGTTTCCTCAGATCCTTTAGAATTTTAGGATCTAAACCTACTCGAAAACCGATTAACGGAAATAGGTTTCTAGGACAGTTAATAAAGACAAGAGAACGCTAAATTATCCACGATCAGTGAGCTTGATATGGGATATTAATAGTCGGTGAATTAACTACAGGTTAATTAAAACATTAATAGTGTATATTTGACAAGAATACTAAAACACAGAGATTTTATGAAGGCTAGTCAAATTATATAAACTTATGACTATAAGATTAGGTACTATTCGAAAAGATATTTGACCTGCAGTACTTTAAGCTTGAAATTACTACCTAGTTTTTCTCGGTACATATAGAAAGAAACATTACATTGTATGGGCAAGCCAAAGTCGATTAATGGACGATTTAGGGAGTTGGTATTCGTGACATTGAAGTTTAAACTGTGATCTTCAGCTATGTATGATGTGAGAGAACCAGAGAAAAATGTGTTTTGGTAAAAGGAAGATCATGCTACGTTACGTTAGACAGTTATGTACATGATATTGATGACCATGACTATGATTGCTAATAATACTCAAATATATAAAACAACGTAACATCGATGAACTTAAAGGATAACCGTAATAATCAATAATAATACAAAATAACCTATCAAACACTTCATTAATTTAAGACTTTTTACTATCGTTTACTTAATTAGAAAACAAGGAATCTTATAAGTACAATACAAATCTAAAGAAATAAAGTGTCATTTGATATTTCATATTATAATGAATGTAAGGATCCCTAATCGTTTTGTTAATAACAATATTATACAGTATTCACGAAAATCTAAACCTTCATAGTAATATTAAATTAAATATAAATAGAAAATTACAACACATTTAAAAAGTTTGCTTTCTATGGCAGTGCACCTTTAACGTTATTCGTTAGGCAAAACCAGGTCAGGAGTAATTGGTCACTGCACCAGCTGCAGTTGTTGAAAATATTAATAACAAAATATATATTCGCAAAGGTTAGGTAAATCAGAAAATATAGAGACTATCTATTTTTATATGCCCTAGTAAACACTGTGCCAACAAAGACAAAGGTATAATATATATTATTTTTATTATATTTTTGAATGTGTAATTTATATAATTAAAATTAAGACACATCACTATACTGTTACTGGACTATGTTTTGCTTTGTTCGCAAGCAGAGGTGTTTCTATTGCACCTCTTATCGCATTGCATATCTTACTCGAGAATAATAAATTGTTACAAACGTAAGAATCCTCAAAATCGGTTATTTTAAAGATTCTTCCTACACCAATGACCCATCTTAAAAATGTAAAATGTACAAACATTCGTTTAAATTTTGTTAGTAAATACCCCATATATAAATAAGTCTATTAGAAATTCAGCGTCAGTATGACGCCGTGTTTTTCTAATTAGCGCCTGCGCACTATATCCCCAAAAGTTCCACGTGGCGTTTTGCAAAATCTAGGGATGGTTTACGGGATATATCGCGCCTGGCAACTTTTAACGTGCCATAGGCCCGCATTGCTCCCGGGCCGAGTTGAGAATCTCTGCCATTAAACCTACGCATTTTATGACGCAAGAATTGGTTCGTCTTACTCAAAGACTGTTGGTGTTACTCGAGTGTTTCCCTTGCGTATCGCGTCCATACGCGTCCAACTCATACTGTACAAGTGTACACTGTACAACTACAACAATCGTTCAATGCTCATTCCGCTTTTAACCAAGGAGCGTGTAGGTCGCGTGTATCTTGCTATAAATATAAACACGTGTCTCAGTGAATTGTTCGTACTATAACCTAAAATTCGTATAGTGATTTACGCAGAATCTGAATCGATTCAGAAGAAAGAGGTAAGTTTTTTTTATAATTGATTAAAGTTTTAATTGCTGTACCCGGTGTTATAGTTTCACGCGGGTTTTTGCCTATTCTCCCTACATATGGCTCATATCGCGTGTGTGGAAGTAAATGTCAATTATCTTGATTTTGTTAGAACTAACAGTGAATATTGTCTACTGTTTGATACTTTTTACCACAGTTTTTCAGATAAGGGTATCTATATCTACCGTCAGTTTCATTACCGTTTCTTATTGATTCAATTTTGACCTACTTTCAGGAAAATACTACATATATTTTAAACGATGTTAAGTCGTAAGTCGAATCGAGTATATGTAAAGAAAAAAGATCTAAAAAAATATAAACTAATTCACTAATAATAAGTATAATATCTTGACACTATTAATTCATCATTGATTTTTTCATGCTTCGTGTCACATTTATATCTTCCTATTATGTAATCAAATGTTATATACTTAATCTCCACGAGTTACACTGTCCTATTTAATATGGAGATTATATTAGAATAACAATTAGCGATGTCTGCCATGGACTAGACTGATTTTAATTTCCGTGTATGTAATCATTTTGTGCGTACAGAAAATCAAATATGAATATTAATAAATATTAACTACATATTTCTTATTGAGCTGCGGAAATATTGTAAGTAATTACATTTTTTTACATAGATACTCCCTTAGTAAGGCTAAGCTCGCATAGGTTACTTTTGTCGCCGTTTCTTTAAAGTTTTCGTCAGTGTCACGTCATGATTTTAAAATGGTGTGCGCTGAATAAAAGTGACCAGTGGCAATTTTTTAAAATATCGAAGATCATTTGCTGATATGGATTTCGAAGAGATGGTCGTTGTCAGGGCGATGGGACCTTATCTAAATCCAAGTAGAAAGTAGGAAGAAAGTATAAATAAAATTTTTAATAAACCATACATTGTGATAGAATTCCTTCCTTTCACCTTTAAACACATACATTATTAAAATACTGAAGCCTTTCTATTTAAAACCTATCTGGCTTCATCCGTATTTTGTACAAGATACGTTAAACTCTTGCTAAATAAGTCATTATAAATATATATATCTTATATCTTGATGTATAGATATACTTATGATAAACTACCTAAATGCGTGGATATGGGTATCCTAAAAACCACTGAACTGATGAAAATGAAAACTGGACCGTTTCCTATGTTGTAATATTTCTGACGTTTAGTTTCCGAGAATTTTATGAACTAACATATATACTTAAGAGAAACAGACGTGCTTGGAAGGCTAAATAGATCACACACTGAAACGTTATTAAATTCTAATAATTCATCATTGTTTAAAGAGATCTAGGCCCTAGGTTTCTCTTATCCAGGTTAACAGTCAGTAGGTATTGTGTTACTCGCAACGAGCCGTGGAAATGTATAAAGGTCGTTCATTAAAATTAACGATGTGACGAATTTCAACTTATGATAGCCATAATTAATACTTCGACTTCGTATGCATTTTGAAGTAGTCCTTACAATATCCGGCGCTGGTATGATAACTAACTACAAAACCTTAACAGTGAAGTTGAGGACAATAGCTTCCGCCATTGAGTTACAGAAAGAAATAATATGTCGGAATCGGTAAAGGCCCAGGTTGACGAGATGATGATCGTCATGATCCCATGGATCTGGCCATGAAAAAAGCTTCATTCCTATTCGTTGTTGTATAACGTTATATATAATAAATGCATTGTTTAACATAAAAGTATTATTTTACGAAATCGTAAACTAAATAACTCGAAAACTCGACAAAACAAACACTTTAGATTTATAATATAACAGTATGTATAATATAGAATATGGAATGTCCTAAATCGATATATATTATTTATGAAGTCTAGAATGAATTTGTGCTGTAGTTAGATAAAGTAATTAATTGACGGATATTCTATCTGTATTTTATCTATTCAATTAAAAATATTGGGGTTATTTGTAAAAGGATTCCCGTTAGAAGGAAAAAGTGTACTATTTTTAAGTTACGATTTTTTTCGGTTAACCATCAAAAAATTATTTATGTGGTATTTAATTAATATTAATTTAAGCTCCATTTTTTTCTAGCTGATATTTTATATTGATAACTGTTTTTAAACCATGGCTTTCCTTTAATTTTTTTTACTCTCATGTTGAATTAATATTGTAGAGATCTTCGTCTCAGAAAGCTAATTTGCTCTGCACTCATAGTAACATAAAATTGGGATGTAACCAAAAATGTCATGTTCAAAATTATGTCAGATAGACGTCCACGACGTTCCACGTCTCAATTTCTTTAGTAAGAAGTAGGTGATACAAATTTGTTCTGATATTCAACAGCTAAAAAAACTTTAAGCGAAAGGACAATGACTAGTTTTATCCAATATAATTATATAAGTTGTATTTTAGTTATCTGAATAGATTTAATTTTACTAAACCAAAGTCAGTTACGAAATTAAATGCAAGTTATATGACCTTATTTACTTACCTTTACCTTTTACTCAGGTAAAGTTTAGGTTCAAGACTTAGACGCAGGAAGCGTTACTTCCGTTTGTCAAAAAAGTATTGATTTTGATGTGAGAAGTCAGAAAGAGCGCTGTTTTGAGTTTTGTAACCTGACATACATATATATTTTTGGTAATAATTAGAACCGCAACCAAAATGTAAGCAAACACAAAGATTAAGTCTTTAAGCCAAAATGAGCCCTTTAGTTATAAATGTAATATGTCCAAAAGGTCGACTACACATAGATTAAAGAACCCTTAAATATGCCACTTAGTTTTTTGTTAGCGTAGTCCACTACCCCTGGTTTTATGTTAGCTATAAGCTTATGTTTTAAACAATTAAAGCCAGTTGACCTTCAAACAAAATATATTACTTAACATCCATACAACAACCGCCACCGAACTTATCTCTCGACTCTAATTTAATTCTTAATTTATTATTTTAAACTCGCTGCGCATGTATTGCCCATGACTACAAAGGAGCCAAGGAGTAGTCTCGTCTCGGCCCTTCCGGCTTGCGGTCAAGCCCCTCCGGGTAAGACCACGGTTATCCCGAGGGAGGCGATGCGACCAGCGGACTAAGCGTATATCTATGTAGGAACCTTTAATGCTTTAATGTTTAAAGATCGTTGAGATAGATGGAGGTGTTACAATGACTTTGGACTACCTCAAACACTGATTTTGTATAATCCGTATAACTCGATTTTCCGAGCAATATTACAATATATTAGGAATACAATTATCAGTCGTGAACTTATAAAACTCAGATGTATAGGGTTGATGAACTTAATTTGAAACGCTACGAGTTTGTATCACAGCCTTGAACGCTTGACCCACTTTAGCTTGGTTTTTTTTAGCGCGTGTTCCTACCTATTAGGTAGAGTATTTATTTTAGTTGTGTTCGCGGTAATTGATAACGTCATTGTGGCAATTTAAATATTTATAATGTTAAATTGATTATAATATTAAATTGTTATCTGTCTGTCATGAGTCCCGCTAACCGCGATTGCTAAAACGTAATGTAGTAAGTTCGTGTGAAAGATGATTTTTATTATGTGTACAGTAGTACACTTAAGACAGGGGAGAGTCAAGGAAGATTAAGCGTTACTAACACGGTCTTCAGAAGTGAGACTGAAAGGAAAAGAACTATAAAAATACAACTCATGATAATCAGTATGGAAAAAGATAGCGTTTGTTAAACAAAAGTGCAAAACATTACCTTAATTTTATTTTTTATTTTATTAACTACATATAAAAATGGTCTGAAACGCTTGCCAAGAGTATTTTATTTTAGAAATGTGTCTAAAATAATAGCTTTGTTCTTTTGGATTAAGAATTTCTAGAATGCATGCTAAGCAAGAGCTCAGGTAAACTTAACAAAACTAACCTAAGTTAAAGTAGTCACACCTTAAATTAGAAAATCATAAGTTTTTTTATATTGTAACCCCCAAATCATTAATTACACATTTATCGAATAAATTCAACAAACATTCCCTAAAAAAACAAATATAATGCGGAATATATTAAATAAATTATGCGCATATAATCAAAATACGGTAGTAAACAATAGTTGTTTGATCTTTTTACTGGGTCGTTGATATCATTAGTGGTTAAATATTTACGTTATGTAATTAGTTGTAGAAATTGATTGGACCTTTTGAGGAAGTTTACGGAGGGTAATCAGTATAACGTTTCAAATTACGTATAGCAAGAAGTCACAACTGCAAGACAAGGTGTCTGCATGTAATGATCATGATTAGTGTAACTTTCTTCGAAAATTCCACAGTCAAATTCAGAGCCTACTACAGAGGCAAATCCTTATTCGAAAAAAGACCACGAGAGTGAGAATGCAAACAAAACGACGACGCGTTAAAAGGCGTCGCCAGAGTTTAAGCGAGGAAGAGAGCTAGTATAAGTGATCCCCATAATTCACACTCACCATGACCCCTGAAACTTGGATTAATATCAATAATAACAGCACATTGTCTTAGATTAATATGACTTTTGTAGAATTTCAAAAAAATCTGCATTGAATTGAAAAAATTAACAGTTATAAATTTTCAAGTTCCATTTGTTGCTTTGACGTCGTAGATTACATTTATTACATAAAAGCGGAACGAATTTAAACAGCGTGAGTCGTATTACAAAAGAAGGTATTGGTTCTATTAATATTGAAGATAATACATATTTAAGAATATTTAACCAGTTTAATTTATAATAAGAACTTTGTAATGGGAATCAATTCAAAGTAATTATCTCAATTATAACACGTTTCTGTATTGTTATTTGGAAAAACATTTCCATAATATTTAAAAAAATTCATGCTAAATGCATTATTTAGTCCTCTAGTAATCTTAAAAGACAATAATAATAGGATAAATGACGTCCATGGATATATTATATATGTATATATGTATATCCATAGATAAATATATATCCATGGACACCTCAAAATATGAATAACTGTTACCTGACTCCTAGTAGACGAAATCATATTAGCTGTTTAAACACAGGCTACATGCATGGGTGGTTAATTATTATCAATTAAATCAATTAAAACAGCAATATCTGATATACATTTTCCTGTAACCTATTTTATTGCGTAGGTATATTTAATGAGTTTAGAGTCAATCGTATATTTTATACAGGTGACATTTGCTGATGTAATAAAAAAATCAGAAATAATCGCTATCAATATATGATGTCATATCGGTGTTAACACAGGCGGACTTTAAGCCACAAAAAGCCTTTAAAAATATTCTTCGAGTTTGTTTCAGTGACATAAAAGTGAAGGCAAAATTTTAATAACTATGAACCTAAAAACAGTATCACCGAACGGATATATATCTTCTTTGAGTAAAACATTGGATTTAACATAGAAGTCTTACTGCATACATACGATGTCTCGAATTTGTTTCTTAGTAAATCTGTAACACATTTATATCTTAAACATTCCACTTGATTTATTTGGTATCTGCATTATACTTTTAAGTGAAAAATTATTGGAGTATGGAAGTTGATTATCGAATTGAAAGAATAATGAATGCTTTATGAACGAAAGAAAAATTAATGAGGATGCCAGCTACTTAAGTGGATCTAATTTAAAAACTTTTTAGTCTATTAGAGGGTATTCATTGCTTAATAGTATCCTTTAATATATGTGGTCACTCTGCATCTTCTACCGCATTTACCATGGAGAGTGTTCAGAGGAGTTGTTCGGATTAATACCTGCAGCTGAGTTTCATCATCGGACGTCGAGGCAGAATACGAAATTCCATCCGTATCACCTCGACGTCCGCCGTTCCACAACTGCGCGATTTTCAAGGCAGTTTTTGCCGCGCACCACCACTTTGTGGAACCAGTTGCCCACTGAAGTATTTCCGAACCAATTCGACTTAGGGTCCTTCAAGAAAAGAGCGTACAAATTCTTAAAAGGCCGGCAACGCACTCGCGAGCCCTCTAGCATCGAGAGTGTCCATGGGCGGCGGTATCACTTAACATCAGGTGAGCCTCCTGCCCGTTTGCCCCCTATTATATAAAAAAAAAAAAAAAAAAATGTCTGAGGATTGGCGCTAGGTTTTTTCCCTCTTATAAATTAAGGTGTCTAGCCTAGAATTTGTATAAAACGTATAAAATGTAAAATTCTTCTACATAAAATGTTTTATCTCAAAAAAATTATAAAACCTAATATCAAGGCCACCAACTATATATCCATCTAATTATGTATAATATAAACTTTTGTTTGATTATTGAACATATTTATTATTCTTGATTTTTCGAAAATAATAAATGTTTTTCGCAATTGTCTTAAAAATTACCATATGTTTAACTATTCCTATAATTCAGTAATCATGAAATTTGTATACAAGGTATATTTTTAATTACTGTACCGTGATAGGATTTTTTATTAAGTCTTTTATAATCCTTATCGTAAGATACCAATAATGTATCTCAAATATTGTGACAGTAATTAAAGCGTATTAATTATACACACGTCAATATTGTATATTTCAAGCGGCTAGAAATAGGAGTCTAAATAATTTTAGCTACTGTGTTATTTATTACGTCACACCTTCTTACCTATGCGCTGGTAAATAGCAATTGCTTTAAATAAACATCTAACCCTGTATGTGTACCATACACGTTATCGTCTTCGTATAAAATTAAGTTTTAAATATAAAATACCTGAACTTATCCGCGTCTATGTTACCTTCACATACATTAAATTAAAATTATGAGAAATGGTTATACTCTAGATCAGTGATTCCCAACCTTTTTTGTGCTCCGCCTATTTTAAATATATGTTAAGTACCAACTAAGGGGTAAACTTAGTAATCATTTATATAGTTATGTTTTTCTCTTAGCTAATATGACTCGTATTTCTAAATCGTATAAGATTTCACATGCAAGTGATGTGATTTGCTAGAAACTGCTACTGTGCGGTTTTGACTGAGCTATACTTGAGTTACCTTTTTTAACCTAGTAAGGTTATTTCGTGTCTACATGGCATTCGGTAAATTCAGTCTTAAATTACATTATGCAATAAATAGTTATGAATATATAGAGTGACCCAAGCGTAATTTCGTCTTTGTTCTCGTATAATAATGTATATACTAGTGCTCTAAGTGCTTCTTGTTTTCTTGTCGATGACAACTGAAATTCAAACGTTTATAAAAAAATACACATCTCTTTATTACAGTGGAAATAATATGCCATAGAAGCGAATGTATATAGTAAAAACAGAGTTTTAGACATTATCATCATCATCAAGGGTTATAAAAACCTTGTGGGCTTTAGCCTCCTCAATTACATACGATACGCCATCGCAATCTATTTAGTGCTTCCCGCTTCCAATTGCGAACCTCTATTGTTTCGAGGTCCTTGACAACTCCATCCCCACCAACGTAGCCACGGTCTACCGGGTTTTTTTTGCCACCGGGTTGAGAGTTTAGTAAGGACCTTGGGGTTCTGTCGTTCGCCATTCGGTGCACATGTCCCAGCCACTTGAGCCTGTTTTAGACATTAAAATAACAAAAAAATAAAACGGTAAGAACGAAGAAGAAGAGATAGAGAACGAACGGTAGTAATGTATACGTGAACATGTATTAACAACAATATTTGTAACAAATTCTTACGATTTTATGAGCGTCCTCTGTTTGTACTTAAATATTTATTGATAAGTGTTAATTATATTTATAATGTCGTGCATACTTCATTACTTTATCTGAACAAAATTACATAAAATGATAACAAGCATAAGGCTTATGCCGATTCAAGGACAATTCGCTTGCACCCGGGAACACAGCCGTAAAAGCAAAATCTATTATATTACATATGTAACAATATATTTACATCAAATTAAAGTTTTTTTTCTATTAGACGATTTAAACAGTGAACTTGCAGTATATAGTTAAATAACAACTATATGTACATTACAGTCATTTATCTAATAATAATGAAGAGCAACAGAACGTTTACGATTGTTTTACTGTTTAAAAGATGGTTACGACGGCACATTTTCACGAGTGATAAGAACGTATCTATTATCTATCTTCGGTGAAATATTATGACCTTGGTGATACGGTGTATATGGTTACCCCGCATTTTTCGTTTTTAAACTGTCGCATTGACTTTTATAGTCTCTCAATCTTCAGCAGAGTAAAATTAGGCAAACGAGTATTACTAACATAGTGCACATCAAAATTTCGTAGAATAAAGACATTCACGGTATTTTTTTTAAATTTGTTTACCTTGGAAGCGTCGTGTCTGAAACTGGAGGTACAGAAGAGGATATCACTTCACGCATTGCCAAGGCCCGAGCAACCTTTGCACAACTTCGGCCTGTGTGGCAGTCACGGATGCTGACGCGTCGAATCAAGATTAAAATATTCGGATCCAACGTCCAGTCTGTGCTGCTTTATGGGTGTGAAACGTGGAAGGTCACCAAAGACATCTCGCACTGACTCCAAGTCTTCGTCAACCGCTGTCTTCGCCATATTCTGGGTATCTACCGGCCTGAAAAAATCTCCAACGAGCAACTTTGGGAGCGCTGCCGAGAAACCCCGATCAGTCAGCAGACCAAAAGGCGCAAGTGGAATTGGATAGGCCATACACTTAGAAGGGATCCCAATCATATTCCCAAGCAGGCGCTTGATTGGAACCCGCAAGGAAGACGAAGGCGTGGCCATCCCAAGCAAACCTGGCGCCGTACAGTAGTGGACGAGGAAAAGAGAGCTGGTAAGACTTGGAGCGAGGTGAAACACGAGGCTCAAGACCGAACGCGATGAAGACTCGCTGTGGACACCCTCTGCCCCACCTAGGGGTTATAGGACATGAAGAGACGGCTTTTTTTTCAAACATTTTTTGCATAAACGAAAAAAATTCAGTTACAATACAACAAATAACAATCAAATATGATAAAACATTACAACAATCGTAATACTGCTCTACGACTTTGTTCCCCGGAGCAAGTGATTCCTAGTATATAGATTTAAAATATATATGTAGTTAATTTTTTTCGCTTAGCTAGTATGACTCGTATGTCTCAATCGCATATAGATTTCACATACTAGTAATGTTATTTGCTTGACACGGCTACTGTGCGGTTTTGACTGCGCTATACTTCTTAATAACTATACTAGGTGACTCAGCGAATTTGCTTAACATGAAATATTATGATTAAATTATTTAAGATCTCTTAAGAGATTTGTTCCTAATGTTTCGTAAATGTCTAAATTACATTTAAAAAAATATTTTCCTTGATATATATTTTAGTTTTTGTAATGCTAAATGAACTTTTATTACAAAGTTTGTCTAATAGACAATTAGGTGTGTTTGAATGGGTTTAACTTATTATATTAAATATGTTTTGTTTATTACCAACATTGACGTGAAAAATGTCATAATCCGCGCTAAATATCGACTTGATACAATAAGCAGGTTTCTTAAAAAACACAAATTTCTTTACCTTATCTTGTATAAAAGTTTAATTAGATTAACATTTGAAATTGTTCTCAAATACTAGTTCGTTTGAAATGCTTAAATGAAAAAAATTAAATTAAATATTAAAAAAAATAATAAAATGTTGAGATACTGCTTTTGTAATTTTGTTTAGCTAATATTTATAAAATCGATATAATTTAAGTATTTTGACTAATTCACAAATTTAGCACATTTTTTTAAATTATATTTAAAACTTTACATTACTGAAAAATTAAAAATTGACGATGATACATTTTTAACGTAATGTAGTATTTTAATAAACCTATTTAAATTATTTATTAACTAAATTTATAATCTTATGAAACATGTTGGGCGATTTTTTATGCACAGATAGTAGCGGCTTTATAGTGCGCCATAGGTATCTCGTTTCAAATGCAATTCGATACAAGATGTTCCTTGTACGAAGAATTGTATTATTAAAACTTATTTTTTAAACTAGTGGTTTTTTGACTGTTCATAGCGCACATACCAAATACATTGGAATCTCAACAACTATTAGACTACAAGCAATAGCGATTGTAGTCTAACAGTTGTTGAGATTTTGTTTCGCCCTCCAAGGTAAGGAGACAGAGAACGATGAAAATGCAAGCAAAAACGGCGGGACTGGTATAGCGATAGCTATTGGAAGGACATATACAGATACATACGGGCGCAACCTGGAGGGCGTGCTAGGCTGACACTGCTTTTATTTTTTTAATTGACTACAGCTAAAGAATAAAGTATATTGCCAGTATTTAGTGAGATTATTAGCATAAGTCAAAATGAATGATTGCATTATTAACGCCTCAATAAATAGGAGTTTATTAATAGGGTTATCGAAGGCGAAGAGGATGCGATTAAATTCCGCATAAACAAGAAATTGTGATAGATAAGACCATTGAAGATTGCACGAACTGTAAATATGAAATCTAGGACAAATAAATACTGAAAGGTAATAAAAGATACACGTTTTCAGTCTTTTTCTCTGTATTATTGATAAGTCAAATTATAATAATAATAAAGTAATAGACATTTTGATCATAACACAGCACTTTTTTTGCTATTTTCCGCTCTATTCCGCATTGACAAATAAAGTTTTTCAATGTAAGCAATTTCTTCACGTTACACCTAAAATATTACACAACACATAATTGCAAATAGCATTTTCTTTTATTTGTTTTGTTTGTTTTTACTATATACCTACTAAAACCACTTCGGGTAGTTTCATCATCAGAATAGCCGCCATTAATATGTATATTATTTATATCTTACAATATCAATACTTTTTCGTGACATCAAATTTTAAATAGAGATAATCGCGTTTGATAGTAAAAAAATTGTATTACGTATATAAGTGGCTGCTTCTACGAATTTTTGCAACGATAGGAACTTGAAAAATAATATTTTTTTAAATTTGATGGATGGACATCTTCCTTTCCTGTGGGCTTAAGGACTTGTGCCTACCGATTCGACTGTTACCTTATGTCATATTTTCTGACGAGTATGCAGGCCTACCTGATTTGCTTATTTGTGATATTAGTGTCTAACTGAATAGAAAATAAAAATGTAAGTATATTAATTTTTTCACACAGCTAATGATTGCTCAGCGGAAGCTGATTTTTTACAACCGGCTAATAACGATAATTTTCTTTATCTGTCATATTGATTTATTTAATTACAAACGATCAGTGTTTTGTATAAATGCCATAATAAAACTGATGCAGCCTATTAGACGGAATATGCAAGCAGACTATATTTACAATAAATTAAATTAAACGTCTATGCGAAAACTGACCACGATAAAGATAAACTGCTATAAAACTGGCTGCTGAACACATCTTCCGCTGACTTGGCTGCTGAGTCGTTACATATATGTACACAATTACACACTATACATTTACATATGCGGGTATGTTAATCACGCTTCGCTAAATTTTAAATTGCAAAAAATAAATAAATATATTATTAATAGTATTACGATAAAAGTTTTAACGTGTTAAATTTGTAATGGAAGTCTTAGTTCTTCTCTAACTTAACAATTGTAATGCATAATTTTAATTATAATGAATAGAGTGTTTTTATGAATGTTGGGTTAAGTTTGCTATGATAAAATATCATTTAGTCAAGAATAAAATTATTCTTAATCGTAAGCCGTATACTCTCCCGCCTTGACTTTTTTTGTATTTACGCAAACATTGCTTATAGAAAAACTAAGCTTCATAATTATTATAACACATTTAATTCTTATTACGTTACGAAACTGTCCTACTTTTAATTAAAATTTTAATGCTTGAACTGTAAAATCATGTTTGAATTATTCAATCAAATTGTTAGATAAAATCCTACTTTAAATAACAATTATATCGCGTAATACAGTCATAGATCAAAAGTTCACGATCGTTGAAAAGATTTAAGATAATTTGTATACAAATGCTTTTCAATAGATTCGCACGAGGAGGTAGTTCATTTTAATAATTCTAAAGAACATACAATACGTCTCGGCTTGTATTTTTGTCGGGAACTATAGCTTCGCTATTAGCGACACATAACAGTATCAAAGGTCGCTCGTATCAGCTGTCTCGTGTTTCGAATGACAAAACATTCCTTTCAAGTGAGGTGAAAATATCGCAACTTTGCACTATTTTGACACGTGTGATCTAAATTCTAGATATATTATGTAAATAAGTTAGTATTATATGTACTTTTATACATTCTTGATGAAAATATTAATTTAGAAGGCGTAACATTTCTTACTGGACGAAAATTAAATGTTATACGCAAATGGGACATAAGGTGAACGGAAAAATCACGAGGAGACCTGAATGTCTTAGATCAAGCGCGTCAGTTATGATCATCTCCTAGCCTATAATGACCAATCATTAAGAGAACAGATACATGTTTTCCCTGTGTAACATAACGTGGGGTACGGGAGTCAGATGTTGAATGTTGTAAAACGTTTTTGCAAAAACGGTGAAAGTAAGCCTATGCATTGCGTCAGCCGCTTGTGGGTTGTTCTTGTAGCCGTACCGTCAAAGTTGCATCATCTTCATTATTTTTAGACTAGCACTTAAAGACGTCGAAAGGAACAATCTATATTAATTCTTGGACTCTTGAATTCGGAAATTTGAAGAGATTTTAAAAAGTGGCAAATACTTGTTTATTTATTTTCCGCGACGGTATTTATTAGAATTAGACTAGCTCAGAGTTTGAATAAAATTGTCTTAGGTTTACGCGAGTTAAAGATATTTTTTTTAATTGGGGAAAATGCATACGCGCGGCGCGGTATGGTGCGGGAGGTTATATAGGACTCGCGATCATGCATACCCTCTAAAACCCCAAGGCACTACCAGCGCGGTTTGCGGTTACTACAGAGCCCTAACCGCTTCCCGACATGCGATGCGGCGGCTGCGTCTGCCTCTCCACGCCCGTTGCTGGTTTGTGAAGATACTTGACACAGGAAGTATCCTTTACAGACCGGGCCATACGCTTTTACAAATAGCTAGGGAAAATTAGGTCCAAAACTTGGCAAGGATGAACCACAATCCCTTCTTTTAAATGCTTGGACCCCTACTTCCCCGCTTGGGTTTCTTTCCGTCCTTCCGCCTCTTCTTTGAGAAGTAAAAAAACTTTTTAGTGTTTAAAATAACCTTAACAGATTCCTTTTTATTTTCATAAGTCGTTACGAGCATGAGTGTAAAGTCTTTCTTCTTTAAAGTTGTAAGCGTTAGATTTGGATACGGGAATATAAAGCTGCACGGTGCAATAATCTTTTTTTTTCTAATTGTCTGCATTCATACACACAATACTATATATACATATAAATTCGTCCTAAATTGTCGTAAATTGCACCTTCATCTCAGGCAATACATATTATGTTTCAGTAACATAAAACGGACCCAGGTAACTTTTCTCTAAGGACAATATAACAGCAATGGTAATTAGTATTTCTATGGTATAACTGTGCCGGATATAAATTAAGGCTAATGTTATTCCGCTTTGTGAGTCTATGGCATTATTATTGTAGCTTTAAAGGGCTCTTCTTTCTATATCTTTTAAATTGTACTATTCTGAAGTAAATTAGGCCTTCAATATTTGCTTTCTTCTATCTTTAAACCAAACTTATACAGACTTAATCATATTTCGAGTGATGTAATTAATACATTTTAAATAGGGCATAACGTTTTTATTCGGTTTTGTAGACAAAAAAATTAAATACCAATTTATGTGGCTATATTACTGAAGTCTAATTAGATAAATCGTAATAAAAAAATATTAGATGGTATCATTTGCGATAATATATTATATTTGATAGCAATATTAACGTAGTAGTAATTTAGTCTGGTAATTAGAGTTTAAAAAATGTATGCTAATTTATTGATTTGTTTAGCAATTATTTTTTGACTTCGTTGTGCCATAATGAATTGACTGAGCATAAAACCCCTAAGTGACTATAACTTAAACGTATTTTTTATAAATACCTCATTCAGAAGGTCGTATATTCGTAATATTAAACAATTAACACAAAAAGACACCCACAACCTCAATATTAGTTATCTTTGTCTTGTCTTAACCTTCATATGACGAATTGGAAAGAATCATTGTAATATTTCATTGAATCGTTATTAACTTTCATCAATAAAAATGATAGTTGTTGTGAAAGAAAACTGTTACTTCTAAATTCCGACAGTTCAAATTATGACTTTTGTTTCAGGTTAACTGAGTCAGCTTTATCATCAAAAATGGTAAGTTAAATGTTTTATTATGAAGATTTTCCAAAAACAATGCCTTCGTTGAGAAACACAATTTAAGTTCGTACATGGATGCGTGAACGTGTCAAATTTAGTATAGAAAACAAAGTATCTATAAACTTTAATATCTTTCTAATACATCTTAAAAGAATTCTCCGCGCCACATTATATATTTTAAATATTAGACTTTGCAAGAATATATAAATATATACCTTTACCTGCTACACACCTTTGAGTTCCTAAAACATTACTACTATCTGAAAGCCAACTGGAGCGTCGATCAGAACTTGTGTCTCGCTTATAATATTCTTAACGAATGTAGTGATAAAAAAATTGTTATTGTATAGTGTCTAGATACATCTAATGACCTAGCATACCCTGGGCAATGGAAAATCAATTCATTGTGTGACATTCTGCCTTTCTAGGATTCCAACGGTGTGCCGCCCGCTCAGGAAATGGAGACGTTTTTGCCACAAAACGAAAAAAGCAAAGAGGTCGAAGAAAAGAAGTAAGTTTAACTTCTTTTAATCCATCCAAAATATTACAAATATTTCAATAATCATAACAGATCCTTGTCATTTTAACTAACATATTGTTGGTATGAGCTATATGTATGAACGTTCTTTAAAATATCATTCATATATCTATAGTTATGGCTCAAAAGCTTGTATGGAACGTTTGAAAAAAATCATACTGATTTAAACAAGTATGAAATAAAATAATGAGAGACAAAGCGACACTTTTCAACAACTTGCGAGGCTCGAGGCATAATATTGGGATGCTCTTTATGTTGGTCAAGTGATCCAGCTGTATCAGATGACATAAAAGCGTTATATTGTGTTATATGACCTACATTGTTTATTATACATAGAATTTAATATTAACATATTAACATACTTACATATTATAAGCAAGTGTAACTGATAGGCTTCGAGATGATAAAGTGTTTAGTATGGCCTCTCCGCCCCTCTAGTTGATTAAAATTATCATGGCTACAAATACAATTCGATTTTACATGAATCACCACATATTCATGGACGTTATCAGTCAGTGGTTATCATACAAGGACGATTTTTCCTACTGAGAAATAATAAGCATACCGCTAATATAAAAAATGTCATTAAACAACTGTAGTTTTTACATTTTACAAATTTTACAAAGGAACCCTGGTCTAACAGAAAATTCTTATCTTATATATCTATTCCGTATGTACACATTAATTTTTAAAATAACTCAATTCATACCACTGGTTCACAATCGCAATCATTCTCGGGCTTCTTCTAATTTGAACACTTATTGTTCCGAGATCCATGACACTTCTATCTCCAGAGTTTAATATGCATGTTTTTGAGTTACTTGTGGTTAAAAAATTATGAATAGGAAAATTATATATTATTATAATTACTGTAATTCTTAAAATAAAATTATTTATAGGTACACTCTGACAAAAGATGCAGAATCGGGCGAATATGATCCATTCGAAGACAGGCAATTAGAAAATCCAACTTCGTAAGTATTTTTGTGAATTATGATGTTAATTTACTAGCGATGTACAAATTCACACGATATAAATGCCATCTAAGATCGGTAAAACTATTTAAGGTAGTTGCGTTCGTGTCATTGATTTTATTTACCTATAGTCCTAAAGTCGTCGATTTGTGTTTAACCATTTGATTCAGAGTCGAGAGTTAGCACTGTGACTCCTGTATCTTAAGAACGTTGTTAAGAGTTGACGTGCAGAGGCTTAACGCATATTTAAGACGTGTCGATTTGCTCGGAGCAAGTGCTTAATGTGCACTTAGAAAATCCTGTCGGGTTTGAATGCGACAGGGATGAAAATGGCACTATGCTTTCGCATTCAATAGCGTAAACCAAAAGAAGTCTAGAAGTCAAGATATTTTAATTTCTATTATGGATCCCCATTCATTAGAAATGTGTACATAGAAAACATACGCGACAACCGATTTCATTTACAGAAACAAAAAACCGTTGTTCATTTAAATTATAAAAACTGTACTGAGGTCTACGTAGTTAGGTTACTTAAAAGTAAATTGTTAATACCTAACATTAAAAAAAATTACGATAATTTTCCTCGTTCAAATGTAAGTTGTTATATTCTATGTCACTGGTATTTATAGTTAGCGTTTGTTAATACCTACAACTAAAGTTTTCCTTACAATTTACGTATTTGTGTTTATCCTTAAATATGCTGATATAACTTATCTGAAGTTAAGTCAAGTAATGTTATGTGTAATAGCAAAAAGTTGTAATTATGAAACGGTATACAACTCTTACACTTTCCTTTTTTCGCTTCCTTTGTTTACTACACAACACAATACAGTGACAGCCTCAATGTGTTTTAATGTAACGTATTTTTAACAATTCGCTCAGCAAGTAGCGCCAATTGACGTAGGTTTATTTGTTGTCACCGGTCTAGTCTCTAAGACCGCGTCTAATAGACATATAATGAATCCTAACCTAACACAGTTGTATTTACAAGGAACACTTTAAAAATCGTATCTTTCCCGAAATGAGCCACGAAGGCCAACCTCGAGGTGTAAAGGTTCAGGATTTTTAGAATCTATTTTTGATGAGCAACCTGACTTGCTTTGAGCTGAAGGATTGCAGTCGAAACACGTGTAAGCTTAAAATCTATACATCATCAAAGAAATTTAATAAATTGTGAATAATTTATTTTATACATAAATGTACGTGTTTATGTATAACTATTTATATATGTGGTGTTAAGTAAATATGTATTTTGCATACTAAATAATCCTCTAATCCTCTTTTGTAATACAAATTGCATTTACGTGTAGAATTTATAAGTAAACTACTTAAGAGCAAATTGTATAAGTACATGCCGTAAGTAAATAGTAAAATATTCCGGTTTTGACTCAGACTAACTGAAACAGCCTGATGGTAATCCAACCTTTTTTTAATGGTTTCCTAACTACTGCAACGCGTAACAATTACAATTGTTATTTGCATCCGAGAGACGAAGAAACGAGTATATCTTTTTTATTCTATGCCATTACAAACTACACAAATATTAACATGTTAAGGGTGAAACTCAACCAAGATCGTGAGCCGGAGCCTAGTTATATATTACGCTATATATAGTTACACCAATGTATTTTTCATATATATTTATAATCATTTGCCTGCCTTCTCTAGGAATATCAGGGGCTTTAAATTTTTTAAATATTTTTAGTCCCACGGATACACTCGCCCATCTGCTCAAAGCTTCACTTGGCACCGGTATCTTGGCTATGCCCAAAGCATTTTCGGCTTCTGGGTTAATTGCAGGAATATTCTTCACGATTCTAGTAGCGGTTGTGTGCACTCATTGCGCGTACGTACTTGTAAGTATCTAGACGATCGTTTCTATGAATATATAAGGCTTAATTAGTCTTATTGAATAGTTACTTTAATTACTTAACTCTTTTTTTTCTTATAGTAGGTACCCCAAAATCATTTTTAATTAAGTTTTTATAGTATAAGTCGTAGGTACGAGCCCGATTTTAAGTACATATTAAATTTTATATAAATGATAATTTATCAGGACTACAATCTTAATCAATATTTTATGTCGATAAACGCTTTAATTTTTTTGATAACAAAAAGGCCATGTATGACAGCAATGCAGTTGTAACGAGTTATTGGTGTCAAAAGTTTTTACTTCCTGCAATTCTATTTGATATCTATCAGAGCCTTGCAACTCCATGATTTCGAAACCAGGGAAAACTTAATATGATTGAAAACAACTTTAGATGATAATGCAAAATATTTTAACTGCGATTTATTATAAATATTGGTTAAACTATTTCTGGCGAATTTAATGGCATTGCGATTTGTGTTTTATTCTGCTATTGCAATTGTCTATTTATAAAAGTATATGGGTATAATATCACTTACAATGCTATATAAAATTATTAGTTAACTGCGCAGCGAATTTTATTTTGATTAAAAGCGAATTGTGTCTCAAATGATGTTATTAAAGCAGACCTAAATTTACAGATAAAATGCGCTCACGTTCTGTACAAAAAGACGAAAAAGCCAGCAATGAGTTTCCCAGAAGTTGCGGAGGCGTCTCTACTTAATGGACCGGAATGGGGAAAGAGATGGGCGTATTCATTCAGGTATTCTTTCTCTTTCATATATAAAGAACCACTTAACCTAAATTTACTGAGAAAGTATATATTTAGTGTAATTACTTCGTGAAATTCAAGCTTAAACTACTGCTTTCCTTTCGTCCATCAACGTCTATACTGAAATGAAACCTATTATCAATTTTACGATTGGGCCATGGCATAAAACAACGCTTATGCATTAATATTTTCTATTTCAATTCCTGAAAATAAGTCAAAGGAACTATTGAATCTAAAACATATAATGCACAAAAATAAGTTCACTCCAGTTACTTAAGAATAAATAATGGAATGTAAATCACCGGGACGGTTTCCCTTTGTATGACCCGTAATCTGTAAATACGAATAGCGACAGTGAAACCTATCTCGACGTGTTTGTATACTATTCCGATTTAGTTCTCATCTACAATATCGGCATTAGGTGTGAACTTCGAGACATTATGTCCCTATCCGACATACTTAATAATAAATTCGATTGTTAAAGTAACTGTAATGTAATTCAAGAACATGCTAACACACAGGCTTCAGTTACACACACATATTCAGAAAGTGAATAGTTTAAAAAAAGTTATGAAATATTATTAAGATTTTTACCTACTCATGTATTAAAAATATTCTATTCGAAATGGCTAGCTTCAAAGATTTTTAAGAGACTAAAGGATTGAAGTCTGAGCTAGATGAGGGCCAGTCTTCAGCTCTTTAGACCTTTAGAAAGTCCGGAACGTTGACTTTCTATCCAGGCTTGGGTAGTTTGTGCCTTGTCAGGCTGAATCCTGCTGGAAAATCCACGGTATATTTTCAGCAAGTGTAATGCTGAGAGGTATCACAACATGATCCAAGACTGTATCTTGAGACACGCCCCACCAAACCATGGTTGACGCAGGATGATAACAAATTAAACTTCATTATTACATTCAATTTCTCTTTTGCAGAATATTTATTTTAACCAGTCTTTTTCTGACGTATTTTGGGACCTGCTCCGTGTATAGCGTTATCATAGCGAAAAATATACTTCAGGTACGTTTATTGAAAAACGTTAAAAAATGTTTACAAGATTAATACCAGCTTAGATTGTTTAGAATAATATTATAAAAAATGTATTATTATAAATATTGCCGTACGTATCGTATAGATAACACAAAAAATACTTCGCCATTAAACTAATGCTTCAACATTTTTGGTGTACACCCGTTTTTTGAAAATCATTTCATTCCAGGTTGTGCAGCTATACGTAAAAGATGCGGAGAACTTGTCGATACGAATAATCATAGTATTACTGCTAATCCCTCTAATATTCATGGTCTGGATTAAGAACTTAAAGTACCTGGCTCCAGTATCGATGATCGCTAATTTGTTCATGGGTCTTGGACTCGGAATCACTGTTTACTTCTTAGTGGGCACTGGTGAATTGAATATTGGCAAGGTGGCCCTTATAAAGTCACCCGTAAAGTGGCCTGAATTCTTCTCTCTGACGATTTTTGCTATGGAAGCTATTGGTGTAGTGATGCCATTAGAAAACTCAATGAAGACTCCAAAAGCCTTATTAGGCTACTGCGGCGTCTTAAACAAAGGAATGTCTGGAGTCACCGTTGTGTACATCCTTCTTGGATTTCTGGGATACTTGCGATATGGAGAAGATGTAATGGACACGATCTCATCTAACCTCGGACAGAATCCTGGTGACCCCAAAGTGTACGAAATGTAAGCGAATTTTTTCCCGTTTCTATAATAAATGACAAGGTTAAATAACCATTTCAATTTATTTATTAGTGACTAAAACCGACATGAATTGGTATTTACATTTCCGTTAATTTGTATTGATTTCAAAAATTCATAATTTCAAGAAACTGCTAAAACTCTTCTCTAGTTAAGATAGCGTCGCGCCATCACCATGATGTAAACACGTGAACAAACGTCCAGCTTTTTACGTTGTAATCATTCTTAAATTACGCAAATACACATATATTTTATTTCAAAAGATTAAGACATTACGAGAGATTATGAATAGTAGAAGTAATATTATTCGGAAGACATCGCCGATTCGACTAAGTTTTGCAGTTTTTTCATGCAACTATCAAAATACGTAAATAATTAGATTATTTACTAGTTATTTAACTCATATTATATACTTAGGGCTGTCATACTGTAAGCATCGTAATTGTGTAGCTCCGTATTATTGAGTGCTAAAAATAATTTCGTACACTGTTCTTGAGACTGCGACGTCACAAAACACAAATTGAAGTGTCGTCCGTGTAGTGGAACTACCGATTTCACACAATATCACGTAAGTTCTTGAATTTCAACAAAAGTATCTCCAAAAAGTGATAATTAGAGGTTAGAAATCCACCAATCATATTGAGCATAGACAAAAGATCAATGACATTGACACTTGTCACAGTAACAGCTAACTAGTGTTGCCAGAGCAAGTAAATAAAAACTACCACTAATTACGTTCCATAACACGCAGATTTAGTTTACAAGAATGGAGGATCAGTTTCAACTATTGTTTGATAAAATGAAGAATGAAATCTTGAACCAAACAATAGAATTGAAAGATTCGATAACAAATAATATAATGGAGAGATTAGACGAAAAACTTCAACCTATTATAACAGAAAATAGAAACTTAAAAATAAAAGTAGAAAATCTCGAAAAGGAAGTAGAAAGTTTAAAAAGAGGAAAGAAGCAAAACAATTTGATAATGTTTGGAGTAAATGAAGGCGAAAGGTCTACACAAGAATTAATACAAAATACAATACATATTTTCAAAACTGACCTTGACATACAATTACAAGAACATGAGATAAACAAAATATATCGTCTAGGAAAGGGAAAGTCTTCTGGAAAACCAAGACCAATTCTGATTTCCTTTACGAGCGAATGGAAGAAGAATGAAGTTATGGGAAAGAAGAAAAACTTCAAAAATGTATATGTTACAGAAGACTACACAAAGGAAGTAATAGAGAAAAGGAAAACGTTGCAGGCGCAGCTAAAAGAGGAGAGAGAAAAGGGAAATATCGCGTACCTGAAATTTGACAAACTAGTAGTAAAAGGAAAAAATACTAACATAAATAAGGAAAAGCGCAAAAGAGAAACATCATCATCCCCACAAAACAATGCTCAACCAAGGAAACAACAAACTCTAATGCCGCCGATTAACAATAGACCAAATGCTTTCGACGTAATGAGGATTAGAGCTAATTCTCTTTCGTCTCTTCCCGCTAAGACAACAACTAACAAAGAATAACAATTAACTGTCGGTAAACGGAAAAATAAACAGCTCAACATGAACCAACATAAAATAACAAAACAAAATACTTCCCCAAGCCGACTGGTCATCGTGGGGAAAAATGACCACGACCCTCTAAAGGAAAAAAATAACACTAACATGAAAAACAAAGTAAATGACATCCACATAGCAACTATTAACTGTCGATCTCTTAGAACACCTGAAAAACTCCAAGAACTAGAGCTGGCAATAGAAGAGTTAAAGTGGGATATTATAGGTATTAGCGAAATGCGCAGATTTGGAGAAGGTATAGAAAACCATGGCAAATACGTACTACATTATAAAGGGGAGACGCCCGGGCTGTATGGAGTTGGATTCATGGTGAAAGTAAATCTAGTCAACAACATAGAAGAACTTAGTGGATTCTCGGAACGTATTGCAATCCTTAATATAAAACTGCCCGTGAACGGAGATAAAGAAGAGAGATGGTCTATTATACAGGCATATTCACCAACTGAATCTGATAAAAAAGAGGACGTAAAAACAATTGAGGAATTCTATGAAAATCTCCAAAACGCTATTGATAACGCACACAAAAACGTCATCGTGATGGGAGACTTTAATGGACAAATTGGGATTCAAAATAGTGGGGAAGAAAATACCATAGGAAACTATGGGTATGGAAATAGAAGCAAAAACGGAACAAGACTAGTAAACTTTGCACTGGAAAACAGATTAAGTATTCTAAACAGTTTTTATAAAAGGAAACCATCAAAAAAATGGACATGGATCTCACCCAATGGACAATATAAGAATGAAATCGATTTTATTATGTCTAATAATAGAAAAGCCTTCAAGAACATTTCGATCATAAACAATTTAAACTTCCACACAGACCATAGGATGGTTCGAGTTGCGATGTCAGGAATGTTCAAGAAAACAAGACGATTTCAAAATAAACAATTAGCGGTACAATACTCAGGTGACCCTAAACTATTACTTAATAATCTTCAAACATCTCTAGATGCCGCGGAATTAGAGAAGAAAGAATATCCATCGATACAAGAAAAGTACAACCTATTACTAAATCAACTAAAAACAGTAACCAGAAAAACAAACAAAAGTATCAAGAAAGAAGTCTCACTTACAATCAAACAATTATTACAAGAACGAAAAGAACTTTTACGACAAAAGGAAATTAAAGGAAACCGCCAAAGAGTAACAGAAGTAAGCAAAAAGATCAGTGAACAACTTAGGAAAGAAAGAAAAACTAAAAGATCTAATACAATGAAAAGTTACATAGAAAAGACAGGAGGAATAAAAAAGGCATTGAAGGAGTTAAACTACAAAAAGGACTGGATACCAAGTATGAGAAAGAAAGATGGTAATAGTACAGGTAAAAGACTCGAAATATTAAAAATCGCTACAGAATTCTACCGAAACTTATACCGAAGTCAAAAAGAGAAAGACACTATAAAAGAAAACGACGAAATAACTAATGAAGAATATATACCGGAAATAATGAAGGAAGAAACCATAAAAGCAATAAATACACAAAAACTCGATAAAGCCCCTGGATCTGATCTTGTTACAAACGAACTTCTAAAAGCAACGTTACCAGTAATCGCTCCAAGACTTACAGATATATTTAATGAAATTATCAATACGGAAAACATTCCAGAGGATTGGACAAAATCTACAATTATACTACTACATAAAAAAGGTGACAAAGGAGATATAGCAAATTACAGACCAATCAGTTTAATGTCCAATATTTACAAAGTGTTTTCAAAAATAATATTATCTAGAATCACAAACACACTTGAAGAAAATCAACCCAAAGAACAAGCTGGATTCCGTAGACATTTTTCAACAATAGACCACATACACGCCCTTAGACAAATACTCCAGAAATTTAAAGAATATAACAAAATTTACTACATAGGGTTCGTGGATTTCAACAAAGCATTCGACACACTTGAACATAGATTTATCTGGGACGCACTAAAAGATCAAGGCGTACATGCAAAATACATACGGATACTGAAAAACGTATATACAAAAAGCACCACACAAGTAAAATTAGAATCTATAGGCGAAGAATTTCCGGTTGAGAGAGGTGTACGCCAGGGAGACCCAATTTCACCAAAAATATTTGCAGCAGTTCTGGAAATGATATTCAGAAATCTGGATTGGACGAATAAAGGACTAAATATAAATGGCGAAAATCTGAGTCACCTACGCTTTGCAGACGACCTAATCTTATTTTCGGAAAACCCGAAAACCCTAAAGGAAATGTTGCAACAGTTAGCGGAAGAAAGTGAGAAGGCAGGCCTGTCAATGAACTTAACGAAAACAAAAGTAATGTCTAACTCCTCACAAACAGAGTCCATAACAGTAAATGATGAAGAAATAGAGTATGTAAAGGAGTATGTGTATTTGGGACAGTTAATATCTACTGAGGAATGTATGCAAAAAGAAATAGAAAGAAGAATAACTAATACTTGGAAGAGATATTGGTCACTCAGTGAAGTCATGAAGAACCAGGATATGTCTATGAGGAACAAGAGGAGAATATACAATATGTGTATCTTACCATGCTTACTATATGGGTGCCAAACATGGGCATTGACAGAAGAACAAGCAAGGAAAATAAAAGTTTGTCAGAATGGAATGGAGAGAAGCACAATAGGAATTAAAAGAAAAGACCGAGTTAAACTAAAATGTATCAAAAACAAAACAAAATTTAAGAATGCATACACAACATACAGGTGCTTAAAGTGGAGGTGGGCTGGGCATATGATAAGAGAGAAGAAGGAGAAATGGACGAGAATAATAACTGAATGGCAACCACGAGATAGTAAAAGAAACAGAGGCAGACAGACTAGAAGATGGGAGGACGACATCAAAAAAGTGGCGGGCCCAATATGGACGCGCATAGCGAAAAATAGAACAGAGTGGAAATCTTTAGAGGAGGCCTATGTCGAAAGACAAGCTGAAATGTAGAAACGACCGTTTACCGATACCTGATTTATGAAAAGAAAAGAAACTGTTAAAAGTTATAAACGTATTTGTAAGAAAAATTACTGTAAAAATAAGTTCAGCAATAAAGGCTATTTTATTTATTTATTTATTTATTATATACTTATAGCCTTTTCATTTTCCCTGATCTATATGCAAGTAACCTTAAATTGATTTTATCAGAAATGATTGAGATTCGCTATAATTTTTAATTGTGATAATGGTGACCTTCACCTTAAAATTTCTTCATATATCGTTATTAATATATTGATATCTCTTTTCAGCCTTGCCCAAGTGGTCAAAGTGAGCATTGCAATTGCTGTCTACTGTACTTTCGGTCTCCAATTCTTCGTGTGCATTGAAATCATGTGGAACGCCATCAAGGATAAGTTCACCAAACGGCCTGATTTCGCGGACTACGTCATGAGAACCATCATGGTCACTCTCTGTGTGAGCCTTGCCGTTGCTGTACCATCTATTGGCCCTCTCATGAGTGTAATTGGAGCTCTCTGTTTCTCACTTCTTGGCTTAATAGCGCCTGCCTTTATTGAAGTCGTCACATACTGGGAAATCGGATACGGCCCGTACAAATATCTCATTTGGAAAAACGTTTTTGTACTCATATTTGGTTTGTTTGCTCTAATATTCGGTACCAAACTTGCGATCATAGGAATTATAAACGATAGTGCGTGAATAGGTCAATTTGTGCACTTTATTAGAATAATTTTACTGTGTGATAGTGAGTAATATTTTAACTAATATAGTATCGAGGTTAGCGACGCTACCATCAGTGGTGCTATATAGAAACTAAAAGGACTTTTTTAGCATCGATTCTAAGCTTAAAGTTGTCTAAAGTTTTTAATAGGCCCTATGGTATAATTTAAGTTAGGTTATTGTGCATGAGGCATGAGGTCTTGAAGCATGTAAAAAATTTAAAAGCATTCCGGATTATAAAACAGTGAGATTTTGCTGTGCTTGCAAGAACGCATATTTGTTTGTTAACGGATTTGATATCCATATGAATTTCTCGGCCTTTGATACTTACCCGATTAGCTCAACTAATTTATACAAACAAATTATGTGAGAATCTAGTTAATTACCATCAAATTTGCATTATAACGGTCACAAGTCAAAATTATATTTTAATATGTGCAATCGTTTTTATAACTACGTTATCGTTTGTTGCACGAAATAGTTTTGCATAAATACAGCATACAGTATCTAATAGATATTAAACTTCTTATTAATTGCATGATCATGATGAATTTAAAGGCAAGATATTATTTTAATGTTTTAATGGATTATAATTACATTATCGGCGTATTTTGTCATCACTGGACATGTATTACGCAAGTATACATTTTCAATTTGTTTTTTATTTTCTAATAAAAATGAAAGCAAGGTAAATAATGTTTCAGTACAAATTTGTTAAAAAATGTTTTTGTTATGATCAAAATATGTTGTTAAAATGAAAATGTTGGATTTTATAATATTTAATTTCAATGCATTTATATAGTACATGTACAATTTAATTAAACTCAGTTTATGAGGTAAATTGTTTCTTTGTATTATTTTGTAAGTCTGCAAACATTTGACATAGTACTGAGCATAAGTGATTAATAGTATTTATATTATTGTGATAATTGATGGAATCTTAACACGGATTTGGTCCAAAACTTAGTGCTTCAAGCTAATTTGATCTGCTGAGGTCCTTTACGATATTGTCAGATGGATATGTTTTGGCACTAAGGATTTTTGGCTAATTATGCAAATTCCTAATAGATTTAAACTCAACCATGACATCGTGATTATTGGGACCGATAACTCGTGCCTTGAAATTTGGGGTATTTTATGTAGTACTAGAATCTAAGGTATCTAAGTATTTATCGTCAATATTTAAAGTTCCTAAAACTTGTACGAAAATTTAGGTTTCAGTCAGGTTTATTTTAAGATTCCATCAATTAATTTTGAATGAATTCATTTTTAATTAATTTTATGTGGCAGATTTTTTGCTAATTAAAAGCTTTCATGAAAACGATTGTTTTAATGTAACGCTTGGGTTCTGAAAAGTACTAAGTACTAAACAGCTATAAATGGTAAGGTTTTCATTAAGAAAGGACAACTACCAAATGCGCTGGGCGTACATATCCAACAGCTCAGAGGCCAGAGGTCTACTAAAACTAGACAGCGACACAGACAGGCAAAGAATGTTCTCTAGAGTAATAGCACAGACACATTTTATTACAAACCTATTTTTAACCTACATTTCGAAAACATATATTTCACAATATCTCGCTTATATATTTCTGATATAGTACGAGATCCCGCTGCAGGATTGGTGCGTTCATCGAGTTTTTGTTTAAAACCAAATTTTTATGTTTATTTATAATTAGGAGAATATATATTTACTAGGGTGCCTATCAAAATTTGTGCCCATTATTTTTAATTAATTTTTGGTAAAAGAATTCGTTTATTACATTTTTAAATAAAATAACGTCTACATCAGATTCTAAAAAATCACGGTTGCCGTTGCTCACCTGGACATACCTCTTTGCAGCCAGGTGTAAACAGGTATGATTTCGATAAATTTATTATACCTTTATAACGGATATTTATTAATGATATGTCAAATTGTAGCTATTTTTTTTTCTTTTAATTTTCATATAAGGTTGCCTAATTAAATCTGGCCGCAAATAAGGGTTGCTGGCTGTTAAAGATGATAAATATTTAAGGTAGAGTGAAAGACAATTAGCGCGTAACGTCATTTGTCAGACAAGGACAGCGGTTGCCGGCTGTGCGATGTGTGATGATTCAGATTTTTAAATAAGAGTTACGGAAATATAAGATGATTTTTTTTAAATTGCTTAACAGATGATTAAATACTTGAATAAAATCTAATATAATTTTAAAATAGTACCTTTCCAATAAAATTTTCTTTTTCTTAAGTCACCTTGGTTTTATTTTTTAAATCAATATTAAATATCGACATTCTAATTAGCAAATTGTCTAACTATTCTCTAAAATGGAATTTTAAAATTTTTATTAATCTGATATATATATTTATTGAATCATAGAACTTCATAAAAATTAAGGAAGTAGCAAAAAGTGTATATTGTTTACGTAGAACTTCTATTAATTATATAATGTAGAAACATTCAGAAAGCCAAGACATCATAAAATTATATTAATCTAACTGTATGACTGCTTTAAATGAAATAATAAATAAACTTTTATTTATTACATAAATTAAACCTAAGAAATAACATAATACATCAAAATATACCTAATAACTAACCTTAAAAATTTAATTATTAAAAAATATTATTAAAAGTAGTCCCTTTAGGCAAGGTTCCGAAGATACTGGCAGCGTTCCCCCTTTGAATAGCCAGACTAATTCTTTGTCCAAGGTAGCTGCCAGCTCTTCGTTCTCCTGTGATGTCGACTAACCTTTTTGATAATTCCCTAAAAAGCCTTAACGCGCTAGGACCCCACGGACCAAGGGTCTCGACACCGAATGGGACAAAATCATATTCAGAGCCTAGACCCCTGTATTTACAGGCTTTAGCTTTTTCAGCCGCATCACAAGCCGCACCAGCTCTGTTGTTGGTTCCATGAAGATTGGAAGGGGCCAGTGTGTCTGAACAGGTGGCATCCCATACCAAAACCCGACCCATCCTCCATGGAATCAAACTCATACCGTCCGGTCTCTTGCCATCGTCTCTAGCAATTCCAGTCGGCTCAAGTAGACTTGGCACGTTGACGGTGGCAAGGGACCGACGTATTATATAATTATTTTCAATCGTCAATTAGTCAATCAATAAAACTTACATTTCTAATGTAAAATTGTAAAGTAGTTTCAACCACAAAAAAACAGGCATATTTTTAAACTAATATAGGCATCGCGCAGGCATACGTATCGACTTCGGCTTGTGGAAATCGTCAGATTTTATAATTTTCGTCATCCTTGAATTATTTCCTTCTTAATAAAAATCAGCCACGCTCGAGAATATCAAGATGACGTTTTTTTTACAATTTAGCAGGCCTCATATCTATCTTTACATTACTTGCAAATTGTCAGATTAGTGAAATATACGCTTTTAGCATGTAATAATTAACTCAAAGGAAGGGCCTTTATCTGACGCGCTCGAGCATTTCTGATAATTATTTTTCTTTTACTAATCTAATCCTTCATCATTAACGGGCAGACGTATTATAAATAGGACTCATATTTGGTAGAGGTACTTAACCAGGTACATCCCCCTGTATATGAATCTGCCACGCTGTAGTAAATCCAGAAATCCCTTCTTGGGCTCCCCTACTACATGTTTATCAGATACAACGCTGATATGCTACGAGTATATGCAATCTCAGGCCAGGATCCACATAGTGTTTTGCTACACTACAAAATCATAATGTAGATAATTATGCTTCCGAGTAATATAGCAACATGAAGAATCTGTTGGCAACTTGGTTTTTGGTTGGACGAGTTCAATGTCCTGTATTTGAGTAAAATATTACCTGATTAAAATAAGATTATCATAAATAACTGAAAAAAGGGGATTAATAAAACAAATATTGCGAAATTATATTTTATTTTAAACTTTGCCCGCTGGCTACACTTCCAACAAAGCTTTCTGGATAGTGTACAGTTTGTACACACACAAAAGACAATATAACTTTGAAATTAAATAAACTAGAGTAATCAAAATCGTGTCAAAGTATAGAGCGAGACAATCCATTAAAAAAATCTCCCATCGGGTTCTCTAACACAAAAATAGGGCACTTTTATGAGATGTTTATTACTAAAATCATTAGTAGTAATTACGACCGGTTTTTGGATAAAGAACCCGTACGAAAGGCAAAAATATAGATAGATGATATTTTTGCATAAAATTAAAACATGGTAAGAATTCGAAGGAATTCCCATATTCATTCAGGTTATCTTAAGTATTACATTTTTGGAACCATTTATTTGAAAAGGACATTGCTTAAAAAACAAACAGCCATCATTGACTATTAAATTTGGAAATGGTAGAGTTGTATACGGTAAACCTATTTAAGTATTTACTACATGATTTACATATATGCACTGATATTGACCTGGCAACGTGTCGACCAAATTTCGCTTCACGAAACACTTTTAAACAATACCGTGTATAGCTTTACCATGTAGTTAGGCAATAGACCATGGCCCTTATCTAATTAAAAGAAAGTAAAGTCAGTTTGACCAAATATTTAATGAGTCTGAGAATTGTATTTGCTGAGTATTAGTGAAGCTCCTGTATGAGATTCTAAATTTTCTTAAAAACTAAAAAAAAAAACATTTAGAATTACACAGATATCTACACGATTAAATAATTTAACTTATAAATAAACTTACGAAAGCTTTGTCGAATCATCCTACAACTAATTAGTGGCATTAAACTAGATCATTTAAAGAAAAATAAAAAGTCTAATACCCTCAACCAAAACTAGTGAATACAATTGACAAGAATTCATTGTTTGCAAGCTTCATTTAGGGAAATAATTTTAAGTTAATTACCTGTTCAGAAAACATACAGTTATTTTTTAATTTTAATTTCGTTCTATTTTACGTCAAATATCCTTTTAAAATCATATTCAGTAAAAAAATAATACTTGTTATTTGATATCTCACTCACCACTAGTGGCGTTAATATTATGGCTGAATTCCAATAGAGAGGTAACGAGAAGAGTAACCAGCCAAATAGCGATCCAGCTAAAATCTTAATTCATATGAACACGTATATTTCTTTCGGTCACTATAATTGAAGAAGAAATACTTAAATCTATTTACTAACAACAATTTCACTGAACTACGTCTAACTGCACAATATTGTTTATTCGTCCAAATTCGTACGGAGTAAGCCACAAATTTGCATGTCTTGTCTTTATCAATTGTAGATAAAAGCGACAAACCATTAACAAATGCAGGCTTATATGATATGAATACGACGGTTATATTTGAATTAAATATTGTAGATTTGTTTAAGGCTAGCGGAAAACATCTTAGGCTAACCCTTCCATTTAAAAACGATATATTCATACAGGACTTATCCTTTGTAATGTTTATGCCGTGCAAATGACAACAAATTAAATGACGGGACACGACGATTGTTGCCTTTTGGTTTAAATTCTCACTCCCTTTCCGGTGTTATTAGACAAATCTAGTTTTTATGAAGAACAGTTTACGTCCGACGCGTTACGTGTACATCGTTTCATAGTAACAATACTGACAATTATTTTAGAGCAATACATATTCTTGCTTATTGGATTAGATTAACCTTTAAACAAACGATTTGTAAACTTCAAATAATCTATACATATTAACAGAAGCGAAATCAGTGTTGTAAAGTAAAAGTAAACCAAATACATATTATAATTATACTAAACGCATGCTCGTACACGTGACATCACTGAACTCCTCTTAAACCACTCAACCGATTCGAATGAATTTCTTTGTGTGTGTTAGGGTGGCGCCATGGATGGTTCTGATTCACAAAACAGCCCGGCAGATGGCGTTGCAGTCGGTACTTTCGTACTTTGTTATAACCTAATCGCTTGAAATATCATGCATGAAAACGTCTGTCGAGTTCGCTAGTAGTTATGTTTTGTAATTTTATCTACAGCTATAAAATACAATATAGATCTTGAGATTTTTTTTTATAATTCATGGATATTCCTAAAAATATGGATAGTTTATATAAACAACTTATCTACCAAAGTCTGGACTAAACTGTAACAATATCGCATTTATATTTGTAACTGTAAAATCGAATTAATATTTTCTTTGTATATAATAATCTATTTCTAATATTTCTTTATAGCCATCTTATATCAAAGCTATTGATTTGTATTTGCGAGATAATTCATTCGTCAAGATGAAGACACTTTGACGTAACCTATTACGGTCTACGCGAGTTATTTAAGAATTCTTTAATTTGCACATACAATTCAATAGCAACAAACATTGATAAAACTGTAATAAATGTGTGCCCTTAACACAAAGTTTAGTTTTCACGGCAAGGCATTTCTATTGCTTTTTATAATATAAAACAGGATAGAAGTAATTGTGATTGGATCCATATTATTTCGAAATTGGCAAAATAAATTTAATGTTCGGACTGTTTTACGACTAAAACCATTTTTTTACTGATCTGTCTTCTTTCGTCACAGCATAAGCGGAATGTGACAAAAAGATGAATATCGCTTAGTTTTTATGAATACTGCAGTAATTGGGATGTTTTATTAAGTAAAACAAATTGAATGCTCTGTTACTCAATGCAAAATAAGAAGTGCAAGAAAACAAAGAAACGCATTCATACAGTACGAATATTAATACAATGGACCTTAGGCCGCAAAAAAGCTTTAATAAGCATTCAGTATTCTATACCTACAGAAAGTTGGTTATGCATACAAAATTTAAATATCTATGCGCAATTCGCACAAACGTTAACTATTTACAATTACTAAAAGAGAAATTTATACTTATTATACACTTAATTTAACAGTTATACTGATATTATTGCGTTTCTCACTGAATGGTCAGATAGATTTCTAATTGAACAATAAAATTTCAACAACTATTATAAATCTACAGAATTCTCTCAGAAGGGCTCTAGGCCAAGATGGCTTTAATATATGCAACAGACGAACCATACGTATACAATTAAATAATTAATGGCGCAACGTGTCTAATAATGTACTTAATGTACTTACACCTCACTGGGTTCATATTAATCACGAAATTGAATTTGGATTCTTGAGATAAGTCTATAGCCCAAGTTAATAGAAGATTTATCTATGTAAATATCAGTAATAACCATCTCAGTCTAACTTAACGCTTCAACCCTTAGATTTAGAAACGAGACTTAGCGCTAAGCTAAGTCTAAGCGGCGACTTCCGTATGTCAAACTGTATTGCATTTTGACATACATTCATAGATCTCTGGTCTCGTTTTTGAATCGCAAATGTCCAAAAACGCCTCAGTCATAAAAACTTTATCTAACAGCAACGTTTTCACTCAAATTCTGGTAGTAGAGTATTTTATTTGTCAATGGATACAGAATAGAGGTTTGGTTTAAAATGACATTCTATCAAAGCCGAGGCTTTACAAAAACTTTTTAACAAACACGATAAGTAAAAACAGTGTAGAATAGTTTTTATGACAATGGGATTTAAGCAGCGACCACACCGATTACGACTGTCCCTTTTTAAGAAATCGCTTTGCAATAACATTGTCATGAAGGCTTTAGTTATGCAGTGGTCAACAACCAAAGCTAAGTTTATTGAACCGAGTTAACATGTGATAGTTGTCCGTCTATTTATATATCATGTGTATATGATTAAACTTTTGACAATATCATAATCATGGTTTAAAAAAAATATTATCTGCAATTTAGATAGTCTGTGCGGTACGAGATCCGTCGTGGCATTTGAGTTTGAGTTATATTGACAATTTTAGTTTAAGTAATCCATTAATTTGAAAACCTGAAAGTACATAATTTTTATATATAAATGATGACGCGTAGCAAATAAGATTTATGAAAATTAATTCGCTTTTATATATCTACATATATGTTTATAAGAAAGCATTATATTTTGGGATGCAACGATGGACGCAGTTATCTATTGCAATGTTGCGACTTCCCAGCTATGTAAAGCAACTCGCCTTATTTATCAAATCATTTTCGCGCGAATTAAACTAGCAATCTTTCGGTAAAATGTATTCGGACAGTATTTTTATCAATATAATATCTTTGTAATTTTACGATGTAATTTTTTAAATCCTTGTGCGGATGTCAATCGAGTCTAGCGAAAGGCTAGTGTCATTTAGCTTATCGACCGTACTTATCCCATTATCGATATGCACCTCTACAATTCTAACGCACGTCACTACACTCCATAAGACCTGTAAGTGTGAGCGAGACAGACAGATAAATATGATTTATGACACAAAGCCTCAGTTAATAATGCGTTGACTTATAGCATTTTGTGACCATTAAGTGACAATGTTTATGCATTTTGGACGTTCACATTTTTCGTATATAATAATATGTAATAGTATGGTACCTTATACATATAATACGTATAATAATGTTTTTTATTCGATGCAACCATATGCAACAAATTCGTCAAATGTATTTTAATTATTCCTAACTTAGTTCCGCCTGTGGTTACACTGTATTGAGAGACAGATAAGTACATCACATATAACGGAGCCTACACTGATTTAATTTTAAAGGGATATATTCCAATATAGTAATACATTATTAAAGAACTTGGACGTAATACTTATTTAAAACAATACTGGCATTACTGAGTCACAGTATATGGAATGAACGAAATTTGAAATCTTAATTAACATTAAACATTTTTTATAATTTTTATGCCACTAAATAAACGCAATCTGTATATAATAAAAGCCTTATTTAATATCATAGATTCCCGAATGAGATTCGATGTATCTTTGTGAGATAATACGGCCGGAATCGACTATCGGAGTTAATAATTCTTCGGATGGCACTTGAATTCTTATAGTATTCTCAGTGTTAGTTGACCCATTCGTAGCATAAAAACCTAGAGAGGTGGGCTTCTGTACATCATATGACTTGTATTTCGAAGGACTTACGGGCCGTAAGTGAGACGGGCTGGCGGCTAGCGGGCTATAGGTCACATGAATACGAACAACGTCCTCCGAAGCTGGTGACACTGAAGATGGGTGTGGGCTGCCGCGCGGCGTTGAATGGACGGTCTGTCTTGGCGTAGACATAGCTCTTTGAATGCTTAAGCCGCATATCCCGGACCTGTGGAGAAGCATGGTAATCAGGCGACAGTCGGATTATGTTTTTACCTAAACTGGCAGTTCGCAGTGACAGTAAAACCCCACAGCAAAATGGTTAATGGTATAAGCTCAGTATAGCAAGCTTTAGCCGATGGAAACATATCCGATGTAGCTGCGTGAAATAAAGCCATAGTCTAAAATATATAACTGCATAAGGACGTCATCATATATTTGGAAAACAGCACAATGACCAGCGCCGGCACAACAACTTCCTACAGCGATAATGATTCCAAAGCTTTTGTATGTAAACGACGTCTATGTAATGATAATATGAATATGTCCATACCGCTGATATCGCCTAGGGATCGCGTGATACAAATACTCAATTTTGAAATCGCAATTGGGTTTACAGAGTACCAGCCCTGATCGATACAATGATATACCAGTCGGAAAACAAAAAGTGAGTTGCAGTCAATATCATCGATTATATAGTTGCATTCTAAAATGAGTAAAGGCACGATAAGTATCTCTATAACAAACGCCCAATTTAATGTTTTAACGCATATTATTGTTGCTATGATATTACAACCACTACGATATTTTATCGAGAGACAAATCGTGATGTTCAAATGAGGCACCAAAATGCGTAAATATCGTTTGGCATTTGAAATATTGCGAGCTTTAGCTATGTAAGTATAAACCGTTAATCCAATACCATATACAAAATAAGTTTAATAATAATTTAATGATATTATGAATAAGATGTCAATTGGGATATAAATAATTTATTTCCGATATATATATGTGTGTGTGTTTTTCTCATAGATTGATTTATCAGTATTTAAACCAGTTATTTTTATTACATATATAACTACCATGTTAATTTCTTGATAGCATATGTTAGGCAATGGACAATCCACGTACGTGCGTTAACCCAAACAAACTTTATTACCACATTGTTCCCAAATACCAACCGTAGTTTCTACTAAACGTAAATATAAAATTTAAAATTCACCCGCTACAGAAAATTTATTAAGCCTTAAATATTTTTATTGTATTCTAGCTGTCTCTATTATTTCGATATAAAATTCAGGGTCATTTTAAACACGGAATAAATAAAGATAGTATTGAGGCAGTGGCATATGTCTAAAGCATGTGATTAAACAATCATACATGAAATGAAATGTAAGCGGCGTCAATGGATCTTGAACGATCCGCTTATCTTAGATTTATTCCGTGGCTAGAACTGTGTCACTAGTTATTTGATTCATATGATCATTAAATCAGGCGTTTGAGAGAACTGTTTCAATGGGCAGGGTGACGTGACCAACCTCCCCTGTACGTGGGCAATTCCACTTAGTTAAGACACGGTCTTCTTTGAGTTTGACCTCCAACTCTGCCATCGTGCCGCTTTGTAACGTTCCTTCTGACCCCACCTTAAGCGTATTCATACGATATAAGCTCATAAACGTGCTACAGGCCTCAAAGACTATGAATGTTTGTTTGCATCTAGATGATAGGTACAAATTAATAAAACTGATCTGTGCGTGGTTGGGTTAGAGCCGAGGTAACGGAAAACATCCGCGATTTAAATTCCCGTTTAGTTTAGTTTAAATGTGTAATCAATTTACTATTTGACACGTAAAATACGTCAATGAATAAAGAAGGCGTATATAAATAACTAAGACATATTCAATATATCTACAATTGGATCGAGCACTATTTTTATAAGATAATTAGATAGAATAGATTTTGCTATCTATACGTGCAAGACAAAATTTATGTGCAAAACAGATCAATCACAGATTTTTTATAACAACTATAATTTCAAGTTAAGCCACACATCTACAACAACACAACTATTTATATTTTGTCATTAGATACAATATTTACTCCGACACTTTATGTTATATGTACGTTACGATAACGATTGATAATTCAAATAAATATCGGTTAAAAAATTGTTATCATATGTTTCCGTTTACAACATGCAGTATATATACTCTATGTAATATCAGTCTATTTAATAACATTCTCTTAATCCATCGAAATTACTTCTCCTGCCTTGTTACCAAGAACACTGCAGTCCCTTACTAGATAGCGACCACCTCATCACTGTTTATAAATAGGAGTAATTTCGATAACTTCTAGTTTTACTATACTATACAGTCTATAGGTACCTTGTTTGAACATTATTTATAAAGTGCCGTAGTTTGTGCAAAGTACACCAAAGCGAATAAAATTTAAAAAAATTAAAACAGACTCGAAACACTGACAAATCTTAAGTTACATAACGGTCTAAAAAGAACTCGGGTATTAATATAATTTTGAGACGTATGGCTAGTAATATTACTTTCGCAAAATAAATCATTATCAAGCATATTTTTTTAGCAAATCCCGCAATATGGGTAAACATTTGAACGAGCCAAAAAGTCTTGGGTGTTTTCTGTGACGCACGTTCAAAGATATGAAAGCTTCGATCCGCTTATAGACTAATAACTATTTTATAGATATTTAAGGAACGAATCTTTTTAATGTAAAATATTAACCAAATACTAAGGGCATAGTAACACAACTGTTAAGTTTATTCATATATTTTTGCTTGATATACTTTATATTATAATGAGGTTGGAAGTAATCTGTGGATCTATTGAACCGAATTTCAAAAATTATTCCACCAATAGAGGTGTTTAGTATAGTTTTGTTTAATATTAACCAAACAAATTAAAATACTATGCCGTAGTAGTCGGATTTGCATCGGAGAAGAAACGGTCGATCGAGAATGTTTCATACCACGGAGGCCAATATGACTGAGTTCGAGAATATAGAGATGATATTGAGTCTGTCGAGATTGATAATGCCTTCAAGGTAGCGACAGCATGTTCTTTTATGAGTCTATCGATATGTCGACAAACTGAAACACTACTGCACGGAATTTAACATTTCTACCAATATCATATTCACGACGAAGGTTAGCGCTAAAATCCTCAAGATTTACGGGTCACGGTTCCCCGCATGGGTCGCTAGTAGTAAATAATACCTATTATTTCAAGTATAAACATTCTGAATCGCTTTCTAGCTAGGAACTTATTTGATAGCAAGAGTTCTCGTATTTATTGTGTTACTGTGACAAGATTAGCGTGAAAATGTCCGCTTTGGCGCACATCTATCTAAGCTCTACATAAAATCTCACCCATCTGACCCGGTAGCGTCATCGCTAATGTTGCTATGTGTATCTAATGAATTCTCTGGTGCATGGGACCGTCCACTTGAGAAAACACTCAAATCCGCGGTACTGGTTACACTTGTGTCCGCTAGGGAGCGTCTTGATCCAAGCACAGATAATGAGTCCTCGCAACGGACGCCGGCTACCGTGCTGTGCTCTGAAATTACCAGTCACCTTCCTATAAACTATGATATAAATCTAGCCTTAGGGTATATAGATAGTATTTACATAAGCCGATTATAAACCATGAAATAATACTAACAATTATTCGTGGTATAAGCTTCAAATAGTAATTGTTGTGTTTTATTGATTCTTAAGTTTTATTAAAAGTGAAAATGGTGACATTTTATCTAGTTTGAAGCTTATAATACGTCATTGAAATCGTAACAATATTGTTTTTTAGTAAGGAAAGAAATTTGAAAACGAATATATCTTCCTCATAAATAGACTTGATAAATTTTAATGGACAAATGAATTTCTGGTTACATGGGCAAGACTGTTCACCTACCTCCTCAAAACGGCCTTATTAAGGCGAACGTAGTGGTTAACCACGACTTATTACGATGGAAAATGTATTTGATATAATAATATTAATTTTATTAACAAATCATAAATTTAATTTTCAAAACTTTTACTATATTATTCGCGTCAGAAAACGATTGTCTATAGTTATAAATATAGGCATGCATATATGTATATATTTTTGTTCAATCGTAGCTTTCTTATTGAAATTAAATAATAAAGGTTAGGAGAATCAAAGCATAAATCTGTGCGTGGTTGTTCACGCCAATTTTCTCGCCTATTTTATCAACAATAACTGACTGTAAGGGATTACTGACTACGTGGCAGTCATTATGATCTCCAATAATTGAGGTTTTCAGACACAAAACGAAAATTTTTCAATGTCTTCTTAGTGCATTAAATTTAGACTTTAAAAAGAGTTCATGATACCTACGTAGATCTGAATTTTCATTCCCTTAGTAGTAAAGAACGACACTATGAATTTTATGAAACAACGACAAGTATTAATATTTTACATTTGTGTCAAATAAATCCTTTGCAACTAACGCTTGTAACTTATTTAAAACACAGTCGTCTGTACTATGAATAATATATATTTCTAAGAACTGTCAAATGCATTCCCACATCAAAATCTACGACTTGTATGGTTGTTTTTTTTGGAATCCCAGACGTCAAAGATTTTTCAACATATCTAAAACATACTAAGCATGCAGGCAAAAAAAAGAAAAACTTACCAAAGCTTAAACACGTACAATTTAAGCAACAAACTGTGCATCATGCTCATCAAAAGAAAATCTCTGCTCTATACCAATATTTATAAGAAACTCATTTTTAATTTGTCTTTTTTTATTAAATAACTCGGAGGTTCGAAAAGCGGACTAGGGGCGAGAATATTCATTGACGCTTGAGAAGTATGGAGAGGGAGCTCACATCTCTCATCTGTAAATAAACATCTTTAGCGGGTACTCGTTACGCCTAACTTGTAAATTTTATCATTATTTCCTAACAGGATTCGTCATTAATTTGTGTGTAAAATGAAATCTCATGCGTTAAGTAAAAAAATTTATTATAAGAACTTCAACACTGTACCTATAGGTACATTAAATATTATATAAGTTCTTAAAAACTAATTGCGAGCGTCTTGGGGGTGGGTTTATTCTTATATTGAGCAGAGATTTCCCAAAAGAGCGAATAAACAACGTGAAGATTCTTAGTTTATTTGTTAGTATGCGGTCCGCATATCCTAGACGTTAGTAAACAGTTAATGACATAAACCCACCTCCATATAACCCACACCATGTCAGAGCATATCATGTATCACCCCCGCATTAAGAACTAGGGATTTACTATCCGCATCATTTATTTACTATTAAAATGTTCATTTTAGGGTCGCCTACATCAAGCAAGTCATAGGAGAAAAAATTATAAATGAAGAGATTGATTAATTGCTATCTACGTAAATCCATATTTTAATTGTAATAACCATGTTTCCAGTGTCTTTTGCGCAGTCTTTACCGGCATGATACTGACGGACATTCCCGTTATTTTGGTGCGGAGGTAACATGTTTAACCCACAGTGATAAATGGAATGAATCAAGACATGGCAAGCCAACAATAGACAATTTTGTGTGAAACTTATTTCGATACTATACAATAATTAACATGAACACAGTAATTGCTAATTAATTTTTAAGATGGCATAAATAAAAACATATTTACATGCATTTGAAGTACTTAAACAATACAAAAAAATATCGTGTAATGGCTTCGATTCGTACTTATAATCTAGGTGGTTAAGGAGACCCTGATTTGTGTTATTAAGAACATAGCCTAATACTACTGACTTTATAGTTTAACCGTGTTATTTCAATTTTAAATAATCAATTGGCACCAAATACTGCATGTTCTTACATTTTCATTGAGCCACGTATTATTACATTTTTAAATATTCTGCTACGTAACTTTGAAAACGTTTAAAAGCCTACTTCACCCCGTGGCGTGTCATTTTCTCTTACTTTATAGATTACTTTAAGAGGCACTCGACCTAGATAGTGAAATATTAAATCATGTCAAGCGCCCTTTATTTCGTCACAGAATATAACACAAGATAAGTTTAAAATGAGAACTAGGGAAGTGTAAATTGTCTTTCTATCCATAAATTGTGATGTGATTTTCATTTGTACTCTAAGAATGATCACAATATGTTGACACATTAAACGATTAATTTAACAAGTACAAACATTATTTATTTGCAATCATGTAACTAAATACTAAACTGCCATTCGTGATCGGTACACAATAATAACTAATTTATATCATGCAACTGAGTATCTCGTACGATCTATATTCCTATCTACAAAAGTAATATAAAAAGCAAAAATTAACTATGCTGACACACTATTAACAAAGTGAGATTCCGATAAGAATAGAAAATATACTTGAATGAATAAACTGAATTAATGAACTAATTAAGGTTTTTAATATTAACGTTCATAGTAAGTTTCGAATCTTACCATAAATAACGGACATGAAAAAGAAAGGTTGTTTTGGTGTGTCACCAAAATTAAATTAAAGATGTGTGAATTTATCTGAGTTTAATGATACTATTGAAGATGATTTCGATGAAGGTATAGACGCGTCTAAATTACCTGAGACCGTGTCGCTTTGAGACACCCTGAGCTCCTGCAGCTCTACGGCTGCTTTTTCACGTCTGTAAAAATTAAATACATTTAGGGCAAGTATTGATAGCCTTTCTTTTAATTACCATTTTCTTGATTGGTAATTAAAAGTATTCTGATGTTTAAATACTTTTCAACTACTTGTATTGACATATGGATCTCAAGCTTGGACGCCGGCTAAAGCTCAACATACAAAGTTACACGAGTGTCAAAGATAGATGGAACGATGTATGTTACGGAACAGAATAGATAAAATAAAGAATACATATTAGAACAACCAAGGTCACAGATGTTACAGGGAAATATAAAAAACTTAAGTTGAAATGGCGTGGGCACGTGGCAATAGGAACAGAAAAGTGGAACAAGAAAGTTCTATACTGGTGTACAAATTACAATAAACGAAAAAGAGCAAGACAACTTAGATAGTGCAGAGAGTAATGACAGGATTTGGAGGAGACTTTTGAAAAAATAGGGCACATAGAGATACTAAATATAAAAGTGTTTAAGTTTCAAAGTATCGCTTTCAAATCATGAAATGATGTTCCAGACAAGCTGTTGTCAAGATCTACAAAATTGTACTCATAGCAAATTTCACTAAAAAGCTTCTTGTGTATAACTAACCAGGCTGCTAAAATTCATAATCATAACTATTTACGGCTTACACGGGTTAAGTAATGAAAAAAAATATTAGGTAGTTTAATTGATGTTTAGATGTAAGCAGTAAATACTTTTTATGACTTATACCCAAAACAATTATTTATTTAAAACCTAGAAACACAAGAAAGCACAGGAACCGTTTACTACCTTAAAATCACAGTAGCCCTGGCGTGTTTCTCGGTATCAGAGAAATTTTCGGCTCGCTGACCAATTTTGGATTTTTTATCCGGCTCAATGAAAACTCCAAGTTGCCTTTTAGGTAACTCATTTGGTGGTGGTAGACCAGGATAGTCCAATTTCGCCCGCTTTAATTCTTCCATGGATCGTTCTAAATTGTAGATAACTATGTCATCTTCATAACCAAAGTCTTTATGCAGTTTCACCTAAAACACATGAGAATCAGATTATACTTTTCATTGTTTCTATGCTGACCATAAAAAATAATGAAAATATTTTTCTCACAACTGTTGTGTGAGACAATAGTAATATTATTAATAACAATTTCCTACAAAATTAAATTGTTGGAATGATTAAAAAACTTACTTGTATGTAGTTCACAATAAGATCCATATCATTTAACTTCATAATAGCCTTTTTGTGAAGCTTAAGAATTGTATACGCCATCGCAGTTATAACACGTTCGCCATCCAGTAAAAATATATCCCAAACTCTCAAACATAAACTGAACGGTACGCGTTCAACAAAACAAACAAAATACCACTTTAAAGAATATAATATGGCATCCAATCCATATTTATCAAAATGGAATTTTAACTTAGGCATAAACTTTGTGAGTATCTTATCATGGTGCTCTAAGAACCTGGTTAATTTAGGGAAACCTTCAATATACAGTCCATGCATGTTATATTTCTTATCTGACAGTAAAATAGCCAATGCCCAAAATGCGTCCTCTTCATCCATATACATAAGTAAAACACCAGCCAATCCAGACATGCCTTGACAGTAACCAACTTCAGTATTGTACATGCTATAAGCACATAGAACATTAAAAAGTGAACATTGTTTTTCAGAATATCGTTCTCGATAGAATTGATGCTCACGAAACTGTCTGTTTACATCTGAATCTATTTGTCTGACATCAGTCGACCAAATTTTAGCTAATTTCAACATTTCTTGATATTTCGCTGGGTTATCTGATTTTATTCGATTAACATCTAAAAGTTTACACCATATTTTAATTCTTAGAGAATTTGGAATGCCTTTATATATTCTTCTATGTAATTTTTCTTTTGTAGTAGGAGAATCCCAGGATGCCAGCATCTTGACCCATTTCTTCTCCCTTTCGACTTCAACATTAATCTTTTGAGGCGCCGTTTTTCGCGGCAAACGCTCATCGTGGATGAAACCATATCTGAAAGTAAAACATAACTAAGTTATGCTGAATTATTTAAAAAATCTTTAAATTGTGATAACTAAGCTTGAATTCATTTATTTTTGTTTTAGTAGTAATAACTATCATCACCATTTTCTTATTCACATAGGCTTAAAATAGGTTTGAAAGGTTTTGGTTTTTATTAACTCAGGATTATCAGAACTTCTTCAGATCTGATCAGATTTAATCTACTCAAAACGTTCTGGAATTTAGCACAATTACAAAATGCTACAGTTGAGGGTAAAAATTTATATAAAATTCGCTATAACACATATCACAATATTTCAAACAAAATCGCAACAGCTTATACAACTTTTTATACTATAGTACTTATTTGTATTTTTTTTTATTATATATATATATGCCTTTATTTATTTCAAGATAAAATTTAAATAAGTAATATGTTTAATATTATTAATTGCAAGTAGACATAAATTATTATTTTACTGTCTTTTCAAATCCATACAAGACTGCTGTCTTGGGTTGCTACCCTCCCAGACTTTCAAGTCAAAACATTTAGTTTCCCAATGGGAATTGAATAAAGCACCTAGAATATAAAACATAATAGTCAAATATAAATAAAATAAAAAAAACATAGAATGTCAAATTGTGAGACATGGTTAAAGAAAGTATGACACTTTCTCTTTGCATACCTCAAAACAAGTTTTTCTGCCTCACATGCAACATATTACATACATGTTAAATAAGAAAAAAGGGAGAGAACTTATGTTAATAGTTAACTGAGCATACTAAAATTTTCAATATAGTAAAGTATAATAATAATAATTTTTCAATTATAATACTCAAAAGTAATTACAACAATTATGTTAAAATTCCTTAAAGGAATTTAATCCTACACTAAAAGATATTTTAAGGAATATTTAAAAAAAATAATTATATTCATTGTAACTTTAATAATTTAAAGCATAAAAATAGACTTCGCTGAGCTCATAAAATAAGTATTCAATTTATTTGATTCACACTTAGTAAAACAAATATCAAAACAAGTACAATATTGTATGAATGCATATTTTATCTGGATGTGATTGAAGCAGGTAAACCATGAATACATTAGAATTTTTGATTTGAATTTTTGTGTTGATCACTAACACGCAAAAAAATGGATAAATTTTCTATCTATTAAGATTTTACAATATTACAATATTTGCAGCGTTATATGATTTCTCAATTCGAGTTAAATACTTAATGTACTTTTACTAATTAATACCTTACAAGTATGAACATAATTAATAATGAAAAAGGTCAGTCACAAGAAGTAATCACTTACCTATCGGTTTTATGATAGTCCTCGAACTCTGGATCTTCCCACGGGTCGATTTGACCGACGAGATTCTCTCTGCCGCGTTCGTATCTCTGAAAGATACGCTCCCGCTCCTCGGAAGCCCGTGCCAACAGAGCCTCCTCATTCATAACACAGGCTGACTTTGCAGTCGTGCCGCATACCGACTAAACCTAATGCACTATCACTTAGTTCTTCTTAGGAATTCGCAATTAACATACATCACTACATGGCATATTCGGTGATAAAATAATGTTATTTAAGGTGTTTTCACGCCCTTTATCTAATCATGTTGGTCAACAGGATACGAGATAAAGGACCAGAATTACTCAACAATTTTTTTTGTCAGTTTTGAAATATTTTAAAAATTCATAATACTTAAATACTCTCACTATGTAGGTGTAACCAAATCAAAATGTAAAACTTATTTTTCAAGTTTCCGATGTATCCGGATGTATAGGAGCGGCCATCACCGATAACCAAAGAGTAAAGCAATAGCTAGTAAATGGCCGATTCTGGCACTTGGAGTTATTTAAGGCATTAATTCTAAAATAAGTTTGTCTCTTTCGTCGAACACTAGAGTACTCTATTCAGAAAGAGACAAAGTTATGTCGTATACGTACCATAAATTATCAATATAAAATTTGTATTTATTGACAAAGGCTCCATAGCTATCATATCAACATAGCTCACAGATTTAGAAAAGGGTAACAGATAACAATAATTGTCTGTTTGCAAGAAAGGATTTTGTTAAATCACAGATTCACAAAGTAAGCTCGGTGGGGACATCTATTTTGTGCTCCCTAAACTTCCGACAGCTTTATCTACGTATAGGTATATATTTTTACTTTACTTATAGAATAAAGAAGAAAAGGTAACCAAAACCTAAATAATAAAATTATTTAATTATTTTTCGTTGTTTTTTGCAATGGATGGCGAAGTTTGGGAATAGCACCAATCAAATATTGCTAATCTCAAGCCCATCCTCGGCTTTCATTTTCTCAGCCGCAACAAATTAATTGTTTGCTTTTATTTGTTAACTTAAATTGTTAATATAATGTTACTTATGTTTGTTCCTCTTATATCTAGTCTCTATTTCAATGAAAATTAGTACCAAACAGAGACTACATAGTACTGAATACAGAGACAAAGCATTACCAGGAAACCACAACCGCGCTGCCTCGTGGACCATTATGGACGGAATCCAAAGTCTTATCATTGCCGATTGTGCGGCTTGGCGGGCTTTGTGATTGTCGGTTTATCTGGAATCATTAGTAAATCCCTTTTTAGAAATAGCTTGGTTAAAGTGTTAATAATTAATAGGTAGTTTAACTTATTGGATATTTTAATAAATATCCTGTCTGAATTCTTTTAATTTAATTATAATAATTATTAGTAACTGCATTTTTTAAATGATTATAATAAAAAGCATTTAAAACTTGTCTAGAAATTCAAAATCGAAATCATTTATTCATATAGGTAGCACAATGTACACTTATGAACGTCAAAACATAAATGTATATGAAGTGCTTCTAATGTTACATTTACTGCCAGTTCTCAAATCAAGGGCGTAGAACGGAAGACAAGAACTAGCAATAAATTCTCCCCCACTCTTCAATACTTTAGACTTAAACCTTCTGCAATGAAGAGCCAAGCTTGGCCTGTTTTACAAATTAAAAGATACGATTTGTATTACTGAAACACAAACTGAAAAAAACTTTAAATTTTATTCACTAATGTTGATATAATTAATAGCCAGCACCCAAAGAAAAGCGATTAGGACCAAAAAACTTATTGTGGCTTCTACAATAAAATTAGCTACATAAAATAGGTTAGATTAGGTAAATTAGGTTAGATTAGGTTAGCAGATTGGCTGGAACAAATTGATCTTGCTTTACGCCCAAACCTAATTACCTATAGCAATCCATTTTTTACCATCTGAGATAGGCATCTTAGGGCATATATTGATAAAAGTGTGCCAATAACCAATCGGGGGGTCAGGTCCACTGACATTATGCAAGAATATCTACATAGTGTCAGTTCACCTGACTCCCTTGTTTCCTGTTTCCTGTCCAAATGCCGAGAAATGCTTTTACTACACCCGGTGGCAGGGTTTGAGTAGGTAACATCAGCATGTCCTAGCTGCTTACTTCCACATCGTGCCTCCCCGGCAATGCTGCACCCATCATTCTCAAGCGAGTGCCACTTTCATTACTTCTCGCGGTGCAGTAGCTGAATCAGCAGGGCAAAGGCGAATTTATGGCGCCGTAAAACCAGATCGAACAGAGAAGGGACCCGAAATTAAAGGGCCAGGCACAGGGCCTTAGATGGCAGCCCCGTCAAGTGTCTAGACTACGATGGGCTAATCACCTGTCCAGTCAAAAACCAACCGATTATGAAACCTAAATTACATAAAACCGGACCGATTTCATTTAAACTAACGGCAAGAATAAGGAAAATGTTTTGCCTATGTACCTGGAATGTTAGGTAACGACGGTGTTTGGCGTATTCGCTACAATGAAGAACTTTATAACATCCTAGATAACGCCAACAACGTCCAATTCATAAAGTACAACATGCTCAAGTGGCTGGGACTTGTGCACCGAATGGCGAACGACAGACCCCCAAGGTCCTTACTAAACTCACAACCCGGTAGCAAAAGAAAACCGAGCCTGCGTTGGTGGGATGGAGTTGTCAAGAACCCAGAAACAATAGGGGTTCGCAATTGGCCGCGCGGAGCACTAGATAGATCGCGATGGCGAAGTGTAATTGAGGAGGCCAAGGGGCTGTTTATACAACCATTGATGATGATGATGATGAATAACCAATCGACGGATTGTAATAGCCATCTGTCAATACAAGCTATCCATGTTATGTCGGATCGGTGTATGTGGATAGACCTTTGTATGAAAATGACAGTTGAAGAAACTATGCCAATATCCTACCTTAAGATTTTAACTTAAACCAATTTTTAAAATTACTAAAAAGCTATTTGCTATGTTTTAAACATAGACATGTATATTTTAATATTATTTGTACGGTTTTCTTTACTTTATTTGGTATATATTTAATATCAAATATGAGTTTAAGGAGCGAAGAGATTGCAGTCAATCCGTCGCCAAAAATGGATTATCATAGGGTTTGGTTATTAGGATGCAGATAGGAGATCGATCGACTGTCACGGTTTGATTTGATTGCTTTCAATCTGAGATTGTGGATAAATTATTGGGTTCGAGCGTAAACAAAAGAGAACGGAAATTCCCATTGCAACTCCTGAAAGATTTATTGTTTTTATTAAAACAGAACATATAATTAGGTTCTAACAGCTTCTCTTATACTACTGGACTAGATGGATTGCTGGCCTCTTCTATTTGTCAGCTAGCGTCATCCACTAGCCTGTGCGTATAAACGTAGGTTTAGACTTTGCAGTAGTGCAAAATATCACCCAAAAGTCAGCACATTTGTGATAATAAAAAAAGACAAATATACAATCCTCTTTAACTTTGTGAGTAACTAGCTACGGTTCCTGCACCCGCAATTATTCGATTATAAAAATTTTCACTAGTTTTTTTCACACAAATTTCACACTATTGTAATTTCATACTTTTTAGCCTTAGTGTCTAAGGGATAAGGTAGAGTTCTTAAGTTCTTATGGTAAAAGAATATTTAAAATCGGTCTCGTAGTTACGGAGCCTAATCATTGCAAGCAAACAATAATATCTTTATAATATGCCTTAGACCTAAGCAGTCAGGCATAGAAGGGTGTGCTTACTTTTTTACTTATTAGAAAATGCAAATGATCACAAAATAGTACACAAATCTGAGGCCCAGATCTTAAAGGTACGGCGCCACCAAAATTTTACACTGAAATAAATGGGCGAAATATAATCATTATCTCATTGTGAATAAATTTTTCTTTCAATAGAAATCGTATCATATCGTAAATAGATTCGTGAATTGTATTTATCGCAAACCAGAAAGATACATTTGTAGCCATATACAACCTACGTAGGTATATGTTTAAGTTGGTTACTTAAACATTCAGTATTATTTGTTTACATATGCCCAACAATGAGGGCTGTAAGAGGAAATGTTTTAAAATAAGTTTCATATCAGTTAACATATTCACATTGCACATTCATTAAACACCAGTAAGCGGCGACAGGTCACAGGTGACTGCACTTGAAATGTGTGCAACAATTCTCTTTATTTCCTTACTATTCTGTACATCTATCGCGAAAAGAGAAAAAGACGACAGGTTATACGACGATCTAAACTATGTAAGCACAAAATACAATGTTTCTCGGCCAACTACCACAGGTCGGTCTCTGAAGGGGGAGATGGTTGTAGAGAAATTTGTTGATACATTGATGGCAAGCGAGAGATACCTTAAGATGGTTGAAACAGTAGAAAAGAAGATCAGTCACCTCGATGCAACTTTTCACGATCGGACAAACACCATATTAAAGTATTTGGCCGAACTCTTGCGGATTGTAAAGGCACCGCAAGCAGAAATCATGGAGGACACTCTGAGATCGCTGAAACTTGACCTGGAAAGGTTGAAACAGTCTGTGGCTGAGAAATTAGCGCAGATTCCGACTATGCGAGGTGAGAAACTCTACGATTAAGTGAACGCAGTGCGCCGGTTGCTATTTCGTTAAGAGAACATATTTCTGCGCCTGTACTGATCTTGATTCTGAATTAATTATCGCATGGGACCCAAATTCTCATCTTTGATAGTTATAAACCGTATTCTAAGCCAATAAGACTAGGATACGACGTTCGATTACCAGTGAATAACACAGTAGGCTGATGTTAGATGATTTGCCGTAAAATTTGTCTATGCAACAGGCGCAGAAATATGGCCTGTGTATTGTAACTTATTATCCAGTAGTAGGTATTTTTAACAATATATTTGTTTTCTTTAATTTAATGTAAACACACAACGTGTACATAATTATGTTGTTTCGAAACAATTGCTCGTCACAGGCAATTCATCTAAAAGGTATTTATATAGTAAATGTGTTTTTGTTTGGTCGCTTCATTATTTATCAACTATCTACTGGTCGAAATATGATATTCTCCAGTCTTCGATCAACAAACACGCTAGCTACTCCTCAAAATGGTTGTGAAACAGTTTATTCTTTTATATCTCTTAAGTTTTTTATGTGAAGCTAAAAGTGAGAGACACGGAAAGCGTAAGAACGACCACGGCGACAAAATGTTGTGGAAAAACGAATACGAAAATGAATTAACCAACGCAATGATAACTTCAAAAAAACATAGAAATTTTACGCGGGTCCCACAATCAACATCCGACAGTGAAATGGTGTTAGAAAAGCTGTTGGAATCGATTACGTCCAGTGAAAAATATTTAAAGAAAGTTGATAGCATAGATTTCAGACTAAATAGGTTAGATATAGAGGTACATGAAAAATCTAATAGTATTCTTAAATACTTAACTGAGATCTTTAAAACTGTCCAGAATTCAGGATACACTGAGAAAATGGAACCTGAATTAGATAGAATAAAGCAAGATATAAGTGATATAAAAAAATTATTTGATAAGACTCTACGAGCGAGTGATAAGGGTAAATAATTATTAGAGTATTTATATCCGCGCCCTTTGCTATTCGGTATATCGTAGTAGTTATACATATGACTTATTTAGTAAACATGACAAGATTTTTTTTCATAATCAGTAATAACTTATATTAATGCAGCTTAACTTTTTAAACCCTTTATATGTATGTATATCCGAACCCGTGACCGAAATCGTATCGTACATAAATTATTTATAATGAACCGTAACATAAAATAAACCAGAATTCGAAGTAAGTGTCGCGGCTATTAAAAAAAAGTTTAATTACTTAAAATATGTTTGTTCAGTTGAAGGGACCGAGTACCAAATGGAAACGTCATTGGATAACCGTTTGACGTTTTTGGAAAGTCATATGAAGAATATAATGGCTAGTGTTGAATCGATTGCCTCGATTATTTCCGAAGTGAAGACTCGACAGAATGCTAGAACTGTGGTCAGGTATGTAAGCCGCATCCGCGTAATTTGGTTGCATTACGCATCTTGTTTGTTTAGTATAGTAGGAAGTAGCAGGCCCATTAATTATTTTTAAAATATTTTTAAACTATTTTACTAAGTTGGAGCAATTCAATGGTTAATGATTGATCGCTTCGAATCGATTAAGTGTTATCGTTATAAATATACGAATACAATACAAGTATAAATAATGAAGTCTTCTTATAATGAATATCGTATTAACCTGAAGTAGTTTGGTTTTGTGCTGGTGGCATGAAAAAGCCAGAAAAAATAGGTACAGTGTTAAACTGTATAGTAAATGCTCTTCGACGCCCTTGGCTTAACCATTATAATACAAAGACATATGTTATTTAAATAGGATCGATTTACCTATAAATGTTAACTTTTTCTTTAAAATATTTCAATTAAACTTATGCAAGGTTGCTAACCTAAAGCGCGGAGCGATTTGAAAACATTGCGATAGTTATTCAATATTATTGTGCTCAGACAGAAAAATCTCAGGTAAACAGTAAATGTGATTAAAGTGTTTAAAAATAATGTGGACACAATATTTTTTTTTTTATATTTTAGCCGAACGATAATGTATGTCTGTAAATTTAACATATTCTTTTTCGGTTTATAAAATTTCATCAATTAGGAATTTAGTCCAGATTTAGTACTAAGTATGACTCCCGTATGTGAAAAATATATTGGAATTACGAATTGTTCCCTTACAGGCCAGACGTAACTGGATCTTTGGAAGCAATTGGACTAATCTCAGAATTTAGAAGAGCTTTACAGGAACAGAAGTCGAAAAAATGTGACTGCAAGTTAGTTTTCTTCACATATTTATCGTCCTTATTTTATAAGTTCTGCATAATTGAATACGAGAATATCGCATAAGAATTACTCACCACTTTTAGACAGTGACAATATTATTCATAAACTAAATTCTGCGAGTAAAAGCATATAGTTAATATAATGGAACATTTTATTTTTAATTCTCTCTAATTAAAACTCTTGGGTGGTATGAGTGGTAGCTCACACCCCAAGAGTCTCTAATCAAACTTAATAAAATCAAAAGATTTAAACAACATCACGTAAATCTTCATCTGCCGCGCACAGTAGCACTATCATATCAAAAGTATCAACAAAAATTGATTTAGTTAGGAATCAATGTCAAATACATTTTACGTTTTATGTTTTCGTGGCCGTAAATGAACTCTTTGTTTCCAGAATCGGTAGAGTGGATCGCATAGAAAGATATCCAACAGATTGCCAGGAGATTCAAATGCAGGGCTTCAATGTGTCAGGGATTTATAAAATTAGACCCGATGATATGGAGCCTTTCTACGTTTTATGTGATCTTAGCAGTGCGGGCGGTGGCTGGACGGTAAGTTTAGAAAACTACACGGCTTCTTTGTAGTTAGAACGTGCTGGTCGATATTCTAAGTCGAGCTCACAACATTTTTGAATTTCATAAAATGTGACCTATATATTTTTGCTAGATCATATTTGTTTTGAGGCCAGCTCAAGAAATATTATTTTATTTCTTCTTACATACACTCGGTTTCTACTTATCGTATAACCTACTCAACATATTTTGACGCCTACCTCAGAGCAAAGATAAAGAATATGAATTAGATATTCAAAATAAAATACAATTGGATAAAAAAATATTTTATCTGTGATATTGATACCTATGATTTGTACGTTAACATGTTTCACCTATTAGTGATTTATAATAGGTCCTTCAAACCGCTCTAATTAGCCTTAACATTATAGGTCATACAAAATCGATTTGACGGCTCCCAAGACTTCTTTAAAACATGGTCAGATTATAAGTATGGGTTTGGTAACCTGGCAGGTGAGTTTTGGCTCGGCCTCGAGAAAGTGAACTACCTTACGAATCAAAAACTCTACGAATTGAGAATTGAAATGGAATCTCAAGCCAACCAAGAAGCTTTTGCAACATTTTCAGTGTTCACTGTCGGACCCGAATATGAAGGATACAGAATCAGTACTTTGGGCACTTACAGAGGAAATGCTGGTAGGTAAATATGCAGTCTTTAAAATTAAAGAGAGAAATAATAGTTTTAAAGGCTATAAAAGTTTATAATAATACTTGGTATGATTTATTTCATAACAAATATTTTGCAAAGTTTGTATCAACTTTCCGCTTACTTTACGAGTTAACGATTTAACGGAAACGCTGAGACATTGAATGTATATTCAGAACATAATAATATTTCATTAACATACTTAGTGTATTGGAATGAACAATATACAGTATTTACAATATTCTTAATCGTCATAATAACAATAATTAAAAAAATGATAAATAGAAAAAAAAATTAAAAGTTTTGTCCGTGTGGCAGTGTTCTTTTAATCTTCTTCTTTGTTAATCTAAGTATGCATGATCTTTGGGTTCACTTTTACTATCTACCGGCACCAACTTTAATATTTAATTAGCACCTGTGCAGTTGATGGTCAAAGAGTGTCTACTCCAAAGGGAAATAATTAACGAACGAATTATTCAGCACAATAATATTTTCTTTTTACTTGTGTATTTAAGACATAATGTATATGTGAAGATATAACAGATAACAATCACAGGGTACTGCGCAACAAAGAAAAATGAAAGAACTATGTATATCGAAATTAATATTGCCATTGCATTGGAAGCTACATCAGTCTTAGCCTCCCTCCTCCCGCCCCAAATGTATGGATCCTCGATTAATGACAAAAGCAACTTCAGTTATGGTCAATGTGCTTGAGCTTGCGTGTATATTTTAAAATCAATGATCATTTAATAATTTTAGGCGATTCTTTGTCATATCATGCGGGTCAGAAGTTTTCCACTCCCGATGTGGATAATGACGAGTGGAAGGATGGGACCTGCGCGGTGGAGCATGGTGGAGCGTGGTGGTACAAGGAATGTGATAAGAGGTATGCTGTATTTACTAGTATCATGTAGTCATTAGTTTAGTGCAAGCATTTTTATAATAAACAGTATATTTTAAGATACCTACGTATGTATAGGTTCAAAAAGACTTTTGCAGGAAGTTTAAATATTTTATCCGCAGTCATCTATTGATTCCACGAAATATTATTTTTGTTGACAGTAACTTGAATGGCAAGTATTCCCCTCCTGAAGATCACCATGGTCAGTCGATATACTGGATCTCGTTCAAAGGGCCTAGTTCACCTCTTGCCAAGACCCGTATGATGATCAGGCCGCTACCTGCCAGCAGGCCTACGGATTTCATCGATCAATCTAGGGTAATATTCAGGATGTTATAATTTTCGACACAGAAATGTGTAAGTCTTGAATGGGCCTAGGACCAATACGCTGTAACTTTATAATTACATTACAATTGCTAACTAAGAGTCGTTTATTAATAGCCTGGATTCAGTAAAAATTCAAATAGGCTCCTTTTTGTTCTTTAGATACTTAATTTAATTTATTGTTATACCTTTGTTCAGTTTAATTGAGATTCTGAGTAGTGTTGTTTATTTAAGGCATAATCTTAAAGCGATTCAAGACAGGAAGCGGTCTGTATTTATTATTCGAGTGAACTCTTGACTCTTAATTTGATTTGTGTTTTTCTGAATAGAAAATTATGGAAACTTCCAAACCAAAACCGTTGGACAAGCAAGCAGCGCGTAAAGACAAGAATTATGACACACGCCAGCCTCCGTACCGTTATGAGGACAACTTGCGAGCAGAAGGCTTCTTTCCAACCTACGCGTAGTTTTAAGGAAAAAATCATTTAGTTTGCATCAAAATCACAACACTCGAAAACATGTATTTTATTTAAAAAGAAATCTTAAAAATCTTCGCCTATTTAAATTTTTAGGTGAATTGTATCGTTTTATTTTCAGACGAGAGACGTTATCTCTAACATACTTTTAAGATAACAATAAACTTAATATAGCATTTATATTTCTGCATTTTGATTATAAGGTTATTTGTCCCAATTTAAAGTCTGACTTATAAAAGCTGTTTAGTATTTAGAAAAAATCTAAAATGTATTTGAGTTCGTCCCGCGGAAAACTTTCCGATTTCAATATTTTCTTTTTTTTTTCGTTTCAGTGATCTGAACTTAATGACCTTTAATCCCTTAAGTTATTATTTCATTAATAAGAAAATAAATTCTTTAAAACGTAGTAGATTACGGTAACTAATTGACACCATCGGAATTTATAATGTTGCGAAAAATCTAAGGCGATATTGATACTGTGTTTACCCATTGCAAAGGTCTTTCTTTACTTGAACTTTGACTCGATAGAGTATTGGAATAAACTGCTTAAACCAGACCATATATCAGTGCAAATGTTTTTGGGTTAAAAATAAAAATCTAAAAATTCAGTCTCATTTCTTTATTTAAGATGAATCAGCGTCTGTTAATTGAGCAACAGGAGGGACAAACTCTTTTTAGTACAAATTTTATAAGTCTTAACGAATGTTCTATCTATAAATAAGAAATACATGGGCATCGAAATATCTTTAATGATTTTGTACAATGCTTATACTATTTAGCCCATTGTATTTCTGTACAAGCAACCACTTACAGCAAGATATCTTACCAGATGTGACAGTATGTGATGTTTCGTTAATTTTAACTACGTAGTGTCGTTTAAGTTGTGAAATTGACATTAAACAGGTTATCTTTAACTCAAAACTGTCTATTGAAGATATTTGAGGACATAGACAATCATAAATTAAAGTAACTCGTGTTAAACATGAGTTAAAATTTGATTATCAGTATATACACATTATCAATATGTCATATGAACTATGTAGTTACATTCTAGAGAACACAAATTATGACATACACTCATTACGAGAAATCGTTACGGGTGTGATCGTTTTAAAACCGTCTTATAATAACTGCATGGTTTAAATTTATGTATATACAGTTAGTAAACAGATAAAAGTAACTGTAATTTTTCAGGTTTTAAAAAGCACAGCGCCATTTACATCGTAACATTTTCCCGCAGTGCAGCCATTTGGCGTGTCGAACACACTACACTAAGTACAATTATTTATAAACTACTATTTTACAATTATACTGACCTGTTTTTGGTATTTAACTCTATAAGTAAACGTTCAAATGAGTGTTGGGATAAAAATATATTTTCGTACAATACCCACTATTAAATTTTATACAAGGGCGAGAAGGATTTACAATTGACATTCAAATTAGCAATTTGATAAAGACCAAACAAGTTTAAAAGGTTTAAAATGGAATTTTATGTGTCCCAATCACTCATATTTAAAATGGCTATACAAATTCATTATCATTATCTATGCCAGGCAGTTTAAAGAGAATTATTCAAAATAAGAATACCTTTTTAATACCATTATGTGACTTAGTGCAAACGTAATATCCCACTTAGGGCGAACTATGAGACAAATAGGGAAATATTGCAGTTATCCTTTTTTATTCAAGAAATAACTAGCCGAGAATACAAAACCGGTGAATTTATCTAATATAATTTATGCATGCGTGTAAACGAACCCTTAGAATGACCTGGCCTAAACTTTAACAACGTCGTTATTTGTACCTAAAAATAAGTCTTAACTATAAAGAAATATCAAACTAAAATACGTAGCACCATTAACGTAAACCAAATATTAAACAACTAAGACACGTACACTAACGAATTGCACTTGCCATTACCTATTTACACTAATATACCCACCACCATTAAACACTACAGTGGAGACTAAGGAAACTTAAACATTACTTAAGGTTATTTAGTATGGAGACTTAGCGATGACTCCCATATGTCATAGGAGTACAAATCACCATCGTAGAATTTAAATGAAAACCTACTTTTTTGCTTATAATTATATGGGTGTCAACGTGGTGTTGTAACCAACAACACGTGGGGTAATTTCTGTGGGTGTTGGGGTGATCATGGTATCGAAGCCGAATTAACTCGAGAGAATTTCGCATTTATCTGTGATTATATAAAATTCACGTAAATTTCACCGGTATCTAAAGATAAAGCAAGATTACTTTCGGCGTTGCATCCTCTCTATTCAACGGCCGAACTATTACGGAAAACTCCAGCATTGTACAAAAATCCCCCGTAAACTTAACCTAAGATTGTCAGCGCGTGAGCATAACAAAATATCAAACGCTTAAAACTAATAGGCGGAAATTCGACAATGTCCAGATATACGAAATAAAACAAAAAAAAAATAAAGAAAAATAACGGTAAACGATTATGAAGCAAACGCTTCGTTTTAACAAATTATATTTATGAAAATCGCGTGATAAAAAACTGTGTCAAAAAGAACATTCGTCAAAAAAAGCAAATAGCATTCTTGCATAATTAAAATTTGCGTTTGAATTTTATATTACAACCAGAGATTGCGATTTCAAAGTATTAAACGTTGGTTTAAACAGCCAACCGTTAAACGTTCGTTTCGACATCATATACGTTAAAGAATAGGTATCATTTCTAAAAGGGTATACACATATGCCTCCAATCGGCTTTTACTTATTCATAAAAACTGTGTGAAAAATGCAACTATACATTCTTAAAGGGTTCAAACATACAAACACTATGCCTCATATCGGCTCTTACTCATAAGAAGTAAATTAATTGCACTCTTTTTGTTTCTATCTATTAAATTGAATTTACACTGTGATGAAATACAATAGCGCTAAAACAGTGCAATGAGTTTAATTTTTATGAATATAAATAGATAATCGTCATGTTAAGGTCCACCGGAGTTATCCGGGGCCTTAAAACCAATCTGAAACAAAAATCCGTAATCAATAAACATTTTTTTTTATTCTGCCTATGTTTAAAAATTCTATATTCCCGCTATACACGGCCCATCAAATCAGAATCACTTTACACAGGCCCTTTCGAATAACGAGCCGATTTCATCTTTCATAATATCGCCACTGATTCTAGGGCCGTGTCTAGCCGCTGTTATAAACATTGTTTATGCAGTAAACTATTTAATTAAAATGCATAGGCATCAATATAACATTTTTACAATTAGAACCACTAATACCACCAGTGTTTAAGTTTCAGTTATTTTTTATTATGAAACTCATACACAGAACTTGATAGAAGACTCAACTATACTCTGATTTTTAATTCCGTAGAATTCTGACAGCTATCATTTTTTACATGTCAGGGATGGCAAACCTTTTCGGCAGGGTACATTTTTCAATTTCAATACGAGTCTGAACGTCTGAGTCTATACATACATTTTATTTGTTAGTGAATGTATAAATTTTATTAAGTGCTCCACATTAAAAGTAGATTAACAGCCAGTGATAATTACGTCCCTTTTCATCAGAAACAGTAAGAAACGCCTAAGATAATATATATTTTTTTAAAGGTTTACTAAACCTGGAATTAATAGGCCGTGATGAATAACGTAATTAAACTTTATTCGTTATATTGAAATATTAGTCATTTGAGTAAGTAAATATTTAGATTTACCTTTTTGTAGACAATACAAGTATATTTCATTTCTTATTTCATAATTTTATTAGTAGGAACACTTATGAAATGTCGGAATTCTACGGAATAAAAAATCAGAGTATAGTATATTTTTATTATCTCATATCACGTGATCCAATTCAGACAACCGTGTATAATTACTCTTTATACAACAGTGGACCACAAACACACCTGATATTATGTGATACCCGATGAAGGACTACGTCAAAGTGCGAGAGAAAATTTATTATACCTCATTCATTTGCGTCAGCCGTTGTCTGTTCACTCTCCGGACGCAACGAGTCAATACAAGCGACAATTTTGAGAGCTGGACCAAGCTTCATAGACAGCGCCATCACCAAGTGTTCAGGCTTGATCAGAAGTAGAGCTTCACCATCCACTTCTTGCATGAGGAACTCATCCGCATAGCCGGCACAACCCGGTATGTTGCGGATAAACTCGCATACTTCGGTAACCTTTAAATGAAAAATCATTCTATTGTCACAAGAAAACGGACAGAAATACCGCACATAATAAAATAACACGAGTTAATGATATTAGAATTTTGATGTACACAATACGATGTAATTGATACAATTTTCAACCCAATGGCGACATAAAAAAAAGAATCATCTAAACTATTTTCATCCATGGTCAGTTTTAGCTTTTGTATTTTCTTAACAATATACAGATATTTATTGTAATATATAACTTTGAATATATATAATATAATAAAATTAGTTAGTAAATGGATATATTTAAATAAATATACTTACAGTCCACTTATGAGCATTGGGCAGTTCTTTCGCATCTTCATCTACTTGGATAGTATCAGGTGCCTCCGAAACTTCATTGCTAGCTTGACTAGTACTGGGAAGATTGGAGTCGTTGCTTGACGATATCCGTGGTAGACTGGTAGTAATATCCATTCTTGCTCTTTTTCCAGCTAAAGTATTAAAAATATCTGCGTATATAGTTGCGTTGTTGTTCTATCAACAACATACATTGCGGGAAGGAAGGAAGGCTGAACACCTACTCGTCTATGAAATAATGATCAAAGAAAGATACAATCTGAAGGTCTGAATTTAAACATATAGGGATGTAGCGCCACTGGATAACCATTATTTCCGCGTTAATGGAATTATATGGAGCGTTGCATAGTATGAAGAGCGGACAATCGGGCAAGAGGATAGTGAGGTCCATTTTGTATCCAAAAGTATTTAAAGTCTAGCCGGGACATTCAGTATTTTCATCATTCATTTACATATTCAGCCCTCAAATCAGATTCATATTTTCTGAGCTGTTTTGTATAATAATAATTTAGTATCACTCGATCCCAAGGCTAAGATGTTAATCATACAATAGGGGCCGTTCAAGTACGCATTACGATTAATTTATTCCTCCCCCTCCCCTCTTCTTCTTGTGAGCTAAGCAAAATTTCGAGCTTAGCAACATTTGTGAATTATCAATTAGGTTCTACTAAATGTGAGAATAATTGTTGTTTTATACCGTAAAGATACTCACGTGGCGGATCGTCTGTCGTCGCCTTTTCTTTTTCTTGCTCTTTATCACCAGAACTCCATTCGCGGAGCGGACGATTTACCTTAAAATTATTAGAATTTTAACCAAATTTAATCCTTTGATGAACGGAATATGAAGTAGATATTTACCGATAAGACATAGTTACCGAATAGTAGATATAAATTACGGAAAATAGATATTAACGGAATAATAGATATTTACCGATAAGACATAGTTACCGAATAGTAGATATAAATTACGGAAAATAGATATTAACGGAATAATAGATATTTACCGATAAGACATAGTTACCGAATAGTAGATATAAATTACGGAAAATAGATATTAACGGAATAATAGATATTTACCGATAAGACATAGTTACCGAATAGTAGATATAAATTACGGAAAATAGATATTAACGGAATAATAGATATTTACCGATAAGACATAGTTACCGAATAGTAGATATAAATTACGGAAAATAGATATTAACGGAATAATAGATATTTACCGATAAGACATAGTTACCGAATAGTAGATATAAATTACGGAAAATAGATATTAACGGAATAATAGATATTTACCGATAAGACATAGTTACCGAATAGTAGATATAAATTACGGAAAATTGATATTAACGGAATAATAGATATTTACCGATAAGACATAGTTACCGAATAGTAGATATAAATTACGGAAAATAGATATTAACGGAATAATAGATATTTACCGATAAGACATAGTTACCGATTAGTAGATATAAATTACTGATAAGAGATATTAACGGAATAATAGATATTTACCGATAAGACATAGTTACCGAATAGTTGATATAAATAATAGATATTTACTGAATAAAAGATATTAACCGAATATTCTTGTTTGCCGAATACCTGATTTTAAGCAAATATAATTATTGGAATAATATGTGATCGTATTCGCCGAATATATATTTCCCGAAGCTGGAGAAACGGCTCATAAGTATTTTTCACAGCATCTGTTGCCTCAAATGATTATTTTCGACTGCCCGAAATGTACAAACAGGAAAGAGGAAATATGAATATATTGCTTAATGCTAGAGAAATAATAATAACTAAAAAAAAATTGTCAGCAGCTAATTGAAAAAGATATCCGTCAAATTTGATATTCGTGTCCGTTAATTTATTTGCATACACTGGGCATGATCGTTTAGGCTATTTTCGTATAATTTTCTTTAATAATAAATATCGGCTAACATTGTGTGTATAAAAACGGCAGTGAGGAAAAAAAATGGTATTTTTTTTAAACTTACGGCAAATGGTTCAGCTGCTTCTTGTATGACGTAACCTTCAATCACGTGAGTCAAAATGTTTGGTTTAACCATCGCCTTGGGTAACCCTTTGTCCGTAACTGGAAAATAATTTTAATGTTAATATATTTCATATCGATTTAATAATTAAGAAATCAGTTAGAGTTCGATTCCCGGCGATATCCCTCGATAAGGCTTAAACAATGAGGCAGACATATTAGTGTGTTTGTTTTTAATATCTCAATCTAAATTCTAATGTCTGGCGGTTTTTGGGTATAAGACATGGCAGTTGCTCCACCGGTGGTCGAAAACACCCCAATTGGGTCAAAGAATCGTAAAATTAAATACCTTGTTGCGAACTGATGTTCCTTGGTGTACATTGGTTGTTTTTGAATGATATGGAGCTGGCCGCCACAGACATCGTCGGTGACGTCATATTCGCCGACGTCACGCTCGCCGATGACGACAACGTCGACGACGACGTCACTGCAACTGGTGACTGTAAGTTTTAAGATTAAAATCAGTTATTATAAAAGTGGAAGTGATCACTTATCAGCGATAAGAACCCGTTTCCTTTTTATAATTTTCACGACTTTTTTCTTTTATTTTTAACTTTTTTTTAAATTGATTTTTAATCAAATTTTACAAATCTCCCAAAAAACATAAACCCGCTATTTACCAGGAGTAATCCATTATTCATAGAAATATACAAAAACCATACCTGCTTAACATTCGTAGTAACTGTGCTGCTAGTGGGTGCTGAAGAGGTAGAGGTTGAGACTGACGTGCTCACGGAAGCCTCCGAACGCTTAGAACCCTCAGATGACGGAGAAGTATCTACAATAATGTTTTAACTCATATAAGTCGAGGGGTCAGGCAAGGACGGTTTTAAAATTAAAGTGATTATTAAAATTTCAGTATTAAAAGTACTAAAGTTTTTAAAATGCAATATGAAATAAAATATCTTATAAACAATCATCAGTTTTTCAAAAATATTTTTATGTTGGTCACGTGACAAGAAACGGTCCTTCGAGAAAAGTTCGACAGAATTAATTCTTAAAGGCCGGCAACTCTTACTGGCATTGAGTGTCCATGGGCGGCGGTAACACTTAATATCAGATAAACCTGTGTATCGATAAAACCCACTTGGTGTGGTGACAGTTGTAGAAATAGTGACGTCACTAGCTGGCGCACTCGATGGCACGGCCTCCGTAGACGCGTCAGAGGTAGACACTTGCTGAACCGTCGTCTGAAAAATATAAATATTTAACGGCTCCCTTCAGCATCAGTGCATTGTACGTTAGCGCCACAGTATTGTACGTCATTTTACGTACTTTATTGTTCTTATAACTAACACTATATAAATACTTTATTTCGCATGTTCTGACTTCATAATTTTTTCGTTGAACGGAATTTATTGATTTACGCTAAATGGATCTTGCCACACGCCAGCGCCACCGCGGCCACATCACTTCAATATAATAAAATATATTTTTTTAATAATAATGTCTAATTAAAATAATGAGGATGGTATCGGGTGGCCTTATCGGTTTCGAGAGATATTTTCGGAAAAATAGTTATTAATAAGTAAGCAAAAAGACTACAGGAATCACGATAATATAGTTTCGTTATGACACGTATGGATTAACATATGGATAGGTAATGTTTGTAGAGTAGAGATTTAAAGGGAGATTGAGAAGAAGCAGAAAGGAATTGGAGTGGCATCGAATTCCATAGCTTCGCTGTGGAAAAGAATATGTAAACGAATATCTTTTAACTTAAAATAATGGTCAATAAGCGTAGAGTACAAAACTTACCGAAGCCGGCATCTGCTGTGGCTTCTCATCTTGTTTCCCTTGACTTTGTTGAGACACAATTTGTGACTGTAACGGCACTACGGAGCCTTGTACTGGTGCTGTTATTAATCCAAGGCCTGAGGCCTGGATTGTTATTTGAGGTGTACTTAAACTGTTGGAAGATACCTGAAAAAAAATAACATTGATTTTTCTATTTAAAACTATAAGCGGGTATCAAACGTCAAGTTTATTTGTTATGTGGAATTTGAAACGTCATCGTTTAAAACCAGAAAACATTCATATGAGCGCCATCTGATAGCGACTCCGACAACTATTCGATTATCACTACATAGTATAAAACAAAGTCGCTTTCTCTGTCCTTATGTCCCTTTGTATGCTTAAATCTTTGAAACTACGCAACGGATTTTGATGCGGATTTTTTTAATAGATAGAGTGATTCAAGAGGAAGGTTTATAAAATATATATAAATACTATAAAATCCATTAAATAGTGGAGAAGTATTGTTATTTTTGAGGTTTCTAATGTGATGTCGTAAACAATTACATTTTTTCCGCTTACATTGCAAACGCAGGCTGAACCCTACGAGTTTTATCAAAATAATGTACTAAGTATTGTACACATTGAAAAGGTCTACAGAAAAGTCCGCGATGGTATATGTCTATCTCTTATGGATAACCCACAAAAACTTTTTTTTGTCATTTACTTTTTACGACAAATAATCGAACTAATTCGATTAATTTTCGAAGCGATTTTAACCAATACAGCATTAACCCTTAACCAATTAAATACCTTGAATACATTGTTCATTTAATATAGATCTATACAGCCCATTACAGCTTATTTAGCAGCGATCGAACGCGTATATTATCGGAGCTTTCCAGCGACGGAAATAACAATACATAATAAAAACCTGCTTTTCATCAGCATTGCACCCGTACGAAGCTTGGGCGGGTCACACAGTTATTTATAAATAACAATTATAATTGGTTATAATTATTTGTAATTGAAGTGTTTTGACTAGATTTCAACCCGGTTTCGCAAACACAATTTATTAAATTCTGCATTCCTGTAAGTTAATAAATAGATAGAAAATGATCGTAAGTTACAGTTACTGAGTACTTACATTGGACATTTGAGTAGCGTTGAGTGACTGTTGTTGAATAGCCATACCAACTGAAGTTTGAACCAACCCGCTTCCAACTAAGCCCTGAATTAATAAGTAATATATTTTAAAAATAAATTCGTGGAAATAAGGAAGACAGCTATAGTAAGTAAATAGTTCTTAATTATGTTTTTATTGATCTTCGTAGTTTATTAGACACGATAAAAATCGTTAAAATGAAAAACATTGAGGGAAAAAAATTATATTTTTAAATTATCAACTACAGCTCCTGTAAACTAGAAACGTCGAGTTAACACTAATAATTTTTAAATAGTACAAGAATTATTATTAGCTATGGTTACTTAGAAATAGCGGGATTTGATGGAGGCGTTTGCTAAAAAAGGTGACTGATTTAGGTGATATATTTAAAGTATCTGAAATAATTATCTAAATTGATCCATTGGCGCCGTCTATTTAAATTATTGTAATCCCTAAGGATAGAATTCTGCCAACCAAAAAAAACAAACAAAAAAATCATTTATTCATATAGGTAACATAATGTACACTTATGAACGTTAAAAAAAGAAAAGAAATATACATAAAATGATTCTAATTTTACATTTACTGCCAGTTCTCAAATCAAGGGCGTAGAACGGAAGAGAAGAACTGGCAATAAACTCTCCGCCACTCTTTTTAATCGCCAAGTTTTTTTTTTACACAATGTTTGTAAGGAGCTGCAACCATTACACCATGTTCCATATGACATCTTGAGTAATAAAGAATAATAAAATAAATTAAAAACAAAGGTTTGTCCTCTATCAGCAGGAGGCATGGTGAAATAGGAGCACGCACTTACATACTCGTGAGAACAACACGCAAATACCAAGTTCATTATTTAACAGTTAGAGAGTACCAAAACTGTTGCACCATGTCTGTGAATCACTTAAAATGCTTGCATAAATAAACTTTCTTTGACCTTAGCTGTTAGATATGAAAAGAGGTTTAAAAAGTATTAAGTTCTATAATAATCTGCCTACCTGCTGATGTGGAATAGTTTGGACTTGCGTTAATGCGTTTTGCGTCGGTTGACTAGTGCTTATTTGGCTAACTAATGTGCCAGGCTGACCAGCACCACCCAACTGCAAAATAATATTTAGAAAATAATTAAACATTACAGGAAACTTAAGAGCTAGAAAAAACTGGCCCATCTATCGTTAAGTGATACCACCGCCCGTGGAAACTGACTGCCAGAAAGCAAGTCCGATGGCGGCATTTTAAGATTTGGTACGCTCTTTATTCAAAACACCCATTTATTGTGAAAGGTTGTATTCCAGAACGTCAATGTAAAATGATTAGCCGCTGTCAAATATGGCAAACGTCATATACAAACCATGTTTTGACAACTGTTTAAATTTGATTTAAGTTTGACGTTCTAGAAGAGATGCCGTATCAGTTTAAAATGAACACGGTTATGTCCTGTAGTTTCGGGAAATAAAATGATTGTTTTTTCCGTGATTTTCTTCACTTTACTAATGCTACATTGAAATAAATTAACCAAAACCAAAAATGTTATTTTTTTTATAATTTTCGTTCTATAACCAATATGTCAACATTTTTGGTAGTTAAAACTCAAGTGTAAGAATTTGATTAACTCACTGGATGAATTTGATGAACCATAGATATTTGCGGAAGGCCTGCCAAAGGCAAAGTCTGAGCGACTGAACCCACTGGTAATGCTTGTTGCATGCCAAGCAATCCTAGAAAAAAAATATAAGTGCAAAAATTTCACCTGACCGTTAGTTAACAGCTTTCTCAAGGCGAATTATAAGAATTCGTCTAACAACTTCTTTTACGACATAAAACACGAAATTATTACTTAGCCTCAGATTTCTGTATCTGTTTGTATAGGCAAGTCGGTGATCAGCTCCATGCGCTTGACACTCATTGTTTTTGGTCTAACGCCAGTTTCCTTACGATGGTTTCTTCGCAAGGACGTGTTACATTCACACAAAGCAAGCCAGGGTTCGAACCCACGACCTCAGACATGAGAGTCATACACCTAAGGCACTAGGCTAAGCTCCATTTGACAGATATTTTAATCATTAAAATCGAAATTTTCATTACACTGAATTGCTACAAAAAAACTACTCATTACTACGTTTTATCTGGAGTTTTTAACTATCGTGTATTTTTGTGTATCGTATAAACCATAGACAACATTAATTAAATGAATGAGTTTCATACCGGGTGTCCAAAGACCGCTCCCGAAAACTGGAAGTCACATTTTCTACTCAAACTACTGAATAATATGCATGCTATAACATAATTACTCAAATAATTTTAGTTTTATTCAACACGAGTTAAAATCAACGTTCCAGACTTGACGTTTACACTAGTATTGATTGTCTCAAGCCACTATCAAGTCTTGAGCGTTGTCAGTTTAGTAAAATATGGAAATTGTTACTGTTTATAGCAGGCCAAATTGTTTTTTTTTTAAACTAAAGATAATTATGTGTGATAAAACTAGTTATTAGTGAAAAATCGGGCGAAAGTCGCCTGTTTACTTTAAGAACTCGTGAAATTTAATAAGAAATTGTGGTAAATTATATAAACAATTACCTTGTTGATACTGTTGGACTAGCTGTTGGTTCTGCTGTTGCTGCAACAATTGTTGTTGTTGTTGTTGCTGCTGCTGTGCTTGTTGCTGTTGTTGCTGGAAAGGAAATATATACCAAATTAAAATATCTTATAAATAATATAAATAATCAGCATAAATTTCATTTAAACTTTTTATTTACATTACGTTTATGTTTATTTACTATTACTCTATTTGTTACTTTAAAACACTACTACTACTTACTACAACAGGAAACTTTGTTTGATAAAATTTTGTATTAATACAAAATTTAAACATCAACATCATTTTTCCATATTACCTATATCCAGCCATAATATCTGTTACAAATGCAATAGCATTATTTTTAATGATGTAATGTAAAATTATTAAAATTTAAAACTACACTAGCAGCCCCCTCGAACTTCGTTTTTTTCTTAAACGTGATTTTACTTAGCCTTGACCACCCTTAACATTCAGGGGGATGAAAAATTGGCATACCTAACCAATTTGCATACAAAATTTCACGAAAATCTGCTGGAAAGTCCATGGTATATTTTTAAAGTGTATTGCTGAGAGGTTTCTCAACATGATTTAAGAGTGTAACTTGAAACACTTTGGCTGAAACTTTAATCCTAAATTTTTGTGAAAAAGGATTAAAGTTTAACCTAACCATCACTGACGCAGGATGATGACCACGTTGTACCTCCCCGACCACTTGAACAGCTTCTTTAGAGCTGTGAGTGTACACTTCATAATTTGGCTTACTGTAGAATTATTCAATACTGAAATTTTTTAATCGGTAAGTAAGAAATATCCTCTTTCTGTGCTGTTCAACTGCGTATCGCGACGGAAGGCGTTATGTTATTTAACACTCCATTCCATATTATTATTTGATAATGAACACGAATAAACACTATTTATGTAACAGTATTCATGACCAGACTAGTTATAATTAAAGCAAGAAAACGTAAAACCTAAACCTTTTTATAAGAATTTATAAATAATGCAATCCTTGTGATTTTAGCTAGAGTGCAACTAAATATATCAGTTATCGATTACCTGTTGTAAAGCTTGTTGTTGCATTATCTGTTGTTGTTGCTGCTGTTGCTGCTGTTGTTGTTGCTGTTGCTGCTGCTGCTGCTGTTGTTGTTGCTGCTGCTGCTGTTGTTGTTGTTGCACATTTTTGTTGTGAGACTGTTTGTCTACGCTTGAGATCTGTGTCATTTGGCCCGTCGAGTTCATAACCAGTAACCTAGAAGTCAAATAAAAGATTTTATTGCTGAAGAACCAAACAGAACTCTTTTCTTAGCCCGTTGGCAATATATATACCAAAGCCCTTACAACCTATTAGGTCTGGGATTCAGAATTCTGTGCTGTTGTTCCGTGATCATTTCTAATAGGCAAGTAGATCAACCCTCTACCTGACATACAACGTAGACTTTTTGGGTCTAAGTCAAGCCGGTTTCCTCACGATGTTTTCCATCACAACGAGTGTTCAAATCCGCACATAGAAAGTCCATAGAGGTCAGGTCCGAATGCACCTTTCGATCTCAGGGATAAGATTCGCCCGTTGAAACAACAAGACCATCACTACTCTATCCGTTTGTATAACGTTTTTTAATAATAAATACTTACTGAGTTTTCTGCTGTTGCATTGAAAGTTGCATTTTATTCGTTTGATTCGCTGCATCTTGCTTTGGCGTAGTTGCACGTACACCCACCCTCATTCGTTGCTTTGCCTGTATTTCAAATGCACGTGTGTCAATGTACTTAATAACTCGAGAACAGTTAGGTTTTAGAAAAAAATCAAACCAAGTAAAAAGAACGTTCATGGGTATTGTAATAGTCAAACATTTAATATTTATCCATTCGATATAGTCAAATCTTCCTTCAATACATTGGTTTAGAATCGACAAGCTATAGCTGCTTAAATATACAATGTTATATCGTTTTATGTTGTATTTTATTTATTTCATAAATTAAGTTCAGCTCTCATCACTTCAAATCTCTGATAATTAATCTGTGACACGGCATTCATTTAGTATACACAAAAATCTAACACTAAATTGCAAGAACAATTAGCTTATTAAAAGATTCTTTTAAAAGTTTTATTTCCTCAGAAGAAACAATTGGAAGTTTTATTTCCTTAATCGCAAATAAAAGTTATAAAAGTTTCCAACATTCCTAAATCTAAATTCAATAGCATTATTAAAGAAAAAAAACAGTATTTATTAGTTTTAGAAACAGCCTGAAATATAAATCTATGAATATCAACCTTTCAGTGTTGCCATGTCTGAAGCATTGTCCGTTTTAGATCCAGCATGCAAAATCTCTGAATGTCGAACCACAATCAAAAAACCGCGCGGGCCATAAAAAATAACTAGCAGTTTTGCAATGTTTGAAAAGTAAAAACACGAGTTAAAATATTTATCAAAAATAAAAACTTACAGCGTTTTGTGCCTGGTTCGCGCTAGTCTGCGTAGAAACACTAGATGCTGGTCGTATGCCACTCGAGGGCAATATGTTTGACAGAGGACGAGGTGTTTTTGACATTCCATCGGTGGAGGCTCTTGGCTTAGTGGTACTGACGGTTGACGATGCCACACTTTCACCTATAACAATATCATTATATAGAAAATTGTATTTACATAAGAGCGCAAAGCATTAGTCGCACAGCTTTATATAAAAAAAATAATCACAGAATATTGCTAAGTTTAAAACTCAAAAGACGGCGACTCGAAACTCAATTTTTTTTATTAATTCCTTGAACTCTTTGAAGGCTTTCATTGAAAGAAAATATAAAAAGAATAGTTTTATAGTACTGGAAAAGCGAACAGTCTCTATGGGGTAGCATATGAAAATGTTAGATTATTTTCGTATGTATTTATTCAAAGGCTAAATTAAAAATTAAAAAATCATATTAACGCCAAACAAAGTTCGCACCCAGTTTTTTGTTAAAAATAGTATGGTGTCCAACAGTGTATGTAACTTCATTTGTGTCTTTCTCTCTCACCTTTTATAATATATGAAAAGGTTTTTAGCCATTCAAAGACTAGTGCTTTCCTATATAATCAGTTTAGTAAAATCGTTAAATATATAACATAAAAAAACATATTAAATTTAAACAAAATCTGTCGCATTTTGACTTAAAGGGTAAAAATACAAGTTACAAAAAGGGTTAAATAATTTGAAGATGTTCGTTATGTAACTTCGTAACGATTCTTTTTCAAATTCTAATAATAAATCTATTTTAAGAGTACATAATTATAAATGTTGGAAATTTTTTTTACCCATAAAAAATACCTACAAATTGTTGTTTTGTTTGCTTTTCAAAATATCTTTATCTTATTATGCTATGATTAAAGGTATTTACAGAAATGTTAGCCAAAACGACCCATCAATGTAGGCAATACTAACTGGTATGCTGAACATTATTTTGGGGTGAATGTTGTATGAACATAGAAGGCGGTGGATCCTGCTGCGACCCTCGTATGAAGATGGGGTTCGGGGCTAACAACCCGCCAGCCGGGATGGTCCCAGCTTGTAATCCTCCGGCCCAAACTTGGGGTATGGCCCCTGATATCTGCCAAGGGGCAAACTGCATCTGTCCCCCAGCCTGTGAATATCACCACACATTAATTGTGCCCATAACTTACATACATATAAAGCGCAGGAAAAATATCATTCGCATATAGTCACATCAATGTTAAATGTCAAACACAATCGACAATCGCAACGGCATATTATATAAGTCACTTTAATAAATAAAAATTCATATAGGCACACACTATCAAGAAAAATATTTAAGAATATTATTGGTACAAGGAAATAAAATAGAATAGAATATTAACTTTTATAAATTGTAAATGTATTAAGGAATAGCGGAAAATTTAAATTTTGATTTATCAAAGTGACTGCACGGAACATTATATTAACCAACCTGCAGAGGGCTGATGATTTGGGCTTGAGGCTGTTGTCCAAGAACTGGCTGAGAGACCTGCACACATTGAGTTTGAAGTGGTACAGTCTGACCGTTTCCTGTATTCACTTTGCCTGTTGTTACTTTCCCTCCACTCATCCCCTACAAATTTTAAATATATAGTCGTTTTAGTGGTATATGTATATGTGCTCTACGTATACTGGATGTATTGAAAAACTATTCCATCGTTAGAATTCCATCTTATGCATGAGTAACAAAGGCATTAAATGAAACTATTCAGTAGTGTAATGTAGATAGAATAATATTTTATTCGTTATAAACATACAAAAATATAATTTATAGATGCTTGGACTAACAGTATTGATTAACATCGGATTACGTCGTACAATAATCATTTTTTGTTTACCTTATGCATATCTCCGGGTTTTTGTTGTTGATTCATTCCAGAGGCCTGAGAATGGGCGGGAAGAATACTCGGCTGGGAATTCAGCACCCCCAACGGGCTAAACACGAATGTTTGATTCTGCGTAGTAGGTATCGTCGGGATAGTGGTGTACCCAGGGAATGATGCTAGTAAAAAAATAGAAATTAACAAATGTGACATTGAAATACCATCATGTTATGCCCATGAGCATGCAGGCCTACGTTATCCCAATTACGAAAACTTATAAATATATAAATTCTTCAAAGCAATAACATTGCGTCTACCCTCATTACACTGCCAATTCAAAAGCACATTCACTAAACATTATTCCAATACGAAATATCTACATTAAATTAAAAAACACCGGATATAAAAATATTACTGCGTCCACCATAAAATTAAGTTGACATTCACAAAAAAAAAACAACGGCTCGAAATTAAATACATATAGAATTTTTAAAATGCCATAAACCTTGGTCCTGATAAGTCGTAAGACCTGAAAAATTCACTAAAAAACCTAAATAGTGCAGCTGCTCCCTGTTAATATGCATCGTTTATTCACTTTGAAATAATGAAACGTTCGTCGACAATTTCATTTATATTTAGCCTCTTAACTTAGTTGTATCTAGGGTAAGTATTTCTAAAAATCAGTCTTATTACACCATTAGGCACTAATTAAATCAATTCCAATATTCAAAAGAAAACAAAAATTGTTTGAAGGCAGAACGGGAAAGATGGCATTAGTTTTTCAAAATGGATATACAATTACTTCGCGACAAGATTAACAAATATTTCAGCGAAACAATTTGTTTTATGACATAAACATTACAGTAAACATTTCCAGTGATTGTAATTGCAATGGATGTACTAATATTTTAAAGCGGAGTTGTTTAATTGCAAAGAAGCACTAAGACCGATTTGAAAACTTCTAACCGTTAGATACATTATACCTGATAAACACATGTTAAAAATAATTGATTCAGGGTATCTCCTGTATATCGACGATAAGTAGCTAGCTTTAGGTAGTGTTTCATAATATGCGACCTAGCAGGTCCTAGCGAGAACCTTCATATCTCGTGATCAGATTATTTGCTTACTAATGGGGTTGCGGTGAATTTTGGATTTAAAAGCATTAACATACTTGTTGTTCTAACAGCACGCGCCTGCCCCGATCTTTTCTCACCTTTGTCAGACAAATTTGTTTTGTATCTATTGATAGTGCGATATACGAACAAACGGCTTATGATACCAAGCTTTTTACTGTCTAGAATATAACCGACGGCTCTATGCAAGTTTATGCAAGGCGATCACTGCAATCCTATTTTCTTTTACACCCTATTCCATATTATCATTTGAAAATAAACGTGAAAAAATATGTGAAATAGCGCAAAATCGAAAGAAGTTTTTAAAATAATATTTTTGTCAAAATTAATTAATGGCAACTAAGTTAAGTAGTAATTAAAAAAGTTTTATGCAACAGTTTTTTATAGCCAGAGTAGTTATATCTAATACAATAAATATTCAGGTGTGCGAAGCTGGGACTGACCGCTAGTAGGTCATAACTTTAAACTTACTGCAACAAAATGCTCATGGCATGACGCGCATTTGTGCTATAATAAAATCTAATATTATAGCAAGTAAAACAGATAGTTTAATAAGACTGACTTAATTTTTTAAACAAGTTAAATATCAAACTTAACCCATGTATCCGGCTTTAATACGATGTTGATTTATTAATAATTAATTAAATGTTATCAAAATACGGTTTCGAACGTACATTTGAGAACGAAATAACCAACATAGTTTAAATAATTTTAATTTGTCTATATAATTTATGGAAAATAATTAACGAATATTAATATACTAGTAATTGATTCTAAAATGAAAACACAATTGCCTTTAAAAAACATTATTAGAGAATTTATGAAGAAAGTTAATTTACACGGGAGTATTAAAATTCTAGGCAAATATTCGCAAGTCGATGGCAGGTCAACTGAGTGTTCATCTGACATAATATGTTAAAACTCACCAGTCTGTCCCTGTAGTACTTGCTTTCCCTGCGTAGTCAGCATATGAGGAGCGAGCTGGTTGCCTTGGAATGGTTTACCAGCGGCGATTACCTACACAAATCCATTATGAAAATTAATACCATTTATCAATAACTTGAAAAGGGAAGCAATTCTATTAACAATATGTACTAATTGGGGTTTTTTCGTACCCGGTTCTTTTTAATAACCGACTTTTGATTATATACCCTGTTATCCGGGTTTACCCGGTTATCAGGTAATAATATATTAATATTATTTAATATTGAAAATTATTATTTATTAATTATTATTGAAATAAGTCAATAGGGTCTTTAGCCCAGTCACACATTACTAATAATGGAAATATGTAGGTCTTTGTAATACATAATTAGGAGTAGTCATATTTCTGGGACCTGACACCAAAAATATATTATGGGATCACCTACGGTAATATATATCATTCTTAAAGGATTTCATTTGATGTTAGAAGATCGCAATGTCTCAGGCCGATATATTTGTTATGTAAACAAAATATTACATTTTTACTACGTAAACATCAGCGCCTACGGTTATTAAAGAACTACAAGGTTGGTTAAATTTTTCTACGCCAGCTAATTTTCAATTGCTTGGATTTCATATTTTTTTGTATATTTCAGCTAACCATTTTGATGGCAGCTTGTTTATTGCTTTACTGTAAAATTCCGCCGGAACGGAGGCGATGTAGTCAGCGAAAGCGTTTTCTACAGCCTTGCCTGCTTGGAGTTTTTCCACTTAAATTTTCTAAACTGTCTAAAAAAGGAAAAATCTGTAAATGCTGGTTACATAATCTCTGATTACATAATTAAAGACCCATTTATTGAAACCGCTATTAATATTGAAAGCGGAAAAAAAATCCTGGTATATTTACCGGGCGGGAAGCCCTGCCAAAAACAGAAACGACACACAAACACTTATACACATACCACTAACTTAAAACTGTATGATAGTTATAATGAAGTCTATGTACCTGTATTTGTTGCGAATTGATCTGTGGATGTAATGCAATATTTCCTGGCATAAGAAGTGGCCCCTGCGCATTGTACAGTTGCTGCAGGTAAGTGCTATTTTGGAGTGGCTGTTGAATCACTTGTACACGTCCATGTCCCCAATCGGCACTAAAAATCGCATATTTGACATAATTATTATGACATAGTATCATTCATTCAGATAATTGATAAAGTGATTCGACCCAAGTCTCAATAAGTGTTGCTTAAGTAGAACCCAAATTTAAAAAACTTTAGATTTTCTATATGATTCTTATTTCAAATAATAAAGGGAAGTGGAAATGTGCGTACATATTATGAAATTATGATTTTTCTACGAAATTAAAAATTACCTTAATTGCTGAGGATGTGGAGTGTTGGGTGGTAAGCTCTGTATCGGTCCCATAGTAGATATACTAGCCCCAGCCTGCTGCTGTATTGTACCAGCTGCTTGCTGCTGCGGGACCTAAATTTCATAAATCTATTAATTTAATTAAAACCAATGTTATATTACAAAATAGGAACAATAAATTTTTAGTATACAATTTTGTAAAAATATTAAACCACACTCGAGACGAAGGTCTCGTCAATTAAGTAATTTCTTCCCTTGAATCCCTACTCGTTATATCATTCATTACATCACCCGATATTGCGTAAGGTCTGGTTTTTTGTTATACAAAGGGCAAAAGCGAGAAAAATACTTTTGAACTTTCTTTTAATGGGAAACCTTATTGTTTAAGCTTTCTGTTTTCATCGCATTATAAAAGACGATTAAACTTTCTAACAACCAGATATTACTTTGTAAATTCAATTTCATTTTGTTACCGTAAAAAACATACATCATAAAAAGGATTTGCATGGTACGCAAACTTTGCATGCATCGCATAGAGATTTATTTGTTTCACAAACATTTCTTATCTTTTGTTTACATTCACACAGATAGCCTGCAACTGTGTAGACCTGTACCTTAATTTTTAATAGATGTCAGCTAAATAGGTTACGTTTTAGAGTAAAATTTATTTATAATAATAAATTAATATAAACTATACACATGGACGTGTTTATATCTCAACTATTACCTGTAACAACTTCCGGATTTAACGACAAAATTAGAGTGGTCATTTCATCGTCGTTGTACACGGAATCCACTAATGTAATAAATTCCCATAACACAGGTATTTCTCTAGGATTAAACTCTTAGGTCAATCGAGCTAAGTTTTGCTAAGGTCCCAAAAATTATAAGCGTATACCTGATGTGTTGCCATACTGCTGGGCATAGAAGACACCACAGTTACTGTCTGGTGGTGTTGCTGGTTGGAATCGTGCTGTGACATACTCATTTGTTGCTGATTTTGTCCTTCTGTTATCTGTTGATGTAATAGTTCAGTATAATCAATTGGAAGATGTTAGCATACTTGTATACAAACTAGATGTCGCTGTGTCAGCTTTTAAACACGCCATCTTTCAAACCGACCAAAGTAAAGGAAAATAGATAGACCTACGCTAATTTATCAGAACAAGTCAAGGCTTCGGCGCTACAAGGTTCCATTAGTAAAATTTATGACATTTCTAGACGTATTTTAGATTTAATTAAAAAAAATCAAAATGTAACTTAAAAACGAACCATGGAAAGCTTAACATAGATTTTAAATCCTTTTATATGATGAATAATTCTTAATTTTATACTGTTTGTAAGGATATTAATTTGGTACAACATTTAATATAAATAATAATTTAATATAAATAAGGTATTAGAAAATCAGTCGATATAAATATAAGACTTCCATTATTATGTCACAACAAATTAATATATTGCCTCACCGATTGTTTGATCTCTCCGCTCATGCCGGGCTTGTGATTCTTGTCGAACAGAAGGTTCACGTTATTTTGTGGTGATGCGAGAAAACTGAGATTTATTTCACCTATGCCGGGCACATTGAATTGCTGCGTATGAAGAGACTGATTATTGACCACCTAGAACAAAGAAATTTACACTAATGACGTCACATTTTTGCATTTGCAATATAATTTTGTAAGGCAGGCAAATTATATTGTCATTCTTAACTATTAAACACTAAAACTCTGGAAAAAATACCAGCAAAATTCGGCTAGTATTATAAATACCTGAACAAATTTTTGTTGTTGCAAATCTTGTTGAGACTGAGGTAATTGCTGAATTTCAGGCTTCGGTTGCTGAGGCTGCTGCTGCAGCTGCTGCTGCTGTTGTTGTTGCTGCTGCTGCTGTTGTTGCTGCTGCTGCTGTTGTTGTTGCTGATATTGTTTTTGTAACTAAAAACAGAATAGAGTGTGTAAGTTATAAATTATTGTAATAAAATAACTATTGCAAGACTCAAGAGTGATATTAATATAATTTAAGTTAGAGTTACCTTCATTACTATCACCGGGTATAATCATTTTACTTAATTAGGATAATAATATTATAACTTTTAATAGAGTATTTTATAATTTGCACTATTCTTATATCTAAGAACGACGTAACGTTGAATATATTAGGATATGTACAAAGGTTTTTTCCTTTACCTACCGACAACAGAAATACTTCATTTCGCTACAGTATTATTTTATACAATTCCATCATTTTCACATTACTAGAGATTTCCGTATCCGGTTGAAATAAATATATTATTTTATATATATTTTATGTTTTCGTTATACAAAGTGTAGCCATAGAAATTTAGGGTACCATCACACAATCATTACTGGATGCTACTTATCGCTAGGAATGCTTTGCATAAATATTAATTTCATTGTTACAATATTTGCACCTTCACTTTTATCTCGTCAAACACAACCATAAACAACACACCAGTAATACAATATTAAGTATTTCCACCTACCTGAGCCGATGAGTCAAAGTACGGAAATGTCAATCACACAATGTAACTTAATACCGATAAGACGTTACTTAAGATCTCTAATAATATAAATAATTTAGACAATAGTAATAAATAACAATATTCTTAGGTCCTATAATAGATGCTTTTTGAAAAGTTTACACCAGCTCATCCTTCTTAGGATCGTTTAAGATCTCCAACAAGTAGTTGTGGAACACGCTGCCCGAGTCCATATAATTGGCAAACTCCCTAACCCTTTTTTAAATTCGTTAAGTACTTTAACCATAATATTAATTTATTTTTCTTATTAGGGCTAGAAAAGTTCGCTTGTTAGCGATAAGGTAGTCCGTTAAATGTGTACCTTTAATTTTTGGTCTTTGGTTTAATAATTTATTGACAATTAATACAATTCCGAGACTGGACAAATGCATTTCAAGTATAATGAAAGTTTTAGCAACCTAATGGTTTAAGACCTCTCAACCACGGAGGTGGAGCGTTCAAATACCAGCTGTGCACGGATTTTAGAATTACTTCTTACGGTGAAGGCAATCATCGCGAAACCGACAGGTAATAGACCCGGAGCAGAAGTAGAATCACCACTTCTGTTGTACATAATCAGTGATTAGCACCAATGTACGGCCAATCGATTATTATTAAGTATAGATGGGTAGCTAAAAATTCTAATAAAAATACTTCCACAGTCTTAATTAATTTTAAGATTAGATTCAAAATCAATTTAAAATTCTGTCCACAATTGTAGTTTATTATACAGATTGCATAAGCCCTACACATTCTTAAGGGTATTATTATTCATTATGTCTTTGTGAAGGTACCTGCGGTTAAAAAGTTTCTACAAAAATAATACCTCATTGTTCTACTCTCAAAATGCCAAATTTCAATAAGGACGACATCACTTGCAAATCTAAACAACACACAAAAGTCCCGTTCTTTAAAATCTAACCATACGGCCTCGAAGAAAACAGGTTTGGATACCATTTACTAAATTCGGTATTAACAATCGGTGTGTAAATTTTTAAACTTATACTAAAAATAAATCACCCTTGTTCACTGACCATCATTAACAAAGTTACAAATAATTGGAAAACTGAACAAAGTTTTATAGTCAGTTTGTCTTCCGAAATATGCTACTACTTTCCCCCCATTCTGTCCTATTTCGGAATAGCTTGTTCCACCTTTCCGGCAGACCGTTTTTCCATCTCCTACTTTACGTTTCTTCCTTTTGCTGTTGAATACTATTGTAATATATATTTCGTCCATTTCGCTGTTTTCTTATAAGGTCCTATAGAATTCCATTTTTATTTTCTGGATTATATTGAACTCATACTAGTGACCCACAAACAGAAGTAGTAGATAATCGATAAGTTAGGGTGTTCGGTAAAATGAACGTTAAATAATAAACGTAATGATCGCCTTGATCCAAATGTTATAGGGAATATTATCGAAGCTAGTTTTCTTTACCGCTTGCGCGACGCTTTTTGTAAATAAGTATGGAAGTTATGTTTTATTAGTTGCTTAGAAGCTGACCTAATAACTTTCGCGTTAGTTAATATTCATGTTTTTTACTATGGAACTACTGGACCTTCTTTATGGGGAAAGCTGTTGGTAGCAGCAGTGGTCATTATCTAACTTTAATAGTTTATAGATACTTATATATATCTGTCTCTTTTCATGACATCGTAAACATAATTTGTCAGAAATTTCAAACGGCTATTAGTGCATTTACACTAGTGTGTATAAATAAATTAAATTATAGGCATTTTGTCATTATTTCAATTTAGATCAAACCTTAAAAAGATACATAACAAAGAAATTTCAATTACTATGATCAAGAAAAACATGTAGGTAGGTATATAGTGTTGAATTTCTAAATAAGCAAGGCGCGGGCGTCTTCTTGCTCGGTATATTTATGGCATTATATAATTATTTCGCTTTTACATCGTGCACGAAGGGTCGCTTGATGTATCGTTCAGCTGGCGAATTCTAGAATATACGAAACACGCACTTGGTTCTCAATAAGATTGTTTCACACGGCATACCTTCTAAAACGGTCCTCTTAAAACAGAAGACACACACTTAAACATAGTTTTAGTTAATATTATTCTATCAAATTTTAAATAACCATACTTTCGTTTACATACCATTGCTTTATCAAACATGAAAAACATAGTTAGGTAAACAATCATGTTACTTTTAAAGCAGAATTTGTATAAACGCATTATTTCTTCAGCGTTTATCAACTTCCGAAAAAAAATTGTTGGAAGTACAAGAAGAGGAAATATAATACAAATATTGCTTAATTGACGAATGTTGAGTGTAAATGAAAATTATTTTAATTTTAATTAAAACCGAAAAACCATAGTATAGATTCCTACTAACAAATTTCCAAACTATCATATTTATAAGGCAAAGGCAACTTCCCTCTAGTTGTCTGTCTCTCTATCTATTGTTATAGCGGTAATGACAGATACTAAGTCTTTTAGAAAGAATTCCGTTGATCCCTGACTAAATGAAGAATTACAGTTGAAATCGTTCTGCGTTTCGATCGCTACGACGAGAGAATTAGAGGACATGATTATTTTCATACAACACCGGGCAAATGGGCAATAGGCTCACCTGAATTAAATCATGCAGCCGCCGCCCATGGACACTCCTTCTTGAAAGACTATTTATAGAATTGATTCGGAAATAATATCGTGGGTAGCAGGAACCACATAGGGATGGTGCGCGGCAAAAACTGCCTTCAATAACGATTACTTGTAAACGATGATATGATGATATGATATGTCGGTGTATCCCTAAACATATCAACCTACCTACATATTAGGCTCTTTAAAAAATTTATAGGAAAGTAATTAGGTATATTGCAGACTGCCAACATAAATATATCTTACAACAATAAGAGGAAGATTTTCAACCATGAGATTTTCTCGAACTGCTGCTGTACAACAATTATTCTTCCTACGTGACTAATTACCACAGGTGAAGGAAAGCACCGTGAAACCAGAGACAACAGAAATCAACGATGTGTGTCAGGCACAGAAGGCTGATCACACTCATTAATATAATGATGAGCGAAACAGAATTCTAAAGCCAATTTCCAACCGACTAATTTAAAAATCGCAAGAAAAAGTTTAAAAAGTCAATCAACTGTCAATTATAAATATTATGTAACAATGAAATGGACATGCCTTACTGTTAATTTTCATTTAAAAATTTACATTACGAAACAAATTGTATAAAATGGCACCCTTTGCTGGTGTGAGGCTAAGCGTTTCTTAATATACCTATTATGTATTGATAATGTCTTTAGTCTGTAGGTTAGCTTCTGATGCGGCCTTTTATGATTTTACCTTTATACAAAAACAAAAGGTTTAACAGTAACTTAAATTACATTACACTAATTGCTTATCACCGTCAAAAAATTGCGGACATCGTAATCGTTAGCAGGATTAATCTAATCCTAAATCATAACAATTAGATCAAGTCATTCTTTCGTCTCTTTCCAACAAACTGCATTTACGCCGTGATGAAAAGAGACAGTTCAGCGGGTAAAACGTGTTTGATTTAGTTTTGGATATAAACAGTTAAAACACCCTTTTTTGCCGTTGGGTTTTTAATATGAAACCATACTGACGTAAGATTAATGCATCGTGTAGGTAGACATAAATATAGCTACCCTTTAAACGTGGTCTCGCCCTTCGTTATTTTTCATTCGCAAGGGTCTACTAATAAGTGGCGGCTTATTTTCTGAGTGAAATAAATTCTATAGCATTTCTACCTAAGCATCCCTTCGATGTATATAACGGTAAATTCAACTAGGGCATGCGTTGATTTGGGGGACAATTTTTACAAGCGGCAATTTTGAACTGAATATCCAATAATTCGTTATGTAAATGGTAAACCCGATTCGGACGCCATAGAATAGATAGATATAACTCAAAGAGTGATGACAAGGTCAGCTGTACGTAAAGGCGTGTGGTAGAAACAAGAGCCCATGCATTATCTCGTTCTTACTTACACGTTTGGGACGCGATAGGGCGAGATAACAAGATTGATTTAAAAATTTAAATACCGTACGCTCCCATCTGACACTGTAAAATACCAAAGCGCTTTTTAATACGGACTTTATAATGAGGCAACTTTTACTTTTACTCGGACATAAGCAAATATATCTCTTTCCTAAATTGATCAAGATGGCGTTCTAGACCTGATGAAAGTCGTTGATATATTTTTCCATTTTTTACTCAGTTGATATGTTTTTTATTCATAAGTGGTAATACTATACTAAAACCTATTTATTACTTACTTATAAATCGGTTTAAGTCATTTTCACAAATTGTTAAACAGACACGAATTCGTTAAATAATTATTATATGTCTACAATTATATAGATATATGTATATATATTTATTAGGTATATAAATTTGTAATGCAAATTCGCACGGAGCTAGACCCCAGTGCATCTGTTGGTGCTATGGAAATGTAAGTATATCAAATTTTATCAGCAGTATGTGTATTCATAAATTTAGATACTTAGTTCTCAGCGTCTTTCCCAAACCAAATTTGAACCAAACCCTCCCCAGAAATGGTATAAATAAATTAACGTTAAAATTTATATGAGGGACATGTTCACAATATGAGAAAGTTATTTGGCACCGTACGACAAGAATACCGAAGGTACGAAAATGGGACAAGGTGCAAGCGCAAAATCGATACCCACATGAATGTTAGGCAGGCAGAGGGTGAAATAAAATATAAGAAACCTTTATCGTTCTTTAAAATGTAGGTACGAGTTATAAAATACTATAGACTGAACATGTTTCCTAATGCTTCACTCAATGTGGCAATTAATATGGAAAATTCACACCATACCTACTCTAAGGAAAATTTATTTACATTTATTTATAAATAAACAGGAAAGATTTTGATTCCATGTCTGTAACGAGTAAACAGTAAAACTAGTGAATGACAAAAGAATTATACATACATATATTACTAATCATGAGCTACATTTATTTCAAAATATTATTAAAAGCCGCTCGAAGCCGAATCCCCTCCGCCAGCTCTTTAGAAAATTCTAGTAATTGGCACAGAATTCATTTAAAACACATTGTTAACGTATAATGGCATGTAAATACAGAGTGGCTAACGATATAATTTATTGGCTTTTTCATCATTTGTATTCATTAATATTACACATAAGTGGAAAAAAATTACTCGTACTTGTATGCCTTATGATGGAATAAACAAAATTGATAACTATAAATGGGTTTCACCTATCGACTATATTATTTTATTTCAACGTGATATTATTTGTTTTTAATGTCTAATTTTGTTATATAGCCCGGACGAAACTAGATTAGTTAAATAATGTTGTAACATATCTTAACAATAACCTGTCCAAAAAAATATATGCCTTTTTATCAAAGTTCACTTAATGAAGTCTTTTAAAACTACGGCAAACATACTAGCAATATGAAGGTTCAAATTGGTTAGTGGAATGAACTACCTGCTTTCTAGTAGTGATCTTTCATCTAAACACAACTTGGGGCATAATACGTGATTTTTCGTATACCATCACTCAACCCTCATTGCATGCATTCTAAGCTTTCGTTAAGAAATATTAACGTCTGGTTTTGAATAGTATTTAAAAGGACGAGTCTTGTCGATGTATTGCAAACGCAAAAAATTCGTAAAAAGTAAATAATTTGGATCCCTACACATGAAGGCATATAATTATTTATGTTTTAACTAAGAAATTAACTGTCACTAAAACTTAACCCTTCGAGTATCGAACAAATTTTTAACACAAAATTCAATGGCTGATGCTTTCATTTTGTACTATTCTTGTGTTTTTATTAGCATTAGTCGGCAAACAATACAGAATTCGTATTGTATAAGGCTTTCCTTTCTATAAGAGGATATCTTTCTATATTAATGTATTAAATAAATATATGAAATCAACTGTAATCGAATATTTGGTGGTTTCGAAAATATACCCAATGTTCTCCGGGTTTTCCGAAGTTTTTACTGCTTGACGAGCCAAAAAACGAGCAAAGGTGCATTGTAGAAAGTTGAAAATGTGTCAGTACAACAATTTCTGACAAACTGCTGTCATATAAAAAAAATAAGTTATGGGAAGAGAATTCATACAGCCAATCTTTAGATTAATTGCAGTGTTCCGTTTATTGTTTTCTTGTGTGCAAAGTGGAAATAAATAAAAATACTTACCAACTCTTGTTGGTCTTGCTGATTTTTCAGATGTTGCTGAATGGCTTGATGTTGCCTCTGAAGAGCTTGTTGCTGAAATTGCTGTATTTGCTGCTGCTGCAGCTGCAACTGCTGCTGCTGCAATTGCTGCAACTGCTGTTGTTGCTGTTGCTGAATTATTTGCTGTTGTATCTAAAAAATATTAATAAAATCATCTAACCAGAAATATAAATTGATAAAAGTTAAAGATAATTTTTATATAAATAAAAATCAAATAATATAGTTGATTGAATGGAAGGCTTGTGGCATAAGGAGACAGTGTTAATTCAATATATTTTACAGAATAACCTACCTTGTCATGCAATATTTAATTTTGTTATTGAAAATTACTTGTGACTAAGTACTATTATGGCAAATTAGTCAAGAAATTGACATTCATAAGTGTACTTTTATTAACTCATAAGAAATAAATCTTATATTGACTCTTTTTTTAGGCACTTGTGTTATTAACAAAAATTATTTCAAGTTACAGAAGGTAAAACGAATAACTTTCTCAAAAAATTATTTCTTAAACAGAAATTTCTGAGCTATGTTCCTGCATCTTGGTTTCTCACTATGCCTTATTAATTCTTACCTGTAACTTGTCATCATCTTCTTTTTGATTTCTGTACCTAAAATCTTCAGCCTGAGAATGAGTTTCTGGTTCAGCTTTTGGTTGTTTCAGCTCTGGCCTTCGGAAGGTATTATTCTGTTTATCTAAAGCCAGTAAAGTGTTTGCCGCTTCATATTTATCTTCAGTAGTAATACCTGCCTTTTGTGCCAAAGTCTCCAAGTATTGCAAAGGTCTTTTGGCAGTTTTTGCCCCAGCTTTAGCCTTGTCAGGCTGCCCTGATCCCGGAGATTGCTTTGGGAGTGTTCTTGTTATTGTTATACTATTCTTATTTAGATCATCTTTCTTGTCATTTTTAGGCTCTAAAGTAAAATAATTTTTGGGAAAATCCTTATCCTTTTCACCATTTATACTGTTATTTTCTATTAATGTTATAGTTGTAGAGTTTGTGACTTTTAATGTTTTATCTTTAGAGTCCTCCTTTGGCTGAACTGTTGAGCCAGCACCTTGTGTTGGAGAAAGGAGTTGTGTGGGGACATGTTGTGACACTAAACTTGCACTAGGTGCTTCAGGTGTATGAATTTGTTTTTCAGGTGGCTTAGATAACTGTTGTTGTTGGAAATTTGGACTACTTGGTTGCTCCTTTTCTTGTTCTTTTTTCTTTTGAATGTTGTCCAAAATTTCAGATCTAAAACAATAAAAATAATTAAGTAAAACTCATTGAAGAACATTGCGGTCTCACAATTACACATCTTAAGATTACCTGAAAGGGTCAGTCATTGTTAAGAATTAAGTAGAAAATCATTAGTATTTTTTAGCAAATAGAAGACAAATTGTTTGGACGGGGTTTGTTTTCGTGCCGCGGACAAAAGTTAACAAAGATGCATGTACTGAGGCAATGGACCAAATTGATATATTTTTAATTGAATAAAACTATTTGATTTAGTTCAACAAGAACAAAATTAATAAAAAAATCTACAAATTAATAATTAATAGTAAATATTCACCAAAAAATTAATAGCTAGTCCATCAATGTCATGTGTCTGTCATTAGAAATTAGCGGTTAGCATTTTTAACAGACTATACAACGTTTAGTTTTGAAATAAATATAAACAGTGATGTGCTCAAACCGAATAAATATATTGTGGATTTTTTATACTCATTTTAATAATTATTTTTACATTGGCTTGCCAAAGTAAACCGTTCGTTACTGGAAATCATATTCCGACGAATGTAATGAGGTTAGGTTATAATTTTTTTTTCTTTCCCTTATATTATTTTGAATATTTACTATAAATATTACCTACTCTAACAAGAGCTTTTTCGTAAAATTAATAGAAAAATTATATTAATAATAAAAATGTGTATTATCATTTTAGTAGATACATAAACACTTATCCACTAACATTTACAAATATTATAGTAAAATATATACATATTAATATGTATGGTATAAAAGTTAAACTAAACTGTATTTAATTTACATTTTAATGTAATATCAGGCTATTGCTTTTTATTAAAGATAGAGGTTTTTGAAAAAAATATGTAAAAATCCAAAACCTTTTTTTCATTATACAGTTATAGTAAAAAATAAAGCAGTATGACACATAATCCACCTTTTTGATCCTATGTTATGTAAAAATAAATCTACATAGCATAAACAATAATTTAAGAGGTAAGTAGTTATTAAAAGAGAAATAAATATAAATAAACTATTTAACAGTAATAGTTTATATTCCATCAATTTAGATCAATTATATTTTAAAAAAATAGTAGAATGTGAAGTCCCATTTTATTTATATGTATATTTAGTATACATCATGTTTTTTTTAATTGTCCGCCATACTTACCAGGACCACATTAAGTATAAGGTTATACACCTTTTTAGGGAAAGAAACCCAAATAAAAACGGCTCGTCTGGCATTATTTCACAAGGGGAAGCAAAAAATAATGAAATGTGCGAAAGAGAGGGCTTAATACGAACACGTGTGGCGTAACAGAGAGGTATATAAAGCGCACTAGGGGAGTTGGAGAGCGAACCGGTTCTGCATGTGTGCAGACAGACGGAACCCTCCCTTCCCCCGCTAACCGACCCTCGGGTGCCGCAGGCACGAGAGCCCCACATTGTCAGCATTTCCCCGAAGCGTAGCAATAATAATACCAAATCCCTTAAATAATAGACCTCGTTCCTTATTATATTGAGATTAAATAATGTATTATGATAACTTTATAAGGTCTTGATTTTTTGGATGCAAATTATTTTACTACCCTCACAATATTAAAATTGTATAAAAGCACATGGTTCAAGATGCACAAGTAATCACTTTTGCTCATAAATTATTGCAATAAGCCACACGCGACGCACTCAACCACAATCATTCGCATTGAAAAAGTAAAAATATAACATAAAATACCTTTTGGTGTAAAAACCGTAAGAACAACGTTCCATCGTTTCAAAATAAAGGGTTAACTAAAACGCCAACCCATGTGGCAGTTATAAAATTAAAAACAAACAAAAAAAGTAAGGATTGAGACATTCGCACGGGTGAAAGTAAACACAACACTTATTATCGACGAAAACGACATACAAACACACTTTATCGACAGTGCAGTGCCCGTCTCATTGCAACAATAACCTCCTTTCCGAATGGTGAAACACAACTGAGGTAACTGCGCGCGCCGCGTTTCTACGCTCCCCTCAAACCCCGCTTAATATTCTGTCTCCGCTTAGCCCAACGCTTACTCATCGCCAATGGTACGCCCGCTGCCAATAGTGAACTGTTATTGGTGGACTCGTCTTACGACCGTTCCACAAACAAAACCGGTTGCTAGGAACGGCACGAAAGGGCGCGAGGAACGAAATTAGCGTTTCTGCGGTATTATCACATCTTCTATAGCTATCCTTATCTTTCAGCTTGTTTTATTTGAGAGAAAACATATTATAAAATATTAGATCTCTAATCCATTTCGCTGCACATAGAACCTCCACGCCATACCATTTTGTTTTTTTATTTAATTTGGATAATATAATATTCTCAATACCTGTATAAGTGTAAGAAAAGGTGTATTAACATTTTTTGTAGGTAACGTGTAGGTAGTTTTGAAGTAAATATGTATGTGTCGAGTCATTTTTACGAAAACCATAAAAAGACAATAGGCCATTTATTTTCTTATTTTAATTTAATACACGTAAAATAACACGACCATGATGTAAAAAAACAATCTTGAAAATTTAAATTCAAAGTTTAAATTATATTGTTAACTTATAAAAAGAAAGGGTTACTAGAAAAACGGAATGGGGGAAACATCAACCCTTCAATTAGTGACTTAGTGATATATATAGGTACACAATTTATTAAATCGGGTTATGACTTACCAATTATAGATGATACATAAGTCGATAGTAAGTACCTGCTACGTCCTACTTATGTATAATTTATTTTATATTAGGTCTAAACACAAAAACCTTTATATTTAATGTTATATTCATAATGCTTAATTTCCAAAACTGTTGATGCGTTTGATTTCAGACATTTATTGCAATTTTAAATCGGTTTTATAAATTATGATATGTTACGGTTTTTAACATGTTTAATTTTACACTTATATTTATTAATCATTGTTGAATATGAAAAATGAATATTGTTTTTTAATTATTCTGATATTTAAATCATTTTTTTATTGTTTATTATAGTTTGTGTACCGAAGCTATATACAATGACATCTTACTTAAATTATAGGAACACCAACTTAAATACTGCGCCATCTGTAATTAAGTTATGAGACTACGACAAAGCACAATGAAACGAAAATTGTTTCCACTAGGTAACAAAAGATGTCAGTAGTAGTACGTTAAAAAATCTTAAGTAATTCTGTAAACTTAATGATTTTCGAATCGTTTAATTTAAAATTAAATTTTTATTTACAAATTCTCCCATGAAAAGATCTCGCTCAAGATAACATCATATCACAATATTATTTAATTTTTCATTTATATTTTACTAACTACTAAATGTTGGACATTTAAAAGTAATAGCTAAATGTTGACTCGAAACCTTACATAATTAGTAGGTTATTGTTGTTCTAAGTAAATAATATTTTTTATTTAATTTTTCAAATTTATTACCTAATCTCGGATATTCGCTGAGTTGCACTATCATTTACAACATAATTAACAATAAATACAAAATTCATCATAAGCACTAAATTATAAGAATATTATAAAAACGTAAGTCAAAAAAAAGTTATTTTCAAGTCAACTTTGTATCAATCAAAATCTTTACATTATTAGCATTCGGGTCACAAAAAAACGGTATTCAGGTAAAAAGATTAGGGATTTTTAAAATTGTCAAATGTCTGAGGACGCATATGTTCTATCTCTGTCCCTCACGCATTAAAATCTATCTGTCCTGCTCTATGCGTGGGTGTGGTTGATCTGTGATGGTCGGCCGATGAACCCCAATTGCATGAAGATTAACAAATAATCAATACTATTATTACTATGTTACAAATAGTTAAACTTAAAGTTACCTAATAGAGACATACATTGTTTAGCATAAATATAGCATACGTCAATGCATCCTGAATTGTTTATTTAGGCAAGTACCTACAGTCACGAAGCTAATGGATGAGAGAACTTATTTTTTACAAAATCGAAATAATAGGAAAAATTAACAAGTATAGAGAAATAAATTAATAGGACAACTTTATTCATCGCAGCTTATTTATAACGAACCTTCGTAACCTAATAATTTCTCACAACTTTATTGTAAACAATAATTTATTCCAAATATCGTCCACATGCTTATATCAAGCCCATTTTTTTATAACTTCTTGATAAAAGTAAGTAAATAGCAGGCCTGAAACCAAGTTTTCGGTCAAACTAAGTTTTAGTGTCGAGGCTTGCTAATCGCGTCTCAAAAACCTATTGGAATTTTGACCCTGAACAACATTTAAAATATGCCAGTTTTACAACGCTATTTTCTAACGTCGTGCAAATGTTAATTTGTAAAACATATATAAGATAGCCATATCTTAATCGTTAACTTTGACTGTACCGTAAACACGCAAATTTGTGAACCAATATAACACACGAAAGATACCAGCGCTGCTTGAAAGAAAACCTTATAGTCAAATCAAACACCAACGAAATCGTATACGAACTGATAACTTTGTTGTAAATAGAGACTTTTGATTCAGACACCAGGACATGTAAGAAAGCCAATGTCAAAACGGAAACAATAATTATTTCTTACTAGTCACATTTCGTAACTGACAAATTAATGACGAAAGAAACATAACAACAAAACGTTTTAACATTCCTATATCGGTCGTTATGGATCCAATTTATCTATACATATTTAGATATAGTGCCACATAATCACGTCGGGGTTGTAGCCCGGAGTGGCTCTATCGATCGAAGGGTGGCTGCAACCCTCGGTTGGCATCCCTCCGCACCATACAGATAAGTTATAAAACAGGACATTGACCGAGATCAGTTGACTTTGAAACTATACAAAATTTGTTTCACTGTTGTGGACCGACTAAAATATTATCTATATTTTTATGTTAAGTTATTTACACTTTACCGCACATAGAATTAAGAACAAATATAGAGTAGAGGGTTTATCAATCCTCGTTAAAGAAATAAATACATATATGTACCTACTAAAATGCAAAAGTGCAAAATTTATTTTTTAAGCAATAATATAGAAATTCAATTTCTTAATCAATAGTAATTTTATCAGAGAAAAATAAAACAAATTGACTAGAAATAAAAGAAGTAACTTGTAGCCCGATCAATTTAGACATTTGAAGGTACATAAGTCCCAACAAGCTGAAAATCAGTAAAATTATTCAAAACATAATTATAAATAATATTTAAAAGTTCCCCATCATTCCCGTGTATGGTAAGTTTTTTTATTCAATGTCAAAGGTAAAAAAAAATTCTTTCGCGATTTCCAGCAAAACGGTGAGTTTTACATAAAAGTACCTACCGTAAAGTACTGTACCAGTAATCGAATCGAAAAGTTTTTAAAATATGTATATCAGAAACGGTAGCTTGCAGGAAAAAAAGTATTGATATATTTTTTATATAGATAAATTTTATCTAAGATACTTTTATGATAAAACTTACCGTTTTGCTGGAAATCGAGAAATTTTTTTTTACCTTTGACAATGAATAAAAGAATTACCATACACGAGAATGATGGGGGCCTTTAAATATGATAATTATGTTTTGATCATTTATACTGATTTTCAGCTTGTTGGGACTTTATGTACCTTCATTCTCATTTTTTGGTCTAAACTGACCTATTATTTTGAGTTTCTATTTGACAATCAGTGACTTGTTAACCAAAATATGTCGTGCGTCCGCGTGCATTTATCGCTCTGATAATTGATTACTGGAGAGTGCCAAATTTGTGCTTCTTCCGTAAAATATTTTTTGTTCTGCACCTTCATATTCTTGGGGAGGTGGATGGGCTGGGGAAATCTCTCACCGCACGTAACGCGAGTAAAATAAGGCAAACCTATTGCATCACTTCACGCGGGCTTAGCTTGTATCTTTCTCTAGACTTTACTAATTGGATGTTGGAATGAGATATCTTTTTATTGCATTATAACGAAAGAAGGCGAGAAGAACTGCGTAACTTTTTTAAAGTTAAAGCTGTTTTATTCTGTCTATAAGTACTAAAATATAACAATAGAAATAGGAGTCAACCTTCGACCCTGTTACAATTATTTTCCACGGGTCTTTTTCCATCTATTTTGATAAACGTGCTTTTGTATGCCCTTAAAAGCGAAAATTAACAGCTTTAAGGGTGGACCCAGCGTTCGCATTCGTGGTATCAAAACAGTCTAACTATAAATATTTGAAGAAAACGGTATCTAGAACTACTTAGTAGTAAAGTCACAGATTCAGATGCTCGAATGACGCCTTTTCACTGGAAATAGACAAATCAGCCAGTTGGCTATTTACTACTGCAGTACAAATTAAAATTCAGTCATTCTGAACTTCTTTTCTCCAACTTCAATTGGCACCCGGTAGATAGTACCCGTGACTCCAGAGCTGGTGCTTTCCACGCTCAACAAATAAGTATCGTAAAGTGAAGAAATGCTGCAAGCGTTAAAGTTAGCGGAACTAAACTTTTTAAATTTGATATAATTTCCTTTTTATTAATTTTTATTTATAGGTTTCTAGTAGGTAAGAAATTGTAAATACTGTAAGTATACTTGATCCTTATGATACTTATCGGTAAAATATTATATATTAAAATAGATATAAGAATATTGAATTATTACTAGTTTACGAAAATATGTCCGTTTTTATTTCATATGTCGTCATCAATGATGGCTCAAAAACATATGGTGACTTCACATTAGAGATGCACTTGTACCATTATGCGTAGTTGTGTAGCCATAAGCGAGGGGTTGTTGTATCGTAATAAAACATAAAAAATTAAACTGGCCTACGTCATCTTTTTCCTATGGATTCCTTTACTACTGAAGGTCCTGTTTATCAGAGAGTTCTGTCTCTCTTTCGGTGCATTCTGATACTCCACAAACGGATAGGCGATGGTCCTCGAGATCTTTGCAAACTCATTGGTATAGGTAACCAAGTACACTTATGAACTTCAACAGAAAGGATGTTAAATTGATTCTAAATTTATATTACATACTACCAGTTTGCAAGTCAAGTGTGTATAGCGGGCGAAAAGAAAAATTTAAAAAAACTCTCCGCCACTCTTATAATCGCCAAGTTTTGAGTCATACAAGTTTTTTGTAAGACAGAGCAGATAAATAGTTGAAGTGCAGAAAACCAATCCGAAGGAATAGGATCATTTAAATAAGCATCAAATTTATAAAAATTTTGAACTGAATAAATCAGTGATAATTATCTATTTTCGCTTGGGAGTCTGTTGTAAAAAAATTCATACAAGGAGAGGTTCATCGTCTGGAATCTGGTTGGTCGAACGCTTAGATTACTTCTGTTTCGAGCATTATATTTGTGTAAAAATCGCTTATGACCATGGCCGGATAGTTTCATAATATTTAATTCCTTAATCTTATTCCGTACCAACTCCCTTGGGGAAATACAACAAATCCCCCGAATAGGCCGCTTTTGCAGCACAAATATATGTCAAATCTCTGCAGCAGCACCTCACGGTTAGATGACGTAGAACATAACCCCGTGAAGAAGTTATAGGTAAAATTCTTTTTTAGCCGTGTCCTGATCAGTTGATCAGGATCAACTGACGGATTCTCTTTACTGCATATGCTGCAAAGAGTCTCTATGATTGGGGCTGAAGTTTACTATTGTTATGCCTAAGAATACAGTTTTGTAAAAAAAGTTTAGTTCACTGTTCCTTAACTTTCAGTTTACCAATATCTCGCTTCTTGCTTGAGATTGTTGATCTTATACATTTTTCATCATTTTTTTATTCTCATTAAGTAGTAAGTTATTTACTTTAAAACAGTTAACTATACGAGAAATACAAGTGTTTACATCAGCCAATAACACGTTTTTCCTATTTACTTTAAATAGAAGTGAGCGTCGTCAGCAAACAATGCATCCATCTCATGAACTCCGTTGACAAAGAATGGGCAGCCGCTTATGGAAATCAGAAATATGAAAGGCCCGATAATCGTGCCTTGGGGACGCCGATTGACGCCAGTGCACCCAGAGAGGTGACTCCATTGAAGCTGTGCCATCAAAGTCATAGTGTTGAACCAACCAGTATATCAGGGTGAACACAGTCAAAGGCCTTTGACAGGTCACAAAACACCGACTTCATCATGCGATTATTTCCCCTGCATCTTCCCTAACACTCACTTATCAAGGCCAAAAATAACCAAGAAACCATTTCTATTAGCGCATAGACAAATGGGTGATGTGGTTGTTGTATATTTACGATTTTTCTACTTAAATGAATAGATGCACAAAAGTCTCCTCATGTCGAAAACTTCTTTTTTCTAGTAGGCAAAAAAAATAAAGAGAACTCATGAGGGACGACGAAATATTGGTAACTGTCCTCGAAGTTATGGTAGGATAAGACTCCATACGTCACTTTTAATAGTTGCTCCGGCGCGGAGGTCTGTAAATTGATTTACAAATAAAAAAAATGATGAGAGCCGGATTAAGTACCTTACGTTTTAAAAAACTATTCGTAATGTGAATGTCTAACAAAACATATACATGTCCACCGTAGTAATCTATTTTTGCGAACATTAATAATAATGGTTTCGAGTTAAACCTGTTTTAATAGACCTCACAAAAAAGTTGCCTGCCTTTTATTAATTACTACAATTTTTAATTAACACCAACATAAATAAAATAAAAAATATGTATTTTAAAATATAATGTGTTCAGTTTTTTTTTAAGTAGTTTACTTAACCAAATTCGCCATGAAAAGCTTTGGTTTTCAGCTATTACTTTGAATCCATTGTTTAAGCATTCAACACAAATTATTCAACTATTGTTAACCTACATAGTAGTAGAAATAACAATAAAAAATGGGCAAATATTCTATAAATGTAATTAAATAAATTACGTAGGTACCTTTGATGCTGGCAGTCCAATGTCCTACCGCCTTTACACCGGAATATATATATAATTGAAATTTTTAATATGTATAAATATCTTTTGAAAATTTGAAAAAAAAACGTAAATTTCAACGGCTCCAGTTAAAATGGGTACTTATTAGCTTATTAATTTTGAGCAATTATTAGAAATATTCATTAACCCTATTACGACGGCTATACAGTATACATTTTATTTATTTATTTATTTATTATTTATTAACACTTCGTTGCATTACATAAAAGGAAAATATTAAACATTATTTAATAACAAGCAACTGGCGGCCTTATCGCTTTAGAGCGATTTCTTCCAGACAACCACTGTGAGTAAAGGAAAAAACCACTATGAGTATGTTAGATAAGGTAGGCAAGAAGTGCAAAATAGAAAAGGGAATACAAAAAAGAAACATACTTAACAGAAACAAAAAGAAATAAAAATAAACTAAACTGATACAAGTTACATAAAACAAAACAAAAAGTAAACAGTGCACATGAATCATGACAATCCAATTCGAGATCGGTCTTACGTCAGTTAGTAGTTAGTGATATGACGTGGACAGGTAATGTTTATACAGCAGAAATTTAAAGGAAGATAGAGAAGGAGCTAAGCGAATAGTGACGGGAAGTGAATTCCATAGCCGAACTGCTGAAACCTTAAAGGAATCGCCAAGAAAAGAGGAGTTGTGAGATGGGATTTCAAGGATATAGTTTTCGGAAGAGCGTAAACTATAGTTATGTGAACCCAAAAATTTTGTTAGTTCATGCCATAAATTCGTGTTATAAATTAAAACTAATCATCAAAATAAGCCATTAACTCAAAGCAGCAAGGTCGCTTTTACAAGTAACGCGAAAGAAGAGAGTTCATGTTCAATTACCTAATAACAATGACTATAGTTAGGTAGGTTCTGTACCGATTTCAATATGGATGTTGTAAGAGACAAACAGAGAAACATATGAACATGAGAACGAATATTTGGTTTAAAATTCTTAAATCTACCTGAATTAGAGATATATTTGCAATGCAGTTTTAGTGTGCACTTCAGATATGGTTAATAAAAGTTTTTTTTATAATTTACACATTGTCGGTCCTTCAGATCTCAGATACAAATTCGAGATATTTTTATTTTATTTTTGAGTAGGTGCAGGAGGCTCACCCGAAGTTAAGTAATACCGCCGCCCATGGACACTCTCAATTCCAGAGAGTTCGCGAGTGGGTTGCCGGCCTTTTAAGAATTGGTACGCTCTTATCTTAAAGGACCGTAAATCAAATGGGTTCGGAAATACGGTAAGGGTGCTTTGTTACAATGGGGGCTGCTCCCCCTCCCAATTTATAGAAAAGTAGAAAATATTTCACACTTTAAAAAAAAATATAATACTTAGATCATGCAGCGAAAATCATTTGGAGGTGTTCCAATCAAGGTCCCCTGAGACATCTACATAATAAGGATCATCAACTTCGTGTATATGATTTCAAAGTCCAACCCGGAAATACTTCAGTGGGTAGTTGCACATAGTGGATGTGCACGGCAAAAACTTTCTTAAAAACGTTCAGCTGCGCAACGCGGGACTTCGGGGTGATACGAGTGGAATTTCGTATGCTGCCTCGACGTCCGATGATGACTCAGCTGCAGGTATTAATCTGAACAACTCCTCTGAACACTTTCCATGGTAGAAATGCGGTAGAAGATGCAGATTCAGCACTAAGTATTATTACCGTATGTCGAAATTGAATTTGACATGAAGTTGAAGTTGGCGGGCGCTACCAAGCGTTGGGTCTGAAGCATCAAAAGAAATCTAAATAAAAAGTTGCGCAATATATAGATATTGCCCATTACCACATTTAAGCGCTATTTTAAGCAATTATTTTGCCTGTAATCTAACCAGGATTATAACACCTAGTTGCTCAATACGCTAATGAGCTTTAGCTTAGCTAATATTACAATTACTGAGCCTAATTTGGATTTCTGTGACAAAAAATTATTAGTTCGTTCATACCTGTTTATATGGTTAATATCATAGAAATGCCAAATTAAAAAAGCTTTGACCTTATGATAGATACATAATGAATGCAAATATAGTAAAATTCCAGACATTACTCGTATTCATATAGGTAGCGGTAGAGTTTCAGTAAAATTATTAATTAAATATAAATTTACATTTCCTGTCAGTTTTTAAACCAATGATTTAAAAAGACGAGATCCGGCAGTCTACGCCGCTATTTTTAATCTCCAGCGACCACGCTGCTGCGCGTATGTGCCAAAATTTCCAGAAGCATGATGGCGCTCCCAAAATCAGTTGACATAAACAATTTTTTAATGACATTTTTAGGCATATATGAGCAACCCATGATACTGAAACGGTAAAAAAATGCTTACAATTATGTCGCCATGCTCTAATAGACATACATTGTATTATATTCAAAAATGGACATTCAGAATGCCGGTTTTAAAATTATCTATTGCCTAGCAAAAGCAGGTTGAGATATTACGCACGTTTTTCTGCAATGTAAAATACACCTTAATACAAGCAGCAAAGTCACAATTCGATGTGACCGGAATTATTTTAAGGACCACAATATGGATTGTTTGTACTGCGCAACTCGGCTTCACTAATACGATGGGTAATAATTCTGGGAATCGTCAGCAAATGATTGTTTTAGGATGTTCTATGGTGAACCACTCTAAATCTTTTCTTAAATAACCGGTAACAAACTTGTCAAGCCTCCGAGAAAATACAATAAAGTAAAATGTTTTGAATAAAACATATTTTTGTTTTAATTTTAATTTTTACCTTATAAAGCTGTAACGAGTAAAAGCGCCACTAACAAATGAACAATATTATAAGTAGACTCTTGGACCGTGGGGTCAAGTGATCAGGCGCTAATTAAAGATATATTATAACTATTATAACTTGGCGCCTGGTAGCTGTGTAGCTGTACCGCTGAACCCAGAGCTGAGGCTTTCCTCGTTCAGAGAATTAGTATACGCACCGCAATACAGCTGGGAATTCTGCCAGCATTAAAGCAGCGGAAATTGCCACGGAGACCAAACTTTTTTTAATTACCTACTACGTTTTATTATTATTATTTTTAATATAGGTATAATAAATCTTAAAAAACATTACTTATCAAAATCTAAAGGGAGAAAAAGTAGAGATGGTTATTACAAGAAGTGATTTCAAATTTGAGACCATAATATTATTTATTAATTATTATATTTGTTTTTTTCTTTAAAGTCCCTTCATTGCAATATATTTTTTTATCTTTATCACGGTTTGAATTTCTAACTTCTGACAAATAAAACAGTTTATTTATACAATAACGCTACGCACCCGTCGGTAAACTGTCGTGTCCCTGTTTGGCAAAAAACTCGGCTAAAATCAGGTCAGTGGGTCGCCATAAACGGTAAATACGTTGTTACAATCACAAAAAGTCTTTAATAAACCTTTATATAACAATCTATGTACCCAGGATCGTTCATTAAGTCAATGGCTATTTAGCAAAGTGATATATTTGTTTTTTATAGATTTCATCGGAAGTTAGGTCTTTCAATCACCTGCGCTTCATTTAATCAGTGATTACAGCAGCATTATACCTATTTCGTAGCTGAGATGCACCGTTATTTAATGATAATTAAATGGAGAACACCGAGTATGAATGTACGACAGAGTTGGACCCTTTTAAATAAGGTCGTGTAAGTTTTTATTACACTTCAATAAAATTACTCTGACGCTAACAATAATGGTACTAACACGCTCTATATAAATTAAGCGTCGATTCAATAATTATTCAAATGTGTACACTAACTAGCAAGTCATCGAAGCCCGTGCACACTGCATTCGGATCGCGTAATACCTCAGTTCAATGACACCATCGACCTATGAATAACTATAACTAACGCCATCTCTTTTCGCGTTGTGTAAACAATATTACTAAATACTCACGTCACGTGAAAGTATCAGCGGCACGATAGCAACATCCGAAAAATTGCACATACACTCACTAAAACATTTGTTGACAAACAAAAGTCATACAAATCAACGGCACAATCCAATGGCCCGGGCTGGACTGCCCGGGAACTGGGAATCAGTGCGGTTCACTTCGATATAAGGGACGATGGAGCCTGCTCGAACATTGGTTGTCGCGATAACCAATCACTGAGCTCGCTCGGCTCGCTCGCAACTGGCTCAGCATCGCAGCAGCTAGCGGTGGGGAAGGCGACATACTAATTCGCGTTCGACCTTTTAATATAATACGGATATATGTTCTGAAATTTACAGTACCATAGCACATTTTAATGCATTACACGCCCTTATTTTCTGATTGAAATTATTTGATGATTTCTTTATCAGTAAGTGCTTTCAGATATCGGAAGTTAGTTATTCAGGATATTTTTTAATATCGTGAAATTGTACATACATACTTCCTCTCCTAAACATATTGAAAGGATGTACAAGTCTGTGGCTATAGATTGTAATAAAGGCGTTCCTCAAGGGAGCATATTGGGGCCATTGTTGTTTCTTCTGCAGTACATCTCAGTGATACTACGCCTAACCACGAATCATTATTGAATGAAACAGTAAAGAATGTCACGGAATGGTTGGAAATTAATAATTTAAGTGTAAATGAAAAAAAAAAACATTTTATAAAATTTCGGAATTATAATAAATGCAGACCCAATAACCACAAAATTAATTATAAAAACGAGTCAATGGAAGAAGTTCTAACAACCGAGTTTCTGGGCATAACACTATACTACGACTTTTAATTCAATTCCGAATTTGACATTAACTACTGTCATTTTGTAAAATAATGATACCACATATAAAAGTGTAGTGATGTACACAAAATTTGACAAACAATCGCGATTTATGTTAATGTCATTCAATCGTAATCTTGGTGTACCAATTAACGACTAAATTATTGATTTTTATTTAAATAAATACATAATTATTCATAATAATTATTTATTAATTAGAAACATCTGTTTTATTTTATAAAAAGTTAATATTTCTGTTTTTTATTGTAGCATAGTTTATAGTTTTTTGTGAACTTTAAGTAAATCTATTTGTTTTGGTTTTCCACCAAAATGAATCCTCAGCCAAGTACATCACAAAAAAAGACGTGGATGTTTTCTTGCCCCCAAGAAAAAACGTCCTCGAAAAGGTTTCACTGTCACTGAAAGTAATGATCCACAACGTCTGCAAGTACGTGAAAAAAACTACTATAAACCAGAGGAATCGATACGGAAATATTCCATTTCCGTATCGAATAATTTCGCAACGTCACTATTTCTTACTCGTCATAACGTTGCAGGACTGAAATCGTCAAATCTGGAATCGAATTAAAAGTTTTAGTATAGCCCAAAATCTTAATTGGAAACAACACGTTTTAACGATATGCACGTGCCTAAATAAATTTGTTTTTGCTTTGAGTCGAACTCGCAAAATGGCTTCAAACGCAGCAAAAAATTTATTAGGGCTATGATGGGCGTTGGACCTCTTACAAGCTGTAGACCAATTTTTCACGAACTCGGTATTCTGACAGTACCAAGTTTGTATATCTTTGAAGCAGTTATGGCCGTAAAGAAGCATCCAAAATTATTTTAAACTTGCTTCTGTAGTCAATTGTTTTTCTAATATATCCATGATCTTCTTTGTCTTAAAAAAAATCCAGGCAAAATAGTTTCTTATGCAGATGATACAGCACTTCTTTTCTCTGCCAAAACTTGGGATCAAGTTTTTACTCTGGCTCAGATGGGATACGATGAGATTGGAAGGTGGATGGGTGCTAATGTTCTTACTATAAACTCAGATAAAACTAAGTACATATATTGGCTTCGGTATCCGGGATGTAATATTTAAATCAGCCTACGACGTACTTTCACACAAATGTGTCGACAACTGCAACTGCTCCTGTGAGCCACTACAACGTGTTCACACCATTAAATACTTAGGAGTTATTATAGAAAGTAATCTTAGCTTTAAACAACATATTGATTCACTTTGTAGTAGAATACGCAAATTGATATAAGTACTTTTTTAAAACTATTAGACATATCGTCGAGCCTAAAACTCTAAAGGAAAAGTATATCTCCTGGCAGTATGCCAATCCATTGCAGCATATTGTATCTCACCTTGGGGAGGCGCTCGAAAAACTAAAATCAAGAGTATTGAATTAGCACAAAGGGCTATACTCAAAGATTGCACGTTTTGGCCTTTGTACTCTTCAACAGATGAGCTGTATAAATTTTGCGAAGTGCTCTCAGTTCGACAACTATTTCTCCTTAGCATAATAAATAAACAAGACAGTAATATAACTTTTAACCCATTCACATTAAATAGAAGAAGAAACGATATAGTATTTAAACAAATTCATCATTGCTCAACTACTTTTGCACAAAGATTTTTCTCCTACCTAGGCCCCTACATAATATACAATAAAGTTAATAAAATGTAAATAGTTATAATAGAGTATTGTGTAAAAAGGAAGTCACTAAATGGTTACAAAGCCTTACGATAAAACTGAGGAACTCTTGGTTATTAATGAATATAAACTACTTGTAGAAATAACTTTATAATTATAATCTTAATACCATAAAAATTGAAAGGCATTTATTTATTATATTATTTATGTACAGATATAATATATTAATAGTATTCTTTTGAATAATATAGTGTTTAACACACTCTCCCACACACCCTCACACATACACCCTCTCACCTTACTCACAGAGAGAACACTTGAACACTTCACACCATATAATTAAGTTACCACAATATAATTACTTGTAAAATAGATTGTAAATTATAACATATAAGTTTCGCAAATGAGTCATGTTCTTGATGCTAGAGTTTTTGTCTAATATATTTAAGGGGTTAGGAGCTGTATGCTGAAATACAGGTCCACAGCTAGTTCAGCGTCAGATAAACCTGACTAATTTTGTTTATATAACTAGCTCAATTAGATATGTTTTTCCTGTGAAACAAACTTTAAATAAATTATTATTATTATTATATACCGAGGGATTCACATGCAGGCGGGTGCCTGCATGTTGCACCGCGCTATATTCCAAAAATTGTTACGCCATGGCTATAAGAATATTTAATCACCTTCCTAGAAGTTATAGATCGCTGCCATGTAGGTAATGTTTTCAAAAGGTAGGAAGGAGATTAGGTTTTTAAAGTCAAGGTGCTTTTATAGTTTGGACGAATATTTGTCCTATAAGTTTGACAACAATTCATTGTAAATAGCTGCACTTATTATGATCTTATTATATGACTTGATAAAACATATGTACCATTTGCATTTATATTTTTGTGTGGCTGATTGTGTGGATTTTTATAATTGATCGTTACCTATAAATGTACCACTTTCTTGCAAATAAATGTTTTATTATTATTATCTTTAGACTCAAATTATTTATGAGATATTTTTGTTTAAACTTGTGTAATAATATAGTTTTTATTGGCAGATACCACATATCTATGTGGACTTCTGATGTATGATACTATACGAGCCAGTGCCAGTCGTTTTAATTGAGGTTTCATAATTTGCAATGAAAACGTTGTGCTTTTTACCCAAGTTTTTATTATTTATGGCAAAACTTTCAACGACGACGGCATACAGAAGTACGTAGTCTGAACTCTGAACCTTCGATATACTTTAAGAGGCGGTCGCCTAACTAAAATTAATTTATGAAAATTAAATGCGTCTTAATCCGGAAAAATTGAATTTTCGAACGTTGATTTCATAACTGTATAGCGTTAACTAAGTTCAACTTAGCTATATTTTAAACTAAAAATAATGTTTACTTACTCTTAGAAGATGTAGCCTATAGTAGATTACACATTTTAAGACACAAACGCCTGCGTATTTTTTTTTATTTTTTTATACTATTTAAATGCGTGACGATCAAAGATATCTAAGCTCTTTCATAAATACACGTGTTTAGCACCTTGTCAATCATTTAGCAGTTACCTAATGTTAGTTTTGCTTTCAAGTAATTGAGTTGAATTTATAAGTGTGTTTAGCGTTGTCAGATCGTTTGCCCAGTCAGATCTGTGAGATGTTAATGTTTTAGAGTTATTTTAAATAATCTATACGCGAAATTTCTACCCAGAAAAATCTGAACTAGTTTCACGCCGATGCGAACCCTATGCTCAACAGTGGAAATTGCTGAGAGTGACTGCCCCAGCAAAAAATGTTCCTTTCAAAAAATAAATAGCAATTAGGTACGAATGATTTTTCAAACAAAAGATTTATCTTTGTTAGTGTTTTGAACGTAGGTTTAACATTGTTTTGTTATTGTTAAACATTCTATTGTTATGCAATTTATATACGTTAGGAATAAATTGCATAACAATAGAGAGAAAAGTAACGAATGTTTTTCCATACAAAAATCTATCGTTACTTTTCTCTTACGAAAGTGATTTAAAGTTTTACTTTTCACGTACTAGTTTCTACAATAGAAATAAAATAACTTTTATTATTTTATCTATTACATAAAAGGAGGTACATCTGAGACTTCTTCATCCGGACAGGGGCATTTCATCTTTTTCCGTTCTGCCACAGTAGCCGCTTCTCCTGCCGCGTTATTCATTTCCCACCAAATGGCACCTCCTAATACATTTCTAAAGTACGGTGGCACGCTGCCTTCGCGCAGAAGGTACCTATAACAACACTAGCTTAAGTAAACTAACTAAAAATAAATACCCGTAAAAATTTCTAATTGTATGTTATTTATACATAGACTGGGGAAGCATGTGACAACAACTGGAATCTAGAAACAACATCAAGCACTGTTTTTAATACGACCCAAAGTCCGGGCAGAGGAAACAGAGATTGACATTAAAAAACCTAAAATATTTAATGTCAAAAACTTGTAAATTGAACGCTTCATACTCTGTACATAATTTTTTTAGCCATCTTAATATCGGGCCTGCCTATACCTTGCTTCCGAATCTTAGATTCTGGTAATTTGTTTAATTGAACTATGGCGGATACTAACTGATAAAACTGTTCCTCTTTATACTCCTCAGCTCGGCGACGCCAGTATCGTTTAAGATTGGAGCTCAACTCTTCAGCCCCTACCACTTCTTGTACTAAACTGGAGACTTCTTCTGTTGATTTGAACTCTCCAGTCGTCTCTCCTTAGACATAATATGATTATAATAAATTATGTATAGTATGACCACGACTGGTGGCACTCCTATTATAATTTTCTCTCTTTTCGGTCCAGAGACGCGCTCTTATGGCAGTGTACAGTTTTTAGGACGAGGCAAAAGATCACGTGATCTTTTGATGTTGTCTTTTGCCTTAGGCAATATCTTAGATATCAGTTCCGCCAATACAGATTACCTAAATAATTTAATAAGTAAATAGTAATTCTAAAAAAGGCCGGCAACGCACTCGCGAGCCCTCTGGCATCGAGAGTGTTAATGGGCGGCGGTATAACTTAACATCAGATGAGCCTCCTGCCCGTTTGCCCCCTGTTCTAAAAAAAATTGTTTAAAAGGTAAAAAAAAAAAATATTTTTGATTGATTTTCCCAAGTCTAGTAGAATGAAACTCAACTAGAGTTTCATTCTTAAGAACCTGGACAGTGCCAGAGATTTCCAGTACTTCGACCATAAATTAAAGTTACGAAACGATCCCAAGATTGGTTGGTTGAAAGATCAAAATTTTGGTCAAGGAAGTACGGAGAAGTGACGTAGAGCTGAATGTATGTGTGAACTGAACTATGACTCTCGATTATTTAAATAAAATACAACTTTGTCAAACAAGAGACAGACGGGACGGAACGGGATTCAGAAACGAAACTTTTTTACGAACTAAGAGTAGAAAGTAGATTAAGTAGACTTTTTTTAAGATTAGTAGATAGGTTTGTATTAATATAAATTTGTATCTACCGTCATCCATTTCTCCATCTATAGACATTTCTTCTTGCGACGGCGGCTCCTTTGTAGTAATTGTCATTTTCACACGACTTTGTACGTCTTCCGCCAATTTTGTCTTCAGCTCTTCATACGTCCTATAACCAAAGGAATTTCCACTAATGTTTTTAAATAATAATACAATTGCGCAAATTACTCAAATTCTAGGAACCATCGCCGATAAAAGGTATCTTATATCTCTATTTACCTTTTGTAATATAATAGTTAGTTATCTGAAAAGTTTTTTTTTTAAATTAAGAAGTTTTTAGTAGTAGTTAGTTACCTATGAGCGATGGCTTGGATAATACTGTCGGTCCGTCGTTCATCTTCGGGTCGTAAGTCAATAATTGGTATATTCAAAATTGTATTACTGTCGCTCTCAATAACTTGACGATATCTAAGAATAGCGTACAAAAGTTCCTTGCCACCCTTCAGTTCTTCTCTTTCGTTTTCATTCCATTGTTGCTCCACGACTCTAAAGTTGAATTCAATAATCTTTACAACTTTTCTCAGTGCGGCGTAAATACAATTTGATAGAATGAAACCAAAAAGATAAAACAATAAAAGTAATATTTTGTTTTTTTCTTGATAAGTTGATATAAAAGGCGCGGTAATATCAAAGTGACCCAGAGAGATTTTTTTAATTGGGCAAGTAAACTCTTTTCTCTATCAAGAAAATATAAGGAACTATTAAACTTTATCGAAGCCAAGAGAAAAAATACCATGTTCATTTGATTATGTCTGTGGTAAGAATATCAGAAATTATAAAAATCTTAACATCGTTCAGGTTCATCATCCTCTATCACTCTATCCTTTACGTTTTGCAGAGAGATGTTACCTTTAGAATAGTGGTGCAAGTGCGTATTACTGTCCAGAAAAACAGATAAACTGGGTTCGAAAAAAACTCACCTAAATAAATAGGCACAAGGCAACCTATCGGGTAGAACATTATATGGTTTCCGTGGTTTTGGTTTAAATCTTTCATATGGACGCATCCAATGATAAAAGCCTTTACCACTATCTTTCTTAAGATCCTTATAAGTTAAATACTTGGGTTTATCTGCCATTTTAGATTCCATTAACCATTTCTGAGAGAATAAATACGTAACGTCTTAAATTCAATTAATATAAATATGTAAGTATGTATTATCGTAAAAAAATTATCTGCAAAAAATTTAATTTAGCAGCTTTGGCAAAATATAATGAATAATTATTTGTGTAGTGTAAATTAATTTCTGAAACTAAAATATTTAAAATTGGGACCGCAACATAATATATTCCCCAAAAAAGTCACTAATTAGCAAAAATTAATTTCCCCATACAGATATTGAACATAATACCTCTGATTCATTTCTGTGTACTGGAGTTAATATGGATACAATGCTTCGGTGATCGCCAAATGTGTTGTAACGATTAATAGAACACCATGGTTGCCATCGACAATCCTTTTTGTAATCCTCCACAACGGAGCGATGTAGTAATTCAGAACAGGTCAAATCACTAAAAATGAAAAACCATAAGAGCAAAAATAGAATTTCGAATCCGTGTACGTCGTCGTCTTACTTACCGCTTCAATATAAAGTATCTCATATTTTTCGCTTGGTACATCTCTCTACATTTACCATGTTTTGATGTTGTGCTTGCGGATTTATTAAGTGATGGTTTTTTACCAGCTTGAACAGATTCCTCGTTTTGACAGGTTTCGTCAATGATAAAAAAATCTTCAGATACCGCTTCGCAGCTCACTGATAGGCTTCCTTCATCGTTGACAACTATCTTTTTTCCAAATGAATCTTCCATTTTTAACCAGCTTCGTTGGACTTGAGTGACACTAGACATTTCTTCAGCCTTGATTTTAGCCGTGCATTTAGTTTTGGATTGACAGCCTGAGCAGGCCTCGTAAGTTATATCAAGATTTTCTCCATTAAAACACGCGGTTGTGACTTTATCCAAAAAAAAATTAAAATTATTTTTGTTATTTATTGTAACGCTTGTTTCGTTAGGGGAGTCTATTGTTACATTTCCACTTGATTTGTTTATGGTCACTGTAGTGAAATTGGGATGCTCTATTGTATATAAAATTTGTACGGATATAAAGCCATCTGTACGGGCCGTGTTGATAAACTCTTCCTCAATTTTCTTTGAAGATTCACTGACGTAGCTTCTACTATTATCAGCCTCTTCCAAATCAACACTTTTTTGCGACTCATTTGACTTTAAAGTTTCATTTTCTCCTGTATCAGAATCAATCAAAGAAAAATACAGTAGTTCCTCTTCATTCCACTCTGGGTATACCTCTTCATCTTCAATAAAATATTGGGATATTATACGAGTACCATTAGAGAAGGTAACACTTTGTAAGCCTTCTTTATTCAAAAGAATGTGAGTACCATCCATTCTTCTTGAAAATACTTCACCCAGACAATAATCTGTTGCGGTTCTAACAAGTATTTTTTCCATAAAGAATGAATTATCATTAATCCATTTCTCTTTTAAGCCACTTGTGTCAATAGTTATAAATTCTTCAATTACTAATTCATATTCAGGAGGCTTAATCTCTGATACATCTTCATCTATAATTACATTTTTGGACGACTTTGAAGATGCTTTACTTAGTTTTTCTTTACCTTTAACTTTGTTTTTTTTATTTTTTTCAGAGCTAGTTTCACTGATGGTTTCCTCTAAATCATTGCAGATGCGGCGTTTTTCACAGTTTGTAATGAGTATATATGATCCATCTGGACGCAATATTTCAATGTCTCCCTCTATTTTGAATACAATTACTTCGCCATTTAAACTTATACACCGCATTTCTTCACTTAAGTTTGATGTTGTGGCTATATTATATTGTTTAATATGAGATATTTGGTGAGAGTTATATTCATGAATAGTTTCCGTGACAAGGCCATTAGGCCATGTGACAAATAACGAGTAGAAAGAAATAGTTTCAAATAACTGAGGAATAGTATTGCTAAGTTTGGATGATAAATTTGGTGACTTGACGGTGTTTTCTTTCTGCTTAGCATTTTCCAGAGAAACAGTTGCCAATGTGGGTAACGGTACTTCATAAGTTTGTTTTTTAACATAAATAATTACATTGTTTTTACTAACAATTCTAAAAGATTCGCAAGTATCAACTGTTTCAGGTTTTAGAGAATCTCCCAGAGCTTTATGCAGCCAAAATGTGTTATCACGATTACCCGGAATTATATTTAAGCTTATATATTCTAGGTTATTCGGTATCATCAATGAATAAGCACTTGTAACTCGAGTTCCGTCTTGGGAAAAATATATTGAATCTTTTCCAAACACTTCAACTCTTCTATCACCCAAATCATAACCAGAAAATGGTTTCTTGGGAGGCTTTACAAACATGGCAGATTCAGTAGTTTGAAAGCTTTTTAGAGGTTTTGGCGTTGAAGTTGTTGGTGACTTAGCTTTTTTACTACTTTTAGATTCCATTTCCGACTCTGAAGGAGATTTTGTAGACTTTTTAAATTCCGATACCGGAATTTCAGAATCTTCTGGCTCTGCATTTTCAGCTTCAATCAATTCTTTGTGTTTTAAAGATCCCTCTATAAGAAGTTCCATTTGAATATCTGAATTTTCAACACAAGATTTCGCAGTTACTTCACCAGTTAGCACTTTACATTCTGATTCTGACTTTAAAGCCATTTCTTCATCGTAGATTTTTTCTTCCTTTTGTATCCAATCATATTGTTCCCCAAGAACAAAGTCAAAGAAGTCTTGTAAACATAATGGAGTCGGCAAATGACAATGCCACTCTTCGAGAGATATACCATCGGAATCATGACTATTAAAAAACATCATAATAAGGCAGTCCGTTACTTCACAATACTTGTAGTCTAAGCAGTTAAATTTATAAAAGGCTTCGGTCATTGTTTGAAAAGCACAAGACCCACTAAAATCTTCAAAATATTCAAAATCATCAATAATATGAGCAACAGGTGTCCGATTAGCTATTTCAGCTGCAGAGACCAGCTCGCTTATATCAGGACATTCAAAAAGAAATTTTATTCTATATGTTTCTTCATCACTCTTAGGAGACACCACGTTGTCTTCATTACTCTTAAGCATTGAAGGAAACGATGGAGATGTCGAACTCCATACACGGCAGACAGAATTGCACTTTGGAAGTGGTTCGGCAAGAATACTACGTTTCAGATATGTCTTCTTAAACTCAGTTAGAGTACTTATTGGTAAATGGCGCTTCTTTAAAGAACTTCTATTACTGTATAATTTACGGCAAGCTAAAATATGCAAAAGTCTATTCAATTCTGTAGTTTCTACATCAGTTCTGTCAAAACACGAAAGAAGAATATTAATATGAAATTGAATTTTTGCTTCCAACTCGCCTCTAGGGTAATCGTAACTACACCATAAATTATTTGTAGGCATCCCAAATAACATACATTTTACCAAATTATCCAGATTTAAATTTCCTAGATGAAAAGTATTATATTTAACTACATCTCCAAAATTTATAATTAAAGGATTTTTATGGTTTTCGTATTCTTCGCCGTAACTAATACGATAAGATTTAGTCCTTACATCAGTGCTGCACAACGCATTAAACACACCTTTTACTAAATGTTCAGCTTTATCCGCCTTGTCGTCATTTTTTGAATTTTGACGAGGCTGGTTTATAGTTACAGCTGTAGATAGGGAAGTTTGACTTGTAGTTTCGCCATAATAGTCATTTTTGGAAACCGTTTGTAAAATGCTATCTAAAATAGAATAAATGGTCATGCATTCTAAAGGAATATCTTCAATAAGCCGGCAATAAAAATTATTAAACTTCCCGTCACGTTCATCTTCTGGTACATTTACAATATCTACATTTTCTAAATAATGAATATGTTGCCTAGTCAAATCTTGAACATCGTACATGAGATAACATAGTTCATCATAAATTTTTTCCGACTCACCCGATAAGTTTTCATTCTGCCAGTAAGGAGGAGAATACACTAAAAAAGCAGTACCTTTAAAATAATCGGCTGATTGTTTTTGTATTCTTAATTGCTGCAAATCTTCCCAAAACTTTAAAGACTGTTCCATTATAAGATCCGTTTGACTTTGGCCACGTTTCGTTGCTCGAAATAAACTCGACGGTATTCTAACCTCGGCCGGGTTAATTCTGATTTGTACTACGGCTGTCAAAGGAATTCCTATTTTTATAAGACTTTCAGCAAGGTATGGTTCAACAAATCCTGTGACAGCAACATAAATGTTAGGTCCATCTGTAGGGAAATCATCTACGTACACTTTGTCTCTCCACTCTTCACCTCTTATTCGAAGTTGCGTGTTGTACTTTTTATCTTCATCTGTTTCTGGAACCTCTGGAATTTCCTGGTCTCCCTTTTTACCTTTACCTTTCGGGACTTCCGGGGGCGGTTCAATTGGTTCGGGTAGTTTAACAATAACAGTTCCTCGAACCTCTGTCTTGTTAATCATAGTGTTAGACTCACGCCGAATACCTTCTCTGACTTCAAGCTTCTGGCGTTTAATAAAAAGGTATTCATCTTTCATTTTCAATATCAATTTTTTGATAATTAAAGCTAAAATATCTGCCGGAATATCACGTTTTTCTTTTAAATAAGACTGGCCTTCTTCGAAAACTCTAAGATTCTCATCCTTAATTTTTTTTTCCCCACCTAATTGATTAACCATAAATATGGTTTCAGTTTTGCAGATATTTTTTATAACAAATCGTCTTTCTTCCGCTGCATATACCTCAAATTTATTTAAATATAGTCTATCCTGGTCACTTCCAGCTGCCTCAAATAAAATTACTTTAACTTTCCATGTATCATCATCTAATGCGGCTTCCTCAATGCAGGTGCGCCAGAGATATTCATCCTCTGTATCTTTGCCAGGTTTTTTAGGCCCCATATTATAACATATGTAGTTGTTTTATTTAAAACAATCTTTTTGCTTTACTATAAAAAACTATCAATAAATATTATGAAATTATAACATAGTTCACAATAGCAAACAGTGACATTATGTGTCAATAAGCCTTAAAATTTATTTTTTTAGTAAGGTAAAGAAAACCTTAGATCTATAAGGCTAGCCGCACACACAAAATAATATTGACAATAAAATACGTATTGTCAACAATATTCTGTGTGTGCAGCCTGTATTGCGGTATTGTTCAATATTATTGTGGATTATCCAGAAATTCAGATTTTGTCACGTCAATATACCCCTATAAGGAGGCAGGGGTATTGTCAATAATATTGACGTGTGCGGACGCGCGCCTGTCGCGCGGCAATATTTTAGTTGAGAAAAAGATTTCAAGGCAGGCGGACATTCCTGTTTTTTGTTCGAAATGGAGGACGAAAACAGTATTTAAAGCGAAAATGGTGTTGATATTGTTGATGATGCCACTCTTACGGAATTTGTCAGTTTATTGAAATATGGGAAACTTATCCAGAATTATGGAATATATCCTGCAAATCATATTGTTAATTATTATTAGGTAGGATGTAGGGACTCCGTTTCCGCACTTAGACCTTCAATAGGTCCGTTGTGCGTGTATAATTAGGTAGGTATTTGAACTACAAAAGTATTGATAATGATTGTCTCTTATTATTTTAGGATTTAAAGTCGCATACCTCATTTGAATATACTGTAGATTAGTTATACTGACTGATGGTGGTTCCTTTTCTTGATTTAAATAAAGGGAAGCATTTTCTTTAATTAAAAAATTGTGTAGGTAAGTAACAACAGGCTTATCGTTAAAATATAAGGTATAAAGTCAGTATCGTTGCTTTGTCTGGTTCTAGATTTATAGCCTTTTGAAAAATACCAAAACGTTTAGCCAATATACTAAACGCACAGTCAACCGTTGATCGAGCCCTTAGTTCGATAGTTTTTGATTAAGGATTAAGTAACAGCTCATTAGAGCTGCAGTTTTTCTGTGAGTATGGTTTCATCAAATTTGAGCCCAAAGCGAACGCTTTATCAGCCACAAATACGTAAGGGAATAAGTGTCATGTTTGAAAGATTAATTGGGTTAGGCAAGTTAAGTAGACCTTGTTCGTAAGACTGCCAAAATTTTGAATAGAACAGGACTCCACCATCAGATATCCGACCATTGAAACCAACATCAACCATCATGAATTCTTTACGAGCATTTACTAAAGCCAATAAAATAATACTATGGAATCCTTTGTTATTAAAGTAAATCTTCTCAACCAGTCTTTAATACATCGTTTCTTTCTTGATTGCTTTTTTTAGATAGTAAAATTTATGCAATACTCAATGCAACGATTTTTTTCTTTCTATGCATTATGTTAAACGTGCACACATAATCTAGCTGCGGAGTGACTGACTCAGATTGTACCATGAAAAATTGCCAATAATATTGCGTAGTGTGCGGGGACCATATAATATTGATGAAGATTATTGACAATATTATTTTGTGTGCGCGGCTAGCCAAAAATCAATAAAATATAAATCACGTATCATTCTAGAACACCTTTGAAAATACTAGACCAGTTTCTATAAGATTTTCATGAATTTAGGTTGGTAAGTATATATTACACATTGGGGCACAGCAAGTAAGTTTAATTGGCAAACTTCACAATGCTGGAGTAATAAAAATATTGTACAAGGAAAATGTTTTAAAAACAATATTTTTATACAATATGAATTTGTATATTCAAATAAAACTTATAAATTCTCTCTTTAATTCAAATAAAAATGCTAATACATACAAATAACATACAAATAAATAAAAAACAGCAGAACATTTCAATATAAATCTATTAAACTTAATCCATTCACAATCACATTTGAATAAAGTAAATATTTATAACAATCACTTATACTTCAGGGAGATGCTTTTGTATCCATGAATATATGAGGTTTAGTCCTGTTCTGTTAATAGAATGTCCCAGCCTGTGAATAGTGTGAAATTCTCCTTGAACACCTAGTGTTTTTAATTGTTCAAAAGTAGATTTCCCCCAAGATAAATCAACAAGGTCATCACTATTTCCATGAATATGTAGTAATGGAGGCACTGAAATATGTAATAGTTTGAAAGGATCAAAATACATCCTACCCTCTTATTCATAAATCTTCACACCATTTTAACTGTTTCCATAATAAATTCAATTTGAGAGAATAAGACGAGTGCAATTAGAATGATTTCGATTTTATAAATGAGAAAGTAAGTAATATCACTTTAACTAAAGTAAATATCTTTTGAAAAAATAATTACTTACCTTTTCCATCACTATCCTTAAGTTGTTTATAAACAATGGAATTATCATTTAAAAAAGAACTAAAGGCAAAAGCTGCTGCCAAGTTGGGCTCCCATCTGTATGCTGTGTGCAGTGCTAATGCACCACCCATTGAGAACCCACCTGAAACAAAAGCAACATATAAAATATAAAAACTATATATTTTATAACATATTTAACATAAAAAGCATATATTTATATAACAATATAAATATATGCTTAATCTGATTTATATCACACACATGGACAAATCATTTACCTAAAATAATCTAATGCATATATCAATGAAAAAAAAAACAGACCCTACTTACATACCCTTCAATGAAATATCTCTATTCTATAATAATTATATCTAATATTCAATAGGCCTTCTTATGAAGAATATAATATTAATATATGTAGTCTTACCTACTATGATCCGATTCACTGGAATACCACTTGACACTTCTGTTTTGATTAAATTTTTAACTTCTGTTTCTATTTGAGTTAGTGAAGATAAATTCTCAGGAACTTTTTGGTTAATATCTATCCGATCAAACCAAACATTTCTCATTTCACCAGCTGCTGGTGTATATGGCTGCAATGGAGCTGTAGGGTATATTATTTTTATTTGTGAAAAAGAAAAGTTTTTAACCATTAAGTCCACCCATTGCTTCATTAAGTCACCAGTGCCACCTAAAAAGTAAAAATAATTTTACCACCCGTTTACCTTTATTCATTCTTATTCAAACACGTTGGACCTTGTACTGGTAACCCTACTTATTACATACCAGAGCCATGGAAAAATATAACAGTCCCTGTTTGATTGACTCCAGAAGGCATTTTTAAATGCACAGCTGGTATGCGCGACATTTTATAAAAAGTATTAAATACCAATAGCAATTAGCAATTGACCTTACTATTATATTTTAAATATTTACTATACTAATTATCAAAATAACAACAATGCCAGAAATTATATAATAAATTATCTGTACAAAAACATAAATTATTTTGTAAACGTCAAGATTTCAGATTTGTTATTTGACATTCGAGAATTAAATAGGCACTAGGCCTATGTCAATATCAAAATTTCACGTATATGTCATGTCAAAATTTAATCTAAAAAGTTGTTCCATTATATCGTGAACGATGAAAATAAGGTTGCAGTGAAACAACTACGCATCCATTCTCATTCTGGCTATAATATGCCAAATTTATTCATAATTATAGACTCTTAACCCAATAGTTACGACAAAATCTCCTTATCCAATGCAGATTTTTTGCTGTTTCCTTTACATCGATATTTATTAAACATGTTATTACGAATTATTGACAATGAGCAACATGTTTAGTTTTTAACAAAACAACGTAGTACTTTCTTTTCTTTTTTACCACGTTTTAACTTGAATCCAAAACTATCAATAACATCATCAGGATTTAATAATTCTATTGACCTATTTAGTAAAATCAATTCTTTCTCCTCATTATTTAGTAGTCTTGTTACTCCTGGTGGATTCCAATGAAATTTGTGCTGATTTATAATATTACTTTTTAATCGTTCATTATGGGTATGTAAAATTGTTTCGATACCATTGGAAACTTTGTACTGATTTGGCGCAGGGCTCTCTTTATGGAAGGGTAGAAATCTCTCAACCCTTGTTATTGGTCCATGAGCGACTGCAGGATAACATTTTGCCTTTTCTGGTGTGTAGTAAGATGGTCCAGGTGTTTTAACCTTTGCGTGAACCGCTATCCAGTTGAACCAAGGTCGAAATCTTGCTTCAGATGAAAAGAATGGTGAACCATGTTGTAACTCTAACGGTCTTTTTTTTATGCCTGATATTTGTGCATGAATCGAAATGGATCTAAGAGCTTCCTTTTTTAAAGGTTTCATCCTCACCGTTTTTTATTTAAACTGCCATGTAGGATGTTTTGTTATTGTTATATCTTTATCCTCACGTGGGCTGTTTTCAAATTCATCAAAATTTTCGTCTTCGTCATTATAAATTATTTCTTTAAATCTTTTTGTGGAGACAGAAAATGGAGCTTTTGAACATCGAATAAATTGGCAAGGTTTATATATGGGAGCATAGCTTGCTGGACTTAAATCCACTATTTTTGGAGTTTTTAGTCTTGTAGCGTGAGATAAAAAAGGTGCTCTTTGTGGTAAGATTGCTTTACATAATTTACTTGGACGTGTAGGTAGATCAAAGTCACGTTGAAGCCAATGGTCTGCTGGTCCAGGCCATTTATTTTTGTTCAAAATAGAGCCAGAGAATCGTGCTGCCTTGGGTCCTAAATAATTTAATTGAGTTCCTTTAATATTTTCAGGGCTGTAACTACTAGGCCCAGGCAAATTATCTAATGTATTTCTTCTTTGGACCATTTCTATAAAACGGAATTGCTTTGATGTTTTTCTCTTAAAGGATCTTACTTTTTCGGCACAAATTTCAGATATATTTGGCTCATGCACTAATGAATAATGTGCCGGCCCAGGAAAGTTGTTTTTAGCCATAGGAACTTTACCCGTCCTGCGACTCCACTTACAGCCTTTATAAAACGCCGTGGATTCGTTTATAGCTGTATTATAAAATGGAGGACATTCTTTCTCAGGTTTTATAAAAACACGTTTGTGGGAGCCATCTGAGGTGATTTCAAATCCTTTATCTTGTTTCGAAGGGGCTGACAGTCCACCACTTTCATTAGATTTTGGTGGTGGGCCTTTATATAATATACGCCTAATCTTTCCTTGACATATTACTGCCGGTGTACTTTTATTATCACTTTCACATTCGCAAACCTTTGGATCTTCGCATTCACATAAGATATCGTCGAAACTAGAAAATGTATTAACAGCTTCATACGGAAATCTAGGAATATTGGACATGAAGGCCGAACAGTTGGGAATGAAGGATGTACTATTATTGTTATATATTGCATGGGTCCATATTTTATTGCCAGACTGTATTTGTCTCTCCTTTTTGGATAGAAATGGTGCTTTATTTCTTTTTACTAACACTGTACCAGTGTGTTGATATGCGCCAGGATCTAAAATTCTATAGTATGGAGGTGATGAGGCAAATCTTTGATTGCGGTTGTAAGCCATGATTGTGTTCAATTTATCATAATATTTAGAGAAGATTATGATTAATAAATAAATTATATAAAAGGTATTTTACGACAATATTACAGTGACAGTCATGGCTAGCTTTAATGTTAAAGTCCATAAAGTTATTTCTATCTTCTGCTTGACTATGGTCTAGCTTTTGCTTTCCAATCTTTGGTTGCCAATCCTCCTATCCGCTAAATTTAATAGGAATAAAAACCATGTAACAAGTCTTCTCTACTTACAAATGTTTTAGAATAATACTCTCTAGTAGCCACAACTTGGCATCAACGTGCCCCAATTAATATTTCTGTTTATTTATTTTCACAATGCTAAGTTTCTTTAAAAATTTAAAATAGTTTTCATTTAAGTTTAAAACAGCTACTTGTTTTTGTAAAGAAAATACACAAATATTTAAACGGCGTATGTAGGACTAGTCACTAGACAATTGTACAGTGAAGAACATAAATAATAACAATTTTATTAAAAGCCCTATGGATTACAATTATTATAACACAATAGCATTTTTGTGTGAGACAATCTAAGCCAACACTTAGTGAAACTTAAGTTAAGATTAATGATAATCAACGGTACATTAATTAATTATTTTTGTCTAGACTAATAGAACGTTAATAATTCATAAGTGTACATGTTTACCTATATAAATAAAGATATTTTTGAGTTTAAGTTAGAATATCAAAATAGAGGGGCTGTACGCAGATTCACAAACTATGATTAAGTTTTCTTTTAATCTGTATCTTATGTTTTGTTTAAAGACTAAAAAATAACACAGGCTTTGACTTTTGAGTTTTGATGTTTACTTACAATTTCGTAGTCGCAAATCGGCATCTAAACACTAATTTAAAAATTACATTCATTTATTACTGTTCAGTGGTATTATTTCAACCGAGTCTATTTCAGGGTTCTGATGGCAAAAATATAATCAAGTTTAATTACATTTGAACACACAAAAGATGAATCGTCTAGCGATAGCCGTTGTCTACATCGCTCTAGAATAATTAAAAGTCCCTTATGACATTGCAATAAGTGTTTCAATTTCTTTAATTACTTAATGTTAATCCAAAGAACGCTGTGTCGCTATTGTAATAATGAATAAATATACAAGTCTATCTGCTATTTTGTTTGACTAAACCCTGGTACAAATCATGTTATAACTGTGTACTTGAGTCAGATATGGGATTAACCCAGTTCCTGCTTTGCGCGGCCCTAGGATGGATAGTATTAGCCTTATGCATTAATGGAGAAACAGACAATGCAAACAGTTGTAATAGGACAAATCCAGAATTAGTAGAATATCAGTTTACAACTGATGTTGTGCGAAGTGAGCATATAGTTACATTTTCTGGTTATTTTTCTAAATTATCTAGAGAAAAATATATTACAGCTGCACTTAAGAATTCAGGAGTAAGTGTTTTTTTGCATTGAACTTAGAAATTCATTTCAATTAAGTTTACATATACTCCAATGTTTATATTTTAGTCATTTGTGTAAGTAACTGCTTTGCGCCTCTGGGATTTATAGCATTAGACTTATATATAAAGGGAGAGATTGAGAATACAAATAGTTATAATAGCACAAATCCGGAATATGTAGACTCAGTTTACCACATTTGTAAACTGATAGTTAACATCAGTTATTAATGTTGTGCAAAGTGAGCATAGTTACATTTTCTTAATTCTCTAGAGAAAATTATATTAAAGCTGCACTTTAGAATTCAAGAGTCAATGTTTATGCATTAAACTTTGAAATAAGTTTCAATTAATGGTAAACAGGTAAACTCTTATGTTGAAATTTTTTTTATTTGTGTAACTGCTTTATACATAAGTGACTTGTAACACTATGATAATTCCATGTATGATTTATCCATTTCAGATAAAAAATTGGAGTATCTTGGAGAGACAAAATGCAGCTAAAGACTTTCCTAGTGATTTTGAAGTTATTGTACTTAATGATGATCAAAATCTGGCTTTAAAATCACTAGGTGATCACCCTGCCATCCGACGAATCACAGCCCAACGACAAGTACAGCGTACTATAAAATACATAAAAGAGGTATTTACTTATGTATATCAATTTAATAAATACTAATAATAAAGTATACTAGATAGTACACGTGAAATGGTATCTGTAATGTATCAACTACTAAAAAAAATAATTGCTTTGTTAAAGGATGACTGTGGGTTGCCAGAATGTCTCTATTCAGGGTGGAGAAGTAAAAGTATCAAGGGACATGCTTTACTTTCTCTTAGAAAGTTGCAAGAAGTGAGTACTATATTTAAATGAAAACTATAAGAAACTGGCATCTCTTGGCTTGAATGCCACAGCTGATCACCTACTTGCCTATATAGATTATTATAATTTTTCCTTTTAGAATGATGGCTACTCATCCCGAAAGCTATTAAGAACTGTGCCCCGACAGATAACATCAGTATTGAAGGCAGATGTGTTGTGGTCGCTTGGTGTAACAGGTAAGTTCTGGTTTCCTACTCGATTTCAATATATTTTTTCATACTTATCTGTCTTCCATATTTTGTCTCTTTATCATGTCATGTAGTCATGATCTATAATCATAATACAGATATGTCTATGAAATTATGGAAATGCAATTTTAATACCTGCCTTAATTTAATTAAAATAATTCAACAAAACTATATAAGTTTAATCATTTCTTGAGTAGTATTCATTTGTTTTTGTAATGATAAGGTAGGCATATATTATAAATAAGTAAAATACAAAAAGGTGTTTTCTAATGTATGCTTAGCTAAATAATTTTTGTAGCGGAGCTTTCTTGAATGGACCATTACAGTTTTAATGCTAGACTCTGAGTATGACTACTTTCACACAAATAATAATGTAAAATTTATTGCAGGTGAAGGCGTCAAAGTTGCAGTATTCGATACCGGGCTGTCACGCAATCACCCTCATTTTGGTCATATACGTGAACGAACCGATTGGACCGGGGAGAAAACGCTAGATGACGCCTTGGGGCATGGGACGTTTGTTGCTGGGGTCATCGCTTCAAGAGCAGACTGCCTTGGATTTGCGCCTGATGCTGAATTGCATATATTTCGCGTTTTTACCGATAACCAGGTTTTGTTTTTGTTATTTCCATGAAAATCGAACCAATCTATCCGGCTAACAGGCTGAACAAATCGGTCACAGCGTCAATTTTTGCAGCGCAGACATTTTTGCGTATATAGCATTGAACCATCACAAGTAGGTGAGCAGCCTTTATTGTGAACAAATTCAATATAATTATTGTTTTACCTAGAATCGAACTTCGGAAAACCTCTGAAAAAGCTATCCGCACTAACCACTATAACGGAGGCGGCTAAAAGATTACCTACATATCATAATTTAAAACTTCTTTTCTAGCAGAAGCAAAGATCCTGTTTTTTAATTTTACATTAATTACAGTACTCGCTGTAATTTAATGCTGCTTTTGTTTTAAGTACAGTATTAGTAAAGTCGAAATAAATATTTTTTATAAAGTTATAAAATAAAATGTGTTTTTAAATAACCTTAAAAAAACACTTAAAACTTACAACCTTAAAAAAAATTGGTCTCGTAAATGTGCCCTCCAAACCTGTGTAGTAGCTTTGATATTCTCATTAGGGTCCTTTGAAATGTTCGTATTAACGCCATCTATTAACGCAAAGCGATTTGTAATATTCACGGACTTTCTTTAAACCGAATGAATGTGTCCCATTATTTACTAGTGGGCTTATCTGGGGTTAAATTAATTGACGCTCGGTCTTTTTAACAGCTATTTATAAAATTTGATTATTATATCATTTAATTTGATGTTCAGAATGCGGTCGAGCGTACAACTGCTACGTCACGTTCACAGATGCTTATTTTATATTCTCGTTAGGGTCTTTTGAAATGATTCCGTATTAAAGACATCTATTGACGGAAAGCTATTTGAAATATTCGCGCACTTTCATAAAACTGATTGATTCTGTCCCATTATTTATTAGTATGACTTATCTGGGGTTTAATTAATTGACACCATGTCTTTTTAACCGCTATTAATTATATCATTTATACAACTTGATGTGTCGATTGCGTTCTAGCGTACGACTGATACGCCACGTTCACAGATACTTGTTTGATATTATCATTAGGGTCCTTTGAAATGTTTCCGTATTAACGACATCTACTGACGCAAGGCGAATAGAAATATTTGCTAGTTGCGTTATTACTGTGGCTTATTAAAAAAAAGAATAGTGTATAATATGTCATCTAAATGTATAACAAAAATAAAAAAAAGGCATGACTGATTCAAATCCACGATTTAACCGTGTATTTAAATGATAGAAAATATCTTTCTGAAACGCGCTAACGAAGTAATTCCGATTGTTAGGTATATATTTACCGAAGGATGAGAATTGAGTGGGGTCCATTACTACACAGTAAGCGGCAATCGTCAAGATTCCGTTGTTCGACGATTTGAGTTCATCAATGATTATTTGGGGGCTCGTAAATGTGCCCTCCAAACCCAACTGTGTAGTAGCCTTGACCCTCTCTTTTATTAAAGTTAGTACTTTAATTGTCGGAATTTTATTTGGATTTTTTTTATAATAAATATTAATGTTTAGGTATAATATTATAGAAATATTTACTATTTGTATTTGATATTCTTATTAGGGTCCTTTGAAATGTTTCTGTATTAACGACATCTACTGACGCAAAGCGAATTGAAATATTCGCTAATTGCGTTATTAGTGTGGCTTATTAAAAAAAAGAATAGTATAAAATATGTCATCTAAATGTATAACAAAAATAAAAAAAAGGCATGACTGATTCAAATCCACGATTTAACCGGGTATTTATATGATAGAAAATATCTTTCTGAAACGCGCTAACGAAGTAATTCCGATTGTTAGGTATATATTTACCGAAGGATGAGTATTGAGCGGGGTCCATTACTACACAGTAAGCGGTAATCGTCAAGATTCCGTTGTTCGACGATTTGTGTTCATCAATGATTATTTGGGGGCTCGTAAATGTGCCCTCCAAACCCAACTGTGTAGTAGCCTTGACCCTCTCTTTTATTAAATAGTTAATAATTTAATTGTCGGAAGTTTATTTGGATTTTTTTTATAATAAATATTAATGTTTAGGTATAATATTATAGAAATATTTACTTTTTGTATTTGATATTCTTATGCCTTTGAAAACTATCCATACTGCTGAATAAAAGTTTTTTTTGTTAAATTTTGCGTCGGTTATTAAATATCACTAGAGGGTAGGCACGGCCAGAACTCAAGACAACTCGTGTCTTGTTTGTAGGCGTTTTAAAAATATAAATATCAATTCAATTTAATTTAAAGGCATAAAAAGTAAGACAGAAGTGCGCAATAAACCAGTGAAAGTGTTGATTCTTAAATTCGTATCGCAAATCCAAGGAATTTGAACATATGTACTCATGACGAAGAAACTTACGTTCTTTTAAACAAGTTTTTCACCAACAAAGAGGGTCAAAAAGCTAACCGAACTACTTTAATACTGAATCGAACGACTGTCAAAAAACATATAGAAAGTGAAATCAATGTGATAAGATAATTATTCGTTAACAAAGTGCAAGTGTGGGCCGTAAATAACTAACGAGTCAGTTTTTAGTCAAAGTTTTAACTTTCTTACACTAAGTTTTATGTAATCTATATTTATATTTGTACATAAAAAGTTGATCTGAATAAAAGGCTATGTTATTCTTATTAATAAATATCACTGATTTTTAAAACAGTGCGTGCGTACAAACTACACATGTCAGAAGTTCCTTGTAAATTAATTATTACTAAGGTAAAAGCTCCAGTAGGTACTTTAAATAAATAAAAAATCTGCATTTACTGCTCAAGACGTTATGCAACAGAATTGCTATCTAAAGTTATAATATGTAACTACTAAACGAATACATCAACCAATATTGTCTATTTCTTCTCGATCTCCCTTTTTCACTCCCCCTCAATCGTTCTCAATCGCTCTCTCCCTTTTCTTCGACAAAACGCTGCACATCTTCGTGTCCTTTCATCCAGAAAAAAATTAAATTTAAATTTAAAAAATTACTCTCATGCTCTTAAATAGAAGTTTGACTTCAATAATTATTTTAGGTGTCCTATACATCGTGGTTCCTCGATGCATTTAATTATGCAATTATGAAGAAAATTGACGTTCTAAATCTAAGTATAGGTGGACCAGATTTTATGGATCACCCATTTGTTGATAAAGTATGGGAACTGACTGCAAATAAGGTGAGCTAATAAATCTAGAAGAAGGAAAATAATTATACACATATAGCTTTTTTACATTCAAATCGACGCTAAATTTATAATAAATGTACTTTTTTTTAAATACACTCTGGAAAGTACTTTCAAATATAATATGTATTATTAATTGATACATATTTATAAACAATGAATCCAAACAAAAAGAACAGAGAAATATAATAATTAGATAACTGTATGTTACCTATCATAGACTTACTTATTTTTTTATTTATTTAAATTAATGAAAAAAATATATAAATCACAGGCTCCTGAAATACCGTTCTCACTACTTTAGGACCTGGGATACGTTTTTGTAGCAATAAATAAAATAATTATTATTTTTAAATACATTCACGATTTTATGGGACGTACGCACGGACAGACTTAAGTAAGAAGCGCTTAGCGTTGTTCATGGATATGAGACGTAGTGAGGCTTACTACCTCGGCTAACACCGAAGGACGGCAACACACCCGTGTGTTACCGTCCCTCGGTGTTAGGTCATTTTAATACCCCTAACTCTTATTACTTTTGAAGTACTTTTACTGACTGCTGGTAGTGGGTAGTGGCAGCTAAAAGTACATCAAACAGTGTATTTGATGTGTCGAAGTTATAAGGAATTTTAACTGTTAAAACAGGTCATTATGGTGTCAGCGATTGGTAACGATGGACCGTTATATGGTACATTGAATAATCCAGCTGATCAAATGGATGTTATCGGCGTGGGTGGCATCGGGTTCGATGACAGGATCGCAAAGTTCTCCTCAAGAGGGATGACGACGTGGGAGTTGCCATATGTAAGTATTTTTTATATTCAAAGTGGATTTAAACATTTACATGTATGGTTACAATTTTTACACAGATATATTTACACGTATAATTAATATCTTTTAACCGAAGAAGTTATCAGACATTTGGATATCGTAGATTTAAATTACAACAGCTTTACTCACTCACTCAGTTTATATATGAGCTTCCGAAACGAGAAACTCCCAGCAATTCCTGTCCTGTTCCACTTCCCGTCACAGCATTTTTTTTCTGTTTTAGCACGTCCTTCTCTCTACTCTGTTAATACAGCAGTACCTGTGGCATTGGTACCAAGTGCTTAAGGTGGCCCAGCTAATGTAGTTCATGCATCTCATTCGCCTATAATATTGACTATCAACTTCTTCGGCCTTTCCATGTCAATGACATAAAATTTCCGAGAAATTTGTGCACAGTGCATTCAAGTAATTGTGTATGTGTTTTGTAGATTTAATTGAGGGTAATGCTACTAAAATATCCAATTCTTATCTTTTTCAAATCGGTCTCAACAGCTTCGTATTTATAATTAAAACGATATGTATATTTAATATGGATGTATTTTCAGGGTTATGGTCGCGTTAAACCCGACATAGTGACGTATGGGAGTGGAGTCCGTGGCTCTAACGTAAATGGAGGGTGCCGATCTCTCAGTGGTAAGTCTGACAGCTGTAGACGATATAAATGCGAATTGATTATTTAATTCCTCAATGCTGTGTTATTCTATTTATTAACAGTACACATACAGATAACATGTTACTCTAAAAATAAAAATAAACCTGTATGACGTATGAGTATGAATTCCTTACAAAAACAGAATAATTAAGAGGTAATTTTTGAAAAAGTCATAATAAGAATTTGAAATTATACTATTTTGAAATGTTTCTTATTTATTTGCCATATATTTAGAAGTAATCTGTTTTATTCGAAGTGAATGCTCTGTTGTAAGTGTTAGATACATGAGTTAATTTGGCTTATGCGAATGGATTTTTTTTGTGTTGCGAAGTGTAATACGATTAATGAAAATGTATTATTTATTCGAGTGCCCGTGTTTTGTAAATACAATTGACAAAATCTTGATTATTACTATGTGTCGAAAATAACTAATGAATTATGTTTTAATTTCATATGTCAGCCAATTCTGGTCATACTGGTATATTAAAAAAATAATAATTTAAAGCACTAATAAATAAATTACAAACAAAAACATCTATTCAAAAATTAAAAACTAACGGAAAATTTTCGCGTTTGCGTAAAAACGCGTTCTTCTAAACGGAGGGTACATGACTGTAATTCCACCAGCATTTTTTACATATATACAGTTTAAATTCTATGTAAGGTCCAACATTCTAAAATACACGACTACCAAAGTCGTCAGAAAATGGTCCGACGCTACAGAGAAATTACACTGTAATAAACAAGTTTTTTTACGAAAATAACAGGTACATCAGTAGCATCGCCAGTTGTAGCCGGTGCGATAGCTTTATTAGCGAGCGGTGTGCCTAGACAGAACCTAACGCCGGCTTCGGTCAAACAAGCGTTGTGCATAACCGCTCGGAGACTGGTAGGGCCTAACATGTTCGAGCAAGGACACGGGAAATTGGACCTTATTAGCGCGTATCAGGTAATGTGGGAGCTAAAAATTGACCGTGTCTTAATCGGCCTGAAATATACTTACAATGATAATAGGATTTGCAAGACGTTAAAATTTGTATACATCAAGACAAAATAAACAGATTTTAGATCTTGAAATATTTGTGGAAGTTTAAAGAAGGCTTCAACTGTAGTAAACATTAATAGTAAAGAAAAATACTGGAAATGACAATTGAATTTTCTAATTAAAACTGTTCCTAGCTAGGAAATGTTTGATAGCAAACGTCGTGCCTGTTTGCCTGTGTAAAAATACTGATTCAAAATATATAACTCTGCATGTTACCTACCGATTTCCACAGTCTAAGTCCAACTTAAATCAAAATCGGTTCATAATTATATGTATATTATATTTACAAGTCGGTTTAGGGTTTTTAATTACTTTAATTTTTATTATGATTATTTAAAATTTAAGTTTCTACGTGAATACGAGCCCCAAGCTAGCCTCAGTCCGCCATACATTGATCTAACGGAATGCACATACATGTGGCCGTATTGCACCCAGCCGTTGTACTTCAGTGCTCAGCCAACGATTGTCAATATCACTATTGTAAATGGCCTTGGAGTAGCTGGAGAGGTGGTAAGGTCAAATTTATTGCAATTAAAATAATTGGCAAAGTCAATAAACTTTATGATATTTATCAAAAAAAAAAAAAAAGCAAAACAGAACGAAACGGTACTCCTAAAAGAAAGAACTGCAGCTTAACTTGTGATGTAACTAATTATACTATGAATGTAAATAAAGAATTCTATAACATTATTGCCTGTTCTCAGTGTAGACGAGAATTGACAATAATCTCCGATAGGTACTCTTTTGAATTTAAGTTTTATTTTATAAAATGTTCTTATTACAATTAGCTAAATTAAAAACTTATTTTGAGCCTCAGATGTCTGTATTTGTTTCGTGATCATTTAATTTTATTTTTTCGAAGTTGGAACTGCCTCCATTTTGGATATTTTGAGATGGTATTTTGAGTTCTAATCCCGGCTAAACAATAATTGTTACGCTATGAACAAAAGAAACACCTACTTGTCTGAACCGATCAATACATGTATTGTTTTCAGAAACGTGTAAAGTGGCACCCACATTTGCCGAACGGTATAATATTGTCAGTGGTGGTGGACCATATTGATATCATTTGGCCATACTCAGGTTGGCTGGCCTTAAGATTCACTGTGTTGGAAAGTGGGGCTGATTTTGATGGAATTGTTGAAGTAAGCATTTACTTGTACCAACCCAGTTGTTTAATTTTGCAATGAAATTCTTCTTCTTATTTGGGACATGTACAGAGCGTCGTGATCGCTAAGTGGTAATAGAAGGGGCAGATGGGATGCGCTTCACGAAGTTCCGCCATCGTTGCCATAAAATTAATTATCATTCATTAATTTCCTTCACTACTTGTCCTATCACTCGACTCTGTGTTGACGTTGATTTATCGTACACCCTAAATATTATAAATAATAATAACTTAATATTACGTTATTATTCTGCGTATTGTGCAATGAGTGAATACATTTCAGGGGCATGTGAATATTACAATTGAAAGTTTTGACGAGTCGTTCCGGCAAAAGACCAGGAATACAACACTGATGCTACCGGTACGGTAGGTATTTTCAATTATTTAAACATTTTGGTTAAGCTAGAAGTTAGGTACCGTAAAGTGTAAGTATAAAGCAAGTGAAAATCTTGCATAGTAAATAAAACATTTAACAGTTATTATAAAATGTATTAAGGGGCCGTACATAAATTACGTCATCGATTTTTTCCCGAATTTAGACCCCCCCCCCCCTATAATCATCCTATCGTCATTTCTTACTGACCCCCCTTCTCCCAAAATTGACGTCATTTAACCCCCCCCCCCTAATTTAGAATGACGTAATTTGTGGACAGCCCCTAACCAGCAAATATTTTGTAAATAAAAACCTTTTTCGATTGCTAGTCTAGTTTGGAAAAATTAAAGTGGTTTTTGATAAAGATCATTCGCAGCGGGGTTTTTATATAATTTGTTTCTTCACTGAGTCATCATTGAACTAGCTTTTCTAAATACTAAATAATTGAAGTCTGACCTAATTCACTAATCTCATGTTTTACTTGTGAAAGTGTTCAATAACACTTCTTACAGTCACTCCTAACGTTTAACTCTACTTGTGTTCTATTTTTTATTTACCACTGTGTAAAATGTTAAGTAACAAGAAAGCACGCTAACACGCGAATGGTTTGTCCTTTTCGACCTTGTCTTTACGGCCATGTGCCTCGGGCCAGTAGTGAACTGGAAATGAGTTCCAATTGTTGAAATAAAGACTATAGTCCTCAATAAAGCATCTACAACGCACCCACTAAAATGGGTGTCCATGACGATGACTGCCCTTTTTACTCGTCCCGTACGGACACCATCCTTAGACACGAAATTTAAATATTAGCGTCCCGTTTGTATCCCTTTTAAAACTATTTTTCAGTGGACGTGTTATCCCGGTACCGGTTCGATCGCGTCGTGTCCTCTGGGACCAATTCCATAGCCTGCGATACCCGGGCGGCTATTTCCCAAGAGACGATTTACGGGCAAAACACGACCCGCTCGATTGGCACGCCGATCATATACACACCAACTTTAGAGATATGTATCGAAGACTGCGGGAGCACGGCTATTATGTTGAAGTTATGGGTGAGTTTAAAGTGTATACCAACAAATAATGTAAGTCTTACAGCTTTCGTTTTCCTTTGTAGTGCGAATTTAAAAGACACATTGTACAACGGAGCATTGGTAACACTACAATATTGATTCAGTTTCTTTAATATGTTATTACAAGGCCCTACCTTGTAATAACTTTCAATAGGATGTTTAACTGTAAACTGGCTGGGCACTTTTTATCTACTCGTATGCATAAATAAAAATGAATCGAAAAATATTTTTAATTCCAATTAGAGTATTTTATTCCTTCAACTCTGAGATGTACTTACTTATTCTGGAAAATCTAATATGTATTTTCTATTGTTCAACAAAATGTTTAATATGTTTGTATGTCGCTGCTTAAATGGTAGGCTTTGTAAAAAATCATTTTACAGCGAAATGAAGTTCGCGGGGGCAGCTAGGTGTCGATAAGTACCTGGTGTAATAGTTACAGCTCCTTACAAACGTTGTGTAAAAGAAAAAACTTGGCGATTAAAAAGAGGCGGTGTGTTTATTACCAGTTCTTCTCTTCCATTCTACGCCCTTGATTTGAGAACTGGCAGTAAATAGTAGTACAAGCATTTCATGAATATTTCTTTTTTTGACGTTCATAAGTGTACATTATGTTACCTAGACGAATAAATGGTTTTTGAATTGTCAGGTAATTCATCATTGCATGATGTTATAGCAAATATACATCAAACGCAAATGTCGAAATATCTATTTTTGAGTTAAATATGAGGTTTATATGTTTTAGGTTCCCCTCTGACGTGTGTTAATACGTCGTTGTACGGTGCCCTCATGTTGGTAGACCCGGAAGACGAATATTTCCCAGAGGAGATGGCGACTCTGAAGAAGGCGGTGGATTCAGGGTTATCCCTAGTTGTATTTGCGGATTGGTATAATGCGTCTTTACTACGACACGTCAAGTTTTACGATGAAAATACGAGGCAATGGTATGTTTGCTATTAGATAAGTTTTATTTCATTTAATTCCTACTTTTTATAATGTAACTGGGTAAGGAATATTTAGTTAATAGTTAAAAATTTCGTAAAAGTAAAGGACCTTTCGTGACAAAATTAATCATTTTACGTCACACTAATAAAAAAATAATTTAAGCTTTTTTCAATACAATATTACCTTCACGTTATTACGTTCTGCGGTCACGTGTAACACTAAAATTGGGTTGACAATAATTTAATGTTTTGCTCTCAGGTGGATACCAGAAACGGGTGGTGCGAATGTACCAGCGTTGAATGACTTACTAAGCATGTTCCAGGTAATTGAAAATATGAAATAGTATAAATATCAGATAATGATAATGGAAATTCTATTAATAAAGGAAACATGTTTTTAAATATATAGATTATACATCTACAAAGTAACAAACGCACGGTTTTTAGTAAACCTAAAAAAAATATGTATATTAATTGTCAGCTTTTGGTGCGGGAACGATATATTAATTCAAATATTATGACTTTTATTATCACGCTTATGAAGTTTTAATTGTGTATGATTAAAAACATTAAAGGCCGCTAACGTACGCTCCGCCTGCTGCTTTTATGGCTTTCCCGACGGCATCGGTTAAAAATTACCTATAATTTTTTTTACGATTCTTAATCGTTAATACAGGTGGCGTTGGGCGATCGAGTGTTTGAAGGTACTTTTAATTTGGGCGGCCATGCAATGTACTACGCGAGTGGTACACACATACATAGCTTTCCCGAACATGGCGTGCTAGTCAATGCCCACTTGGTCGATCAGGGACAGCAGGTGTGTAGCAAAATGCTCTATAAATAAAATCCAAATAAAAGAATTTAATTAACTTCTGAAATTTACGATATTATATAGCTATAGTCTGTATCTCTTAAATGACTGAACCGATTTTAGTAAAACTTAGAGCTAAATAAAGCCTGAAAATGAAATTCATGTGAAATCCAAGAGAAAAAATTCATTTAATACATAATTCTACTTTAAGTGTGTATGTCACTGAACTCCTCTTGAAGGGCTGGACCGATTTGAATGATTTTTTTTTTCATGCGTTTGGGTGGCGTCCTGGATAGATTAGATCACAAATCGGCCCGATAGATAACACTGCGTGGTTTCTAGGTCATTTATCAATACAGTTAATAATAATATTGAAATGTGAATAAATTTCTAGACAAACATACGTGATCGTGTTCCAGATAATGTCCGGGGGCAAGGCTAGTGGTGGGAGTGGTTCAAATAAAGCCCCAACAGTGGATGTACCAATTTTGGGTCTACTACAGACAGACGGAGAGGCCAAAGATTACACCAATGACACTATTAATAAAGTACCCAAGGTAAAACATATTTTTTAGTTATATATCGAATTGATAATCTTATCTTAAAAATGCTGATGTATTTAAGTACCTCTTAACTAAATCGCTCTGAACGTATAAGCAAAGTTTAACAGTTGTCTTACCAATAACGTGCATGTGTGAATTGGCCAAATGTTATCTAAAAATATTATAAGACCATTATTCAACTAAAATAAAAAAAACAGAAAACCGTTTTTCTTTTTTTCTTTTCAAATACATTTCTAATCGGAGTATCCCCGCGGTATATTACCAGAATTATTCTAAGTTGTTGATGATGGCCTGTACATTGTACAAGTACAATAGACATTACATATGCATTTTGACCATTATATTTATTCCTTATAAGTATGCAATATAATGTAAACGATTTGGGAACCGTTTTAAGTCAAAAATACATGTCTTCCCAGCTCTTCCATTAAACAAACGATACTGAATATAATAACATATAATTTGTATATTTATGTGTAGGCGGGAAGACTAGTCGTATACGGCGACTCGTCTTGCCTTGAGAGTGGGGCTGGTCGACCCTGCCATTGGTTGCTGTTAGCTGCTTTGCAATACGCGCTTGGAGGCCACGTTCCTTCAGCGCTTAAGGAAGCTGCTTCGAAGCATCGAGACGTGCATATTATACCTTCTGGTAAATTATTTTTGTTTTGTATGTGCCTTAATCCTGAGGTTGGCTAATCTTTTCATATAACAATTACTGGTGAAGCAAAACGGTATTAGATTGAAGAAGTCAGGTGCTACTAACCTACTTAAAATGGTTTCGGATACAGAAGAAGACAAGACCAGGGGTTGTAGCGCTACAGGTTTTTCTTTTACGCGTCCAAGATATATGAGTATCATTACCATAGATACAATAGTATTTAACTATTGTTTATTCCTTAGATGTGTATTTTTTTATCTATGATCAATTCTTAGATAATAGCGAGATAATTCGATTGGCACATAACGATACATTTATGTTTATTAATTATGATTTGTTTTGATGACTCGATTAGAAGTCTCTTGCTGACTTCAACTAAACCTCTGAAAAGCACTTGAAACCACGAGTTATGTAAATCCGGATTGCATATACATTCGCGGTTATTTCTAAGTAGTTTTATTTTAATGTGTAACTAGTTTTATATTGTATTTGTTCTTTATAGAGTTACCAAAGCGATCAGAAGGTGGTCGCCTGCACGCGTACTCGCGCGTATTATTACCTGACGGTAGCGGTACGCGTGCGTTACCAGAATGCGTGCGCGACGTTCCGCTGTCACCCGAGCCCGTTCAAGCCCCGCCTGCTGCACGCACCTTGGCCCCACGACATCATCCTACTGATCCACGCAGCATTGGTATGTGTTTATAAGTTCACGAAATTTTTCGCGCCGTTTAGGCGTTTTACACACAAATATAATTTTAAGTAAGTTCTTATTGGAGTAACATAGTTAATCTCTCCCTACACTGATATTATGATTGGCGGAATGAAACCCATTATTTGCTTTTTCACTAAAATTCTACTCCCTTATTATATTTCTAGGCTTTGGAGTTTCAATCCTCGATACAAATTACTTTCCGAGAAAAACTACGAACCTTTAAGAAAGGTTTTAATGTTAATCTATCGTAATGGTAATACAGTAGTCACTATACATTGATTTTGAACCATTGTCGCCTACAAAGTTAACTGTCAATACTGAATTGGAACTCCATACGAAAACAAATATTCAAATCAGCCAAAATGGAGTCTCGACCCCGAATTTTTATATCGTTCTATAAAATTTACTATTATTAGTGTACTGGGGTGATGACAAATTTTGTTTTTCAATTTACAAAACCAACTTATCTCGACTCATTTGTTATTTTATTGCTTCGTCTTCAGGTGCGCCAGAAACAGAAGGCACAGAACCAGCGCCCAGGGCATGGCGCGGGGCTGGCGTAGCCCCGACCAAAGTCCTATCTGACATCGAGCAACAATCGAGTTATAGCAATCGAGCCCTTACCGTGATAGCAATAGGTGCTATAATCTATTGCACAATTATCTTTTGGAAAAGATACGGACGTAAAATGAAACGACGGAAATTAATTTCTTTGGCTACTTAGTTAAATTATTTTAGTATATGAAATTTGAAAACAAAAACTAGTAAATTTTATTACCGCAAAAAAATCTATGCCTAAGATTTTCATTAAATAATGCATGTGCAAATACCATTAAAATGTTTTTATATATATGTGAAATATTGATTGATATTATTCATGTTTGATAATCTAATACATTTTAAACAGATTTTTTGTAATTTGTCGTAATACAGTCGATTCTCGGTTAATTTGCATTACCGGTTCCCCCTTGGTAACTTGAAGTTGAAGGAATATTATGTTACTGGCTTACATGTGATAATTAGAAGCCCGAGCTTCCCTACTCTCTATAATCAAGTGTTTATAATGCAGACCTGTCATTTTTTTTAATTCTTGCCAATGTTAGACTGAAGGCACTAAAAAAAATTACGGACTTTTCAAAATAAATTGTTAATTACTTTCGTATTATCATGTTTTATTGTTAATAATAGCTCTTGGTAAAGTGAAATTTATGTCTGGTCTGAGTCACAAATTATGAAGAGTCCATTGTAAATTTTAATTACTACAATCAAATGATGCTACAATATCTTATTCAACAGAGTATTATAATGAGATTTCTTCGAGAATGGTTCTTGTATGAATAAATTTATTAACTTTTTTATTTGATTTATACATTAATTATACGTTAATGACTCGTAAAACTTGTACACAGTAGTACCAGTGAATACAATTTTTTGTAAATGGCATCTAAATTATATACGTTTTACGCAATGTGTTACGTATTAGATATGAAAGTATTTACCTAGGGCACATAATTATTCAGAAGATGATTCTCTATACTATGTATTAATTAATATTTGTCATAGAACTTAGTCGAATGTAATACCCACTATGTATTACGTATACGTATACGTGATAACGTAGTAGCCATGTGGTAACGAATCACTACTATGCTTGTATGTGAAATATCTAAAAAGAATTCTTCTGATTAACACATGCATCTGTGTTTCATATATATTTCCATGACTGAGCGTTTTTTTATGTCACGTTGCACCATCTCCAGAACCAGCAGCCAAAGTATTTTCGAACTATTCGGCTTAGGTTCTTTAAAGAAGAGACCGTACCTTTTACCGAATACATTTTGTATTGCCGGCAACGCATTCGCCGAGGGCTCCATAACATGAAGTGAGGCACAAGCCCGTTCGATTTCATTGGTATAAAATAGTCTATTGACGTCTTCATAGAACCTTAAGTATTTGTTACCATACATTTATTTCTTGTTATTGGACGTACGTTTACACTAATTAGCTTAATTAGGTTTAATTAATGTTAATCTTATGAAACTATAAATGTTTATTACTCCACATATAATGTTAATGCATTTTTTTATTTGTTGTCCCAACGAATATTGGTAAAACCTTCTCTGTCTTTTAAAACTCTTCTATATAAACATTTCCTAACCTTATCATATCCTGATCAATCGTTACCTGTATAATTCTTGTTTCTCCTCTTCTTTTTTATTACATCGCTATTAGCTATTTGTGAATCCTTAAGATTAGCATTTTAGTTTTTGTTAGTTATTAATATTCCATTTTTTTTTCTTTAGACTAAAGTTCTATAGATAAATATATTTTTTTATATAACTTCTGGTTATGCAATTCTTGCATTCATAATTTTTTTTTCTTTTCTTACTAGGGTTGCCTGGAAGGGATCGCTTGTTAGCAATAAGTCCGCCCGTTGCATCCCCTGTAATTTTTATGTATTGTTTTATTTGTGTTTCTTTGCAACGAAGTGTGAATAAATAAATAAATAAAACACACTACGTAGAGGCCACGCAAACTTGTAATGCGTAATTTATTATAATTTTTAAAATGTAATGTTAAATGCAAATATGTATTTGATATACTTTAAATTTTAAGTACATAGTTCATTGCTAATAAATAATATTTTACTTTCAGTTCTCAAGTCTTACGAATTACTGTAGCAAAATATTCCATTTGTCAAAATACTTGACGATACCTGTAGTTAAAGAAGATTATGGTATATTTAAGATTTCTGTCTAAATGTAATAATTTCAAAGTCTCGATTTTGAAACTTACCCAAAGTTCGTACTCGAAATATAAATTTCTGAGTTAGGTTTAAGAAGGAAAACAGTCTAATTATCTATGGAGCTAAGAATTTACTGATGGTATGAGACAAGAGCTTAATAAAGATTTCTTACATTTCTATTCACATCTGTTCCTATAGATTTTTGACACTAGTATCTAGGAGATTAATTGCACATACACTTCTTTAGGCGGCGACAGTACTGATTTAAATTGAGTACAGCGAGGATTTTGACTTTGTTTACAAGACCATTTTTAAAATGATAATAAATATTAATTATTAAGTAAGTTCTGGTGTTTTGAAGAATTTCCAAAATTGGCAAAATATTACGATTATTTTAAGATTATATTTCCTTTGTGATGTTTTAGCACAAAAATTGTTATTTAATGTCAACGTTTCTAGTAAATTATAAATAGGTTAAAATGCATTTGTGTAGAAAAGACTTGACCACGTGAGCATTATTTTGAAAATAAAGCATATATGAATATATTGTTTTTTTTGTCGTTAGATTTATAGGCCGATATTAGCGTTAAGTTTGACTGACTATGAAAAGGTCTCGACGCTTAATCCAAAAAACGTCGTCTGCTTCACACATAGCAAAATACTGTCCTGTAAAAAATAAAAAGCAAAGTCTCGTTCGATTTCGTTCCAAGTATGAACTTCTGAACTGATATTATCGAAATGTCTATTATTTTTTTATTACTTGTGAAGTAAATAATAGTCATGTGTATAAGGGTTGAACGAGCGAACGTTGATTCTTCAAAAGTATTATATCGTATAGTTACATAATTTTTTGCCTATTTTCATTTGAAAATAAATATCGAAGATAGCGATTTCAAATTATTTATTAATGTCGCTTATGTAGGCATGCAGTATTATATTGAAAGATTTTGAGTTTTCTCAATTTCATCGGAACATATCCAGTGAAATTGAAAGTATATAATACATAACCGATTGAGAGATCTTGTAATATGACATGTGGGTTAGTTAGAATATTTTTGCAATGCTATGCCAAACTTTAAAATTTCATTTTTCCCGGAAATCGCACTCATAAATTCATAATACCTTAATAACCTACACTTAATGTTTATTAATCGCTATCCTAATAATTGTACCAGTTCAATTAATTAAATTACCATGTTGTACGTAATTAGCTATCAAGTAGACCAAGCCAACAATTAAGAAACTCCTGATTATTTTGGCGATACGTGTTCAAGGCCTGACATGATCAGTTCACAGCAGAATTCGCGGTGGGTACTGAACGCGCACGCGCGTCTCATGCATGCGTCATTCTATACGTAATCGGTTTCGTTTGGATTCTCTGTAGCCTGTCTTTGCCGTTCATTCAGTATCAGTGGACAGTTACCGATTGAACGCTATCATAACCAGACGCATTTAACTGAGCGCGATTATCAGACTCTTGTCGCTATGTCGCGCGTTTTTCAACCTTCGGCTCACGTAGTCGGGAAGTCGAGATTGCCATCGTTCGATAAATACAAAGAGATGTACAAAAAGGCACTCGACAACCCGGAGGAGTTTTGGTCGGAAATAGCCAAGGAATTCTATTGGCAGACGCCGTATCAGCCAGGAAAATTCGTCTCCTATAATTTTGATATAACGAAGGGTGAAATTTTTGTGAAATGGATGGAAGGGGCCGTTACAAATATTTGCGTAAACCTCCTCGATAGGAATATAGAAAAGGGGCACGGAGACAAGATCGCATATTATTGGTGAGTCCATTTTACTTCTAATTTTCAATTAGGAATCGTCAAGGAATCAATAGACAGCTGTGCGAATGAGGTACTGAGACGGCGCGCGAATTATTGATTTTCCCTATGTCAAGCAATTTATTTCCTGTTCTTAACAAATCTTAATTAAGGTTTAACCATATGGGCTATATAAAAATATTTCAGTGCGAATTATTTCATTTTCTTTGCGCATTATTATTATTTCTCAGCTTTATCATTCCGGCTTTTGATCTAAAAATTATTTATTAATTAACTTAACTTTTATTGTGTTGTATATGTTATTATATATATACATGGCTTATTTTATTAAATCTTTATATTGCTTCCGACTCTCTAAAAGTCAAATAGATAATTCAAATTTACTTAATTTATGTTAGGTAATGAAATAGGTTAATTTATAGAAAAATTGTGAAAACTGCAATGCGCCGCCGCGGTTTCGATTCCATCTTGTAATTTTACATGCCTCTTTCCAAAAATGTCTTTATTTAGTAAGGTAAAATAAGAATTAACACATATTATGACCGTGGAATGACACAACGTATCTTAGATCTCACGATGGAATAACATTTTGTGTTACCCGTGATTTTAATATAAAACGATTAATATTTATTCAGTTCATTTGACCCCTGATCTATGCAGAGCTAAACGTTTCAACGCGCGACGTGTAAAACGCGTGCCCCTCATTCATACATTCGTACATTTTGTGCGTCTAAGTATAATTGTGAAAGGTTCATACTTTCACTGCACTTAATTTCTATTTTAATAGCTTAATTTAAATAAAAAACATTTAAGTTACGTAATTTTAACTTAGAAAATGTTTACGTAATTCAGTCAAAATTTTAAGTAAAGCGAAACCTCGACTTATGTAAGGATGCAGCACTGGAACGATGCCAGATTCATAATTATCTTAAACTTAAGAATCTTCAAGATACATCATGGCAACTACCTTTCACTGTTTAATTGAAACAAAAAATATTAGCGTAATTCACTCGACTAACATGACGTTTGGGTATAGATCCAAATAGAAAATTCAGGTTTGCGATACAGAGTCAAGTCTAAGCTATATTATGGCTCCTGTATTTCAAATCTAACCTTAACTCGGAAGTCATACTCAGTCTCGGCTTGTTTTATTTATTTCCTTATGTTCTATGTAAAACAAAAAATCGGGCAATGAAAAAGAGTGGCGGAGATTATTGCCAGTTCTTTTCGTCCGTTCTATGCCCTTGATTTGAGAACTGACAGAAAATGTAAAACTAAAAATATTAACATGTATGTCTTTATCGATATTTCGTGACATTAATGATTTTGAATTTAAATTTGAATCTACCCTTACTGTAACTTAATACTAAACCTTAAATGTATTATTAGATAAATTAAATTAAGAATATAATATCACATCTCGAAACCACATTTCCGAAGCCCGAGCACCGAAGCGGAATTACAAACACACGCTCAGCAGAAATATGAAAATTTTGATAATGCGATCCTTGTGATGGAATAATTCAGTGTCGCAATTCATCAAGTTTCAAGTTGTCTAATGAACTGTATGAAACTAAAGATAAGTGTTTGTTCCTGTAGTTATAATGTTTTTACGAACAATATTAACCACTATTAGTAGTGGAAGGCTGTTAGAGAATGTTTTATTCCGTTCATTTTCAGTGTCAAGAGTGACAAGGTCACTATTCAATAGCTGTTCAACTTTTGTGATTAGATTAATGTAAGAAAATTATCTTAGTACATTTTACTTTCAACTTTGTATAGGTTACGACCTATTTATGTTCTGTATTTGCCTCATAATACCTCCTTCAAATGCTATGAATCGCGAACCTTATCTGTGAGACAGTTACTAATTAATCCCTTACGAAAGCAATTAAGCGTATCGCTTGCTGGTTATTCAATGTGTGGATCTAGCATTCTATTGAAAAATGACAACAGAGTCTAGCTCGAAATGTATTATGTTTTAATAATAGCGTAGTATTCAAATTGTGAAATATGTCTGAGTTTAATCGTTTATTCTATTCGGTATCTTACAATCCCGTTTAAAGTGGACTCGTCCTTCTGTTGACTTTCTTGTTAACAATTGAAGACGTGAGTTAGATATCTTTATATAAAAATGAATCCCAATGTCCCTTGGTCACGGCATCACGCGTGAACGGCTGGACTGATTTCGCTAATTGTTTTTTTGTTGTTTTATTTACTAACCTGAGATGGTACAGAAAAAATTAAGACAATTGCGCGGAATATTCAAATTTGAGAATACTTAACCACCATATTAGTGAATCCTGACTTTTTGACGATAGCAAATTTTTTAGTGCTTAGTTTTTACAATTCAGCCTTTTTTGATGTAACCTTATGGCGTTTGATAAACATAAGATTGACAGAATTCGTGCTGCAAATATGGAGGATGTTAGAAAATTGTATATCGTTTAAAGCAAATTCTTCGTTCGGGGTTGTCAAATAATTACAGTCGTTAATTGTTTGTGGCATTAATCTTGAAAATCTGTTTTACTTAGGCAGTTATAAGTCGCCTGGTTCCGTGTCGGAATACCAAAAAAACTTTTTATAAGCGCTCCAGAAAAAACAAACAAAGAATGTTGTATGTCATAAAGCATTAGAATAATAAACACTTTTCATTTCTGAAATATTTTTTTAGTTAATAATACCAATATGAAATCAATATTGACAGTTAAGACAGGATAAAGTCTGTCGGGTCCCCTAGTATAGTATATTTTAAATGTATATTAAAATATGAGTTTTATTGAAATGAGTAATGATAAATAATAATTAAAAGTTAATAAATATAAAACTAAACAAATTTTAAAAGTTTGGTCCCCGTGAATGTGTACTTTCAACCCTAATAGCATTTCCCAATATTTCCCTGTATTGCGATATTTCTTCGTTGAACGAGGACAGCACCAGCTCTGGAGTCAATATGACTATCTACCAGGCGCCAACTTAAAACTTTAATAAGTGTGTACGATTAAGTGAGTGCACTAGAAGCCCACGGCTCAAGAGTCGCTACTCCAAAGCCAACAAAATTGGAGGAAAGACTTTTATAAATATATGAGTCGTTTATTATTTTCCGCCTGCTCTGCGGCTTCCTCAGCTATGAATTCTTCTATTAAACCTACAAAAAATCTAAACGGGTCGAATAGTATATTTAAAATGCCGCAATATAATTCGTACAGAACGATTTCCTTTACTTTCCTAACGTTATAAAAATACTATTTATTGTTTATCCGGTAACAATTACTGTACCCACACTATAGAACAAACTACTAAAAATAAAGTTATTGACTGTATTATTAACAGCAAGAAATTTTAAGGCTTATTTCATCTGAATCGGACATGCTCGTAAAATTTATAGACAAGCTAAATCGGCTGGTCATTGCCAACCTCTTTCAATGTTACCTTGGAAAGTACAACAAAATAATGTGAGATATTAACAATGAATAGAAGGAAACTTAATAAGGTTATTTAAACATTCTAAAAAATCAAATGTTATATGTATTAACCGGAATGTAGGTAATAAGTTATTTAACAATATTACCCTAGATATTTTTAGAATTAAGCGTGTTTGTAGAAATTTCAGGTTATCAAAGTGACTGGTAATAATCCAAATTCGAATATCTTACTCATACGCCTGGCGCGAATATTTTTATTTATGTCAAACGTTTTATGTTACCTATAAAAATCTATAAACTGGACGCGGAAATAAAAGGGCAAAACAATTTTTAACCAACATAAATATAATTTTAAATTCTTTTACCGAATACCTGCCAACTGGAAGTTAAGTATCCAATTTCAAAAAATTATTTATTCAATGTTCAACAACATTTAAAAGTGCTACCTACATGTCCAGTGTACATTATTTCCTGGAATGTAGCAAACTTATAACTAAACACGTTTTTTTTGAAAGAAAGAAAGAAAGAAAGAACTTTATTAGACACAATATACAGGAATGTTTTAATAAAGTAGAGTGCACTGGCCCCCACACTAGGATTCCCTGTGTTGTGGGCAGCCAGTCTCTTCCTTTTCACTTCTAAACAGTATTGCTTAATTAATTCTACATAACACATTTATATCTATACTATTTTTGTACAATAAGAATGTTTTCTGTGTCAGTATAGGACAGCTTAACAAGATATTGTTTGAGTTTTTTAGTAAAAGTATGTAATGTGAATTTTGTAATGTTAGTGAAAATTTTATTTTTTATGAAGTGGTTAAAGATGAGTGGGCCTCGGAAGGAGAAAAAGCGTTGAGCGAAAACAGTGCGATTTTTAGGTTGCTTATATATAGGTATGCGTTTGGTTTGATTTGGTGTTGTGGGTGTTTGTTTCCAAAAAAGTCTGCATATTGCTATTAAGTATAGTTGTTAGTTTAGTAGTTTTTAAAAAGCCGTATTGCTCTTTTTAAAAACTTTAACAATTATTAATAATGAGGTAAACTGGGAACTATGCAATCTTTAGAATAGATTTGCATTTTTGACATAATATCTAGATTTAATAACTTAATAATTAAATATAACTAAAAATATAAATAGGGTAGCACCGAGAACAAAAGAGTGGACGGCAAGCAATTACAATAGGAACTGTCATCCGCTAAGGCTAGCGCGAGCGTCGGTAACGCGACGCACGCGCACTCCGCCTCTATATTGATTGATAATAAGACCGGTGGTCGCGCGCGACTCGATAACCAACACTCGCGCACCTGCGCGGCCTGTTATTCATCGCACTCAAGAAACAAATGATGGGGTAATTTGTATCTGTTGTATTTATCGATGTAGGATAAATTTTTCTTCCGCGTTTTACAAAGGTTGTTAATATATTTATTTTTACTATGTCAGTTATTACGTAAATATAATTTCTTAGATAGTTTGTGTATAAACTCGTAAATAGTGGGAAAATTAATATTAATAGGAAGATTTAGGAGGTTTGTTCGAAACGGAGTATTAAATGCATATTTTAATGCTTTATTTTGGACAACTTGTAAGCTATTTAAGTTAGTAGGGCACGTACTGCTCCATACTGGGCAGGCATAGGTCATGCATGGTCGTACTAAGGCGTGAAATACACTTAGCTTAGTTTTGCTACTGAGGCACGATCTTCTATTAAGGATGGGGCTCAGTGCATTCAAAGCCTTCTTGCTCTTGAGCCTAATGTGTTGCGTGTTAAGGATCCAGAGGAGTTTATTATCCAATGTGACATCCAAGTACTTAACAGAGCGACCCCATGGAATCGCATATCCTTCAATGTTGAGGGTACGAGGTGGCAGCGACCTAGTCCCGGAGACAATAATTACCTCTGTTTTAGAGGCGGTAATTTTTAATTTCCACTTCTTGAAAAAAGTTGTCAATAAATCGAGTGAAAGTTGGAGGCGACTTATTATCAAATCCAGGTCTTTGAAAGAAGTAAATGATGCTGTATCGTCGGCAAAACAGGCGAGGTTGGTGCGGGTTTGTATGGGTATATCATTAAGGTATAGTAAAAAGAGCTGGGGACCAAGAATTTATCCTTGGGGGACTCCGGGTAAGACTGATAGGTGAAGAGAGTGTGCTATATATGTGCACCTTAAAAGATCTATGGGTTAAGTACGATTTTATTATTTTAATTATTGCTATAGGTACGCCAATTCTTAGCAGTTTGTGGATAAGGGCTTGATGCCAGACTGTGTCACAGGCTTTCTCAATATCAAGGAGGAACATGCCTGTAGATTCACGCAAGTTGAGTCCATGAGACACAGTCAGAAAGTTGACTATTATCATCACTATAACGATGAAATAACGAGACATGAACCGAACAGGAAAATTCGTTGCCTAATAGATATAATATGTATATTTATTCCCCGATGCTGCAAATCGCAAAATCTACCTCAAAAGTTCATTCAAGCCTTCTACTGTCGCCTCAGACAGATTATTATCGACCGGTGAAAATTATAATAAATTAATTAATTATTAATATAAAATTAAATTCTGTATTAATATCTTTGTAAACGCCGAAAAGTAGGCTTATTATTCGTAAAGAAACAAAAATTTTAAGCGTAGTATAGTACTATGTTGACTTATGGCCACCCTGGCTTAAAGGTCGACTGTATTAACCATATTGACAATTCATACGCAAATTACGCTATGTATAGAAAAATATTTGTATTTCAATACACATAAGTGCGATATCGCGTGTTAAAACGATGTTCGACAAGGATGAATAAAACGTTATAATATATTATTTACTTTGTACAATCTATTTATGTTCAGAAGAATGCTCTACACAATGTTTCACCCTTTATTTAGATTAATTGGAATGTCTTACGGAACAACCGAAGTTTCGCCAAAATTGGTTTACGAGATAGCACGATTCATTTTGTACTTATAACACAACAAAGACAAATACAAACACTCAGACAAATCAATAATGCATTAATAAGTACATATGTTTTTGAATTTAGTTAAATTATTTAAATTTACTTAGTAGTGGATATAAAATATAAACACATTAAATATTAGGTTTATAGATTAGCGTTTCGTTGGTACTATCAAATAATGAGAATCGTTTATGTGTCGAAGCCTATTTCCGCGTGCGGCTTATTGATTTTTTTACCTACTTAATTTCAAATACGTCGTAAAAACAAATATTGTTAGAAGTATGACATTAAGCGATTTTCATACATATGATCCTAGATAACGGGTCACATTTTCCTTTCTTTTAATCTTATATCTTTAAACGAGCAATTCTTGTATATATATACATACATATATGTAATTGGAATCTCGAAATCGGCTCTAACGATTTTCATGAAATTTAGTATACGCAGGTTTCGGGGGCGATAAATCGATCTAGATAGGAATGATGGTGATTTTTTTCTTTAAATAACCAGTTCATATTTTTTTATTATTCTGTCGGTAAGATGGAAAAATATTATTCATATTTCATCATTTTATTAGTATGTAATTCGTACTTAAATATAATTTCCAAAAAACACAATTTATAAAAAAAAAAGAAAATCCAGGTACTGTATAGCTTATTTGTAGCGCATTAAAGATTTTCAACGCTGACGGTATGACTCGTAGGCTGTAGCTGTGTTTCCTCATTTCACCTTGCTGCAAGAAAAAATTATACTAAAAATAAATCAAACTTAATTGCATTGCGGACTTGCATTAAGTTAAAACAATCTCCACCACTTTCGCGATTATGTTATAACATTGAAATGTATGGGACTTTGTAAAACTTATTTCAGTTTTTCATTATAGGGAAGGAAATCACCCGGATGACTACAGTCGCATAACATATAAGAAGCTGAAAGATCTCGTATGTCAGTTCGCAAATGGCTTGCGATCTCGTGGCGTGGGGAAGGGAGACCGAGTTTCCATCTATATGCCGATGATATTGGAGACGGTTGTCTGTATGCTTGCCTGTGCTAGAATTGGAGCCATCCACTCCGTTGTAGTACGTATACATATTAAAAATTCTGACGTAGCTGTGTATACATTACAAAACAATATAAAAATTACTTTTACAACGAGAAACCGCAAAAGAGATGTCAAATAATTCATTGTATTTATTATCAAAGTGAACGGGGGTTAAACTGCTTTATTTTGTAGTTTGCAGGTTTTTCATCAGATTCATTAGCTGAACGGATGTCGGACTGCAAGGCTAAAGTGCTGGTGACGTCAGACGGGGCATGGAGGGGTGAAAAGCTGCTGATATTGAAAAAAACCTGCGACGAGGCTTTAGAAAAGGCAAAAACAAAACACGATCATACAGTGGAAACGTGTATCGTTGTGTCGCACCTCGCAAAAGCGTCCCCTTGCGGCAAGTTAGGGGATATCAAATCTTTGGTAAGACATCAAAGTTAACGGATTTTCTGAAGAATTTACGAAGTATTTAACTTAAAGTTTTTAGTTCATATTTAACATGTTTACTTGCCCTATGCATCGTTAAGTCTTTAGTTGGTCGGGCATTAAATTATGTATTAGTTTAGTTAGTAGCGTTCCAAGCCTCTTTCGAAGGTCCCGGCTAAAGAGTACAAGAGGGTTTTCTGATGTCACAAGATCTCTTCTTAATCTAGATACTTTTGCATCACTTATCGATTAAAACAGTTTAATACTCCCCTTTATTTGCGAGGTAAATTTATTTAGGGAGTTTATATAAAGTCAAATTAAAACCGACTTTACAACAAAAACTTAAGGGATTTTGAATCGATATTTACGGGTATTTAAAGTTGCATTTAGGAGAATTATCTCCTAAATCCAACTTAAATATAAAAAATACTCAGTAAGTTACAATATTGATACGGGTGTTTGTATTTCGATTTAGTTCCCTCCCCGTAGCCCTGTATTGTATCGTAGCCCACAACCCTGCGATGGCAATAGTAATCGGTATTGGAAGTTATAGATTACCTTTAAGGAAGTTATAAGATGCGGCCTACAATTTTGGCCGAATGGAGTGCGCACTTGCCCGTCAGTCAATTTTGCCACCGTTTGCATAAATCCATGTCATCTAAAAGGGTCCGCTCTTTTAACAAAAACCGACGACGTATATGCAATCCCAATTGGGGATGTCGACAACGAAAGGGTGAAGGGTGAATCTCCAGTATTCCTCTAGAACGTAGTTTAAACCTTCCGTTAGTATATTTAGATTCGTATTTCAGTAGGATTTCAGATTTTTACTCATTTCAGTACGACTGGAATGATGATATTGACGTGTGGTGGCATGAACTTATTGAGGATCAATCTAATGATTGTAAACCCGAATGGATGGATGCAGAAGATCCCCTTTTCATGTTATATACAAGGTAACACTTTTAATGTTCATATAAGCTTATCTACATGAACAATAGAAAGAAAAGCTTATATACTAATACAATTTACAATCTATGTGCGCAATTCATACTTGCTCGTACGGAGACGGATAGAATCGAGGGGAATCCGGATTTTCTTACTGCTACTGATCAAATTGCTAAAAAGACAAATGATGTGGTTTCCTCATGACTCATAGAGGATTTATGAATGTAAACACATACGATTTGAAAATTACCAACCATTGTATTTAGCTGATATTGCACGTATATAAGATTACTTTTCATGGGTAAGGGGTAAGGTCTGCCCACCCCAATATGTTTTAACTATCGAGTTTTGACTACAGTTAATATTAAAAAATATAGTTTTTCTGTGTATGAATGTTCATTAAATGATTATTCAATAGAATTTATTGCCAGTTCTCAAATTTAGGACATAGGCACGACATCAACTGGCAAGAAACTCTCCCTACCTCTTCTTAGTCGTCAATTAATTTGTTTTACTTTTATTCTAAAAGAGATTGATAACAATTTGTATTGATAAATAGTTAGTTAATGTTTTATCTAATAGCAAACAAAATATAATTTAAAAAAATCTAATATATATAAACATTTTTATTATAATATAATTATCCAACAACACTAAACATTAATTTATGATGACGCCATACAAACAAAACTTAGGTTTCATAATGTAATATATATCTACTTGATTTTATTATAATTATATGTTAATAAGCAGTAGATAAGTTTACTACTATCCATAAAAAGTTAAGACATTATTATCAACCAACCTTTGCAGTTTGTACCCAGCAGAATTTCATAACCTTGACAATACAGCCATAATACTCTTAAAAACGATATTACCTTGACACTAGAAGTAGATTTTTTTACGCTGCATTATAGGTGTATAATGAATAGTATAAATACCAATTATTACTTCTTGCAGTGGCTCAACGGGCAAGCCAAAAGGAGTACTGCACACAACAGCAGGCTACTTGCTATACGCGGCTACAACATTTAGATACGTCTTCGACTACCAGGAGAATGACATCTACTGGTGTACAGCTGATGTGGGCTGGATCACCGGACACACTTACGTTGTTTATGCGCCCCTGGCCAATTGTGCCACGTCAGTAATGGTAAGTAAGGTGGCCATTTATTTTTCGTCTGTTATCTGATCCTTTCGAACGAGTGATTGCAAGTACAAATCGAGAGGTCTTATAAAACTATTGCATTGAATGGATCAATGAAAAACTAAGCGCGAACTTTTACTTCCGTATATTAAATCCATAATATTTATGACATACAAGAGCCATATTGAGGGCTACGAGTGGCGTAACAATAGGGTGGCAGTGCTAGCAAAAACCACGGGCACTCCACCCCAAGCGGGTTCCTGCCCAAGAGATATTATGTTCTATGGATGAATGTGAAGTCTCCAATACGTCTAAGGGAGGAGGCCTTTGGTCAGTAGTGTGACATCCAGCGCATAATTTAGTACTCAGAAAATCTGAAAATTTCATAAAATCAAACGGGTCCCAGATGGTATAGCTACGCCTCTGGCTACGACACTGACTACGAACCTACATTATACTCCAAAAGTGCCTAATTATAATTTAAAGATAAAGGCATTTTTATTGCTAACACATAATGCTTGTGACAAAAGTATGACCTTCCTTTTTAAATTAATACGACAAACCACCAACGTATAAAATGTTAGGTTGTTTCAAATGTATCTTTGCAGTTTAGGACTCGTTATCTCACGACGCGATATCTCTCAAGTTCAAAGAGACTCGTTGAAATTGTGTCAAGAGAGCATCTCACATCTGCATTTCTTATCATACTCTAACATACTTGTTCTGTATTACTGAACATTTCCTGCAACTTAAATAAATTAACGAATTTGCGTGTGAAAGAAACTGCCCATGACGTCATGGACTAACACGATCCATATTCGTTTCGTACGAAAAAGAATTACCTACTTATTCATTAAACGGTCCAGTAGATGATCCACCTAATAAAACAAGTAATTGTAGAAGAGATTTATTTTTTATATACTTTCCGCCCCCGCTTCTAAACTTAATATACAGAAATAATTAGATTAGCGTAAACTTTTTTCCGTATGTCAAACGCCAATACACTCAACGCTATCTCTGAATCTAACCCTAACTTTACGATAACGATAAACTCTTCTTCTCTGATGATGAAAACTTTTTAACACTTAAAGGTCCAATTGTGTCGATACCCGTTTATTAATAAAATAACCGTAATTGCTAAACGATGAATAATCTTAGATATATTGTTATTTTAACACAAAATAATTTTATCATTTTAAATACATTTATCACAGGGTCAACAAAAAAATACTAAAGAACAATGAAATACCTTATTTTTAAAATAATTTAAACTTTCAAACACAAGGTTTCAAAATCAAACCGCTCTCGCTTTTTTAAGAAGTAGAAGTTCATCAGTCCAGTATTGCTACTTATTAATCATAATTAATTAAAAATATATAATCTATGTTCAAATTATATTCGATAAACGTTGAAATGTCCTAAAACTTTACCAAGTATTAAAACGGAAGCACCAAGAAGTAGATCCAATTGCAAGAAAGAGGAATGGATGATAATATTTAAGGATAATCTCAATTCTAAAAAGTATAACAAAGTCACAACAGATTATTTAATCATTTCTAATCAGAAACAGCCACGCTTATTCTCACGAGTAATGCTGACAGACAATAACATAATAAGTCTTGAGCTTATCACCATTGTAACCGGTACAACAGATAATTAATTTTAAAGTTTAATATATTTTTTAAAATGCTCCATTGCGACATCAGTGTTTAGCTAAGTTGAATACTTTAAAAAGACACCGTTATAATCATTATGATTATACTTGTAGTTGTAGAGGTCGCAAAAATCCTGTCAAAATACGCTGCGAGCGAAAGCAAATATTTTAAATATTTTCTCGTATCTATTTTATACTTTATCACGAATATATACTACGAATCTGAGAAATGTGATAAAATGTTTGATTTCATCATAAATATTGTTCTTACGTAAATGCGTTAAGTATCTCCGAAATCCGACGTAGATTTCTTAATAATTATATTGCATACATTCACTTGGTGAGAACTGTTCTTTTGTTATTAAAAAATGGATTTTCACACTAACTTGGTTTTATTTCATGCGTATTTAATTGTTTTATGAAAAATCGTCCTTTTGCGGCTATTAATGTATTAATAACAGAATCGATCTAGCGGTATATATCAGTTGAGCTGGGAAAACAATTTCCCATAGGAGATCAAAAACCTACACCTTAAAAAATATTTAAATTATTATAATAATCTCGTTCGAGCGCTAACTTACTTCACCCAACCCATTACGAGTCTCTGGCCTATCGTATTGTGCTGGTAATGTTGGGTGAACTTAAAACCCAGCTGTTAAATTATCGTCCTACGGAAGCCTCATTTCATAGAGACATTAAAGTTACTGACCATATCGTACATTTATTACTTTGGTTTAAAACAACCACTACATGTTACGTATAAAGCTTCTTAAATTTTGTCTTAAATCTTTGTATCAGGGATCGCGAAAACTCGTATAAATTTTTTTACCACTATAACCGCAGATGATATAAAGTATCAACAGCGATACTTTATACCATCTTTTCTTAACCATTTTACGTCGCGACCCACGAAAAAGCCAAAAAGATTGATATATAAAATATACCATGATGGGTATATTATGATTTTAAATTAACACAAAGATATATAGGAAGACGTACGCATCGTTCTAATTACTAAATAAATTATAATACTCCATCTTCAGTTTGAAGGTTCGCCATTTTATCCAGACAACGATCGCTACTGGGACGTGGTGCAAAAGTACAAAGTAACCCAAATGTACACTGCACCAACAGCCATCAGATCCTTGATGAAATTCGGAGTGGAAAATGTCACCAAGTAAGTTTTCCTTTTTCTCTCTTATATTTTATCAGTATATTTGACTAAACAAATACACAGTATTTGTTTGACCTTTTAGGCTGTCTCTTCGCATCCAGCTCGACTTTGGATGAACGAGGGAGATCACCACCGATCATTTCACGGTGTGATTCTTCGATGCCGGAAGTTACATTCCGGCAACGTGCTGTCCGCAAAGCATTATCTTCTTTGGACATACATAAGTCGAGTGGGCCGGATGGTATTCCTCCAATTGTGCTGCGTATTTGTGCTCCTGAGTTGGCTCCGATCTTAACGCGCCTTTTCCGGTACCTGTACTCGCTTGGCACTGTCTCGGAGTGCTGGAAGATCGCTTCGATACATCCGATCCCTAAAAAAGGCGATCGCTCTGATCCGTCCAACTATCGCCCAATAGCGATAACCTCCTTGTTCTCCAAAATAATGGAATCCAACATTCATTGCTATGCGGATGACAGGACTGGGGATACTCTTTACACTGGCTGGGCAGGTATTTCTCGGGCAGATGTCGATGAGTACCGGAACAAACTTGTGTCTGAAGTAGAAACTCTACTACGTGGAGTCTCCGACTGGGGCAGACTAAACCTAGTCCAATTTAACCCCAAGAAGACACAAGTTTGCGCGTTTTCCGCTAAAAAAACACCCTTTGTCGCTACTCCTCTTTTCGAAAACACTCTTCTTAAAGCCGCAGCCAGTATTAGAATACTTGGCGTTGACATATCGAACGACGTTCAGTTTCGCGGTCACTTGGAGGGAAAGGCTAAATTAGCCTCCAAAAAGCTTGGTGTGCTCAACAAGGCGAGACGGTACTTCACTCCGGGCCACCGCTTGCAACTATATAAAGCGCAAATTCGGCCCCACATGGAGTACTGTTCTCACCTCTGGGCGGGGGCTCCCCAATACCCCCTCCTTCCACTTGACCGTATTCAACGAAGAGCGGTTCGAATCGTCGACGACCAATCTCTCTCTGAGCGGCTTGATCCTTTTGCGTAGAGATGTGGGGTCACTCTGCATCTTCTACCGCATTTACCATGGAGAGTGTTCAGAGGAGTTGTTCGGATTAATACCTACAGCTGAGTTTCATCATCGGACGTCGAGGCAGAATACGAAATTCCACCCGTATCACCTCGACGTCCGCCGTTCCACAACTGCGCGATTTTCAAGGCAGTTTTTGCCGCGCACCACCACTTTGTGGAACCAGCTGCCCTCTGAAGTATTTCCGAACCAATTCGACTTAGGGTCCTTCAAGAAAAGAGCGTACAAATTCTTTAAAGGCCGGCAACGCACTCGCGAGCCCTCTAGCATCGAGAGTGTCCGCGGGCGGCGGTATCACTTAACATCAGGTAAGCCTCCTGCCCGTTTGCCCCCTATTATATATAAAAAAACAGGATTTTGTTTTACTTAGATATATTAAAACATAGTATTAAAGAGCTCACAATTGTTCACTCACTGGGAATTATTTGTCCTATATAATTTAATTAGTGAACTAGGTTACGATGGAAGTCCCAGATTCCCTATACATATTTGACAAGGCTGGCGTAGAATAGCATATTTAGCTTGAACAACCATGGTTTAGCGTATATACTGGAGGTTCCGATTTTATGTTTACCAATAATTAATTAAACTCGAATAGGTACATGTACGTATTAAATATAAGGTTATTATTACCACTGATATACTGATACACGATCATTTTAGACATGACCTGAAATCTCTACGAGTATTGGGCAGCGTGGGTGAACCAATAAATCCCGAGGCATGGCACTGGTATTACAACCTGGTGGGCAGTGGACGCTGTTCAATCGTGGATACCTTCTGGCAGACCGAAACTGGCGGTCACGTCCTGACAAGTCTGCCTGGAGCGACACCTATGAAGCCTGGAGCTGCTGTACGTATACACAGATATCAGAATGTTCGGACAGTATTAAATATTATTAGTAAAGCAAACTAGCGTGATTTTGTAGTTAAGCATGTTTAAGTTTTAAGTTATATTTTATGAGTATTAGAGGGAGACGACAATTAAATGAATTGGCATCTACGATCATCATCAATAACATCATCAGTATTTATATATAATATTCAAATTATTTTTATCTCAACATTTAGATGCCTGTACGTATTTAAAGTATATAAAGATATTTATATACCCAAAAATCGATGTGTGTGTTCGGCGTTTTCGGCACAGAGGCTAATTCAGAAATCAGGGGCCTATGGCTTGCAACGACCTTTGTTTTTTTTATTATTGTGTATACTATAAAATAGTATTAATAATAATAGGTACCTAACTGATAACCAAAAACTTGTTGTAAGTCTGTGTTTTATGAATTTATCTTCCCAAAGGGATTTCCATTCTTCGGTGTTGCCCCAACAATTCTGGATGACAATGGAAAAGTTATAGAAGGACCTGGGGAAGGGTACTTGGTATTTTCCCGACCATGGCCCAGCATTATGAGAACTCTTTTCGGCAACCATGAGCGCTATCAGAGTGTCTACTTTTCCAAATTCCCGGGATATTACTGCACTGGAGATGGTATGTGTTCTATACCCTGTAATCTTAGACTTTAAAAGTTTACAAACATACTTTAAGAAATAAAAAAAATAGCACTATTATTATTAGCAGCGTATAATTATTAAAATACAATTAAGGACTTTCTCTCATTTTATGTAACTGTGTATGATTAAATTACTACAATTATCTTAATTTAACATTGTTTATTTTTGTTTTCTTACTTAAACCTAAAATAATATGTATACAAAAACCACTGTTATTTCAGGCGCACGGCGTGACGAAGACGGTTTTCTTTGGGTAACAGGACGTATTGATGACATGCTCAATGTTTCTGGACATCTCATGTCCACAGCAGAAGTGGAGAGTGTCCTTACCGAAGATTCCCGTGTCTCAGAAGCAGCTGTGGTATCGAGGCCACACCCTCAAAAGGGCGAAGCACTACATTGCTTCGTAATTCTCAACGCCGGAGTCCACCCTGACTCATCTATCGTAGCCGCCCTTAAAAAGCACGTTCGTGCGAGAATTGGCGCTTTTGCAGCACCAGATGCAATACAGTTTGCCCCAGGTCTCCCTAAAACAAGGTCCGGCAAGATCATGAGACGCATTTTGAGGAAGATTGCGGTTGGTGATACAGATATTGGGGATACGTCGACCCTCGCGGATCCATCCGTTGTAGATCAACTCTTTGCGAGTAAACCCTAAACACTTGTTCCTTAAAATGCCGATTACAGCCATCCGTCATGCTTCTTTAACGTGAAAGGATTTTTAAACCGCAACTTAATTTCAAACTTTGTTACTGTCAGTTATAGAAATGCTCAGGTAATCATTAAGGCTTAGGCAGTATTGTTAACCTGATTTAGCGTCATTTATATAGGCTGTAGCAGCGTTGGAATGAGAATAGAAAGAGAAAGTTACTCTAAAGATTTACCTGCTTTTGTGCAAGAGAGTATGAATAGTAACTGGCTGTAAGTGGTTTACTAGCAATGTTGACGGTTCGATTTCTGTTATATGAAAGAGTAGGTAGCAGTTTTTAAACGGACGGTCAAAGATCTTAATAGGTAGTTCTGGTTTCACCAAAGACAAATTGCATTTCTTCGCATTTTTTATGCATTTTCAACTCGGGCCGGAACCTTTTACGTATTGTATTGATTTATTTTTAACAGTCCCATTGAGGATAAATTTAGCAAACGGGGACGTAAACTAACTATTGCATACGTCGCCTATTTAGATCTTTCTCTAATCTGTTAGATATTTTAATATTATTATAAATGTTATAGGATCTGGCTAAGATTCTACTTTTAATATATATATATATTACTTGGAAACACATTCCATAATTCAAATCTGGTGTTTTAAGCGTATTAATAAAACACGTGCAACCAAAAACATAGTTGTAAGTAAAATAATGTGGAAATAATTATTTAACTTGTTAGTCGTTTCGTGTGATATTTAATGGTTTAGCACAAGCAAATGTTTATTTTAATAAATGTTTTTCTTTTCGTGGTATTATAAAATTATATAAATGAAAATGTCAACAATACTTTTCATTATACTTTTATATATCGAAACTATTAATTATAATTATGTAATGCTTATGTCAAGCTTAGCCCATCAGCAGAGCGATCTGGGTCTACATACCGAGTTCCTTGACGTAGCAAAAGCCGGGATTTTGCGTTAAAATTCACACGGTCTAGCCACATTAGACATTTTATGGATAAGCGTCCAACAATTTTTTTTTTACTTTATTGACACTTGAGTAGAATATGTAGAAGTAGAACAGTGTCAATTTATTTCCCTGCCTTGGTTAATCTATGTAACTCAATCAGTGTGTTAATAAATGTTCACGATAATATAAAATCCATATAAAACGATAGTATTAATGTGTTGTAACAGCACTTCTTTGACATGTCGATGCACAATATAGGTGTCTATATAAAATTAAATTAGATTGTCCCATAGTTAGACAGTATATAACTTTGTTTGGAACTGAATATTTTAAACAATTAATAATTCGATGCTATACCTAATTTATATGGGGGTGGAGTGAGGTGAGTTATTTTAATTAACTAGCGTCGAAGGGTTTAGTCGTGACAGGACATTTGCATTATCGTGTATATGAGAGAGATTAAAATTGTATTGTTTTCACGCACATTATAATTTATAAAAAACACAAAGCTAGCGACGTGGAGTCAACTGAATTAAATGCTTTTAATTATTATGTTGTATTATTAAGGGCAATTTTAGTTATGATTAGGTACCCACATAATTCCTTATTAAATTATAATCTATGATTAAACATACTGTGACGAATAGGCATTGAGAAATAAATTCCGAAATTTCAGTAATAAATATAATGAATGTTGTCATATTTTGAATGAATTTGTTTTTATATTTTCTTGATACTTGATACTTTTTAATATGCACAAACTATACAATTGCAATGAATACATGTTCGTATTACGTTAATTATATTTATTATTGCTGAAAATTGTTATTTGCCGAAAAATGGGTTGAGTTAGAAGTTCTTTTACAAATAATAATCTTCAATGTTATCTAGTAGAATATAAGTGTTAGTAGTATACGTCGCTTAACCTGGAAAGTTTAATAAATTATAGTGATAAAAATAAACTCACTTTAGAGGGCAGCACTGTTGACTGTAGCATAATTTTGTTTATAGTAAAAAAAAACGATCGTATTCTATAAAAATATGTGTACAATTATTAAGTGTGTGTGCAATTGCAAGATCTGTACCAATGTTACATGTAGAAAGACATTTTGAAACTTGAATATGTAGTTAAATGTAACCGAAATATAAAACGGAGGCTTTTCAAACTTTTGCTAAAGAGTGGTGCTATCTATCCATTCTCTTCGATATATTAAGAGTGAAAAATTATTAAATGGGTATACTCGTTTAACCGTACTATTGTCTAAATATAAAAGCTGAATTTTCAAACGATTGTTCTTCTCCTAACATGAAGAAATTCCGAATGAAAAGACAGCCAAATTAGTAACTTTAATGTGATCGTGTAACGGACATATCATTAAAGGTAATATTATTAAATTTTTATTATTTTTATTTTGATATCCTTACTTAAATATTCTGTTGGTTTTGATCAACATTTATATAATAATCTCTTAAAAGTAATATTTTTGACATTCAGACAACAAAGAATAATATAGAAAACTAAAGCGCTTTCATATTATGTCAAACGGTTAAAGACCAAAATGTTTAGGAGAGAAGGACCTCAAGAAATACTTTTATCTTTATACATATAATGAGGTCAGGTCTGTCTATTGGCAGTGTGGGCTTTACCAGCTGTGAACCGCTGGATTATACTTTTTATTCGCTCGCTCGTATGATAAAGAAAAACATCGCGAGGAAAGGGCATGAAGTTCATGCGTCGAAGTCTGTCAGAAGGCTGCTCACCTACTTGTTTTTATGAAAACAATTATTATCAAGAAACATACACAGGAATCTGACGAAAAGACCACTGTAGCTCCACAGTTTTTTCAGGCTTTTCTAGCAAAGTAAAAAAGTAAAAATATGTAATTATATTCAATGTAACTTACAACTGATGACATAAAAATTATCTTCCTAAACCTATTAGTGCAGATAATACATCAACCTTGACGGCTAGGGAATTCCACCTTTTTTATCCGAGGAAACAAGAAAGCCATCAATTTGACGTCTAATTTTTTTGAAATTTTCGATAACAAATCAATACCCTAACGATATTAGCCACTTATGCCCGAACCCAATAATTCATCTACAATCTCAGATCGTTTTCAATCTAAGATCAGATCAGACCGTGACAGTCGATCTCCTATCTGCATCCCAATAACCAAACGCTACGAACACAATCCATTTTAGGCGACGGATAGAATGCAAACTCTTCGATCTTTACACTCATATTTGATCAACCAAATAAAACCATACAAACTATATTAAAATATACATGTCTATGTTTAAAACATATCAAATAGCTTTTTAATTATTTTAAAAACTAGAGTAAGTTAAAATCTTAAGATAGGATATTGGCACAGTTGAACTGTCATTTTCATACAATGGTCTATCCACATACACCACTAAGACCTACAATTGATAGCTTGTATCGAAAGATGGCTTTTATAATCCGTTGATTGGTTATTGGCACAACTTTATCAATATTTGGATTAACATGTCTATTTCAGAGAGTCAAAAATGGATTGAGATTGGTTTGTGCGTTAGACCTCTAGGCGAGCTGTCTAAGTTAAATGAAGAAATAAATTATCCATCCCACCCAATTCTCTGGTTAAGTTTCTTGTTGGTGCCATGGCACCACGAAATACCACTTTGTTACTCACGCCAGACGGTGCGCACAAATAAAAAACACAACTACAATTATTTCTATGATTTATTGAAAAAATGTTAAAATAAAAAAAAATTAATTAAAAATTTTACAATGAACACTAAAGTCTCTAATTATGATTGTTATATAATATTACAATTACAATATAAAATAAAACATACTTGTCAAAGTAAAAATTAACTAACGTATTAACGCCATCTATTGACAAGTAGCGTGTGGAAAAAAAATTCATTATGGCTAATAAGTGAGAAGTCTGTAGCAAGTGCTTTAACAGCACAATAGATGGCGTGAAGTGTGTAAAATGTGCGGGGTCGTATCACAAGCAATGCGTAACCCAAAGAATTGGATGTGTACTAAATGTAGGGGACAATATAAAAAAGTGTCTGATCGGCCAAAAATTCAGCACACGCCGAAATCCCACGATAATAGTCAACATGATATTAGACTGCTAAGGGATGAATTATCTCAATTTCGCAATGAAATAGCCAGGATTTCTACATATATATGAGTTCAACGTAAGGTTGTCTGTAGCGGAAGGGAGAGGTACTCTGCTAGAGGAGCAGGGGCTAGAAATGCCGGTTCAAAGTTCTAACATAGATTAAATTATATTAAAATTCTCCTAAGTTTTTCTCCAGAAAAAATTAATAATAGCAACCTTGACATTTCAAATCAAACTCAAAATTCGAACGTTATAATATCTACAAATAATGTTTAAAAAATCAATGAAAAAAAGGAAACAGTTAACAGACATTGGAGTCGTCCAAAAGCCCGTGTTCCACCATGTATGCTGTACCTACTAACTCTATTGCTTTGGCAACCGACTTAGCCACGGTTATAAGTCCTTCCCCAGACCGCATCAACATCTGCGCCACGGCAGCGAGAGGATGATAAGCAGGAAGAAAATCGGGTAACGGGACGTAGCAAGCCAAATGTAGGATTAGGAAAAAACACTGATTGTTTATCTATCAGGGGTATTCAGCACACAAAGTTCTTGCAAGCATACGGACACCAGTGTGGAGAATGTCAAAAGTCACATAGAAAACGTGTGTGGTAATTTGAATGCGGAAATAAAAGTTGAGAAAATCAAACATAAAACGGAGCGTCAGTACGCATCCTTCATTATAAGCGTATCGCAGACCAGTTTTTTATTTTGTAATTTCATGTTTGTTTTTTTATGTTTCGTCTGTAGAGTGATGTTAAATTGTTGCTCAAGTTTATTATGGTTCACTCGTGGCAAGGAGCTCCCTACCATAGCCCAATGGATGAAGTTGGCGTCCAAACGCCACTTCGACAAGGCTAAACACCATCCCAACCCACTGGTGCGTAATAGCATCAATTATTATCCCTTCCCGACTAAAAAGGCTCGCAGGAGGCCCCGACACGTACTAATGGATCCGGATGATCCAATTACAGTAGCTAACAACAAATTAAAAGCCGCCCGCGCGGCCAATAACAATAGCAGTAGCAAAAAACAGATTAGGGTTAAAAACCGCCTTCTCCGGGGAAGGCGAGGACCTTTACTTCGCATTTCGCTCACTCCAGTGAGCTTCCGTCCTGCCCTTCAGGCGATTGATCCTCCCGCGACGGCCCAAGCCGAGGTTCGAGTCTCACAGGAGACGCCCTTGCGCGAGTCGCGGGAACCCCACCCTTTCCGGCTGAGCTAAGCTCGCCAAGACAGCCCGTGCTGAGCTGTAAAGGCCCTTAAGGCCGACAGCGAGATTCCATTGTCAAAAAAAAAAAAAACACTCGTGGCAACTTAGGGTCACCTGTTAAGGCAGGAGTGCTTTTATAAATAAATAAATAAATCTTATATCTTTTATTATGAAATTAAGCAACTAAAGATACGTATCTACAACTTAATAATCTGTGGTATTTGGGCTTTATTAGTGTGCACTGTACTATTGTTTACAAATGAGAATTGATAATTAGGAATTGGTACTTGTTATCAAAAGTCTTATAAATGTACATTTTAATAATAAGGACAAAATGATTGCGTAATTCTTTACTCATTTTATCTATGCTGAAGTCAAGAGGCGTGTATATTGTTAATATGTTCAAGGTATGTTGAGGTTATTATATTTTTAAATTTTATAACTAATATTAATTCGGACATATCTTACGTAACACCAAAAAATACGAACTCCTTAACCAATAATTCAAGCGCCTGACCGCTGAAGCATGTCTTGGTTAAAGCACCAAATCATTGTTAACAGGCATGACATTCAAAAATAAATTAGCCAGGCAGTAAAAACAATAAATACTAATATTATACCTAATTTTAATTTTTCGTAAAATGTTGACAGGGTCTTGTTGGTATCGTCACTGGGGGCGCGTCAGGCCTGGGAAAAGCAACCGTTGAACAGTTGCTAAAACAAGGAGGACGTGTGGTTATATGTGATCTACCATCAAGTCCAGGGGCTAACGTCGCCAAGCAATTGGGTAATGATACAGCATTTGTTCCCGTAGATGTAAGTGATTATTCCCAATAATTACTTAATCCTACTAACACAGCTTATTTCAATATTTCTGCAAGGTGATAAATTGGCTTAATATTGAGAGTTTGAGGTTCTAGTTCCCATATTTTGTGTGCCTTTTTATTCAGTTGTATATTTACAAAACAGGTCATTTTTTGCATTCACAGGCCTTCATCACAATGAAGGAAGTTTAATACATTTTTTATTTTTTTTATCTCAGACTTTGTTAACATATTACAAAAACATAATCATAACACTACTTACTGCCATATTGGTCCTATGTTTAAGCTTTATTCAAGTATGTTGTGGCAAACTACATATTATTGTCAACAAATACAGAGACCATAAAATAATAATAAAAAAAACATTCTAATGGCCCTTCCTCATTATACAATTCTTTAATATGCAGTTTGATAACCATATCTAAATTATACATAATAATAGTAGCTAATTTGCATACATTAACTTTTCCCTTGTGTTAACTACAAAAATTACTTTAATTAATTCTTCAGCATTTCTTACAGCAATTAATAATTATCTGAGTTTAAATTTATAGTTTCTACAAATGTTAATATTAATAGTCTGGAAGTTAACAACATCATTCAGTGGAAATATTGCCCCTGAAAATCAAATTAAAAATGCATGATTATGGTCATGTTAAGTGATATCCATTTATTATAATTTAATTTCTCTTCATATCAGATTCTTTATAGGTAAATAGGTTTTCAAATATCAAAATCTTTGATTAATTAAGCCAAGAACCATATTAATTGTGCACACAGATGATACTTTGTTAAAAGAAACTGTTTAAAATAATAAAATAACTATTGCAGGTTACTTCAGAAAAAGATATTAGGAATGCTCTTCAGACAACAGTGGACAAGTTTGGAAGATTAGATGTAGCTGTCAACTGTGCGGGAATCGCAACTGCCTCTAGAATATACAACTTTAAGAAAGAACAACCATTTGATTTAAAATCTTTTCAAAAAACCATTGAGGTTAATATTTAAGTAATTATAACAAATTATGTTTATTTAATGCACACATTTAATTAAAAACTGACAAAAAATGTGTAAAATGTACTTTAGTTAAGAATGTGCAATTAAGTTGAAATAAAATAACATAAATCATATTTAAGGTGAACCTAGTGGGCACATTTAACGTGATCCGACTAGTGGCTGGATTGATTGGCAAGAATGCTCCTAATGCTGATGGTCAGAGAGGTGTAATTATAAACACAGCAAGTATAGCAGCCTTTGATGGTCAGGTAAGAAATAGCTACATATTTCTTCAATAGTTTCTTTTATTACATATTGTATGGAGAATATAATTTACAGATTGGTCAAGCTGCTTACTCAGCGTCGAAAGCTGGTGTTGTTGGTATGACGCTGCCCGTGGCGCGTGATCTTGCGAAGCAAGGCATTCGAGTCGTTACTATAGCGCCAGGTAAATAGAATAGCTAGCAGGTAATAATATTGTATACTTGGCTCACGTTTAATTACCTTGGAGTTTCAATATTTTAAAGTTACTAAAGGGTTGTAATTGCATATCGACCAACCTAAACTGGTATAACCTAGATTCGGAAAAAAGGGAGTAAACATGAATGGGGAACCATTAACTCATTCGCGCTTCGTAGAGGACATTGTCGTCGTTAAAAGAACTAACAGAGGGAGTGCTAAAGCAGGACTTTAAAGCAAATAACGTTATGACTTATTTAATATTAGGTGCCAATAAACGTGAACGAAGATCAAGTTGAATATGTAAATGAGTTAATGAAGCTAAAAAACAATGTATGGGCAAAGATCTGGACCATAGAGTTATAAATACTTAGAAAAGATACTGGTCACTGGAAACTTGAAAAAGTTTTACTAGAGAACATGAATTGGAAATGGATGTGTCCTGTCCATTTCCATTCCACATTAAATAAGATAAAAGTGACGGAATGGCTTCCTCGCTATGACAAAAAAAACAAAGAAGATAAAGAAAGCTGGGAAGATGATGTGCGAAGAGCAGATGACTCAGTGGCGTAAAGCTAGAAACAGAGAAGAGTGGAAGCTCTTATAGTAGCCCTATGTCCAAGGACAAACTGGTTAACAGAAATTTACCCGGCTTCCGATTAATTATTAGTGTTAGTGCCTACTACACATTTTCAGGTTCATACTAGTACATAAAAATATAGTGCAGTAGTGTATTACTCATGTAATAACAGCAATAAAGGCTTTTATTATTATTATTATATTAGTATAAGAGTGGTCCAATCCAACCAATGTTTTATTATATGTCAATGTTTAACGTAAACATTGACATATAATAAATAAGTAGTCTTTTTGCATATTCAATATCAAGATGGTTACTATCGTTCGTCGTTTTCGTCGTTATAATGACGTTTAGCGCTGACGTAAATATTCTAATTAAACAACAAAGTTAATTTAGCATTGCTGCGACATTGCATATGTAATTGGCGTTTTGCATCGGAAGAACAGTCGCGAGTTCCACTACGTTATCAATTTTGGCGTCCTGCCATCCATGGGGATTGTATTGCAAATCGAAAGTTCCAGAACCAAAACGCACAGTGTTTATCTTTTGAGACACCGCAACCAAACACATGATTCGCCAGCACTGCTGCTACTGCCAAAGAAAAAAATAAAAGGGGAAAATGAAATGAATGATGGCTGTCGAAAAGCAAATGCACGACTAAATAGCTGTAAAAGTTGAATTTGGAATCCCTAACCAAGGAATGGATATTTGATGTCAAACTGGGTAGTGCAATACTTCAATTTCATATGTAAGGACCTAATATTTGCGACGTTTGCAATATAATTTCTTTAGTAACCTACCAAACCTTAACTGTATGAATATTTTAACAACTTTCGCAAAGCATTGCCTAGAACTACGATTTCTTTCTGAAAATTATCCTATAATTATGTAGTTGTAGTTTCTATATCCATTCATCAAATTAAAATCGCCAAGAGCCTGAAAGAGTTCTGTAATTATTAAAGAAATACGTGCGTAAAAGAAATTAGAACAATTGAATCATTATACTCTTACCTATTTGTAGTAAATAATAAATGTCATGGATTTAAATATTTTCATTTTTACAGGTCTATTTAGAACACCAATGATGGACCAATTGCCGGAACCAGCTATTAAGCAGCTGGAATCATCTGTGCCATTTCCATCAAGATTAGGCCAGCCAGAAGAATATGCTTTGCTGGTGCAAAGTATTATACAGAACCCAATGATAAATGGGGAAACAATTAGACTTGATGGATCCCTAAGAATGCAACCTTAATAATTTAAGTGGAGTTTTTATAAATGTAGAATAAATATTGTTGAATGAATTGAGAATTGAATTGATTTTTATTGCATTGCATGCACGAGTATCACTTTATAATTATCAGGTATTAGAACAAGAAGAAAACTTCTACCGCATTTAGTTAGTGTTAAGAGGGACCTGTTTGGACTAATACAGTTGAGGTTCACTATTTGACGTCAAACAAGAATGAAGAAAACTTTTGCCGTATCTTGTACCGCATTTAGTTAGTATTAAGAGGGAGTTGTTTGGACTAATACAGTTGAGGAGCACTATTTGACGTCAAACAAGAATAAAGAAAACTTTTGCCGTATCTTCTACCGCATTTAGTAAGTGTTAAGAGGGAGCTGTTTGGACTAATACAGTTGAGGTTCACTATTTGACGTCAAACAAGAATACAAAATAGCAACCGATTCACCTCGACGTCCATCAACCATAACTGAGCGTTTTTTAAAGCAATTTTTGTCATTGAAGTATTTCTGAACCAATTCGAATTAGGGTCCTTCAAAAACAGATTGTACCATTTCTTAAATGGCCGGCAACGCAATGGCGAGCCTTGAGTCCATAGGCGGTATTACTCAACATCAGATGAGCTCCGTTTTCCTCGTTAGATAAAAAAGAAAGCTAAACACTATGTATTTAGGGAATAGAAATAAAGAGACATGCTTAAGTAAAAGTCTCTATTACATAGTAATGCCATGCTTATATTTGATTATAACTAGACAGGACAGGTAGGATAAAAGCATGAATAAATGTTATTGTGTTTACTTAAAAATATATTTTTGAATAGTATAAGCCTGAATAACTACAAAAATTGAAGATCATTCTATCTTAAAATAAAATTCTACCACAAAAATAAATTTCTTAACAACTGAAGTTTGGCAGAAAGAAAAGACAATTTAAACGAAAATATTATTTATTTCTACAGTAACGGCCGTCGGCGGCCATCGCCACCGGCGACGCGTCGTGCGTCTCACAATATTCATTAAACACCATGAAAATAAATACACCGAATGGGCGGTGACAACCGCCACATATATGTATCTAAGTCGACATCTATAAACACATTTCGTGTTCGCTGTTCAAACTTAACACCTCGAAATACAAATAAGGATAATAACAATAATGTACAAAAATGTGAGGTAATGGATTTCGGGCTCCTTTGTTCACTGAAGTACGATATGTTTAGCTTTCGTGTGATGTGGCCACTTGTAAAGTTCGTGTGATGTGATGACGTTCAGTTAACAAAGGGGCTAATGCGTACTGAATTTATGAAGCTTAGTTTAAATACAAAAATTACAACTCAAGGCCGAAAATACATATTGTAAAACACATCCAATATACATTAAACGCTGTATTCAGCTCAAATTATATTAAAGTTCATTTTTTGTATACCTCGATCTATCTATATTTACAATAACGATACAAGGGGAGTGCGACATCTAACATGCGAATCGCAATTGATTGTTTTTTAGACGTCTACAGCAACCCCACGCATCGTACGCTTCGCGAACAAAGAACGTTAGGTGCAAAAGAAGAAAATCACTTAGGTACTTAAGATTAACAGCTATCATGAACCCTCCAGGCTTAGGCGTGTCGATTCGCTCATTTCACGTTATTCACATAAACTTAATTGAAAAATACTATACACAAACTAAAATAAACAACATCGACTGAGATTAAATCTAACTTATCGGTAATGAACAACAAAGTGGTTAACTTACATATTGTAACGCATTTGTTGGCGTGCGTTATTACGTTAAGATTATTGTTATTTTGGAATGTGTGACGCGTCCTTCCGACGATTGCTTAGTGTTTCAAAGTCCAGTCGACAAAGTTCATATTCTCCTGAATTAAGCGTGATTAAAGGAACAAGTGTAATCAAGATTAAGTAGTTATAGAATACAATAAATCGTCTAACTAAGCAATTGAGGCTGCCGGACGCTAAAGTACAAAGTGCTCGCAGTAATTCAATTGTACACCTCATGTAGTACGCAATTGAATCACTGATTTGCCTTTACACTACGAAACAAAAATGTTCTCACAATGTGACCGTTTAGTGGCGCTTTCTACTACGGAAAACATAAGTTGTGAGCAATAGATGGCGCCACCTACATTAAAGTAGCAGTAACATTGGTTATGCCCGGTCCGACATAGACAAAGATATAAAATATCTGGTCATTTTAACGCGACACAACTAGTATTCGAACCTCCATTCACCTACACTTTTGTAGGAGGTTTGAAGGTTTGAAGAAATCAAGTGTGACGATTTTAAATAGAAACAATAAATCCGACCAGGCTCAGCGCATATTATTTCGTAATGTACAGGAGACTTTGTTTCGAACAAGCGTGCCCAACGGCAACGGGGGTGTCCAGCGAACGAATGCCTTAAAGCCTTCAGCATTTCACAATTCACCACACCGTTACCGCGTGAGCGTTACCAACGCCAATTTGGTATTGAATTATATACCTCACCGAAACAATTAAACACTTCTCTTACTCGACGTTATAAAACACTTACTTACAAAACACTATACAACATATAGTTGCGTTATCTAAGATAATATAGTAGTTTAATTAAGCATAAACTATTTTATCTATATAGCGATTATTTAAATATCAAAATCATAATTACAGTTGGGTGAAAATAAATTGTCTTAACGTTATGAACACTGACATGCTTCCGTTTTTTTGTCTCCTAAACCTAAACTCATTGATCAGTTTGGGCCGTGCTCATGTCACGTAACGTCTGTTTTGGTAATGGCACTCACTGACCACATCAAAATCTGATTAAAATAAATACTGTAATAAAATATAATTGGTACGTTGATTGTGTCAAATTCATTGACATTAATTGATTAAAATACTGCAATAATGGTAACGCGTGCTGGGAAGCACAAAATGGTGTAATAAAAAGAAATTGTCCAAAAACGCGCCCGATCTTTGACTCGTGTTAAAATGCGAAGGTAATCTATCTACAAATGGCTATAAATTGGATAAAATTGATTTTGATAATTAATATTATTAAATGTTCAAGGTGTTTGCAGTGAAATATCGTTGCCCCATTAGTAAGGAAAAACCCACAGCCTATGTACCTAACTATTTCATACCATCACAGATCAGCTTTGCGTTCAATAAAGCATCGAGTATAAGAAATTTTCGGATTTTTTATTTATATATAAAATTATATATCTGAACAGCGACGGAAAATATATACAACGGGGTTTCCTGCTGCACCATACTGTACTTTAAAACGATATTTCCGATCTGGCAACTTTTGAGGAACATTAAATTTTATTCACCAATGAACTCTAAACTAAATTGACGCGAGACCGCAAGATTTTATTAAATCAGTTCACTGGACGGTTTAAATACAAACGGTGCAATAATCCCTAACTATATATAAAAGTTTAAGAGCCACAGTATGCTTGTGAAAAGACTCATAAAATCTAATTATGTACTGGATGTGGCACTTAGTGCGAAACGAAATAAACAAACCGACAATCACATTGAATTATTGAAATCCGCGAAAGCCTTAAATAAAACGTTCTCAAATTAGATTTGTAACGCAAGTTGTATCACACAAATGATTTTCGTTTACATTACGCTATGTTAGAAAAATACGAAATAATGTACTTTCAGTTAACATATTATATATGTTAATAAAGAACAATATGCTTTATAAAAATACATTGTCTCCTCGCATTTGACGCTAGTACCCATCTTTTTAAAAATCTATGATTTTTAAGGCTTTACAATAGAAGTAGCGTTTCCACAGTTATGTGCTATTTAAATATTTACAAAGATTAGGTATAATTACATATTTGTACTGGTACGGCCGATAAATTTCATATATATTTAAATTTTATACAACATTTAGATTAGATTTTAAAACTCTTTTGAACAAATGTAAAGTTAAAAGATGATCTGAATAATATACCTGTGGTTATAGATTTTTAAATATAAACTCTTAAAACTGAAATATCTTCAGCCAAATAACTACATTACATTATCAACATGAAACACCGTTCTAACAACTTCATAAGAACACGGCTGTGCTCTACTTAATTAATATATTTATTATAAACAATTAATATATTTATGTAATAAATGATTTATATTAAAATGAATGAAAAGCGGTCTTCCCGCTGACATGATTTTAAAACTAACATCTACACAACACACTAACATAATGGTTCATCAATTTTCGTTTAAAATCACAGACGTTTTCCTAAAATATGTATATTAATTCCCTTAATGCACCGGAATAAGCTTATTTAAATCGAAAATTATAATTTTGATAGAACATATTTACAGACCACGCAATTTCTAAAGACACCACGTAGGTCTGATTCCGGAAAATAAATAGCTACGCGACTGTTAAATATTTCTGCATTAGATAAAATCTGTGGGACTAGGTACGCCATATGGCGCTCGGCACAATATACATAACTCACACCAAGTTAAACTAAATTAAATCAATAATAAGTAATATTTTGTAGTAGCTATTTCATTTGCTGCTGGAGGAGCCTCGATAATAATCTGCTCCTCTTCAATGGTGTTTCAAGATCTGTAAATAATTACAATATATTAACGAGATTTTACAACGTTAGTTTTTAAGTTATTACCATGGATAAGTTCGTGATATTGGGCAAATTGTAGCCAGACTATTGTTTAAAAAAATGTATAAAAAAAACTTAATTATATGTATTTAATTGGTGCAATGAATACTCAAATATTAACATTTCCATAAAATCAATTCGATTCCACCCTCAGATTCGTCATAGAGAAGTAATAGAAAGCCAACGTGGGCGGCATAAGTGTGTCACATTGAATCTATTTAAGTGTTGGCTTTTGCTAAAATCTATTGGATTTTACTACATTTGAGGTTATATACAAGAATAAGAAGATTTTAATGTTTTAGTCTGCGTACAAAGCGCCCAAATGATGTTAACCAGTCACCAGGACACCTGTTAATTGCAAGCGTCTATGATGTTATAGTGCAGTGTAACGTTTGAGCCGCATAACCATGAATTCGAAATATTAGTGCTATTTAGTGAGAGTGCTGAGAGTAGGTTGTTTCAGAAATAAGTATAGTATTTTTAAAGTAACATACAATTCTTTATATATTAGAATATGTAAAGAGACTCATAACATATTAGTATGTTCACGAATAAGACCGTAGACAGATTATGCATGACATTTTAGTGAACTTTGAAATAAATTATATTTTGTACCTATATACCACGGAATAGATAAAAAATATTTGATCGAATTCTGTCTGGACATCTTATTGTATGCTAATTCAAGTACCAATCCATTTATATATTCCATGGAACAAGCCAATGCGGTTGGTGTCTGAAACAATCCACTTTTTAGTGCAAAAGGTGCCTTTTAAGACAATATTTTAATGCTTACTATATAGGAGCATGCGGCTCAATCGTGTCGTTGGGCAGGAAACCGCACCTGACATAAACACAAGAAATTTTAAACTTAATAGCCTAAAGGTCTACTTAATAAAGAAATTAATTTAAAACTATAATAAAGTAGGTCACTGCAATCTTGGCAACTAGACTATGACCGCAATACGGCTTCAAACGCTTCTACGAGTTGATGGAAGGCTCGCTTTTTGGCTCATTTATATTTCTTTAAAAAAATAAGTAAATATCATTCAATGATTTATACAATATGTTCAATATTTTGTGAATTGCACAAAATTTTGATTACATCACTCGGATTGCAACGTTAATATTTTAATAGCGACGTATGCAAATATTGCAGAGCACAAATGGGGCGAGGCGAGATCTGTTCGTCCTACTAATCTAATTTATCGTATTCTTCGTGCTGACACGACCTAGTTATGATTTCCAAGTGGAATAAAAATTGTAAAAAAAATCTTTCTCAAGTCCTTCCTCGCCTATCTACTTAGTGATTTTATAGTTTATTTTGGCGTTTTGAACTCTAAATGAACCGTTATAACTAGGAGATCTCTATGTCACTTTTCTTCGTGAGTACAGACAATTTTTCAGAAATAGATGGTTCTTAAACAAAAACAGTGAATTTAGACAAATTTCATAAATAGATTTAATTTAAGTAGTTATTGCATTACCTTGTAAGGTAATAAAACCTAAATCTACTGTAACTCAGGAAAATTTAATGACTAGATAATCTGTAATAAATCTAGTTCTGATATACAACAAATAAATACATATATTAAATTTCGTATGTACACTAATATTTCCTTAAAGTTACATAAAATGGCAATTATTATGTATATGCTAAAATTAAGGTGATAAAAATATATGTGTGTGCAATAAGCTACATAATGAAGTATTATTTAAAAAATGAGCCAATTTGCATTTTACTTATTTAATTTGATTTTTAATTTGAAATAAAAATATTACGTATGATTCAATTTACTTGCGCAAAATGCAAATTATTAATATAATATAAAGTTGCCAGACTTATGAAATATATAAATAATTAAGGAGAAACATCACAAAATATGCTAGCTTTGGTTTTTGTCTGGCAACTCTATAAAGGATGATTGCATACAATTATAATAGGTAACATACAATCTGTCTAGAGTTGACGTGTGCTCAGCATTCCGGTTAATCATATCACCACCGTTTGGCCTAGAATAATACATTTAGCATATGTTTTAAACAGTCTAAATCTATATCATTTCTTGTGGTTCAGCCTGACGAAATGATTGTGCGACTAATTATGATTGGTCAACAGTATCTTGTCCAATACTTGTTTGACCAACCACGATCCAAGGCAACGTTCCGTCTTATACTCAATATATTTTATACAAAATCTTTCGTTTCTGCTTGATTACATATTTAATCAATTTTATTTTTAATGTTTTCGTCGGTACCACTCTTTGGAGCGTCCAGCAGTGCTAGAGCTAGTCTTCGGTGCTCATTTCGCCGCGTTTAAACTTAGCAAACCACTTCGTTACAAACATAATTTCCTTCACTTAAAATACTAAATCTCACAAATTAATAGTACTAAAGCTGTTGTCAAATTTATACGAGACTTGAAGGCTAGCGCCATCTATGTGTCAGCCTACGAACTTATTGCCCACCAACAATATCATACTTTTAGGTTTGATTTTTTTATTAACTACAGCTTTCATTATTTTGTAACTCACCTTTTCATAAGGACGGTAACAATGAACTGCTCATTTTGATTACACAACTTAGTTAAACAAATTTGACAGCAATCATTAAAATTTTAATTGCTATGAAAGTTTTTTGGGGTTTTGGGTTTTAATATGAAGTGTCTTAAATCTCAAAAGGAACTTACTTGCGTTTAGCGTGCAGCATTTCCATAAGTAGAGTCTGTGTTGGCGCCTGACCTGCGCAATGTCGCTGATACAAGTGCTCTTCGCCTCGCGCCGCGAGCGCATGAATTTCAGGCACCACCATCACTAATTTGCCGAATTTGTCCTGAAAATTAACACATACAAATTTATGTTTAAATATTTAACAAAATAATTTTTAACATCTCACTTCTGAAACAGTTGATAATATAAGTGTATTTTTCTATCTAGTTTTATGCGGTCTAATTAGTACCAAGGCGTAAACTCAGTTATGGGTTCGGAACCTGGTGTAACAAATAAGGTAATTGCATATATGGAAAATGGAACGCCCAGAATGAATCCATACCTTTTTTGTATGGAATATTGGAAATATTAAGTTACATGCCATTTGATTTTTTCTCAATTGCCGACAACCTTATTGTAACATAGTTACAATGAAACCGATACAAATATTGCATTGTATTACGACATAACAAATCAGTTTTGTGATAGTTTCGCTATCAAATCTAATACTGTGTTTATTAAACAAGCAATTAATAATATATAATAAATGACCTTACTGTGTGGTGTCCTAATAAGAAGTACAACAAGGTATGTTCTCAAAACTTATTTTAGTATAAGATTATGTATCGACGGCCAAACCGTTCTTTGAGGTACAGTTGTTCATAAATCATTTTTACGACTTTAGGAGAGTATTATGGGTATTGTGACATGTACTGTTCAGGTACATTTTACTTCATACGTTACCTGTATCGTGGGATAGCAGGTAAGTGTGTAGTCTAGAAGAGCGGCCTGCACTGTCTGGTAACCATCTCTGACGCATTTCACGTTTACGATACCCCGCACGTCTGAAACCCCAAGAAAACTCTTCAAACAAATAAAAGAAGTCACAAATCTTCATAAAAATTAAATAGAAATAAAATTCGCCATAATGCGCACATAAACACACAAATTAATAAAAACATTTAAATAACACAACAGAAATACTGACCAGGGTTTAAAAGCAGGAGGAATTTCACACAGATGTAATCAGGTACGTCGAATTTGAGCTCAGCCAATTTATTCTGGAGCTCGTTGAAGTGGTCTGCCAGTGAAGGAACCCCAAGAAGACCGAGGCATAGGAGATCAAACTTCTGCCCGTTGTGAAGGGTGGTTTCGTCTGGTAGCCCGTTATGCATCCGCTGGTGAAGGTGGTCCAACACCAGCATATCCGACCATGAGTGTTGCAGCAGTTTCATTTGATCGTCAACCTGAAAAGCGAGGCGGTTCTATACGGAAAATTTTAACAGCAATTTTGTAATCTTGTAGTCTCGGGAACAGAGCGGTTATTTAGTTGTTTTAGACGTTCGCGAGGCAGAACCGCCCTGTTCACCGGAAGTTCTAAGGATCTGAGGACGTGTGACGCAACTGGTTATGCATTATATGAAGCCAACCGAATACAACGCGACCTACATTATTTCGAGGGCTGCGCGTTTACGAAACGACACAACTACAGTTTAGAAACCACCGATTACACAATATCAAGATCAGGCCGACATCCGTCACCGAAATCTGTTACATCTAGAACGATTTCATTATTATTCAACTGCTATTTCTTAGGCGTTTTATAACATATGCAAGATGTGTTTTAATTATTGCCTATCCGTGATACCCGCACAAGGCAAATCTGGGTCAAAGTCACCTCGACATGCGAGTACCAGATACCATACTAATACGTCAATTTAACGTACATATATATTTAATTTATACCAAGCCTTTGTCACGCAGATTAAATAGTTAAATTTGTGAAAAACTTCCATAATATTGAATATTTTTTGTCCACTGACGTTAATATGTTTTTGTTAGATTCCAACAAGCCTCACAAAATCGTTTAAATTTATCAGTTATTACTTAAGTTATATGTTTTAATATGCATAATAAATAGCGTATATTTTACGAAGAATATGTAGAGCGTATAATTTGCCAGGCTCATTGTTATTATGAGCGGTTTTGAAACCGAGGCTTGGCTAATATCTTGGCAAAATGTGGCACGATGTAATAGAAAGGCGAAATACTTAACCAAATTGCACGACATAGACCGTGTAAATTATGCTGTGTCAAGAATTTACAAAGAAAACTTAGAATCCTCATTTATGTTCATTCGATAGCTTGTCTAATAAGTGGTCATTAAACATTGACGTTGTAAGACGTCAATGCGTGTTCCACTCAATGCGGTATGCGCCTAAAGTCGAAATTTATCGTGACTCGTTGAATGTTACGTAAGAGAAAGCAACGAAAGGCCGGTTAACTAGTTACGTCTCGGTTAGCAGTGATTACGAGCGCGGTAAAAAGTGCTTTCTCGCGGCAACTCGGCCACGGGCACTGTGTCAAGAGCACCGATGAAAGTACAACGTTGCCGCACCGCACGCCATTCCGTTACATCATTTCCGTCTGAAGAAAGCATAGCATCAACATTGATCTTGTAAGCTCATTACTTAACTATCTAGCCACCTATTACAGTCCATGAGGCCATTAAATACAAATGTATTGAAAGATTTGTGTCCCGCAACGTACGCGGATCAATATACGTATATTCTTAATTTCCGTAAACACACTTTTGAAGCTGACAAGATTCATGTTCGTAGTGCCGTCCTAATTCTCAGAATGCGTCGTAAACAAGCATAGTCATTTAGCACAAATTAAAATTGCTAGCTGCAAAGTGGAGGCCGTCTGTGGGAGCGAGAAGATGAAACACGCGGCGTGGCAACGTCGCAAGTCCACGTGACCGGTTACGGGTCTTGCGTAAGCGTACGGCGACCACGGAGCGCGAGCTAGCTTCTGCGTTGGCTTTTTCTGATTGATTGAACTCCTGTACAAATACGCATAATTGGTCGCTGGACACGGGATCATTTGTATTCATGAACGACGTTCATGAATAGGTTAGATTCTTTTGGAATATAAATATTTTTACAGCACCGGAAACTACTGCATGTATGGATGTCGACTAGGAATTCATTATCAAGTAAAAACAGTGACGAATTAAACGGGAAGCGTTCACAAAATACTATTCTAGTCGTTGACCTACTCAGTGATAAGTAATGTAATTAGGAACGTTATTATAGATCGAATAGCATTTGGCGGCATGCTTGTCGTGGGAACTTGACCCAGTTGAGGCGCGTCGCGGGCGGCAGAGTATCGATTGCCAACGGCACCGCACCACTATGCGTCACACGCTCTCCTATTAACAAAATCATATCCCCTATCTTATAATCATAAACACAAAAATACTTCGCATAGCTTAAAAAATCGCAAATACAGTCGCAAAATTCGCTAGCATTTGGTGTACACCGGACGGGTTGAAAGGATTCGGGATAGGACACTTATACTTATCTGAAATTCACCTTTAAATACTTAAAGAACACGGTGTTTCTCGCCCAATCGACTTGGGAGAACAGATTTTGATCCAGGACTTTGCACATCAGCTCGAAGAGATCCACTTCACATTGGTTGTAGGTTTGGCTCTGTAGGAGGCCAAAAAGAGAGTTTTGCCATTCTCTGTCGTCGATAGTCTGGACGAATTCTCGTATCATGGGTGACACTCGAAGCGTCTCAGTGCTGGTGGCCTCAGCAGTGCTGGACGGCGTGGCAGCAGCAGTAGCTTGGTTGTCGAATGCAAAGGCGTCCGGTGAGGCGGAGTGTGGTGAATGAGCGTCCCACTTGTCGTGGGCTGGAGGGGGCGGAGCCTGAGGCACCTGTGGCTGTGCTGCTAAAAGTGCCGGTCCTGGTGACGACTCAGGAGAAGACGTCAGCGAGGAAACTTGTGGGATCTGTATCTCTTGCTTCACTGGCACCGAGGTGTACGGTGAACTAAATCCAAGAACCAACCCGCCATCTCCAAGGGAGCCGCGAAGGGTTTGTACTGCAATCTGTCTTTGTCTCATCATTTGTAGTTTACGGGCACGGTCACGTTTGTACATGGGTCCGAACTTATTGCGGCCACCACGCATACGATCTGCTCGCACAGCTGGAAAATTGAAAAATATATTAAATTTACATAGCAGGAAAAGTGTGTCTTTACATTTTCGAATTGGATATTGATGGTGACTGTTTATTTACGTATTTCTTATGTAAACGTAAAATAAGGGTTTACGAATACGTTGATAAAATTAGGATAAATCTCAATCTTACATAATACTTGGTACCGAGACGATATTTTAATTTGAGAAAAACTAAAACTAGTACTTTGTATCCTATCGTATAAAATTAGTCTAAGACGGTTTCATTTCTTATCAGCGTCGCAAAGATAAGACTTTATTTCGAGAGCTCACTATAACTACACTACATTCTTCCTAATCTGTTATAATAATTTAAAAGAAAACTTCTTGTCGCAACTGAATATATTTCTGGATATGTACACTTCTTGGTAAAACTAAAGCTCATGTATTGACCGAAACAATCTTGGATACTTTATATATATACTAGAGTCGTGGTAATCGAGCCAGAAAAGTATTATCGAAACCTATGAATCGATAAAACTTGATTAACATTCTTGAAATTTAGGACAGCGTCCCCATAATGTACACAGACTACTGTACTTTATTATATTGGCAAAATTCCAAAGTATCAAGCGGCTACTTCACACGGTATCAGCAATTTATGCTCGTTCCGATTCTTTGAGAGGTAAAGTCTAAAAGGGTGCCTCTAGAATGAGAACAAATATATTCTCATAATTTACATATACACATATGTTTGAAATTAATACGCGCCTCGACGTGTATACCGGATACGCAGCCCGCGGGAAGCTGAGGGAACCAGGAGCTCGAACTAGACATGACATTGTTAACACATTTCTCACTCAATGTGAAATTGCCAAACAATGTGAAAGTATAGTAAAACATGGCCTGAAGCATCTATATCCATAACTTGGCACTTTTATTTCCCAATCAGAAATGAGTCAAGTACATCACAAAAAACTCGACACGACGATAAGGAAGGCGCAACAGACAAGTTATCGGGTCTGTTACAAACTGTAAATAAATAAGTCTGAACCTGGAACGGAAGGGGGCTTTCAGTGGCTTGCCGACTCGCCCAACCCACGAGTTAAAAATAACAACCAGTTTTTATTGTAACCAACGCGCCTGTGCGCGAAAAGGACAAACTTATAGGGCACGTCAAAGAATCCAAGAGAGATGCCAAGCGTAACGGATTTGAGCGTTGTTGTGTGCAATTCCACAAGTTTCGTATTGCAGTCTGTTTCACCAAAGAATTTATGTACTTACCACCGCACCGCAGAACGGGTAAGAATATTTTAAACTTTTGCTATTCTGGCATCTAAAGGTTAGATTACAATTCCAAGAAGCGTATCTATTCCAGTTCAAATCCTGTTCGACTGTTATACATTTTTTAAAAATATAAATAAATTCCTTCCCAACGACTAAAGGAACTAAACGTAACTGTTACATTGATTGTCCATACATTTGTCAAAACGGGTTTACAGGGTCGTCCCTTGACACAATTTCAACTGGTTTTAGTTCCTTTCTTTCTCTTATCAGAATGTAAATTACATCCTTGGAAATAATTTATAATACTTTTCTATTTCGGAATCAACGTTCTTTTAAAATTTTACACAGTCATGAATGAGCATGCGATATGCCAATTACTCTTACAAGATTCCAGTTAGGGTTATATCCATCGCAATTTTTAATGTCACCACCGAATTTAAATGATATAAGAAAAACTATAGGACTCAAAATATATAACAAACATCGCCGTACCAATTAAATTATTTTGACCATAATGTAAACGCATCCGATCATAAAAATATTCCTTCGTAATATTGGCAAATGTTACATTTCGTGACTACGTCGCGTTCCTTGTATACCTTATAAATGCTTAAACTAGTTATTTGTTGTAAACAATTTCGAGAGCTTTAAATAACTAGTATTATGCCTTATAAATTCAGTACGTTATCATTTAACTTTAATTTCCTCAACGACGTTTTCACAAGTTTTTATGAAGCTATTCTTTTAGCCGGATATTATGTGAAGCACAACTAATTTACTTTATCATGACTAATACCAGCACATTTGCGGTTTCCATTCACTGCCTATATTATACATGCGAGTGTTTTAGTTATTTCTTTTTAAAACTTGAGTAATAAACCAAACACACACAAATTTATGTATAATTACTCGATGTTTCTTATAAAGTATAATGTACTTTATAATAAATGAAATAAAGTCATTTTACATATATGTACCTTTGCACGATCTAGGTCCGATACTTTAGTTGAGTCGATAAGTTGTTTGCGTTTGGTAGTATTTGCGACGGCATAGACAACATTTTCTATGAAATAGTGCATCGAATAATATATCTGTATTATAATGAGCAAACGATAGTAGCTGATAATATTGGAAACGAGGTCAGGCACTTATAACACAATATAAGTAGATCAAGGTCAAGGTCGGTTTTACAAATTAAAAGCACAAATGTGTGACAAAGAAACAGTGCGAAAATAGCAAACTAATATATTCACCTTGCGTTCTAAAACTATTTGCGGCTAAGATATGGCCTAGTTGCTGAAGATGGGTCAAGGTCGACCCTAGCGACACGCACACAGCAGATTAATCCGCAGCGGCCTCAAACGGCGCAAGCCACAATCAGTACATGACAAGATCGAATCAGTGATTACTGAGATATGACCTTGGAATATTCATCAGGGTCGTCAAATGAAGTAATCGTGTCAACGAGATAAAAAATTGTATGTTCCGAAAGGACGGGAAGAGGTGGGGAACGCTCCTTGTGCCGACGAGTTGGTGAAACTTGGTCAAGGCTGGCGGCGCCCCCCGCTCATCGCCTCGTTACGTACGACCAACTCCGAATATTGCCGAATACCTACGAACGCTCGTACCTACTTTATCGCGCTTTGTAGATAGCATGGCTGTGATCGTTACACAAGAAAACGAGATATATCAACGTCCATGTTGAGGTACCCAACTATGTCAAGATCTCTACTGTTCTGATTACAAAACCATTAAAACACTTTTGGTTCTCAAGTTATAAAGCGCCCACAAATCAATCGTAACTAACATATAATGTCTATAATTGAATTTCTGACATGATTGTTACGTTGCGTTCTGTTTATAACCTATGCTTTTATATACCTATTTTTTTAAATTAATTTTCAACCAGTTCCATACAATTGCCGTAATAAAGTAATGCCTAAAAAATAGAAAGGCCCGGTTTACGAGGCCGCTCTGTCGAAACGCTTAATTCAGGTCAAGGCAGCGCGCCGAAATAGTCGGCTGGCGCGCGCGTTTTTATTGTCATCTAACATCTGTCACGGGCCACGAACGCCTGAACCCTGTCCAATTTCTCAAAGGTATGGCCATCATCTAATTTTAAAGATTATGGTAAAAGGGTTTAAGCTTGTGTCAATCAGATCCTAATTAGAATTAAAATACATAAATAAGACAACTAAAGGATTTGGCAAAAAAGCATTATAATTATTTACGTATGGTGTAATAAAATTGCGTAATTGAATATAATGAACTATAAAACCAAACACTGAATAGAACATCAGCCTGAATACTGATTACGTTTTAACTGTCGCTGTGTGAAACAAGCGTAGCGCGGCGACGCCTCTGATTACGTAAGGTGATGTGAACTGTGAACACAAATTTGTGGACAAACATTTAAGAATCAGCAACGTTCATTCGACAATATTCTAATGCTGCGTTTTCATATAAAACAAATGCATGATTTAAAAGTTTCATCCTCCTTACGTTTACAATATTGAGAACTATTAGGAATGGTTGGAATAAATTGGACATAGAAAACTGCATGCATAGTTTTTAAGCTGTAACGTGATACGTGTTCAGGTCACATTTGGGTAGTCCATTGCGACAGGTCGAGCGAGGCGTCTTGTGAAATGACGCTTGCGCAGCGCACCCCACTGAACGGTCGATTGTGTCGAAATACACGACACAGTCGCTTGAGTATGCTCCACTCGAAGCTACTACTTAAAAATTGCTTGATAACCGCTGGATATGATGACTGATGATGATGAATGCAAGACAATTGGAGAGGCAGGTTAGATATCGGAGTGGCTTGGAATTATATCACAAAGCGACAAACGTATTGGAAGTTTCCTAATTAATACTGTAAAATTGTTTACACTATTATACAAAACTAAAAACCAAAGTAAATGTCTAAACAAACTTAAATAACAGTAAAATGGTTTATGCATTACACAAGGCTTGCTTGCTTGGTTGCAGGTCGGGCGGTGCGAACCTCTCGCAATAGCCGCTATTCGGGTCACCAACCGATTTGTGAGAATTGTGCCATCTCACATAAGCTTCTGTATAGTAATAGGTAGTAACACACCTACTCCAACATTTGATGGCTATATTAAAAATACAAGTCCCTAAAATTTGCGTAGTATTCATGTTGGATGCCTGTCAAGACTCAATCAAGAATGTGGACATAATAATATAAACATGGTAGAATATGAAAAATTATTCTGAATAAATGACTTAAACGGCAAGGGAAACTGCTTATATATGCATATATGCGGGTGAAGTGAATGGACAAGAGATATTAACAATTCAATACCATTTATACATGTATTTTTAGCCAAATTAATACAATAGACTTTCTTTTGTTTATTCGTCAAAATTGGGAAAGCCAAACAGTATTTTGGACATATAATTAAGCAAATATTATGAATACATATTTCAATGGAAGTAATAGATGTTGCAAAAATCCCAGCATCTGGCGAAACGCGCAATGGCGAGTGGCTCACGCACACATTTACAATCATCTGTTGCGTACATGAACGCACAACAGGCAGCGCGCGCGCCGCATCGCGGCCCCGCTTGCAAGTAGGTCAGGGCGCTATGCCGCCGCGCGTGTTTTAAATTTAGAATGATCTGCGCTTCAAACTCCGCCCCATTTGATCACCGAACTAGTGAATACTTAACAATAATTATGCTTCAAGTAAAATTTATAACTCAATCTCCGAAAACAATAAAAACTAATTATATTTTAAAGAGAATCGAGTGATGACTGATATAGAGTAAAAATTTAAGTCTACGCCGTTAAGAAAACAATTATGTGAAAATATGTAAAAAATCAAAATGCGAATTACTTTATGGATAGAAAATTTATCACACAACAATTTTAGGGATTTCAAAAACCAACAATACATATTAAAATATGATAAAGCATACAAAATGGAAATAAAGCAACTGAATTTTGTTGATAAGTGTCAAAAGCGTTAATTAATTTACTATAGTCTGATTAAAGCGTGTTAAGTTGTGGAATAACGCGATCAAACTAACCCCCGGTTGCTGCTGAAAAATAAGGTAATCAGATAGAAAATAACACAATAGAAAACTGGATAGAAAAGATTATCAGAATCAATAACACAGCTTCCAGGTATGTGAAGACAATCTAACCGGAGAGGTGACCTATTTTTATTTTCAGAATGTAATAATAAATATCGACGATTCTTTGTTACATTTTATTCTGACTAGGTTCAACAATGTTATAAAAATGTGGCAGATCATAAATTTATTATTTCAGTGAATATAGAACAACCAAAGAAGTTTTCAATCCTAAGACATTAGGTAACGCTTTGGCGTACCGCGTACAATTATTGCCTAATTGTTTTGAGCAATGGAGTTAAGCAAATCAGAAAGTCGAGTTAACTTTGAACTAACCCATTTTGAGCAAGTTCTTTTAAGATTTTTTTTTATAGATAGATAAATAATGTATTGGAATTTTTTTAATATTTCTCGGGTTTTTAGATTATATCTCTTCCATGATAAGATATACCTATAAGATAACGATGAAAACTAGGCGAAGGTCGCAGGTTCTCAAGTCTTAACACAGTCACCACCAATGAAACCAAACCAAATTATAAATACATCCTGTTTAAAATAGTAAAAAAGGTTCTAAAATCTAAACTTACCTTCTAGTTTCATTCCAACATCCAGACATTTCTGGAAACGGCAGAAGGGACACCTTTTCCTCTGGGTTTTATCAATATGACATGCACGTTCTGCTACACATGTGTAAACCTTCTTATTCTGTACGGTCCTCTTAAAGAAACCCTTACAAGATTCACAAGTAAGTAGACCGTAATGATATCCACTAACTTTGTCACCACAAACAGGACAAAGTTCTTCTATCACATCTTTTGTATCAGTTTGATCACACACTGTCCCAGCTGCGGGTAAGTACGCTCCAGATTCTCCACCAGCACCTGTCGGAAACAGATAGGAAGCGTCCAAGTTAGCGTACGCGAAGGGTTGGTTATCGGATGTGCATTGGTATGCAGCCCCTTGGGGCACGTATTGCTGTGAGGCTCCTGATGGTCCACTGCCAGAGCCAGAGCCTTCTGGACCGGGACTTAGATCAAAAGGGGACATGTTGAGGGACATGAGGCCTGTCTGCTGGTCCATCGTCATGCTCGGCCGCAGTTAGCGGCAACTTATTATAAATCCCTACGACGGCGTTCAACCGAAACAACGTTCACACAGTCACTGAGTTCACTGGCGGTCTGACCGCAACACTATCTGCCGCTGGCGGGCTGCACCTGTTCAAGCACTATGGTAAGAGACACATAAATCCAGCACATTTTGTTCAATAAGAATTTAGGTTTAGAACAGAGAAGGCGCCGAGCGCCGAACTCAAGTAAACTATCGCAACGAAAACTATTGTTGGAGTTTGTTGACGGCGCGCGTCGTTACGATCGCGACAAGTATTATAACCGCAGCGGTACACGTGCCTATCAAGAGAGGTCCCGCGATCGACTGGCGGCCGGCCGGCGACAACGGCGCGCGTGCCGGCGCCTCCCGCATGCGCGCCCCGCTAACCCGCCCGCCCGCTCGCACAATGGAAAACGATTAGGAGCCCATGTAATAAGTGAAAGTGAGTCGGTGACCCACTTTCCCGCGATCCAGGTCTATGTTAGTGCGCGTTCGCGCGGTTGCGCCACCGCGCGGGCGAAGAACGGCGCGGGGGGCGGCCCACTGACCCAGTTGCGCACAGTGCCGCAGCAGGGCAGGGTTGCCTCGAACAACGAGCTTATGTTTACGTTCGCATAGCATTGGCTCTTGTCTAAAGAGCATTTGCTATACGTAACAAATCTAATCGTTACAGTACTCTACAAACAAATTCACTATCTTATTCTCAGCAAACGGTGTCATTGTATATTTATTCTATAAGAAAAATATGATTGCATCAATAGCGACTCGCTACGGTGTAACGATTATGCACACATACGTAGATAAAAACACGCTAACTTTTTTTAAAATTGCGCATATTATTTATATTGACTCTAGGTTCAGTTCCTTTCTAGTCCTTGTACGTCACAAATCAGATACCTAAAACCATACTTAATAAAAATATTTATTTTACAGTTCGCACGAGTCAAACCAAATCACAACAACTATATTTATAACACTTAATAACTGAATGTCTAAGATCAATTAGTCTAAGATAATAATTTTCTCAAAACATAAAATACATATGTACATATTATATTGAAAAAAAAATTAATTTACAATACAGTTAAGAAACTATTAGAAACATTCAATATTACAGCAGAGTAAATTAAAGATCTTGACCTGGATTCGGTCAAAATCAGTCAACGGGTCACGAACGACAGACTGCCTTTGACAGCCTTGTGTCTCGGTGTGTAACGCGAGACGTGTCCTAATGTACTAAACATTCAACGCATAAGTCAATATGTGACCAGCATAGAAATGCGGACCAATACAAATATTTTACAACTGAAAAGCCGGCCAAAGTCGATAAAAAACCTTAAGCTTCAATAAGAGTATAAAAGGTAGACCCATGTTTAGAAGATATCGCGGCAAAAAGCCAAGAAGTGGTTTCGATTAAGTCTCATTCAATTTGCTTATCTAACGAGTCAATAATTGAAATCACACGTAAAATCACGTACGCTTAGTTGCAACTAAAACAACTCAGTTGCGTTCGTATTCTCAGGCCACAGGAAAGCACATATTGCGTACAATACGTAATGAGTCAATAAGTTTCGATTTCATAATCAAGACCTGAATACCGGATGAAAAAGCGACAGTTGCCGTGGGTACAAAGTGTGTCATTTTCGCTATCGTGCAGACGTCGCGACCTCCTACGAAAGTAAGAGTGGTCGACTCACGCGCATTTGCTTTCTTCGCATGCGCAACTGACGTCATGCTTTCTCTGTCGGTGACGTCCACTGATGTAACTATCGTAATCCGCAACTATGTAATAGACGCGCCGTCATCGATTATATTATCGGTTCATGATTATATATAATGTGTAATATATATACATATCAGTATATAGTGGTTTCCATCGTAATTATTTATTAGCTCACTGCACTGGAGATGAGATGAGATTTAGATTATATTTTAGAAATATTTTTCTATAAAGCCATTGGTGCTGCGGCGAAATAATTGACACAAAATAATTGGGGCCGAGTTGGGAAAGGTTAGGAATACGAACACACAAATCATCATAAATCCGTTTCAATGATTTATGTTTACAGTAAAGACTTCTAGCAAGTCTTTTCCTTATTTTTTCGTAAGAGTGTTAGTGGCGCTGAAAAAAATTAATCGGTGTTCAGCCAGAGAGGTCTGACTTCTAATACATTATTAAATGAACAATTAAATATTATTTTAACTCATTAAGACTTTGATATACTAGTTAAATAATACGGGAGCGGACGCAGAGTAGGGGGAAAGAAAAGAACGGCAAAAATATTAGTCTTTCCTCCAACTTTGTTCCCTTTGGACCGGAGACTCTTGGGTCGTGGGGTTCAAGTGCACAGGACTATGTACCATTAAAAGCAACGGGCTCCAACTTAAATAATAAATATTTAAGTTTGAACCCGATGCATTTCACGATTAACGAAAGAGTATAGCAATATAGCGAGGAGATGCTGCAAAAAAGAAATCAAACTTAATTTATATTAGTGTTCTAATTATCAATTTTTAATTATTATATCTGAACGTTCTTTTTTTCTTTAGTGTCTCTCCATTGTTGGAGCTTGGCCGTCAGTTTCTTGAAGCGTGTCTTGTCTTGTGCCAGATGCAGCAACTGCAATACCCGTCCAGTCCCTTCCCTAACGTCTAAGCCATGATTTCTTCCTTCTACCAACACGCCGTTTACCCTGGATTTAACCCATTATAATAAGTTGAAGGAGGTGGTAGTGGTCATGGCGCAACACGTGGCCCAACTCAACATTACGTTGTTTAATGATCTGCATAAGTTTTTTCATCCAACTCGTTTCAGAACCTTCTCGTTAGAGACATTCTGGATCCAGCTTATACGAAGCATGCGACAAAAAATAATACTTTCAATTTTGATTACTGAACGTTAAGTATACCTAAATAATTAAGGGCTCGTGTTATTCAATATAACGTAAACAGAACCATAATGAACAATTAATAAAAATCTCTAAGAAATGTTCCTATTAAATTTCTTAAGAAAATAATCCCCGATGTCTTAGGTATATAATCTAATATTTTCTTTTCATTTTCTTATTCTGTTATACTATTTCTTTACTGGTAACCATATTTTACGTGAGCAATAAATAATATCTTATTACTATAATTCAATTTATTTTTTGTTACTAACGACACGTTCCCACTGGAACAATCAAGGCATAGAGCCATTCAACTTCATTTACTTATATTGATATTTAACACTTCATTTATTTTTTTCCAATTAGCATACTACTTTTCCACGTAAGTATGACAAAGCTCATAGCCACGGAGTTTTTCAGTGTCTTTAAATTCATTAATTAATCATGAGTTCCTGGCATAGATAGCTTATATGCGAGGCCACCTATTGCACTGTTGTAAATGAAACAGAGAATCGATATAATTAATAAGTATTTCACGTGAGACCGCATAAGCTTGGTTGGTATGTGCGTGAGTGGTAAGGATGATAAATATTTAAGTCAAGAGCAACGGGTCAGTGGGTCAACTAATTTTCCTTAGTTCAACCTTAGCAAAATAAGTAGGTTACCTTATTTATTTATAGTAAAGGGGGCACACAGACAAAGCTCACCTGGTGATACCGCTGCTCATGGACAGTCAGACTGTCAGGCTCGAAAGTGCGTTGCCGGCCTTTTAGGAATTGATACGAAGATAAGATTCTTGAAGAACACTAAATCGAATTGGTACTACGTAGGGACGTCGAGGTGATACAATTAACCATAATTTCGTCTGTTACGTTCAAATTATTTGATAGATTCTCCTTTACAATAGGAATAGATGTTAATAAAACAGGAACAACTAGGAATATGATATGAGGATATGAGGTGATTTATGTATATATAAAACTATATTTAGTCAGTCATTAATCGTAGTACGACATAAGACACAATATTAACTCCCCTTTTCTTAGACATACTGAAGTACTTTCAAATATGTATCTGGTACTTAAACCGCATTGTAAAGCGTATAATACATTTGAAATAAAGAATTACTAGTAAAATCTAAAATAGAAAGTATTATTTTTATTCATAGAAAACCTATTTCCTACACGTTTTCTATATTGTCTACAACTGTACGTACCTACTAAAAATATTAGTACTTATGCTTCTGTATCAAAAAGTATATATCTAGCAAGGCTTTTGTTTGCATAGTACCGTGGTTTCGCTTTAAACGGAAACGGGAATTGTGTGGAAAGCCCGCCCAAGACGTCAAAACATCTTATACAATATTGAAATTAAAGTTCATGTTAAGCTCTCTCAACTCACATGCGTAATATGTCATTTATCCACCAACGATCTCCTTGGAGGAATTATAAGATAAATAAAAATAAATGTACTAAAAATGAAGAGGCGAGCATGAATCCAATAAGTCACCATCCAAGCTCACCTACTTTAGCGAACAAAGGCGTTGGTATAATGTGCTCCAGAATTGGAGATGCTTGGAATAACAAAGTAGTTGTTACCCAACTCAATAGTTGCAAAGAAACTGACCCGATTCCAAGATACGACGATTTCACTTGTCCTCAAAATATGTTTCATAATATTAATCATGTACCCAGTGAAACAAAGAATACGGGCCTTAAGACATCTCCCTTTAAGGAAATAAAGAGCCTTATATTTATATAACTAAACTCAGCTACTAAAAGTAACAGTTATTAGTACAAAATAACCACAATGTTTTCTAGTATACCCCCTTGCGTTGTGAAGGCCTCCTCAAAGTCAAATCAAACCATTTATTCATAATTTCATATAGATAACTGTAATGTACACTTATGAACTTTAGTAAGAAAATTAATGATTCTAAATTTACTACCAGTTCTCGAACGACCAGTTTTCCCTTAAAGAGGCATCACCCCCCTTTGTAAATACTAAATCTCTTTTATAGTGCCCTTAAGTCCTGACAATATGTTTTTACGCTTCCGAAAGGGACTAGTATTTCACCATATTAATAATAAATCTGACTATTTGCACTACTTTATCATATTAATTAAAGATAATTTTACTAATGTGAAACAAGACTGGTGTCTAAAAGATCCATCTTTAATACTTAATTACGATTTTTATTATTTTATTATATGCGAAAAGAAACGATCCCTAAAGAAAGAAATGTTTTGTTCATAAAAGCAATTATTTAAAACAAAACGGAAGCCCTAAAAGGTAAAAATGTAATGCGCAAAAGCATTTCCTTGACATTTTACCTCTTAATCAAAACTTTTCAGAAGCCAAATAAAGTACTTATTATACTTATTAAATGCCAACAAACGTGTTAAATAAAATTTCCAAAGAGTCTCTTGTTATTTCAAAGTAACTGAAGGTTTGCCTCTAAAAGGCAAAGGGGTGACAACGTGACCAGAATTGAACAATTAGTCATTGTTTCAGTGAAACGCAAATAGATTATGTATATAATAATTTAATTTAGCTTATTTGATATCATTTATACATAACAATTTAGTATGTAATGGTAACTATAGTCTGCAAATAAAGATAAAAAGAGCTATATACGAAAGCATCTGCTATATCCTACGAAGATCAGACGAATTCCAAATTACATATAAATTTTAATCTATACGATATTAATTAATATTCATAGACAAGAGAGCACTTCTCATCTATGAATATCATAATAACAATATATGTATATAATGGACTCCTATTTCCTTGCCCAAACCAAGACTTGAGTAGGTATAAAGTGCTGTATAAAGCTCGGACTGTCAAATACCGATTATACTGTGATCAAGGCAAATAAAGGTCATTTTATTAATAAATAAACTGTTATTTTTTTATTTTAGTATAGTCTGTGTAATGTCTTACTGCGTATGTTGATGTTGACATATTATGATAACTTACGTAGAATTTTAAATGGATTGATCGTTTGAGTAACGCATTAATTTAGATAATTTTAAAATCGTAATAGCTTTTTGAAAATATTAGTCGAATTGAAGTAATAAGTCGAAAATTATAAATCACAAATTCATTAAAAGGTATTAATTAAAATCTATTTTTTTATTCTGATTTATAAAGAAATAAGTATGATATATGTTAAATTAACAACGATACCGGTCTAAATAGAAAATTCAAGACGATAAACGATATGTGTATAAAAATTTTTTTCCTATAAAACGCCGTTAAAATTGCGTTATAAAAACCGGACTTGAAGATTTTTCAAAAATCAAAACTTTTATCTTAGCTCTCCAGCAACACATAACAACTAGGACCTTATTTTAAAAAATCCTGAAAAAAAACCACACAAAGCGGATATATAACGGGCGGAGGTAAACTTATCGCTAATAGTCACAGTCACCCTATCACCTCCTAACGGAATAAAGTCGCAATACCAAAAAAACTGTATATTATAATAGAATTAATACAAAGAGCAAATTCAATCAACTTTAATAGAAAACTGACCATTTCAAGATAAAACAGGTACAGCAATAAAATAAAAATTTGTAATAACTGTTATGGTCATTTAGCTAACTATTAACAAGTAGACAGCCGAAAAGTCCAACAAATATTTTATTAGGGGTGATAAATGAAAGCGTGGCTCTACAAAAACATTTTGTTGACATCGATTTTTCTAAAATGTAGACAATAACGATATAGCCAATAGACATTCCGAGGCTAATATTCAAATGAGACAATTTGGAGAATATCAACAGTTGGAATGGAAATATTACATAATTAAATTTTCACCAAATAAAGAAAACTACCAGTGAAAATCGCACCAAAATGACCATTTAGGTTATAGTTGAAAATCGCATGCCACTATGACTGACATTTCGGTATCATAATATTATACTATGAAGAAAAGTACTGGTTATACTTGGTGAATGAATTGTTCAATTACCGTTCGAAAATAGGTAACACAGATAACAAGGAGTGACAATACTGTTAGGCGCGCGTGATATTGCTTCTTATATATAAATACTTTTTCAGACTCTCCTGTGTATCGAATGGTCAATCTTCTCATATGGCGGAAAACTATGAATATTCAGGTCTAGACAGAACACTATTAGGTCAAAGGTAAATCAGAGACTAAAGAATAAATACACCCCGTAGAGGTCCTCGTATGGCGAAGGAGCATCATTAGAAGTTCAGAGAAACGTTGACGACGTGTGTCAGGCAAAGAAGGCAGATCGTTGTCTAAAACTAAAAAAAAATGCTAAGGAAACATGCAGCCTTTATATTTAACTGATACAACCTCTCTATCTCGACATCTGGCTTTCCGTATAACTGCGCTTTTTAAATCACTTTCTGTCGCCTCTTTAAGATACAACTTAAGGGTCTTCAATGAAAGTTCGGCAAGACACTCCCTAGCCCCCGTGTCTGTGGCCGCGGTTATCACTTAATTCAAAGTACAACGTATGCCTCCTGTCCCATAAAAAAATAATAAGTATTGCGGGCAAGTAGGTAATCAGCCTTCTGAGCTCACAAAGATAGAGTAATTTGTATTTTATCAGCTCTCAACAAAGGCTTGTTCGGAAAGTAGGTCGTAGCACAAGCAATCTTTACACACACTGAATATCTGAATAAATAAAATACTTGGATTCTCTTTATGCCACGTTTTAAACCACATGTACCCAATAAATCTTTAGCAAGATGCGAGATAAGCTTTAGGTATGACTTGTAAATATTCGAATAATTGTAATCTATTATTACCCGCCTAGTACGATTTTAAATACCATCTCAGTTACAGTAATGAAAAAAACACAGGGTTTTTCGTTTAAGACGACAGTTGGCTGATTCGTTTAATGCCGGCACCGAAGTGTCGCGAGGCGCCTCTTAAGGCTCTCGACACGAGCCAGCCACACTCTCGATTTATTTAGTTGCTCGCTACATCTACAAGATTACGTCATTGGACTGCATTAGCTACTTTATGTGCCTACTGCTATTATACTTGTGTTTAAAACACAAATGTAAATGATAAATACCATATCTTATAGTGCCATCTCTTGCGTTGGCGATCAGATGAGGTACTTTAATTTTGGATGCCGCGTTCTAAAGAATGACTTGATGCTTTGACCAAACCATTGTATAACATTTTTCAACCAAGACGTGCGACTGCTCTCACCTCTGCGGTCAGATCACCTTCTACCATCCACTTCGCCTTGTATGATCAGATGAAGGAGCTCGTATTTTTTGGTTTGGTGTTAAGTAACACGTAGCCGAATACTTAAATTTCTTTTTCTTAACCGTCATAAGCACTTTTTTGTTCTTCTATTCAGCACGGTCGAATTACACATCATACCGTTATAGATATAATTTAATTCACTTTAAACCTTTTGCTTTCTCAGGTGTCCTCTCAAAGTCGCAGAAAATATCATATTTTGTATAATATTTAACATAGACGTATATTTATTTCTTGTCATTTCTGATTCTTTCTCATTTTAATTCCAACTTATTGGTCCCATTTCATAAAAGGCGCGTTTGTGATCGCGTTACTTAAGCATGGCTGAATTAACGCCATCACAAAGCGTTACTCCAGCCATGATAAAAAAATACCCACGTTCATATTATTGACAAATTGAGCGAGCAGGAGTGTGGGTGATTCTCTCGCCTCGCGTCCTTTATCTCGCGCCCAACCGGCACAAAATAGAACGATAGCGAGGCGAGGTAAGACGAAGGGACACGAGCGCCCTGACCTCACGTTCGATCGTGTAGCCTCGTGGAGTATGTGTGGGTCTTAATCGGAATATAAAGTGATATATGTTAAAGGTAAAATCTTTTTGATATATCTCTTTTATTTGTTACAGATGGCTGAATCGCAATCGAATGCTGTAGGTTGGACAAAAGAGTTCAGTTTCTAAAACGAACTTATCTTTTGCGAGGCGAGGTTGCTCACTGAAATTAAATTGTAAATTGTATTTATATTTTATAAGTAACATTTATTCAGTTGAAAAGAGTTATCATTATGTAACAACTACATGTTCAAAAAATTCCAAAAATATGCCTTTCTCTTCCTTCTATGTTATGTATGACTCTCAGATTAAATTAATATAGTCTTTTAAATATATGCAATATAGACCTCTGCGGAAACCATGCGGAAATCATCTCACAATATAGGAGAAAAAGTAGACAAGAAAGAGCATAGAAGTAAATGATACTATGAATGTATTTTTTTTTGATGTCCACATTCAAATAAATTGAAAACTAGGACAAATTAAAAATAAACCTTTAAAGCTAACAGCATTACTTCGTTGCGCGAGGAAAACATGAGGACTGCGTTACTCTCTACCATGCATACTTCAATCTAAATCATAATAATGATGAAAAATTATTTAAAAAATTTCTCATGTCAGGTATTTAATATATATATAAAAAAAAACATACATTGGAATCAACAAATAGCATACGTCTACGACAAGCTCGGACAGCTTTTATCAAAATAAAAATATTCAAAAAGCGAATTCCATTTAAAAACAAACTTGTATTTTACGACGCACTTTGCGAGTCAATAATTAAACGCAGTCTAAGTAGCTTACAAGTAACCTCCAACTGCGAATCGTCAAAGATGTTGTCTCGAAATATATACTTACCTCATATAAAACGAAATGGAAAATTTTTAACACCGTAAATTACTGTTCATAATATTAAAGGTGAAAAAGTGGTTTTCAAATGTAATGAATTAATTATGATTATATTTTTCTGTAAAATAAATGATATCGGCTCCCTTTGTAAATAATCACTTACACAAACACTAGTACAGAATTCAACTAAACATGAATTCATTAATTTTAAACATATTTTTCGAGACAAAACCAAATTTTATTTTTAATTCAACACCTTAATTTGTAATGGAATAACAATCCTTAAGGGTTAATCTATTTATTAAGTTAAAGAAATATGTAGGAAATATTTTTGTCCATAATATATATTTCTGACGTTTTAAATTTCTGTATTCCTAATATCAATATATTCATGAAAAAATTATTCATACAATACTCCAGTTTTGTAACCCTATTTGCTTTTATAACAAAGAGAATTTACAATATTTTTAACATATAACATAGTTCAACAATATATTACTGAGAATTATTCGGGTTCAGAAAAAAAAAATGTAACAAATATTTTCTAGTATATATGTTTTAATAAATGTTCAAACATATTTTATTTTTGGTATATTTCTGTCGAAATTTTCCACTCGCGGAAAAATCCCTGAAAATAGGCAACCTTACAAATGCTTTAAAATGTTTCAAAGTAAAATATGGAAACAAATGAAAAAGTTTTCTTGTTTCTTTTCTTTTGACATTTAATTATGGTTTGGCCCTTGTTATTTTATTGTACCTTCACAATAAAAATTCTTATGTACTTAACTATATGAAATACAGGCAAAAGCTATCATCGTATTAAAATCCATCTACGGCGAAATCACATTTGCATTTAAAAGTCACATCTGAATTACATCAACATTATCAAATTTAATTGAGACTAAATATATATATGTATACAATGTATCGATCGCTAAGCGATTTAAATTCCCTGAAACGAATAAAATTTTCGACTTTTATTAACCACATTGTAACAGGTAAGAAAATGCAAAGCCTTTTTCTAGTTTGCACTGTATTTTATTTAGAAACTATATAAAACATACATATTCTACGATTGAGATCCAACATAATATTGGCATTAATAGTTCAACCACTTTGCAGAGCGACGTTTTTCGTCATGAGTGTACATTCTGGAAGGCCCCAAGGTCAACAAGTGGTTTACGGAACAAGTAACTACTGTCTCCGCGGACACTTTTCTCGTTTTACTTTTATTTGTCCTCGTTCAATGGCTCGTAAACTAGCCCTACCTATAAGTCGATCAAGGAAATCCTAAAAGGCTAGAAGTATACTTTGTTAAGCTTATTATTTGGAGAACTATAAAGATACCATCCATTTCAGGCTTTATCTAAAATACAAGATTGCTAAATAGATAAAATTTCTAGTACTTACAAACTGAAACTGTAGAAAACGTATATCTTTAAATTATTTTTGTTCAGTTATTTTTGACAGATTTATGTAACACCGGCCCAAACCAGAGATTAAGTGCATTTGCATTGGTTTCAGGAGTATAATCATTTCATTTATTATATTATATATATAAATAATTTATTATATTTCATAAGACGTGAGAAACGTGCTGGCCTAACGGCTTTAGAGTGCGATTCTCATTCTTCAGATCGTGGTGGTTTTGATCCCCGGCTTTGTATTAATTGACTTTCCATGAGTGCATTTAACACTTGCTCGCCCAGAAGGCTGATATACTATTAGCCATCTGTCATTCTTTAATAAACAAATCCAAAAATTTTTTCTAACACCCATACCTAGTACCCAACAAATGTAATAAGAGTCAAATAAGCTTACGGGGAATAATAGCAATGCAACAAATTATGTTTATTTCTTTGAATCCGAGCTTTTGTAATAAAAACCGCTTTACAACGCATTTTATAAACAAGTGAGAGGTGTTATATTAAGGGGGAAGAACGGTTCAAATTGCCAAGTAAATTCGTAAAGAACAACGTGACTAATGAATGTCCGCGTAATTCTATTCATTGTTCTGAATTTGTTGGAAATGCAAGTGTCAATTTTGAAAGAAACTCTTTCTATATAATGTAATTCGATGCATAACTAAGATTTTTAATATCTGAAAATATTTTAACTTTAAACCAGCTTAAATAATACTATTTTATATTTAGTTTAAAAAGTTTTTTTTTTATTAACGCCGAATATTTTCCAGTCATTCACAATACATAGAAACAAACCTAAAAGAGCCTTCAAGTATGCCCAATGGAAGGAGAAGTGAAAAATCAAAAAGGCTGTTGCAACAAACGAATTGAGACGCATATCACGAAAATCATCGAACGCATGCATTTACATAAATCCATCAGAAACGATACACAACTTTGTACTGGTACATTAAACATAATTAGGCGTCGACCCACTTTTTTATCAAACTCGAGGTGAGCTGCGAACGACGCGGGCGCACAGAGAATAACATCGACGGTTTTGGTAACAACTAACAATACATTCGATGTTTATCTTATACAACACGAATCTATCTTTTACGGTAACATCGGATTTAGCTTAGTCATTCTTATATGTCTTAAGTATATAGATTACGAAAGGTATAAGGTATAAAATATCGTTTAAATAATTTTCACCGAAGAGGTTCTGCCAACTGGTCAGCGAATGTTAAAGATAACATTCTAAGCGTAAAGTTTCTGATTATTTCTGAAATTCAAACAGTTTTTGATTTGGAGCAGTTTAAGAAACGTGTTGAAATTTTTACAGTTAAATAAATTCAACGAAAACGTATGAATAAAAACCGAGGATACGTTTATTGATTCCGAGGACCCCACTGATATTCTAAGTGAAAATGCATTACGAAATATGAAAAAAAGTGTTTCATATAGCACTTACAGTCGTATTACACTTTATAAAGATTGTTACTCAAGTCATTCGGTTAATATGTGCCTACTGTTTACTATCCAAACAGAAACTAGAAAAGCTTTTTACTATTTGCTTTGTTAAATATATAGTTAACTTAACAGGCATTAAACTTCAGAGGTGATTTTGTTCTTTACAATCATCAATTGAACTTGAGATATTTTTGGTAAGGCTCGTTTTATATGAATCAGTAAAGTGTTACATTGTAAGCGAAATAACATTTAAGATCAGTTGTAAGTAGTGATTGTGAAACAAACAAATCAATTTTTTTTAATTATTTATCTACCTATAAAAATAATAAACAAGTGGCTCTTCTACCATATTTGGGCCTTGGCTGCTGATTGCATTACCTTTGATAATATCTATTTTTATAGACAAGGACAGCCTGTTGTGCCTGACACATGTCGTAGACTTGGACTATAAGACATGCTGGTTTTTCACGATGTTTGCCTTCATGGCATATATACGTACATAGCATATGTAAGAAAAATCAGCCGCGATTCGAACGATTGTACCTCAAACAGTTCAATATCAAAAATTAAAACTATTCTGTATTGTTTAAGATTAGTGCATACATAAACGGTATTTCTCACATACGTGTAAATAAGTGGAGCCTTGGCCCACTTACCACGATTTTAGCATCGTTACAAAATTATGTGGCACCCGCGTTATGTGCAACAATTTGTTCATCGTACATTTTAAATAGCCGAAAACGTAAATATGTATGTATATAAAAAGTAAATGAAATTTATAATTGATATTTAAATTTTTTCTATGATAAAATTCTGTTTTGGTGACGCATCAAATTAGTAGGTACTTATATCAATCCCATTACAATAACATTTCACTTTTGCTTAGATTGTATTTAATATAAAAACAGAAAGTGTGAAACAGACCAATATGATAATATCGAAATAAAAATAAATTTATAATATCTAATACATTTAATATACTACGGATTAATATAGTAATTGCGTGTGGTGCGTATATGAAGTGTCAAAATAATCATACTACATATATCCAAATGTGAGCCAAAGCATCATTTGGTAACTTTGTTAACATGAATTTAAAAAATCGCAAAATATGTTAAGCTCAAAACTCGAGGATAGTTGGACCAATACGAGTATTTATTGGAGGAAGAATATGAAATATGATTTTTATGAAATATAAAAAAAAGTTTTATTCATTATTTAGGCTTTTATTCCGAGCAGAACTGACGCTTTCTGGTAGCAAAGCAAAATTTACCGTCAAAATAATATTAAGGCGAAATTCGCCGTGCAGCTAGTTTCTAATAAATACATAATATAAAGTAGATTTAATTGAACAACTACATAGTACCTCAATTGTCTTAATTTTACCGTACCTTAATCATATCGTGTTTTCCGAGCTCCAGTTTCAGTGAATTTACATTTTAATCAAATTTAATTTAAACTGGGTTAAATAATTGAATAAAGTATCGATCTAATCATAAATACTTAAACCAATCGCTTTTATTTGAAATAACGTTGCGACCTCTTTAAAAATTTATTTCGGTAGGTATTCAGACGTAGACTATGCTTGGCTATTAAATGGCATCGCAATTCATGAAAACGTGAGATTAGCTATATAGTTTAATTTATTTTTTAGGTTTATTTTAGATTAAAGTTGGTGATTCTATTTTTTTTTATAAGGTTTGGTTATGTAATTCTAGTACTTTACCCATCAAATTATTTTTTTTAGCTTTTTCCCTAACTAGGGTTGCCTGAAAGAGATCGCCTGTTAAGCGGTAAGGCCGCATCGCTTTGTTTTGATATATTATCTTATTTGTTTGTGTATCAATATAACGAATTATGAATGAATAAATTCACTATCAAATACTATTAAGTATTAAGGGATAATGAGAAGCGGTTATACACGGCAACCGTAAATGGTAAAATCTGATTGGAAGGCTTTGTCCTACATACCTGGACCAAATCCAGGAGGACGATTATAACCGTTAAAATACTCATAACTGACGATACGCATGGTGAATATCGTTATTATTTTTATATGTATGAAAACGTCATTATACAAAGAACCGCCACCTTAAAGGAGGTTTATGATCTATCGGAAAGCTGAAAATAAGAAAGGTAGAGAAGCCAGCTCCACAGCTCGTAGGTACTCTCCTGACTCACACCAAACGTTGAGTGACGCAGTAATCAGTTTTATTGTTTAAATTTATACGACCTACATAGAGAATGCAAAAAGTACGTAATTACATACTTACAATCAGTGTTTTTACGATGGAACATATAATTTTAATATTGAATTTAATTAGCTCGGAATATATCAACACAAATATTATAACAACGAAAAAAGGTTTTGAATGAAGTGCTTAATTTAATTTTTTAGCATTGTGTTACAATTAACGACGAAATTATTTTCGTTTAAGGAGAGTGGCGAAGAGTGTGAAATAAAGACGAAACTGATCCTAAGACAAAGTTCGGCCAAAAGCCATTATGTTTTATTCTCATTTCTAAATAAGCAAATAATAATGATAAACTAAAGAAACGGCACGTGTAATCCACATTTTAGCATTTGAAACATAATAATCAAATACGAGGAGAACTATTAATTATTGTCAGTTGCCATGACAACAAAGTAAACAAGGTACATGATAGATGTAATCTTAATGTACAGGGCAAGAGAAATGTCTTCATTGTTGAATATTGTGTCTGTAGAAAATAATTTTTAATAGAATACTTTCTAACCAAATTATTTGGTGATACTTGAATCAAATAAAAAAATATTTACTTGCTATATATTTATGGACGTCAATAAAACAATGTTCCTTTTCTTCAAAATAATTTTAAATTTCTTTGAAACATTTCTATGAAGCCTAGAACGAACACAAAAACAAAACTGATCAGATTCTTCCCGCCATTTTTTATAATCGTAACAAAAATCCCTTTAATTAAACAATTATGTTTATCGTTACTAATATAGCATTGTTAAGATGTAAAACGAACCGAATTTTCAGATAAAGACTTTGTTTTACAATTAGAAGTTTATTTCTATAAGTTCATAATTTATTATTTGTAGTAAAATACTTTTGAAATAAGCGTCATATTTTCGGGCCTGCCGCGCAAGAGTTGTGTAAGATTGCAAGGTTAAACGATTAAGAAACGCGCTAACCTCAGAATAAAGTAGATAATCTAACGTGTACATTTAATTAACAAATATTCTTAAACTTCTTTAAAATTCGTTTATTATCATCGACAGAACTTTACTTTCGGGTCACTTGCAATAATTTTTGTCACCGCAAAGCTTTTCCCTTCTGTCTCTTTTTAACAGCAGCATCATCATGTATGGTAATGGCTGTACAGCCTTGAAGGCCTTCGCCATCGCAATCTATTTCGTTTTTCTTGCTTCCAGCTTTGAACATCTATGTTTCGAGGTCCTTGCCAACGACAGCTCCAATGATGATTTTGATGTATTCGGGCATTGGTGGTAGGTGTTTTTAAGAGTATCATACCTTAGGTCCTTAGTTAATCCACCTCTACCGTTGGTGCATGGGCGTCGATGATGCTATAGTTTAAGTTTTTAATTTACACACTTAAGCGATATCTCACAGCTTTTATTTTACTTTGGACAGAACAGAGAGAATACGGACCAGAGGAGCACCAGAATAATAAGGCCTATGGACCGTCAAACATCCAGAAAGCTCGCAAGTACAATTGGTTCCGAATAAGTTCAACGACAGCTGGTTCCGCATAATAGTGCGAGGCAAAATGTAAAAAAACCGCTCCGTTGTGAAACGACGGACGACGAGATAAAATATCTTAAACCCAATGAAAATAATGATTGTAAAGCAAGTGTTGAAACCAAATAAAACTGTTTTTATCTGCATACTATTGTGATTCTCGTATCACGAGATACTGTTGCAAAATAAGAGCAGTGATAATGTTTTATCATTGTAAGGCATTTTCATGAAATAGCTCCAGCCATCGAAATAACAGGTTAATCGCTAGGGAAACCAAACACATTATAGAGACATATTCATAAAAAATACATCTGTCTTACTTAGTTTTAGCATGTCTCTTTTCATTATAGCGTAAACACAATTTGGCAGGATGAGACGAAAGTATTTAAGACATTATATCTTTAACTTGTTAGAATAGATTGTCACGTTTATTAACTTTTTAAGTACCAATGAATTGAATGGGATAAATCATTAGTGATCATACCTCCAGACGTAATTTTACCTAAGCAAAACCCCTTTACTAACTCTTAAAATATTTTAATTAAGAACTTGAGTAGGGTTTTTTATTATTTATTATTTACGTATATCATTTTATTTTATCTTTTCTAAATATGAATATTTTCTGTCGCTGTTTTAAAACATTTCATTGCTTGACAGTGCTCGATTACCGGTGTAGTAATCATTGTTTCAGGGTAAAACAGGCTGTATAAAGACTGAATGAAATGCTATGTGTCCCACTTTGCTATGAGTATGTATATATACATAGTATTTCACTAGTGTCGCGAACACAGATTTGATCAGCGGAAGACTATGAATATTCAATGTTAATCCCATTTGGCCCTTCAAACCAGATTTCGGAGTTGAAGCCTCAAATTCGGTTCAATTCCATAGTAAAATTCCATTATTTATACTTTACTTCAATCCTTTTGAATTTATGTACTGTTTAAAAAAATAGTCAACTAATGTATATACTAAATATTTAAATGTACAACAGATCAAACCACACCCTTACACTTCTAAAATGTTCTGACAATACCGTGCTATGATGACGTTATTATTTTTTCGTCGTACAAATTTAGAGTTGGATATAATATTTAGATGGAATCTCATTTTTTGCCGCACACTATGTGGAACAAGCTACGCATTGAATTATTCTAAGCAAAGAAAGGCCGGCAACACACTCGCGAGGTCTCTAGAACTGTCCATTAGATGTGCCTCCTGCCTGTTTGCCATCGTTCTATGAAAAAATTAATAAAAAAAAACTAAAACAAATTACTTAGGGGGTGAGCGGTAGTCAGAATTTTCAAAAAATCAATTATTATTTTTTTGCATGTGTAATTGTATTTTAAAAATATTCTCTGAAAATTTCAAGTCGATCCGATAATTAGTTTTTGAGTTATTCGACAAATAACGGAGAGCTCGGGTACTTCAAGCGCTCGGGAGCAGGTAGCTAGCGGCAGCTTCAAGAAACCCCCTTTTAGGGTTCTATTGTCATCCATGAACTAAGACTTTGGTGTATGTAGTAGTACCTAAATGTACTAGAGTAAATTTAAGATCTGGGAATTATATGGCCCAGGAATAGATGACTCGATGTAAGTAATTTAATAATTCGTATTCTGTAGGTAAATCTAGTGTGAAACTTTATACGCGTTTTCCCCAAAACTATGTTTTTTGAACTGGTGACAAATGTAACTTGAAAACCGCTCAGTAGATTTTAATAAAATTTATACAGCTTTTAGATACATAATAAACTCTGGCCTGATCGATGGATTATTTTTTCAAAAATTTAGATTTTTTAAAACCAACTAACTGTTGATTTTTTCCCAAAAATCTCGACAAAAATTTCATGAGGCCGCAATTTTGTTAATTTTTGAAGAAAAAAAACCTTCGATCAGGCCCAGGATTATCTATTTATAAAACTATTTTTTTTATCCGATTGATTAGATGAATCCCCAAGGAGTAATGATTGTCACCGCAAGGACCTTTTTTGGAACTGGGTCAACACAGACAGCTATAACATTTTACAACACATATAAAAAAAATTTAAATTTTCGTGACTTCAAGTCAAAACATTGTAGAATAATGCCATATTACTACTTTTGTAAAATAACATAATTTAATAGCAAAAAAAAATACTGAAAATTCTCCTTTTTTCGTGCCTACCCCTAAGTTAACCCTTTAAGGCGTAACGCAAACTTCAATACGAACAATTCAAACGTATAATTCAAAGTACCCGTTAATAAACATTTTGTTAGAAAGTGCGAATACGACAGCAATCTTGATCCCCATTGTCGTGCACAGGCACAAAAATTTTTCACGTTTCTCGCGATGTCGCGAACAGCAAAACAAGTCCATTGGTACGCATATTGCAAAACACTCACTGTCCCACTTACCAAGATAAATTGAAATTCAATTTCGCCAAAGGGCAACACACGTATAAACAGGCTGAATGCTAAATAACGGCACAGTATATGTTACTGTGAAGACTTCAAGGCTTGAATATTTTTTATCAACCGTGGTTAAGTAAAACCACGTTATTTAAATATATTACTGTATTTATGAATTATGAACATGTAATATTATATATTGTGTAACAATATCAAGCCACATTTTTACTAGCAAAATGTATATGGGCCATTCTCTACTAACTGGAAACTTGTCTATTGACAGTTGTCCTAACCTTATTTTTCTAAAAAATAAAAATATAATATGTTAAGTCGATAGATAGTTATAATGTAAATACATTCAAACAAGAAACCATTGTAATTTTCCCTTATTTGTCGAATTATAGGCAATTTAGTAAAAACACGCGGCAGAGGACTGTTTTGCCACCCAGAGGACTGTTTTTTCTACCCAGATAACAGTTTAAGTCAATGTTTATATATGAATAAAAACACAATATTAGTTATTAAATGTAATCAAATAAATTATCTTTATTAAATACTGTATCACATACAGAAATACTTATATATATATATATATATATAGAAATATATAGAAATTGCGAGTTTAGCTCTCTGAGTAACAAATTAAAATAATTATAATCAAAATTAAGCTTAGGTACTAAGAATCAGCCTTGTTTACTTATCAATGCAGACTTATTTCTCAAAAACAGGCACAGGTATTAAAATAATAAAATATTCGTTTCCCTTTTAGGGCAATATCTAGGTTTGGCAACTTCTTTAATACTTGGTCAAAGGACACATCAGAAACAACATTTTCATCGACTCTGAACGTGTGTCCTTTGTCATCACAAATTTTTAAGAAGGTTACTGTTAGTTCGCCTTCTTCCATATCTATCTTATTAATTACTGCATCATAGCAATTCAGTGTTTCTAGTTTTTTACTAGAAATTTAACCAAGACGTAATCACCGATGGTGTAATTCTGTTGGTTAATTGAACTAGGTCCAGCTAGTGCAGCGTCGTCGTCGGTCTTCATTGTGGGATCCTGTGAGTTGTCCATGTTTTAATTTTCAGAGTCTGTGTAAATATCATCTACGTTAAGTTTTGTCTTGTTTTTGTACTATAACGCTCCTAAATTAAAATGCTGGCACTCGTCTTCACAATTGTAACTTAAACTTTTCATTATGAGTTTAGCGCAACTTGGAGCTGATTCCAGAGGACTTCTTAATATTTCAGCCTTTATTTGATGAATTTTTAGAGTGCCATTAAAGCTTTTTAAATTAACTGTTTCATTTTGAAGGTCGTCTGTCAATCCTTGGATGGCTTTATGGTCGATTGTGAGCAAGGTAATTGCGGAAAATCTTTGTTGAATGGCCTCTACAAATGATTCCAAGCTATCAATATCACCTCCTGTAGCGACGACGGCATCAGCGGTTCTTTTGCAGGTCGCTCCAATGCCATCAGGGCACCTTTGCCATGGCCACTCTGAATAGTTCACTGGACTCATAGGTAGTATTGATGGAGAGACAGAACATTGAGGAGGAGAAGAACCCTCGGATTCGGGCGTATTTTGTCGTACAAAATTGTTTGTAATTTCTTTCAAAGCTTTTTTTTTGCGCGATAGGTAGCACAGTGCTTTCTCCACTCTTTAGTCACAGCTTTGTGTTCACGTCGACTCATATCTTTAACTAGCTTTCTTGTGCCTTTTTCCTTCTTCCTTTGGTAGTTTCGTCGTTCTTTTTCCTTCAATTGCTCTCTTTTTACAGGGTCATTTTTAGCCGTTGATATCTTAACCTTTCAGCAATTCTTTTCTGCTCTTTTATTTTAGGTTTCTTTGGTGGCATTGCGTCAATACTAAAACAATAAAGTATACTTTCAAAATTAAATTTAAAACGGTAGGGTTTAAAAACAGGTAGTTATTAGGTACGTATTATTGTATATTTCAAAATCCATAATAATAGAAAACAAGACCTGAATGAGCGTGGCATGCCTTTGTTAAGAAATAAAGAGGCTATCGACAAGCAGTAGGTTAGTGCAGACTATAAGGAATATTAATAAAATACACGGACGTCAAATAAAACAGTCCTCTGCCACATTGAACAGGCCTCTGTGTTATAAATTTCCAGAGGACTGTTGCACAGAGGACTGTTATTTTTACGTAAAAATGTCATACCACGTATCAGTTTAAATATTACTTCATAACACTGAAACAGCTTTAAATTATCACACTAAGCAATGTTTTTGTTAAATAAATATAATTATAACACATAAAACACCGTTAAATAGACTTACCAGAGGAATGTTCACTCAACACTACAGAGACGTGGCTACCATACTGACGCGGAGTTGTCACTGCGCAAAATGGCGGCGATTTGTTTAGCATGGCGACCGAGCAAACTTCACACTGTTAACGTTCGGTTTCAAGGGCAATGTAACCAGAATTGTCTTTAATATTTTTGTGGCGCGACATTCAAATTATGACACAGGACTGTTCAAAAAATGTCTGGACAAAATTCGAACACTAGTTTTTAGTACTAAAAAATTATCTAAAATAATAATTGTTTTTTGTTCACATGCATTAAATATTCTTTATGTTTTTATAGTGTTCAAAGATTTACTTTTTTAAATAGAACTTAGAAAAACCGAACCGACTCATACTCGATCCGGAATTAGGACATAACAGAGGACTGTTTTTAGTGGCCTTTAGACCGAATTTATGAAATGATTATGATTCTAAATATTGATTAAGCTTGACTCCTTAAATAACAGGTTTTATATTATGTGTTTTAATAAATATAGCTATGCATTAATATAGCCAAAGTAAAAAAAAAATGCTTGGACCATGATTTTCCTGTTAGTAGAGAAAGGCCCATATGTATATTTATTAGAATTATGATATAAAAGTAAAACATCTTAAAATACTGAACTACTAAATGTTTGTAGACTATTGTTAAACTCAAATGATATACATATTAAGGCAAAATAGAAACACATTTAATAAAAATCTAAAATTCAATAGATTTACTATAACAGATTTTGTATTTTATGTTAAGGTACAAAGGATGTTTTTTAATGGTATATTTTTGTGTTTTGTAGTTTATCCATTCCCTCAAGAAGCCAGCTACAGCACGTCCTTGCTGTGTTGAAATACTCTGTTCGACGTATAAATTTTTAACTTAACTAAACAACTAAGTGCTATCAAAAATGACTTTCCCAATACGCGAACAACCCACAGCCAAACTGATGTAGGCGAAAATAAATTAATCGACACGGCTCAAAGCAAATTCCTGATGCGTCATATAACAAAGATATACACACTTATATGAATACTGCAAAACTAATGTTAACCTAACCGCACCTAAAATGCACGGGGTCCAGGCCAGATGAAAGCTCGTGAATTACAAAAGCATCTTTTATACTTGGTGTTAAAGTCTATTTTAAAATGGACAAAATTTTAAAATAGATAAAACAAAATTTTAAATTAATCTTTAACTGTAGAACCCGTGAACGCTAACTAAAAGCCCAAGGTATTGCATTTTAATAAAACCGTCTATAGTTCTGAAATTAATTTTCTAAATGAAACAGACTGTGTGCCATTTACGAAATTAATTACATAATGACGATTTCTGTCTACATCAGCAAAACACCCCCAACTTAGGTTATGTGTACCAATAACCTATACAAGTATTATGCTCCTAATACCTATTTCAATAAATTTTCTAGGGCAGCCTTTATTAGAGCAGATAGTGGTATTATAATTGAATTATTAAAGCCCCAATAACAAATGTTCGCTGGAAACTAGGTAAAATCAATACATGTGCGCTGGTTACGAAGCCTATTAAACTCTTCTCATTTGACATCCACTTACACTCAATCAAATGCGACACTATGAATAAATGATAATAATAATAATTAATTCACATCTTATTGACATTTAACAAAATTAGATATTAAAGTAAGTTTTACTACTGTAAGATTGTGGCCCTTGTCCGGAAGAATCCTTCTAACTTTTTCTACCCTATTTTATTTTGTCGTCCAATTTTTCCAGCTATTTCGATCCCGTCGGCCTATCGCTCTATTGATCTGCCCTTGTTTCTTTGCTTTTTTGACCAATCGTAATTTATCTGTACGGGCTTAGTCTACGTGCCCCGATAATATGATAGCTATGGAATAATAATTTATTTCGTATCAATGTTCTTCAATTAATATCTATATAATGCAGTTGCACTTTACCCTTTGTATTTCTTATTCCTTACTGAGGTTGCTAGTAAGCAATAAGGCCGCACGTTGTTATAACAGATTATGAGCTATATCTAATTCTTAATACTTTGCCTAAGGTACACTCGCGTATAAAAGTTGTTCCTAAATCTTATTCCGGTTACTGTTAAACATGAACCGAGAAATAGGTCAGATTTGTTACAGTGCTTGCGCCGTACAAATCCCCATATAATTGACAACAATGTTTTCCCTTAGCATTATTGAGTAAATTGCAATCTCTCGGGACCTTGGGGCAGAGTGAGGGAAGAGGGAACGGGGGGTGACACGGCCACGGATGACGCGCGACCTACTGACACACTGACACACTTACCTACTGACAGTGGTACTCCTTTTGGTGCGACGAGGCCGCTTACGTATGATATTATGTATTGATTAGCACTAACATGAGATGAAACATAGAACATATGGTTAAGATTTTATAAGTGACTCACTAAATATGGAATATTTTATACACGATATGTACTACCAATTAATAATAAATATTCAATTATATTAGAAAAACTGTATAAATTAAATGGAAATGAATATATGGGAATTTAACAGCTGTCTCTAAGTACAATTAATATGTGACACAACGCAGTGATATACATAATATGAAGTACGCACTCCAAAGGCAATGATGTACAAGTTGTCCTCATTTATAAAATATATATTGTAAATATTTTCTAACTTTATTTTGTAACTAGCTGACCCGACACTGTTCGCAATAAGATTATTGCAGATTATGTCACTAGTCAAAATGCGTGAAAATTTGGGGTAAATATGCAATGAAAAAAAAATGGATCCGAAAAAACTAAAAAGAATAGTTTAGGCAACCCTTAAGTTTTAAATACTTTGCGATTCTCAGATCCATACACAATTTATGGATTTTATAAGAGTCAGTGACACAATAGATTTTATACAGGTATGATATATAAATAATTATACTAAAATAATAAATCAAAATCTAGATTTGATTTTAAATAAGTATGTGATATATCTTTTGATTAATTTCATTACTTGACTCGTTTAGGTCCCTAGTCCGACGCCCACGCTTCCGACGCTTCCAGAGCCGACATAATATTGTAATTACCACCAATAAAAGAAAAAAACTATTAAAAAAAATAAACTTTCGTTTTTATCATTAGATAATTATATTAGATATTATATTAGTTTAGAATATCGCATTATACCCATATAAATTTATTTGCCACTGTTACTTAATAAATAGATAAAATAAATCAACTAATACTAACAATGGTTAAAAATAAAGGAAAAGACTCGTTCTCATAAATTTTGCTTGCATAGATACACACAGACAGTGTATCATTATTCAAATAATGTTTTAATCAGTGTAGTATACGATCAAATTATAGAGATTCCACTGTATATACATATACAGTGGAATCTCTATAATTTGATCCTCGAGACACGACGCGGTATCTCCAATTATTTAGACTTTGTAACTCGAACAAAATTTTATTTTCCTACGAAGTATTGATAAGTTAAGTTAAAGTAATATTATTTAAATTTGACTCCACAAATCGAAAAAAACAATTAAAAATCGCGTTACTGGAAGTCGAATGAAGTTCAAAGTAGTTCTCGAAGTTCTTGTTAACTCGTTGACTCGATTTTGTTTAGCATTTCCCTTGAAATTCGAGTTATACAGATTTCACGTAGTGGAGGGAGACGAGAGAGATAGAGATAAATTGCTAGCTTAAGGCGCGCTCTTTAACAGAACACGAATCATTCTCAAGTGTTTTCAAGTAATTGCCGAAATATTTTGATGTCAAGGCTTATCGTGTTGCGCATAGAGGAAAGGAAAAATATACGTTGCCATTTCAACCTTGCTGAATATTAAATTAGTAATTATAACTCACGATAGTATTTTTTTCATTAATTCTATAAATATCTGAAGTATAATGGATATGGTATATACGAGACCCTTTCTCTAAAAATCATGTTGAGGGCTAATACATTTGACCTTTTATCAAGTGGTTTATCATCTATTCGTAAAGCGTATCCTACAAGCTGCCAAATGAAAATTTTAAAATTCCTTTTATCGGGTACTTGAACGTATGTTGGTTTTTGATACCAATTTACTCTGAAATATTTAAAATTTCTAAGACTTAAATAAATTATGATTCGATAATAGATTCGTAGCAAGGAAGATATTTCTTTGTGATTGAGTTAAGTCTAATAAATTATATTTATTATCATGTCTTTAGGGAATGTGAAGAAATGATGAGACAATGGCCGAGAAAATACAATTTATTTATTGCCCTTGACTGTAATGTTATTAGGAAATAGAAAAACATATACATAAACAAATATTTTATATCATATAAAAACTAGTTTAACAAAATATCTACTGCACGGAATTTATTACAGTTGTCACCAATATCCTAGAATTAATTTAAGTTCCTTAACTTTTATGTGGTGTACGTTTGCGGGCTCAGCCGGGGCGGGTCGGTAGTATAATAATCAGTAGCTGAGTTTTTTGCAGGTAATAAAGGAAGCCACGAACGTCGTAATAAGATGCGGATGCGAAAGTTAAAAAACCCAGATGATTCAATATGCGTAAAGTGTCGTTGCGACAGCTTGCAAAACATGGGAAAATAAAGCAGGATTTTGAGAAAGCTACTGTCATCTCAGATATCGCCTGTATAACATGTTTTACTAACGAAACAAACTTTGGTAGCTTTACGCTTCAAACGACTTAAATATGCCTACAAATGGATTAAGAACTTCGACTAGATGTATTTAAAAGGCAACAATATAAGGAAACGCCCATCGACTATGTTAGTTGCCACCTTAAGCGTATGGACCACGATCTGGCAGTGTATGAAGTACGGGACAGTAGACAAGTAGGCCGGCGCAGGTACCGCCGCGCTGGGTCGTTAAAGCCAGCGATAAGCAGAACGAAGCAGTGGACAGGGAGCGCTGGAAGTTTCTCATTTCGTAGGCCAAGAAACATTCTATGTCACAGTTTGCCAGTAAGCGTATTTGGAAGCCAACTTAATCCGAGAACAGGCCGAATGCTCAATACATAACAAACAGATCAATCTAATTGGACTGTTTTAAATAAGTCCCTTTTGATTACCTCTTTTAATCACATCGTGACAGAAAGAGACGAACTTTCCCGAATCAAGGATATAATCTATCAAAGTAACTAAGTTGCGGCATTAAAGTTACAGTTAAAAGAACTGCTTTAAGAACTACAAGAAATATCTGTAAAAGTGGAAAACAAAAGTATTAAAAGTGATGTTTAATGTTGATAAAAATACGAACGTGGGCATGGCCCACAAAGTTTTTAACAAATAACTTATTTCGATTTAGCCGCTGCTGATTCAATCATCGATCCATTTTCAAGAATCAAGCGACCTCGATACAATTGTATTTCTGCAGAATAGTGTCTGCATTTTCCTGATTTCCTCCCAAAGGTTTTACAGTTACAACAATTAGCGCTAAGTATGTCGGAATGACATATACTGGAGTTTCGACAGGAGTCGCTATTCGGTGTAGGTCTCTCCTCTGAATTAACTTAAGTTACTTGTACAAGTATTTACCGTCTCAAGACAATAGTCGCCATTTCGCAGTTGAGCCATATTGCCATGGGTTTTGCAATCTGCCGTTCGGTGATTCTTGGCTCTGACTTCTAACCAATATATATATATATAATTCTCATGCCCTTATAAAAATATTTAAAAAAGTTGTTCCAAGTTTAGTCTAAATAACTAAATACATTACTCTTATGTATTATTGGACTTCTTGCGCTAAGCTTATCTATTTTTTTTTTTCCCACAGTGGTTGCCTGGAAGATATCGCTCGAAAGATCCGCGAGGTACCCTCATTTTTATTAAATTAGGTATGTCAACTAGGTATGGTATGTGTGTGTGGAAAAGGCAGATTTACTCGCCAGTCAATTAAAAGCTGTGCTTCTTACAATGGCGAGAGTTAGTAGGCCAGAAAAAATGGTGTCTCAGGGTTAAAGGCCTTGACGATGCAGTTACTGCCGAGGACGTAATTGCTGCCCTGTCGAAAAAGGCAAACTGCGCAGCAGATTTAATTAGGTGTAAAGACATTGAAAGGCGATACAGATTAAGAAGTGTGCTTGTTCATTGCCCAGTTGCAATAGGAAAAATAATTCTGGAAGGAGGAGTTTGGTGGAGGTAGTTCTTATAAAAGTACCCCCATTGCGCTGTGGTATGATGATAAATGTTTGGAATTAGGACACACACGGGCGTGATGCACATCCACGGAGGACCGTTGCAATGTGTGCTATAGGTGCGGAAAAGCGGGACTCAAATCTGTCAGATGTGAAGTAGCACCACATTGTGTTATATGTGCAAGCGAGAATATAGCGGCGAATCACGTGTTAGGTGCAAGAAATTGCAACCCTACTGTAAAGACTTCTCAGGCGATGTCAAAGTAATGGAAGATGGTTGCTGCAGCAGCCAGTCACGGGGTCTCTTGGGAGAATGCTTACGCGACCCCAAGTTACCCCAACAGTGACGTGATTGGTGGGAGGGGTTTAGTGGGTAGGGCTTTAGGAGCGAGTCCCACACTCTGTGTGGAAATGCATTCCCCTCAATAGAATAAAAAAAAGGTGTGGTATGTGTTTAATTTTCTATATGTGCAACAAAGTTTTAATAAATGTATATAAGGATTTATATACCAATTCAAAGTTAGTAACATTATTATTTACTTTGTAGTTGAGTGTTTTTAAAAAGAATCTATGGAAAAATCCTACCTACCGACTACCCACTGATATGGGTTTTATTAGTTTATTGAAAAGTTAATTCAACCGGAGTTAATATTCCTGACGCTGTACAATTGTACAATTGTGAATCGAACTGTAAATAAATTACTTTACAGTTTGATTATCAGTGACAGAATTTTAATAGATATGAATTTGCAAATATTATATATATATCTATAACAAGCGGACCAGACAGATGTCTTGTATACAGATATTAAAAAACCTTATTGTAAATCTAAACGATTTTAGACCCCAAACAAAATACTCGACCAGTCCGCTTTAAAAGTTTACAAATTAAAGATACTCATACAGTATAATACTCATAAAATCCTCATCGACATTTACAAATCACTGTTTTATCTACAATATATTTTGTATTCGACAGCAAAATATTTTTTTATCATACATGTTTCTTAAATCCTGTCACAAATATTTTAGATGACAAATCACTCCAGCCATTCTCCAGAGACACAAACAGCTATTCAATTATAGATATATGTATATTAAATATTTTGTTTCCATAAAATATTTTAGTTCACGTTCAATTTCCAAAACGTGATGTTTACGTCAAGAAGGGCACACAAGGAGTTATGTTTAAGAGAATAACCCCAGTATCTATTTATAACAGCGCAGATGGTGGTCCGGAGGTCCTGTGTTAAACAATGTTTAAAATCTTAACTGGTACACAGTCTAAATCTAAGTGAGGAGCCAACTATTAATAATAATAAAATAATGGGGAGCGCGTAAAAAAATTTAAATTACAAGAATGGTACTACTTAATAAAACACCATAAAAACTGCATATATGTATGTATTTCAAGTATATTTTAGAACCTTATCTATGTAACAGTACATGTGCAGGAGGTAGACGCGTAAATAATACAATTTAAATTATCAAGGTGTAAATGTTTTTAAAGTGCCTGTGAGTACAAATTAAAAAATGTGCATACTTGTTTTAAAATATAAACAAAAAGATCAGGAAAACAATGGAAAAAACCACTCGTTAATGCCATCAAGGTCCGATGCTGTTCTTTCACTGAAACTATAATTTCTTTTAAGGACTTTCCTTGCAAGACTGTGTCAAGGTTTTTCTTATTGTTACTCTATTAGTGGATGACCATCATGATCAATTGTGGCATTAATTAAAGTAATTTTAATTAAGGTTCTTAAAAATACATAATACCGGTTTTACAAAGTGCGTAAAATAAGAGCTTGCTTGTTTCAACATGATCACAGGAGCGAATTGAAAAAAATGTTTTGTGTTGGCTAAAATCGCAGAACACTTAGTTTACTTATAAAAACGAATCTGGCTTATTATAGTGTTAAAGTTTGTAATTGAGAATGTGATAACATTTAAGTTTAATAATTTTTTGTTGCCTAATTGAACTACTATGTTGTCTGAGGCATTGTGTAAGTTATCATATATAATTAGTATTACTTATATATGTTAACAACTTTGTATTATATTGACAGGAAATTTAGGAAGGTCTTAAGACTAGATGAAGCGCTCCATGAACTCAGATGCCAAGTAACAGCTCTTGTCTAAATCTAATTCATAAATTAGAAAATCATGAATCCTATAAATTAATTGATATAGGTAATATTCTAGAAATCATTTACCATCTGTTTTGCATATCAACGAGAAGCTACTACGTAATATGGGCCAAGTTCACAAAAGTAGGTCACGGGATTACACACGGGACTGCTAATGTACAGTCCTGGACGGATATTTCTGTTACACGTTTCGTAATCACTCTCTGTTTGTATTGGAGTCGTAACTAGAAACATTAGAAATAGATTTGAGGTTATACTAATCAGGCGATATGGTTATACAGAGCCGGCCTAACCGACTTATATTTATACGAATATTTTTACAAACGGACGTTATACTTACCGCTAAATCTCTCCTTTAACTTTCTTATTCATAGAAACTAAATTCTAATTCCAATGTCTAATAAAAAATAAAAGATACTAATTAAATAAGTTTAATTGCACTGTAGTACCTCACTAATTGCAGAGTGCCGTAAAAGACTTAGGGCCTGTTTCACAATGTATGGATAAATTACCAAATAGCTATGCAACACATAAATTATACGGAAGATAAAAGTTCCGAATAAGAAACTTCACTTTTCATGACGAATTGCTCTATCTGACAGTCGTGAAACGCCTATTATCCTACCAATAAGTAATAAATAGCTTATTTGGAACTTATCCTCTCTTATTGCACTACCCTTCAAGGTATATATACTCTATGTTTCCTAAAACCTGTAACTCAGTAAGACTAATTGCACTCGCTAATTAAAGTTTTAAGTTGGTTCTTGATATCGTAGATATTACCGATTATTCCAGGGCTGATGCTTTCCTGGCACAACAAATAAGTATCGCATACTACATCGCTAGGAAATGCTGCCAGCATTAAAGGTGTTCTGTCCTGGTACCTGCCCTGACATATAAAATTTGTTTAATTTTCTATTTGTCCACTTTTAATTAGTATTATTACTAGGTAGGTAGAAATGCTGTTAATACTGTGTATTTAAAAATAAGAGAATAAATCAGTGGCGCTACAACCTCTTTAGGTCTTGGCCTCAGATTTCAGAAACTGTTTCATGATAATTTTTAAATCTAATAGGAAAGTAGGTGATCAGCCATCAGTGCCTGACAAACGTTATCGACTTTTTGGGTCTAAGACATGTCAGTTTCCTCACGATGTTTTCCTTCACCGTTCGAGCAAATGTTAAATACGCACATAGAAAGAAACTCCATTGGTGCACAGCCGGGGATCGAACCTACGACCTCAGGTATGAGAGTTGCACGCTGAAGCCACTAGGCCAACACTGCTCTAATACTGTATATTTGTGTGTTTGAAAATATAATTGGGCATTTGAGATTTATTAATGGACAATTGTACGTACATAATTAGTTATAGTGTGTATAAAACATTCACAATTCAAACCATGTTTATTGAATTGTTACGTTAGATCACAATCTAAAGTATCTATAGATCCTATATGAGTCAGAGCCTTGTTGAAGCCGCGAGGTAGAAATGTTCTGTGTCTGGAAAAAATACTATGTTTTATGGGATATAATTCTAAAGGATTTGGAGGTTTATAGCCACCGTCATAATATTGAGATATTTCCTCGAAATCTGTGAACAGTCAGAATTATAACTGTATGAATTAATACCCATTAGTCATCAAATTATAGAATAAGATCCTGTTACAATTGCTAAACGCTCGACTACTGTAGCACATGCTTATGAGTATTTTTTTAACACCTAATATATTCACCTATATATGATAGTCGATATATGCGTACATCGAAAACAATAGTTTAAATCAGGTGTTCAGAGAATATTTTTCACGACAATACTACGCATCGCAAGCACATGAAAAGAACAATATAATTTCATAACAACGTCTTAATGGGATTGTTTCAGCAACAACTAGAACTGAGCGTAATTGGCATTTCCTACAAAGTAGGTCGAGCGTGTCAAGATCAACTGAAAAATAGGTCAGAGGGACACTCGTTTCTCCCTTGACATAGGAGGGTAGGGTGGGACTCATCCCGGTAGCCTTGTTGGATCCGCGGTCCTCCCACACTCATAATTGCGATTATATAACTTTTCTCGAATAAATCGATCAAAATTCTACCCAACCTTTAGCTTTTATAAGTATATTTTATTAAATACACCTGCGAATCGAGCGACCCAAAAAAACGAAATAAAAGTACCTACATATACGAAGTCTTACTACTAAATCTCGTAAATAAAATCACAAAAAAACAAGCAACTTCACACAAGAAAATAGAATCTGAATGACAATCTCAAATGTTATTATTACTGTTCTATCTAATGTCTAAAGACACAAAACAGTTTCAATAAAACGGATGTAGGTACCAAGCGACTAATAATGCTATTCTTGACAGTCAGATTTGTATTCTAGTAGTAGTCAAACTAACATATAACGTCAAGTAGCAGGTAAACACTAATGAATTACAAGTAATACATTTATTTATTAGGTATTCTACTCAAGTGTGTCAAGTTCAAATAATCCGGGCCAGAGGATAACAGAAGTGCAGTTGACACGATTCAAAAGTAGGTTACACAAATAATATTACGTCATTTAGTGAGATGTATAACGCGACTATTTTTAGTTGAGGCCTTATAAACACGATACAACCTTCACGAAACGACTGTGAATGTATGATGGAAATCAACATTAAATTTTGTTGGGTAAAAAATTGTCTGTTCTATTTAAAGACAAGATGTACTACTAGGTGTAAATAAAACACCTGTTTATAATGGCGCCACAGCCGTATATGGATATTAGCCTCAGATTGCGTCTGTTGATTGATCTTTTTATTTTTCACTAGCTAGCGAACTGCGTTTCTTTTGATTCTTTGAACTTATGATTAAAATGTAAATCCATGAAACTGGAGCACGGAACTCGCGATAAGAAACTTAGATTCAGTAATAGTTAGGAATTGCGGTATTAGTTGCTGAAATCTAAATATTTATAAAAAACGGCTACCCTTGCAAACTTCGTTTTGATTTAATATGATTTTATAGATACCAGCGTATGAAAAATTTTGGTATGCTAATCATGCTAATTATATATTGTTTGCTTTTTCGGAATAAAAACCTTAAAAATAATTTTTTTTTACATATCTATAAAAGCCTTTCTTAAAGTTCTGGGATAAAAACTCGAATTTAACCAGCCTCTATGCGTTTTGCGATTAGCAACATATCATGCGATTCATTTTTGTTTATATTAATAAATGAGTATGTTTATATAGCCTTCTGCCTCACATATTTAAGTGTATTAGAAATAGAATAGATATTTCTTACAATGTTAGAATTCAATTTGCAAATGTTAATTGCGCTCAAAGAAAATTCTATTGGTGCAGTCGCGTTTCGAAGACACGATCCTAGTATTGGGAGTCCCACGCTTAAGCCACTTACGTACACTTACGAATTCATGTGACACATTCGAAATTTAAACTTTCCTTACTTCAACGACTTTGGAGTTATCTTATATATAATTCTAAGTGGTAACTGCAGTACGAAATAAGAATAAGACGTTTTGAAACAAAACCTCACAATAATTGTCATTAAAATTTTGTATCACCAATTTTTTTAGAGAACGCCCACACTATTACTACATTTAAATATTCAATGCACTGTATTCGTTATGAGGTCACCTTTAAAATCTCTATTTGGATAAGTGGGTTAAGTAAATATAAGCATATTAGTGTGATATCTAAGCACTTAATTTATATAGTGCAGGGTCAACAATTAACAGCTTAGATCGCGGCGCAACTAAATTTAGTAACCTATAATATGTCAATATTATTCGAATGTATTTAATAATAGGAATACTTTGATTTTAACCGATAAAAATGATTTTTATTTTATATTACATAAAGAATCGATTGCCAGACACGAAAAATTATATTCGGTTGCCACTTCGAAAAAATGTCCTCTGCCCCGTAGATACACGTGAAATTAGTATTGATAAATATAAATAGCCTCAGAGAGTGAGATAGATGGATAAACGTGTGTTATGAAAAGATTTACCGAGAGGTCGGATCCGACCGAGTGAATAACTAGGCGAAGGTTAGCCGCCATTGTGGTTGGCTTGCAATGACGTTACTCTACAATAGATAAGCACAAATTATCAGTTACAACGCTAGTTCACCAGAAACAATTTGGAAAGGTGTAATCGACTTTTCTTTTTAAAAGTCTGCTTAAGATTTTTATCTTAAGGAAAAGTTTAGCGATAGAAATTAAAATTAGTGTTTCATCATAAAACCTTAATTTATCTAGCTTTTTGTTCTTGTAATTCCGCGCGCTTGGCGGTTCGACAATGACATTGTAGTAGAATTGTTTAATCTGCTTGTATTTTGATTTTGTTGTTATGAAAAAATTTTGGAATAAATTTAGAGATACAAATTAAAGTGTTTTCTTAAATCTTTATTTATCTACCTTTTTTTGTAATTCAATGGCTCGTTAGACAAGACATTGTGTAGAATTATTTTGTCTGCATTTATTTTGATTTTGCTGTCATGAAAAAGTTTAATAATAATTTAAGGGATAGAAATTGATAAAAATAAAGGTTTTTTGATAATAAGTGTTTTATCAAAAACCTTAATTTATCTTGTTTTTTCTTGTAATTAATGGGCTCGCTTGGAGGGTTCGACAATGCACTATGTAGAACTGTTTAAAATATTCAATATGCACATAAATGAACTTTGATTCGAACCCAAGGATTGCCGAGCCGTGAACCATCAATAAATCGATTTTTTAAGGGAAGAGTTTATTAAAGTGGATCCAACTTCATGGTTATTATATGGGAATAAATGAAGTTTTGCTAATGTGGCGAGATGCCAGGTCATGTATATAGTTGGCACATATACTATATGACCCAAAAGCACAATCAACGCATCGTATGCACTGCAGTTGAATGCTAATTGCATTTATAAGTCACCTTGTCACAATTAAATATCAATTTGTGCGACACTGTCAATGTTATTGAGTCCTGCATATCTCCACTTATCGTGTACTTTCAGTATGTAACATTCGCATTTTAAAGCCAAAAATATGTTTATATGTATTTAAAAAAGTCTTAATGTAAGTATGATAATTAGCTAGGCTCTTAAATATATTACCTATTATTATATATCAGTGACTTTATTAACCCTTGGATTAGCTTTTACCTTCTTGTATATATACATATATTATTATTAATTTCCTTTAGATTTTAGTTTATTTTAGTTATAGCTATTGTTAATTTTTGTTCCTTTTGTTAATTATTGATTGCCTAATAACTTATGTAACATGATTTTTAATATTTTTCATTTTATATAAGGTAATGAAGTGTAAATCAAATAAAATAAGAATAAGTAATATAATATATCAAACGGCTTTTATGCTTGTCGCTTATAAGAATGCAACTACGGGAATATTAAATGTATTTTAAATGTCTCCCAACAATGCCACACTAAATCTATCTCTTATTCATAAAATCAAAAGTATAGTATCTGTTTACGCTGTGCTGAAAAGAAACACAAGAGTACTTTTGTTGAAACGGTCCAGATAAAATATATAACCTTCATACGTGCAAAACGAAATAACAGCATAAAGTATTTACAATGTGATCATACTGACAACTGATACCTTACTTGGTGTCGAGATATTTTAATTTTATTTTTCTGGCTTATAACTTTTGAGTGCCTTGAAACATAAGGCCATTCACGCAACAACAAACTTCGAACAAACAACATACCTACAGTATTGACCACGTCGGTTGTACCTAGGGTAAACTTAACCGTGTTCTTTTATGGCTATATTGTTAACATTACTATACATTGACGCAAATAAATAGACGAAGTTCCACAGACATTAGTCTCCAGCAGCATTGGAATGCAAACTCGGCAATCGTCAGTAGCTATGTAGAGTTAACGTAAGTTATAACACTGAATTTGTAGTTGTTTTCCTCGACCTAGTCTGCTTGTGAGCCATCTAAGGAGACCGATCGAGAGCAGGGCCATCGAGCCATTAAGGATACATTGTTGTGCCATTTTTAATTTAATGATATATTTTTTAGCCCTTGAACGTTCCACGTGACAAGAACAATTTGAATCGATGTGATTCATTGGTTTTCATTGGGATAGTTTGTGTCTATTTATAAGTAATTTATTAATAATTCTTTTTGACATTGATGTAACATTTTTATTAGGAAATTTTAATCTATTTTATTTTATTATTTATTTATAAATCGCTCAAGTTATTGTGGCACAGACTACGGCCATTTCCTAATTACTATTTAAAGTAACATGTAAGCAAACGTTATATTAATAAAAAGGATTTATAACTCAGATTCATAAAGTCATGTAAAACCAAATCTACAGTAAGTATCGTTGCGACACTCCGAATCGAATTAATTACCTCGCAACCGAGCGTAGTATTAAAAAACTGTTTGCGCAAGAGTCGATCCGCACCTTGACACAGATAGTGCTCAAACTGTCGTTTTGAATACACAAAACCGGACGCTGCCTTCACTATTTTAAAACTCACTACACAAAATACGTTTAATTAAAAAAAATACTTTAAATGTGTTCCAACTTTCAATATATATGCCTTTGCAATGCTTATACAAATAAAAACAAACAGACTAAACCATTGGTCAAGACCTCAAATTTCTGTTCTAAATCATACGTTTGAATAGCACAAGTACGTTAACAGTTTTCTGCGTCACATAGTCGTGTATAATTTTCACCGCGCCGGAGTTCCAACGCACGATCATAGGCCTACGATTAGGCACAACAAATAACCGCTTTCCACAATTATCATATACATACAATCCATATAGAGATTAAATACAGAATTTATGGCTTTATGAAACTCCTGGCGCCGAGAAATAATACAAAACATATACTTTAAGTATTTAAATTCCACGATGACGACACCAGATCTTATTAAAAACAAAATTGCAAGCGTAGTATCACTTAATTGCGTAATTACACGCAATTAATAAAGTGTATTTGACATTTAAAAAATATATTGAGTGGATCCTAATGTTTTATACTTTATTTCGTAGCCTTTTTTTTCTTTAATCTGTAGCTGCCATTCAAATATGTACAATGTTTCGAAATGTAAATGTTACGTAAAAAGAAATGTTTGTTAATAGTAAATGAATTCTCTAAGTCTGATTAAGGTCTAATTTATTAAATTAAAACCTCATTGAAATTGTTATGATTAACTTTGAAATTAATTAACTTTTTTTGAAGCCAAAATCTTAAGTTTTATAGCTAGGGATTTGGAAGATTCCATGTCAACATTTGAAAACTAATCTAATTTAAATCTAATGACTCCTGAGTCTTTCCGCCAACTTAGATTTTGTTCCTTTTTGAGAAGAGACTGTTGGACCGTGAAATTCAAGTGCATAGACGCTAATTAAAGATTTAAGTTATAGATGGCTACAATATCTACGCCTGTACTGCTTCCACCTGTTAGATAGTTCCGGTAACCGCAGAGCCGGTGCTTTCCTCGCTCTACGAAAAATGCCGCCAGCGTTAAAGGTACACAGCCACAGGGCCCACTATGTATTTCATAATTACTATGCGGGTTTAGAAAATTTTAAATATACTGTAGGTATATTTGATTGTTATGATTTGTTCTGGATTTTGACATACGTCATTGATCGCCATTGAGAATCACTCTGGCTTCGCGGAGGTCATAGGATAAAATGCGTCATATTTCAAAGTTTCGACTCTTACCAATTAGCACAGTAAAGATGGTGAAACCCTTTCAACTCTCCGAACTTTTGTTCAAAGCCTTTTGTATAGACATTTAAAAGTAAGCTTCCATTCTTCACCCCACAATTCCTTTTATAAAGATATTGTGACGTTAGCGCCTCGTGAATTGTATTGCGTAAAGTACCTACTCATCAACGTGCCGACATTGTAAGTTTGTTCCAAAATAACAATCGTTTCGCTTATCATGCACTGAGGTTTAATTATAAAGAAATCAACGTGTTTTCGATAATGTAGATCAACAAGTTCGCGATGTTTTCTTCGCCGTATGTTTTATGGATGTTTATAAACATTTTTATACAATCAAACATACGGCCTAAGTGAGGCTTAATAAATATTACGTTAAATATGAAGTTAACCTCTTGAAAAGATAAAATTTGCAAAAAAATATACGTTTAAATAGTGTTGACTGTGCAGTGTAAGTGATGTCACTTTTTCACTAATTTTCAATGTCAATTTCATCACAGCTTACAGTTTGACGTAGGTAATAATATAGAACTATATGATACAAATGACTTCATAAATAATGGGGCAGAGTACTGTTCAGTGCAAGATATTGAATGAATAATCTAGTACCGACTTACAGATGAAACGTTCACGAGAAATACGAGAGAAAATTGCTTCCCCACGTCATATAAAGTCGCGTTTAGGCAACTTTGCTATATGATTTCAAACAATAGGCCCGGCAAATCCCCACGAGTCTCTCATTACGAAATATCAAGGATATTTCCTACAGTGGGAAACCTTACAGCCCACATACGTCGGTGCTGACAAAGTTGATTACATAGCTTGCCAATTTTTCACGTCAAACAAAATGCGGTATATTTTAAATATATTTCCTTGAATATGGGGGTGAGAATCTAATTCGACATTAATCGATTAAAGGTTAATTCTCCTAACAACCAGTTTCTATAATTGTATAGACTGCGATTTAATAAGACCCCATTTAAAATATCTAAAAGTACGTTCGTCCAAGAAAAGTGCATGAGTTCTTATGGCACCTGACGACTGATATAAGCCACCGTGAATACGGTTTTATACCGCAAGATAGCACAGAAAGCTCTCTCTACGACCGAACTAATGAACAATGCCTAAAGAAGAATAAACAATTGATAAAGATATTTATTTTTTAATACAGTTGCTCAAAAAGTGGCATATTGCAGGGACATATAGCGTTCGGAAAGAGGGCTGTTACACACTCGTGCTTTTTCATTACCGCTAGTATGTACATTATCATTCCCAACTGTCAAAACAATGTCTATTAAAAAGAAACCAACTACGAAGGTTTTATTTTAAAAAAATCATAGAAGTTTTTATGATATATGCAAATACATTTTTCTAAAAAGTTTACAAATAATTAGATTCAATAAGTTCGGTTAGGTTTCTTTTCATTTCATTTTAATAAAAAAATTATTAAAAAGAATTTTATGATACTGTATGCAAATAAGTATTTCTAAAAAGTTAACTAATAATTGGATTCAATAAGTTAGGTTAGGTTTCATTTCATATCAAAAAAAAATATTAAAAAGAAAAAACCAACCACGAAGTTTTTACTAAAAAAAAATCACAGAAGTTTTTATGATTCATGCAAATATTTTAAAAATAAGCTACTAAAAAGCAAATAGTTTTATTAAATTGCTTAATTTTTTCGCAACTGTATTAAAAATAGTTGTTCAGTACACGTGCGGAACCGTCATTGCAACTTGTTCCGACTGTCAACCCTCACCTTCGGGCTGAGCCTCGGCTCGGGTAGACATTTGTTGGAACTCTTTGCAATGACTGGCTTTCCGCACTTGTAGTGGAATATACTATTAAACAAAGAGGGAGCCTTTTACAGTGACTGGCGTAAAATGATACGCGGTCAGGATAAACAAAAGGTTTTGATTAAATTCAGGAAGCTTATAGACAGCTATCTCAAAGTACGAAAGTACAGCTTTCTGCAAGAAATGGTGAAAAGGGGGGAGGGTACTGCTGTCAAGTCTTCGCAGACGTCGTGATAATGGTGTTTGTTGGAGAATCGGTACGTAAAATAGAACGACATCGGCTGCACTTGCCTATGTAATAGACTGGGGTACCAAAAATAGACTCAGATTTCCTCCGCAAAAATCTCAAGCAATCATTATAAGTAAAAAAAATACCATTTTTTTTCCATCCCAAATTGACCTTTAATAAATATTTTTCCAATTTTTTTTTTTTTTTTGGAACATAGGATCATAAGAGTATCACTTATTCCACGTCATTATATTCGAGCCTGTTGGCATCCCTACTCATCGGCAAATGCTATATATGCTGGAAAGCAACAAATACTTATAAACAATAATTAAAGGCGAAGAGAATTTGCTGGGTTTTACATCGATCTGTAATTCATATAATACGGTAGTCACGGAGGCAATAGTAAATTCGGCAGGTGGGGCAAGCCCCTAAAAAGCCAGGAATAAGGAAGCAATTAAATTCAGAGCAACGAAGCTACGCGATGAAGTCCTGTAGAGCGTACCGTACTGTATCACTGATCTTAGACATAAGCCATTGTGTTATACGAAGCAAACAGACGGTTATTACAGTCTGAATTAAAAGGCGATGAATGAATGAACAATGAACTTAATATTAAATTTATGGCCAATAGAGAATAAGACCGTTTTAATATAGATGCATCAGCAGTAAAGCTATATACAAGCGGAAGTAGACGAGACGGATTATTAAAAAATGGTGACGAATTGGAGTCACAAATTGAAACTATCTTCATGCCATTCCGTATATCAAGCTGAACTGGAAGCTGAGATATTTAAGAAACTCAAAGTATCATTTTCGCCCAGAAGCAACCTATATACAGGCATATATTTTGGGACTACCGATGTGCACTTAAAGCTATTGCAGGTGGATGCTCTTTCAATACCCTGTAGTTGACAATCCGTAAGAAGCAAAATAATTGTTTAAAGCACTTGCAGGTATGAAGGGGAATGACAGTGGAGTACAATATATTCCCATAATTGCATCTGAAGAATTATCTGAGTGCAAACATACAGATGCAATAACTAAGTTATTCATTCCAAATGTTGTGTCGGCCCTTTAAATATTTAAACAAATAATACCAACGGGATTAATTACAGTTGACAGGTCACGGTGAATTCTTATCGTATCTTCGGTTCAGAATTAAATAAAGTGCTGCCTGTCCTTGCAGTAATACAGTTGAAGAGACGGTACATGTCCTGACTGACTGTAAAACTGAAGAATTTATGGCAATGAAAATAACAGCTACAACTTAAAAGAAAAATAGCTAAAGCGATTTTCTAAAAAATTTTAAATATTATACAAAAAGTCGTGAAAAGAACAAGTATAATATACGTATACTTGTTCTTTTGACGACTTGATTATAAAATAAAAAAATTATGTATAAGTTATACATATACATAACTTATTTACCTCCGACACTATAGTCGGGGAATTAGTTAAAACTATAAATATAATAAAAAAATAACAAAAAAATTGCTCAAATGAAGGGGAAAGACAGTGGAGTGTGACACAGGGGGGTGTTTTTCAAGTTCCTTTTTGTATCTTTCAATTACAGATTCAGATTATAAAAAAGGCTTTTGTATTGTAATAGTACATTTTCACACAGTTAACAGTAAAAGTATATAAAATCAGCGATGACTTCAAAAAACCACACATTCAATATAACTTCGAAACAAGCAGTATTCAATGAGACCAAGAGTTCAATTATTTAGATAATAATTATTTAATAGTTAAGATAATGAAAACGTATATATACTTAAATGATCCTAATCCTTGGGATTGATTTGCTCCAGTTCAAACAATTTGTATTAAAAACTTGGCGATTGAAAAGAGTGGCGGAAAGTTTCTTGCCAGTTCTTCTTACCCGCTATACGCCCTTGACTTGCGAACCGGTTGTAAATGTTAATTTACAGTTAATTTAATTTGTTTTTATTGACGTTCATAAGTGTACATGTTTACCTATATGAATAAAGATATTTATGATTTGATTTGATATTAAAATTAAAGTAGTGCTAAGCTCTACCTCTGAGGCTCTATGGTGCGAGGAAGTTTTCCTAGAGCAAATTAAGGACCTGAAGCCAAACTCCAAAAAAGTACATTGTTCCTTTTCATTTTTTGTCATCGTCTCTTAAAGTAAGATTGGAAATATATGGTGGAATTGAGGAGTTTAGGTATCTGTTTTGAACGATCGGTACATGATTCAAATAACTTCGCTCGATAGAAAAAAAGTAACATTTTTGACCCTTTGAATTTTCATTTTATGACGAATATTTGTAGGGAACATGATTTTGATGTTTACACGATATATTTTATCGCAAGTCAAGTAATTCATTTTAGAAAAAAATTGGACAAAATTACATTTTTGTAATATTTTACAGAAATGTTATTCTAGGCCGGCGCGCCAGACTTTTTCAGCTCGACTCGTGACAAGTTGGTCCCGCGTCATTCGGATTCATGTTTTGCCAATGTAGAGGTATTTTAATGCTTTTTATTTCAGGATTTTGTCCCAAATTTAAAGTAAACCAGTAAAACGATTATGTATGCAAAAATTTCCCACTATATAGACTAGGGCGATTTTAGAGAAGATGGGAATTAGGGTTCGGGTAAGCCTTTTACGTGGTTTTTATCATCAATGTTCAAATTTTAATTCAACTATTGCCCCTCGCCATGTATTGCTCTCGAATGACCAGGGAGAGTATTCGCCACGTGACGATTAAATTTGAATGAATATTAGTACAAGGACTCAATAAATAATCATAATGCGAGGAAGAACTTTTAACAACGAATCCCATACGGGACGCCCAACATCGGTGACTGAACAAATTAAAATTTGAAGACATTGATCTTGGAGTATTACTGTTTTATAGTAGAAGAAATGAAGATTAATAACTGTGATAAAAGCAAGCTCTATAAATTGACATTCCAGTAAAGTAGTCTCACACAGAACGTATGCGGTTATAACGCCTATACCAGGCTCAGGCATGACCTTTACCAATTTCACATTGTTTCCGCTCGTGTCGACAGATGGCACTTTAACCGTAGAAACATATGAATAATCTTTAATATTAAAAACATTTTCTTAAACCCTTTATTCACAGCAAGATACTCGTGGACAGTTTAATTGCTATTCTGAAGCAAAGTAGGTCAGTGGGTCAGAGACGAGGTCTACTGATAGTGAATAGTCATTTCCCAAATTGTATTTATATATTATTAACAGTATATATTTATTACAAACTATCATTTGGGTAAATGTATGTTAATGGTACACTTTTATTTAAAAGCTTCGGTACAACTACAAATTACCACTCTTAGCGATATTGTTTCATGATTAATTTGAATTCATTGTCTTTATTGTTTTGTAAAGCTGTGTCGTCAGTGGTTGCTAACGTCGACTCGAGGCAGTAAAACCGAAAACCGGCGTAACCTAGACATATCGTAAAATATAAATTTTGCACAAAATCTATAAAGATAACTGGGTTTTTGTAACTGCCTTATTGGGTTTGTAATGAATCTCTTAAACGGTCCTAAACAATTTTGATGAAATTTTGTGTGTTCAGTAGATTTAAGGTTTTAGGGTCCAAGCTCTGTATTAGATGCCGTCAACGGCTGTCGGGTCCGCTAGGGTCAAATATTCGCGATTATCAATACCTGCAATAATTTACACCAAACGTAACAGATGGAAAATAATTTGCAACTAGGTCAGGTAGCCTACACGATGGAAAGTAGGTCGCAACATAGCTCATAAATCTACTATTACAGAATAGAGTGTTTTTATATAAAATCACGAGCAAAACACTCCACGTTGATGAGGCAGAAAGCAAATTAAAATGTGCAAATAGATATTCAACTAACTTTATATCATAGTTTACTTGTTAGGTTTTTCAAATTACCCGCAATAAACCTTCTTTACGAACCCTCAGTATTAACGGAATCTATTACCGGTCCTGTCAACAGCATTACGTATTCACTATATGGTAATATAATCATATATTCACGAATACAAAAATAATATTTTACGATTTGATAAGTGTATTTACAGAATCCTTTAGATTTACCGATCCTGTCAACATATCTTTACGCATTCCCTGGATGTCAATGTAAAGATATATTCATGAATGCGGATACCGTTAATGTTTAATAACACCAGTCGATTTGAATTTTTCGATCTTTTTTACGAATTTGTTATATCTGAGCCCCGCGTTAACTCATGTTACGACATATAAATACAAACATATGTATTCTGATATGTACCCTGGGCGTAATATATGTTATTAAAAAGCGATAAAATTCCATAAATATACTTTAACCAGCTCAACACATATTTTGTATTTCGTATTACGTGGTAAATCTTAGACACTGGTCGAAAAACTGTCATATGTTAAAATACGTGTTTTTTTAATTATTACATTCTCATTCGTTTTTGCATTTCGAAACTTCACAGAAAGGCTTATAAGTTTTATCCATTACCAAAATCGATAATTGAGCCTAATACTAAAAAATAAAAAGCCCTATTGAAATAGAACGATCGCTCGGCCTACTTCCAAAATACGCAAAACGTTTACGCAATAGCGCTATGGGAGCGATAGTCAATCTGCAAAATATCCAGTCTATAGCTTCAAAATGTCTAATTTCAAAGCGGCGCATTTTGAACGCGCACTTGTTACCTAATAGTTGCCACATGCAAGGGGCATCTGCAGGTCTAATCCAAATAATCTTGCTCTATGTTATTGACTCTACTAAAACATATCTGCTACAAACATACATACAGCTGGTTCACGTCACGCGTTTAATATTAAATATTACCTAATTCAGGTACATACGCTTTTTGTTTTACTTCACATTGCTCCTTCTATCATAGTTACCACGAAATGAGAATGCGACGTTGCCACACCGCGCAGCCGAGTGTACGAGCAGGTAGTAAGACTACCATGGAGTATGGACTCAACAATGCACGTAATTATTATACAACAGACACTTGTCTGTTATGAATAAAAACATTCATTATCCTTTCAGCCTCATGTCCCAAAACTTAATTCTAATTCATTGAAAATATGTAGAGTTAATTTTAGAAAATCCTTCCATAAACATTAAAAAATATTTGAAAGGTAAAATACGTAATCAATTATTCAGCTCTTTTTTATTCACCTGTTTATTGGAAGATGTTTATAATTTACTACATTTGTGATACATGTGACACCTTTATTATAACAGAACTAAAACAGTTGGATTAATATCAGAGTCGTCTGTGCAATCTAAAATACATACCATTTGTAGGATCGACATAAGCGATTTTTAGCTCCATTTCAATGTTATTCTCCGAAGGCTTGGCTTCTGTTATATTAATTTCATATTCCGCTGGATTTTCTATTTCGATATCGGTCTTCATCTGGCTCGTTGAAGCAACCAAACCCTGCGCAACACTCATTTTGGGAGAATGTTCATGCATCATTTACAAATAGTCGAGCGAAACAACTAAAAGCTGCTCGCAGTATGCATAAAATACCATTAAGGCATAAAATATAAATGTTTTATCTTAAAATTTGTACACAAAAACCAATAATTCCATATAAAACACAAATGTAGGTCTCTAGGCCACTTCACTTACACTTTGCTATTCCGACATAACTCGGACTCAATAGAAATACTCTACTCATGACTGACATTGAAATAAGTCGGTAAAGGGCAGTGGGAATTTAACCTAATTTTAAGTATGTCATGGCCTATTAAAAAAAAAACAAATTAGGGTAAAAATTCAAAAACATGATACCAAAATACTACTTAACCAATGTATTATAAAACAAAAATCGTAAATATTAATTAAAGTGCTCCTTCATGTAGAGTTTCGATGTTACTATTTCGCAATAAATTTTCTGTTAAAATTCATGAAAATAGTGCAAAATGACTACATTTGCTTATGAATACGCTGCGTTGTGTAATAAATGACCGTTTCTATTGCACAATCTTTTCACAAGGGCTTTGAATGTAGGTCAATCTGTATGAGCATGATTGCAAAGCATTACAGTTCCAATTTAAATTATTTTGTTTTAATTTATACAAATACGGTTGTTATAGCTTTTTTAATTATTATAATAAATGTGCTAAACTTACTTATAATAAAGAAATATTGAAAAAACATATATTAAAAGTGTGAGAATAATTTTAACATCCGGTGTCCGCCATCTACTGCTAAACGTAATAAACCATTATAGATGTCACGCTTTTCAAGACTTAGTTATTTATTCAACCAAAAGGTGGCACTATTCATGTCTATGAATCAATATTTCAGGCTAGATAAATTTTAAACGTGATTGGTATGTCAGAAATAGTTAATAAATTTCCTTAAAAAATAATTTAGAATTATATAATTTTTATAATTAGGCTATTTTATTTCCTTAGGATCACTATTATAATGAAAGTGTATGCATTACAGGATATTTGTGATTATTTTCAAGACTCAGATTAGTTTTGATACTACCGATTAAATATAAACTCTCACTTTTCCAGGAATGATTTTTATATCTTTAAATATATGGGCGATATTATTCAATCATCTTTCTATTTGTATGTACGCGTTAGTCTCCGAAACTAGTCCAGTTACGAGTATCATTTCACACAAACAAAAATCACTAGGTTAGGAATTGAATAATTTAGTCGGACGTTTAATTAACACAGGCTTCGATACTAAAGGCCATATTAAAATATGGACTTCAGTATCTAATCTTATCTCAAGTCTTCAGAATAAGGTCCTCCCCGCTGTCAAATATGTTTAACTTTATACAGAAAAAATATTTACCATATTCTAATTCATATCTCAAGTTACAATCCCTTCTTGAGCGCAGTCAAATGGTTTGGCGGATTTTAAAAATAGATTTCATTTTGTCGTAGTAGAATAAGTAATAAGGGAGCGTTCAAGTATTACGTAACGTTTTATCCCAACCCCCCGGGATAGGGTAAAACGTACGTACGTAACGGATGCGGGGCGGGGATTGAATTTAAGAAGTAGTAAGTACCTGGGTAGTAACGAAACGTTTTACTATTTGGTACAGAAGAACGTTACGGCGCTTTACGTAGGGTGGGGGGGGTAGGTGAAGCATTTTCAAAAATTGCGTGATGTAATACTTGAACGCTCCCTAATACATTTGATTAATAAAAAAAATAATTAATTATCAAGCGTAACAATCATATATTTTTTTTAATGTAAATGAGGCAAACGGGCAGGAGGTCCATCTGATGTTAAGTGATACCCATGGACACTCAGATTGCCAGAAGGCTCACAAGTGCGTTTTCGGTCTATAAAACAGTGAAGTGGCTGATTTATTATTTTAAAAATTTATAACGAGGTTTATAATGTAATTGAAAAATCTTTGTAAGGGGGTTTGATTTTATTTAAATACAAGAACGTGTAAAATATAACATTTTCATGTGCTCTGAAAAGCTATACAAAAATACGTGATGACTTTAACTTACAAACTACCAACAAATAATTCATACAATCAAAAAATGTGTAAAAATCAAGAAATATATAAGCAAGCTCATAACAGAGAAATCGCACTTACGCTTATAACAAAAACCATATAAACTTATCCCTCCTATAACACGGTAGATTGAGTCCGCGTTGTAGAAAACGCGTTGTACTTGTCTCGCATAACGCGCTTGTATGACTTCATATAACACGTTAAATAGCAATGAATAATAAAAAAAATCTAAGAGAAAACTAGATTTCGAACGAAAAATGTAGTATACATTTTAATAAACATACAATTTTTCAAAAATGAATATCCGTTTTATACGATGTTCTAAAGTTTCACAAGGTTTTTGTTATATTTAAGTTTCAACAATATAGATACATTACATGTCAAAATACGCAAACAGAAAAAATTATAATATATTGAGCCCTTTACACCATTCAAGTATTCCGTAAGCGATTTACTGCAAATTATCCCCGCCCCCTTCCTCTATACAGCGAAAGTAAGCAAAGCTCTCAAAAATAATATGTAGTATTTTCTTCAAACATAGCCAATGTGTGAGAAAAAAAGCAAATAATTAATGTTGACGAAATCGTTACGAATACTTGAATGGCGTCTATGATGTACTTTACATTAAATTATATAATACATATTTAAACTTAAACAAATATATGCAATTGTAGAAAAACTAAACAATAATCTGTGATTTTGGGCTTGAAGTTTTTGTGACAATTAATGTCAAAAGCGGCTAAATTTATATTGTTTCACATAACCAATTGTAAATTAATTAACCAATTATCCCTTTAGAAAAAAATCTGATTTTATGCATTAGACTGCTTAGCAGCTGACAATATCTCCCTTGAGATGATAAGTCTTTGAATTTGTGATGTACCTTCGTATATTTGGTAGATTTTCGCGTCACGCATTAATTTCTCAACGGGATATTCAGTATTGAATCCATTTCCGCCGAATATCTGAACCGCATCTGTGGCAGCTTTGTTAGCGATTTCTGAAGCGTGGCACTTTGCGACTGAAGCCATCAATGTGTTTTTTTGTCCTACAAAATATTTTCATATAAATTATAAAAAAATTGCGCTGGTATTTTTTTTTGAAATCATAATTATTCTTAACATTTATGAACTAAAACATTTTATTCTATGGTTACCATGGTAACCATTACCGTAACACACACATTTTAAAATAAGGGAAGTAAAGTTTATGCGAGTTTATAGTGAGGCAAATTTCGTGCTCTTTCTATCAATACATTTGACTCCACACATTTTTTATTTATAGACTAATAGCTAAAAATGAACTACATATTCCATTACTAAAGAAATATTGCTGAATTTATAATACATTCTATACTCTATATTTCCTGACAATACACAATTAATAAACTTAATTTTATGAACATGTCAAACGAATAGAGTAAGTTCAATTGAAGAACGAAAATCAAATTATTCTAAAATTACTATCATTATCAACATTTACATTATAATTATAAATATTGTTTAGTATTTTTATAATTTAGCTTATAAATAAGAGCCTATATTAGGTCTTAACTGCTTTTAATAAATGTAGATTTGCCAAAGGTACATATAAAACATCGTATTTTATAGAACAAAGGCCAAACGAGGAAGTTCACCTGATGTTAAGCCGCCCAAACACATTGCAAGCAAGGTCTCTGCAGGCCTTTTAAGAATTGGCTTTTCTTGAAGGAAGTCGAATTGGTATTCCACCGACCGATAATGTAATTAAGTAAGCAACACGTGGGGTTATATGATTAAATTTATTACCGTGATCAACCATCCAGGCTGCCCGTTGCCAGGCAAGTCTGGCACTCTCAACACCAATCGCCATATCAGCGATCATGAAGGCCACTGCCTGGTGAGTAGCGATTGGTACACCGAATGTTTTGCGTTCCAACGCATATTTTGTCGCTTCATACAAAGCTCGTGCCGCGAGACCGGTAGCGCCAGATGCGACCTACAAATTTTAAATGTTACAACCCTTCAACTTATAGGCTTCAGTATTTGTTTCATGATCATTTTAATAAGGATGGAGATCAGCCTTCTGACATTTGAGTCTGAGTATTTAGACTTAAAAATTGATATCGACGTTTTCTAAGTACGTAACCTCTATGTTGAGAGAACCGGAAAACCGAAAAGGTCGGATAGATCTGCACTGATTTTGATGAAACTTGGACCTAATAACTTAATAAATTTGCGGAAAATTTTAACAGTGTGGAAGCCTAAGGATGAAGTCCCACATCACACACAAGCTGATATTATCTAAGTTCCCAAAAAGGAACTTTATTTATTGAAGGTCCATCTGACCTTAAATATAAAAAATACACGGAAAAGAGAATATACGGTTATCTCCTGCTGTTTTTATGCGAAAACCTCGGGGTTTATTAAACAAAAACGTTTTAGAAAGAAACTACGAATATAACTCTTAGTTACTAAGCAAGCTAACTCGAATTCACTTATGAAAAAAGTTATTTATGCGTTAACTAGCTGCGAACTAAGTTTCTCGACTTAGTTTAGCTATATACCATATAGGGAACATTTTGCCACCATTTAGATTTGCTTTTGCAAAATAAAAACCTAAGTACTAAATTATTATTTCTTTTTTCAAAATTTTCTCAATTTCCTCAGAATCAAAGGAATTCTGTCATAATTACGATGGCAAAGGTATGATGAATAATGATATAAGCTTATACTTCTGTTCTGCAACTTTAAAAAAAGCTCGATTAAATTGGCCCATTGTTCTAATGCAATACATACAGGTGGACGAGTCTTGTCAAAGGCCCCCATAGCGATCTTGAAGCCTTCACCTTCACTGAGAAGAACATTCTCTTTTGGCACGCGAACATCTTCGAATGAGATGCCGCGCGTATCGGACGCGCGTTGTCCCATGTTCAATTCCTGGAAAGAATTATTATTAAAGCCCAGATTGGAATTTCCTTTTAGTTTGTTACATATGTTTGTTGTGTATAATTGTTGCAGCTGTCTCCAAGATATAGGCTCACTTAGTCAGTGTTGCTGATGGTGGCCGTTGCAAAGCTATGCATTTATTTCGTTTTGTGTATGCTGTTATGATTAAATGCATATTCTTTTACGCAACATTTGGTTTTAAACGTTTCATTTTCGGAGATTAATGTTAATACCTTTTCATTAAAGAATCAGTTCAAAGCGCGCGGCGAAATATTGAAGACTTTGAAATGTCAGTTAAAAATGTTTACCATGGCAAAAAGGGAAATAAGTTTCAGGGTATGACGTCATCGCGTCATCGGTTTTCAATTTTATTGCAAATAGCTACTATTGAAAATGAGGAAGTACATACCTTGCGTCCAGGGTTAACGCCGGGCCAATCTCTCTCCACAATGAAGCCAGTAAATGCCTTACTAGCTGGGCATTTGGGGTCCGGGTTTGTTCTCGCCAGCACAAAGTACCTAATTTAATATGTTATTTTAAATTTGAACTTCGCTCCGAACGCCTAACAGATTTTAACACATCTGCTCATAATCTAGCTGACTGATTGCAAGATAGACTTAAAAAAAAATTGAAAAAATTATAAATAAAAAAAAGATTAAATTGCACATGCCCAACACAGCGACAACAAACAAAAAAAGAATTACCAGTTGGCGACACCACCATTGGTGATCCACATCTTCTGGCCATTGATAATCCATTCGTCACCTTTCTTCACCGCTTTAGTCTTTACTCCAGCCACGTCAGACCCGGCACCGGGTTCCGTCACACAGTAAGCCTAAAATAATTCGATACTTGAAAAATTTAGGCGGGGTCTTTGCAAGGTTTCGCGGTCTGGTTTGTAGGTTCGAAGGAACTTAATGATTATCGTTAAGCATTTAATAAAAATTATGTTAATATTAAGTATGGAGTGACGGCTTTATCACTCTGTATATTGTAATTCAGTTTAACAGTCAATGACCCCAGTTCGTTCGCGCATAAAATATTTGTGCATAAGTTAGAATGTCCAAACCCTAACTTATTTATATGCTGTGTATCTTCTAGATCAGTGTTTCCCAACGTCTTGTATGCCTTTCTAAAACTCTAATGTAATATACATTATTTTTTTTTCAAATGAAAAACTGAAATTCTAATTTCAAATAATTTTAATAAAGATTTTTATATATTAATTGAGATAACTGTTGCTCCTTCCTTGCTACCAAAATCAGCTATACGTGTCTAAGAGGGTATTTATTAAAAAAAATCGATAATACTTACGGCAACAAGAGGTTCGTCGATCAGCCTACCTAAATACTTCTTTTGCTGTTCCTTATTTCCGGCAATAATTACTGGCGTTTGCTGAAAAGATTGAATCTCTTTGTAAGATGTAATCCTATAGATATTAATGTAATTTAGCGATTAGTGACAGTTAACAGTACCTATAGAACCAGGAACCCATAACCACATTTACGGTATAACATTCAAATATTAAAATAGCAAATAAAACCAATAGATTTTCGTATAAAATCATTTTATACTGAAAATAGTTCTATTGATTTTAATTTATTAATGTTAGTATATAATTTAAAATATATTAAGTGCATAGCATGACCATTACCAAGTGCTCTTGGAGAGCTTAGACAATTAAACTTCGATACGTTTACATTAAGAACTGCATCTAAGCCTGGTTCTACACGAGACATGCACCAGCTCATGCTATAATTAATGACTGGTATTTGCCACTCACTCCAAGGCCACTTCCTTCCAATGCAGTCGCTATGCCTGTACAACCGAACGCAAACTCCTCCCCAATCAAACACCCATCAAAGACTCCCATATTCAATCCACCTGTAATTTAGGATGTATCAAGCGATAAATATGAGTATATTAGAATGATTAAACCTTTACCACGAGTACATTGAAACACTATGATAGATTAGTTTCTGTCGCCCACTCAAATCTATTGAAATACATTCTAACACAGAACTATTGAAGTAAATGTTTTGATAAAAGAAAATACGAATTGTGTTTAGAATATGTCAATAACACGTACTACGTGTAGGTTTTTAGTTATATTTATAGGTGATCCAAAGTGAAATTCACAAGGAAACCTATATGATTACAGTTGTTTCTACCAACCGCAATTTGAACAAAACTTCTTATATGTTTTATCATTCTACACACAGAAAGACAATAATGTCTATAATAATAATATATGATTTAATGAATAAAATCCCTGCACATTGTACTCGTTAGTACATTCGTGCACTCACTGCTATAAGTTAGCGGAGAAGTGAATTACAAAGACATATATCTTATATAAATACTTATAAATAGAGATCAAGGTTAAACACGAAAAAAAATTATTTATGTTGTTTTTATCCCAGATATAGGTACTATTAACCGTTGAAAGCGACAGGTCAAATAAGTTCATACAGTGCCAAAATAAGAGAAACAATTTAACGACTTACCTCCGTATCTATAAGTTTTTAAATACTTTCTAAATGAAATAAATTCTAAGGTTACCACTTAATATTTTTTGTGAAGTACAAACTCATTGCTTATGTAAAAGTTTCAAACCGACATAGCTTAATAATCACATATTTAACAAGTTCAAAAATATAGCTAATTATAACTTATAAAAAATATTCACAAAGCAATTCGTTACTAAATGATTTTATTTAACCTAATTGCATAATAAATTAACTAAGCAAACTATAGATACGGGGGCTCTTTAATGGAACCAATTTGAACGGCTCATGTTACATATATTTTGGCACCATACCAGTTTTGATAAACCCAATAACTCACTCCCAAATTCGTTCCACCAACAGCCGTTCCGATGCCGGAACAACCGAAGGAAAACTCTTCACCGATGAGACATTCTTCGAACACTCCCAAATTGCCTACACCCCCTGTAATTACGCCTTTTAATAACGAGATCATGGCCGATTTTAATGATTAAAGACCGCATGCTTTCCTAATAACACAAATAAGAGCGGACGCTCACTCCGACATCAGTGATGTACAAAGATGCCATCATTCCTGAACAGCCGAAAGCTATCTCTTCGCACACTATACAACTCTCCATAACGCCTAAGCCTAACCCGCCTGAAATAAAATGCCATATAGTATAAGTATGGAGTTCACTGTCCAAACTAAGAATTAAGACGAGAAAAATCTGCAACTATCTAACTATAGAATTTACACAATAAAATCTTGTATACTTATCACACAGCTACGCATGTATACGCTTTTCTCGTTTAAAATCAAATTGCTAATTGCTATATTTCAATCCTTAATACCATCACAGCCACAGGCCACTTTTTCAGTTACCAAACAAGCATCAAAGGCATCTATCTATCTAGGCCCAATACCATTCAGATTCAACGGTGTATAGAGAATTATTCAAACAAAACGATACATTTTAATCGTTATCTTATGTGATGCACCTTATTATTGAAAATAGGTAAATGGACCTGGTAAAGGGGCAACTAGAATCTTCTTTATATTTTATTTAACGTTCAAAAGTTGAATTTTAGATGGTCTCATTTGAATAAATGATTTGCTTTTTGACCTTGAGATTGAGATTTTTTTCTGAAGTGAGAATGATTTAATTTATGCCTTCATATGCCATGGTCAGGAACGAGATAAATACGTATAGGTGACTACAATATTCAGCCGAATTCACTCTTATCGACTTATTTTAATCCATTCATAGTCAGCAAAGAAAGATTTTCGACTCTAGGATTGTGGTTAATAAAGCTAAAAAAGCTAATAGATTCTAAAAACCTACCTTCTATTTGTAGTCCAGCCGTCTTTAAGAAGGATATACAAAATAGTCATAAGTTATCTTTGTAATATAAATGAATATAATTACATATATCTTTGATATAAAAAATGAATATTATTAATTTTATTCTAAATATTTTTATAACTTTCATACAGCCTTTACGCCTTCCTAGGAAATTCCATAGAAAATAAACATAATTTCGAATTAACTACAGATAAGATTATTGTACTTTGTACGATCAGATGATTACGTAACTTATTTATTGTAGACGCTGATTATAAAGTAAAAAACAGCACGCAATTGTGACTAACCCAATTTGAATAATGAAGATGACAAATATTTCGTCCGAACAAACAAATATTAGATATAAAATGAAAAATTTAATGTTTTACGTTACCGCCCCCCTTCCTCTCCATGAGGTGTCACAAACCTGTTTTCTTCTTTAAATATAACTATTATATTAAAAAGCCTAGTAGCGCTCCAAATTCATGGGTATTCCTTTGCATAATAGGCAAGTTGGTGATCTACGCCTGACACACGCTGTCAAAATTTTAGTATCACGATATTTTTTTGATTGAAGGAGCTAGTGTATAAGTCAAGGAAATTACATTGATGCACAGTCGTGATTTGCGTCCCTGACATCGTCGGTCTATTTTAAATAATATATAAAATTTCATTTGAAACAACACTCAAAGTCACTCGTTCCGTGACCTTCGGACACAAATGTAACATTAGAACTGTGAATAATTTTACGAATAATTAAGCAGGATTGTTTTTGTCAGTAAATTTAACTAAAGCAAAAACGACTCTTAGGTCTGGGCTATATTTACTGTATGTGTTCCGTGATCATTAGGTGAACAACCTTCTGGCTTGTTGTGGTTGACTTTTTGGGTCTAACCGTACGAACGAGTTAAATGGTCATATGCCCTATGTCTATATAGACAGAAAGACCACTGCTGTTTAGCCAGGGCTCATATCTAAGACCCCAGGGATGAGAGATGCACGATCCACTAGGCCAATGCTGCTCTTAATTAATCTAAGTTTATAAATGCAACTAAATAAACATTTGAAAGTGAGATGACATTACCACAGTGTTCAGGAATATGTCCATTCATCAGACCGAGCTCCCACGCCTTCTTGACAATGGGCCATGGGTACTCCCCAGACTTGTCATATTGAGCTGCAACTGGCGTAATTTCTTCCCGGGTAAACTTCCTTGCCAATTCTTGAAGTGCCTTTTGTTCATCAGAGAGTTCTGAAACAATGAATGATTATTATTAAAGAAAAAGTAATTTAACATAAATTAGCAAACTTCATTTTAAATATTATATACTTTCACATTTACTTTCTTTTAATATTTCGTATATTAAAAGAAAGTAAATGCCTCGAAATGTAGTTTAGAAAAAGCATAGTTACTTCCTGAGTGACTCCGCTAATTATGTCAAAAACAAATTGAATATTGACACACGAAAGACAGGTCGAGTTAAGTATCAACTCTGAATCTAAAATAACTTCATCGACGAGAGTTATGTTAGGTACCGGTTGTTCTATGAAAAACTTTGCTTTTACTATTTTACTTGTAATAGTCTGGATAATGCTTTCTAGATAAGGCTCTTAATAAAATTATTTCCATGAACCAAAGTTTAAGTTCAATTTGAATCTGTGGTGTTAATTTCTAGTCCTATATCGTGTGATCGTTTTTATATTATAAATATCAACACATAAAATCCAGATATAAGTTTACTGTTTAATTAAGTTCCACATGATGACGTATAACCAATATTCTATAAGTAAATTACCGATTAAAAAACGTGTTTAGTTTACATTTAGTGTGAATATATAGTATTATAATTAAGGTTTATTACGTATGTCTTGTATTACGTAAAAGATTTTAGGTGTAGGAAAGTTTAGTATAACCGTTTTAAATAATAATAATGTACCGATCTGAAACATATAGTTATTCCATCTTCATCATCACCTTATATAAGTATCCAGCAGGAATACATTTGTGCGATTTACAATTATAGCGTCTTAATCTTAAAGAAAAAACGTTGCTACCTATTTGATAAATTTTTATTTTTTATAGATTTATTTTGTATTAGATTTTTATTGAATAGTCTTGGGTTTAGTTACAGATTTTGTTTATTTCGCTGTTTGCATTTGATATAAATGTAGTATAATTAATTTTGATTATATACATATTTCTCCTCCTTACTACTTCAATCTAGAACTCTCCCACTGTACACTAAAACTGCTTGCTTCAAGTCAAAGATGTAACAATAATAAACATCACTTCTTATCTATAATTTATATTAAATAATTTTATCTGCCAAAAAAATCTATTTTACGATAAAGATTTCCACATTGGCATATATTATCTGTAATAGATATTGACTTAACCTAAATGACTCAGATAAGAAAATTAAATTGAATTTGTGTTAACATAAGATGCAATATGTTCAAACTGATAAATATTATTATATTTGGGTATTCGAATGAAAGTTAGCTGATTATTACAAATCATTTTATTTTTCAAAAACTTCTTTCTTATTATTATTTTTTTCTTTACCATATGGCGAGGGGCGATAGCAGGCCAAGCATCGTACCAGTGGCGGATTTACAAGCATTTACCCGCTAAGGCGGCTGTAGCCTAGGACGGCGAATTTGGGGAGCGAATTTTCTTTTTGCTACCGAAATATTATAAGTCACTTTGACGTTTTCTGATGTTTTACAAATATAAGTTGTCAACAAATTTTGCCTCTTACTGATTAACCATTGTACATTTGGTATCATTCTTATTCTAGAATAAAACAGCTAGCCAGTAATCCACCTCTGAGATAAGGTTCACATTTATACGTGAAAAGAGCGAAATTGCTGAAAATGTATATCCTTCCTCCCTGTTCAGGGGGAACGTGTCAGTCCTATTATTGGATGGAGGCTGCCAACTGGATGGTTTGTGTATAATTTTGTGTAAGTAAATCAAATCCAAAATTTATTTTACGTGCATTTGCCATGGTCATAGCCATGACAATTGTAAAGGCGAGGGCGGCACAAAATTCACAGTCCCTACGTCGGAATTTTTTATATCCGTCACTGATACATACTTCTGAGCAGGTGCTATTGTGGTACAATATATAGTAGCACTGGCAGTTAATGTTAATTTATATGCATGTAATTACAAGTTTTAACGGCTGATCGCGTGGCTGGATGCAGACAAGGTTGTTACCGTGACCTGCCTCGGGCGATTGCTGGTGGCGCCGTGGGGTATTAGTGGATATACACAGTAGCGAGTTCCACATAACCCTTCACCACCAGGCAATCGTGTCGCGAGAGGATATGCGTTACGCATTACCCCACAAAGAAATGATGCATGTAATTACTTTAATCTGTGTAAATTTGTGTTACTTAAATTAAAATATTAAGTATTGCTCTAATATTTTGTTCATAGAAAAGGTTCTTTTGTGTTGTTTATATGTCTATATGTACACTTTAACTTTAAATTACAACTAAAGTTTAGCCGCATATTTAATACTAACCTAAGACTGCTTGGTAATCTGATATCAACCAGAGGCAATGATATCTTAGTCTGTTTAGTGGGATGTAAAATTTACAATATCTTTATAATTTATTTTTATATAGATAACAAATGGCATTTTTGTAAGGAAATAATTATAAGTTTATTAAGTTAAGTGTTTGTTTTAAAAATTTAGAATTAATTATAAATTATTAAATAAATATTATATAATAATTAAAGTGTTATATATATAATAAGTAAAGAAATTCATATCTATTTATTTCTTCTAAATTAAGCCTACTTAATTATAATAACTAAACAGATGAAAGTAAAGGTTAAGTGTATACACTTAACCTTTTATTAATTAGGTTTATAAACCTAATTAATAATTAACTTATTGTGTTATTTAGAAATAAGTACTCTATACAAATATGTGAACTGACAGAGCCTGAAATAGTAAATGACTTATTTGATCATATTTGTATTTGTTGTTACTCCTTGTTACGAAATATTTAGATTTCTTACCAAAGCACAAGCCAGTTGTTGGTATTTCTTTGGCTTGAGATGCACTTGACACTGATGTGGAGAAAGTGCGGTAGATTGGCCTGGCAGCACGCACAATCTGTAAGTATACAATAAAATTATACACCACACATCATTTAGGTAACACTGATATAGTACAGAATTAAAGTTGAAATTTGGACTTTTGAGTAGAAACAGTAAGTGAATCCAGATTACATTGCCTTTTTGCTTTACAGTGATAAAGCACCAACATGCTCAAAATATACTATAATTGTATTAGTTTAGTTACCACAAATGGCTTAATAAAACAGACATAGAAATTTGTCAGCTATATGTGGTAGTAGGTACCCAGTGGTTCATGCAGGCTATGGAAAGGCTTTGAAATAACACCACATTACAAAGGTTGTATCAAATTAAAAAAAAATTAATAAAAGACTAACACATATGCTTTTGATAAACATATTATGCCTACATGACATCAGCTTTTTTTACAATGTTACAATATGATATAGAAAAAGTTGAATAGGTATGTCACACAGATAGGATTGCAGTATACAAGCAAATGTTAAAATTAAATATCAACAAATGTAAAATAAATTATTATTAAAATATAAAATATTTTGCCAAATTGAAAGTAAAATAATGCAAAAATTTACAAAAATCAATACTTAACCTGCATGCTTCAACAAGTTTTTATATGTAGTGTAGTATAAATATATATTTACTGTACCTAAAGGGTACCTGATTACCTTAGTGTTACAATTCTTTAAAATGCTATTTATATGGTATATTTAATCGCTTCGCCAATTATCGTGATACGTATAAAATTGTCTTAAGTACTTGTTATGTTCCATTGAACTTTGGACTTTGTATCTACGGTCGTGGAGATGTACCAGTATATTATACATAGTAAATTTAGGGTAAAACATTGCCTTAGAGCATTAATTAAGATACTTTTAATATTTAAAAGCTGCGATATATGACGAGAAAGACTTTGGCTAATTTAAAACAATGATAATTTTATTTATAAAAGACTTACCTGGCTTATAGGATTCATAATGGTCGACCTGAGATAATTATATTTTCTTATTATAAGCTGTATGGAATCGTTACAATACAATGTAGTGGCCACGTCCGATATTAATAAACTTTCGAATTATAATAAGAATTGAGAAATCCCAAAAATGGTCGAATGCAACAGGCTAAAGGCTTTTGTAGCCACTAGCCAGTGATGCCAACTTCTACAGAATGTTTACCCTAAGAAAAACTTTAAATACGATTTAAAACGCCTAAAGTTTTTGTAGTACTCTTGGTTTGAGTGGTAATTTCGAATATGCGTCAAAAATATATTAGTATAAAAATTCAATCTTGGAGTATTATAGCATTTTGATATTTTAGTTATAGCCACTATAGTCTATAACCAGTAGGGGGCTAATAGTCAGCATCTAAAAAGTTCCGAGGCCAGCTGGATTCACCCTGAATAAAAATAATTAGCTATTCGTATGGCAATGTCAAGTGTCAGCTGTCAAATCAATGTATGAGAACTGTCAACCGCTGCTGAAATTTTGTGATTTTCTTCTTTAAATTTGTTGTTTTTGAGAAAATTTCGAAAAAGCCAATTCGATGTCAAGCTAATTTCAAATCAAATCAAAAATATATCTCTTTTTTATATGAACTTTTTTATATGATTTATCTAAACCACTGATCGTATCGATATGAAACTACCACCATTCGATGCGAAATTTTTCCTAGATGGTTTATGGCTATTTTATTTTATGCTGTTTTACTTTTATGAACATTTATCCCGCTAATAACAAGCGTTTTCTCTTGATTCTTTTGTTTTCATGGATTTCAACGGAGTTTACTAAACGGATAATGTTCTTTTACATTCAGCTAAGAATCTACTTACAAACTTCCACGCATCCACCCACCAACTCCCACGCATCCCTGCACATCCACTCTCATTTTTGATAAAAATAAAGTGCCGTATCTGTGATCGAGTATCACTTGAGAACGGCTGGACTTGTTTTTGGGTTAATTTTTTTTTTATTGTCTTCAGAATTGTCAGGAGAATGTTGAGTAAGAGATGTAGAAATAGTCTATGAACGAATTTTACGGTAGCTCACCCCACAGGGGGTTGCGGGGGTGAAAATTTTTATTTTTTAAGCCGTAGCTCCTACAGACTCCAAATTTAGCTAGAGTCGTCTATATGTGATGCAGAAATGATTTAAGAGCGGATTTTACAACAACCCACCGCCGAAAAAGATTGCGGTAGTGGGTGTTAAAATGTGAAATTTCTATTTCCAAACTGTAACCTCTATAGACTTTAAATTTGGTAGTAATCTTTTAATCTTCTTTGGTGTGATGCGGCTGAAAAATCTAAAGCCTGTAAATACAGGGGTCTAGGCTCTGAATATGATTTTGTCCCATTCGGTGTCGAGACCCTTGGTCCGTGGGGTCCTAGCGCGTTAAGGCTTTTTAGGGAATTATCAAAAAGGTTAGTCGACATCACAGGAGAACGAAGAGCTGGCAGCTACCTTGGACAAAGAATTAGTCTGGCTATTCAAAGGGGGAACGCTGCCAGTATCTTCGGAACCTTGCCTAAAGGGACTACTTTTAATAATATTTTTTAATAATTAAATTTTAAGGTTAGTTATTAGGTATATTTTGATGTATTATGTTATTTCTTAGGTTTAATTTTAGTGTACATTACATATAAATAATTGTCGTTCACCTAATATCGGGCCGACTCAATTGTAATATTTAGTTAAGTTCTTAATTATCTTTTATTTGTCATGCAGAAATCATCTCAAATAGGATTTTACGAAATTCTATTTCCAATAGGGATTGCGGGGGTGGGTGTGAGAATGTTAAATTTATGTTTCCAAACTGTAACTTCTACAGACTCCAAATGATTATTTTTTTACTGTTTAAATAGAAAAGGTTAAAGTCAATTGTTTTTTTTTATTTAATTAATTTCATTTGTTTTTATATAACCTAATTAATTTTATGATAAAACGTCAGTTCATAAGCGGTTGAGAAGTGAAATAAAAATGTCAGACAGAGAAAGTATTGAAAGTTTATGTTTGTGTGCTGACTATGTGTTTGGTTCTAAAAATTGGTCTCATGAGATAAAAGCTCAAACTTTAGGTAAGTAATGATAAGTAAAATATATTGATATATAATTAAATTGTAAATTACAAATTTTTATTAACAATTCGACATTAACTATCAAAAGAATCAAGTCTTATATTGGATGTTTCACAACAGTCCGAACCGCTTTAAGTGACAGAAGATTCCATGAAGGGATTGGTTGCTTTGAAGAATACGATAATATAAGTGAATTTTCCTTTGCAGAGATTAGAGAGGGGAATGTGCATAAAAAATAAAATAATGTGATAATAAAGTTTAAGAGTTAATTATGAATGTAATAAAAATTATTTAAATTTATCTAGAAATCGTTAATTGACGGAATTTACAACGCTTTATTATACTTTCAAGAAATACGAACTAACTTTGAGAGAAAAGAACAAGAACGAATGATGCGTTTGGTTAAACAGGCTAAACAACAGCAGGAGTGGAAATTAAAAAGTAATTTTCTATTTGTTGATTGAGATACTTATATAAAACAAAACAAATAAATTTAATTTTAATACAACCCCATCAGATGAAAAAAACATCGCGACGGAATCAACTGAGATAGAAGACGAAGAAGTCATAGAAGGAAGAGTAGGTGAATAAGTGGATAAGGAGAAGAACGAAGGAACAAGGGAAAAAAGGAGAAGATTGAAAAAATAAAGGAATAAAAAAGATTAAAAATAAAGAATAAAGTTAGAAAATGTCCAGAAAATAATATTATTGATCTACATTGACGTACATTTAGCTCTAAATTTCGGTTCATTTTCAAGCTACCTTCTCTATTTTTAAAAAAATATTAATGTTTATTATTGTAATTGTAATAAGATTATTTAATATAAGTGCGGCAGTGATAGCTATGCAGCTGGCGTATGATTCGGTTGATCACCCAATCTATGCAGCTTTAGAGTGGTTAGTACTTTGATGGGTGATCTTCTTAAGAATACGATTGACCTGCATGAACATCATTTTTGTTAGGTATAAGTTAAAGGCTCATTGATCACTACAATGCAGAATTTTAGTGATTAATGAAAATTTGCCTATCACCGATTGTACTGGCGTGAGTTTTCTCTGTGGTTTCCTCATGTCACTGTGTTCCGCCGAATAATGGGACACAGGGTAGATACGGTACAATAAAGCACATGTCGGTCCACAGCCGCAAAATACATACAAATAATTAAATAAATTTTGTTTGTCATTGATAAATAATTAATACCGTAATTAATTTATAAAAAAAAAGTTTATTAATATATTAACACATAATATTTAATCTTCATCTTCATCTTCAATAATCATCTTATGGATTGCAAGAATTGGTAACTCTTCAACTATGAATTCAATTATATGCAAGTACTTGAATAAAGGAACTGACCAAGCAACTTATTCAGTTAACAATGAAAATGATGAAATCCAAATTTTTCAATCGGGTCGATATATAAGTTCTTCAGAAGCTACTTGGAGAATTCTAGGTTACCCAATACTTGAAAGAAATCCAACAGTGTTTCATTTAGCAGTTCATTTGGACAATGGTCAAAGAGTTTATTTCAATCCGACAAACATACAAAATTTGGCAATACCTCCTCCGAAAACTACATTGACTGAATTTTTTAATCTATGTTCTTGAGATGATTTTGCTAGAACTTTATTATACTGTGAAATACCTTCTTATTATACTTAAACTCCGTTAAAACTCCGTTATGTTAACGAGTATGTTTTACGTCCCGGCAAACTCAACTTACGAGCGACGAGTCGTCGAATGTGAGATGGAGGAAGATTAATACTCATTTCTCCATGAATCGGACCATTTCTATTGGATAATTTTTCCATTTATTCTTTGTTTTGTTGTTCATCAACATTTATTTTTATAATAATAATAATAATTTATTATATCAATAAATTTTATTTTAAGAGAATTTGACTATTCTTTGAAAAATATTGTAAATTTCAGAAAAAAAAATAAAAATTAACAAAAAAGCAAATAAAAAATAAAAAAAAATTAACAAAAAAAGCAAAAAAAAAAATATGAATAAAAAAAATAAAAATGATGAATAAAATTTAATTTATTTCCTTTGAAAATTCGCCCAGCAAAGCGGGCGGGGACGGCTAGTTTATTAATATAGGTAAACATGTACACTTATGAACGTCAAGAAAAACAAATTAAATGAATTGAAAATTAACATTTACAACCAGTTCGCAAGTCAAGGGCGTAGAGCGGGTAAGAAGAACTGGCAAGAAACTTTCCGCCACTCTTTTCAATCGCCAAGTTTTTAATACAAATTGTTTGATCTGGAGCAAATCAATCCAGGAAATATTTCATTTCATTCAAGAAATATTGTGTTTAATGTTTGTCGTAAAATAAAAAGACGGTGTAAGTCATGTTCCACGTTTGATTTTAAAGCGCGTGAAAGAATTGACCGGTAAGTTGGACTGAGTGGTTTTGATACTTTTAGTTTGTTTGTTTTTTTGGGTTAAGTTGACTTCTTTATAGGGGTTTCCAGTACTACTGTTCGGCGAAGGCACATAAAGTGATCCTGCGTTTTCCATGTCTGGTAAAAACAGGATAGAGAGGAAGAAGAAAATCAACTTCGACAGTTTCGATATACAGTTGATTGCGAATAAAGAAAAGGAATTATTTACAGTTCAGAAGGAAATTCCAACCTGTTACAAATTTTTCGATTATTATTCTTATTGATTTCAACGATGAAAGATTACCTGACATGAGAAAAATATTAAGTACTGATCCCTCTGACTCGATAAAGGTGCAATGGGATGTATATAGACTGATGATGATCATGAATATCTAAGCTATTGTTTGAGTCACACGGTAAATGTTATTATTTTTTTACAAACTTATACTTAAGGAGATAGATTTTGATTATGAAAAAGTAACGAGGTGACATATGTCTACGAATATACTAATTTTTGTAACGTATATAGAAAAACTGCGAAACTGAAGACCATAATAACTTGGATAGTAGACCTACATTCTCGGTTCATGTTCTCTGAAAAAGTTCTGGCAAATAAAAGATACTGCAGGTCCATCTGAAAGTAGTTTAAAGCAAGGTCAATATTGTTAACGCAAGTGGAAAAAATGGCTTGGTGCCAAATTATTGTCTGGTGTACAGGTCAACAAGCATATCTGCTGATTACCACTACGATATAAATAAATACAATATTACTAAAATTACCATATCTATCATCCGATGAAGAAGACGAAATAGAAGTGGAATTTATTTAATCGTTTTCTAGGTGTGAATGTTTTAAGTTATTTGTATGATATTTAATAGAAAAGTACATATAGTAAATTGCGATTAATTTTTATATTTTAAGAACCCGATGAAGAAACGATGTATAACAACAATCATCAATTTAAATAAAAAAAATATAGTTCATTGTTGCAATAAATATTCCCATTCATGCTAGATAAAAATAATAAACAGTATCAAGACCATTTGATTCCAACCTTCTTACCAAGAATTTCCTATAACAAATTTTTAATTCCCTATTTGTCATGAGATTCCTAGACCGATAACTTATAATTTAATTATTTGTTTTAGTATTTGTTTTAATTGGACTGATTGTAGTCCGCAGACACTTGTTCAAAATTTTACTTAAAATTTCATTAAGTTGGCATCATGGTCTGTGATTGAAGCCAGAGATAGAGAAAGAGCTTCCTCCCGCCACCAGCTGTGTGATTTGCTCAATAATAAAAAGTGTTATAGTGCTTTATATAAATATATTAAAAATACTGTGGGAAAGATTTAAGAAAAGAAGTGAAAAGTTATATATAATAACATGTGAATAAGTGACCAAAATAAGACTTGGCTTAAAGGTCTCGTTACCAGGCCATAAAATTATAAAAAAAAATAGAGAAAGAGTACGAGAACTTTTGTTCCTACTCTCTGATCTGTGATTACTTTATATTGATCTAAGAATAACCTTTTGTAATTACATATATTTTTTAAGTTGTTTTTTAGTGTAGATTAAGACAAATTATCAGTATTCTATATTTATTATTTGCAGTTTAACATTTTTTTCAGTAAAACAAAATTTGATTTTGTTTTCCATTAGGTGTGAAGAATTGTGCATTTTTCTAAGAGAAGTATAAAATTATTAAAAACACTTAAAATGATGAGTGGTTTCTGTAAACTAAGTAAAAGTTATTTTTCTTTACTTAATGCTACTGCAAAAAAACACTCCATAAATGTTGTTAGGCAAAACTCAAAGTTAACTCCTGGCCAATCTATTAGACTGCAAAAGATAAAAGAGAAGGAACCCGGAGAAGTAATTAAATGGATGTTATTGGTATAGTAATTTTACTATTATTACATAATGATATGTGCTATTATTTATAAAATGACTTTACATTTGTAGGTTATACCCGTTGGCTCCTTTGGCTTAGGTTGTTGGCAAGCATATCGGCTACAATGGAAGTTAGAACTTATAGACAGAATGCAAGCAACAACAAATTCTTCGCCTGTGGATATCCCACATGAGTATGTAAGCTGTTAATAAAATAAAATGATGAATTAAAAGATTTTTCAATTTCTTAGTTTTGGCTACTGTAACTTGTAGTTAATCACTTATTTACAGTTTTCATGAACTTGATAATATGGAATATAAACCTGTAAAAGTTCGAGGAGAGTTTCTGCATGATAAAGAAATTTTAATAGGCCCAAGAGCTCTGGTTGAAAATGATAGCTTGCCAAGAGTTGGTTCACTTGTATCGGATCCTAAAAAAAACCAAGGTTGGCTGGTTGTTACACCATTTAAATTGTCAGATTCTGGGTAAGTTATTAGTGCTTAAAAAATTATATATGATATATAATTTAAATTTAATATCATCTAAGATTTATATGTGATCGCATCTTTTCTGATACCAAAATAAAAGGAACTTAATTCAATTGTAGTGAGGTAATCTTAATAAATCGTGGTTGGATACACCAAGGACTTCGGCCAAAGGAAAAGCGTCAAGCATCAATGATTAAAGGAGAAGTCGAACTTACTGGAGTTGTCCGATTAACAGAAACAAGAAGTCCGTTTATGCCAAAAAATAATCCAATTAAAGGTTCATGGTTCTATAGGTATGACACAGTAATATATTCATCTTAGTTTAGGCCTTAAAATGCTGAATAATGAAACCTTCTGTACTTTTGTATGTAAAAAATGTTTCTCAGTTTTCTGCTAATTTAGGCTTATTCTAACTAAGGCTATTTCTTGTATTTAGGCAATAACAAATAGACTTTATACAAAGTTGTTTTAGCTTTTTAAATAATGACACTAAAGGAAACTAAATTTTATTTGTAGGGATTTGCATCAAATGAGTGCATATTTAGGATGTGCCCCAGTATGGATAGACGCAAGAGGCAATCCGGAGCCTCCAGAAGGTTGGCCTTTGCCCAATCAAACACGAGTCAATCTAAGAAATGAACATATGTCATATCTTATAACCTGGTACATGTTGTCAGCATTTACTGCAATTATGTGGCATCGCTACTTTATAAGAAAACTTCCTCTTGTGTAGAGCATAAATTTTTGTTGTGTAGTATAACAAATAAATATTACAATGTCATTATTTTTGACCTTTCTAACTAGTTTGTATCAAATTACAATGTGTATTCCCTTATTAAGATAGCCTTACAACCTAATAAACCTAATCCCATTGGAAACAGTTATTGCTTTGATCAATGGAACAGAGACTTAATAGCAATTTATAATTAATAAATTTAAAAAATAAACAATAATTATAAGAAATAAAACATTATTATTTCAAGATTGAGCTTTATAATTCTCTCTTAAATAATAGGAATACACGAAGGCAATGAAGAGCATGATTAATTTTAAAGCTTTTGTAGAGGAAAAGGTTAAATGAGTTTAGAATTAAATGGTAATGAGAAAATGTATATGGATTACTCAGATGTTGAAATTGTAATAGAAATAAAGTTGATTTTGATGGATTCTTTTTTCATATTCATATATTTTAGTAAACAATATATTTATTATAGTCATCATCACATTCGAGTACTAACAATTTTCATATACATACATAGTAATAGTACAAATAATAAAATGAATTAAAAGATTTGGTCCCTGTGGCAGTGCACCTTAACGCTGGCAGCATTTCCTGGCTGTATTGCGAGAAAATATATAAACGTGAAAATAAAACGTGGCGTAAGTGGATGAAGGATAGTGAACATTTCCTTCTATATAGGGAGGATCCTCGCCCAATCTATGGACTAACTGGTCGGTCCGAAGACCCCAGTGAGAATAACTTTTCAGAATATCTTCTTTATGTGTAAATTGTTGGCGTCGCTACAAGTCAATATAATATTATAATGATACTTCTGTAATATCCTACTTTTAATTTATAATTGCGTTTATTGTCTATTACAAAAACACATTGTGTGTAATGATTACTTCAGTCTCAAGATAATTACAATATATTATGCAGAATCATTTCCTTTACACTTCCCATTTGGCTGACATATATATGGTGATAAAACATATATATATAAATAAGGACCTAAAATATAAGTGGTATTTAATATAGAACCTTTTCATTAATATTGAAAAAGTAGAGGAAAATAAAATATGTATTGTGAAAATACCTAGAATTTTATTAATACCTACGCATAACATGTAACTAAAATGATTAAACACTGAGAAAGTTTTTAATTTATTTGTAAATGAAAATTAAATTTGTAAATAATTCTTTATTATAAGGTATAATATAATATGTAATTGTTGTTGTTGTTGTTACTACATAGAGCCATGCGATGCTATTTGTCAGTAATTTTCACCAAATTCTGTTTTCCAACAAGCGAATGACTTAATCCTTCAAGTTCAGTACCTATCTAGTTTTATTTTTTAGGTTATTTCATTATTTATACGCAACAACGCATTCTTTTCAGAGGTATGAGTATTGATCTCTCAACATCTGCAGCGCTGATATACCTTAAGATCGCGCGATACACAAATTTACTACATATTAAACTATTGAGATCAGGATCGTTGTCGGTTTTGCTATTGGAAGCTCCAGAGTAAGCAGTAAGGAATCTGCCTGTCTCGCGTTGAAGTCATTTTTATCGAGCCGCCTTTACTGCTCAGTTGAAAGATAACAGAGAAATTGCATTTTGAAATACAATATCAAGCCTTGCAAATGCCGACGTTATCTGCTAGTAGTATAATGAAAAACATATTTTTTGTCTAATTTATTCCGTTTTTGTGTAAATTATAATTTGAAATAATTTCAAAGAATCTTATGTTAATGAGTAGCTATAATTATAAAGGTTACAAAGGATTTATTACGAGTTTCTTAAGTGAAAGGAATATTGGTAGTTATTAACAATTCAATTCATTCAACAAGTCATTTATGTATCCAACTAAGTCTGTATCGAACAAAATAGAATTTGAACGATAAACATTCTGACAGTATCTAGGAATGTCATGATTGTCTTGACCTAAATGATTTAGATAAAAAAACCCGAACAAAGAATTTAATTAAAGACTTGCTAATTTATAATTAAAGACATGAAATTATGATTCCACTTATGTCGTCTTATTGCCGGCTATTAAAATAATGGTGCGGGGTAAATAATTACTTGTCGTATATGTACTACAATTACATTTGCACCACACATTTTGTGTGAATATGGTATGACTTAAAATTATTTTTCCCATTTTTATGTATGGAACGTATTAAATTAAATTCGTATGTTCGTTAAATACGTTTCATACTCCATCATCCATCAGTAATTATTGTACCTAAGTTCTCAGTAGGATCATAAATCCAGAGCCAGTGATCTGTTTACCTTTCTAGTAGCATATTAAAATATTATCTTTATAATTAATTATAATAAGTATCAAAATAGGAAATTGATAGCTTTCTTGAACTTTGTATCAGAATATAGGAAAACAGAATATTATGTAATAATTAGAAAAATAATAGTTTTTAGTTTTATATCAAGCATATTTTAAGTGGCATTAAGCTAAGTGCTATTATAAGTAAACAAAAAATACCAATAGGCATTAATAGCATTTTAAGTTTTTGATATATATTCTACCTGCTCTATAGGTGTTATATTTTTCACTGTTGAAATTGATAAATTTAAGTTATTTATTATTAACAATAATTCAGCTTTGGTTGGTACTAAAGAACTATTATATAAAAATACTATAAACCTGGTTCTAGCTGCCTGTCCTAAGACTTTTTGTGTGTTATCTGCACTCCATTTACGAATGCGGATAATTTGTATGGATTAGTATTAGAAAATCGCGTTTCGGCTTGTTTGACGTGGGCTGCTGGTGGAGATTTTTTAAAGAAATTGATTGAGTACATGGATGTTGCATTTGTAATCATCGGTATACTTAATTGCTACTAATTATTATTAGATGATATCAAACTTGATTCATTGTAAGTTGGAATATACTAGATGGAATGGAGCATATTTATTTCTATCCGTATACCATTGACGGAGATTATAAAAAAGAAATGAAATTACATCAAAAACTATTCGCCCGACTATCGTTTCGAGTAAGTATTAATTAAGGAGTATTGAACTAATTACTGTTTACGTCTAAAATGTCCTTTGTAAATCCTAGACCATCAATTTTTTAACATGATTTTTAATATTTTACTTTAATAAGACGCAATTTTAACAAAAAGTACGTCAACTTTTTTTTCTTTATTTTGCCTGCCCAATTTTAAATAACAATCATGAAGGCAGTTTGTTGAATTAACCGGCGATAAAAGTTTAATATTTTATCGTTATCAAAGTCCCCAAAATCATGTCACTTCGCCATAATAAGTAATTAAACAGGCTGTGATGGGTTAAATTTATATTAAAAGTGGTGAAATGAAATTACGTTTGAGTTGATTTAGGTTTTATTATTTTACTCAAAATTAATATTGTAATAATTCTCGACAAGAGGAAAGGCGCGGTCACATTAATTACAAACACAAACCCACTTAATTATGTAAATATTTACCATCTTACAAAAATAAAATGAGTCTAATTACATTCTTGCCTAAAGTACTCTTTCGTCTCTATCCTTTAAATCATGTTTACTCTGTGATGAAAAGAGACAAATGAGCGCTTATAACGGAACAATTAGGCTTACTTTTATTTACAAATAAGAGGTTAGGAGTCCATAATTTACGTGAGGTGTTTAAGGGGGGGCTGGGGTCCAAGCCAAATCTCATTTACGTAAGATACGTTGGATAGGGGGTCTCGGCAAATACCACGCAATGTTTTTTTTTGATTCAAACAAAAAATTTTGTAAAACGGTTGACCCTAAATTCTTATTAAATACAATAATAATTAAACTCTGAGCAATATTGATTACTAGTCTTAACTAGACGTAAATAAAAGCACGAAGCAATTTTTTTCTTCTTTTTACAATAACAATCCAACGCGTTTATGATTTATGAGATTGGGGGATGGGGGAGGCGGTTAAATTAAAGCTCATGACATCTCACAGGGGGGGGGGGAGGTACAGAAAATTAAAAAAAAAAACACCTGACGAAAGTTATGGACGACCCCTTACGTGATTTGACTGTTTGAACTCATCGGTCTTTGAAAACACCCTAAATTTGAATACAAACAAATAAATGGCCGCATTTTGTTGTTAAACAAATAAAAAATTTTAAGAATTTCTAAGATGGTTTAGTACAGCAATGAATAATAATTACATTTAATGAAAATGATAACACTGATGTGATGATTTTAAATTAAATAATAAAATTGGCTTTAAACAAAATTAAAACTTATACAATAAATGACTTCTAATTGTTCGAAATTTCATTGTGCTTTTTAAAATACAAATTATAAAATTAATATTCACAATAATATATATATCGATTCTATAATGATTAAAGGTCTGAGCACCTAAAATATAATTCCTACAATAAAAAGAATGTCTAAATAGACAAGTTGCGTTTAAAAGGAGGATATAAGACTATAGAGGAATGTAATTTTTAGTCCATTTTGTTCATATATATATACTTTGGCGACATTTATTTTTCAAAAATAATAATACAAATAAAAAACGTCCACCTTTTATCAGCAACGTATCATTCATATACAAATCAATAAATCAGACTTAATAAAAATTATTGAGATTGCAATCAATTGATTAAAATAAAGACCAACTAAAAATTTACATACAAATCAAACGACGCATTCTAACGTCAAACAAATTTACAATAAATTGAATGGCGACGAATCGTCACGGCAGGAGACTTCTCCCGTGAATGACGAAGATATTTTATTAAGTTTCGATGTGTGTTGAAATACGCAATTTTAGATGATTTTGTGTAAGAAAGACCTACTCGTAGCAGCACTCAGGGTGAGATTCAAAAACAGCGTGGAGTGTCCCGTATGCCAAATCCAATACATTTGACACACTGAGACCCCGCTAAGTACTTGTTTATGACTATCACCCTTCGATTGAAAATATCAATAGGGATTCAGGAAAGCACGACTGCGGGTCGAGAAAATTTAGAGATAATCCAATTTAGTAGCTCCGCTTGATTCGTATTACCAATTGGTGTTGTAAAAATGCTAGATTGGAAAATGCCGTCAGGCGTTACATTAAAATAAGGCAATATGAACTTAAAACTCAAGCGGGCAAATCAAAATTTGACACGTGTATTTGAGGTACGTGTGTCGGATCAATTTTCGGAGTATTTTTGTGGTCGCACAGACCAAGCTCTTTGAGTTTCCATTCCCAACCCATAATTTGTACCGCATGAAGTGTCTCCGCTTCAGTATGCTGTCGCCGCAACATGCCCTCCTATAAAAGTTTTGGATATTACTTGATGATTCCTTCTAAGCTATTAGAACTATATTGGGTTCTCAAAATAAATTTTTCCGTTAATTATTGAAGAAATTAAATAATAATAATTACCAGATTCCCTTGTTTTTGTTTCCTCTTTGAAAATGTAGATATAGTATTTTTAACTAAGTATATAGATTTAATAACTGTGCGTCAAGCGACACTACACTTAATAAAAAACATAATAATTAAAGGCCGGCACTGCACTTGCGAGCCCTCGGGGAATGTGAGTGTCTATGGGCGGCAGTATAACTTACATTAGATGTACCCGTTGTGTCCTGCACGTTTGCCCCGTTATATTAAAAAAATATTTTTTTAATTATGCCTACATTCGGAACCAAAACGGATAATATTCAGATATTGATTCAAAACGTTACATAAAAAATATTGCGCAACAATTTAAAACATTTACAGAATAAGCAAACGAGCTAAAGGCGACGGCCTTTGAAGGCGTGGAGGAAAGAGGATTATACCTTAATCTTTTCCCATTTATCATCAACCTCTTGCAACCACGAGTTGATCTGCCTTCCATTGCATCTAGATCGCTGCGCATTTCTTTTCTCTTCTTGATCGGGCGCTAATACGTTATACACTTCTTTATCACGTAATATCGTGCAAACTGAAAACGGCAGCGCCTGAAAGAGTAGCAAATATTCGCTTCTATAATCATAAAGAAATTTAAATTAATGAAAGCACACCCAGACGTTGTCCTATGCACACGTTTTCAAACAAATAATCCATCTAATTGTAAATCTAAATAATTTTCGACTACCCTCACTGACATTAACGTTTCATCAAAATTAGTCCAGCCGGCGGGATTACATTATAGTATATAACTTTATGTACAACGCAGCCAACTAGTTTAATAAGCTGATCAATTAACAGCCTAGCCACTGAACAACTAAAGAGCGCCGTTATATTTAGATTCATGTTTTTTTATTTCTGCCACATGGTCACATTATACGAGTGGCCTTAGCATTAGCCAGCCAGACTATTGTTGTTATAAACGCTACGGCTAAATATCTTATCTATAGCTAAAGTCGACGCAACGAACCGAATTAAAGTCACTGACAATAGGAATTTTGCAGGCAATGCAACCCGTCATCGATACTTAGTTACGAGTAAGAATTTTTTGTTACGACACTCATTACATTGCGCAAGACACACAATGTAGAATTTATTTTCTAACGTGGTTTTGAAGAAACTAAATGGTGACAATTTAAGACCAATAAAAAAAATCCTATTCATAATTAACATAATTTAGATCGATCGTACCAATCCTGTTATCGACATGTACTTCAATTCTTTCGGACACCACTAAACCTATAAGACCTGTAAGTGTGAGCGAGACAGACAGATAAATATGATTTATGACCCAAAACCTCAGTTCATAATGCGTCGAATACACAGGCCTTTAAAGTACAATTATCACGTAAGCAATCTGAGATTCGTATTATGTATTTCATTTGACGGCATTGTTTACTTTCAAAGAGCACAGAGAAGAAAAAATAACCATAAATACCTGATTTGCAACCGCCCGTTCAGCCCGCCCATGCACCCGTAAAATTTCCTGCTCCACAGCCAACACCAACTTTTCCTTTTCAACTTGATGCTGTATCCTTAACCGGGTTCTAAATAAAATTTTAAAAACTATAATATTTGCTCAAATATACATTATACATATTTATTTTATACATAAATAGAAAACAAAACAACAAACTAAAGCAGTCTTAGAGTGAAAGTAAATTGTTACGTCAATTGTGAATAGATAATTTTTATATAACGGGGCAAACGAAAGTCGTGGGCATAAAAATCAAAAGTTCCTACAAAGTCGAATTGGGTAGAAAATAATTCAGCGGGCAGCTTAGCAGCCACATAGTGGAAATAAAACATAATTAGAGAAATAAGTCTTCGCTTACCAAAGTACTATTACTATATAGTAATATATTTAGCTCAGTTAAGTGTTCAATGTTCAGTCAGCTTTCAAATTTTTTTTTCTGTAGAAATGTGACATTTGTATGTATACAAATCAAGTTTGAAAATCCTCACCTCTCCCTCTCTTGGGACATGAACTCAGTGACCATCTGCTGTGGCATGTTGATGGGAATATCAACCTGAGGCTCGGGGTTCACGTTATTTTGAAGTGTGTAGGTGCATCTATTCATCAGGTACTTATTGAAGTCTTTAGGCGGTTTCGGTTTGACTGGAAAAAGGGTTTTCTGACGGCGCTCGATCTAAAAATATAGAATATTTTCTTTTAAATCCTTATCATAGTTATGGTATTTGACAATTCATTAATATTAGACAAGAATCACAATTATAAGCAATTACATTAATATAATGTAAAAAAGCGTTGCCGTCACCACGCGATTAACGATTCCAAGGAATGCAATCATGAGTCAAGATCTCGCGAAATCTAGGAGTCTTAGATCAGAGAGTATGGAATTACATTTTAAGAACAAATTCCCCTTAGACCCAACACTGGTTGGCTCCGGCATGGGTGAGTATACGCTGTAGGGGTTTATGTAAACCACACAGATTGTATAGCAAGTGTGTAGCGTACAATAGCGCCGGTCGTTCTTCCCGCGTGCAATAAAATATTTGCTACTGATTATATTTAATTTCCAACACACTCCTTAACTATGTGGCTGCACACGTGCACAACTAAAACGCAGTGTAAAAGGCTACCCCTTGCTCCCCCATCTATTCTCTCGTTGACTTTAATCTATCTATAAAGCACGTATTTCTGCGAGATAAATTATGTCGCAAAAATACGTAAAGCACTTTTATGAGTCACACTTGAGTCTACTTCTACTAATTAATCTCTACTTATTCCTCTTGAAGAGTCGTGTTGGTTTTATAGCAGCACGTAAAATCCTCTGCGTTTAAAAGAGTCTCTAATAATAAAATCGTTGCAGTATATTTGTTTCATACGATAGCTATTTACAAGTGAACTGGTACTAGTCATATTTCTAATTAGAAGGAATTTCGTATGTAATAAGGCCGCTGTTGCATATATTCGACGCTCAGAGAAAATTAACTTTTCCGACCTCCGCAGAAACCCACGAGATCTCGTCATGAAAAGCTCCGGAATTGATCTCTAAAAATAGCACGAGATCTTGCGGGATCGGGATTGTATTCCTTAGACGCAGTTTCCACGTAATCTAATTATATAAAATAATTGTACCCACAAGTATTCACGCGACAGAATATATTGAAAATTATGAAAATGATAGAGTATTTTAACACTTCCTATCATATACACTTATTTATACTTCCCAAAGAAGAGGTATTAACTAAAACACACTTTAGCACAATCAGCGTGTTTGAAAATAAAATAATATTTTTTTACTACTAAAGAAGTTGGATCTAAATTTTAAAGTCTTGAAGTTAAATTTGACTTATTGGTAAATAGAAATTACTGTTAAAATTTTAGTCACGTTTATCCAAAATTAAAGTATAGCCCATATATTTATATAAAATGTAAGTAGTACTATATCTTGGTGGATATCCTGTATTAGACAGCTTCATGGGTCACTGTATAATTACTTAACAAAACATACCTGTTTCCTTTTGTGTATGTACATTTGATAGGGATTGGAATGCGTAACATTATGAGCGATATTTTCAGAATGTTCGGACTTTGTCGGCTCCCTCGAGTGGCTCTCTCTAGAGGCTTTGATCTTTCTCTTCCTTGGGTGGACGTCGACCGAATGTCCCGAAGTAGCTGTACACATAATGAGACAGTAAAAATTCGCCCTCTTAAATAATGGCAACACCAACAACAAAATATTAAACACCAATAACAGAAAGAGCATTCACTAAAACATTTAGGATACGAACATAATGACAGAGCTCCCGCGCCCCGTGTCTAATGACATTACGCACAGCTCGAATGAAAAGCTTGCTGAAGCTCGGGGAAACGATCATTCAACACAGATTCATTCAAACACATAGGGGATTGCGATTTTCCATTTCTAAAGCGTTTGCAAATGCGAAATGGTAAATCATGAATCAGGCTCAAGGGAAGAGAAGGTAACTGCGTGGTGCTGCAATGTCATTATACGCATCGTAAAACTCCAGGGCTCGGTAGCTGATGATACACGTAAGTCCCTCGAGGACATGCAGAATGCAAAAATATGACCAACCATTGAGGAACGTATCGTATGACACATATAACAGAGAGACAGCGGAAGTACAGATAATATTATTAATAAATTACAAGAGTGTCCTCTTTTCTTTGTAGACTTATTGTGAGGACTGCGGCGACCTCTGCCCCCCGGTCCGTCTTCGTATGTGCGTGCACATAATACATGTTATTTAATAAGTTGCATATAACTATAGGCAAGCTAATTAGGGCTACCAGTTTATTTAGTCAAACAGGTGGCACCCGAATTTACGTCCAAACATCATTTACATATGAAATCATCGAACATTTTTGAGAAATCAGAGAACATTTAAGGGGGCAGGGCAATCTCTAGAATTATTAGTATTAAAATGAACTTAAATTTTTGTATCGTAAGATGTTATATAGGAACTTTTTAAAGATTGTTTTCAAAGGTATTAAGAGACATTGTACAACCACAGTAATGATTCAAATATAGGGTCATGGGAATGCTTAACTGTTATTGACTTAAAGTGAACGAGATCATAATTCTTGCAAAGATTTCTGATAAAGATTGCCTTCTGACAACCCCAATTGGTAGCCCTCATTAGATAAAACATTCAATTCGAAAGTAAAAGATGGAAAATAGCCAAAGAAATCTTTACAGAAGATGAAAATCATCAATTGCATCAAATCTAACAAATTTGCGAGATGTGATACGTAAACAAAACAAAATCACTTTAAGCTACACTTTCAAAGAAAAGAAATAATGGAAGAACAGAGAAATATATAATAATGAATTACAAGATTGGCGTGTGCTCTTTGGAGACTTTAAGGGAGAATGATAGCGCCGGCCTCTGCTTCCTGGTCCGTCTTCGCATATGTGCGTGCACATATCAATTACAAACACGATGTTAAACAAATACAATCTAGATTAGTAAAAAAACATTACCGCTTAGAAAAACATCATACAATCACATAAAGCCATGACTATTTCTTTTCTTTTAATATATGGCGTATAATGGGGACAAAATGTCGGATTCAATTATTATAAGGGGTATTCATAGATGGATCGAAAACGTAAATTAAGGACATAGACTTTTCAAATATTTCAGGTTTTCTCCCCTTTACACATGTTAATTGGTTATGAGAAAATGGTTCAAAGTTAATCTTTTACTCTATTACTGAATCAAGAATCATTGATGTTTTTCTATAGCGCGATATAAATTACCTGATTCGTTTCTCCCACCTGAGGTTCCTGATGTTGACGGCGCATCATCAGCCCCCTGAAATTGCCTCGCATTAAAACTATGAAACCTAACACTTAATAAAACCAGTGCAAATTAAGTAAAAATAAAAGACATTTGGATAAATAAAATACATGCAGACAAATAATATGCGTAGATAGAAAAAGGCCCTTAAAATTCGGTGACGTCTAGCTAACGAATACTTACTGGAGGTGGGCTTTTATGGGAACTCAGAATATGGTTAGATCCCGATCGGTCTGAGCCTTGCGGGCAATTTCCTTTATCTTTGTCGGCGTCGTTCGTTCTATGCGAACGCAGTACTCTTTGCCCGCCCTATAACAAACTCCACTTAAACGCACCGTTACCGATAAATCTATCTACGGTTTAAATGTTCTTTTACTTTTACTTATGTACGTCAAATTATAATAATTTGATGGACGTATGGTACAATATTTGCACTCGTTTCGTCGATTTTTATTGTCATTTCAAATATATTGTACCACGAGCACACAAGTGTATGTTGAGCACTACAAGCCATCTGAATCAAAATAAAAAATATTGAAAATAAACAAAATTTAGAATAAATTTAAATAATTAAATCTATTTTCAGACGGTTCAAAACACTCAACACTCCAGATGCTTATAAATTCCATGTAATATAGGTCAGTACATAAATGCATCAAAATTTGAATATATCACATTATAATGGCAAATAACGTTAACAGGAAATAACACACAACACTGAATGCATGATGCATCTGTGCGATCCAAGTATACTATATATATACGAATTTATTACGACGACTCTAACAATTAATAAAATAAAATTTAATGATATATATATATAGGCTTGAGGCGAGCATGAGTGCAAAAATTTATAAGTGTCGTTTGTTTGCCGACAAACATTCGGAAACATATCCAGATGATCCATTTAAAACATTTTTATTTCAACCAAGGATAAGGTCCATTCACCAAAATCAGTTCAATGGTTGATATTTAAAATTTTAAAATTTGATATTTTAATTTTTTCCTCTTCAGTTGTGACTGGAATCTGAAGTTGATAAAGTTTTAGAAAATCCTAATACATATATTAAATATTATAAAAATTGTTGTCTGTTTAGATTAACATATAGCATTGATAATGTCAATTCAAACTTGGCTTAATTAAAAAAAACACCAGTTAGATATTCACTTAGATTTTGTGTGACACAAACAATTGTGAAAAAAATTGTGTAAAATTTATTTCTTTTCATCTAACTTAGGTCATTTAAATTCTACAGATAACAAACTGCTTTTTACTTCATAATGAAAATAGGGTATACCGAAGAACTTTAGGTCATTTAAAAAATCATAAATTTCCTTAGAAGCTAATGTAGAAATAATGAACATAACAAAAATGTACCAACCTTGCCTTCCAATCGCTTGTCATCTGAATTGCCATCAGAACTGTCGGATGTTTGCCCTGTGTCTGCTGTACATGGTATCACATAAGGTAATGTTGATGCACTACCACGCCCCTTTCCTCCTCCACGCTGTACGCCTTTAAAACACATGCAAAACTAAAGTTAATTTATTTTTTTATACATGTTTTATATCAAATTTTTTTAAATTTTGTAATTGGAAAGAAATTGATTCTTCTGTGCCATTAAGAAATTTTCTCAAAAAATAAGCAATATATATATATATATATATGTTATTCAGACAAGTAAACTAACCTTGTTTTAAATTATTTACCTAGGAATTATATTAGAAATGTGATACATATCTCAAAATCTGAATCACAGTGTGTTATTTTCAAAGAAATTTGTGAATTAATAAGTGTATGTATACAATTTTGTAATTTAGCACACATTCGAGCCCTAACAAACTTATTGAAGTCAATTAAAAAAAGTGATAAGCTCATGACTCAGAAATTAAAGTAACTTGTTTTTAGATAGAATTCAATTCATTAGTTATTGAATAGCAAAAATTAAATATGTTGGTATTTAATAACTAATGAATATTTTTAATACATTTTAGGTCATGCTTGTGACAACATTGGTAGTTTATTCTTCATAGCTTACAAATTCCATGCTTACAGAAAATTGCAAATTCGAGTCTAAGCCCTGAGGGTCGTGCATTCGATTCCCAGCTGTGCAGCATTAAATTTAACCTCCATATGCGTAGTTATTGCTGATGATTAAGAACATTCTGAAGAACTTGCACAAGAGCTGTATTCTCAAAAAGAACCAAAATTAAATCTAGTTAACAGCTGCAAAATCTATCCTCTGTAAGTAGGTGGACTCATTTTCCGCAACTAGATTCAAATTTGGTCCGTTTTGCGTATCTCTGTAAAAAGGTTAAAAAAATTAACAGCTCTAAGACAAGACTGACATAAGAGACACAAATATACAGACTGAAATATACGACGAAAGACATCCCTAGTTCTCTATAAATAATCAAAAACATATGCAATCTTTGGCCTTTCAATTATAGTTTATAGCATTATGATTAGAACGAAAAAACATACCTTCTTCCTGTTCATTCCTATTTCCAGAGCCACCAGCTCCACCAGGAATAACTATCTTCAAAGGTGGGACTTTGGGGGCCATTGGTTCCTGTAGTTTCTCTTCACTTTCCCCATCATCCTTACTTTGGCCGGGTTTAGGACTTGCTACAGGACTCCTACGGTCTTGCTTACCACTATGCAGTCCAGTTTTACCAGAGCCTGCTTTTCCCTGAAATAAATAATTAAGGTTCTAGCATTTTAAATGAAAGATAAACAGTGTTATATTATGAGGCATGGGAATGACATTTCTGTGTAGTTGTGTGTTTTTAGATTGTGTTTAACTTACTAACACAGTATAACTTAAGTTTTTATTGCTTTCATTTGACTGCTCTTGGACATCATAAATGCGCTTTATATCATGCTTTTGATTTATTATTATATTATATATACATATATGTATATGACGCAAAGAATATAACTTCATTTAAGATTTGACTTAACATGTAAGATTAGATTGTAATGACAGTAACATGGTTCTAAATTTAGTTTCTAGTAATCTATTTACTTGCAGTATGATTCATTTTATGTTTAAAAAACTGCAAAACAAAATTATTACCTCATCATACATTATTTTTTATTTTTATTATTATATTAATAATTATTTTTGCCAAGTCTTACAGTACTTAATGTTTACAAACCAGTGGTATTCCATATGAGCGCTATTTATTAATAAATATTAATTTAAAATCAGCATTATTAAATGACCTTAAAAATATTAGAATATGGATTTCTTCCAGGATTGACTCCGAAACTCATGTGAATGTGTGTTACGTCTGTGTCCTTAAAGTTGGTATATTACCTTATTCCCCGAAGCCCCTTTGCCTGTAGCTTGAACTTTCCCGGTAGACGAAGTGGCAGCATTCTTGTTAACGTTGGGCGAAGCGCCGCCTTTACTCAGCGGTAACGCGCCCGTCTTGCTTGCAGGGCCAGGCTTACTGTAAGTTAGTAGTATGTTAAAGCATTATTCACAAAACGCAAAACACTTATCATTTTATGGCAATTTACCATATCTGTAGATCAATTACAGATAGGTCTTATTATATTTAAATTGTTCAATACAAGAAGCTTGAATACAGGATTTGAAAAAAATTGGAGTAGCGTTTTTAATAATGGCCTTGACATACTTTTAGCAGATTACAATCTAGAAAAGGTCAGTCTAAACTCTATATATCTAAAGAAACAATTACTGACGTTTTGAAGTAGTAAAGTAATATGTTATAAGAATGGCTTTATATGAACAAATCAAACCAAAGTGTTTGATGTTAAATCAATTTACATGGAGATTACACTGTAGTCATCTGTAACTGCAGTAATGGTACTGATACATACCGCCCTGTCCCAGTCCTAGCTACAGGCGCAGGCTTAGCCATTGGCTCCTTTTCTTCAGTCTCTTTACGCTTCTTCCGCTTAGAAACGTCATCCTCGGGTGTGTCAGCTTCTTGATTTTCTTCATAATTTCCTTTCTTACTACTTAAGGTTGTGTCATCCTGTGTGGATGACACTACTCCGCTACTCAACTGAGAGCCTTCTGAAAATTACTTTATATGAAATCACAAAAGACAACTCCTCTGCTTTTAACAAGACTCTAGAGAGTTTTAATTTCAGACAATTTTTAAGCAACCTGAAACAAAACTTGTCTATTGTGGTTACTATACATGCATGTGCATTAAATAATAACAAAGATGTGTTCAAGAGCATTAGGTACAATTAAGATATAAAAGTATAAACTACCATCTTTGATTTCTGTATTGCCTTTCTCTTGTGGGGTGGCCTCTTTTCCTTCAATTTCACCCTGTGCTAGGCTCTCCATGTTGGTTCTTTTACTACCTTCACTGTTTGTACTTGCATTGCCACTTTTCTTGTTGCTGTCATCCCTTGTTCTTGCAATATGAGCAGCTCTCGCGTTATTATCTGCAGCAATAAAATAATATATTGTAAGTAAAAAATTTTAGCAACAGTATAGATTTACATGTAAGTATGATGAGTTGAGATTTAAATCTAAATAAAATTGTGTAAGAGTTTATTTTACCTATGTTTTGACCACCATCCACCCACCAGATGGTAAAGCCACCATCAGCTTTCTAGCATCAAAAGAACTTAGTTTTAAAAAAAGAACTTTCTTAAATAACAATTTACCAGGGCAAATCTTAAAGTTTACAACTTTCAATTAAGTTTTTTAAAATGTTTTCCTTATGTGATGTCAAGTATAAAACATTTTAATAACACTGCCAATTTATCAATATGTCATGAACTTAATTTAGATGTTAGTGGTTACTATCTATTATTTGTCTTCACAAAGAATGTTCAATTACTATCTAACCATTATTAGAGAGTGACCTCAGTGGAGTCTTTAAAGAACTAATGTTGGTTTTAAAGTAACATATAAGACAATAAATCTTTAGTAAAATTAGTAGTCAAAATATTTTGTACAACTTAGGTTCGGAAAAAAAAAACAAAAACTTCATGCCTATTATATGTAACATTTTCAATGAGAAGATAAGTGTCAAAATCACCCGAAGTGAGGTGGTTTCCTATATCTAAAGAATTGTATGAATCACTTCCTTTTTTGGTTATGAAAGCAAAGGCAGATAATCAACTAGTCCCTAAATAAAATCTGCAAAGTACAAATATTAATGCTACCATGTGAAGTTATATGTATATTACTAATTTTGTGCTGCATTATCTAGGTTCTTTTGTTTTAATATTTATTACAAACAAAATATCAATTAAATGTCAAAGAGGCTAAGAAAGAGCTTGATACATATCTACTAGCTATTATTACTACAGTAAGATAAGTTGTTGGCACATGAAATAATAATCAGTTTGAACTTTTTATTTACTTGCATTCAAACATTATATACACACTACTCATTGCTGTAAAACCAAATGTGTGAAGGACTTACTACTCTAAATAAATAACATAAGCATATATGGTACTTACCTCAGTATTAGCACGAATTAATGTTCATTAGTGAATCAATAACCTAAATAAAACTTTTGGACAGCTATGACAAACTGAAATTTCCTAAATTATTAATCAACAGGTTATATGTTGCAGTTGATTTGAAATAAACGTAAATCTCTAACTAATATTCTATTGTCTATTATATTAATTTTACAGTCAATTAGTTGCTTGTTAATAACAACGTAACGTAATAATTGTATCAATACGCACAATCTACCATAACAGTTTTTCATAGATTGCAATGGACGAAACTATTTTGCATGAATTAGGTACGTATGTGTCTGCACAGTTATATTATTACGTAGGTTGGTTTCTGTTAATAGTTTACATGGGAGTCGCAAAAATAAACTTAAAGCAGCGTGCACTTTTAAAACTTGCTACTAATGACCAAAACTACCGACTCCCCTTTATTGTGCGAGAGCGCTCTCCTTTGCATTTCACGATGGCGGACACTTTGAATAGTTATCTCCGGCCGCAGACAATAATTTCACATCAATTTTGCTTAATCAGTCTTTACAAATCCACCACCACGAAATTGACGTTACTAAGCGGCCATGTCGACAGGCCGTCGGGCGACTGCCGACACTATATAATATTTCTGCAACACGCCCCAATACGTTTCATTACAGGCATGCATCAATGTTACGAATGTGTTATTTTTGTAAAAGTCGCGCTTAAAATCACATATTTGAAATCATGAATAGAAAAAAAGTATTTTTTTGTTTACGATAACCGACGAAAACCCAATAATATATATTAGTTTTACAATTCAAAGAGACTTTTACTCTTAAGCATCGTTATTTATTTCCAACAAGAGTCCGTATTACGGAACGTTATAGCGACATCAATAGATAAAGCACAAGTTTAAATAATATTCTGTGACGTTAAAGTGATAAGCGTCACTGTCAAATCTGGTCTACGATTGAGCTACGTGGAAATGGGGCGTAATTTAATAGAAGAATTTTGACGTTTATATGACCGTTGGGTCGTTTATCCTTTATTTTTTTACTTCGCGCCAGAAATATAATACAGTACAAATGACTGTAAGATTGGTACAACTTGCTTGAGGCGAAAAATTAAAACTAAAGTTTATAATTCACACACACATACATTATTTGTAACACAAGAAGCTTAAGCTTAACCACTTAATGGTGATAATAAAAAAGTACGAATATTTAGTTAAGAGGTTGTTTATAACAAAATTTAGCACTTTCAGTACACTTCTGATGTGGCTACGACTTTGTTCCTAATATAAGACTATATATTATATATAAATTTAATTTATGAATTTCAAATAAAAACCCATTTTTTTAAAATGGAAAAAAAAAGGAATCCAAAAGTGTGTCAACTCTATGATTAAATAAGTATCAAAATTAAGCATCAAGTCCGTAAAATGACATAAAATAAAGCCCAGCCTTAGTGGTCCTATTTGTCATGAAATAAATGAGCTCCATAATAATATACATATTTGTATGCTGTTCTATTTAAATACTTTAATTAACAAGTAATCTAGTGAATTCATATGATAGTCAGGATTACAGGATATTAGTAATAAAAGTAACATGTTATATTATAAAAACTGGTCTACTGCTGTTGGCTGTTAAATTTTATTGAATAATTATTGTTATAATAGCAGGAATGAATCTTTAGAATAAAGATTAATATACTTACTACTGTGTTAAATAAATTGTTAGAATATATGTATAGAGAACAGATTTTACATGCTATGTTTAACTAATCACATTAAAAATCTTTCAATAATTTATTTTTGTAAAAAATATTTTTTTTAATTCAAATTATACATTGTTTAGTATATGTTCAATTGAAAATAGTCTTTTTTTCTGTATGTTAATTATGAGTATAAATACTTATTAACAAAATAGTTTACTATAACAAGTGTTTTAGAAAGATACTTCCTTCCTAGTTATGACACAACATAACTACATAATGTTTTTGATATTACGATTTTTGAGCTCTGTTGTTATTGGTTTGCATGGTTTATTATATTATTTTTAATTTTAATGTGTCTATTTGAAAAGATATTGGAAGCACAAGCAAATAAGCAAAATATTTGTCAAGATATAAATATAGACACAAGGCCCTCAAAAATATTTGAATATGTTTTCTGTTTATATTTAACTAGAACATTGGCAGTTTTTTCAACACCAAGGAATATTTTAATTACAAAATAGCTTTATATAGCCCATATATATTTAACAACATCCAATCTTTTTTATTATACTATTTAATTATTATAAGCAATGATCAGTGGCAAGATTGGATTCACTATACCCAGACAACAACTAAAATTAAATTCTCAGAATAAAGAAATAATGTTTCATTGAAGCTGTACATAACATTCAAAAGCAATGTAAACATATCAGTACTTATGAAATACAAATTAAGTCTGCAGTATTTAATAAACAGCAGATAAAAACCTTTGAAACAATATTGTTTTTGAAAATCAGGTAAGATATTTTCTGAAATTGACACCTCCTGACTGGTTTTATTTGTATGCATGATGAGCACAGATTGCTACAATTATTTTATAGTAAGAAATAAATAAAACAAAAATAAAAACAAAACTTACCTTTCAAGGATAGTAAATAGTCGTAGATGTGTGGAGCTGCATAATCTGATGGGGCTTTTCCTTTAGTGTTTTTTACAAAAGGTTCTGCACTATGCTCAATAAGAAATTTAACCATCTCGAGGTTGCCTGATGTAGCAGCATCATGAAGAGGAGTATCATCATCTAATCCCTTTGCATTCACATTAGCCCCACCATTTACTAGTACCACTACTACTTGTAACCAACCATAACTACATGCTTCATGTAAAGGTGTCCATCCTTAAGTTAAGGGAGGGAAAAACAAATACAAAACAAGATTAGACAAAATATGCAAAAAAAACTAAATAAACCTCACCAAAAATAAAAATAAATACAACAACAACTTAACATACAACATAGAAAATACTATTTGTGACTTAAGTATTACAACATTCATGCGTTTTTGGGAGAGACAATACTCTAGAAATACAACTAGAAGCTTGACTTGAAGTTATTACCTTAACACAAAAAAGGAGATCTTATAATATAAAGTAACATAATTATACGGGCTATACAAAGAAAGTAAAACACAAAGTATTAAAAGGTATATAATCTTATTGACCAAGCCCTTGTTCATATAGTGGTTTATTATATAGGCCCGTTCAGATTTTTATGATTATATACTTAGAAATATTGTTCCTTGTATATAATATATATATATCACAACAATATAGTGTATTATTGGTAGATAATATGCTAGGTGTCTCTAGTACTTGATATAAGCATAGTATAGTCTAGTATATATACCTATGAGTCTCACAGTAAGACAGTGTAAAAAATTAATACAAACAATACACATTTACTAATAAATATTTTTAAAACTAACCATCTATTAATCCAGATACATGAAATATAATCAATCAAATAAGCAGTTCTGATGGATATCTAGATAATTGTTAACAATTACCCTATTCTTTATGACAGCTGGTGCCATATTGACATGATAACTGGTATGAAATTATAAGTTTACCAAAGAACATTTATTTAATTAGTTATTGAATGAATTTTTTTTTAAACAAATATTGATTAGATTGCTATTTATTAATTTATCAAGAATTTGTAGCTCACATTACAAAATATTTGAAAATTTATAGTCTCCTTCAGGATGTTTAACGTTTCATTACATTTTACAACTTGTATAATATAAAAGTTATTTCTTTTTTGATGTTAGGGCTCTTATATAAAATTAATGATAAAATATTTGAGCTTAGAGTTTAAAGAATGCAATAAATTAATTCCCAGTACTTCTAAGTTTAAAAAAAAACAACATAATATCAATTTTCAAGTTATTGTTAGCATTATACATAAAAAAGTACATACCTGCAAAATCTGTCACGTCAGGGTCTTGTCCTTGTTCTAGTAATTTTTTGACTTGGTCATGATCCCCTCTTATAGCTGCAACATGGAGAGGGGTTTCACCACGTTCATTACGTTGCTGTCTTGTCCGTTTTCGTTCTTCTGCTGGGGTCGGAGCGGCTGTAAAAGAAAATGGCGGGAAGTCAATTTATAACAATATGACATTTTTAAAAAGGAGTATATTGATTTTATTATACCTGGTGGAGCATCTTGTGACGATATTTGCATCACAAGAGCCAGTTGTTGCCGCTCCGACATAGGCGCTATGACCTGCGTCCGTGGCGCGGCATCAGTGGCTCGACCGGAGCCCCGCGACCGCGAGGTCGAAGGCATGCTTCGAGCATAACCACTCGCCTATACACAAGAAATTAACTTAGACTACAATTTGATACAAAATCTTCTAAAAGCACATAGTTTAACGCGCCAATACCGTAAATTACATGAATTGCAATGGCTCGTCTACGAACCTTCCTTTTAACCCCAACCAGAATTAATGTAGTTCAAAACAATAACACAAATAAAAGGACTTCGGTGCTTTAACAAATTAACACAACTTAATGCAAAACATTTTATAACTCCATAAAAAATTATAACGTCTCAACTATAGTATCAACAGTATCGAGACGTCATTCCAGAATAAAGAGAACAGACTACACTAGGTACAGACTTGAAAAAATATTAGATATAGATTCGGAAGATTTAGATCAATAATATAGTATTTTGAATGACAACAGCATTACTATTTTATCACTCGGCTCATATCAATTCAATATCAAAAAAAAATTGTAACTTTATTAATTTCCATATTAGTCGTGAATTTTTACAGGACTGTCCCACAATAACTCATCAGCCACATTTTTCAGAGTTTTCATTGTTTATGAGTTGTCAAAATTTTGCTAATGATCTGTGCTATATTTGAAATTTAGTTTTCAATCTTCAATTGATTAATTTAAATATAACATTTATAAATTAATACATTCTATTTAAGTATACTATCATATCCGTTATTATTTTATTATTTATAATTAAAATAGGGGATCTATGTAATAGGCATGTGGCGGCCAACCTTGACGATTTTCCGAAAGGTAATCTTACCTTCTCTGAAAGAAAACGCATTTTCTAAAGTGTTATATTCAACCAAAACCAAGCTCCCTAAATCAACAGCAAAATTAACATTGGTGAGCGCTAGTGTGGGAATATTGATAGGTGCCGGCTATGGAAGCTACACACATTACAAAGTTAATGTTAAAAAAAGAAATAATGTCATAGAAACTGATGAATATGCCTTTTTAAAAGAAGCACCAGAATACAAAGCTCATTACAAGGTAAATTATTGTAAACCTTATTTTATGATATTGTAGTTACTTGATAAATTATTTAATACTCTTGATATTTGTAGGTTTTGAATGATACAGACTCTAGTAACTTACAACTTATTTTGTTTCAATATCGTACATGCCCATTTTGTTGCAAAGTTAGAACATATTTAGATGCTAAAGGAATCAGCTATGAAGTTGTTGAAGTTGATGCTGTTCTGCGACAAGCAATAAAATGGTCAGGTTATAAGAAGGTGCCTATTTTATTAGCAAAAGTAGAAGATGGTTATCAGGTAATGGTAGATTTTTGTTGATGATGTTGATATTTCAATGCTATTTATGAAATGTATGTTACGGAAACATATTTATTAATATGTGACCTGGTAAGAGTGGAGTTTTTTTGCACTACACATTACGGAAGCATTTTTATTCATTAAATTTTTGACATTTATCAAAATATAAAAAAATGCAATTTTAAGCTTGACTTTATATAGTAGCCTGCTTTTCGCTGTTAAACACTGCATATTGATTTGTTTAATATTGTGTGGTCAGATTTAGTTATATTTTATAAAATGATGGCCTATGAATGAATAACCAGATTTTACTTCTGGATTTAATTTGATTTTGCTTTTTAGCAATTACTTGATAGTACTGCAATTATATCTGTCCTTGAAACATATCTTCGAGATAAGCAAATGCAGTTAAGAGACATTATCAAATATTATCCCTCAACCCGGTATACTAATGATTCAGGAAAAGAAGTAACTGATATAACCAATAAATATTTTGTAATGTTAAATAGTACAACAAGTGAAAAAAAGAAAAATGCAGAAATGTAAGTTTCATAAAAAAATATTTAATGACTATGCCTGATTGTTAGTATTGAACCTATTTCTATGGGTCTTGTTTACATTATGATTATCTGCTCTGCATTACTCTGCATATCCCTTTGTATTATCAGGAATTATTAGTTATCAACACATCATTTCCTTTACAAAGAAGTCTAAAATCAAAATACATATAGATTTTAGTTTAATTACTTTTTTGTTGAACATGAATTTAAATACAATATGCTTTTAGATCAAAAGATAGTTTGCAGAAATTGCACACTATTACTTATTGTAAAATAATAATTAATTATCTTTATATAAATGGTTCTTAATCTACATCTACATGCATTCCTGTAATATCCTTATAAAAATATAATTACTTATGTTTTCAGGGAGGAGCGGGACTGGAGGAAATGGGCAGATTCTGTATTGGTTCACACATTGTCTCCTAATGTCTACCGAACAACTGAGGAAGCTATTGAAACATTTAAGTGGTTTGAAGTTGTTGGTGGATGGAGAGAATCATTCCCAGCTTGGGAAGTTGCACTTATGGTTTATGGTGGTGCAGCTGCAATGTGGATTATTTCAAAGAGGCTTAAAAAGAGGTAAGTGTGCTTAATCTTAATGTGTAGTAGTATAATATTTTATGTTAAGTTAAAATATTTTAAGAAACAAAAATGCTAAGTGTGACATATGTTGTATTTAAGAATAGTTACTAAAACAATATTTTCTTATAACATTGCACATTGGCAAAGTGCCAGGTAGAAATATTTGTTGATGTTAGTTTGAATTTACAGAAATATTAATTACCTAATAAAAGGTAATAAGGCATATAGATGGAAACCAAAATGTATACTGGGCCAATAGTGCCCTTACAATGAATTATTGTAAGACTAAAATAAATGTCAGAGTCAGTTTTGTTGTCAATAAGGCATTCTTTGATTTAATTAATAAAATAAAATGTTTTGTATTGAGTTATTATCGAAATTACATTAAATGCTTATTAATAAATAAGGAATAACTATTCAAAACCTATTTGCGTGAGGCTTGTTGTAGTTGTTATGTATAGGGGAATACAAAGGCTAAATTTTAACATTTATATGTAATGAACATATAAATACATTAAAATTCCATAAATATTATTTTTAAATATTTTAATAATTAATATATTTTGGAAATTAATACAGCCTATGTAACAATGTAACATCCTAATTATGAATATTAGAAATTGGCCCTGTAATTATTAATTTATTTATTAAAATACAATATCTAAATGATAGAACTATAGATGAGATGATACTTTTTAAAATCAATTCATTAAAAAAGCAGAATATTATTGTTTCAGACATAACATTAAAGATGACGAGCGTCAGTCGTTATATGATGCAGCCAATGATTGGATGTCAGCCATTCAAAAGAAAGGCACTGTTTATCTTGGTGGTAATACACCTAATTTGGCAGATATAAGTGTATTTGGTATACTTTGTAGTATTGAGGGATGTCGAGCTTTTGAAGATTTGAGGCAAAACACAGCCATTGGTAATTGGTTTGATAATATGAAAAAACACTTAGAGACCACTAAAGGGAGAGTCATACCCCTTAAATAAAGTATTTTTATCAAATATGTACATAAGAAAAATATGTTTTATGGCTCATAATGTTCTACGGCCATTCATACAGCCCTCAAATGTTTACCATCTTAAATATGGCTAGTGTGATAATCAATTTGATTTGTCCAGGATACATTTTAAATAAAATTAAAAACTTACAAAATACCATTTTGTAAATTGTGAACTAATTTAATTAATTCAGTCATGATGTTAGCCACATAATTTTAAAGGCTTAATTGGCCATTTCTTTTAATATAGATTTATTGTAAGAGATATGTCTACCCATGTACTATACCAAAAATCAATTACTAGCAGCCAGTAATTCAATTAAAATATATCATGAAAAATACTTTTTAATATTTTGCATATAAATTGGACTTTTAATAGATCTTTTCACGCGGGGCATTCTGTATGGTTACTTTAGTATTATATTTATAATTAATATATCATTTTAGTTTCAATATTAATATTAATTTGCGAACCTTGTTTAAGGAAGCGCGCATGTAGTGTATTGTTCATAAAATTATAAGCGTATCTTCAGTTGATTTAAAAATAAATTGTTTAAATATACCACAATTTGCACTATTCAAAGAAATTGATAAGTTTTTATGGTACACAATAAGTTGTATTTTTCAGTTGGTGTGTTTTAGTTTACATACCTTGATAATAACATATTTACATTAGATGTAGTTAAAATAAATGTAAATTTGTAACTGCTGTTTTAATCATACACCAATGTTGCCTTTCATTGCGTTCTCAAGGACTCGTGGCTCTCAATATGGTTTATATTGTTAAGTGGAGGTATATTACGAAAAACGGACACCGATATTTCGAACCGAGACGGTACAATTGCGAAATTCGTACCATAGCACTTGAGATCCGAATAGTGCGGATTTATTTCGTTTCGGAATAGATAGGATGCATAATAATTTCATAAATTGCAGTGATGATTTGATGAATGGCACCATTATTTCTGATGAAAATGTGCGAAAACTGAAAACAAATTTAAAAAGCTTTCATTTAAAACACACCTTATTTTAAATGGTGGATTTGCAATTTAAAAATGTTAAGCTTTATATTAAAAAACGGGACATATTTTAATGCATCATTTACTGCATTTTAGTTAAACTGCTTTGTGTTGCTAAATAAGCTATACTTTATAGATTTGTATTTTTCGTGAATAAAGGTAGTAATAATTTCCTATTTTCAATGTCGAAATCCAGAGTTGGTGAAATCTTTTAGTACAGACCACTTCAGCAGTAGTATGAAGCCCTGAACGCTATTCCCTAAAAAGACATAACAAAGGTGTTTTAACACTGCTCAAGGTAATCAACTTATTCTCCAAACAAATAATATTATTTTGTGTTTATGACCTAATAATATCAATAATTATCAATTAAGTGTATAAGCAAAATTGCTACATGTGTACAATGAATTCAACCACATATATCAAGGATAGTATATTTTTCATAAAAACGAATAACATGTAATATATAGCTATGTAAAATCAATTAAAAACATGATGGATAATGCAGATCATACTAATAAAAAAATAAAAAAAATCTGGTTTACAAAATACTAATCAAAGTAAAATAATAAATAAATAATAATTAAATCTGTGATTCCTTTTTTTATGCCAAGGGTTCTACAAGTAGAAGTGACATTAACAAAAAATAGGGATTTTATCAAAAACTTGAATATTAATTTTAATCTTTATTTCATGTCATTGTCTAATTATTATTTATTTATTTTTAATTCATACTTCTAATACAATATCTTTATTGAGACCTTGTCTACATAGCCATTGGCGCAATATGTATTTTGATTATATTATTTATCATTAGTTAAACTAAACTTTTATACAAGTTTCCAAGCTCAAAGAAGTTATATAATACATAATTTATATTTTTTTGAGTGTATCTTTTAGATATATCTGTTTGATTTTATAATAAATATAATTATTTTAAAATAATTGTACAATTATCTCCAAAATATGAAAACCAGAAACTATTGTAGTATTATTTTTTTAACAAATAACATCATACTACAGCTTGCGTAAGTCCAAAACATATACACTTCCATCCACAGCACATGCACCAATCTTATTGCCTCTGGAATCCCAACAAACACCAAACATTCCCCCAGTTCCCTTGTATGAGTGAACAAGGGATCCCGTTTGTGTGGACCAAATATGAATACATTTATCAAATGATCCACTCGCCAAGAACTTTGCATCTGGAGAAAAAGCAATACCGTATACAGGTTCTATATGTTTTGTCATCGAGTGAATACATACAGCTCTCTCCACATCCCAAAGACGCACAGTGGAATCAAAAGAGCCACTTGCTAATATTACGTTCATGTTGGGGTTCTGAGTCCCTGGACCAGTGGGTGACCACTTTATGGAGTATATTTCCTGGGAATGAGCTCGTAAGTCGTGAATACAGGTATCTCGCTCCATCGACCAAATCTTTATCGTCATATCGTCGGAGCAAGACGCTAGAAGCTGTCCTTGGGGATCCCATCTGATAGAGTTAATTTCATCCTGTTAAAATAAGCCATACAAAGATATAAAAATATGTAAAATCAGCATGTGTTATTTATTATAAATATTGACAAAATAATACTTACTGTGTGACCTAAGAAAGTCTTAATGGGCTTATCAACATTCACTTGACACACATAGATTTTCGAGTCCGTTGAACAAGATGCAAAGGTGTTATTAGTTTGCCAATCTACATCTATCACTGGTGCTTTATGGAAGCAGAACTGTTCAGTGAATTGAGCGGTGGCTGCACCCCAGACAATAGTGGTTTTGTCAACCTGTAATGTAAAAAGTTATAATCGTCTGTTTATGATTATAATACGATTGCTTTTAGAGAGCACATATTATGCTTAAATTACAAAAAAAAATCTGTTATTGATTGTTGTTAAAATCAAAAGAAATTCATTAAATGAGTATTATGGTTCTCAGTAAGGATTGGCAAAGACGAAAAAATAAACAATATGTGGCATAATAAATCATATTTTGAGCTATAAAATACCTAAACACACCTAGGTAACACTGAAAATGTTTAGTAAAATGAAAAACAGCTTAATATAGAAAGTCGCCAATACTTTTATTATTTTTCGAAGTAATTTCCGTTTCTCTCTACACATGTTTCTCTCTTCGATGGAACCATTGAGAAAAGCAGTGGGCCTATTCTTCCTTAGGGGTCTCTCCTATGGTATTTTCGTACGCTTTCACCGCATTTTCAGGGCTCGTATTGCGAATACCTCGAATTTTATCTTTAGTTCTTGGGAATAAATGAAAGTTGCAGGGCACTAGGCCAGGACTGTATGTTATGGCGGATGGCTCATTATCTCGACACCTGCCATAGTCAAATATTATTTAGTGGAGGGAGCTGAAGCATTGTCGTGGTAAAGGAGGCTCCTGCTTCGAGAGCTATTGTCGATTTTTTTTCAATAGAACTGGCAAACGGCGATTGACATACCTGTCTCCAGTAACCGTCCTTTTTCTAGCACAATTGTCGCGAAATGCCCTATGCGACCAAAGAATGAGACAATTATCTTTTTTCCTTGACTTCTTCATTTCTTTACCTTAGTTTGCGGATCCTCGAACGGAAACACCCACTGAGCTGATTTTTATTTGGTTTCGGGTTCGTAGCAATATATCCTTTCATCTGTCTGTGACGATGTCAAATACAGCATCTGAGTCACCGCACCAAAATGTATCGAATTTCTTCATTAGAGGTACGAAAAACTAATAAAAGCACACATTTCCCTTATTTGAATTTGGAATTATCTTCTTTTAAATTTAAACTTTTAATTATACCAAAACCAGCCAGATACAAATAGTATAGCCAACTCGAATATTTGGCGACACCAGTCCATGCGAAGGTGTTTCTGGTCGTCGGTTAAAGTGTGGAGAATCCAACTGGTACACAGCTTCCGGACGCCTAAATATTCGTATAATATTTTTTGAACTAGACTCATACCAAAGCCTGGGCTTGCCCGTATCTGCTGGTAGGTCACTCTATTATCTTCTTCTATCCTGCGCACACTGCACAGCACTGATATTATCTTAAGTAGTCGTTGTTTAAAGACGTCCCTCACGCGGATCATCATTGACATTACTATGTCCACGCTTAAACTGTTAAACCAATTGTAAATAGTGCCACGAGATTGGGGTTCATTAAGAAATGCTAATGGCAGCCTATCATAGCTTTGTTGATGAGTAAGACCACATCGAAAGTCATAATAAATCATTTACCGAACATGTAAATGTAACAAGAGGTTTAGATTTGCCACCAAACAAACAAATGACGAATGAATTATACTACATTAGGTTACCAATAAGTTATAAAATTTAAATTCAAAAAAAGTTTTCAATAGCACTGTTTCTAACTGGCCAGGTCTAAACATTTTCAGTGTAACCCACGTATTATGACATAAAAGCTTACCCCAGCACTCAATATATAATTTCCTCTTTTATTCCATTTTACAGCAAAAATGGGTCCTTTATGTTCAGCTAATGTTGAGACAAGTTTCCCATCGATTGTCCAAATGCGGGTACAGCCATCATAAGAACCAGTGGCTAATAGATTACCGTCACACTAAATGATAAATTTAAAATTATGACCTGAATGTGCCAAAAATTTACAATTGATATAATTAGGTATTTAATTAATATATTACAGTAAGATTTAAATAACATATTTATTTTAAATCATAATGATTATCAATGCTATATATTAAACTGGAAACAATATAGGAAGGTATACAAACATTCCAATCAAGAGTTATGACATCCTTGTTAGTCGGTACATCTGTTCCACTATTTTGAATACAGTGATGTAATATAACTGGATTTGGAATACTTGTTGCATCATCAGTCATATCCCAAATTCTGAAATGAAAGAAACCATTTAGAATGTATTTCCTTATGGAAATATGAGTTCTTACATTTATCACATAATGTTAGGTCCTCACCTATGAAATTGGCGTCGTGTGTGGGCCGAACCAAAAGTAGATTATTTTAAATAGAATATATTTAATTAATCAAACTATGTACCATTGCTATCTATGTTCTTTTGACATCTTATAAACGTAGGTAAAAAACCCATTTGAACGGGAATCCATAGTCTTTGAGGACGGTTTCGACCAATAAAAAAATATTTTTTTACCAAATTTCGAAAAAAAGTGATAACCTGTTGGAGATAAGGTCTGGGGAGAACGGTGGACCGAAATTGACATCCATGTAATAGATATTCCAATTGAAATAAAATATAAATAAATATGTCTAGCGTAGTCAGATAAAAAGAAACATAGTGAACGACCTCGGCATGAGTCCACCAAACACTCACAAGTAACTTTTTCGGAGTCGATTTTCACTTGGGGCATGTTTTAGCTGGTTCGTCTGGGTTGAACCATTGCGATAAGCCTTCCCGATTATCGTACAGGATCCACTTTACATCATAGGTTCATTCGATTTAAAATTACTTCATTATTGTGCCGGCCGAGTAATGTGACGCAGCAATATTTTTCATCTTGCTGCGTCATTTTTCAATATTTTTCACCTTCCCTATTTCCTTCAAGTGAATTAATATAGCTTTATCACTAACACCGCAGTCTGTAGCTATCTCAGACGTAATTTGCGATGGATACAACTCCACAATAGCCTTCAATTCTTAATTATCAACTTTGGTCTCCGGCCGCCCACAGGACTTGTTTGGTCGCAATTTCCAGAACGAAACGTTGGAAGCAAAAACGCGCTGTGTTTTTTTTGCGACACCGCAACCACACACACGAATCCTATGAGCCGTTTCTGCGTTCTGGTGCCACGGTTGAACTTGTACTTACTTGTAAATAACGCGATATCGATGTTTTCCAATTTATAAATAGAGTAACGTCAGTAATCATGGTTTTCGAGAAACTTAACGAGATATGTAAAAAATTGATTTTGGATTTACTAAACAAAAATATATTTGAGGTCAGTGGCCAGAACGACAAAACAATAGTTTCATTCAATTATTATTTGCGACCAAATAAATAAAATATTTGACAAATATTATCTTATCATCTATGACAGTGGTCAGTGAGAGACTAGTGTCAATCAACATACATATTTTGCTCCGTTAGCCTTCTTTTTTATTGATATTCCACTTAAATTAAAACAAGAATAATTTACAACTAACCTGGCTGTGCTGTCTCCAGAACTACTTGCTAATAGATCCGCGCTAGGATTCCAAGCACAAATAAACACCTCAGTTTCGTGACCTCTTAGTACTGTGACTTTACTAGGTGGTATTTCAATCGATTGATCGGTCTGCATGCTTTGAGAGGTTTCAGTTGCACCTGATGTACTTGGAGCTGTGCAGGTAGGAACCTAGAAGTATCAATTTGATATTGTAGAGATATATTAACAATTGAAAGCTAACAACACAAAATTCAGTAATACAAACCTGAAGAGTACTTCCATGAAAGGTAAACGGGACAAGTTCCTGAAAAAGGAAATGCCTCAATAATCCTGCAGTAATTAATATCACCTGCTTAAATTATTCATAACTTGACAACTATCAAGAATTATCACACCTAAATCCACACCAACGCGCTACAACATTTTTTTGCATCTCTTTTTGTTTGTATAATAGGCAAGGCGCTCAGCTGACGACATTTTTAGTCAAGCCAAGTCTTCACCATGTTAAATGGGCATATAAAAAGACCCATGGTGCAAAGCCAGGGTTTGAACTAAGCTTCAGGGATGAGAGTTGCACAAAACCTAGGTTAACACTGAGGTTCAACTGATTATACCTTGATTCAAATTCAAAGATGAAACTTCATGAAAAAATAGGACTCTTAAATGACTAATCGCACGCATGAGCCACGATTGCTCCACTCAATAAAACCCTTGGTACTTACCATAACTGGTAAAAGATAAACGCCCAGTGTGTGACGCGTCAGCAGATCATGGCAAAGTCTTAGTGGCAGCAGTAATTGCCATACTGCAGCCTCTTGGCTATTATCCGACTTGGACGTCTCTAGAGATGACACCTGATCAGAGCGAGACGATTTCGAACCCTGAAATAAAATATTTGTTAACTTACAAATTTGTTTGTTGCGAACCATTAAAACTTCACATTTTTTGACCTAGAATTTAAAGCCTACTAAAAGTACAATAAAATTCTGAATTTTAGATTTTTTTTTAAATTTCAAATTCAAATTCCAAGTGCTATAAGCTAACGTTAACTTTGCCAAGTCTATTTTTCAAATCCAAATACTTTGACGTTGACTGCAGCCCTGTTGCCCGTTAGCCCCTTTCTTCTATAAATATATAGGTTGATGAAAGATTTACCTCAACATTGTCAGTATTGCTGCTCATGCTGCCGGTAACATCCACGTTCTGATCCTCACTCTCGGTGATCTCATTGACGACTTTCTCTTCGTTCACAGATGTTAATTCTGTCTTTTTCAAACCCATAATGATTTCAATTCGTTCCCTCATTTTAGCGAACCCACCGGCCTGGCCAAATCTAAAACAATTTCACTATTCACGTGCATTTTAAAGCCAAATTTTCTTCGAAGAGTAAACATGACTAAATTGATATATTTTGATACCATAACAAGTCCATGAGCCTGTGTGAACTTTAGCAACACTTAAGGTAAAGCTTCAGATTATTGTATCTGTACCTTAATATTTGTTTTATAGGAAAGTTGACTGGGTCTTTGACGTGATATCACGACGGTTTCCTTATAATCACAAAACTTGAAATTTAAGGAATGCCGCTAACAAAATCTTTGATTAATATTAATCGTTGAAACGCCTGGAGTTATTTTTATTAAGCATCTCGATCACGTTAGCAATCAAAAATATCATTATCAACCCTTGGCCACAGACAACTTACAACATTCCTCTTATTGAGTAGGGGATTTAAAATAAGTAAGTATGCATTGTTGTCGCAGTCGCCGATATGATGCAAGACGTCAAAATTGAGTGTTGCGAATAGCCATTTAAAACTAATGTAAATAATATATCAAAATAACTGACCTGCTTATAATCTACTGGGAACATCAAAGCGAATATATTACCAAATTAAAATATTGAAACATTCCCTTGAGAGTTAGGCAAACATTCTGCGTTAATTTTTGGTTAGAATGAAATTAAAAAGATATTTGCCCCAACATTAAGGATATCATCATCATCATTATTTGAGCAATAACAGAAAAAAAATACATACACATTAATAAGATGAACCAGCCTGGGTGTCTTGTGATCTTCTGACATAGCAAAAACCTCTATCTCTTGCGTAGACTCTTGACCGCTGGCTGTTGAAGTAGATGTTGACAGGCCACATGTTCTTGACGCGTTAAATGTGTGAAAACTATAAAACATATAGCGTTGCTGAAATATATTATATAATTTTGATTTAGGTGGGAACATCTGTTAGCCATGATACATATGCCCGTGCCTTACAAATTAAATTTATTTTGTAAGGTACACGTTTGGTGAATGCACCAGTACTAGTTACATGCTATATATGTTTTACTGCCCTTGACTTTGTTGTAAGATTCAATTTAAGAAATATAAAAATTATGATGCAATATGAAATGACCTTATAAATAATATGAACGTGCATGTGTCTTATATCTCTTATATTTACTTACTTATTGTAAGGATTGAATGCCATTGAAAGAAGATTCACGAATCTAAGATCATCAAGTTTCATGGCACATAATTTAACAAGTTTCTCGCAGTTTAAAAGCACAAGTTGTAGGATATTAATATTCCATGTTGATATTGTATCATCAGTAAAAATCTTTGTAAATGATAATGGGAGCGCGTCATTGTAGAAACGCTGACATTCTGGGTTATTAACATCTTCACCTAAAATGTACAAATATTATTAATATTCGATTTTCTAATATCAAGAGTTAACAGCTCATTTAGATCAGGAGTTCTGTGCTTAATAAACAAACAACATCTTAGTTTCACTGTTGTTGCAATTACAAGTACTTCTGAATTAACATTATAAAATATTGTACTGTATACATTTGTTGGGTATGTAAAGTCTTCAGACACAAACCTTTGGCTGCAAGCTCTGTGGCGGCAATAAGTAAACTATCTAACTCGTATTTAAGCAGTACAGGCACATCACAACAAGAGCTCGAAACTTTTTCTTCTAAGATTCTCAATTTTCTCAGAGGAAATGAAATCTACAAGAAAGAATGTACTTTAATTTACGATTGAAAACTGTTGAACGTAAAACTTGAATCTAAAGTCAGTTAGAGCACAATTTTAACTATAAGGTATTAAATAACACAAATCTAATAATGTACGTTTAAAGACTGCCTAATTAAGATAAAATATAATTTTTACAAAACTAAAAGGAAATACTAAAAAAGTTACCTCCCCATGCGCAGTCTCTTGTTCCTCCATTGACATCTTCATTGACATCTTCATTAGTACAATCTGTAAATATATTTATAAAAGAATAAAGCTAATACATATAATGTACACAAAGTTGAAATTAAGGAAAACAATTGCTATTATGCTTTATCAATATATAACGGTTTACATTCTAATAGTTGATAGATTGTATAACATTTAGTACTCGAACTCAAAACACTCACGAAAATACACATGACAAATTGGACAAATCTAAAATATTATTATATGCTTAAAGTGCATGCGCGGCCCGGGCAGGCCGAGGCCTGGCGTGAAGTTCCTGAAAACGCACCTCAACCGATCGATGATTTAAATGCAACGCCACACGTTTCAGGATATAAATAAATACAGATTTGAAAACACGTCTGATCACAAAGATTGATACTACCAATTTAACAAAATCTAGAATTATGTGAGATGCCTAAAGATCATGCGCATATCGGACGGGATTGTAACTAGTTTGAAGTCCTTGAAAGCGCACCTCAATTGATTACTAACAATATTATACTTAACATGTTCAAGAAATATAGTTTTACTTAGTCTTACAATTCAAAATTCAAATATAGTTTTTAGTACCGCTACTTTAATGATGAGACACATTTCAAAGATGTCAGCTATACACATAAACAAAGCTTCACAAACGCCTATACGAAAAAATTGAGAGAAACAGAATCCAATTTAAGGCATCTATAAAATGCCTGCGTCGCCCGAGTTTGCTAATATATAGATATTATATATAATACTCAATTCTTAGTATAAAATAGCATAATTATAAACGACTTATATGAGAGGCTGTTGCGAACAAAGTGAGACAAATCGAGATTTCAGTTAGATGCGTAAGATCCAGGCGCGACACGGGCGTGGGTGCAACAGGCTCGTATCCCTTAACAACGCTTATTGATCTTTAACAACTCACTGTTATGATTTATATTTTAATTATATTTGTGTAAACAGCTTAAAATATAATATTTGTATAAAAAGCTTTTATCTGTATAATCTTTTACTAAGTATAACCGCTTAATAAAAAAATACACACCTAAACACTGAAACAAGCAGTAGAACTCCTTGATAAGTAGTTGTTTAAAACTAATAAGAATGTAAAAATATTTATTATGAATGAATAAAATATAGAAATATTGAATTACTTCTACTCAGAAGGGCTCATAAAATATTCATTGTAAACAATTGAACATACGCCTGTACATAAAGATTGATGGGGACAAATTCAACAAATATAAAATTCAGTAAGATGCCTAATGATCTTAAGCATGCGCGGCTCAGACAGGTATGCAACTGACTTTGAACTCCTGAGAACGTACCTGAATCGAACGATTGACAGTCTATCCTCACACGTTAAAAAAAATATTTATAAATATTTGAAAACACGTCTGATCACAAAGATTGATACGGACAAATTGAACAAATCTATAATTCTGTTATATTCATAAAGTCATGCGCGGCCCGGGCAGGGTTGTAAATAGCTTGAAGTCCTTGAAAGCGCACCTCAATTGATTACTAACAATATTATAATTAACATGTTCAAGGAATATAGTTATTTTTTTACTTAGTCTTACTATTTCCAATTTTAATATTATTTTTAGTATCGCTGCTTTAATAATCAGACACATTTCAAAGATGTCAACTATACACATGAACAAAACTTCACAAACACCTATACGAGAAAATTTAGAGAAACATAGAATTCAATGTAAGGCATCTGTGAAATGCTTGCGCCGCCCGAGTTTGCTAATATATAGAAATTATTTTAAATACTCACTTCATAGTATAAAATAGCTTAATTATAAACGACTTATTTGAGAGGCTGATGTGAACAAAGTGAGACAAATCGAGAGTTCAGTTAGATGCCTAAAAACCATGCGCGAAACGGGCGTGGATGCAACAGGCTCGTATCCCCTGACAACGCCTATTGATCGTTTAACAACTTACTGTTATGATTTATTTTAATTATTTTTGTGTAAGCAGCCTACAATCTTTTTATCTATATAATAGTTTGGTCTAAGATCCGGCTGCAGGATTAGTGCGCTCATGCGGTTATTTGCTTAAACCAAATGTTTATGTATATTTATAATTAGGAGAATGTATATCTATCAAGTTGCCTATAAAAATTTAGCCGCTAGTATTTTAACGATGGATTTCTGGGAAAACATTTCGTTCACTTGTTATTCAAATTTAATATCGTCAACATGACGGCCATTTACATAAAGATTTGACGGGTGCAATTGATCACCTCGCCGCACTTCTTCGCAGCCAGGTGTAAACAGGTACGATTTCGATACATTTATACGTTCATAACGTATATTTATTATTTATATATCAAATTGAAGGAATTTTTTGAATTAATTGTCGTATATGGCCTAGTTAAATCTGGCCACAAATAAGGGTTACGTGATGTTAAGGATGATAAGTATTTAGGGTAGATTGAAATAGAGCTAACGCATCACATCATTTATCAGACGAGGATAGCGAGAAGCGCCTGTTCGTAGGGATGTGAAAAAAATAATCGATTAAAATATTTTTATCGATTTTTGTTAGCGATTTTAATATTAAAAATAATCGATTCTTTTTATAACTGAAAATCAATCATAGTCGATTTATCATCTGCCATCTCCCGACATTATGTCTGGTCTTTTATAACATAGACCTCGAACTATTAGAGATATACATCGATGTTTACAATGCGATACATTGAATAGATCCGATGCCTTGAAGATGTAGTGATATACTCGATGCATTGATGTTTTTTAAAAACATCGAAAGGATGATAAAACCAGTTAATCTTACAAAAACTCAAGTTTTAATTGAATGCTATAATTTAAAAGTAAAATTAAATTATTAAGCAGCAAAAGGTTACATACAATAAAAAAGACATAAAAATACTGCAATGTGCTACAGAAAAGGCATACACTCAGCATCTATCAACTTTCACCTAAAATCTATCAAAACGAGAATAGGTTAGTTTCCATTTTGATTATTCTAAAACTTTAATTTGTGTTTATAATCTCTATTGTTTACTTTTAATTAATAAAACCTAATACAATAATTGAGGTCGTTAATTTTGAAATGAATTCAAAAACTAGGAAAATATAGATTAATACAAAAATCTATTGTTTTTTTAAGAAAAATCTATTAATTATTAATCGATTCTTTATGCTAAAAAAACAATCGATAATTAATAAATCGGTTTTTTATGCAAAATGTCACATCAATACCAGTTCGATGCTTTTAAGCTATTACATATGCGTCGAATGTTAGTGTTCTAACTTCTAAACCACCGGAGAGTAACTGAGTTAATAAATAGGTGCTCCAACAAATTTGTCTTCCTTTTGAAAATAACAAATTTAAAAATAACATAAAATATCCTTATTGAATATATTGAATCAATATATTCAATATGAATATGTAATATGGATGGATGGAAAAAACAGAAAAACCAAGGTTACTTGTAAAATAAAATTTCATTGTGAAAGTATTGTTTCAAAATTTTATCATGTTTTATTCAAGTATTTAATCGTCTGTTACATATGAATTACACATTTAAGCAAATTATTTTTTTTAAATGATTGACAAAAAAGAGTTTCCTGTAAGCAAAGTTTGGGACTTGGAAAATATAAAGCTGAACCTTGCTAATTATTGCTTCATTTTATTTGATGTGATATTCAGTTTCTAATGTTACTGTTTAAAAAAAAATTGCTATAGTAACAAAAATTACGCAGCTATTTGTTATGAAAACAAAACTATCTTGGTTAAAGCAACGAACTGACATTTGTGGTAAGTAAAGTGTAATTGTTGTTTTAGCAAATGTGTTGAGGAAATTTTTTCGAATACGCATATAATTATTTCCAAATAATACATTGTTAAGGGTGATAGTCAGTATTAGTCTAAGTTGTAAATGTGATACTTAGCTCAATTTACGCCCGAACCCAATAATTAATGTCAGATTATTTTCAATCTGAGATTGTGGTTTGTCAGACGGTGACACTTAATCGATCTCCTATCTGCATCGCAATAGCCAAACCCTACGAATACAATGTATTTTTGGCGACGCGACGGATAGAATGCAATCTCTTCGCTCTTTACGCTCATATTTGATAAGCAATATAAACTAAATAAAGTAAATAAAACCGTACAATTAATATTAAAAATATACATGTCTTTGTTTAAAACATATTAAATAGCTTTTTAATTACAATCCGTCGATTGGTTATTGGACCACTTATCAATATTTGGAATAAGATGTCTATCTCAGATAGTCAAAAACAAATTGAGATAGATTACTCGGTTTGGGCGTTACACGGACAGTTACTTTCCAGATAACAATTGTTAAATAAAAAATGCCATACTGCATATTTTTAATGTATTATTGTTGAAGTTGCCGAGATTGATAATTTATTATTTTAAAATTGTTGTCTAATTAAAAAAATTGGGACAAATTTGCCGCACCCACAAATTCTCAAGCCTACTCAGCCTGCTGGTAAATCCGCTACTGCGTTGTTTATTATAAATTCTAAAACAAGAGTGGTTTTTATGTTAAAATCCGTTGAGACATCCGCAGAAATCCGCATTCGACGCATGCGCAATTGCTTAGAAGCGTCGCATGGGCGGCATTCGTTATCCTCATCTGACAAATGATATTTAAGTTAACACTCTTTCACTCCAACTTAAATATTTATCATCTTTTAAAATATAAATAACATTAAATACCTACGTAGTTTAATTATAATTATATTATTTAAAATAATCACTTATTTTGGTTTGACAGAAAGATTTTGATGCATTAGCAATTTATAGATTTTCAACATAATTCAACTTTTGCAGTGCGTCTTCACTTCGATCTAAAAAAGCTACATAGCGTCTTACATCATTAACAGCTGATAATGCTTGGGCGATTCACAAAACCGGGGTTGACTCAACTTCGTCTTTATCATTATCACTCAGGGCAACGTTTGGTGTGTTATTCACATTCTCCATAAGATCTTCAATTGATTGAATATCGTACGGTGCTACATTGTCATCAATGGAAAAATATACAGGAAAACCCTATCCAGGTAAACATCCACCGTGCGGGCGGGGGCCTTTCTGGGGGCTCGCGTTAGAACGCTCGGTTAGACAGCTCGGGCTCGGGCGTATCAAACGGGATGAAGAATCGTAATAAGCGTTAAGAAATGTATGAAAATATGTCTCTTTCATACACTGGCGTTAAGTGGCGTTTTATGCAAGAAATCGTATTAAGCATGACCGTCTACACGGGTTCTACTGTAAATAATAAATGTACGTTATGCACGTATAAATGTATCGAAATCATACCTGGCCGCGAAGAAGTGCATGCACACGTGATGTTTTGAAATCTTTATGTAAATTGCCGTCATGTCGACGATATAATTTGAATAACAAGTGAACCAAATGTTTTCTCAAAACAATTTCAATAAAAATACTAGCAGCCAAATGTTTATGGGCAACTTGCTAGATATACATTCTCCTAATTATTAATATACATAAAAATTTGGTTTTAGAAAATAACCGCATAAGAGTACTAATCCTGCAGCCGGATCTCGTACTATAAGTATCAACGCTTTCATGTGTAAAATCAAAGCAACACGTTTAAAAAAACATAAATACACACCAAACCAACCAAGTAGAAACTCCTAGTAGTTAAGCAGTTGTTTTAAATTAACAATAGGTTGGGGAAAAGTTTCTTCGTATTTGTAAAGAAAATTCATAACATTTTTTTATATAGTTTATTTACATCTAACAAAAGTTGTAGTTGTAGGAGATCCCAGAAATTTTGGAGCTTCTCAAAATACTGAGACAACACTTTTGCTGAGTGGCTGTGTGAGGACTAGCGTTATCAAGATGGAAGACCACACCCATGTTAATTAATTTCGGCCAGTTTCTCTTAACTTCTTGCTTTAATCTCATCATGTGGCCGCAGTTGAGTTCAGAATCGATGCTCCTGCCTGGTGGTAACAGCTGATAATGAATAATGCCCTTCCAATCCCAACAAGTATCATCTTGTTGCGAGTTAACCCGGATTTCGCCACAGTCTGTGAAGACTGATCGGCTTTTGACCAAAACCTTTTTGTCATACGTGATCCACTTTTCATCACCAGTTATCAGCCTCTTCAAAAATTGATCGGTTTCACTACGTCGTAATAAAGAATCACAAGTGAGTACACGGTTCATTAGGTTTCTTTCAGTGAGCTCGTGATCTACCCAAATATCGAGCTTTCTTGTGTACACAGTTTTTTTCAAATGCGCGAAAACTGCTTTGTGGTCAATTCTCAGTTCTTCAGCTAAGTATAGCGATTTTGGTCCACTTTTTAAAAAATGCCATCCATTTTATCTCTTATAGGGCGACCAGAGTGACGTGCACCTTTGACATCAAAATTTCCGGATTGAAAACGCTTAAACCAAATTCGTGCTACTCTCACAAACACTGCACTAGGTCCAGAAACATCGCAAAATTTTTTTCGGCTTGAGTTGCATTTTTACCTTGTTTGTAGTAAAATTATAAAATGTATCGAATTTCTTCATTAGATGAGGTACGAAAAACTAATAAAAGCACACATTTCCCTTATTTGAATTTGGAATTATCTTCTTTTAAATTTAAACTTTTAATTATACCAAAACCAGCCAGATACAAATAGTATAGCCAAAGAGTTTTGATTACATGTTCATAAATTATATACTATAATGCGAAAAGATTTTTTCCCCAACCTAATAAAAATGTAAGAAAAACCGATTATAAATGGATAATAAAGTAAGTATAAATTAGTTCTACTCAGAAGGGCTCAGTAAATCTGATTAATTTTCTCACAAAATTGTGTAATACAGAAGCACAATGACTGACAAGAGCATAGAAAATAATGTACTTAGCCTAATAATGGAGCAAACGGGCGGCTAAGCGCCGAAACTGACACACAAACCGACTACAATTGAAAGAATTCCATAAATAATTATCGAATGAAAAACGACCTCAATCGATCGTGCAAAGTCACACTCCCTATGGATTTATAATACATGATATACTATGACCACTTTCTTTGAAAATAAACGATTTATTAAATTAAATTATTTATTAATTTTATTATTAACTAGCTGTCGCGAGAATTCGAAAAATAATTATCAAAATATATTACCGAATAAGAGCGAAACACTTTGAAGAATGTACATAAACAATTTTATGATACAAAAATATTTTAACAATAAATATTTACTGTAAATACGTCTGTCTGCCAGGCCTGCCTCAAACGAAAAGGAGGAATCTAGACTTCAGTGAAAAATCTAAAATGCATGCGCGAGCCTGGATGGTATATTCCTTTGTCCCTGAAAAACGACCTCAATCGATCTTACAATGTCACACGTCACCGCTCCCTATGCATTTATAATACATCATATATTTGCAATGTACCACTTTCTTTGTAAACAAACAATTTATTATTTAATTATTATTATTATTAACTAGCTGTTGCGACTTGCCAAAATTTAAATATAAAGGTATTTACAAACGGCGAATTTAGCCAAGTTCTCCTTTCTGGGTAATCTGGACTGCCGGCATTACCACATCCAACAACTTGTTTGTGACCCAATGTCCAAATCCAAACACAAAATAACTTTTTTCATATAGGTAACAAATTACACTTATGATAGTCAACAGAAAATATGCTAAATGATATCTATATTTAGATTTACTAACAAGTCGTTCGAAAGTCAAGGGCTTAGAGCGGTCAGGGCGCAAGAAGAACTTGCATGAAACTTTCCGCCACTCTTTTTTATCGACACATTTTGAGTCATACAAATTGTTTGAACTGAAGCAAATCAATCCACTGGATGCAATGATTAGCACAATGCAAATCATTGCAGTAGAATAGTTTAAATGATCGTCTAACTTATAAAAAGCTTTATTGATTAATTAACGTTTAACAAGAGTTTTGAATTTATTCAGAGATAAATTGTAAATTTAATCTGGGACATTGGGAGGCAAGGGCGGACAATACCTTGAAAAATTGTAAATCCGCCACTGATTCGGTCGACAATATTATCGAATCTTCGGAACCGGGATGAAGCTATATTTTTCTTCAAGTTGAATGTTTTATTTCTATACGAAACTGTCAAATCTATCGTCAGTAATAAAAAACATATACACGTAAATAGATTTAACTCATGTATTTTATGTCGTAACGGTATCTAACTAAAAGTAATGATTTAAATATTTATTGAAGTTTTAACAAGTCAAAGATGCACAAGAATCGATGGACCCGCAGGTTCCTTGAATGGAAACCTCGGCAGACCACAGTTCAAAAGACCACGCGGCCTGCTCATCGACTAGGTGGACTGATGATATCGTTAAGGAGTTTGGCTCCCATTGGATACAGAGGCCAGTGAATCGACTAGGAGCCAAACTGGCTTACTGGAGGAAAATGAAGGAGAACTACATCCAAAAATCGACCAATTAAAGAGTCTGATAATAATAAAACAAATCAATAAATAACAATTCTATTTAGAAATTAAATTCCCTTTGCGTTGATTCAGATATAATCTGACTAATCACGAATCTTTGCGTTTTTCCCTGGTTCCAAAAGCATTTAAGCCAGTGCGTATGTCAATCGAGACAACAGTAAGAAATGAGTCTCAGGGGACTCAATGTTTCTGTGACGTTTAAAGCATGTCATGCTCTCGAAAAAACGAGCTTACTTTGAAATCTAAGGCCGGATTCATACGGCATTGTCCTGCAAGTTTTTTAACGTACAATCAGCTGGTAATATGGGATATTTATTCGTGTAAAAAATAGTTTTTTATTTAGTTTCGGATGTCTATTAAACTTATTAAATCTAATGAAAAAATCAAGCCTACCGAAAATAAATACGAATATGCGGAAATGCATTAATACTAAAATGTAATAAACCATATACGTACGTACGTACACGTTAAAGTTCAATAAATTTTCTTGACAAGATCGGTGAGTATTTTTTTTTTTTGCAGTACCAAATAAAATGGTACTTAAGAGGTTCTGACTTGCGCTACACAAAGACCAGTTTTTATCTCCTATAAAGACCGAATTTTTGGTTTAAGATAGGTTTGGGTATTCGGGCGTTATGACATTGCGACTAATTAAGATATCCTGCCTGGAGGTGGTTATTGTATTTAAAAACCAGAATTCATATTATTGTAGCTTATGTCTCGTCTAAATTTAAAAACGTATGAACCCAATGTTATACGTCACGTTAACGTAGCATATTATCTTTAAAGTACATGGAATATATAAATAACTAAAGGCGGCAAGAAAACGGGTTTCCGTTGTGCCATACAAACAAATTGAGGTAAAAATACTTAATAAATTGTATAGCTTTGCAAATCACGACAAAAATCAATGACCGCGACATATATCGCTAAGTATATAAGAGACCATTCATAATTTAAAATCGTAGTTATATTATATCGTTTATATTATACGAAGTAGCTTTTTATAAATTGTGCATATTACTACCTCCGGCAAAAACTTTCTCTAGCTATTTAAAGGGGGACCCAGTATGACAGTATCCATTAGTACATATCAGTTATTATATTTTAAGGTTAGTTATTATATTTTGTTATATTTATAATTATCTCTTAATTGTATTGGATAATTGTAATATAGAAAAAAATGCAAAAGTAACTATCTTTAGTTCAAATGTGTAAATTGACGTATAGTAGAACGCAAAGCAATCAATAACCAATTTTTTTAATTATACATAAATCAGTATGTTGTTTTCATTCAAATACTCTTTCGTCAAATAGTATTTACAAAAGTCAAAAATATTTTTTTCATATAGGTAATACAATGTACACTTATAAACATCAAAAAAGAAATATAGATTAAATGCTTCAAATTTTCCTAATACCCTCCCTACAAATGCCCCCAGTTGGTGCTAAAGAGCAACAACGCCGAACCACAGGCGGCGGTTAAGTAACCTGTCAACGGCTACTGAAAAAGAGGATATGGTGCCGATTTCCGATAGATCAGCCGGAATATAGAGCAAAAGATGTCAAAGACAAGAAAACTAATAATACGGAATTGAAGATGCTCATAAGCTCACTGAACTCCGAGAAACCGCAACAGATAGATCTAATTTCTCTTATAAAATTATTAGCTTTTATCAGTGGACGTGGAGATATACAAGAAGGTAATAAATGTTTTAGAACATGTATAAAAAAGAAATCTCCACCACACTACTCCTACTACTGCTATCAAAGAGGTCATTGAAGGAGTGGCAACACAGTAGTAGGCGAGATTATTCATGCCAAATTTTATTCCGACAAAAAACCCACTCCTACCTATTTTGAAGATTTCATTCAAGGTCCTAATAATAGAGCTTTTAGGGATATTCGCAGCAAGCTTCGGGACTTATACATCATCAAGCTGTTAATATTAAACCCAGAAAAAGATTCACTGTAGTGCAATGTCAAAGATGTCAGCAAGAGGGTCATACTAAAAACTATTGTTAATTATGGTTTGAAACCATATCGCTCTCTCAAGTGTGCTGGACCGCACAAAAATTCGGAATGCACAAAAGTGGATCGCAATACGCCTTATGTTTAGGACCCCACCTAGCGAATTATAAAGGCGGTGAGGTATACAAGGAATCCTATCAAGGAAAACCTCGCCATACTTACCACGTAAACATAAGCAATTTGAGTATAAACCTCAACAAAATAAGGTAGAAAGAAAATAAAAGATAATGAAACATCTGCAAATCAGAATAAAGAGGAAAATGAACCGCTGCAGGAGCAGAGGAAAGCACATGAGCACAAATCGTATGCTGATACAGTCAGTACTAAGGTACATCAAAATAATACAATCCATCAATCAGACTCTTATAAAGTCATAGAATAGATCAATTTATAACACATCAATTTTGTGGCCCCGAAACATAAAAAGTGAAGCACAGTTTTCTGGCGACTTTGTAAGCTTGGGATACTTATTGCTCGGGGTGACAGGAATATTTATTTCTGGGGGTGACTCGAATGCAAAGCATTCGCACTTCGACTTTAGATTAATAACTACACGGGGAAGAGAGCTGATGAAAAGTGTAGAGTTCTTCACTACTGTCTCAACTCCGCAATCAACATACTGGCCCAAAGACAAGAGCGGACTGCCACTGACGTTATAGACTTCTTCATCACAACAGGACTGTCTCGACTTTTCTTCAATGTTGAGTCATGCCTTGATAGCTCAATATTGACAGTGAGCAGCACTATTATTAAAAAATAAGTTCGGCCAACATTGTACAACAAATACATGATTGGGATAGCTTCCGGGAAATAGTTGATACAGAGCTAAGCCTGGAAATAGCACTGGAAGCCACAGAGCATTTCACCACAACAGTACAAGCTGCCTGTTGGATAACCTCTTCAGAGCACTTGAATCCCAGGCCACGGCAAAATAAGATATCACTTGAAATAAAAGAACTGATTCTGAACATAAGAAGACTGCGAAGAGTATGGCACACGATCAGGCTTTCAGTAGACAAAAGAGCTATTGACAAAGCAGGCAAAGATCTTAAACTTGCCATAAAAAATGCAAGGAACAAAACTGTGGAATGTTATCTAGATTCCTTAACTGCAACAAATGCTAGTAACTACACTCAAAAGCGAGCTTTTAGAAACTATAATAGGCCTATGGGTCCCATACCGCCGTTACGGTTGCAGAATAATACTTGGGCAAGGGCAAGACAAGAAAATGCTGATGCCTTCGCTGTTCACTTAGCAAAAGTATTAACGCCTTATAAAGCTGACCCAGACATTAATTATTCCTTCATAGATTCGGTCCTAAGTCAAGACTTCCAGCTAGAATTTCCGATTAGACCTACAACTCCAAAGTCGTGGCAACAATCTCAAAATTTTAGGAGCAAAAGGCTCCTGGGTATATTTAATAGACAAAAAGTCTTAAAGGGATTTCCCAAAAAAGCCATAGTTTTTCAAACCATTTTATTTAATGGCATAATAAGAACTGGAGACTTACCATCGCCTTAGAGTTTCACAAGTAACTATGATAACTAAAGTAGGGAAGCCAATGAACAAACTTAGCTCATACAAGCCAATTAGTGTACTAATCGTAACGTCAAAACTTTTTGAGTCAGTCTACTGCACATATCGTTGGAGGAAATTCATCAGAGTCATAATCCCGGACCACCAGTTTGGTTTTCACCAGCAGCAAGGCACTGTGGAACAAGTCCATAGAATCGAGGAGATGCCTTGTAATAAGAAAGGCACTAGAGAGAAAGGAGTACTGCTCCTCTGCCTTCCTACACATGCAGCAGTCGTTTGATAGAGTATGATGAGTACGGATTTATTTTTATAAGGGGTTAGACATCGCAATATATAATTAGTAAACGTAAAGAATACTTAAAAAACAATAACTTTTTCATATATGCACAAACAATTTTTGTTTTTATTTACATTGCAAAAATTATAATTCGCATAGTGCGCTGCACAGTAAAGTTTTTTTTATTAAATCTGATTTCTGGATTTATTTCGTGATCTTTGCTTTTATTCTAATAGGTAAGTAGGTAGGAGTAAGCCTTATGTACCCGACACACACAACTTTTTGGGTCTAACATAAGCCGTTTTCCTCACGATTGTTTCCTTCTACGAGCGAATTTTAAATTCGGACAAAATGTCTATTGGCGCACAGCCAGGCTTTGAACCTACAACTTCAGGGGTGAGAGTCGCACGCGCAGCAAAGTTTGTCATCTGCAATCATAAAATATAATAACACTAACTAACTATACGATCAAATGTTTGATTCTGTATAACGAAACAACAAAACTTTATATATACTCGTATACGATATAATAATAAAATAATATCAGTTTACTCTTTGCTTCTGCGCAAGCCCGTCGTACGCAAAGCTGCACAGCTAGCTAGTGTTAGTCTATGGAATGTAAATTTGGTGCCTTCAGCAATTATTATAGAATACATTACTTATTGTCTATGTTATATCTGGTATCTATGATTTGCTCTGTGTAATATAATTAAGCTTACTTCCTTTTTCGCCATTGTCTGGTTAACATTAAAATATAATTAACACAGTGATTAAATAAAATACTCGTTTCATTTAACAGGTTATGGGCCCAGACCACCTGATTTTATTTAAAAACAAAATAGTTAAAGTGAAAAGTACGAAATTGAGTTCAGTATAACCTCAAAACTCGCCACGCGTTTTTCAATTTTCTTCATCAGCAAAAAATGTCTTCAAATAATACGATGGCACTGATTGAAAAGCTGACTGGAAGAGAAAACTATCCTACGTGGAGATTTGCAGTGCAAACCTACCTCGAACATGAGGAATTATGGAGTTGTGTCACCGCGAAAGACAATGAAGCAATTGATCCCAAACTTAACACAAAAGCGAAGTCGAAAATTATCTTATTAGTACATCCCATCAACTATGTACATATACAAGAAGCCAAAACAGCTAAAGAAGTTTGGAATAATTTAGCCAAAGCTTTCGATGACAAAGGTTTGACACGCCGAGTTGGTCTGTTGAGAGATCTGATCAATACAACACTTGAAAATTGTCTGAACATTGAAGATTATGTTAACAAGATCATGACCACTGCTCACAAGTTAAGAAACATTGGTTTTGAAGTCGATGATGAATGGCTTGGGACTTTATTACTTGCCGGTTTACCAGAAATGTATCAACCAATGATCATGGCACTTGAAAGCTCTGGTGTGACAATTACAGCTGATTCTGTGAAGACTAAGCTTCTGCAAGAAGTGAAAAGCTCTGAGTCTAGTGCATTGTATGTCAAAAGTAAGGGAAATCAGTTTGTCAAACAAGCTCAAGATAAAAACAAAACAAGTAAAGGTCCAAGGTGCTATGTGTGCAATCAATATGGGCATATAAGCAAATATTGCCGAAGTAAGAAAAAGGAACAGAAGTCTAAGGAGAACACAGATTCTGGGTATGTTGCTGTGCTATCTGCAACAATAAACAACGACAATAATTGGTATATTGATTCTGGAGCATCAATGCATATGACAATGAATCGTAACTTGATTTACGATGAAATTACACCTCCAATTTCCACAATAAGAGTAGCTAATGACAAGAAGCTAGTTGTGAAGGCCTGTGGAAAGGTAAATATTAATGTTGTCAATACACAAGGTAAGTTGGAAACTATCAAGGTACAGAATGTTCTCTATATTCCTGAGTTGGCTACGAATCTTCTCTCTGTCAGTCAGATAATAAATAGTGGCTGTCAAGTACAATTTGACAAACAAGGTTGTAAAATTTTGAATAAAACAAACAAGCAAGTTGCAGCTGCTAAAATGATAAATAATATGTACAGGCTAAATACACGTAGTATTCCAGCATACATATCTGCTTCAACAGAAAATGATGATTTCTACTTATGGCATCAGCGTATGGGTCATTTGAACTACATTGACCTGAAGAAGCTGGACACCTGTGCTGAAGGTGTGCAAATGTCCCTGAGCAGTAATGTGACCTGTATTTCCTGTATAGAAGGTAAACAAACAAGCTTGCCATTCAAAAGTGAAGGTTTCCGAGCAACAAAATTGCTAGAACTTGTTCACTCCGACGTATGCGGGCCCATGGAAGTGAAGTCACTTGGAAATGCAAGGTATTTTCTTACCTTTACTGATGATTATTCTAGAAAAGTGACTGTTTTCATTTTAAAATCAAAGTCTGAATGTCTTAATAAATTTAAAGAATACAAATGTCTTGTAGAGAACCAACTTGACACTAAAATTAAAGTATTAAGAACCGATAATGGAACTGAGTATATAAATAATGATTTTACTGAATTTTTGAAGTCATCCGGCATACAACATCAAACATCAATTCCATACACGCCTCAACAAAATGGCTTATCTGAACGTATGAACAGGACACTGCTTGAAAAAGCCAGATGTATGTTAATCAATGCTAACTTACAGAAAAACTTGTGGGCTGAAGCAATAATGACAGCAGCATACATAGTGAACCGTTCACCTACACGAGCACTAAATTATAAAACACCTGAGGAGATGTGGAGTGGAAGGAAACCTGATGTAAGTCACATGAAAATATTTGGTTGTTATGCAATGGCTCAAATACCTAAAGAGAAAATTAAGAAATGGGACTCTAAATCACAGAAACTTATTTTTGTTGGTTATTGTGAAAATAGTAAAGGATATAGATTATTAGATTCCAAAACAAAAAATATCATAAAAAGTAGAAATGTAATTTTCCTAGAGAATAGTATAACAAGAAATGTGGTTCCTCTCTCATTGTCAGAATCAGAAAATAAAGAATCAGATCATGTAATTGAAAGTTTTTCAAACCGTGAAGATAACACCACAGATTTGTCGTCTCATACACCCGTGGATCACAGCGATGGTTCTGATGACCCTGAGTATGTACCGGAGATGTCAGTGAAGTATCCTCAGAGTTCTAATATTACACTTCGTCCTCGAAATAAAATTAATAAGAACACAGAACCTAAGACATACCTATGCTCAAGTAATGTACCACTCTCTGTCACACCACAAACATATGCAGAAGCATTGTCATCAAAAGACTCTAACTTGTGGATGAAGTCGATTGAAGAAGAGCTGAAAGCACATAGTGATAATGGTACATGGCAGTTAGTAGAACAGCCACCTGAAGCTAGAGTTATAGGATGTAAATGGGTGTTTCGTATAAAGGATGAAACTGAAGGACTAAGGTACAAAGCAAGGCTATGCGCTAAAGGATTCACACAGAAAAGCGGTATTGACTATACTGAGACATTTGCACCAACTGTCAGGTATGACTCAATTCGCTTACTTTTATCTGTTGCTGCAGAACAGAAAATGTCAATGATACAATTTGATATTAAAACTGCATTTTTATATGGTGAGTTGAAAGAACAGATTTACATGACGCCGCCAGAGGGCCTTACTGTTCAAAAAGATATTGTATGCAAGCTCAAGAAATCTTTGTATGGCTTAAAACAATCACCTAGGTGTTGGAATGCTAAATTTGATAATGTTTTAAAGAAATATGGTTTTAAGAACAGTCATGCTGACAGATGTGTTTATGTGGGCTGCATCAATGGTATTAAAATATATTTATTACTGTATGTGGACGATGGATTATTACTGTCTACAGATGCCTCTGCTCTTACTCAAGTAATAAATGACTTAAAGAAAGAATTTGATGTAAAGATTTGTAAATCATTACATTTTATAGGAATGCATATAGAAAGATGTGATGATTATATATTTGTGCATCAAAGTACATACATTGAAGAGATGCTGAAAAGATTTAACATGTGTGATACCAATACTAATAGCATTCCTGCTGATCCGCATGTTACTTTGGTAAAAAGCACTGAGTCTGATAGCAACAACAAACACATTCCTTACAGAGAAGCTGTGGGTTCTCTCATATTTGCTGCAATAGTGAGCAGACCTGACATCATGTATGCAGTGTCGACAGTTGCTCGCTTCCTCAATAATTATGATCAGATGCATTGGAATGCGGTAAAGCGTATTTTTAAGTATTTAAAAGAAACAAAACATTTTGGACTCTGTTTCAGATCAACTCAAAGTAACATACTTGAATGTTACTCTGATGCCGACTATGCCAATGATCCTGACACCAGAAGGTCTATCACTGGTTACATCTTCATGAAAAATGGAGCAGCAGTGACGTGGAGCACTCAACGACAATCAACCGTCGCTCTGTCTACCACTGAGGCAGAGTTTATGGCATCCTGCTGTGCTACAAAAGAAGCTCTCTGGGTTCGGCAGTTAATGCTTGATATTAACGAATATAAACAGAGTTGTATTAATCTTCATATAGATAATCAAAGTGCTATTTGTTTGATCAAGAATAATGATTTTCATAAACGATGTAAACATATTGATATTAAGTATAACTTTGTAAAAGAAAAATACGCACAAAAATTGATAGATTTGAAATATGTTAGTACTAATAGTCAGTTAGCTGATATATTTACAAAAGCTCTATGTAAAGTAAAATTTCAATATTTCAGAGAGAAACTTGGTGTGATTGAGAAACCAAAAAATGTAAAGCTATCATATTACTGTGTTGCTCAAGTATGTTTATATAAAGTTTTATAACTAAGCTATTTAATGTTTGGTTTTCATTTGTAAGCTTTAATAGAAGGCTCAAATTTAGTAGGAGTGTTAGTCTATGGAATGTAAATTTGGTGCCTTCAGCAATTATTATAGAATACATTACTTATTGTCTATGTTATATCTGGTATCTATGATTTGCTCTGTGTAATATAATTAAGCTTACTTCCTTTTTCGCCATTGTCTGGTTAACATTAAAATATAATTAACACAGTGATTAAATAAAATACTCGTTTCATTTAACAGCTAGAAATTAAATTCGCAAAAGCTTACAATAAAACGCACGCTACACTAAACTAAAATATTAGAACCTCTATGAACACAAGCAATTACTATTTACAACAAGAAACAGTTGTCTTCTTATATCAGGTCCAAAAATAAAGGGGGCTGCACAGTTATGAACGTCAAAAAAATTAAATTAATTGTAAATTTACATTTACTACAAGTTCGCAAGTCAAGGGCGTAGGGCGGGCAAGAAGAACTGGCAAACTTGCCGCCACTCTTTTCAATCGCCAAGTTTTTAATACAAATACCTTGGTAGGGATTACCCACCTTTCTATAGAAACTCACTAATAAGTCTTTGACGAGACCCAAGAGAAATCGGTAAAATTTACTAAATAAATTTGTCACAAGAAAATTATTAGTAATGCATATATGACGATGCTCGAATATGACATAATTATGTTAAATAAGTCGAAGCGCTAATATTTAGAAAAAAATAAACGATATACAATATTCTGAAAGTAACTGAAATTAACGCCGCAAAGTTAAACAACTTTTAACTTTGCGGCGAAAAAATTGATACTGGCGAGGTCGATTGTACGGAGCTAGTAAGCAAAATAAGCCTTCGAACATATAACAAACCACTTAGAATTATGAATGTATTGCACGTGCCGAGAGTAAACACAAATTATAGAGGGAGGAACTTTATGGTTAGAGCAGCAAACAAATTTAATAACTTAGCGGTTGACATTGACATGTTCGCTTGGAGTGTGGTGACAGCAAGGAGAGCTTTGGTACAAAATTATTTTAACCAGGATGAATGAAATGTATTGATTTCATTTTCATTTTATTTGTCAACAAATTAAATTCTGTTTTCTTTTTATATTTATTGTTTAACACTAAAAAATTTTGAAATGTTTAGGTACCTTCTTGTTATATATATATATATATATATAAAATTAACTATTTGTGAAGATTGGTAATTGGCCCATATTGTTATGTATATATTCATCTATTTTTGTATTGTGCTGTGAATCTTCCGAATAAATAAATAAATAAATAAAAAAAGAGATCGGGAAGTAGGTTTCATATTTAAATCATTAAACATAATATGATATTTACTTTTGCATTTATTTTTCACTTAGTGACAAAAACACATTAAAATATTAAATGTATAATCTAAAAATAAAGGCATAAAACTTCGGTTAGTTTTTTTATAGAGGCCAAAATGGCCAGTCATAGACGGACTGCATGTTGCAGTCGAGACCGACTGTTGTAGAGCGGTCGCGTTGAAGTCGAACACGACTGCTTGGAGCAGTTGTGTACCTCCGTTTGGTGTAATAGAGATACTTAATTCACTCGATATTTGAGAGTACTCACATGGAATTGACGTGACGTACTATTCCGGATCGGTTGCGATGAGTCGTCGCCTTATTTCATTTCTACCAACGCCAGCTGCTCCAAACAATTGGTCAAACAAAATCCGGCCTAGGATATAATTTGCCACTTCTTTATATTTTGGTCTTATCTCCCGGTCATTCCCTTTTATATCGTAATTGATTTTTATCACATTCAGCGTACATTTTAAAGGAAGAAGCGCAGTCCCGTTTGGAATCAGTGAAAAAGGTGTTTTTGGGCTACAGTCAGTGTTGCCATTTGTTGGTGAACATAGATAGAGCTGGTTTGCCTGAAACAATAAAATTATTATTTATTTAATTATTACAGAAATACTGTATACATTATCCTTACAACTTATGCCAATATGATAATGTTGAGAAACAATTAATAAAATATAATAAAGTAAGTAATAAGTAAGTAGTAAGTAAGTTACATGTAAAAATTTGATACAAATATAATAATTTAATTTCAATCAATAATTCTTTACACCATATAAATACAAATTGTGCCGACATCTACAGTAACTATAAAAATAAAAGAAAATCTTTAAGGTGGGTGAGAAATAGAATCAACAAAAAATATAAAGAGAATAAACCATGAAAAAGCAAGAAGTAATGATAAAAGTAACCAATTTGGTAGAGCCAAATTGAATATTAAATTTAAGAAAGCTATAATGGTAATGCCTGTTACGTCACTGTCAATACATATTTTAGCAATAGGATTGAAGTACACAGAGATTTTATTTAAGAAGTTAAAAATTGAGATTACTTTTGAAATAAGAATACATTCAACTATAAAGATCAATGCAAAATTTAAATAATAATTATATAACTTACCAAGGGTTCATTACTTTTAACTAATTGTTTAATTTTGACTGTTTCTTTATCCTTATCTTAAACCAAAGGGAATATCTAGTGAATGTAGGCATTAACTTTTTTGAGCTATTTCGTCATGTGTGCAAAAGAGGGCCTGTAATAAAGGGCAGAAAAAAATTTTAAGAAACACAATTGGTAAACTATTTCATAGTACTGGAATACTTTTGTATTTGTACTTTCTGAATAAAAATACTTTGAAAGGTAAATCAGGCTGATATCAACCTAAATTTTTAATTCAGAAATTTAAAAAATGAACTGCAATATAAGCTACCACATAGCTCACTGAATGCAACAAGAAGATGCCAGACCATATTACTTCATTTCATTCTGTAACATACTGAACAATGTTATTAAATATTTATTGGAGTTTGGAGTTTGTCTATGTCATTAAAAAGCTGACACAATTCTACTTGCCAGTTAAAACAAAACAAGGGCAAAACAGCAAAAAAAAGCTTAGCTATCAATAGCTGCTGTTATCCTTACCTTAAATCATAAATCTTCTTCATTCTTCCTAGACAAAACTGTCTTACCAAGCTCCCCAAAAATATGTTTTTTTTAAGTAAATTCAGGAGGTCTTGAAATCCTTTAGAGTCATTTTTAGTTTTCATTGACTTGAACAAGAGCATACAGTTGTTTTGATTTTGAGAGCAACAATTCTCTAAGGAATGCTACATCTTCACCGGACTGTAGGTACTTCCTTCAATTACATCAACTAAAGAAAGAAAACTAAGAAATTAATTTTATTCAGATTAATATACATAGTATAAATTACTTAAGGTATTATTTTATTGAACTTTAAATTCATGATGTACGAAAATAATTAAAAAAAAGCAATACTTACAATGGCCCTAATTATTATCAGTGGTACACACATTATCGTTGGGATTTCTCGATAACATAACATGTAATCATTTCATGAATGGCTATTGGCTACTAATAACCTTTTAGTTTTAACTTAACAGTTAACGGGTTATCTGGTAAAGACTAAAGACTATGTATAGAGTATAGACTATAGAGTTTACTTGACTTTACTAGAACTCTACTAATATATATAGACTACTATTTTTCGTATCTGCTGTAACATAGTACATACTTAGACGTATATATATGTGTGATTTTTTACTGTGCAGCTTAAAAATCATAAATCTTTTGTCATTTTCGACCTCATTCTAATTTTATCTCCACTTGTTTGACTCTATCAACACTCAAAGTTGAAAATTTTAAATTTTTTATATTTTAAATTATAAATTAAAGAAAGGGATGATGAAACTTAGTCAATCTTCACAAATAAAATAACAAGAGACGAAGAGAAGTAGAAACTTTTAGCCAATCAGTCTCAACTAAGAGTTTTTTGCCATCATATCGACTAGGCAATGTTAACAGATGATACGTGAAACCAAATAATTTTTAAAGCTAAATTACAGGTTCAAAACCAAACCAAAAATGACCTATTTCTGAAAATTAAGAATGATTTATCTCCCTTTCAATCCCGACTGTCCGCGATGGGATGCTCCCCGAGAGTGTAGACGGGCGAGGGAAGAGCGTCAACAACACTCTCGCGCTCGCTGGCATTTTCTTATCATGATAAGAAAATGTATGCTACGTCATGACGGTGTGGAGTAACGAATTGTGTATCGCTTTTAAAGAATTTTATCAATTAGAACCAATCATTTGGCATCCAAGATGCTTAAGAAAAGCTTAAATTAACTTAAACTAAAATTTACCAAAAATTATACTGGCATGATATTATAATTTTGTATATATTTGTTACATAAATGCAAGACATTACTATATTGGTAGGTAAATAAGTACACATACAGTAGAGCCACTAAAGAAATCGTGAGATACCTGAGATGAGCCTTGCGAAATTCTTGAGCCGGCTTTACGCATCACTGTACTGAAATAAATAAAGGATCTAATTGGTTTTGGCGTGGTTTTTGTGCTTTATTCTCTAATTATAAAATATGTAGGAAATAATGTCCACTAGATATTTGTACAGTTTATTAAATAAAGCAGAGAAGACAAACTTATGATACACATTAAAACAAAGAAACAATTATTTGAATTATTTAGAAACTATTAAATTAGCGTAGTTCCATCTGCATGTCTGTATGGGCTTACTCTTAATTATCTACGGGTAGGGCTTAGTAGTAGTTTTTTAACATGATCCAATTTTGTGGAGTATAAAATACGATCTGGTACATAGACGCCCATGAACTCAAACTCATGATTAATATCAAATAAATAAGGGTTCAAAAACGAATAATAAATATCATTTAAATAAGAACACTATTATTGGATTAAACTACCAAATATAAAACAATTAAGAATTCACAACATTCGGTTCTCGACTGGATAACATAATTTGAAGGGTAAAAACGCCGCCAACGAATTAAATCCCGGATGTATTTTTGTCATACTTGTTACATCCGGTCTCGACTGTACCACTGTGCAATAAAATATAAAATGTTCTTAGAATTTCTTTATTCAAAAAAAGTTTGAGCTACCCATCAAAAATTGATATAACAAAACCCAAGCGTGAAATTGATGGAAATACTGCACATGCAGCAGTGTTAGACCCTAAAGACGTTTTACATACCTCGATGATATACCACAATATGATGGAGATGAAAGAGTAGTTTTTCTTTACCCTGGGACTGACCTTGCACCGTACCTGAGTTGTTGCTGGCAGGCATGAAAAGCAGTCATAATTAGAACATATTAGCCTAGTTACCTTCTGGCTATAATGTTGGTACATACATTAATGAAGAAAATAATGAATAGGAATAAAGTAAATAGATTTTACCACAGTGAGAATTTACGTATCGATAAACATGTGTTGATTGACTGTACACGGTATAAAAGCAAAGGAATATTTACTGTTAGCAGACTATAATGTTAACCAAAAGTTGTTTTAAAGAATAGAGTTTCACACTTTAGGCGCCATCAAAAAGGTAATCCACGACAATTGAAGCTATGCATTAATAATATTAATTTGAAAAAAAACCTACAAGTCATAGGCGGATTTGCCCTAAAGCCTTAATACGTAAGTCTGTTTGTAAGGGAAATGATAAACATCTTAAAATGGATCAAATATGTTTTATTAGTCAAAAAGTAAATTACAATTTTAAGTAATCACAATTTCCTTTTCAAGTAAGTCTTTACAATCGAAATCAAATTGCCTGAACTTTTGGAGTTTTTATTACTGAATTATAGATTAGATAAGTTTCTAAGATATTTTAAATAAACGATAAATCCCCATAGAATTTTTTTAATTAAATTAAAATTATAATTATTTTAAATAAAATATTAAATTCAAAATGTTTAGCAGGCCGTTTGTGAGTATCCTATTGAGAAACCCCTGTTAGCGATATCTGGCGGTGTAGCACCCACTGCAGCTTCATTAGCGTTAGTAACGACGTATAACACGAAGGGCTTAAGCGTAGCTGTAACAAAAATTCAATGATATATGCCTATGTTTAAATCATACAGACAACGGAAAATATGATATAGGTACTAGATAATTAATCAACGATGTCGACAAACTAGGACATGACGCACTATCATGTCAAAAAAGTGCTGGCCGCTTCTCGAGACATGCCGCACTCAACGATATAATACGTCGGTCCCTTGCCACCGTCATCGTGCCAAGTCTACTTGAGCCGACTGGAATTGCTAGAGACGATGGCAAGAGACCGGACGGTATGAGTTTGATTCCATGGAAGATGGGTCGGGTTTTGGTATGGGATGCCACCTGTTCAGACACACTGGAACATTTAAGGTTCCGAGTTTCCCTAGACATCAAACCCTATAAATCTATTAATTATTATAATATCTCGGAACTCCATTGAACTATATTCTTGGCAAAAAAACATAGAAAGATTAACATTTTAATTCATTAAAAATAAACTAAACTCGAATACATGTCGTTGATATTAAAACGGGGCAACACGATGAAATTCTTCTAATTTTGACAGTACCCGTGACATTATTAATGTTTTAAATTAAATGTTTAATGTGATAACTATGTAATAAGTTTTAAATACGTAGGACAGAGGCGAGAGGTTAATCTACTTTGCATAATATTGGCAAAAAGAAAATTATTTTATTTATATACTTTGATAATAAGATTATATATATTTATGTAATTATTAAAACGCCACGCGACCCGACGAAACGCGACGCTTGTAAGTCCAATCAAATTGTAGTGATTTTCTAGTTATAGAAAATAGTACAATTTGAATCGTCGGGACGCGTGACGATTTAAAATGTGTTTCCGCCTTTATTGTCTATTTAATCAATTACAAAGGAGTACACGAACCATTACAAAACACAATGGAACCAACAACAGAGCTGGTGCGGCTTGTGATGTGGCTGAAAAAGCTAAAGCCTGCAAATACAGGGGTCTAGGCTCTGAATATGATTTTGTCCCATTCGGTGTCGAGACCCTAGGTTCGTGGGGTCCTAGCGCGTTAAGGCTTTTTAGGGAATTATCAAAAAGGTTAGTTGACATCACAGGAGAACGAAGAGCTGGCAGCTACCTCGCACAAAGAATTAGCCTAGCTATTCAAAGGGGGAACGCTGCCAGTATCTTCGGAACCTTGCCTAAAGGGACTACTTTTAATAATATTTTTTAATAATTAAATTTTAAGGTTAGTTATTAGGTATATTTTTATGTATTATGTTATTTGTATTGAAAGTTATTTATTTAATTTTTTAATTATTAAGTGCTTATAAATATGTTAATTAATCAATTTAAATGTACATTATTTAATTAATAATATAAAAGTAAATTTATCCTGTGGTGTTAGAACTGTACACGAGTCTTACATTTTTTAAGTTATAGAGATAATATACAGGGTTATTGTATAACAAAAATTTCCTGGTTTCTTTGTGATAAATATGATAAGATTTTTTCAGGTTCTTCGAAACATATGCAGTTTTAAGCATTGTTTTAGAGTTCAGAACATGTATTTTTTAAATCATCTGCAAGCAATAAAATGTTTTTGGGTTTTTTTAGAAATTTAAATGGGAAAAAACTATTTTTTTAAATAATGTCGTTATTGTTCTCGCATTTTCAAATTCAACCGATAAACAAGAAATAATGTATGTAAATTGATACCTTTACTGTAGTAAATTTACTTACACTTTTCGAAAAAAGCTAAAAGTTATAACATACGCAAAAACGGTTCAATTTTGCATAATGAGATTTAAAATTGCAAATAATCACCTATCACATTCAACTATGTATTATAGACGAGTGTATCGAGTGTAGTTAATTGAGTAAAATGTAAAATGGATGGCAAAGCCGATGTTCGAACGCACGGACTTGTGACTGAAAATCGTTTTACTTTATTGACTTTTGAACTTACACGTAACTGGAACAAAGCCGAGACCACAAAAGCGGTCTACACCTATAGGGACATTTGTAGCGGTATTAACTGGGTTAGGTATGACCACGAAGTCCGTATTGCATGCTAGGCCATTCACTGCACCGATCGGGGTTCCTAACACTGTGTTATCCGCTCCCTCCACGTCACCGGTCACCGTGAATGAGTAAACATCACCTCCCGTCTGAAATTTACAAACTCCATATCTTAAATATATGCGACCGGCAAGCCTACACTGCCATTTTAAGAATCAAACAAATTTGAATTCATATCCCCACGCCTGCAACAGAGATCTAAGGGATTAAATTTATGTTTACATGAACAATTTAGCCAGATTTAAAGTATTTTATCAGGCAATCTTTAAAAAATCTAGTAACTTATTAGTAAATCTTACTTGTGCATATTGAATTCCACAAAATCCTGCTTCCATTCTTATACAAATACCATAATTTGTATTTGCGATTTGTCGCGTTCCCGTTACCAAGGAGCTACTGAGCGCCGCGTTTGCTGGCGTTCCATAGTTAAAACTTGTTATTGTTCCAGTGCGGCCTGTATAATATTGGAGGCAACCGTTTGGCGCTGAAATTTAATATATATGCTGTTTATAGAAAGACATACACGTCGAAAACAAGTTGCGGTTATGTTTGTTACTTATAAAACAGAAATACCATGTGTCTTATATTTCATAAACAGAACTATGTAGACTTAGGGCCTGTTTCACAATGTATGGATAAATTATATAAGTAAGTATAAAGATATTGATAATGATTAGTTTAGATATAGTTTAGCTACCCCTTGCCTCCATTATGGATTTCGACAAGAAACTCACTCACTCAGTTCTCTTACAACCCCAATAGAGTATTGACCTAAGAATGACCTAAGAATCTTCCATCAAAGCAAGGCCAGAGATTTATTATTTGATAAGTAATATACAAAAATAGTGATAAGTATACTAGAATAGAACATACGCACAATGTAAATACTCGGAACAAACGCAGGCTGCAATTTCCCCGTACTAGACTGTGTAAAGTTAGTAATTCTTTTTTGGGAAAAGGGATAGTCTTCTTTAATAAAATCCCAGAGGTTCTTTTATCTCTGCCTTTTATTAAATTTAAGAAATTTGTTAAAGAAAAGCTGTGTAAAAAGGCTTACTATAAAGTTAGTGATTATCTAGTTGATAAAAGGGCCTGGGACTAGTGCTGGGCAGGCTACTTCTAATTAATATGCTATATTTGTTTTAAATATTGTAGAATTGTTTGATGATTTGCTTTTTTTTAAAAGAGTACCGAGAGTTTTTTACGCCGACTTTTTCTCTCGGCCAACACCTTCTGTCTTCTTTGCCGATGAGTAGGGATGCCAACAGGCTCGAATTTAATGACGTGGAATAAGTGATACTCTTATGATCCTATGTTCCAAAATAAACGTATTTTTTTTTTTAAAGTAAAATGTATCACCTAATCCTGGACAATCACATCCAAGTTGCGTTAATCTCATATTCCATCGTCTACCAAATGTAGTAGCAAGTGTTGCTGCTACGGTAATTGTAATTGCCGCATTCCCGTTAAAGTCAACGAAAATGGTTTGCCCAGTATTGTCCCCACACAAGACCGGCACTTGAGTATTTCCTCCTGTTATCGTCAAAGAGTCCACGTTACAAACACCGTCACCATTCGGCTGTGCCAGGACAAGGTCCAGGAAGTCAATTCGGAGCTAAAAGAGGCGAATGACTTTAGAAAAGTATAAATTAGTTTGCATAAACTATAATTTATAAACGTGATATACATCGCACGAACTGCGTTTGAAGATATATAAGATTTAATTGTTGTCTTCATTTTAACATACATATATAGACGGTAAACGCCATGTAAAATACCTCAAACCATTGGACGCAATTAGCTATCTTGACACATATTAGGTCAACTTCATCTAATTATTGTAAAATCCAAGGTTATATGGAATTTTTGCCAATAACTTCATTGTTGGTTTATTATTCAAAGTTGCGGTATAGCATTTGCACACCCGTTCAGTTCTCACCCGAGGTACTGGGCGTATCTTAAACTGGCTCACCTTAAACTGATAACTTACCTGGCATATCATATTGTTACAACGATTCACAATAAGGTTACATGCCTGTCCGCCTGCAAAGGCTGCGGGGTAGCCAGGACTTGTGAAATATGTATTGTTCACATTCGTGGTAGATCCACAACTTCTCGACACTGTAAGTAATCGAATGTTTATAGCAAGTGATCTTGTACTCGTAATTGCACTTAAGAAAAAATGACCTAAAAATAAAAGATATAGGCTGCGACACGCAGCTTTCTGACTTCAAAGTAAAGAAGAATATAACGTTACATATTATAGTAGAAAATTGTGAATTAAAAATATATTTTTTTAAATAATGATAAATGTTGTAATTGTTTCTTTTTTGTAATGTTTGTTTTGTTTAATAATTGTTTCCATTGATATTTGTCTGTGCTCTAAATGAATGTCATGTTTGTCTCTAAGTGCTTGTCACATTAAAAATTGTATTTTGTGTTTGTTTTTACCAATGTATCAGAGTGCCGAGCGTTGGCAAACTTTATCAATAAAAAAAATAAAGTTACAATCGATATCAAAGCAGAAATTTGTATAAAGCACTTCTAAAATAAAGTAAGATTTTACTTAAACATTTATCGGGGAGTATTATGACACAACTTTTTTACTTATTAAAGTAACGAAAACGTGATCAGTAAATAATTTTTTGGCAGTATTCAAACTGATTGTGTTGGTCTAGTTACTTAAGCGTGCTACTCACTCAACCCTGATAACCTAATGGAGTTGTAGCGCCACTGACTAAATTACTTATAATTATAAGTAATTTAGTCAGAAAAAAGATAATTCAATAATTATTGAATCAGTAGCTATCTTTGCAAAGCTTATTAAGCATAGAGTGTAAAATTTATAAAGCTTTATTAATCTTAGCTAGGTCTAGATTACGAAGTCTCCTTACCAACACAACATCTGCCTCGTCGTGCTGCACAAGTTCCAGTTATAGTTCCATTGAGATTGTTGCATTCACGTCTAGCAAGGCATGTCCCATTCATAGTGTTTGTACTCGAACAATCAGAATTAGCAAATCTTACGACACTGATAAATGGAAACACTGAAAGAACGAATAAACGCGTGCTATGAAATTTTAGCCCATTTTTTTAATACTTGTTGTTTTAAAGTGATGATGGGATGAGGGATTAAGTTACTATACTTGCATACAAGTGTTAGTTTTTAAGAGTATTTAAATTTGTATCCTAAATTTAGTTGTGTTAGTTTTTCCTTAACCCTACTTTTAAACTATTATTCTTCATAAAAAATTCTAAATAATAAAATTAATAGCGAACAAAGTTTTAATTAACCGAACCCTTACTAATACTAGCGCCAAGCATTACTTACAAATCTTTCCTTTTCTATCTCCTCCAATATCGTCTATTAAATCGTCATCATCGTCGAAATTCGTTTCGGATGTCGCTGCCACCACCACAAGTACCGACAACACTGACAACCACCACAATTTATTGGTCATTTTGAACTGCTGTCAAAACTACTCTGTCATATTATCTATACGAAATGAGAGCGTTTCTAATATGTCACCTTATATAAAGTGTGATAACGGTTACCTATTTGAACAAATCATAACTGTACCGTTTTTCATTTAGCACATTTGTGATATGCGATACTTCAGTTACCATTGATTAGCAGCTAACGCTTTAGTTAAATCGTATACTTATGGCCGAATTTAATAAATACCGAAGGGTTTAGAGAATAAGACACTCATCTTATCAGTTCGAGTCTGTTCGGTCGATAACAATCTCCAAAATTCATTGACTCCTCTTTCAACTGAACTAGTACTTTATTTCGTGTCTTTCAGTGAAATAATGTTTACGTTGTAATAAAAAGAGGCAAGGTAAAGAGACAAGGTTTAATAGAAGAATGTAACACCAATTTAAATGTTAAGTGTCCCAGAAACGATCTTTTGCAATTTTCAATGTCCCCGTGAGTTTTCGAGAAGTATAAATAGCGCACACAGATATTTGTTCAAATAACATTATTACATCTGGCAAGGACGATACAGAAAAAAGAGCCGGTGTATAAAAAATGTCATTGACTGGGCCCAAATTCATTCCAAATTATATATATATGTGTTTTTGTAACAGCCAGGACGCATGCATTGATTAGGATTATAACAAAATTTTAAAATTGATTAAGGATTCAAATGAGAAAAATGGAAAATAATACAACAATAATATTTTAAGTGACTATAATAAATTTGTTTTGTGAAGTTGCAATTACATATTATACAATTAAGATTATGAGTTTTTTTTAAATGGACTTTCTTATGTTTTACTATACAGCACATTTTCGCAAAACTACTTTTACTTGGTTTCGAGACGAGACTAACCATTAACCTAAGGTCTAAAAATTAAGGTAATATTTACATTAAGAGATGGCATTTTATATCTAACTAGGTAACTATCGTAGTTCCTCATAATGCAATACCAAAAGCCAATTGTCTCACAACTAGTTCATCTTGATCTAACGGCTCTAGATGGCGCAGTATATAGTCTCATAGCCTTACGCCCGAACCCAATAATACATCCACAAGACCAGACCCTGATAGTCGATCGATCTCCTATCTGCATCCCAATAACCAAATCTTACGAAGACAATCCATTTTTGGCGACGGAAAGAATGCAGTCTCTTTGCTCTTTACACTGATATTTGATAATCAATATAAACCAAATAAAGTAAATGAAACCGTACAAATAATATTAAAATATACATCTATGTTTAAAAAATATCAAATAGCTTTTTAATTTTTTTTAAAGTGGTATAAGTTAAAATCTTAAGATAGGATATTGGCACAGTTGAACTGTCATTTTCATTCAAAGGTCTATCCACATACACCGATCCGATCCACGGATAGCTTGTATCGATAGATGACTATAACAATCCGTCAATTGGTTATTGGCACACTTTTATCAATATTTAGATTAAGATGTCCATCTTAGCTGTTCAAAAATGGATTAAGATGGATTATTGGGTTTGGGCGTTTATCGCGTTCGGTCTTGAGCATCGAAATTTTCCTTCCTCCAAATATTTCGGGTTTTCTTGTAAAGTAACCCGTATAACAGTAGACGTGCCCAAATCGCTCGTCGGAGCTGAATCTACAAATTAATTAGAACAAGTATAGTTTAAAGAAAGCGGTTAAAACAAAACTTTATGAACATGATAACAAAATATTATGGCCCGTTATTTTTAGCCATATTTTTGGTATAATATTTAACTCTCGGTTGCTCCTGGATGCTCCTCCATTCGCATTTTTTACCAACAATATTTCAATTTCTTTAATATTTAATTCTGTCTGCGAGTTTGCGATTAAAGACACCTATTGCAGCGTTATTTGCAAGAGTATCAATAATTTTATCAAAATTTCTTTATTATGTGACCAAGAAAATCTAGTCTAGTGCTTTCGGCATTTGGCATTCATATTGTAAGATCCAATTTGTTAAAGGTATTTATCTTATTAATATTGAAAATATAAAATAACACCTCGGTACCGGATGTAAATAGACCTCATCGAATAAGAAAATATAAGTTTATACGTAGAATTCTAGATAGTCATTTTTATTCATTCAAAAATTTAAAATATTACAATTTCCAATTCCATATAATCATTAACTGGTTTTCGCATGCGGTCTAACTACACCCTGTATATTGAACTTAAATATAAAAGAATATAAAAACTTTTCATTGGTAATAAATTATCTGACTTAGTCATACATAACTAATCATAAACTTAAATAAAACATGAAACGAAACATAATCTTTCTTAAATTAAAATTAAGTAAAGGTACGAAATTATGCCACAGGAGTTACCTGATATTAACTTATATCTATCAATTTCTAATAATAGTTTCTTAATACATTGTTCTTGTCTCCTACATTTCCTATTCATAAAGGAAGTATCCTGAATTTTGCCTCAAACTGTAACGCAATCTTACAATAAAATTAATTTTTCATGTAAAATTTTACAAAAATTATCTGTAATTTTGATCATCCGCTAATTTGTCTTACGCTTAGTATGGCAATTCCTGATTTATGGCAAACTAATTTGGCTTTAAGACTATCTACAATATCTACAATTTGCGAAAATTTCTCAAACAGAACTTCCTTTAATTACCGTAAAATTCTTCAAGACCGAACTTTTTAATATTTCGAAAGAGAAGCAATCAGTCAATGTGATGTGAAAGAAGTCACGTGTTTTCCATGTGGGAATAAGATGAGATATTCTTTAGTATAACAATACACAAGTCATACAGAGTATAAATATACGGTATTAATTATTTATATAAAATATGTTTTTTAGTTTAGCTGTATTAGATTAGTTAGTGGCTGTTGTGTGACATCATGGAACCCCGTTCTCCAATGAATCTTTTTGTTCATAAGGTGTTCTAAAAGAGTCAGTTCAAAGTTTCCTAACGTTTTAGTTCACAGATAGTGTCTATTTTATTTATTTATTCACCTAAACTTTACGTATGAATTAATTACAACCAAATGTTTTATTGAATAAACTATGGATTAATATAAGCGACATTCAAAACGTAATCCTTAATATAAATTATTATAATATTAATATAAATTAAGGATTACTTTTTGAATGTCGCTTAAAATTTTTTTAATGAATAAAGCAAAGCCACATTCTAATTAATTAGACTCTTACGAGGATTTTATTGAATAGTTAAACTTTTATCTATTTTCAAATGAATTAAACTTTCACAACACATTGTATGACAATGTGGACCTGTGTTATAAATATGATAAGTATGATCTATTTAATCCTAATAAAATAGGTAAGAAGTAGAAATATGCATTTGTTTTATTCTAATTACGATTATTCTATACTAAATGCAAGAGAGATTGGCAAGTCATGAAATATTGTGTGAGATGTAGCAATGAACATTTAGACGATCTTCCTTATTGCATACCCATACCTTTTTGTATATAAATACTATATTAATATGTTAAATAACTTATATTTATAAATTTAACAAATTAATATAATTTTTTTCAAAAAATTTCATTTATTATTGAAGGATGTACAGACCGATTTTTTAAAATAAAAAATCCTTTGCCCATGTGAATACAGAAGTGCGGTTTAATTTACGGCTACTTAAGTAATAAATATCGAAATACTTGCTATATACTTCAAAACTATTGATTCTTATTTATATTAATGAACTTAAGAAGGCATTAGTAAAGGCACTATATTCGCTCAAATGGACATTATGTTTTACTTGGAATCTATATACAATATTCTCTGGACGGACACAATAAGGATTTTTATTACTAAATTTAAATATATTTACGAATTATAAACACATAATGTGCGCATGATGTAAGCATACTACAATGAATATTTTGACGATGTGACTTGAAACAACTATTAAACTATTTTAACTTGTTGAATATCAAATCTGTTTTATAACAAGACTAGAAAGTGTGAGGAGAGCGAACAACGACCTCGAGATTCATTTGGAGAATTCGTATTTTCGATGAAAATTTTGTTTTCGAAAGAGTGAATAAAATACAGCTTTGGATATCTCAAATTAGTCCTGCTATAAGATGAGTGTAGCCAGAGCTTTTGCGTTTCTAAGAGATACAATAATGATACCGTTTATATTTTTTAAATTGAAGTATTCTAGACTTAGTTAGGTCTCTGCAGGTCGTATATTCAACATCTCCTAGGTAATTATTAAATTGAATAAACACTTACAAACTAAAACTATCGCCTAAAACTTATGCCAATAATATCTTGGATATTCAAATGTCTCTTAAAAGTTATAAACACAATAAATTAATCATATCTAATCAATACTAATGTTACGGAGCGATAACAACATCAATGCAGATGTCGTGAGCAAATACCCTTAAGTAAGTTGTAGTACTTATTTAGTTTTTAAAATATTTACATATATAAAGTAACGTACGGCAGCCAATAAATTGGTCTTTGCAATATCTCCGCTAGATAAGTTTTATATACATCGAAATTCAAAGGAAATTGAACCCAATATTACTTAAAACATCTTAAATTTGTTGTTGAATCTCTGTGTAATGCTCATAATTATAATTTTAATACTAGCTGACAAATCTAATTAGTTAATTAGATTTTCTTAAATCATAATAATCTTGAAACTGGCAATGGATTTATGAATGTTCAAAATGAAATTGCAGGTAACGTATCTTGGGTATCACATTTGTAATTTGTCATACAATTATTTTCATGAAAACTAATTAAAGTATGAAAAACTTATGTGGAGAACATCACTTGCGCGATTCTAATAATTATAATTTTTTAAAGTACATATTGTACTTGAAAATAACGAAAAATCTCTCTTTCTTAATCTGTACATATGACCGACGAAGTGTATGGCTGTAACGTTTGCAGGATATCCTTGTGTAGATCACAATACGCTGTAAAACGTGTCCAGAAGGCTAGAGTCTAGGTCAGTTTCCAGAAAAAGATTTCCACTACAATCATCCTGAAACCAAAACAATTGGAGTTATAAATGAAGTAATAGTCAAAACCTCGTGTTCGTGTGTGATGATAAAAAACAATGATTTTTCCAGATAAGTATATAGAAATAATAAGTTCCTGAGAATATTGCACGTACTTTGACAAAAGTTACTTGTTTAAAGAAAAACACTTTTTTACGGATTATAGTTATGTATTATTGTATTTAAACTTATAATTATTTAAACAATTTTAAATTCGATACCAACTCCGGGGAAATAAATACAGATAATACAACATTTTTTAAATTTTTTGACATTCAACACGAGTATTCAGTCACCGTGACCATGCACGCTGTAAAGCCCGCGAAACGTCGGTTACATTTAAAATTATGTTTAAATAATTATAATACATACATAACTATAATCCGTAAAAAAGTGTTTTTCTTTAAATATAATATAAATACTAAAAGTTACCTGAGTGATTTGAGGCGCCGGCGGCTGGTCCGCGCCTCTTCTTGCGTGTCATTTCGAGGTTTTTGGCAAGTGCCGCTTCATGTGAAGTGCGAGGTGGTCCGACCTGGCGAAGGACCGCTCACAGACTGTACATTTAAACGGCTTGGCTCCCGTGTGCTTACGGTAGTGACGCGTCAGTTCGTCTGAACGAGCGAACCTCCATTCGCACTCCGGCCATTGGCAAGTATAAGGTTTCTCTCCTGTTACATCGGAACATTTTAATTTATACGATTATATCATGTTAAATGTAAAAAATTCGCTAAGCCTGTAAATGCGACATTGCAAAATTGCGTGTTGAGTAGCGTTGCTTTTGCAGACGTCTGCTATGGATGTACATATATTCGCTATTCAATATTCGCTGAGCCAAACGCACCGCTAATTTATGGTTTGAGAAAATCGTATGTTATAATTACCTGTATGTATTCTTTGATGAGCCTTCAGATGCGAACTCTTCGTGTAAACTTTCGTGCATCCTGAAACATATATTTGTTTAAACGTTTGTTGGAGGTTAAATTGAAAAAATAAAGAATAAAGCATGTATATTATCTATTTAATTGAGGACATCCTATAAGTAAATTGAAAAAGTTTAGGGACTATTTAAAAAATCGTGATATAAAAAATAGTTGTTGAAAAAAATATTTTCATATAGAAATCTTAAATTTCGAGAAAGCTCTGGCAACTGAGTATACAAATTTTTATGTATAAAATGTATTTTTTCTTTTTGTAATAGGAGGCAAACGGGCTGGAGTCTCACCATCTGTTATGTAAAGCCTCCGCTCAAAGACACTCCCAATGCCAGAGGGCACGCAAGTACGTTGCAGTCACTTTAAAAATTGGTACGCTCTTTTCTCGAAGGACCCTAAGTTGAATTGGTTCACAAGTTAGTGCGCGTCAAAAACTGCCTTAAGAAACGCTAAAGTTGTGAAACTACGGATGCCGACGTGACCAGGTTCGTATTTTTTATTCTGCCTTGTAATCAGATAGAAGATGACCCGATAGAGACTCATCCGTACGCATCGCCAATTAAGCTGGTCGGTAAATCTGGTCAACGACTATTCGAATCGCTCATCATTGAACTAGCGAGTGGCGCTGTTACTGGGGAGCTCACGCCCAGTTGTGACAACAGTACTTGATGTGGGACCATTTGCTCCTGCTGAGCTGCTCCTTGCTGAGCACAGCAAGCTTCTTAGTGGTTAATTTAGCCTTCTCTTTCACATGACGGCGAAATAGAACGTCATTGAATATGTCAAGGCCTACTCCAATGCTTGCTCTAGAGTGTCTTTCAAGATAGGAGTAGCGATAAAGGGGTTTTTTTTTACGGAAAACGCGTAAGCTTGCGTCTTCTCGGGGTTAAGTTGGACTAGATTTAGTATACCGCATTCCGAGACTTCACACAGTAGAATTTCGACTTCGATACAAGTTTTATGCCGGTGCTCATCGACAACTGCACGGTTTCATAGAATAAATAGCTTTTAAATTGTTTTATAGTAAAGTAATAATTTAATTAAAATAGTTCTTTTACAAAATTTTTTTTACATATAACAATTTAAATAAGAGGTACAAATATTGAAATTATAGTAAGGTATATATGGCAGAGTACTTTTTGAACGTATGAAGATTTTGACAAGAAATACGCACATGGTCTTCGATACCTACTGCATATTTTTAAGCTTTTTGTTGACGGCTAATAGATGTAATAACGGTTATATATTATGTTCATAATATTAAAGTTACCAAGGAAGTCGCAGTGATGAACTCTTCTCTTCTCCAACTCGGGATTGTTCCGCCTATTATACTTCATTGAGTGGGACGGTGGCCCAAGTCTTGAGTGGTGAATGGGACCGTGTCCCAGAGGGGATGGTCCGAGTGGTTGTGGTTGCATTTGCATTTGTTGCATAGGCTGAAATTTAAAGGATACCACTAAAATTATCATATCTTAATTATCACCTTAATCTTTTAATATAAATAATAAAGAGTAGATTAGAGTGTTCATGATGAAATAATCGCTTGAGAAATCAAAATTATTCATTCGGTTTTAATTAACAAAGCCTTTTTGATTGGCATTACAATTACGTTGACTTTTTCTTTTCTAACCAAAGTATTTTTTTTATACTATAGATGATTCACTTGGATTCAAGAACTACTTCTCTATTGAGAGTAAAGAATACTTATGTGCAAATACCGGCTGATGATGCTGGACATGAGTTTGATGTTGATGCCCCATTGGTGGTCGAAGCATGGGGGGCGGGTGGTAAGGTGGAGGCGGCGTTCGTCTTGGTCCACACTGTAATATATCACATTACTTTACTATTAATAAACAACATACCTAAGCTCTCCTAAAATAATGCGATAATCCTTAGATAACCTGATAGTTTAACTGCTTACTCACTCCGTGTAACGTGTTCGCCATTTTATTTGTCCTTATCAATCTCCTAGTGTTAATAAATGTACAACTTATACGTCAACATAACAGTCTATAAAAATCTTAATCATTCGCTAAGCAGAGATGGTACCATCTATTGTTTAATCGCTAGCATCGCAGAGCTTGAATTAAAGTTCTAGATTTTTGTAATGAAAGAATGATTTGCCTCCGTAATGAAAAAAACACATTCTTATGCGTCTTACAAACACGTGTCAGCTTTATTTTTACCTGCATAGAATTGCCAGGGCTGCCTTGGTCAGATCCGGGGGGCGTAAGCGGGGACATATAGACAAGTCGCGAAGGTGGATATTTTGAGAATGGTGTCGCTGGTTGCTGATGATGCTGCGCCGGCTGGGGTTGGGCATACGTTGGCGGCGCAAGAAGCCTCTCCGTCTTGATTTCCAGCGGACTAAGAAGTGGAGTAGCGCATTCCTCAAGCAAAGCCTCATCTGTTTCCAGTTTGACGTGTGTTGCACCCAATGGTGCGAGCATGTTCGCGTTCTCGGGGTCAATGTTTCTGATGGAAGATGCAATGTCTTCCCACAAGGCCGGCCGCAGGAAGGAATCATCGCGTGATGAAGTCCCGCCATCGAAAAGGTCCATGTGGACGGACGCGATTGATGCGCCCTCTTGCTTGCAAAGAAGCGATTCGAGCTCGGAAGTCTGAAAATGATTACAACGCGTGTCAATAACTGAGTATAATAATTACACACAATACAAAATCAATAAGCATTATTAAAATAATATTCAAATGTAAACTTTCCTACATTATTTACATCATGATTTATTCTAAGAAATACCACAAGAAATTTATTATGCAAATCCATTGATCACAAAGACCAATCCCACAGGGCAGTGTATTTCAAACAGACATTGCTTTGGCTTTTGAGTAAAATCTGCAGGTAGAGATCGTTAAAGGAGATATTGTTTCGATTGAAAATCTGTCGTAATGTATGTCTAAATTGTTTCTCATATAATCACAATATCGGATATAGATAACTATGGATTTTACTTTATTCAAGCCTTTACAGTAAGTAGATTCCATACGATTTTGTATGTCAGCATATTATTGGAAAAGATAAAGTTTTGTGTGACCAAGCACCAAAAAGAAGTGCGATAATAATATTATTTTGGGTGACCTTTCATTAGCAAGAGATCGATAACAGTGATTTACACATAGCTTTGAAATAGCGAACATGCTATTTTCAATTTCTCTGGCGGACTGAGCGAGCTTTCCATTAGCATACAATGAGCTAAGGCCCACGCAGGCTCACAGGTGACGTGCACGCATTATCATCAAACCGAACCAAAGATTATTGTTAACTTTGAACTTTTTATTCATGAAGCTTATTTGACTTTTGGTATCATCGTATTTAAATTCCAGCTTTGATTTACGATCTTATAATATCCCGCCATGAGTCATGGTCACTCAAATGCTATAGATAATGAAATGATAGTATCTGTAATCTCAGTTCTTCTGTTTAATAGTTCTTTAATACACCTATCCCGATGTTTTTGTATGCAATTTCGAAATATATAGTTCGCTTAATATCCGTACAGCTGATGTTGCAACCCTATGATTGCGCGGAACAAAACCCCAACGTTAAAGTCGGCATCACAATTGCTATCGCTATTGTGAGTAAAAGAATCTCTGTGCAGGCATGCGAATACGCACTCTTAAAAACTAAGCTAACCTGCACTAAGGAGCAATTGTTGCATTATTATTTGCTTTCTGAAATAATTTGCAAAAAAATAGTGGATAACAATATTTACCTATTTATTAACCCCCAAGTATTAAGTTATTTTACATACCCTATAAGTACAATATATTTTATATATGATATTGTGTAAATCATCAATTATATAAGTAAGTCCTTTGTTACACGCTTACCTATCGCTAAGCCAATAGTATCGTAATCAACAATCTAATAAGGTAACATGCATACAAAATATCAGTGCAACCTGCAGTACGAATAACCCTTGCCGAATGGAACCTCTTGGTAGGGAGTTTGTGTCGCAAGAGCGTCGTGGCCGGACTGCGCGCGAATTCCTTCCATGACCTTTGCGGATCGATTGCGCCAGAGCCTCCTCAAGCACGGCTAGACAAGCTTAGGCAATTGCAGATTAAACCGTGTTACAGATCGACTAGCGTTGCCCTGATAGCAGACGCCAAATTAATTTTAAGATGAGGTCACGTAATCGAGAAAAACAATCAATGTTTCTGGCTCATTGCTTACAAAATCCGTGTGATTTATTTTGTGCCTCGAGGAATTTATATCTAAATGAGATTATAGCGGAGTTTTTCGTTTCTAGGCCAATTGCGTTGACACCTAGGTATAACAACTTGATATAATCTGGAATGTTTTCGTGAACCGAAATATAAAGAGATTTAGGAACTTGAGAATTAAATATTTTTATCGCTAGAATTCGATTAGATATCTGGATGATTACGGTCATCTAGAACCTGTATTATGTGGAGTCGAATAGCTCTAACTGGTTCCTAACTTTAAGTTAAACGAGCGTGAATGTTTATGTCAGTAATAATTAGGATAGACAGAGTGTAACTCCAGGAGTAGGTAGTCATTTTATGCCTTAGAAAATAAATTAACTCTAGTAAGTAAAGAAAATAATAGCAGTGAAATATTTCGAACTTTCACTCGATGGGTCTCAAAAATATTTTCAATAAGGTATTCCATTTTTACTTAATTAGTAGTTTTGTACGTAAAAGAAAGTAGTCGGCGTGAGTAAAAAAAAACCAAATCGTAACAATGTACACTTATGAACGTCAAAAAAGAAATATAGAAATATTGCAATAAACTCTCCGCCACTATTTTTAGAGTTGCTATATATAAAACGTTAGATTATTTTTTTGCTTTTCTGAGCCTAGTGGCTTTAGCATGGTAAAAGCAAGTGTCATCCTTTCTATATGCACATTTAACATTCACTTGGAATGCCTTATACCCATATAAAATTCGACTTCGTATAGGCACAGAAGATCACATTAGTATAGTTAGGTATTAAATTTTGGTCGAATAAGTTCGTCACATAGGTTCGATTTCGAAATGAGGCGATTGGCCTTCGAAGCGATCTAATCTATGGAATCTATTCTACCAAAATAATACCAAATGGTAAAACACATTAAACAAAGACCATGCTACTGAATCATGGCGGTAGTTTAAATATAATGAAGGTCAATAAACTCTATTGGATGTATCGACTGTGTTATCACTATTGTGTTATATTAATACATATAACTTAATTAATAAGGGGAATGTTATCTATCTTATTACAATTGTGATTGCTTAAATGTCGATTTTATGTCGAAATGTCGATTGCAAATGCATTGAGAATTTTTATCTGTGTAAAAATTATTTTTTATCTTTTTTCTGCCATAAATGAAATGAGATAAGCTCATTCGAAGGCGCCATTTATACTCGTTCTTAAATCTATTTTTACTGACTATAAAATTTCACACTTGATTAATTATTTTCTTAAAGCGAGGTTTTTTCAGAAATATAAGATTAAGGATAATTAAACGGGCATCGGAAAAATTGTTAATACTGTTTCATACTAATACAAATGTTTTATTGAAAGTATTTTTTTATTGGGTGTCGTTATGTAATTGTATGCACTTTTGTTTTAATATCACAGGAGGCAAACACAAAGTCTCATCTGATGTTAAGGGTTACTGCCGCCCATGTACACATTCCTGGCACTCTTTTCTAGAAAGATCGACTTGGTTCGGAAATACTTCAGTGGGCTGGTTCCACATAGTGGTGGTGCGCGGCAAAAACCTCCTCAAGAAACGGTCAGGTGTGGAGCAACGGACGTCGAGGTTACACGGATGGTATTTTGTATTCTGCCTTGACGTCTGAGATGAAATTTATTTGCAGGTATTAGTCCGAACAACTCCTCTGAAAACTCTACATGGTAAATGCGGTAGAACATTCAGAGAGAGATATGTCTGTGCAATACCAAAGAATTCATTATGACGTATTCCATTAATTAATTAATTATATTCATTAATTTGTTGACTTTTCATTTAATCAATTAAATAACACAGTTGAATTATAGTAAAAGTAAGTAAGTCATTTACTAAGATTTTAGCTAAATCAGCTATTTTCAACCCATGCCGGTTTTTTTCGATGTTTACAATCACCGTAGTAACAAGAATTGGTTGCGCACAGAAATTGTTCCACCGGGATTCGAAAACACGTGGTCCGGGACAGTGACACACGTAAATCCAACATAGCTCTTCTATTTAGTAGTAAAATTCCGCTTTTATGTACGCATGAAGAAAATGTTAGTATATATTAATTATACGAATAAAAAGCATGCGAGTTTCCGATTCAGTTTCAACGTTTTTCAACCAATCACAGCACACGTCGCGTGTTAGCTTGCAATTTACGAAAGCAATTTTCTCTTGCTTTTATGACTGGCAACTATCCTATCCGATGATATAAAGCCGGAATGAAAAGAAACAGCTATTGTCCAATTGTTTTAAATACCTATTATGAATGAGAGGATATATTTTGTGATTGTTTTTATAATGTATTATATTAAACTGGTACATAAAGTTCTAAGTAGTCATATACAATAGTGAAACGTGTATGTAATTTCAATGAAATATAAACTATCAAACGAGTGATAACGAAAGCCTACTTTAAATGATTTTTTACTTAGCTTATTCATATGAAAGAGTTTGTTCATTCTTATGGCCAAGAAAGCGTCCGGCTACTGTTATAGCTAACTATGCTCAGAACCTTTTTCTTCGTTAGTATTGATTTAAAAAATGTGGTGATAATGTGGTAATAATTGTGTTCTATTAAAATTCATCCATCGTTTAATATGCATGATATTCTTGTGGAATAAAATTGCTATACCATCCCGTTATGGCATTGTTTGAACATTGGCCCGTGCCGACGCTCCATTTCCATAATTCAAGTGAGCACCCACGCCGGCTCATTCTTCAATACGTACTACAAAGATTATGAACAATTGTAAACATCCATTTGTCGCTTATTACAAAGACGTATAGTTGAGTTTCGCTATTGAAATTTAATTTGCAAACATTAGTTTTCCGCCGATGTAGGTAAGACCATAATTCACCGCATTAAGTTTATAATTTAATAATCGTTACATACGTGAGTCAAAATTGTAGTCGTCTATGTGAAAGCTTGATTTTAATCTATGCAATTGATGATCAAACGCTTTTGTCAGAGTTTCTTTAGTTATGTTATGTTTTATTACATCTATTTACCAAACATTAACTGTCCAGGGTTTCAGTAGTCTTAACCTCTGTATATGATATGTTTATTTACATCCTGAAGCTTTATTCAAAACAAATAACATAATACATAAAAAAATAACCTAATAACTAACCTTAAAATTTAATAATTAAAAAATATTAAAAGAAGTCCTAGAACTAGACTAATTCTTTGTGCGAGGTAGCTGCCAGCTCTTCGTTCTCCTGTCGACGATTGTTGACGATGTCGACTATTTATATTATTTATATTATTTCTTTATATAAAGCCTTCGGTGCCTGATATAGCTTTTAGATTTAATTGTGTAAATACTGTATATTTGTGTATTGGATATAAATATCTAATAAAATTTTATAAAACAACGTTTGATTGATTAGTAATAATTTTATTATGTTCGACTTTAAGTTTTCATCAAAATTTATATATTGTACAGTCATCGTAATAATTGAATTTTAATACACAAGTAGCCAGCGGCTTTTTTATAACAGTGCCCTTAAAACTTATGACAACTATAAATAATAGCAATAACATTTAATAGGCAAAAAGCACACATTGACAACGAGCCATGGCAGCTTTGGGCGGCATGGGCGGGCGATGGGCGATCGATACGGTGGTGGAGCCCGCCCATCGGAGCTGGGGTGGTTTGTTTAAGCTATACTTTATTTTAAGAAGCAGTTCCTTATTATGTTATAATTATTATGTGTTAATAGGGTTGTATTAATAGAATTACACATTACTAACAAAAACATTTCACAAAACTTTCACAATCCCGAATTGTATTAAAATAGTACAGAAGTTTTACAAAGTATTAATCGCCAAGGTAAACATTTTAAAGAACGATTACGCAACAATGATTTTTGTTATTATTTATGACATAAGTGAGTGTTTAAATAAATTCTAAGATTTTCTTGTATTTAATTATATTGTACTTATGTAGATGAATTGCCGTTTGGCATAAACAGTAGCTCGTTTTTTTATTAGTAGTAGTAAACTCGTATTTTTTAATCAATTGCATCTCTCGATGATGAACCGTAGAATCATGCGATAAATGCGTGCATTAAAAGTATAGTCAAGTAGAAGGTGTAGAAGACACACACACAACACAGTTGTTACGCAAGCTCATGGTCGATTCGTACTTAGCCCACTTTATATTATTAATGTAAATAAGGTGAGTACAAACAAACATCAAATTAATAACACAATTTTTACGAAGTCCCACGACTGGGGAAATACGAAACCGAGTATAAGTTAGTGTTTCCCATCATTTTGATTGTCCACAGGGGTGGTAACGAGTTTACATTTACTTATTTTATTTCACTGAGTAAACGCATTACTATTAAATTATGTCTTGCATGTTTGGTAGGAAATTTATTAGTTATCTCATATTAATTCATTAATTCAAAGTCCATTTTGCGAAGCCAGAACAATAAATTCGTAACATGGTACATCAAAATAACAGTGAAACAACAACACCAAAAAAACAATGAAAATATCTCTATATAACTATAAATATATATATATATATATATATATATATATATATATATATATAATATATATATATTTATTTGTATTGTGTTTTATCTGCTGCATTGAGTTTCGCATCATAATATTTGAATGGACGGTTGGTAAATTAAATCAGAGTTCAGAAGGTGAAGCTAGACCGGTAATAGTTATTATTAGAAATTTGTGATACAGTCGACGACTATGGAATGTTGAATCGTGCTATATTAAACCTTCCCCGAACGTCACTGTTATAGAAATTATTATGACTTAAGGTCTTATGCCCTCCAGATAGGGCAGAGGGAAGTAACTATGGGCACAGGTAGCCCGTAAATCTGAACAAATTATGCTTATAATTATGAACCTATTGGTGTAACCCCGCAGTCTGTCAGTCAGTTTTTGAGTTTATCTCGAACAGAAAGACACGGCGGATGACTTTGATAATATGTAGTTACAGAAATTACGTACGTTTATGTAGTTTATAATTTAAAATGCATTATCTGCATAGTATCGTTATTTCAATGGACCTAAATTGTTAGTTATATTTGATTAACTTTTTCTTTACGATAATTCTAGTTACTGACATGGAAAAATCCACCTTCCAGGCACACATGGCTGATCTACCTTGCATGTAGAGAAAAAAGAGGAATTATGCGTTCATTCATCAAAATTTATATTATTTTTAGCTTTTGTACCAAAAAATCAACGAATTTTTGGAATGTATTGACTTTGATAAAAACTCGTCCGTAAGATAGACATTTTGCCAGTCCAGTTTTTGTTTGTCCAGACCGTCACAAATCATATTATGAGCTTAACTTAATTTTGATTCTTTGTTACATGAAATTTCAAATTTTATATCTGGTGTAGTTAATTTCCAAGTAATGTTTTGAGTGGAATAAAATTCTATGTATAATAGTGATTCAAGACATTAGATAATGAGTCATTCAGAAGGAAGCAGATAACATAGAGATAAAATTTAACAGTGTCGTCTGCGCCTTAAAGAGAAACGACAAAACACTTGACTCACGATGATGAAAATATGTAGCACAAAGCTGTCAACGTGAAACGTTGTTTATGAGGCGGGAATTATACTTTTTTGGAAACGGTTGCGATGCGCCCGCAATTTTCTTGTAACTGTAAAGTGACAGGAAATTAAGCTAACACGCGGCCACGAAGTAGTACTTTACAATAGTACTGAGACGAATCCACACTTTTTGGTACAAGTATGTAGATTTTTAGTAATAATAGTAAACTGTAAAATATTAAAATTTGTCATTATTTATGGGACAGGGGGCAAAGCACTGGATTACTACGATGAAAGTTATTACTGCGGCACCTGCATTGCTTCGAGTTCTATATAAATAAATGTCGCAGTTATGAGTAATTGACGATTTATAACGTTAGTGGTCAGTCGTTTAAAAAGGTTTACAGCATATGCCTCAGACCATTACTGTGAAGTTGGTCGAAGACTTTGTGTGTAATGTGAAAAGGAGATCAGCCGCTACCTAGATGCTTATGGTCCTTTTAAATATATTTCCACATAAGAGATTCAGTAAAGCGTTGAGATTTTTAGTTCAGGTTAGTTTTAATAGCTACTGTTATTCTTGAAAGTGTCTTCAGTTTCAGTAATATAATAATTTATTCCACTAGCAACAAAGTAATAGCCAGACCCAGAGGTGCCATAGACACTAAACAAATCACCGCATGAATATTCATACCTCATCCCCATGTTCGGGGGATCCGATGGACTTTAATAATAAAAACATATTAGCCGCATTGCATGTCTATCTTTCCGTGACCGGGCAGTTTTACACCTGGTCGGGGGAGGATGGGGCAAAGGGGGGCGACCGTTTGCCAACCAAGCTATTAATGATGGTAGGCATAATGTTTATTGAGCCCACTGAGCTGTTTTAGGCAACGCACGGAGCCCGTTTTATAAATTAACAGTTATGACTTTGCTATTACTTATTGCAATGGTGTCATTTATTGGGGGATTTAGAATCATTGCTAATAGGTTACTTGGAATTTATGGTTAATACATAAAATTATGAAACATGATTACAATACTCAATAGTAATTTCAATGATTAATCGCTTATGATCAGAACTTATAATTAAGTATGTTTTTAGTTCGTTTTTTGAGACAGTGTTTACAAATTCCATTTTGCTTTAACTATCATATAACTATATCCCAGCTCTTTATGTACTAGCTAAGCAACTAGGATAATAAACCTACAATTCACTTTCAACGAATTAAAATATATATGAACATATATTTTTTAATTATGTTTTATTATCTAAACAGTGCATTGCCTAAAACTTGTTCTAATCTACAACTGTGTATATATTTTATAATACCTTACGTAGGCAAAGAAACACCATGTTAAAAAATACTAATTACAAATACCACATCCAAAAATATTCAACTACACGTGAGGTCATTTAATTATAACATACATGAAAACTACACATTAACCTCGCTTTGTCACAGGGATCAACTAGCACGCGTACTGACATTTGACTTCGTTTTATTATAATAAAATAATTTGGTCGCGTGAACGCCACGCGACCCCGTTCGCCCCAACATTACTTCATTAGATAGTGATGATACAAGCATGGGGTAAGTTTAACTTTTTAATTTGATGGCATCACTTTGCGGTTGAACGCATTGTCTGGAGGGGCGTGATTGTTCACAGATTTATTTAAAAATACTTAAGAGTGCGCACATTTTTCTGTCATCATGCAATATAAACGATGTGTGAAAACCATGCGGAGCCAGAAAGACACAAAAAATTATAATATATAACAGGCCACCATGGGAAGCCTCACTGCTATAGAACCTATACGCCTTGTTAATGAACTTTCTGATTGATCTACTCAAAGATGCCAAAGAAAATTGTGCTAGTATAAGTTTCATTTATTTTCGAAACTGTTCATATGTAATCCACACCTCATTAAAAAAAGAGATTTAGACACTATATAAGTACACAATTATTAAAAATTGTGTAATTGTAAAAATTTATCCTATATATTACTTATTTTATTTTGCCTTTTGATTTGTCTGGGAATGTGCGATTAAGATTTTGACGTAATTAATAATTATGAATAATTGGGGGATGACCTATTTTAAGCTGACCAGGGTATTCTGAGCATGCACGATAATGTCTTTCGTTTAGCGACATATAAAGCTTACCGCCTTGTTAATGAATGATTTATTGAAGTCATGTTGATAGATTGATTCTTTAGTTAACATCGCCTATTTGATAATCAGTTTGATTAATAGTGAAATAACGAGATAATGAAGAGCTATAACCTAAATTACAATTAATTTAAAGGATAATTTATTCCAGACTTTCTTGGCTAGAACTAATTGGCTAGCGTTATATTCACATATCGTATTCAAATAATCCATTTTGGTTTCTACAAGTGGTTAGTATTTGGAGTTGAAAAGTATAAAAAATTTCAGTTTACCTTTATGCTGGATTTCTTTTTTAATATGTAAGTAGTATACGTTTTAATGGGAACAGAATCTCCGATAAACAAAAGATATAAGACAAAGACGATAAAATAAGACACACACGGCTTTTAAAAATCTTCAAAACTTGAAGATTTATTATCACGGCCAATTACCAAGTAGACTTAGAATGGTAACAATCTGAAGAAGGGGGTTCAGACTGTTAATTAGCTAATGGACGAGGCACCCTATTTACTGGCAACCCGCTGTAATGGATTGTGGCACGCTTAGGCTATCTCCGATTTCACTCGCCTAACAACTATTGATATATTTTCTAGAATTGTAAGAACTATTTACCCGAATCTTTTCTCGTCCACTGGTACCGGTAAGAGGTACCGAAAAATGCTTAATCAGTTCAAGTTACAAACGTTAACAATATGTACAAAAGAGAAGAGTGCCACAAAAAGCGATCTAGTGGGATATCTAACCCCCTACACAGTCATGAACCTTACAATTGTGACCGTCAGAAAATGAAGCTACAACATACGTCTAAGTCAAAAAAGTACAGAAAAATATATATATCTGAACGGCAACACTTGGAGAATAAATGCATTATTACATACTTGGTGGCATAAAAAATACTATATAACTATTAAATAAAAACCAAATTTCTGCTATTTTAACCTACATATAAGTTAACGTGAGTAAATCATTAACATAAATGATCCTTGTTCCCATAAGTAAATATATTCAATGCGTTAGGTTATCTGTCAAGCAAGATGCATAGTGTTATTTAATTATGATATAATAACCGAGTGTTGCATTTATTTCTGTCAATCATGAGTAGAAAGTCGACGACCTCGTGTGCTTGTCCCGCTGTTTATCTGATATCAACAAGACCGACTAGTAACTTTTCATCTTTGGCTCAAAAATATTTGTAGCAAGTGCATATAAATACATTTTTCTTTTAACTAATTGATTCCTTTACTGGCGTCCACAGTCTATATAATTTGTTTTTTTTATAAGTTTTATAAGTTTCAAGTAAAATATAATTTGTTTAGTTTTCGCGAATAAAACAAAACTTCAGCTGAATGTTTTTGATACTGTTGTTTTTATTTTTTTTTACAAGGTAAGATGTAAATTAATCTCACAACATATATTATTAATGTATTGTCTCTGTGAAGGTAACTCAAATGATTAAAGAAAATTATTTGAGGATTATTTTTTACTTCATGTGAGTCACTTATAATAAAACTGCACATTTTCAACACTTTGATCTTTAATATACGGTATTGCCTGTAATAATCGAGGCGTCAATTTTATAGCACTCCGCAATAAAAAACGCATAACTTGTTCGACGTAAATGAAATTGACTCGATCAGAGGGTAGCATTCTATGCTATACGATAATAATCTTAACGTGTAAGGTATAAGGTGTATTTTCCTATATTTATTATTTATAGTTAGAGATCGTAAAGCAGTATGGGGTTGAGTATGCTTCGGCATTGGGGATAATATGATAGATCCACGTCATAATATGATACAAATGTGATATTAACACCTTGTGTCTAAACTTGAAGTCAATAATTTGGTTTGTATTTAATAGATAGTTACAACGAGTTTGTATGAATTATTAAGTATTTTATTCTTGCCGGATTACGTCTTTAGAAATTGGTATAAAAATGTTCAATGATTCACGTGATGGTTATTAAGTTTTAATACTAAAATATCGATTTAAAATTTGTTTATGTACATGAACACAAAATTTCATTTTTTTTTTGCATATTATTGAAAAATTAATATTAACATGTACGATAACCAAAAATCTATTCATTCTCATTTATACAGGTTTTAGGAGGGCAAATTAGAGCGAGAAATACTCTCAATAGAATGTCTCGGTTACCTAGTTGTCACTTAGTTTTCACTGTACAATACAATTGGAATGTTTTTTTGTTTAAATAATATTCACGAATTGTATTTGGTAAACTGAATGGAAATTGCAATTTATCTATTTAACGGACTTATATACTGACAATAGCATGATATTTTATATTACTATGCCTTGTCCCTCTGAATAACAATTTTGAAAAATAAAATGAATTGCGTTTATGTGAATTCGTGTTTAAATATATATCATTTACTTTATACGGAGTATTCTTAGTGGTTTCATGACCTCGTGGTGCGACATAATCCCGGGTCAGACACATAAACTACCTATATACAAAATTTCCCTTTGGTTTACCCAATCACAGCTTTGGGCGGTCGTTAGGGCGGGGGTGGAATGACATCAATATCTGCGCGCGCAGTTTTTATAAACCTTGATAAGTTTAATACAAGAAGCTACTCTTTGATTCGATTTATACAGTTATTATACCGTAATGGGAAAACTGAAATGTATTTTTTATTAAGGGAGACGGCGGATCTTCTAGTAATAGGACTGAAGCTGCCACAGTTTCTGAAATATATATTTATATAAAACGGATAAAAACGAAAGTTAATTACAATTTCATGACTACTATATATATGAACCAAATGAGACATTGAATGTTTTATACAATCTTTGACGCTAAAGTTAAAATAAACAGCTTCAGGTAGGGTATGCAGTAGTAGCAAATCATGTACTTTAGCACGATTTTCTTTATTATGTGTTACATACGATGTTAATTTAAGATACAAAATAGAAAACGAGCGTGATGACTGTTTTGCTGAATTTGAAAAGGTGATTTGATAGCGATTATTAATAATATATTCCAATAACTGGTATAACAATACTCACTATTTATAATTGTTATGATTTGAACCACAATTCTTAATCATATTACAAAATACTTTTTTTGTGTATGTACCCAAATCCGGTAATAGAGGCTTCGATTAAGGTCAGTAGGTAATAATGTAAACAAATAAATCCGTTTTTTTTGGGAAAAGCCAAAAGTTTTTTACCTAAATGAAATGACTACGCAAAGGATTGCAGCGCACGCGACGCTCGCACATACACATATTAAGTTGTATACACAAACACATTGGCACGTGAAACTAGTTATTTAATACACACACATACATTGAAACGTCTGCACGCACATTCTTATTCATAAGTACATAATTGAGCGGGTAATCGCAGTCACAAATCAAAATTCTATATTAACACGTCTCAAATACCATGACTATAAATGCTGTAACGAAATTTATCACTTGTTATAAAATATAAAACATTTTTACAAATACCAATACACTTAAGAAACCTATATTTTATATTTTCTAGTACCTATATTAAGGAATGCTTTAATATTACAAGAAATTGCGTCAGAGAAATATTGAAATTAAAGTTTGTTAGCGACTGTACAGCCTTTTGAATGGCGTCCCAAGACGAGATTACTATTTGTGCCCGTTACTTGTCTCAATGAATGGTGCCTCAAATAACGAGTCAAACAAGACAGGCTTTTTAGGAATATGAACGGAAGACATTTAGATTTAGAGTTCAGAGTCATTTGAATACGAATACCGTAAGATACACATATTATACAAATTGAAAGTCTTCGTTATTAATTCTTGATTTTCATGCGAAATTAAGGTTTTAAATTACTCAGGTATACATTTGAAATGGATGCGATTATTAACATATGGAGGTACTGCTATTGTATAAATATTATAAATTCAGAATAGTTAATGGTTTGAAATGAATTTGGTCCCACCCTTTCTTCATGCCATGCTTCAATTTTGTTATTCATGCTAAGGTAAGGCTTTGTATTGCGGCTGTATATACGTTAACGTTCCTAGTTTAAAAAATGACGTTCCGATCAAAACCTGTCAGAGGAAGTTAACGCAAAGTAGCTTTTTCAAATATTTTCGGGTTAGGAAACTCTGCCGCCCACGCATTGCCGGAAATATTGTGGAGATAATATCGCAAACAAGTAAGCATGCTGCGCACGACTTCGTCATTAGAAGGAATTGTGCATTTTTTACTCTACTAAAAAGGAAGTTGGATGATAAGGTCTCTGTCAAGTACCTAGTTATAATTAGTTTAATGAATTGATTTTTTTTCATATTTCATGTTCGCATTCAACATGAACGTATTGCGGATGACAAGCGATGCATTGTGCATCATCCGTAGTAAAATCAATATACAAAAACATCTCTATGTTTTATACATAATTTCTCTGATGCGATCTGATCCTGACCATCTGTACTTGTTTTACTGCAAGTGATATAGAAATGTGTATTGCATAATGCAATTTTCATTGGCTCATGACACAGTTTGAGACCTACTTTAACTGGGCGAACAGAGTAAAAAGGACAAGATCTCGACTTGGTAGAACTAACAATGGAATACTAGTCACGACTTCTGTTTCAATTTGTATTATACATATCGTGTGACCTATGACAATTCAGCTCAGTTTTAAAGTACCTGCTTTAACTATTTGCAAATCAGCGATTTATTGAATTAATGAAAGTATTATCGTTGAGATATACATACATATTGCGTATATTTTTGCATTCCATATTCAAAACTTGGTGATTGAAAAGACAGGCGGAAAGTTTCTTGCCAGTTCTTCTTGTCCTTGACGTACGTCCTTGACTTGCGAACTCGTAGTAAATGAAATTTACAATTGCTTAGATTTGTTTTATACGTATATGAATAAACATATTTTGAGTTTGAGTTCGAGTTTGAATAGTGCGTTTACCGAAAGTTAACTCGAACAGATTCGCCCGTAAATGGTGGTATTTCTTTTTTATATTAAAAAATTTATCTGATTTATTTTAAAGGACAATTAAGTCAAAACCCAAGAGAGTTCAAAAATCATGGGCTTTGACCATTAATTGCTTGCTTATCGATCGGAAGAAAGCTTTTATCTATGTCTCCTACGTATGTAATCAACGAAGAGACAAATAAAAAATGAAATAACATAGACAAATGTGAATTTTCATGTTAAATAATGTTAATAAACACATTGTTGTCAGTGATTTTGACACAAATGAGCTCTGTGGTTTTCTTTCAAGTTTATGTGGGTCAACTTTATCCGACTCTCATGAATGAGTGTTAACGGACCCGCCATTGATACCTAATTAGCATGAGTCGTAAATTATAAGTCGGATACTTAACTATGCTAAATTTTCTAAATGAAAACAAGGTGTATCTTTTTCATTTCGATTATTATGTGATGTGTAGCAGTTGTTTATTTTCACGTTGAATATGTTTTTTGTTATTTTTTGTTATATTTAATTATATATTATTTTATTTATATTTATAAAAAATGGTTACTGTGTACAAGTATACAACAGAAATTTTTGTGTATGATAATTATATTTCTCAACAAGTTACTATAAGGACCTATATTTACTAGGAGGCTTAAATCAATAGCCTTAAATTAAGTATATTACTGATAAATCACAGAATTTATTACATATATATATATATATATATATATATATTACTAACATGAAGTACATACTACGACACATACATTACTAACATTTAAAGAACTTTAAGTTGTAAGTAAAATATAATTTAACTACAATATTTTAAAATAATTATACTCATATAGTGAACTCTTCTACTCAAAGGCACCAAATAAAGGGCCCAGTTTCAAATCAGAATGGGTTTCAGTCCCTTTGAGGCCTCAGGCCTGCCTCAGGTATATATATGTAGTAAAAGAGTGGAAAAATAGAAACTTATGTTGACGTGTTTCGAAGATGATGTCATCACAACCTAACGGGCACTGTCTCAGATATTATTCAAATTAACAGAGTATTTATTTAAATATTATTATGATGATTAAGTCTAGCCATTGTTTTTTTTTAAATACCCGCAAGACACAACATACGATACTGCATCTTTCATTGATTTTTTTTCAAACCACTTATTTACTTATTCGACCGCTGAGTTGCATCAGTGCTATATACTTATTTATTATTTTTAGACAATGTGGATCGCCTAGATTATCGATTAGATTCAGAGTTGCCACTTAGCACTTAAGTTGGACTCAAGAATGTCAAAAACGTTTTAAATTTGATACTAGAGCCCCAAGTAAGGCCTGACTCTAATCTATAAGACGTTGCTATCTCGAATGTTGAACATATAAACTAGAAATATATTATACATACGAGTTTAGAGTCGTACCGTATCTAGGTACATACACAGCAAATACATTTTTAATTTAATTTGTGATACGTCAATAAAGCATAATATACTTTTATGAAAACACAAGAACAGTAAGAAACAGTTACGCTGTTGACTGCCGACAAAACGTAAAATTTAATTGGTCATAAGCTACAGTCAGTGGACCACCAGCAAATAACATATTAGCTTATAAGATACCTACTGTGCTGGGTATGCTTAACGATAATAAAAAAACTATTATCAATATTAAGAAAGTAATAGAAACACTAATTTAACTACTATTGTGTTATAGACAATTTTCAATTAATCATTTGTAACATTTAATATTTACGTGTAGTTTAGATTTATCAAATAATATTATATAAACCTTATTATAAAACGTGAGTCCTATAATTGTGTTGATCAACGATACGATCAACATATTTAAAAAATGCAAGAAGTATAAGAATAACAAATTTAGTCCACGTTTTATAAAAAAGGGTGTTTACGTCAAATCCACACCAAAAATTACGAATTTACTAGTAATTAAAAAAAAGCTGTGCTTCAACCTCTAGGCATTGGGCTCTCTCACATGTCTGTATCATTTGCTCGAGTATTTGCTTTTTTAATAGAAAAGTACATTAACAGCCTTCTGTGCCACACACTGTCAATGTTCGGGTCTAAGGCAGTGTCAATGTCGGTTTCCTCACGATGCATTTCCTTCATCGTAAGACCGAGAATGCGCACATGAAAGGAAAATTCATTGGTGCATTGGTGATTCAATATAAAAGATCAATATAACACAATAATTTGTCAACTATATTAATCAAAACTTATGTCTACACAAACATTAATCGCAAAAATAACGCAGCTAATTTCGAAACGGAAGGTATAATAAACCTTTTATTTATAGGAACTTAAGCATTTGAATGTTTACGAGCAGTAAAACTATACGTTTGAGTGTTTCTGTATTATTATCAAGTATAATATGCGGATAAACGTGTATAACATCAATTCTAGTCGTCAGTCTTCATTTATTGATATAACTGTCGGGGTCGCGGTAAAACTAGCCGCCCACGCGCCATTACTTATGCGGTACAATCGCACACAAAATTTTAATTAAGGGTTTAAAGCTTAATCGGCGTAATACAATCTACGCTTCGTAGTAGTTAAGATATATTTACATACATAGCCCCTTACTCGTTCAATTCATCTTGGAAGATTCGTTTTTTTTTCAATTTATATATTCTAAAGAATTATGTAACAAAATCATGATATGGTACATTAGAAATCCACTGTTCATTTTAATGTAACTCTAGGAGCCTTGTTTAGTGCGACAAATGCATATAAAAGTAATATTTCAAGTTACTTTTTATTTTGGTTAGGCAATCGAATAGTATGGGTAGTCCATTTATTAGCCGCGGTCGCAGCAAATAGGCACCTCAACAATCTCTCGCCTGAGACGTTTGCTCTTAAAGTACAGATCCGAGCTATAACGCAAGTTATGTCATGCTCTACTCGCATTTTACGTCATCTCAAAAAAAGAAAAGACTTTGAAATGGAAGAATTTTCATTTTTAATTTTTATAAATACAACTTCATGAATATATTACCCAGGCTACAAATGCCTCATTTTAAATGTTTATATCACAGAAGGTAAACGAAATAATTCTAATGTTTAGTGATTTCTCTACTTCAGAATTAAGGTTTTTAATTTTTACTTTAAAAAGTTTTAATAATATATTTTAGGTGAAAGGTGAGTTTTTATGGCAATCTCACGTTAGGCATAAATTTTCCCAATCGTATCTGTATGACATCACCGCGCGTCAACAACTTTACTGAAAATCTTAAAACATTATTTTATGTCTTAATATAGAAAATTCTTAAGTAGAAATCACATAAATCTAGGAAATTAGTAAATATAGAGCAATCATAAAAATCTTTAGCAGACCTTTGCGAATATGATATGATATATATTTACTTTATAGAATAGTACCGATATACTGTTGTACAGTTAAACTTAACCAAAAGACCGAAACTACATGCCACTGTATTGTATCGAGTAATAGTTTTGAAAGCCTCCCAATGTCAAATGCCATAAGAAATTCTTTCAATTTGTAGTCGGTTTCCTCTCGAGTCTATCCTACACGATTACTGTGTGAAAATCAAACAATGTTCAGCCAGGTTCAAACGTACGCCATTCGCATGAGAATTACTAGTTAACTTAAAACTCTAACTTAGGTTACCTTTAAGCATCAAAACTGAAACTTACATTTAGTAGTAAGTATATTTTAAAATTGTATTTCATACTATTTAACCGGACGATTGGTGGTAAAGTTCAGAGGTCAGATTAAAATCTAGATCGAGTTAAAACAGGTATTTTCAACCGTATAAAATCTCAGGTAATAATATTGATATTTTACGGAAAAAGTGAAACATGTTAAATTGATGAAAAATTTATACTTTTACGGATTAAATACCGCTTAGCAATTATTTAATAAAAAAATTATAACTCTACACGCGGGTATAACTTTTCTTTTATATATTTTCAAAATATACGTGTACATAAATTGCAATATTAGTACAAGGAATACATTAGCTAGTTTGGAAGCCGTCAGTAATTGGTGTTTGAAGTAAGTTGGGGGAAGGGGCTAAATAGGAAATGGAACCTTCTTTCCTACGTACTTTTTACGTGTAATGGAGGGTCTTCCTTTCGGGTACCACTTATCAATAAAATACAGAAAATATGTTCCGTACCTACTCGTTACTCTACTCAAAACTAATAAAACAAGTTCAACGCGTTTTAAAACTGAAGAAGTGTACAAAGTTAATCTACATTTCGTATTCTCACAAATATTGCAATTTGTCATACATTCCAGAATTACTGTATCTTGTTATGTGTAAACTACTTCGTGTTTATTTCTGGTTTTGGTCACACAGTCAGAAAATTAACCCATTATTTATTATTGTCTTAGTAACCCGATATAAATATTGAAGTTCGCTTTCGAAGTTTGGGCGTAACTGCTGTGACGCACATCGGGTCAGTTTTTAAAATATTACATTTTTACAATAATAAAAGTCAAATTTCACTATGCTGGCTGTGAAAGCTGCTGGAAAGATCCAGCTACCGTAGCCGATGGATGCCCATGTCCGATAGTGGCATTTTAGGTAACAATATAGAGTATACATTTTGAATAAAAGATTACTCTATATTCTATCTGAGAATATCTGTTTGAGTACTAGTACTATGAGAATCTAAAAACCAAACTGTATAATTTAATCTTCTACGATAACGAACATAATGCAGTATGTAATATTTCGGTGATTTATTTTCTTTATTTTATCTTTAATAATAATAATAAAACAGTGAAAACTAGCATCAACTTTTCCTAAGTCGAACATGTCAGTTCCATATCTAGAACTATCCTTTTCGGTCACATTTAATGACGTTTAGCATTTCTTGCAACCAGTTGTAGCCTATACAAGTTATTTTATTTATTGAACCCCACCACATAGAATATAATGATATAAAGATTTTAAATAATGCTATTTTCATGAAACTAATATGAATTATAGAGTACACATATAAGTATAGTAAAATAAACGAAAAATTATATTTTCATGTGTTACAAATCCTTACTAACAGATTAAAATTGGTTGTAGGAAAACTTGAAATAGCGATTTGTTTTTGTTAATTAACTTCTAAGAATATTGTTGATTTTTTTTAGGACTGACAAATCAGACATCGTGGGTCCATGGCCCTAACAACGGATTTTTCTTTATAAGTGTGCAATTAACGGTTGCTCGTACAGTGAAGGCAAACATCGTAAAGCATACGACACGCTTAACCCTCAAATCCAGATGCGGTTTTAAGAAGTATCAAACTAGACCACGGAAGGCTGATCACCTACTTGTGTATAAAAATAAAAAGATCATAGGACCGTTCCTATGCATCCGTATGCAATCTTTTTGTACTAGTGAAAGATCTAGGTCATAACTCATACAGGTATAGTTATTATAATATCAAATAAAGCCATAGACTGGACAGACCTCTTCTTGTATATCAAACATCATTATTATTTTTTTAGATTTTGCTACTTCTACGCGGATAAAGTCAGAACATGCAGGTGCGGATCTTACCTTAGAGGTTTTGGTCTGCATCCCAGGGCCCCGTGGATACAAAGGGCCCTCAGTCTCCACTTAAATTTAAAAAAATATCTAAACTTAAAAAAATCCCATCGTAAGGTTGGAATCCCTGAGATCAATCAACCCATATGCGAAGCGAGTCTATCAAATAGAACGGGGAGATTTTCATGGCTTGTGTACGGTAGGTGTATTTTCGGGTCAGTCAGAAGAGACCCACAAGTCCACAAATAATAAAAATAATTCTAAAATCAAGTCACTCAAACACTAGTTATATTGGTAAACCATGGAAACTATTTGATTTAAGAATACACCTAGAACACACCAATTGTACTCCTTTCATTAAGCAATTATTACTATATCATAACGATTAATTGAAACTTGTAATTCGATTTACGGCCGCCGGCAACGGATAACCATTGGATGAGTCAGAGAATCAATATTTTTTATTACTGTAAATTATGACTATAGTAGAAAGTTTATATTTGCTTGTTATAGGTTCTTAGATCTATTATTAATACTGCAATTTAATCTATGGCTTGCTTCACCTCAACAGGCGTATTTCAACTAGTATATTGGCCTGCAGACCACTTTTCCTCATATGGGGCCATTATGATATTTTTTTAAATTTTACTTGCCATGTATACGGAAGTTGACGGACTAAGACGGTCCTGCGCCTGCGTTCGTGGTACTCCGACATTTCGCAGATTCTACTAGGAATGGTTAGTATTCAGGTCCCACAGAGAGAGGGGTGACGCTGAGGCGATGAGGACGGGGCACACAGTCAAAGTTAATAGAATTTAACCTAAAGCAATTTTATATATTTCATAGTTTATTATCAAGGCCCCCTCCACCACACCTCGCTATAAAAAGGCTGCTTCAAACAAAAACTAAATTTAATTTTTCTATCAGCAAATTAAAAAATAACAATTCCTAAATATTAAGAGAGCCTCATATAGTATGGAGACGACTTTCCCGTCTCAGAACAAGGACTTTGAAGTTAACGATTTATATAGCGCTTAAGCGATCAAAAATCGATAATGAAGTGGTTTTAACTAAAGAAAAAATTTGCATAATAATCGAGTATAGTGTGTGATTGTTTATGACATTTCGATAGCCATTAAATTGTAGAGACGCCAAAGTCCGCGACGACTATGAGCGGCCCGCCTAACTGTAAATTAGAAAAAACGCAATAACGAAGATTTACTGCTTTTCTGTGCAGGTGGGGAGATTGATTGGAAGATAATATTTTGATTACATTGCTAGTTTTTCTTATTATCTATGTTTATATTTAGTCAAATAATACACTTACCAGAAGTGCATAGTCAGTATAGTTAGGTAATATTTTTACGTATTTATTAACCTCATAATAAAATAAATAATTATTTTTTTTAAACTCGTAAAAAAATTATTTGGTTTAGAAAATGGTTAATTTACTTATAATTTTCAGCCAAGTTCAAGTTTTCTGTACTCTTGTTTTTTACTCTTAGGGCAGACCAATGAACCCAAAGATCCACGGTATTATATTAACATCGACAGCAATGCGATAGTCTAAGCGGTGACCGCGATTACTTTAGGCGAGTTCCAGGTGCCTTAAGTCCCTTCGGGCGACGCGGCTTCCACTTTCTACACGCTCCGACCACAATCGAACCGTTCGTAATTTCACTCATTACACGTGCGAAATGTTTAACTAGACTTTTGGTTTCCATTTTCAATTCATATTTGCTAAGTATGACGGCTAACCGTAGGCACTAATGAATAGCTGTGGGATTATAGAAGATAAAATGCAACCTCTTGTAAAATAAGTAAGACTAAATTAATTATTACTATTACGTAGGTGACGCCCGAGCTGGTGCTTTCCTCGTTTAACAAATTACTACTATGTAGGTTAAGAATATAGTAAATATTGTATATTTGTGTGTTGGAAATAAATACGTCGCGCAAAAAATGGTAGTCGAGTTAAGTTTGATATTAGCTAAACATTCGTAATGAGAAACGCCGCCTTTTGTTTTTTTGGACACTTTCTGCTAAACTTCGTTCGACATCAAAAGACAAAATATAATGGAGCAAATAGAAACAATAAAATTCATTGCCTTTTCGGGTATTTATTTGTAAACTAAAAATCTTTGACATTGATCAACTCATTCTTATATTAGTCATAAGGTGACCTTTTGGAATGAAAAATATTTCTTTGTATGCGTGAACATATACAATTTGAATTTGCATCACGTGCCTTCCTCTTTCTATCAGCACAATCTAAATCGGCTTAACTTTGACTGTGATACTAAGAAGTGGTAAATATGACTCCTGTATATACATTGCTGTAACGTATGAAAGATTTCCAACCAATCTATCTTCAAAGCAGCGATGTATATGTCACAGATGATTCCGATCTTTTGAAACATTCGTAAGTTGAAATGTAAGATCATTTGTCATAAGAAGATAGAGTTGATGTTTGTTGAATTGACAATGGATTGTAATACTTTTTTTCTGTAGACTAATCTTATTTTGGATGACGGTGATTAAATAAAAGGGTAGTTTATTGACTGTATCAGAAGGTCTCGACTGTATAAGGCGTTTTTGTAACGGTGTTGCGTGTTACAGAGGTGATGAGATCTAACGAAGTAAGGTTCACACTTGGGGGTTCACTTCATACAAAGTCTAAAGGTGTAAAAGGGACAAAATCACGATTTAATTAATTACCAAGGTCAACAACGTCTTTGTCTCACTTATACGTTTTTAAATATAAAAAAAACAGATTACAAATCCTGTACATATCTCGTTTCATATACCTACTAAGTCTAGCCATAAATACTGATACAATTAAAAATAAACCAAATATTACATTTGAATTTAGCATCTGTCATTTTTATATGATTATTCATGGCGTTTTCTCATTTACGCGCCAATACTTTGTATATTATTTTGCGATATTAAAATTAAGTGGGGGGATAAGGAGAACCGAATCGCTGTGATTGCATTACACAAAGTTGGTATGGGGCCAAATGCGATTTTTAAAACTCTCCATACGCTTGGTATTAGTAAAATATTTGTTTACCGGGTTATTAATAGGTACAATGAGACCTCCTTTGTTTGTGACAGAAAAAGATCTCGCTGTCCACGTAGTTTTCGTACGAAAAAGATGGTCAAACCTGTAAGGGAAAGAATTCGAAGAAATCCTGTCTGAATGCAAAAGATAGCACCTAGTGGTTCTAGGTGCTGTCGCGTATTTTAAAAGATGACATAGGACTCGTAGCCTATAAGAGACGCACTGGTCATTTCTCAACTGATAATTTTAAACAAAATAGGACGATAACATTAAAAAAAAACTCCTGAAGCGGTACGCAAAGTGCGGTCACAGAAAAAGATTGTTTACGGATGAGAAATTTTTTACAATCGAGCAACATTTTTACAAACAAAATGACCGTAGGCTTAAAGCTCTAAGTCGTAAGCAGTCGACAATGTGTAATGTGGATACTATCCGATTTCAGTGATGGTTTGGTGGGGTATTAGCTATGAAGAAGTGACTTAGTCATACTTTTGTGAAAAAGGTATCAAAACTCCGAAGTTTTGTAATTGTCATTGTAATTGTTTGTTTTGTCACAAATGTATCAAGGTACCATTCTTGAGAAGGTAGTGATTAATAACACGATTTTTAATAACAAAAAATGGTCCTTCCAGCAAGACTCGGCGCCGGGTCTTATGACCGACCGACCTTATGGTCTGTAAGACCTTTATAGCTCCGTCTACACAGTCTTGGTTGGAAATAAACGTTTCGGACTTCATCAGAGCTGAAGACTGACCGTCGTCTAGTCCTGATCTTCATCTGCTAGATTATGATTTATGGTCAGTTTAGTAGGGCTTCCTTTAAACTGCATAATAATTTGGAGACCCTAAAACAATCCGTACGATTGGCAGTGAAGAATTTTTCCATGGAAAGAGTGCGAGCTTCTATTGATAACTGGCCTCAACGCTTAAAGGACTGTATCGCGCAGCTAATGGAGACCACTTCGAATAAGCTTTTTAATATTATAAATTGTTTTTTATTTATGTAATAAACTACGATACTGTAAAAGTAAATTTTTCTTTGTTTCAGTATTTATAGTATGGATAGAACTACGTTATTATTTTATTGGTCGTTCATACATACACACTGCCTGTGAATTTATAAAAGGCAATATATTTAAATGCTCAATTTGGACCTCAGACAATCATCGTATGTCATTGTTATAGCGCGTAAAAAGTTGAATGTTGAGTAGGTACGTACTTATATTTGTGCTCAAACTTCGATATGGAAACCAAATGGTTTTAAATGCTTCCTAAACACATGTGTGTAGAAGTATACATTTTATGGGTATAATTGATGTTAGGGGATTTTGAGTAGGTGAAATTATTCAGATATAGTTTGACATTGGTGAGTGCCAATAAATGTAATTCAACACATTTATTTTAATATTTAAGTTAAAAAATGGTAATAATGACTTCTGTAATTAGTGAAAAAGGATGTGTTTTATAACATAACTGACGACATTTAAAATTTAAAAAATGTATTGGCCTGTAATATTCTGTTATTCATCAATACTTGCGATAAAAATGCTTAAATAAAGTTGACGTCATCGGATAATCATGATATGTCAAACAATGGTCAGCAGCGTCTCGCCTGTAGTGTCCATTAAGATTTCGCTACCCCACATAATTAATAGATTCACAAAACGAGCTGGTCACATTCACAAAAATCGATCCACTAGGTCAAGGGTCGTTAAATGATAGACCGAGATAGACATACTTTACTTGGTTGCGCTTTGCAATTCTATTTGAAATGGCGGATCACGCCTCCAGCGCCAGAGTGGGACAGCATTATCGATAGCAAAATGCTAGCTATAATACTGTTTAACATAAATTAAACTGTATAAACACGACTCAAAGTATACTTTCCTCGAGCGAAGAATTTAGTCACGATTTCGTTATTCTTTGGATTTCGGTACTTCGTTTCATTAATAGCTGTTACTTAATGCAAGATTAAGAATTTGCTGTTATCATTAAGCGATCATTTTCATTGATGAATATAAAAATTAAAGAGGTATTTCTCACGTTTTTTTGCTATAGATCGATCATTTGAGACGATTCGACGTCAACAGTTTACATTAATTAGTGAAGGCATATAATATATAAAGTTGTTAATGCTGATATTGTAATGTGGAACGGGAACATACATATAGGGCGAATAAAGCATACATAAATTTGGTGTCGTACAAACTCCATCCAATTTTAGCTGTATTTTCCATACAGCATAATAGTTTTAATAGAATTCAAATTCAAAATTAGAATAATTTGAAGTCTGGTACTCCAGGGCGGTTTGGCCCCATGAATCTACCCCATCCTAACATCTGCGGGGAAAAGACATATTTTATTTATTAACATGGCCAAATTTTAACGATAATTGTCATACAATTGTATTCACTCCAATACGCTTACGCTTCACAAATATGTCGCTCCCCGGCGAACAGTCAGAAAACTCGAGAATGATGAAGAGAGGAGCTTGTCGACGCTGGACATTGCGATTCGACACTGCAAAAAGGTTTACGGAAGTGAATTTTCCGAAAAGTACAGTCTCATAATCACCACGAGGAATGAGCTTACCGTTTCGTTATTCATTAAGCTTAAACTATTTTTCATCAGCGCTATATCTAGTGAATCATACCCTATAGATGCCACTATCTTTATCTCTATAGCTTGCTAAACTTCTAGTCAAAGTTAAAGTTCTTAAACAAGTAACTGATCAGCCTTCCAAGTCAACGTCTTCATTGCTCTGCAATGGTATATGAATATAGTTACTCCTAGTTAATATTACTAGTGTAGTTATCAACTACATAGGTTCTAAATTTATTTCTGCCTAATCAGTCTATATCAATAGATGTCTGCACCGTATATTTGCTTATGATACTCTGTGATAAGGAAGTTACGTATAAGGAGACACACATGTTTACAGTACAAAATTATTACAATTTTACCATTTTCATACCTATATGCTATTATTGCAGATTCAGAAAAGACACCGTGCCCTTGTGCGTTAGCCTCACTTTTTCACAATTTTATAATTGTTAATCAAAGACTTATACCAAATTGATCATGGAGTCTGTATGAAATTTATCTAAACCAGTTATATTCAAGACAAGATTTAAATTTTTAGAATCTATATAAATAGTTAGAACCGCCCTCGTTGTTGCAAATGTTTGGACACATTTGAAATAATCATCAGAAAAAATCTCTCCGTGTTTAGGGATAAGGAACATGGTCGATGTTACATAGTTTGTATTAACCTATTCTTTTAACCCTAAAAGACCTAGTAGAAAATACATAATCGTTAGTCTTTGCTTTTCTTTAAATTAAACATGTATTATTTTGCAGTATGAGTATTATATAGAGACAAATCTAAGGACTATTGATAAATAAAAACAGGCTTACAGGTCTTACCCATCTCTTAAATAACGTTTTTTGTAACTCTAAGTCGTTTTGGAAATACCGAAGTAAAAGCCTACTTTCCCATGTCTGGGATAGATTTTTCATACAAATATACATTTTTTATACGCTACAGGAGGCAGACGAGCAGGTGGCTCACCTGATGTTAAGTGCCCATGGACACTCGCACTGCCAGAAGGTTTGCGAGCGCGCTGCCGGTCTTTTAAGAATTGATACGCTCTTTTCTTGAGTGATCCTAAGTTGAATTGGTTCGGAAATACTCCAGTGGGAAGCTGGTTCCACATTTGTTAAAAATGATGAGTTTTCTTGTATGCAGTTACATACATATAATAGCGAGTGTTTATACAAAACTTTATCACACCATTTGAAAAAATAGAACGGAACAAATATGGATAATGCAAAGTGAATTTCTTCGAAAGATTAGGTATAGTGTGAAATACAAGTTATGCGACAAGCGGCCATATCAGTAGTAAACATATAATTCACGCAAACGATTGATAAGCGATGCATTCACAAAATCTGACATCATGTACATAATGTACTAATTGTTACATAAAAAAATTTAATCAGTAGATAACAGCCTACAGTCAGCCATCCATTATATATGTATTTCACGGTGTTTAGTTACTAACTCAGTTAAAATAAGGGCAAACGGATTTTTGTAAGTTCCGGATGAAATTTCTTTTATTATTCCATAATATAATACCATTGTAAATGATTCGCATGAATAGTGACGCTCAATGTATCTGTTCCGTGAACATTTATTTTTTCCAATATGCAAGAAGGTGACTAAAACACCGATATTTTCTTCACCGTACGAGCAAGTGTTAAATGCGCTGATAAGAAAGTCCATAGGTGCAGTCGGGATCTTTTTTATAGATCAGGGGGCAATCTAATGTTAAGTGATACTGCCGCTCATGGACACTCTCATTATCAGGCAACAATAGCGTGGCCGGCATCTTAACTATTGGTACCTTTCTTGAAGGACCCGAATTGGTTCGAAATTTTTTTTTTAATATCTCCACAAACGGGTAGTGTGCGGCAAAAACTGCCAAAATGCTTGGTTCAAATCTACACCGACTGTGTGATTATCAATCTAGATATATTTTAATCTCGTTTTATTCGTACAGTGTAAGTAATAACGCATACCGAGTATGGTTGATTACATTCTTAAAATTTTCTATCATTTGTAATTTCGTTTACATTTTAATCATATTATTAAATTTGTATTGGTTACGAAACGGTGCCCAAACCTTTACGATAACAATAGGTAGAAAATTGATAAAACCAACGGAAAGAATAATTAAATTTAATTTTAAATGGGTTAGCAAATAAAGGTGAGGTTTGCAAAATACTTGACAAATTTTTAACTTATCGGTACGTTGCAGAAAGTGATTAGATAATATTGACAGATAAAAATATTAAAGTAAATAAGAGATGCATATTTTTGTAGATATACCGGACACCTGTAAATGCGTATTTCACACTTTAAATTTACGATAGGCTATTTAAAATACTGGCTATTTTCTTTTCCGATCTTCTCGAACTTTTCCTTAATATCTGGCACTAAATGTACATTGCCATTTAATATGAGACGGTCAACGTCCAACTTTTAGTCTTTGATAAGTAACTGCCTATTACCGTTCATAGTAAATGATTAAATGCATAGAAAAAATTGCAACACCTTTAAGCCCAGCATAAACTGTCTACGTGCGGCTTGCCTGATACTGTCCTTTACAGTACCAGCGACTGTTATTTGCGTTAACTTTGGAAGGATATATTTAATTTATTAATGTTGTATTACATTTCGTCATATATGCGGGAGAGTTCTTGTGTAAATCTAGTGATACCAAGCTCTTCTCTTTGTAAAAATTAAAAATATATTTTGCTGTAACTTGTATGACATGAATAGTATTAATGTTTTTTTTTATTATGAAATGAATAGTATCAAAGGAAGTATTTAACAATAATGGGGAGTCCGATAGATCGAGTTGGCTTCGATCGTTTTTAATCAAAATTATAGAAAGTGATATTCTAAAATATGGAAAATACCCAGAAATATAGAAGATTGAATATCCTAATTTTGCTCTGTCAGTGTATAGGCATTACTAATATTTCTACAATTCCAAATGTGTCATTTTCCGAAGGCGTTTTCGGTTGTATCATATTCTTTACTTTGACATACATTTTTCTTGGAATTCCACTTTTGTATATGGAAACTGTGATAAGTCAGTTTACGAATCGCGACTGTATTGATATATGGAAAATCAACCGTTGTACCTCACATGTTGGGTATATTCTAATTGCATGGCAAGTTCTGATTCTTTTATACAATCACACACTCACATCGTTTCTTATGCACTATTTATTAATCAGCTTCGAGAGCCCCGTCCCATTTTACACCTGTGGGTCGTGGAGCAGCAGGAATTGTAACATTTTCTATAGAAATTATACTGTGAACAAAAATTGTATTGGAAAACAGCACGGTGCACCGTATTGCGAAGGTCTCTATACGACGTATCCCGAATATCAGTACTGGAGATTTAACTTAGTTAAACTAAATGAAAAAACTGATATAGCTTGGAAGGTATGCTTGGCTTCGGGAGTAATTTGTATTTTAATATATCTCAGTTGCTTCAAGAGGGATCGATCTTTGAAATGGGCGACATACTTCTTAGCGATCTACCCAATAGCTGCTTACTCGGTGGTACTAACTGGCTCATTACTCCAAAAAGGAATAGTATTCAAATTCACTGAGGCTTTAGACTTCGATTTCAATGCGTTTTCTAAGAAGTTTAGGATTTCTAATATAGTTCAGCGTGTTGCTTACAATTTAGGCATAGGTTCTGGGGTGACCATGAATCTATCTGCAAATTCTCCTTTCCGCACTCCCTGCCTGTCCAACACAGTTATTTGTGTGGTGATATGCACACTGTTTACAATTTTAACCATCGTTACAACGGCCTTAATGACGTGTCCCTATGCGTTCGTGTTTGATGACAAACCAGAGGCAATAATGAAAATACGGATGTCGTTCCTCTTTGAAAAAGTGCCGAGAATGTTATATCATTATGAGAGGAAATCGTTTTACTTAATTACAACTTACAGCTGTTACACAGTGCTCGGGTTGAGTACTGATATATTGGTTTTCTACAATTTATTGGATGTTGCGGCGAAAAGAAATGACAAAATTGCGAAGTACCCAGGACTGACATGTTTTTGTGGCAACATGTTTCTATTTCTAATAACAATTCCATTTTTTAATTACTTCGGAATTAACATATTTACCGTCAGTTTCAGAAGGCATGTAATTACTTTTACCATATTTGTAGCTACGCTTGAATGCATCGTGTTCTTGACTTGGTACGGTGTTCAAAGATTTTCCGAAGATGTACACTTTATGTTGGGAGTACAGCCACAGTTTTGTATCAAAACCGCTTGGATTCTCTCAAGTATATTATTGGGATACTCGTGCTGCAGAGAGCTGGATCACCATTTGCGATTGAACACTCAATTAATTTATGGCTCATATACCGTTTCGGCAATAATAGGACTAATGACGCTATCGTTTATTGGAAAGATTGTATATGCTGCGATTACTAAACAATTACCCGGATTATTCCAGTTGGATCCGACTTGGGGTCCAAAAAATGAAGTGTTACAAAGAAGCCGTGCAATGTTTTCAGTCCAAGCAATGACTAAAGAGTATATGTATAGACAGTACCACTTGCAAGCCGGGATCCTATCGCGACAAAGGAAATCAAATGTAAGAAATAGTTTTAATTCATAAATTATTGCCCTGTGTAACTTCTGCATTACTTCTCGCAAACTGGCATTTTCTTCAATAGAAAAAGTTGGATCTGGAGAACAGTCTAAGACATTCTACTATACGCAGAGAACTCACCGCTTTATTCGTCTTATCTATAATTTATCTCTAAGAAACAAAACACAACGATGTATTTGACGTTTAGTAAATTTTGTATGTCTGTTAGTTACATGACTGCAACAGTTTATGAGAGTTGCATAGTTATGTACATAGATGATGGAGATAGAACTTGTCCGTGCTAGACCAAGTTGCGTGCCGTGTGTGAAATAATTTGAATTTCAAACAGTTAATATAATCCGTTTAACCTTGAAATATCACAATATATGTTTTATTGAACCCCATGTTCGATGGTGATCCGAAATATAAATAGATAATCCGTAATTATACTTTACTTATGACTCATATAACCACTTATGTTATTAAATTAAACTGGAATTAGTTATTACGTAATTTACTATATGTGAGTCACCGCCAAAAATATTGTATATTTATTCATATAGACATTTTAAATATGCAAACTTATGTCCGCATTTTGCGTTACTTATTTCGCTATTATTGATACGAAGCTCATTTGCATGAAATTATTATTTCACGTAAGGAAAAACACAACAATAAATCTGGTTTAAATTTGAATATTAGTACTTTGTTCATGTATTGTTTAAATTATGTATGAATGACTGACTTTAAAAAATAAATTTATTAGATATCTGACTAGTACTCGTCTAATTTATTACGTTCTGAGAGGCCATAAAAAAGAAAGTATACAGTTTCCGCCTGAGCAGCCGCCTACACGAATCTGACGTTTTGTTAACAAAAAATAGGTTTGGGCGAAAAAATGACGCGCCAAGCTGTCTCGCCGTAATGTCGCAAGCGCAACGTCTGCCTCAAGATTATAATTCATACATTATCATTTTAGCGTATATTATTCTTAAGAACCTTAGTGTTATTAAATGCTGATACAGTGAGTATGAGGCGCGATTAAGCTGTATGTTGGACACCTCATTACGGCTACATATTTATAGTTTCTATTAAATTAAAAAGTAAGCATCTGATCTGTTTTTTAAGTATAAAATATAAAATATTAATTCGCGGTGACTGTATGATTTTGCCTGAATTATATTTCTTCACAATGTAAAGCTATGACGAGCCAGGTGTATACGATCTGATCAGGAGCAGTTGTTCTGTGTTTAGCCACCATCCATATATAGCGATTAATTATAAATATAAATAATCATTACGTTTTAAAATATACTAAAGTTCAGATTTGTCAACAGTTTTCTCGAATTAATATCGATAACAGTAATTTGAAATCGCGCATTTCCTGACATGTTCATCATAACATTTCTTCTCTAATCTGAAAACAATACTCCGTGTATTGTTAAAATGTTTATTAAAACAATATTGTAATTATGTATGACCAAATAAGTAAGTACTAAAGCTCGACAACCGTGCGGGATCTTAAAGCTAACTAGGTCAGGCTAGCATTGAACTTTCGTATTTAGTAACGATACATTTTCGATCGATTGCTTGATGATTTTTATTAAGTCGTCGTAGTTGAACAAATCCACAGATACAAAGATTTTTATGTACCTTTGGAGAAAATAACTAATAAGCACATTTACGAACGCTATCTCAGCCAGTATAAGGCAGATAATTTTGGTGTTAACTGTATTAGTCTATCAAAACGAGTTGATTAACATAGATCGTCAATAAGACGAGTGCAAATCCAGTTCGCTAAGCATTGCGTCATACATTAGAATGTTTGACCCGGCACAACGTCAACTGCACGCTCTCTGCCACCGAACTCTGCGTGCATTCCTATCATTGTCACGATACAGTTGTCCATTTTTAGCTGACACCTAATGCCTAAGAATATAAATCGACTCTGAGGTTTTAATACACCGGTGTGAACAGAATATGATCGATAAATATGGAGTCGATGGCAAGCCAGCATTTATGATATCGTTAATTGTTTCTTACTAAAAGTTTAAAGTAAGTTAATTGAATTGTGTATGTCTTTTGCTTGTCAAAGCCTAAAGGTCTATACAAACGTTTCATCAGAGAATATTAAATTGATTTCGTATTTCGGACCCTTAATGACCCTGGTTATACAATACACTATCGCGGCGTATATTATATATCATTATATACGGCGTAACTGGTAATTTAATCGTATTTTATGCTAATATTATCTTGAGCCGATCGCTTAAATAACTTTGTTAAATTGATCCGATACTGAAACTTCTCCATAAATTAGTCCTTAGGTTACCTAATAAAATGTTATTGCGTGTGTTTATCTCGAGAAACGTTGTCCAACAATGTTCGTTTTCGCAATAAATGTAAGCTCAGGTTTAAAAGAAAGCTTTAATTTAACAAATTTTTGAAATGCCTCGCGTTGATAACTTTGTAAAAGTGATCAAGTCACTTTACACGCAACAGTAACTTTACAATGCTCATGGCTTTTAAATTCCATCAACATATATTCTGTTATCGTGACATGGACACTTAAATACACCAATTGCACAATGCATAGGCTTTTGGGAAAAGTTATCGCTTAAGTTACTGTCCGTAATTTAGTAGTGGCTAATAAGGCTTTACTTGAAAGGCATTTATCGAACGCGTTAACCTGCGTGCAGTCTGCGGTATGCCTGACCAACATCTGATCGGTTTGCAGGTGCTAAAACGAATAGAGAAGACGCATTTAAAAAAACAATTGCTGTATTATCTATATTACAACTTAAATACAATTTGACAGAGACATTAGTGTCGTTAAAATTCATTCATGTATTTTATATGCTAGAGTCAAAAGGAAAAAGGATTACTCGTTGAAATCGTTAACAAATCACAATTTTGTTTGCAGTCGACATAATGAAATACCTAACTGACGTAAACGCACGGGCTTACGTATAAATACCTGCTATACCAAAATACAAGTGACATCCGTCCTGCCCTTCAGGCGATTGACCCCCCCGCGACGGCCCAAGCCGAGGTTCGAGTCTCACAGGAGACGCCCTTGCGCGAGTCGCGGGAACCCCACCCTTTCCGGCTGAGCTAAGCTCGCCAAAACAGCCCGTGCTGAGCTGTAAAGCCCTTAAGGCCAACAGCGAGATACCATTCTCAAAAAAAAAAAAAATACAAGTGACATTTCTGTTTATTACGAGGTCTACAACGCAGATCACTTTCGTCGGCGCTCACGGACCAACGCCCTCCCCCCGCACTTAACGCACCTAACGGTGTTAGTTAGGCACAGGTTAGGCAAAACAGAACTACGTAAAGGTCTATTAGGACTTAAAAAGGCACAAAATGCGACAAAACGTAAACTCTTTTGACCTTTACGTGTATATTTACACAGTGACAATAATATTTATCGTTCATTTTTTACTTTAATTCAAAATGTTATGCTTATTTTAACTGTCAATGTTTACTTGATATAAATAAGTCAGTTACCTACTATTATTAATGCGGTTATATAAAAGTCTGACGGTCCTTTGACTGTCATTTAAGCTAAATAAAAAATATTTTATTAACTTCGGCGGTCGCAACAAACATTGCCAATGCTTTATAAATACATTTAAGTCTTTGGAATGGAATGTTGTAAGCATAAACATGAATTAGCAGCAGCAATTGATGCGTCGGTGTCGACTAACGCAAAGTATTGAAATTAATTTGAACTAATTCTTATTATTACCATTAAAAAGGGCATAAAAAAACAAATAAATAAATTAAGTATTTTTAACTAGTCATAAATCTTAAAACTGTGTATAAAAAATATCCAGTCCATGCAGATGCAACTACAACATTTTGAGAGTAGCAGTTACAAGCTCGGACAGTGACGGCATATCAGAGATTCTGCGAAGCCGTCATGCGCCAAAAAGACGAGAGGGAGAGGGCCACGATCCCACAGCCTGAGCACGCAGATGCTACAACGGGTCAACATGGAATCATCCATCTAAAAGAAGGGATGCTGACGCTTCAAGCATTGTTCTCGGCTTACCCCAGATTAATAACACAGGGCGAATTGACCGTGACTTTAACGGTATTTAGCGCGGCTGGGTGCGTACAAGGCAACGCTCTAACCGTGTCCTACCTCGGGCGATTGCTGGAGACGCCGTGGGGTTTAAGTGGATATGTACAGCAGCGAGACCCATCTCCTATAAAGCAACCGTACCGCAAGTATGTGTAATGCATATCCCCACGTAAAAAAAGATCCTACCACAACTGCTAAACCCTAGAACATACCAGATATTATTGTATTGTATAATTCCGATAGTGGCAAGTCCACTACTGGGGTACTGAATGATTAAAAGAGAGCTAATCGTACTAATCTGTCCACTCCTTAGATTTGAATCATGCTATGTAGTAGAACGAGCAAGTACACTATGGAGGCTGTCTGTGATACTGAACATAAGTCAAAGTAATAATAATATTAGTATTCTAACCTGCGACCATAAGTGCGCTTGTCAGAGTACCTATAAGCTACGGTGTTTGAGACTGGGCGGCCGATAAGTCGTTAGAATGTGTCAATAAGATAAGCAATGCAAATAATCGTGAAGGTATTGGTGTGTCGATGACACCTTTAACTAGGACAACTAAGATATTATGTATAAAAAAGGAATGACCACATAAAACATTTCCGCTTGTATTGCTGCCCGTGTATTATGTTCAAAACCAAAATTACATATTGTTTATATATTTTATTTAACACTGCGAGAAACTAAAGCAGTCTGATTGCCCTTTTTTTACTCTGACTTTGAGGAATAATTATGTTAATTTATTTTTTCTAAATCTAATATTTATAATAAAAAAAAAACTTTTGTAAAATTACATGGCCAGCCAACCCTTGCATATAATATTATTATTGTTTTTGTGCGTACGTGTGTGTGTGTGACTAGTGCTTAATATTTTTATTCGGTAAACGTCAATATGAGAAATAAATTTTAACGAAATAAATTTATTTAATAATTATATGTATTTAAGATAAATAAAATTTAACGACACTTAGGTCTGTTACTGTTAGCAGTTCTGGGCAGCGTGGGCATCCATGAAGGCGGTTATGCAGTAAATGTTAGTCCAGAGTGTGGCTCTCACGTAAATATAAGAGTTAAGAATTTATTATCAAGATATATACGTAAAGTAATCGGCCTGTTTTGACAAATTGTGGTCAAAATAAAAAGGGAATATACATTATTTTTATTTAAAAATTAGTTTTTATGAATGAGGGGATTAAATTGTTTTCATAGACAAGTAGTAGCTTGACACCATGATTAATATTTGAATTGAGTTTTGCATTAGACGCACTGTAATGTCAATGAAGTATTCTTACTGCAACGAATACAATTAAGATGAGCCGTTAGGAACTGAGGCCTTACTCTCAAGGAGGCTGATCAACGCATATTGCGTTTAACCTTGAGTTTTAAGCCCGTAAATTATTACTACTTAATCGTTTCTACCATATCAGATTATTCATACATATATAGAGCACACAAAAAATATAAATAAATGTACATATAACATAGTTACTTCTTATTTATTATTACTACTTTTTGTAATTAATTCGTTCTCCATAAAATGTTAAAGCTCTGAAAATGTAGGTTAGGGCGATGCGACCCAAAATCCCCGTACACATGGGTGTGAGCGAGACTACGATATATGACCTAGAGTAACAGGTTGAGAATCCGGAAGGTACCAACAAACCGGCTTCTCACTGCATTTTTCCATTCAATGGAAAGCTCCGCTTCGCGAACCGTTCGCTTTGATTTTGGGAATTGCTGATTTTTCTTTCGAACGCATTGTAATTATTTCAGACTTGTTGTTTACGGTCATTAAAATCGAATACATTTTCTCATTTGAACATTATAAGTTATAAGAACCTAAAAGTAATATTAACAGACGAATCGAACGCGATAAAGAAGTACGCGGGATAATGTATATCTTTCATTAATAACTTTCTTGAAGCCGGTGCATCGAGAATTTGACATTATGTTGCGAATAACGTATAATAAAAATTAAATTACTATAATTATATTTGTATCTTTTAATTAATATTATTTTAAAATTATGTGAACCATTCGCAAATCCACTTGAACTTGTTCGGGAGTTTATTGTTACAAACACAGAAGAATTTAAAAAAAAACATTATCCAGCCGGGATTAAAACGTATTACCTCAGACTTGAGAAACGCGGGTTAGGCTGCTCAAAAATTAGTGAACATAAAACTTTAATACGTCGTTATGCAGTTTAGCTGAATTTATGGTTATGAGTTAACAAACAAAATATTCTCGTTAGTAGGTCATTACAAGGCGTTTAAATCATTTCAAATGTTTCTTTTTCGCTTAGTACATTTACATTACATATTTAATTACTGTTTATTAAAACATATATGTTTTGTATATGTATGTTTATTTTAAGAAGGTATCTTAATGATGGCAGCATACAACACCTGATTTCGATGATCCTGCACCAGCTCTGAGGTCACCGGTACTGTCTAAATATACGTATTATAAACCTCATTTAGTAAAATATTTTTTAATGACATCAAAAATATTGTTTAAGCTTTATGCTGTATACTTTATATATATAAATGTATAATATAAAGTTATTATAATTTTCAAATAAGTGATTACGTAAATTATTAAGGTTTACAAATACCTAGACAAACATAATAGGTTTTTTCTTTGGTTGAAAACTCTAGATGAATCTGAATTATATAATACAGTAGAACCTCTATAACTCGAACATGAAAGGAAACACATTCATCTCGATTTTGACTTAGGCGGATTTTAATTCGACTTCTAGATGTTAATATTTATTTTGACTTATACTGTCGGCAAATTCTTCACGTAATAATGTAAAAAATAAACCGACATAATGAGATTCAAATTATCGGGTTGATAAACAATGCCAAGTTCGAGATGGAAGGAAAATGTGTAGTAAAACGAGTCACTCATTATTTCGACTAAAAGTCTTGGGATTTCGAGTAATAGTTATTTGGGTCTTGGAAAAAAAATTGTAGGAAAGAAGTTCTACATATTGTATATTACCTTAATCAACAGGACACATAGGTGTTGTCCGTTGTAAAATATACTTTCAGTAAAAGCATTAAAGATGATTTTATATTTGTAAATCAACTTATAATCAAAAGTTTCATGTTCCTCGTTGCTGAAGCAGTTCTCGTTCCTCCATCCCTAAAGATGAACTGTTTTTTCGGCCATCCCCCCCATTATTAAAAGATTTATATACTGGCAATTCAATGAAAAAATATAAATATATATTAACTTTCCCACCCGTTCACACTAAGTAATGATATTGGCAAGTGCTTACAAGCCATTAATCTGTAAAACACTTTCTGTTCGCAGTTTTTATTATTAGTTAATGTATTATTTATTTCAGAATGTTTTACAATATGAATAACTACGTTTCGCAAGTAAACCTATAAATAAAGTCTTATTAACCAACTTGAATAAGTGATTTATGGTACATAGTGTATTTATATATTTATTAAAAAAAATATGTTAGTACATTAGATCTTAGTTTTTTTTTATTCAAGAATCTCTAATGCATTTAGTATAAGGTAACATCTTTATTGCTTTTTTAAGCGGCATAGTATAAAATGTTTTGTAATAATTACGCGCATTTACTTGCGCTTGATTAATTGTAATTCTGTATTAGGTAACTCCAGATTTAGAACTTGGCGAATATGGAATCTCTAAGTCTTTGAATTTTAATCTAAGTCCTACTATGCTGTATGTATTGTATATTAGATTGAACATTGGTGTACCGTCTAACACAATATAGAATTTGTTCTACGTCAGTAATTTTTCTGCTACAGTATTTTACGATATCCATACATTACATGCTCGTATACATTGCTATAAAAGCATAATCGATCACGAATTGAGCGCGATCATTGTATTTGGCAGTTGAACCGTGAATCCTGTCACTATTGCCTGCATCCCCCCCCCCCCCCCTCCATCCTTTATTATTCCATTCCCATTTACGTCGGCGCTTACGTAACTTTTTAAATCTAGTCGAGTGTGAAAAGTTCATTAATGCATAAATTTTATTTTATTGATATTATAAATTAATCATTAAACACTTCCTTGTCTAAGGGACTAGAATTATATAAGGTTTCATTTGTCCCATGTACTACTACTAGAACTACGTACTTACGTAAAGGAACATAATAGTTACAATTTAGGATGTTTAAAGTGTATCTATTAATGGAATAACCCGGTAAAGCAAATCGAAGCAGTCTGTATTTGTTCCACAGAGTACATATAAATCCAAAATATTCCAAAAATACATCTGAAATTGTTTATTAAGTCAATTTCAATTATTTAAAAATCGACTCAAATCATTATATAATTGGTTATAATATTATTTAATGTTAAAGTAGAGAAACGTTTGCATCAAATGAGAACAATGCAGAGCGAGCCGCTCTAATGGGGCGGTTAATATCATTTTACACGAATGAGAGCTCAAATACACGCAATATTATTTGGATTTGAATTGATCTATGATTCTTAAAACATATTATGGCCTAACTTGAAAACTTTTAGCAAGAAACTTTTTAATAAATGTTACTACAATTAATTTAAGATTTCTTAGATTTGTGTTTCTCTAAGGGTCTGTTTCACAATGTCCGGATTAGTTCCAAATGAACTATTTATTACGTATTGGTAGAATAAACAGTATTCTTGCGTTTCACGACTGTCACATAGCGCTATTTGTCATGAAATACCAAGTATCTTATTCGGAACTTTTATCTTTCGAATAATTTATGTGTTGCATAGCTATTTGGTACTTTATCCATACATTGTGAAACAGGCCCTAAATCTCGTATCGTACATTAGGGAAAAAGAATGAAACAACTGTTTGGACTTAGAAAGGTACAAAATGCCATTCCTCAATCACTCAATCAACTTACCTAAATGTCGTGATTGACGACCTAAATTAAACTTCTATATTTTCTTCTTATGTATTTTGAAATAAAATTGCTATTGCCACGGAGACTCTAAAAATTGTAAAAAATATGAATCCCTCAATCGCCACTATAGCCTATGTAACGCAGCAATAAAGTACCGTCCTACTAGTGACTGAAATTCAGTATTTATACAGACGGCAACTAACTTAACTTTGAAAATGTATTACTATGTACATAAAATATCAATATTCACTCTACAGTATGTCGTCCTTCATGTAAGTAGTGCATTAGATTTTAATCAAAATAATCAGAGGGGACCTCACGTGAATGAACACTGTAATAAATACAAACTTGTGACTTCCTCTGTCCGCTTCAATGATTTTACATTACTATTCTGAATTAAAGTTTCAAGGGTTAGTATGTTGCAAAATAAACATATAGGTTATATATGACCTTGTAAAATTATAATCTATTGACGTTCCCGACATGAGTCTTGGCCTCAGATTTCATTGTAAGCAACTAAATCACTGTCATCTGTGTCTACTGATGATTGCTACATGTTTCTCTCGTTTTCTTCACCGTTAATTATGCACAAAGAAACTATTTTTTGCAATTGCAGTTGTTCAAGGATCTTACAACAAATTACGTAAATTACAGTCAAATTCGAATATTGAAATTTCTCAGATACATTTGAACAATTTTATATCCGTACCCCTTGGCACCCAAGTAATATTAATGTCTTGGAATATCTGGATTTAAAAGCTCAGTGTCGTCTAAAAATCTTTCAACAACTTGTGTAAGTGGACATATAAACCACGTCAATTACCCCGGTTCAGCCTAATATGATCCATTACCTGGAGGCGTTGTGAGAGGGTAGAGATTACAGATACGTAAACGTTATGTGTTATCAACACCGTTCCTGGACAACCTGTGTTGGTGAATTATTCTCATCTGCACCACCTAGCACTAGTAATTCTGATCGTCCTTGGTATAGAGTAAGAACAATTTCATTAATTAATTAGCTTCTAAATTGGATTTACTATGTAAAAACGTTACTGCGCAATCGAGTTCCACCCCGGATGAGTTGGAACAGCATAAGCGCACATTATTCATAATTAATTGTAAAAAAATCTTGATATAATCAAACGCTCTGTTCGATTTACCGATTACACCTTGTTATACAATTATAATTATTGTAATGAACACACGTCACATACAAGCGAAGAGCAGCGATGCGTGTACGCAGCCCCTCGCGTGTCTGTTGATAACAGAAACTACTTTTTTACTCACACAAGGCCTTCTTGCTTTATCAAATCAATAAATAATCGGAAATTATGCATTTTATTACGAAAATGATTCATAAACCTATCAGTATGAATTGCAAATTATCGTTTCGGAAATTAAAAATTAAGCACATGCAGTCAAAAGTGACGTGCTTAAAAAAATATTGCAATATTTATTGATTGGAAACGTGTTTTATAATCCACTAATAAACCTACAAGGTTGTTTATCTAGAGTTAGGGTAAAACATCGCCATTTTTCCGGATATATTATTAGAAGGATGTGATGTATGGGATAGGATGCGACTGAAAATTATCATAGTTAATTGCAAACAAACAACAGCTTGAAAGAATAGTGATCTAATTCTTCCCAATATGGTACCAACGCGATTGTACACAGTAATAGAATTCAATTATTCAAGTAGGTGATCTGTTTCGTACAGGATTTTTTTTCGTCAGGCAAGTAAAAAAAAAATTAATTAAAATTTACCACTGACCAATAAAAGTCCTACGTTCTGTTTATCAGTCTGTCTAAAAGCGCATTTGTCTATTATTTTTTAAGGATTATGTAGCTATTAAGATTTGTGCTATTTAGATGTGTGTATGCAAATTTAGCCATTTTACTTCACCCTTTAGTTTGAGTTCGATCTTCATAGAGTATTCTTCTATAAAGTGAGTGTTATCTGTTAATAATCGTCATTGTCAAAATATTCTAATTAAATCGAGAAGGTTAGATTTTTTAATTTTTTTTTTAAGAGCAATTTGTTGTTCTCATGTCGTTGACATGTAAGTTTCTAATGAGAACAAACTTCTTTAAACCTAACATTAGTCAATCGAAGTCATTCCCATGCACGACACGGTGGCTGCTCACAATCCCCGCACTTATAAACCGTGTAAATTGTGCCCACTGCCCACACAATATAACTACTAATGCGTTTGATAGCTATTATACCAACCAGAAAATTAGTCAAACATTAGCAATTAGTTAACTACAATTGAAAGATTTTTAAAACTAAAGTTCTTATATGAATAGTAATAGTATGTGTAGTGGACCCAAAACAAATTAAACAATTAAATTTACTTGCCGAATTGCGAATTTTTGCAAATATTTAAAAAATACTTAAAAATCCTTAGTAGGATCCATAGAGGATCTGATTAAATCACATCTGGACTTGTTATTACTTCAAAAAAATGTTAAACGTTCCTTTTTTAATTTAATTTCTTTGTTTAAATTTATTACTCAGAGATGATGAAGGTTTTTATATGAATATAAAAGATTGAAATATTTCGATTTATTTGGTAGGTTGGATTTTATTCCCAAAAATCTATCAGTCTCTTTTGAGTAGCATGCAGAATATTCCATATGTTGTTTGTAGCTACTAAAATATTAGACTCAGTATAAATATAATCAGGCGAATTAAAGTTCGCGGGCGCTAGTATTTATTATAAAATATGACTGTAATTGGGTGAAATATAGGCGAGTCATAAATATAATTACTAAGATTAATTTCGTTCATTGTCATACAATCTGGATATATCATACCTTTCTGTATTCAAAACTATGAAAATATTTTTCTGCTAATAGAATAATGCCTATTTAGAACTTACTACTTCATTTAAACATGATACGCGACGAAACTATTTATTACACATATTTATTCAATCAGTGTATATTCTTGTGATATGCTTTGGAATGTATTGACTACTTTTCAATTGTAACAAGTCAGTAAGCGATAAAAAATACTATCACATACTGCAAATAGAAAGGGAAATTATTTTTTACCCAAATAATCATTTTACTTCCAGCCTATTGACAGCCAAATATTTTGTTTAAAATAAAACTAAGTTTTTTTACGTCTTTGCTTTCGTTGACTTTAACTCACCTGCATCTGAAGCCAGGTATCCAGCAGACCGTGTGGAGCGCCCCAACGGCCGCCGCCAGGGACTATCTGAAAGGAGAAACTTTAGCTTGTATTTAATTAACAAAGGCTGTTAGTACACTGTAATTTTCATATAACGACCTTTATAGAGTAATGGGAAAGCATAGTAATGGGAAAGCATGTCATAATAGTAAGGGACTCTTGAATTCCCAGACACATCATAAAGTATTGCCCTTGTTTGAATAAATATACTATTCATTTAAAAACATAATAGAACGTGAATCCGTCTGTCTGAATATCCCATTGGAGATTTTGTAAAATATTCTTTAGCTGATTGAAGTGTATAAGTAAATCTGGTGTTACTCAGCTCAATTCAAAGTCGACTTTTTGGGACTAAGGCAAGCCGATTTTCTCACGATGTTTTTCTTCACCATCGAGCAATGTTAAGTGCGCACATAGACAGAATCCCCATTGGTAGCTGGAGATTGAACCTACATCGGGGATGAGAGTCGCACGCTAGGCCATCCCTGCTCCACATTTGAAGCAACACATTATAGAGAATTTATTATGAAGACCGTAATATTATACGAAATAAAATAATTTTAAATTTAATGCCTTGAAAAATGTATAGTTAGCCGTAATTATTATTAGGTATGAGTTTAATTGTGTTTGTAAGTTTGATACTCCAATTTAAATTGTCACTTATACATATATAGAAAGCAGATAGTAAGGTAGAGAATATTAATTTATCTATTTATTGCTGATTTATTCTACAGTGGTTGTACGTGTCAGTTTCCACTGTCACTGAGCTTTCATAGAAAATCCATTAGTAATAAATTTTCATCCAAAATATGTCAACTATCAACAATAAATTTGGTCTTGTGAATGTTAAATTATACGACTTTTATTATTGTTTTAATATATTAATGATTCAACGATGAATTATTAATGAAATTGACTTTATCTTCGGATTTCAACCTCACATGAATCAACGTCTATATCAATGTAGGCATAATGGTTCGCAGCTTATTCCGCCGTTTTTATTAATTGCTATTTAATGAATGAACAAAATATCTGGCAAAAAAGTGATTTTATTCTTTAAGTTTATAGAAAAACTTTTTAGCGAAATAAATCTACATGTTTAAGAGCAGTGTTGGCCTCATATATGGCTCAGTATGGCTCTCATACATGAGGTCGTAGGTTCGAGCCCCGGCTGAGTACCAATGGACTTTCTTTCTATGTGCGCATTTAACATTTGCTCGGACGGTGAAGAAAAACATCGTGAGGAAACCGACATGTCTTAGACCCAAAAAGTCAACGACGTGTGTCAGGCACTGGAGGCTAAACACCTATTTGCCTATAAGATATAAAAATGATCATGAAACAGATTCAGAAATCTGAGGCCAAGACCTAAAGAGGTCGTAGCGCCACTGATTTATTTTATTTTTTAAATCTAAATATTCACTTCCTATTTCACGTTTCTTATTTTTGACTCATTGAAAATATTATTTAACACTTCATTTAATTGGTCTACTAGTTTTATTCCTGTTGAATTTACTCTCAAGGCAATTTAACTTTATTAATTTTAACGTGAAAAAAAATTAATACAAATCGAAAAATGTTTCATATTTGATTGATAAAATAAGAAATTTTAAAGCCACTTATTGTACCTAATAGTGAATATAAATAATAATTAGGTAATAAGTGCAAACTTGTCTCCGTCGGATGGTTGTCGTTGATGTCTTTCTCAGGGGCCTACTTAATTCGTCGAAATTTAATACCAATAAGGTTCTTTAATCAGTAAAAAAAATATTAACTATATAAATTGTTTATCTCTATTACTGAGAAGCAATCAGTGGATATTTTTTACTTAAATTATTCCAATTAGTATCTAAATTATCATAGATCTTTTCTCGTGCTGTTTGTATTATTTGAATTTATTATTGAACGACCGTGAGGTCGAAAATAATTAGTTTGCCGAGAAGTATTTTACATCATAGATATTTAATTCAAAGTAGAATAGGGCAGATGTTATCAAGACAAACTAACCTGATCCCTTTGATATATTGATTTGATTCATTGGTTATTTGATATATACAATAACGTCCGTTAATTCTACTTAGTCTATTATTGAGTAAATAAATATTTTCCGACGGAAATCTCTTTCAATTTAAACCAGTTTCCGATTAATTAATATATATATATCGCACACTTATTGCTTAATAAAGTGGACAACCACTGGTCCTTAAAAAAATTATATAGTTACAAAATTTTATACAGATTCATTTGCGATTCAACTCGATTAAATTTTTAATAAATTAATTTCGCGGTTCTAATTGTTTTTAATTTATTTTTGAGTTAAGCTTACTAACCAAAATTAATCTAGGTTTAAAATTAATTCGTTTTTAATTTATTTTTTGAGTTAAGCTTACTAACCAAAATTAATCTAGGTTTAAAATTAATTCGTTTTGATTTGATTTCGCTTATTAATTAAACATAAATCCACACAAAAATATCGTACAGCAAAATCTATGTCGATTTTTCATATCACAGTAAAAGTTGTGATAATAGACACGTGCCGTATTTTTGTCGACACCATTCCAGCTAAAACACAGGTCGCATAAATCACTGATCCACTGCCACTCATACCTGGTCTCCCACAAGGTCCTCGGCAGCTGTGATCGCGCAGCAGGCCTCCATTCCCGGCAACGGCCGGGTTACAACACGGTACAAGCGCAAAACGTGCGCAAAGCGGGCGCACGCCTGCGCGCACTAACTGCGCGGGAACAACTACGTTCCGAGCCGCGGCCTGAGTGCGTGATAGCGCCGCGACCTCCTTCGCGGGGTTGCAAGAAAGTGATTAGGCTGTTGCACGACTGATAACGCGCAACCCACTACTTCATATTGTCCCTCGACGTAATAAGCTCAATTGAAAGTTGTCTAGGCAATGCTTTTATGAAATTTTCATCAGATTTACGTAAACCTCATTAGTTGATACTTTTGTTTTTAATAAAAGAAATGCTTTGAGGCGTTACGGAAAACTAAGATGGATTTTCTATATTTTTATGTCAGACATAAATAAATAAACTTTATAGTATTTGTAAAATTCAATGTTAGCGTAAGCAATTAAACACATAGTTACAATTTAATATGGCTTTCATTGTACAGTAGAAATAGTATAAACTGGATGCATTTTCTCGTACAAAAGCGAGTGTATAGTTTCTTATCAAAGGACCTGTTTCTAGCCGATACCTACCTACAGCACATCAGCAGCTTTCACTGATTCACTATGGCGGCTAAGTTTTTCTTTCTTCAAGTACTTGCGGTTAGTTCTTATCAATATTTAAACATTCGTGTTAAACTAGATTGTATATCTTGTTTAATTTCTAGCTTGTATGTTGCCTAGTGCATTTGAAGATAGAAATTAATTTTATTTATTGTAACAGATAAAAATTGCTTTTACTACAGAAAATTATGGTTAAAAAAAACATAAATTCAAATGAAGGCTTTTTTCAGGGTTTTTAGTTGCAATAAAATTCTTAATTTTCTAATTAGATGATTTTTAGTTTGTTTAGACAATTAAATCTTGGACTAAAGTCATAATTCAAGTCACCATTTCCAAATATTCCTCCCTATACCCAATACCTGCTAATTTGATTTCTTCTAAACCGCCTAAACCTCTTGGTAAGTGAAAAAGAAGAGACAAAGGAGAAACGTATTAATAATGGGATACCAAAGAATTATAAATAACAAAATCATAGGGACTTTAAATTATGACAAAACTATACTAGTTTTACACTTCCAAATTGAGACCACACAGTTACTTTGTTAAGTATTTGAAAGTATGATATATCCTAAGATATTGTTTGATATCGAATGATTTGGAGGACAATTTTATTCAACGTGCTCAGTTACAAATTTATTGGAAGGCTTTAATTATATTATAAAAGGAAAGCAAAAGATACAAATTTGATTACCATAAAAGGTACCATTAAGGTAGTGTATTGTGTATGCTTTTTTAGAACTTTTAAAGGGAAGTAACTCCGGCATGTAGGATTTCTAACTCAAACTGTTTACGCAGTGTGTACTAGGAAAATTCTCAAAAGAAATATATATATTTTTTAATTCCATTATATCTTACAAATTTAAATATCTTCCTCAAATGTGGACAAGCAACGTCAAGAGTGATAGTTTATATGAACAATAATTTTACTTTCTGTTCGCTGTTGGTAATAAGTACCTAATTGGCTGAAGTGAAATCGTTGTTAGTTGTAAGGCCATATTTTCAAAATATTTCAAATTTAATTGTAATAGCATTACTATTTTATTTTAATATAAACCAAAAATCCCATATTTTGCCAAATATTTTAAAAGATATCTCTGGAATTGTCCCCGTCACTTACGTGATAACATTCTAGCAAATTATTTATAATAAAAAGTTTATTACTTTTGCCCTTCGGAAATATGGAGGAGGGTTATGTGGTCAGGATGTCTTCGAGAAAGACGCCCTAATGCTGCTCATCACTTTTTCGTGAAGTATCACGCATTTTGAATGAGAAACTAGCTCTGAGATTCAACTATGTTGATAGTTAATAAGTTACAAGTTAAAAATATAAAAAGACTAGACTAGACCCTCATATGGGGCTTTGGAAATTATAAAGAAGCTCATTATTATGTACTCACAACAAACAACATATTATTTTTATCAGATCAATGTATACAAATTATTGCATACATTGAACTGATAATTATACGTAAAGAACAGGTACATAGAATTAAAAAAAGTACTAAAATAAAATGCATTGTGTTATAATAATGCAGCAGATAACTATATTGTTACGTAGATATATGAGACTCACACATTTACAAATATTGCTTCTATTGATTTCACATATAAATATTTTTAAAGGAAATAATTAAAATACAAACAAGGAGCTTGTAAGTTACATTAAAATTTATTTTATTTCAAAAAAAAGAAAGAAAATATAAACCTATATACCTATGTATTATAGATTGGAAATCAGTTGATTTTGTTTAGTTTCATTGTCCTATGGAGCAGGACCAGCATGTTTTCAAGCATTTATATCTTGAAAATAATCCTCTAATTTGTAATGTGCTTTTCCACAAAGTGTATTTTTAATTTTAAAAAAAATATTTTCGTTTAGTTTTAATATCACAATGTATTTTTCTCACATGGAATGAATATAACGCCTATTAAAAAATTAAAGCAATCAAATGCTACATGTATTTGATTACACGTTAGTCAGTTATTTCTACAGGCGTATCTATCTAATTTGAGAAAAAAAAATGTTCGTAGGGTAACTACTAAGTCGAAAGTTATTTCATGTTTTAAAAGAGCTTTTCCTACAGCAGCAATAAATAATATACCTATGTCAAGAAGTTTTGTTATTGTTTATTTAATTACCGCTATAATAGGCGTTATAAAAGCAAATTTATAACGCTTTATTAATTCTTGTTTAGATTACTATAAAGATCAATAGAATTATTTATATGACACAATAAAATAACAAGCATAATACAATATTAGGGATAATTTCAAGAGTATTAAGTATGTAAGAAAATATTGATCATTACTGGAAATAAATGGAAATATACTACTCCCGTACGTACTATTCACAAAGTGCTCGCTCTCCGGCGAAGAATTGCGTATTCTATTAAGCAAGAGAAAATCGCCCTGACCCTGTACTGTACAATTAGATACACCGCAAAAAGTTACTTCTTGCTAGTTTTCTTTCTTACATGTCGTTTGACAAATGCATAAGACTAAACTAAAGTGTATTAATATTTTTCATATTTAATGAATACACAATTAAAGCATAAACAAATCATTTCTTTTGTGAAGCGGCTGAAACAGCTAAAGCATCCGTCCACGTAGTTTTCGTACGAAAAAGTAGGACAAAGCTGTAAGGAAAAGAATTCGAAGAAATCCTGTCTGAAAGGAAAAGATAGCACCTAGAACCATGTCGCGTATTTTAAAAGATGACTTAGGACTTGTAGCCTATAAGAGACGTACTAGTCATTTCTTAACTAATAATTTAAAAAAAAGAATAGGGTGATAAAATCGAAAAAAAATCTGAAGCGGTACGCAAAGGTCTTCATTCCGTAATTTTTAAGAGAAAATTTCTGTGAAAGATCACAGAAAATTTGTTTACGGATAAGAAACTTTTTACAATTGAGCAACATTTTAACAAACAAAATGACCGTATTTATGTTCAAAGCTTTAAAGAAGCTTCCCAATTAGTCGACAGACTGCAACGTGGGCACTATTCGAGTTCATTGATGGTTTGGTGGGGTATTAGCTATAAAGTAGTGACTAAACCATACTTTTGTGAAAAAGGTATCAAAACTTCGGCACAAGTGCATCAACATACCATTCTTGAGAAGGTAGTGAAGCCCCTTAATAACACCATTTTTAATAACAAAGAATGGCCCTTACAGCAAGAGTCGGCGCTCATAAAGCTCGGTCTACGCAGTCTTGGTTGGAAAGGAACGTTTTGGCTTTCATCACACCTGAAGACTGGCCGTCTTCTAGTCCCGCTTAATCCGCTAGATTATGATTTATGGTAAGTTTTAGAGAGTACGGCTTCCTCTAAACGGCATGATTATTTGGAGGCCCTAAAACAATCCGTACGATTGGTAGTGAAGAATTTTCAATGAAAAGAGTACGTGCTTCTATTAAGGATTGAATCGCGCAGCCTACCTACCTAGATGAATAAAGATATTTTGTTTGTTTGTTTGTATATATTATTTAAGTTATTAGTCACTTAAATGTCATTGCTTGTGGCGGCGTCCATGCGTCGGGTTGTCTCTCTCCCTAAAATATTAACGTATGCTCCTTGTGGCGACTGGTCGTACTGGAATTCGTGTATGCCGTGATATTAGTTGTTTCTACTACGTATTTGCGTATTGTTCCAAAGAGTAAGTGCGTGCTCCTATTTCACCAGGCCTCCTGCTGATTGAGGAAAATCTTTGTTTTTAATTTTTTTTTATTATTCAATTAATAAGTAATCAATACTCAAGATGTCATATGGAATATGATGCAATGGTAGCTTCTCCTTACAAACGTTGTGAAAAAGAAAAAAAATTTGCGATTAAAAAGAGTGGCGGAGAGTTTATTGCCAGTTCTTCTCTTCCGTTCTACGCTCTTGATTTTAAAACTGGCAGTAAATGTAAATTCACAATTAATTTAATTTTTTGACGTTCATAAGTGTACTTGTTTACCAATATGAGTAAAGATATTTTTGTATGTTTGTTTGTTAAAATCAGAAACTGCAAGAACCTCTATATCTTTTAAACGTGAAATATACAAAAATTAGCTTCAGGTCACAGAAGCTAGTTTTAAACAAAAGTACAAATTTTACAATATTTTTTTATTTATTGTTTTAATTTAATTCGCGAATTTGGAATAAACTGGTTGTGTAATACGAATATGATCATTACAAAATCTTAGATAAAGCTTATCATGGTCAAAGTTAAGAATTATAAAATTGCAGACAAAATTTTTTGTTATATCAGTATGTACATACTTTATAGGATCATAAAGTTATACTGCTTGCTATATATCCATATGGACAATAATTAAAAAGCAAACATAGATCATACTGAATATTTTTTGTGATACAAGATTACATATTGATACGTTGTTGATTTGTTAATCAGTAGCAAATTTTAGTTACAAATAAATTTTATTATTGAGATTCAAATCTGTGTGAACCAATATCATTTAATCGAAAAAGGTATGTAATAATAATTAAAACCTTTCCACCTCGTACGCCTACACCTTTCAAACAAGTATTTCCTCCTTTGGGGGTCTCATATAAACAAAAATTCAACCTAACTGTTTCACGTGACATTTTCTTAAAATATTAAATAAATATTAAAATCACACCTAATATATAAAACAAATACTTCTCGCAAAGGTTTATTCTGCAGAGGAGACGAATGATTGATTTGAACCGTACGATCTTTTTTCCTGAATATTCAATAGACTATTATGTAAATGCTAAGATGTATTTCTCACATTTTCAGTTTTTATTTCAGATTTATAATATAAACTCGAAGCAGTTAGTCCAAGATATATACTAAAAATGAATATTAACATCCCTGTTTAGTTTTTGTATAACAAGAACGAACCCATTCAGTTCCAAATACTTCCACGGAGCTGGGTTTCATTACAAAAATGTATTCTTCTATTATATTTTACGTATCCTTCGAATCATTTAATAGTACATATTTCAAAAACTTATTCCATTTATTAAATTCTACAAAGCTATATTTTCTTGGATTCATAAATTAATTAATAATAGAATTTAAAGAATTTTTACGTAAATTCTTAATAATATTTTTGCTATTCAGTACTGAAACACATTTCAATTCGTGTAAAATTAGGATTAATTATGTGCCAATTAATATTTATGTTTCTCTTAAATTTCAGTCATATGTCACGATATTGACTACATTTATATCACCGACCTAATAAATAATAAAACTTCAATTGAGTCACTAGCACGAAGCGTGTCGCCTTTCGTTTAGGAAATAAACAAGATCTCATTGACGCTATTGCTCATAATAAAATACTCAAGGCTCATAGCATTAATATTGTGGCCTTCGCAATTACACTTTAACAATCAATGATTTTTCTTTTTAAATTTCACGATGTTGCCATATAATAAAACATTAATTTTAATGCTTCGGTAGGCGCTTTGATAAGGCCTAGGATATCGTTCCTCTTTTTAATAGTTCCTTGTGGCTTCATTGCAATTAAAATAAAAATGTATTATCGCATAGTCAATATTCAAAGACACCAGTAGACTTCGGGTAGACTACTCCGAGTGTCAGTCACTCAAAGGGTTTTAATAGCTTTACCAGAAAAACCAGATTTAAGAAAATTTACATCTGGTTTTTCTCATTGTTTATATATTAGTAATCTAATACTTAATCATTTTGTACACGTAACTTTATCAATCTCATTTAAGGTATTTTAGATTAACTTGAATCATTGTATGGAATATTTTATTCTTGGAGTATTTGTAGATCCAAACAGTTAGTATTTAACCTAACACACTACTTTTGATTGTCAGTATTGTCTTTAAACACACAGTTCTCCAATTTAATATTAGCTCAGCATAACTTAAAGCATCTAAGGAAGAAATCACAGAACAGGTTTTTATTTTATTTTTTACTTATGAAACTTTAATATTGTAACGTTATGGTTTGTGACATTTTACTTTAAAAAATTGTACTGTAGAGGGAGGGTAAAACTTTCTGAGTTTCTTGCCCATTCTTCTCAGAATAAGGCCTCCTGGTAGTTTTGCTTTGGCTAGCTATTTTACGAATTTTGTAAACGTTTCTGAAATTCATAAGCATGCCCTAAGGCGCTTCTAAACTGAATAAATGAATTTTGATTTGATTTGAAGTCTAGAACGAATCTAATTAATATATAAATGAGGCTAAAATAATTTTTAAAACTTATATTAATAAGTTTTATGTTTTAATCCTTTTATCGTGTTAACAATTTCATTAGCCAGCGACCTAATATTAATTTTAATACAACATACTTTGAAGGACCTTGATACTGTAAGGGGTCACCCAATATCCCTTTCTTACAAAATGATAGTTTGCATGTACTAAAGCAAACTAGTTGCTTTGTTGCTGTATTTTTAATATTCCTTATATAGCTAAAATTATATTACCAATTAAATAACAAAAAAATATTAGACTTACATAGACTTAAAAGTCCTTTATTATTTATTGCGAAACTCTCAGATCTTTGCAAGTTCCTTGGCTTTAGTCTCTATGTGCGCATTTAACCCACGTACCGTGAAACATCTCAAGGAAACCATGTGTCAGGCACAGAAGGATGATACCTACATGATTTTTGAAAGAAATGGCCATAAAACAGGTATAGAAAGAAACCCATAAGGACCATAAGACCAGACCTATAAGATTTGCTCTGTTCTTCTTAAATGGTTAATGCGAAAATTATCGCGCAGTAAATGTAATCTTAATTAAATATTAACCTAATTGTCTACATGTTACATACGTCGCGTCTTATATAGACCTGTCTTAGTTAATTTCATCGTAGTAAATAAACATTGCCCGTACATAACGTTGGTGGTTCAACGTTCCTATATCAGTTCTTTCATGTGAGCAGATAGTAACGTACGTCAAAATGGGATATAAGAAAAAAAAAGAAGACGTGTAAGTAATTTTACAATTGCTTTGCGAATTTAATTGTTCATTTAATGCGATATATAAATACCTGTATTATCATAACATTTCGTTTACAAAAATTATATCTATTTTATTTTACAGTTTTTATAATTACTTAAAATGATTGATTCCTTGGACAATCTTTATATATTCAATTTCTTTTTTTATTACTTGCCCCTTACTACTTCTCTACTTGATCAGTTCGATTAACAAATGATCATGAAACAGATTCAGAAATCTTAGGCCCTAAAGAGATTATAAAAGACTTTTTCTGTTACATTGTATAGAATATTGTTTCTTTCAATAGTTATGTTTCGATATGACAAATGACTTGTTCATTGGTTAGCATTTAGTTTGTTTGCTTTCGCGAGTATTTAAAAAAAAATTGCGTTTTAATAACATACAACTGTAGGGACTTAATTGTCTATGTAACAAAAAATGCAGAAAATCATTACATCTTATTAAACTCTTCAATCAATAAGTGAAGGAATCTTAAAATTTTGTAAATAGGTAGTTTAAAATTTATTACTTACTTAATTTATCACTCTACCTCAAATATTTATCATCTTTAACCGCCAGCAACCCTTATTTGCGGCCAGATTTAATTAGGCAACCTTATATGAAAATTAATAGAAAAAAATTAGCTCCAATTTGACATATAATTAATAGATAACCGTTATAAACGTATAAATATATCGAAATCATACCTGTTTACACTTGGCTGCAAAGAGCTGCGGCCATGTGCGCAACGGCAACCGTGATTTTTTAGAATCTTCATATTAATTACCGTGATGTAGACGTTATTTTATTTAAAAATTAAATGAACGTAATTTTTTACCAAAAATCAATTCAAAATAATTTAATTAAAAATAATGGCGGCCAAATTTTGATAGGCAACCTAGTAAATATATATTCTCCTAATTATAAATAAACATAAAAATTTGGTTTTAAAAGAAAAACTCGATGAACGCACCAATCCTGCAGCGGGATCTTAGACCAAGAAGTACGAATGATACGATTGTTGTTCGTTTCCAAACTTTCACAGAATAATCATGGTATGAAATCTCGTATTGAAGTATGGTTTGGGCAAAAGCACCATTTCCTCGTTACATTGTAATATTATGCGAGATTTCTCCCAACCCCGGAGATTCATGAATCTCTTTATCTCTTTAATCAGTACTTATGCACAAGCACTCATTTCTACCTGTGTGCTTGCATTACTTATTTCCCTTTTAATTCTTTGTAGGTTAAGCAGTGTTGGTCTATTGGCTTCCTTAGGTCATAGATTCAAATCAAAGCTGTGCACCATTTGACTTTTCATGTGCGCATTTAACACTTGCTCTTACGGTGAAAGAAAATGCATTCCTTAGACCTAAAAGTAGGCTCAAAAGAACATCTACTTGCCTATCAGAGATAACTAATGATCACATAACAGATATCGAAATCTAAAGATCAAGTCTTAAAATGTTGTATAACTACTGTTTTTTTCGTATATATCACAATTCTATTCAGATCAGCACGATAACAATAAAGTAACATAATATAATAGATAGAAATATATATATAAGCGAGTCATTGATGACCCAAAGATACAAAAGTAAAATAAAAGATACCTAAATGATTCTTTAGGATAAAAATATGGTAAATTTGACGAATCACGGCTCCTTAAAACAGTTTCGAATTTTCTACATATTTTAATCAATCGGCAATGGTGTGCCAACCAGTAATGTGCAGGCGCATGTTCTTGAACCACACAGGAATTAATTAAAACATCGTGATTTGTGAAATTAATGAAAGAAGGGACAACTTTTTGGCTTTATCTGAACATAACCTTTTTATATCGTTCCTTACGACTTATATATAGTACCTACTCCAAGTTACATTATAAAGACGCATGGCTTAGGAAGCTTTAAAAACTGTTAATATCAATAATAATAATAATAATTTATTTATTTTTCTCCCATATAACATTTACAACAATAAATAAGATAGCAGTTGTGACGGTATTGGGTGACTAATTTCCAAACTAGGTAAAAAGCCTGTGATATGGATATAACATACATATTGTAAATTATATTGTCTCAGGTCCCAGTGCGACCGAGTGGACTTCTTATTAAGTCCTTAGGTGCCATGTATCGGGTTCGATTCCCGCTCGAAGCGCAAGTTTATTTCTATAAATATAAAAAAAACTGAACTCAACTTATGTTCTTTACCCAGTGTAGGTGTTTCTTATTTTATTGTTCCATATTAAGGTTGCCTTGAAGAAATCGCCTGTTAGCGATAAGGCCGCCGGTTGCCTAATATACCTGTTTAATCTATTTACCTTTTCTTTTTTAATGTATAATTTTTTGTAATATGGTAACTGAGATAATATCTTTTACAACATGCACTTTAATTATCAGTTTTTATATTTTTTAAGATGTCCAGAGCTGTTCACTTCCCTAGTATTACTTGAGGTACTACGGTACAAGTCGTAAATAATATTAAAAAAATTGGAGTTTTAACATGTAGCCGTGATTCGAAAAATTTGCCAAAAATATTTAAAACCTTTATTTTAGATTAGCCGAATATGTTACCCGTACTAATTTTCATTAATTTATATTTTTAAACCAAAAAGGAGTTTCTTTATTCAACGTGCATTTATTTCCTTGTAAGCGATCATGCTGTAATGGCGATATATAAAATTACGTTGAGTTTACACGTGCATACATAAGAGTAATAAAATGCGATGGTTATAAGTCGGGATTAGATTTGTCAACATTGTAATAACAGGTGTTACGGACAGGTCTTTATTAGCGTAGATAGTGAAAATATAATAGGAAATTTAAATTATGTCTAATGAAACGAGAAATATTGACGAAATATGACGGCGCTACAGTTTCTTTAGTAATAAAGACGAAACGAAAAATAGAAAACGTGAAAGTATGAACATTTATCTCCAGAAAATATAGGTTGTAACTTGTAAACTACCTCGCACAAACTGAAATGTTTGTGGGAATATTTTTTTCAGTATTTTTTTATATATTTAACTAAAAAATATTTCTTACAGGAAGGAAGAAAAGCTAGAAGAACCTTCGATTTCATATTTCCAAATTGTAAGTATCGCACATAGTAAAAGTAAAACGAAAATGTATTACATTACTACATAACTCGAGTGCTTTTGTGTTGACAAAATGCGAAAGCCAAAGTTAGACATGATGAGACAAATGACTCTTTTTATTAACAAATTAAAGAGCTAATGAGGTATGATAGTATTATCTTAGACCCTTATCTCCTGCTTCGTAAATAAAATTATCTGAATGCTAAATAGGGTTTTCACAATTTACGATTCATTAATCGTGTTGTAGGATATTTGATAAAAAGCGTAATTTCTGTATACAAATAAATAAGTTCTCCTGAATCCACGATAACATAAAACAGGAAATAGAGATGAATATATGTATGGAAAATAAAAATACTAAATATGTATTTGCAGTCCTTCAAAACAGCGCGAATTTTTTTTTGTGTATCTCCTAGGCATGAAAACAGGTTATGAAGTATATTTTACAGATAACTGGGGCAATGTTAAAAAAAATAAAACCAATTGATCGGTAAAACGAAAATTAGAAGCATTATATAGTCTTTAAATTTTTGCAAATATATAATTTAATCTGTAAACGTTAATTAATAGTATGAAACATTTCCAGGAAAATTTGCGATTTATGGGCCTTCATGTAAATCCCCAAAGGACGAATAAACAGAATTCATCGTTGTAGGTGTCACAAATGCTTTGCATTATCAAATAGAACACTTCACTATTATAATTAAGTTTATTATCATTTGTCCTCGTACAGAAACTAATACCATACTATAATGGTTTTACTGAAACAATGTAATAAATTAAGCTCTATAGAAATAAAAATAACAAGAAATATTTCTAGTATCGATACGGGAAATGGTACGAGCTACTCGCTACAACCATAGGTGTGTTGGTGGGACTGCTTAGCGGAGGTGGCGTCTGCTACAACTTGGCCCAATTTGGTGAATTGAGCACAGCCTTCGTGGAGAGAACAGCTCAACAAGATCAGCTTTCTAGCTATTTACCTCTAACTAGTTTATTTGGTGGAGGCCGAAGACTGTAAGAATTCTAAATTATTTTGTATCAATAATATCCTTACAGACTACTGGACCGATAAGATGATTAAGAGATATTATTTTAATCTATTAATACTGGTACGATTCACAACAGGATCCAGTATCCCTGATCAGGCATAACTACAGCTAGCCAGCGCTTTGTTTCAAATCCCGTGGGATGTTGCAAACTTATCGTTATATAGAGAACGCATAAAATTGTTTATCTGTAATGTAATGACTAATCATTTGATTTTTCACGCTTGTGAATAAAATAAAATATTGGCTTTAGGTCTAACCAGATGGTTAATATGAAAAAACAATAAAATACGAACTTCTATTAAGCACATGGATTATATCGAGACTGATTTACGACGAAATTTTTTTTAGTATTGGTTAGAATAGATACTTGATATCATGAAATAAATAATTGCAGAAATAAATAAAAAAAAACACAATGGCGCTTCTCGCTTGATTTAGATTGGTCAACAAATTCTAATTCAATCGCTGACACACGATCTATCAATCCCCCATTTCTTCAATGTAATTAAACGTAAACGACTGCCTTCATATTAATTACAAAGTATATTTGATAATAAGATTTGGTATTTTTAGGCACAATGCGTCACACGAAGAGAATATGGAGGCACTGGTTGAAGATGGTAAAGCGATGGCTATCGGTTTATTTGTGTCGGTGTTCATCTCCCTCGCTCTCTGCTTCATATCTGTCTCTCTAATCAGTTGGAGTGCTTTAAGACAGGTAAGATCATTTTCAATTTAAATATCAGAATGTGGGTGAAAGGTTTCTTACCGAGTTAAGACATCCAAAGGTTAGTATAATAAAAGTAAGGTTGTTCTTCTAACTTGGGTACTTTAAGAAAAGAGCGTACAAATTCTTAAAAGGCCGGCAACGCACTCGCGAGCCCTTTGGCATCAGAGTGTCCATGGCGGCTGTATAACTTAACATCAGGTGAGCCTCCTGCCCGTTTGCCCCCTGTTCCATAAAAAGAAATCATAAACCAAATTACCAAAATAATTTATAATTGAAGAATCAGGGCAGTTACTGCCGCGATTAGCTTGTTTCCGTTTAATAATTACAATCAAATTTTACACAACTGAATTCAAATACCTGCCAACATAAGGCAACTGATCTGAATCCAATTCGATATTTTTTGAGCAAACATCATCATCATACCCAAATATTATTTTTTCCATTCCATTTCCAATTCCAACAATAAAGGTTTAACCATGAATAAAAAATTTGTACCTAAATGTAATATTACAAGTTGTATGTTTAAAATGAAATTTCATTTTAAACATATAACTTGTAATGATATCGTTAAAACCTTTAAGCTTATTAATTTAAAAAAAGTAAATATATATGGGGTATGTCAACAGTCATTTTAAATTCCGTTATTGATGTAATAAGCTCTGAATTGTCTATTATTTTTGACAAATGTATCGATTGTGTAGTCTTACCGGACGATATGAAATTAAATAAGATTACTCCATTGTTCAAGGCAGGTAGTGAGTCTGATCCGTCTAACTTCAGACCTGTTTCAGTGCTCCCCGCGTTGAGCAAAGTTTTTGATAAGATAATGCTAGACCAACTTTCTTTACATTTTAATAAAAATAAACTCCTACATAATAAACAGTATAGTTTGACTAAGGGTCGCTCCACAATCGAAACCGATGTGAAGTTGATTTCGGGCATATTTAACGCCTGGGAAGAATCATATGATCGAGTCGGCGTCTTTTGTGACCTGTCAAAGGCCTTTGACTGTGTTCCTCCGGATATACTAGTTGGAAAGCTTCAACACTATGGCGTTGATGGCAAAGCTTCCAGCCTGATGAATTCATATTTAAAGGGAAGGATCCAAAATGTGCATATCAATGGAGTCACCTCTCCGGGTTCGCAGGTGTCGCACATAAACGATCTCCCATTCTTTGTCAACGAAGTTCATGAGATGGTATTGTTTGCTGATGACACTTCACTTTTTTATAAAGTGAATAGGAAAAACATTTTATTGAACGATGTAAACAATTCTAACTCTCGTATGGTTAACTGGTTTAATGTGAATAACTTACTGCTTAATGAGAATAAAACAAAATGTATTAGATTTACAACTAATAACGTAAAGCGAGATATTGGTAACCTGAAAGTTAAGGACAGTGAACTAAACTTTGTTGACAAAACTGTTTTCCTAAGCATAACTATAGATAGTAGACTCCAGTGGGCCCACACATAGAGACTCTGTCGAATAGGCTGAGCTCTGAAACATATGCAGTAAAGAAAATCCGACAGATTACTGATACGGATACGGCTAAAATTGTGTACCATAGCTACTTTCACAGCGTTATGTAGTACGGTATTCTACTGTGGGATGCTGCTGCAGAGGTTCAATCCATATTTGTGTTGCTGAAGCGTGCTTTTCGGGGTATTTGTTGTGTTTCCCCGAGGGAGTCGGTACGGACTAAATTTAAGGAACTAAATATTATGACATTATCCGGTCAATATATTCTTGAAGCCTTGTTGTATGTACAAAAAAACTTAAACGATTTTAAAACAAATGGTGACTTTCACCAGTATAATACGCGTAATAGAACTAATTTGAGTGTGCGACCAACCAGGCTCCAGAAGATAAACCACTCCTTATATCGAAATTGTATTCGTTTTTACAACAAACTCCCAAGCGAAATTAGAGAACTATCACTAAATAAATTCAATGCCCTTGTTAAAAGTAAATTTGTAATTAAAGCCTTTTATAAATGTGACGAATACTTAAATGATCCTAATCCTTGGGATTGATTTGCTCCAGTTCTAACAATTTGTATTAAAAACTTGGCGATTGAAAAGAGTGGCGGAAAGTTTCTTGCCAGTTCTTCTTACCCGCTCTACGCCCTTGACTTGCGAACTGTTTGTAAATGTAAATTTACAATTAATTTAATTTGTTTTTTTTGACGTTCATAAGTGTACATGTTTACCTATATGAATAAAGATATTTTTGAGTTTGAGTTTGAAAAATAACATTCAAAAGCTTCAAGAAATTGTCTACGAAAATCATCATCATTCCCAAATATTATTAGATTCCAACAATAAAGGTTTAACATCTACAAAAATAACATTCAAAAGCTTCAAGAAATTGTCTATGAAATCAATTCCTCGTTATTTTTTTATAATTGATTCCATATTGTCTTGTATGAAAAGAATCAATGCTTATTAATTTATAGTGATCTTGCCTTGGAGACATCTTTTGCAATTGCTGACATAGCCAATTGTTTTAATTGGTGACCTTGATTTATGTTTACGGGCGCATCGCTTTAAACAGAAATGTATTTAATCTATTGAACACATTATTAACGTCGTAAAAACAAATTTTTCTAGGTACCTTATATACTTTATGGATTTAAAAGCTCTTCTTAGACGTTATTACGGGCAAATGGAAGTGTATTGCGGTAATAAGTATCTCTAAGTTCTAAGTAAATTTAATATCATCAATGAGTTTATATTACTAAATCTATAAAATTCGTTCGTTTCGTAAGATACTTCTAATGCTTGCAGAGTTAAGAAGAAGATAATTAAAAACGGGGAATTATGGTATTTTTTTAAATTTAATTAGCAAACTTATGATCCTTTATTAGATTGATTATTTATTTCTAGTCATAATGTTATTGTTACTAGAAAATAGTGAAATTACTCTTGTCTAATAATTTAGTTTTAACCGACAAGTACGCATGATGAGTGTTATGAAGGTTGAGGCAAGAGAGGTATGTCAGATGTACGGTACGGATGTACGGTTTGGGAGAATATATAAAAAAAAATAGATTTTATTTCATTTCTTTTCTTGTTGTAATACATAATTAAATATTTTTAGATTACTCGAATACGTCTCATGTTCCTACAATCTGTACTACGACAAGATATGACTTGGTTTGATACTGATACCGAATTCAATTTGGCTTCTAAAATGTCTGAGTAAGTTTTAAAGCATTTTAGTATTTTAATAGTCATCATCACAATCTTTGATGTATTTTTATGGTTTTTTTTCCACCATACAAAATACTTATATAATCAGTTGATTAGAAGTTTATGCACTGAGGCTGAGTCAAATATAAATTATTTTCCTCTTACGATAACGAGTTACGGCAAGTAAACATCGCGGGAAAGCACGAATGAAGTACTGAAAAATTGACAGGTGTCAGGTTGATCACCTACTCTTACAAATTACATGAATATATAACCAAAGGCAATTATAAAGGACCATTGAATAATTAACGTACTCATATTGCGAATGCCGCTAAAATGGACTTTTTTTAGGAACATGATGAAGCTAAAGGAAGGTATAGGGGAAAAAGTAGGTGTTGTAGCAAATCTTGTTGGAACAACGATCATTTGTCTCTGCCAATCATTCCCTCAAGGATGGGAATTGACGCTGGCGTGCGTGACTGTAGTTCCCTTTTCAGTTGCAGCCTCGGTTGTACTATCAAATGTAAGTATTTGAATTCATCACTTTGACTTGTAATATGGATATGAGAATAGTATGTTTCAAATGGAATGTGTAGGCAATGTAAAATGCATTATTTGCAAGGGTCAGTTCGGCCTGGAAGGAACATTAACGACAAACACCAAATAAAAAATCTCCTTTAAACTTACTCAAAGATATTCAAGTGTATGAGACGGAATGTTTTAAATTATTTCTAATAATATGATTCGGTTCATCCTATTAAATTATAAATATCATTGTTATTTTTAATATTGATTGAAGACAAAACAAAGAACAAATACGGCGTTGTCCAAAAATATTCTACTAAACGTATAGATAAAACTGAACAACATTAATATTTTTTATATAAATATCTTCCAGTATCAAACGCGATCATCTCACCGTGAAATGGGCTTCTATAGTAAAGCGGGTAAACAAGCCGAAGAAGTGTTAAAGTCTGTAAGGACGATCGTGGCTTTCGGTGGAGAAAGCAAAGAGGTTGAAAGGTATGTTAAAAATTATTTATTGTAGATTTTTGTTTGATGTCCATGGCCACTACGTAAAGATACTGATCTATATACCGAGAAATGACGATTATTTTGGCAATAATATAGGGGTAAAAATAGATGTGGGTAAAAAGTATAGTTAACTGTTATTATCAGGATATTTTTAACATCGTACGTGTTATATTTAAAAACGCACAGTTACGTCTTATTAAAAATCCAATGGCACTTCGACCTTTTTGATTCGATTTTTTTAAATGCAAGTAGGAGATCAGCTTTGTGTCTGATTGGTATGCCGTTGTCGTTAACATGTTCCTTTACCTTACGAGCGACTGTTAGCGAACATTGACAGAAAGTTCTTTGGTGCACAGTCGAGGTTCAAACCTTCGACCTCAGGGATGTGAGTCACATGTTAAATATCTTCTTAATATGCTCAAGTCACCGCCGCTAAAGGAATTAAAGCTCTCGAGTATAGTGCCTGAAATTATTTTACACTTAGGTATCGTCGCCTTTTGGAGCCCGCGGAGAAGTATGGTCGAAAGCGTGGCTTCTACACCGGGCTAGGTACTGGCTTCAACTGGGTTCTAACATACTCTTTGAATGCAATTGGTCTCACTTATGGCACACGGCTTATACTCAACGATATGGACAAACCAACAGACGAAAAGAAATACCTCGTTGGTATAGTTTTTAATGTAAGTATTAATGCTGAATACAAATTTGTACGAACTCTTTCTTTCAGTAAAATCACTGTTAAAGTGATTATATAACATAACAATTACAAATTCCTTATTGACTTACTTTTATATTATAAAAAATATTACTTTTTTATAATAATATAATAATAATAAAACAACTCATTTTATTTTTTTATTTTATTTATTGCTTTTTTGAATATTATTATTTATTCCTTTCAGATACTGTTCTCTGTGTATATGGCGACACAGTCGATCACACTGTGTGTACCCCATATGGAGATATTTGCTACAGCTCGCGGTGCCGCAAGTAGTCTCTTCAGTTTACTGGAAAGAAAACCAGTAATCGATAGCCTAGATGACGGAGGTCTCTCCCCCAAACGAGTAATAGGGGAGATTTCTTTAGAAGATATACATTTCAGCTACCCATCTAGACCAGATGTCAAAGTTCTTAAAGGCTTTTCTCTGAATATAAAAGCTGGAGAATGTGTGGCACTTGTAGGTTCCTCCGGTTGCGGCAAATCTACGGTTCTACAACTCGTACAACGACTATACGATCCACATCTTGGTGCAGTTAAAATCGATGGAAAGAATGTGAGGAGTCTTAATTTAGGGTGGTTGAGGAGCTCTCTTGGTAAATATTCATTTTAGTACATAAGACTAGGATAATATAAGTGTGATATGCATAAATTCGAAATTTTTCAGGCGTAGTGGGTCAAGAACCAGTTTTATTCAAAGGCACAATTTTTGATAACATTGCGATTGGTTGTCCAGAAGTTACACGTGAAGACGTCCAAAAAGTTGCAGAAATGGCTTACGCGCATGATTTCATTTCGCACTTGGCAAATGTAATTATCGTAATATTTACTTTAAAAAAAAATAACAATTTACTCAAGTTTTATGGATTTTTCAGGGTTATGATACCGTTATAGGGGAGAGAGGAGCTTCACTATCAGGTGGCCAGAAACAAAGGATAGCTATAGCGCGGTCTCTTCTCAGGGAGCCAGCTATTTTACTACTGGATGAGGCAACTTCCGCTCTGGATCCTCATTCTGAAAAACAGGTTCAAGCAGCTCTTGACCGAGCAAGTGCTGGTCGCACTACGCTTACTGTATCTCACAGGTTTGTTTCAAACATATATCGTTTAGTAAGTAATGAACTCACAAAAGGAGCCTTCTAAATAAGAAAGACCTGGTTTGAAAACCATTGAAAAGCGTAATTTTTTCAGATTATCAACTATTCTTAATGCTGATAGGATAATTTACATGGATCAAGGAGTTATTATGGAACAAGGGACACACGATGAACTCATGAAAGCTAAAGGTATCTTCAATAATTTATTCAAAACGAAACCTTTATAATAACGTCCTTTAATCATGTTTAGGTATCGAGAAAACTACTGATAGAAACAAACTTTCAGTTACTAAAACGTTTTTTAATAACTGAAAGTCCTCTAGACTAGGAATTTGATCAGAATTATTTGAATAGAATTCGGTAATAAAATACAAAAATCCAATCCTAAGGTCACTATTACAAGCTCGTTACAAATGGCAACGACAACAAAGAGCCAGATGTTATCGAAACCTTACAAGAAGAGAGCGCAGAAAATGGTGATGCCAACGAAGTTTCTTTGACTCCGCGACATGATGTAAAGCGAAGATCAACTAAGAGGATTGTAAGACATCATTCGATCAAGCGAGGTATTATATAAAATCTTCATTAACTTGCTAAAGTTCCTTTGTGGGCATAGGCAAAATAGGCTTGTAGCTTACCCAACCCATTATAAGTTTCAAAGAGCAGTGTTGGTCTAACGGACTGATTCGTAAGCCTGATTGTTCCTATATTCCGTGTGGAAAATGGCATGTTTCCACTCTTAGGGTGAGATGTAGAGTCAAGACATTCAGGAACTTTGACCGTATTCGGAATCTTTTAACGATGTGTCAGAAGGCCTGTCTGTTCTGTGTGAAGAAATCTAGTTTCGTTTAATTAATTCAGCAATGTAATCTTATACAACGTTGCGTCATGTATTATATCAATGTTTTTGTTATAAGATTCCCACGACTGGATGACTCCCCGCGCTTCTATTTCTTCAGTTATATCTACAGGCTTACAGAATTTCATTTACAACAATGAATATGAATCTGAGGAAGAAGATAAAAGTGATGAAGAGGTAAATTTTTTGAAGTAAATAATAATAAACACTAAATTTACATTGTAATATGAAACAGAAAATCAAATGTAAATGAGCGATCTGATAAAAACAGTTTATTTCACACTAAATCGTTTTCGATTTCACACATTTTCTTAAAGAAATTATCTCAAAGTGTATTAAATGCATAAAAATCAAGAAAGTTTATTGAAGGGCTAAAAATCTATAAACCATAGAATTGAGTTTTGATACGAAGTAATTAAAACTTTGAAATATGAGCTACATTTAGCTTCATCTAAGAGCTACTAGTTACTGGGTTTGTCAGCCATTTATATTAATAACTGAGTTAATCTTTAATTCTTGAACGGGGCAGATTATAAATCTATTTTATATGTAACAAATACCTAATGACATTGAGAGCATTCTACATTAAAAGTATTACTGTAAAGTGGTTCCTGGTGAAGCAGGCATTTTTGTCTTCGTTTTCTAGGTTCTATAATGATTCTAGGTCACGTTATTATTTATTTACGCACGCGTCCATTTACAATGAGTCGTTTTTATATTTAAAAATTTGTCTTTCAGGAAATAAAACCCCTAAGTGATTGGGAATTAATGAAATTAAATTCCCCCGAATGGGTGTATATTGTTATTGGTTCGATAGCTGCGTTCGCGCAAGGTACATGTTTTCCGGTCTTCGCTTTGCTATTCGGATACACGGCTGGGGTACGTATTCAATGGCATTTTATAAATACTGTAGTGTGTGAGTTGTATGTTAAATAAGTTGTGAATTTTGTTTAACTTTTCGTTTTTCAAATACGATAAAGAACCGTCTGTGTCTCATAAACAAACTCATCGCTTTATTTTTGTTTAAGAACCCTCTACGTAAATTAAATCTGTTAACTGACAATTGATAGATATAGTCTAGCTGAAGATCATACGAAGTTCAATATGCGTTGAGATACATTTTGAAGCATGAATCTATTAACCGTACAGTCATGCAAATTTTCATTACAAGTTAAGGTTTCTTACCCTATTGAGTAGACAGATAAATAATAATATCTAAACAGGGTGTTTCATTCCTTCATTAAATCAGTCATGCAGATCTTTCGCACTAAGATTTTTAAGATTGCTTAGAATTATTAGAACTCAAATCTGATTATGAATGTATCTTCTTCAATAAAAGGAAGCCTAAAAGTCGAGGCTTTTTGACATAATCAAACTATCCGCAAAGTTTCGTCTTTAAATTCCAATAAAATAAACTAAAGATCCCATTTAGTCATCTATCTATAAACTCAATGGCATTTTAGATACACACATACGATACGATATTATTTATCAGTACCTTTATATATAACACTAATAAGTAATCGGAGAGCCGGTTAGTTACTATTTTACATCTTTTCGTTCGACATAGGCCTCCTCTAAGAGTTTCCACGTCTAGCTTTACATAGTCACATAGGGCGTATTGCTCCATTTATATCTTCTTGCCATCCTTTTATTTGTCTTCCTCGTTTTCTTTTCACATGGCGAGGAAGGGGTTAAGTATTTTACAGCCATACAGGCTATATTATTCCTTCCAATAAAGTAATTGTAACATTGCAGATTTTCGTTTTACAAGATCGTGACGAGATTATATATTTGGCGGATATGTATTCGGGACTCTTCATAGTGGTTGCGGCTGTTGCTGGCTTGTCTATGTGTCTACAGAGCGTTACATTCACTAGTGCAGGACTCAAAATGACAACTCGGCTTAGATATCAGTACTTCGGGGCACTTTTGAAACAGGTAAATTATGCTAAGACTATCCGTTATTATAATATTAGACCAGTGTTATTGGTGCCATGGAGTCACGCATTAAATTCCTTTTTACCATATACCAATTGCGCTACAAGCTTTTAGGTTTGGATCGATTTCTTTTCCGTAATCATTTCTAATATGCAAGTAGGTGATCAAACTTCTATGCCTGACACAGACTATCGAGTTTTTGGATATATTCGAGATTATGGCTGCTCGGTTTGGTTACCAAGTTACTCTGCACACAAAGAAAAAATAGAAAAGATCCAAAAAGAGTTTTTGTAATGTATCTCCTATAAGACTTATAATAAGTTTAATACCTATAAAGACGCGTGTGCAGAGTTTAAAATTAATACTTTAAAAATCTCGACAAAAACCATACGATTGATTGCTACTACATGACATCATCTCAAATAAAATTAATTACAGCTACCTTCTAGAAAAGTTGCCCTTCCTTGTTCCTACCAGACTCGTAATCGTCCTTTCATCTTCCTCACACTTGTTTAGGCTATCACTGATATGGTTAAAAAGTGTATTAAGAACATCCATACCGCAAAATCACCTGCATCATGAGCACACCCCACATACACACCATCACGTACATACCTTGACTTTTAGACCATTACACAACACAGCTAAAGTAGGTACCACTTAGTTAAATGTATTGATTATTTTTTGTTTGTTTGTTCCCTTTTATATTAATCTTTGAACCTTTTTGTAGTAAAATATAAGATGTATTCCATCTTTGGATATATTTCTAGTGTATTTGTTGGTAATTATATATAATTTACGTTAGCTGTAGGATTACGAAATAAATTAATAAATAAGACATACCTGTTCCTCACGGACATTCCATTCACCGTACGACTCACTCATGAAATGGGCACAAAGACCGAAACTCCATTGGTGTATGGTCGGGGACCGAAACATGACCCGACGAATGAAAGTCGCACGTAAAAGCCACTAGGCTAGTGTAGAGAATACCTCAAATGCACATAACATATTTTTCCTATTTACTATTGAAAAGCAAGGACAGCTGATCATTCAACTACAGAAGAAACTTAAAAGCATTTTATTTTACAGGAAATAGGTTTCTTTGACAGAGAAAAGAATACCGTTGGCTCTCTTTGCGCCAGGCTCAGTGGAGATGCAGCCGAGGTCCAAGGTTCCACTGGACTTAGAACTGGTCTGATTATACAAGGAACTAGTTCTGTCGTGGTCGGATTTATAATGGCTGTTTGCTACAATTGGAAGCTTACACTGGTTGGCACAGCTTTCTTACCACTGGTGAGTAGTATAGCGATACGGCTATAATCACTGTAATGTTTATAAATTTATACAATTATATTTTGCATATTTCAGATGGTTGGCAGTATTTGGCTAGAAGGTAGAGTTTCACAAAAATCACAATCAGACGAGCGTGATGCAATGGAATCAGCTACTTCTATAGCCACTGAGGCAGTCGTCAGTATTAAGACTGTTCAGAGCTTAGGTAGGATGTTACTCATATATTCAAGTTAGTACTAAACTGTGAAATTTGAAAAAAATTGAACAAAGGTAACAAACACTTTCTCACGTTATCTGTTTTAAGCCCTAAGTTAGGCTAAATTGTAGAGAGATATTTTTTATGAAAAAAAAACTAATTTAAGCAAATGCATAGTTGCACTATGTATTTGTAGCAAACAGACTAACGGTTCGCTTACGGTGCCTACATTTCACTTCAAACATATACAATAACTCATAAGTAATCGAAACTAGTCAATCGATACAAAGTATCGTGCATATCGTGCGGGTGGGTGTAAGGAATACATCATACAGCGATTCTAGGGATCATATGACATGATGAGGAGTTCATATGACATGTCAGCTAATTTTGAGACAAGAACATATCCACTTTCAGGTATTGAAAAGATATTCCTAAAGAAATTCCACGATGCGTTACTTGAATCATGCGTAGCTGTGGCTGCTAAAACTAGATGGAGGGGTATTGTTCTCGGTCTGGGCATATATGTCCCATTTATGTCTTACTGTTCGGCTACGGTGTATGGTACTATGCTTGTGGCGTACGAAGGGCTGCCATACAATATTGTTTTGCTGTAAGTGTGATAATTTTTCGATATTTATGTTTTTTCAATACCAATAAATTAATTTACTTTTTATGCTAGACACCGATTTCGTTTTGAATATGTTTAGATTGACTCGACCAAATCAACATTTGTGAGTAGAAATACATTGTTTAGTAAAAGAAACAAAAACTGTAAACTACTTTGTGATAGTTAAACAGCTACTTTTGTAAGTTAATTAATTAGTACTAGTGAATTATCGTCGAATCTTTTAAATGAATCATGGCACTGTGGTGATGCGATAAAGCTCTTAATATTAGGAATTCATAAAATAATCTCTTTTGAGAATAGTTTGTTTCTTGTTTCTTGATTAATGTAAATAATTTGAGAGCTTAAGTGAAATCTTATTCATATTATTGCATTAGGAGAATTTAAAATAAATCTTGCTAATAGAGGTGGTGCTTGTGTATGTATTACAGGGTTAACGAAGCTATCATGTACGGAGCATATATGTTGGGACAATCGCTTGTTTATGCACCCAGTTTTAATTCAGCCAGAGCTTGCGGGGCCCGAATATTATCAGTTATCAACAGAGAACCAAAAGTTCAAACCAAACCGGGTATCAAAGATAGGAAGGAATGGGTAAGTCTATATTATCTATATTTTTTATGTTTTCTCGTAGAGTTTTTTAAATTTATTTCTTATTCTTAGTAATTTTAATTTCATATTATTAGCAAGACTAAATTTAAATGTAAAATAATTCTAGAAAACCGTATATCCCTAAAACTAATTTGTACGTTCAGGTCATCCCAACAAAATATGTTTTATTAAGTGAAACTGGAATATTACTTTTAGACTGCCACTGGAAATTTCTCCATCAAAGAAGTTGAATTCTCATATCCAACTCGACCAAATCAACGTATATTAAAAGGGATCGATCTTAAAGTGGAAGCTGGAAAGACTGTCGCTCTTGTTGGTTCTTCTGGTTGCGGAAAATCTACCATATTACAACTTTTCCAGCGTTTCTACGACCCTGATACTGGAACCATCGTATGTATTAATAACAATTAGTCGTACAATTATTATATCTATTGCACGATGTCGATGTTGACTTTGCGAAACAATTGGCATTTTGAATGACTGCCTGCTTTTAACACTTTCCGAAATAGCGTACGGTGCCGAACTCAGGACTATTACTACTGTATTAGTTCATGTAATCTGCACTCAATTTACTAATACCGTGATGACGTAGTAACACCCACCCATCAGTGGCACTAAAAACTGGCCTTGGCCTAAGATTTCTGTATCTGCTAGATATCTTTTTTCTTTCAAATAATCAAGTAAGGCATTCTGTGTATAAACCACGTTTAACTGTTCATATAAAACTTTTTTATGCTAATTATTTGAGGCTTAAATACAAAGCTTGTCAGCTACTAAAAACTTTAAATAATATAAATTAATTTGTTTTTTAATTATACAAATAACGTATAGGGTAATTATTTTTAAATGTTGTACTAGGTCAGAATTTACTGGTATCTTCGTAAACATCAAGGCAAAAAAAAAAATGAAAAATTGAAATAAGTCAGAAAAGCTTAAGTAAATTCTCTATGGGCATTTATTTTTTAATATCCTTTTTAGTATTCAACAAAATTTGATTACCGCGTCAACTTGACAATCAATAGATACTAAATTTATATATAAACACATTTTGCTTTCATTACAAATATGGGTCAAATATTGGGAACATGGAACACTCGACATCTTGGTCTTAAAATGGACGAGAAGCCAACGTTTGGCGAAACGGCTGGATTTAAATATTCTAGGAAAAAACGAGAGGCTTGTGCACAAGAGAGTCATTTGATATCAGCAAAAATTCCACCAAAATACAGAGACTACTGCGCGCATTGTTTGCTGGAATATAATGTGTGCCGATACAAAAATTGGCCGTTACCCTATAAGTGTGCCCACGAGAAACACAATTACCTTAACTGTGAGAAGAACGATTATGTTATAAGATTAAAGGAATTCGAGCGAGAAAGAAGACTACGCGAACGCGAAATAAGAATACAGAAGACAAAGGCTTAGTTTATGATAATAAATTTCCAAAGTTATTTTTGATACTTATATTGGCATAAGTTTGGTTTTTATTGCTGTCTCACATTGTTGTAGCTTTTCGATGAAGAGACACATGAGCTTCTATATTAGTTGGTGCAAGCCTAATAATTTTTTTATGAATCGAAAACCTTTAAATAAAAACAATGAAATTATTACCGCGAGTTTAATTAAATTTGTCTAGAAATTATACTATGAACATTATCCTGCTGATACGAGGCGTAATACAAGCTAACCGTATCATCTTTTCTTATAATAACATGTACAATAGTATTTTATTAATTTCAAATTTTTGGAATGGAATTTTTGGAATTCACGATATTATATAATTGATGGTAATATTTCACCTTTGCCAAGTTATGATTTCCAAAAGGGCCTATATCATACAATGGGGAATGTTCTCTTGATTTCCTTACTGAGAAGGTTCCTTTAAAAACCTTCTTTAGCAGTTCAGTCGTCCGAGTAATAAATAGATAAAAAGTCTCCCAACGGATTCAGAGAGTATTTGCCTCCGGTAAACCTGTATAAAATGCCCTCAATAGAGATTTGATCACTGCAATTAATCTGTATTTTAATTTTAATATGTATCTAATTTAACGCTAGACGTATTTTTCATTAGGAAATGGATGGACGTGATATACATGCTGGTCTCACTCTACCTCGCTTGAGACGTCAACTCGGCGTGGTCCAACAGGAACCAGTACTCTTCGACCGAACCATTGCTGAAAACATCGCATATGGAGACAACAACCGAAAAATTACCATGCATGAAATAATTGCAGCAGCAAAAGCGGCGAATATACACAATTTCGTTGTTTCATTACCAAAGGTTTGTATAAAATTGATCCATAAGTTAATATTAATGCATTTTATTTTGGGTTTTGATTAATTATCATATAAAGATATTTCATAGATAACTCAGCAATAACCATGAATGCTAAAATATATTTGTGAGAAGTTCCGTACTCCGTAACCCCTAACAAAAGTACAAACACATAGGTATGTGTGGTTTGTTGAAAATATTTTCTTACCGGTTTATTAGACTAATGTAACTTGGAACTCCATATATGTGCAGAAATGATAAATGACTTTAACACAGGGCTACGACACAAACCTTGGATCAAATGGCGCTCAATTATCCGGTGGGCAAAAGCAAAGAATTTGTATCGCCAGAGCTCTGATACGATCACCACGACTCCTCCTCCTGGATGAAGCGACATCAGCGTTGGATGCTAACAGTGAACGCGTAAGTCTAAAATAAATTCTAGGCCATCCAAACCAAAACGTTTTAGACGATTGTTTTAAGGTCAAATAAATCTATTATGAAAGTTATTTATATAGCAATTAAATAGTCACACCGGTATGTCAAAAAAATGTTTAACTAATTTATTATTAATAACATTTGCAGGCGGTGACTGAAGCTTTAGAGAAAGCTGCTAAAGGACGTACATGTATTACAATCGCGCATCGGTTATCGACCATCAAAGATGCAGATTTGATATGTGTTGTTGATAAAGGTAGGATTACTACATTAGTAATACTGGAGCTATTATGTATCATAATTCATTTAGTAATATGCAGACTACATATTTTTATAACATGTCATGAATGAACATAACATGACAAGAATTGTTTATGGTATAAGACCAAGCACAGTCCTTTTAAATTATCAACAGTATGTCTATCCAATAGATTTTATATGTTCAGCATATAATATAATATTATACAGTTTAAAGAGAAGGCATCTGTTCTCATATTGTTAATATCGATAGTTGAATTAACTTTCGGATTCGCATCTAATGTGGGTTAATTTCTCTGTCCACAATTTGAAATAGTAATAATGACATGACATTTCAGGAAAAATTGTTGAACGCGGTTCACACACGGAATTGACAAATCTAAAAGGTTTCTACTGGAGGATGGGAAAAGGTCAACAGATGGCGTAAATAACCAAAGTGTATCTAAGTATTATATTAAGTTTTAAATAAAACATGGTAATAAATTTTGACGTTTATTTTATTACATCGAGGTTCCTACTACAAAATTCTCCTTATTAACCCTGTTTTAGACTGGCTTCTTACCCGTAACAGCTGGCTTTCATCTCTTGCTTTTACAATAAAATTACGAACCCCACAAAGCCAATGTAAAAATAGTCATAGTTTGGGCACATTTGAAAAGAATATACATTACAGAAGTCATATTTTAATTTTAATGATTTAACACGGTTAATGCGCTATAGGCAAGATACATACATATTCATTACGAGAACGAATTTCTCTAACAAAAATAAAATATGCTTTCCGTAATGTATACATATATAATTAGACCTTGAGCTATAAAATATATCTTTGACCGGTGAGAAATATCATATAGACACATTTAGAATGTTATAACTCAAGGATATTTTCTATATTTACAAAAATACCATAAAATAATATCAATGGTGACCTATTTGGCGTAGCTTCACTGTACGAAATAATAAAATTATGGCAAGTAAAAAGCAAAACAAATTAATTAACACAATTATAAACTCTAAATTATAAGGTTCAATATGCACCAAAAAACATAATTTTATGTTCATACAGACTATATTGTATACGCCACATTAATCTACAACAAACAACATTCATTTAAACATATGATAATCCAAAAATAAAATTAACGAAAAATAAAATTCCTTAAATTTAACTAATATATAGGAAGTACAATTTAGTGCATTAACGTATAAATGTATGCCCAAGAAATTCGATAACTTTGATAAATAAAATCATTCATTGTATATGTTTTTACGTACGTAATCTAATTAATTGTATTATACAAATTAATGTAAATAATTCTTTAAACTAAAATTAAAACTTAATAGATATCAACAACAACCACAGATAATGTATGATAAATGGAAACATTTAAATTTATTTTATAACTTACGATATTGTCATTCATATGTAAATTACTTTTAAAAGGCTAAATCAGGGTTTTAACTAAAGTACTCTTTCGTCTCTTTCTTTGTATTTCATATTAAAAAGAGATTGGTGAGTGTTTTAGTAAAAACTGTACACTTAGACTCATTATGAATGAGTATTTAAATGTGCAAACCAAAAAAGGTTTCAAAATTTGTAAATGTCCAAAGTATGTGTATAAAAATTTTAGTTTTTTGTTTAATGTATGAAACGCAAAATCAGTACATTTTCGCCTTTTAAGGTCATTGACCAGATGAAGCATTAAGATAGATTTCGTTAACAATATTATTATCGATACGAATACTTAAAAACTAACAACGTGCGAAATAAATTTTGACACCGCATAAAGAAGCCCAATTCAATTAAGCATCTTTTTTATAAACCTAAAGAAACGGTAACCTTTTAAGCTTTTCGTTCTTCTAATATAGTCTGATTTTTTTATTTATTTGTCAATTTTAATTGAAACAGTATCGCTGCGATAAACGTACAGCGCTCTCATTAGGGTCTGTTTCACAATGTCCGGATAAGTTCCAAATAAACTATTTATTACTTATTGGTAGGATAAACAGTATTTTTTGCGTTTCACGACTGTCAGATAGCACTATTCGTCATGAAACGCGAAGTATCTTCTTTGGAACTTTTATCTTTCAAATAATTTGTTGTATTATTGTTGTATTATTCTTTCAAGTAATGTGTTGCATAGCTATTTGGTACTTTATCGGTATCCATACATTGTGAAACAGGCCCTTAGTGTAACAAATAAATGTCACATACTTGTTTGGCGAGTCTTACACTCCCGCGCAATACTAATATTTTATACCAATATTTCCTTTCCAACTAAACGTAACGTAAACATCACTCGTCTTACCTCACATTCTCACATTTTTTTTAATGTATTATTACCTGTATTTTAAAAAAGTTCTTTTTGAGTAGTCTCCAGATGGTGTCAAAATATATAACATTTGTTACAAAAACTATAGTTAAAATGATTAATAATAATAAAACTATCTTTATCTTAAGGTAAATATTAATACAGAATCGCAATTCCGATTCTATCCTAAAATAATGCAAAATAATGATTGCACAGCCTTTTTGAAAATAATCAGACAATCTTGTTTTAAACTACAGCATTAACATGCATATTGTGCTATGGAAAATATATACACTCTGAAAAAAGGGTTTCATATTTATGAAACAAAACAAAATACATCTGTACTAATTTACTTAACCGAGACTCACCGATTATAATATTTACCGCCTAAACCTAATCTCGTATACAACTTTATAATCAAAATAAAATACAAGCCGTCAAAATTTTGACAAGTGTCACTTCACCGCAATCACAACGACCAGTCCCATTCCGGATGGATGTCATCAACGTTTTTACTGGAACAAGTATTTTACAAGTGTGTGTGTGTCAGAAGTGAATCATGCTACAAAAAGGTGACGGTCTGCCCTCCTTACTAGTGAACTTACATTAAGGGGTAAAGGAAAGAGATAATTCCGCAATGTTGCAAAAAGTTGAAATGCTTTCGCATATGCTTATGGCTTCAAATCCCAGATACCTTGTTAAGGTTGCTAAACGTAAATAAAATTTCTTATATTGAGCCGCACTCGGCCTGAGAGGAGCTTAAGGGTTTAGAGTGGAGCTAAGGGGATTTGGACAATATCTCCTATACATCCTCCTTTTGAAATTGGAACATGCTTTGAGATATTTACCAATTTATTCGTGGTGATGTTGGTGATGCGGTAAGTGTGGTGGTTGCGAATGAGGTGGATAAGTCACATTTCGGCTGGTCGAACCTTCGTACATTATTTGTCCTGGCAACCGCTGGTTTTGCTGGGGCTCCTCATTGGAGTATGGATTCTGAACCTGAAAAAATGTTTCTTCTTATATATATGTAAGCTCTATATAACGACATTGACGCAACTGTGCTTTTTATGGCGTATAAAGAATTGTTAAATGGAGAGTAGAAAAATTGAAAAAAAAATCTTCAGACTAGTATTAGTAGTTAAGTATATAAAAAATAATCTTATTTCAATGCTATCACGCGATATTTTTCTTCTTTCCATTTAACAATGACTCCATAACGCCATAAAATGTACAGTATTCTTGGTGTTATACGAATAAAAAAAACAACAGTTGTCGAGTCACAGATGCAGCCAAGTATGACAAAAAAATTAAAGTGGGTAGAACACGTGACGTAACAATAGAAGTTGGACAAAACGAGTAACATAATGGAACAGGACCAAAAGGTAATCGACGCAAAAGACGACCCCAAATGAAATGGTAGAACTGCTAGTCCATCAAGTATGAGAAAAAATCCTATGAGAAGGTTTTTACCAAAAATAGCCTCCTAGTCTAAATGTCTATGTTTCTTAGTTTATTATTCACAATAGTTAATAATTATTACTTATTACTAATTTTATAAATTAAATATGCATTTCGTCACAGCTGTTACTTTTGATGACTACTATTTTAACCTTTATCATACATATCAAATATTTTAAGTAAGACACATCATAACAAACACCTTAAAATTTTTCATACAAAGAAACGAAAATGTTTTCTTACATTAATAAGCGGTTGGAGCATCCCAAGCCTGGCCAGCAGCAGTTGCTCCTTCACCTGACGCAACTCTTCCTGCTGCCGCACTATCATCTGCTGCAATTCTTCGTGCTTGCGCTGGAGCTGTCCCTGCCACGGCCACTAGCTCGCATCATCATAACCAAATACTTATTACACCGGGCTCTATATTTATACTCGTTTTTGTAACAAGAGCTCATCGGATATTTGGTAAAACATTTACTTTTTAAAGAAATACATAAGAAAGCCCGATGTAAATCTAAGTTAAATACCTAATAAAGTGATCGGTAATTTTGAGATTATGTATGTATCAATAATAACATTTTTGTGGACCAAATATTATATTAATTGTTTACTCAAATAGAATTAAGTAAACCGTGGTGAAAATAAACCTTATACATTTAAATATTGAAATTAAATCATAAATAAAATCCCACCTGTATTTGTGTTTGATCTGACACAATTACTGGCAATGAAGGCAATATAGGTATTACACCTGGTACACTCACAGTACCAACATAAGGTGCTGGTTCAAGGTACTGAGCACCGATTCCGTGTTGTGGTGCTACCGTGGGTTCAACCGACTTGTGTTGCTGCTGAAACATCCTAGCGCGACTTGAGTTAAACTCTTCACTCATAATACGAGACTCTTCCATATGGGACGGTGCTTCCTTACTCTGAAATTGTATATATATATTTATTTATTATCATTAGTTAACAGGACAAACTATTCAATTATTAAGAAATCTTGAAGGCACTTTTAAGATATGAAACATTCGATATACTAATAAGTCATATATATACATATTATATTAACGAAGCATGATATGAACTACATTTTAAATTTAGTTGTGATTATTATTATGTCCGGTATATCAACAAATAATTTTTTTTGGCTCCTAATGGGTTTTCGACGTATTCTAACTTTAACAGCCTTTGTAGTTCTAACAGCACACGGCCGCTCCGATCTTTTCTGATTTTCGACAGAAGTGTTGTTGTATCTGTTGATAGTGCGATATACGAAAATACGGCTGATAACAAGCTTTTGAAGTGTCTGAAATATAACCGAAGGCTCCATACCCACTTTGTGCAAGGCAATTACTGCAATCCTATTTTCTTCAACTCCCCATTCCATATTGTAATTTGACAATGAACACGAAAAAATATGTGAAATGGTGCAAAATGGAAAGAAGTCTTAAAAATAATACTCGTGTTCCAAATTCAAAATAATTAATAAGTTGAAAAAAAGAAAATTTATGAAACAGTATTTATGGCCAGACTAGTTATAGTGTGTGAATAAATCGCTTGCCCTGGGGAAAAAAGTCGTCTTTAAAAAAACACTAATACGACTGTATCAATGTTCTGATTTCGTGTAATGTACTGTAACTATATTTTTTAAGAATTTCCCCAAAACATTTTAGTATAAAAAATCACCAGAATGTCTTTATTCTACGGAAATTGTTTTGTGCACAAAGTTAGTAATACTAGTTTAACTAACGTTACTGTCCTGAAATAGATAGCAACAACCATGAAAATAGTTAAAATTCAGATTGTAATTCTACCAAATAATTAAAAAAGTCAATGCTACGGTTTTTAAAACAAAGAGTGGTAATAATATATCTATGTCTCACCAATCTCATAACAAAAAGACTGGTAATAAATTATTACGTTCTTGACATTCGTCAAAATGTCGTCATACCGACGTAATGTGCGGTTAATGTGTTGTCCGTAATTGTGCTTGAACGTTTTGTTCCCCGTGACAAGCAAAATAATACATAATACCTCTCTAGAACCTGACCGATGCGAAGATCTGGAATCAGCTGATGCCATACTATTCTCAAATCCACCCGAGTACCGAGTATTAGATGCCATTGACCAGGAAGTACTTGCCGTGTTTGCTTTACCGACTAACCCACAAGTCCCGCTTGCACTACCAGCTGATGCGGACTTTACTGACGCAGGCTAAAGAAACGGTTTAATTAATTCGTATTTCTTTGGTTTACGCGAATAAATATGAGCAGTGTTGGCCTAATGGTTTCAGCAGACGACTCGTAAGAAAATGATTCATCATAAATCATCAGGAAAGACAGACCCAATAGACGAAGGCAAGTCGGACTCGAGGGCCTGATCACTTACTTGGTTATTAAATAATGCATGAAACAGACAGAGAAATCTGAGGCGAAGGTCGGTTTTAAAAAATACAGGAATCATTTACACTTGGCTGCTTAGTTTTTCACTCATCGTGCCACAGGCTCATAAGATGGCATGCACACACTGTCCACACAATAGTTATAACTTGAGTTAATTGTGTAAATAATGATGACATATGCTAACTTCCAAGAAAAAAATTGGGACCATAGTAATTCAGAACATTATCAGTGCAGGTCAAGTACAATCATACAAAGATACAAAGAATTTACTCGCATCTTTTAAACTGAATAAAAAAATTACCAAAACAATTGCTAGCTTGGTTTATATAATTTTTCAACGCAGGACACAAAATAAGTATAACTTTGTATTACACATAATTAATAATTACTTTACCGAAAATGAGAAAGAAAAGAGAGGTTCTTTTACAATTATAATTACCTTAAGTAATTAGGAAAAAAGCCGTAACAAAACTTACCCTAGATTGGGAATGGTAAGAATTCCCGTAGAGATCACTACTCTCAGACATATATGACGGCGACATAGCTGGCATCGCCTCCTCTGATGTGTCCTTGATTTCCGAGCGACTTGGATCTGTTGGTTCGGGCACATCCACCTCAGTTGTCTCTTGCTTCATACTCTTTTGTATATCTGCATAGCTGAAACGTTTACATTTAGACACGAGGCTCAGCAATTATAGACGTTAATATAATGGTTTTGCACATAAATTTTATTGTCAAATTAATGAAAAACAATAACGAATTTTTGAGATTACAAAAGAAAAAGTGTGCAACAGTGTAATAATTATAAGATTAACTGCTTCGGTAATTTCTAAGTCGGTTAAAAAGAGGTGCTCAGATAAACATAATTTCATTTTATTATATTTTACATTACTTTGTAATGATTTATTTTAAAAGGCTAGAAATGCAACCTAATAAGCTTGCCACGCAACTAACCATACCAGACCTAATTAATAGGCTTAATAGACGACAAATCTTGCTTATATTATATTATATATTTATATTATCTACAAATCTTGCTTATATTATATTATATATTTATATTATCTACAAATCTTGCTTATATTATATTGCTCGATGGAGATTTAGCTACACCTCTCAACATATCTGCTCATAGTCTAGCTGACTGATTGCAAGATAAAGACTTATAAGAAAAAACTTTGTAAGGATTTGACATAATGCCATACTGTTGCTGTTGAATTAGTTCAAGAGTATTTTATTATTTTTATTCACATAACACGAGTGATAAGGACAAATCAAATCAAATCAAATTATCTTTATTCATATAGGTAATAATTAAGACAAAACATTCAACAGCATTTTAAGGATCATATATGATATGAAGGATTCATATCAAAGCTGTGTTAATTTTAAGCATGCAATCTTCAACACTGTTCGACTCGCCAATAGACTAAACCTGGGCACGTCAACTTTCAAAATTTCATATGACATATAACACTTACTAATTATAATAAAAAACCTACCTAACAACTCTATGCGTGCACATAACAAACTCCGGCTTTGAATTCCATTGATGGTATGTGATATAGAATCTTGTCTGGAGCCAGATCCATTGTTGTCCCTTCGTCAGGAATCGATAGTAACATGAAGTCAACTCCCCCTTTTGCATTACTGAAATTTAAAAAAAATCCCTTATCACACTATAACTTAACTTTCCAATATGACCCGTCGATTTGAATGCTCACATTTTTTTTGTAGATAGTACTCATCAAAAAAAGCGTTTTGTAAAGTATTAAGTTGCGTAAACTTACGGTTCATGAGATATATTTATTTACACTTTCCATACAAATGGACAAATATCATGCCATAACACGCCATAACACAATAAATTTGACAAATAACTGATGTCAAATGTCAACTAAATAGCCGACTAAACATAGTGAAGAATTCAAGGGTTTACTCTAAATTAATCTACTACGAATTTAATTGCACTAAAAGTACACAAATTATGCTGAATACAACAAACACCAGAAAACTGCTTTGAAACAGCCTTAAAAAATGGTTCTACCTAGTGAAAGCTACGATAAACGTAATTTCCTATTTCTGGTATGTGCTAGCCTCTCTTGAGCCGGTACACATTTCAACAATTCATTTCAGAAAACGTCACCAAGATGTTGAGAAATCGAGAATCATTTCATTCAGTCTTCTCAACACAACCATTTATTCAAACAATATTGATTTTACAATAGTATAATAAAGTATATTGTATAATACTTACATGCCTCATGACAGTTGATCACCTTTTCCAAGTCATCAAAATGGTAATAGTCATAGCCAGATGTGCCTAACACCTCAAACGGCAAATATCCGATTATCGGCGGAGCACGGTGATCGAGAAACAGGAATTTCCACTCAAGACTGTGCCGGGATGTGAATTCACTCCTACTGGAGTCAACGAGCGTGACGTCACGAATGAGCTGTGGCGTGTAGAGCCGGCCAGTACACACGAAAAGGAGCCTAATACAGAAAATTTCAAATTTTATTTTATGCCGGGAAACTAACCTAGGAGCTTTGTACTAGACTTTTTTTACAAGGTATAACAACTATACAAAAAATCTATCGAAATATTTATATTTTTGAAGTATTTTTATTATTTCGGACTTACTTATAGAATTATCATTAATTTTATAGAAATCCAAGTAAAATGTACTAAAATTAAGCATATAGTCAATGTAAACATCTCAGATAATGAGAAAGTTAAAATTTACCTAGAATCGGGATCTATCTGATACATTTCGTCTCCATCAACTTGTTTCATGTTCGAACCTGAAAAAATTTAAATATTATACTATACATTTGTGATATTATTAATATTTTGAAATCGAAAATTTGAAATATATATAAAACAATTTCTGAAATCGGTCCAATACTTTTAGAGCTCCTTATAAACGTACAAATCTTTCCCCTGTAATATTCGTAGAATAAAGCTCCACTGTAGAATTGGTAAAAAACCCTTATTTTTAAGAGTTTCCTCAAAGTTTGTACACTGATAGAATACATAACAAAATACGTAGTTAAATGAATAATAGGAATTTAGGATAAAAGTTTCAGAAGGCAGTCCACTGTCTTGAGACTAAGTGTTAATTGTGGCTGGCTGGCTTAACAGATTTTTCTATGTACAAAAACCTATTGGTGGCGGGGTTATGAGAGCACAACTATTTTATTTTTTATCAATTTAGGTTGCTTAAGACAATAATATATGAAGACAATACTAACGAAAATGACCACTGAATTCCACAAGTTCGTAGGTAACCTCGTCTCGAAAATCCAACGTGCCCCGTTGCAGATGACATTGAAACTTAATTTCATTTTCTGAAATATCAGGATACACAACTAAGTACTGTCGTTTATAAAAAGTTCTTAAAAACATTGTAACTTATATGTTCCGAGTTAAATTCTACCGTCTTCCCTAGACTTTAGATAAATCCTTAGTTAAACAATCGCAAATTGTCACTATATCGTAAAAAATATCAATGTTATTTTTTATTGTGTAACTTAATTTACAAAACATATTCTATAATATGTATACATGTATCACCTTATGTCAGCAAAATGAAGAACATGCAAAGGTTTTAAATAATGTAAATTTTATATAAACACTGTTAAAATTTGCATTAGTTGCATCGCAAAGCAAACATTTTATATTATTTCGAGAATACATTGTTAACTTTGTTGTATTAAAAATTATCTTACTTTATAAAAAATATTAAATTAAAAACAACTATTATAATTAAACTCATTGACTTTCTAATCTAAATCTTCAATCAGACTGGTTTTCAATATACTGACACCATTTAAATATATTAATATCAGTGAAAAAAATTGTGTTTATCTACATATTACAGCTTTGAAATATACAATTTATATACAAGTTCATCTTTATGGGTACACAATTACAGACATAGGTAATTGATTATATTACATATGTGAGCTGGGTTAAAAACATACACATTAAGCATATAGAGCAACTATCACAAATTAATTTATCTAAATTCGCATAAATATAGCATTGAAAAACATGAATAAACATGAACATATCCCAAATACACAACATACAATATCTTTTAAAAACTATGGCTCCTGCTTAGAACTGTTCTTAGTCTAGATTGAAATAGATATATAAAAAAAATTATATTAAATTACTTTCTGAAAATAAGCTCAATTGTAAAAATAATTAAGGTAAGTTTCCAACCTGCAGTAAGAGCTTGACTAGGATCAATTGGATTTCCAGTATTTTGAAGCATATTGTAGAGGTTTGGCCTGTCTTCTTCAAACGCTAAGTCAAATATTGTTGTGTTTACAACATCACTCTGAAATTTTTATGAATGCATGGGATTATGACATTGTATGAGAGGCAAAATTATTTTAAAAGATAGTTTAGGTGAACTATTACCGGTGTATGTCCAAGCAACGATGTAATTCCTTCCGAAACATAAAAAATTCGCCCAGTTGTCGAAAAAACCATAAGAAAGCCTTCCAAAGCCTCTAATACAAGATAGGTAAATTCTTCATTTGAAAGAAATGGTGGTTTCCAATCTTCCTGAACATCATGAGCTCGGGATCTCACTGTAATCTCTGTAAAGTGGTAACATAGTTAAAAATTTGTTTTAGGGAATTTTGGATAAGAAATTAATAAACACTTTACTATGAGTAAAATTATAATGGTGCTACTACCCAATTTGGTCCTGGCCTTAATTTTATCTGTTTCTTTGATTATTTTTATTTTTTATAAACAAGTAAGTTATTATAGTCTAACGCATGAAGTTAATTTTTGGGACATGCCAGTTTCATATATTATCGAATTTGTATAGTTACTCGAGTTAAATTAACCGTTCCAACCAATTATAAAAATTATGAATAAGTTGTGTAAACTTATTAACATATAATCAAAGTCTATAAATTTACTTATTTAGCCATATATGCTATGCTCATATATGATGTAAAATGTTTAAGAAACACTAACAAGAAACACTCCGCTTTACAGCCTGAAGGGTTTATCATAAGACCTGATACTGAACTGAACTTTAAATTATAACTTAAGCCGACATGGCTTAAGTTATAATTTAAAGTTAAAAAAATTTGAAGCAAAAGTATGTTTTTATTATGAAAACAAACATTTTACCATTATGATTCTTCAAGAATGATATTGTTGATTTGAGCACAGTTGACTTATCCATTTTTCTATTACTAGAAGATACCATTACTCCAAGTTCATTAACAAGCATATTAAACTGGTCTCTTCGTTTTTTCTCACTTAAATTACGGGTCCTCCTAAAATTTTTATGGAGCAATATTTAATCGGCATATTAAATTATTTCCCTTAAAAAGGAACTTTTGAAGTTGCATAATTTGAATAAAAACTTCTTTGATTATTGCTACAGCAGTGTAGAAATCTTGAACTAAATTTAGGATTTTTTTTAGAAATACCTAACATTAATAACTTTGAAGCAACTTTACTAGTGAAATTTTCTAGGTATTTTAATATTTCCAAGTAATCTGAAAATATATATAATTTTCTTCATAAATATAGACTACTTCTGTTTTAAAGTACTTTTTTTTTAATTCAATAAAGAAAAATGTTATTTAAAGTAGTTATTTGATGATTTTTATTTATAAAAGGTGAAAGTATTAATAAAAAATTGCGCATACATTTAAAAAGCTTTGCAGATTAATGGATCTTACTAATTTAATTACTATAAACATTTTTATATAAAGATAAATAATCAAGTTTTTAGAAAGTTTCTAGAATCTAAATCAGAACAGAGAAAATACTGTATTGTTTGCAAATAGATCTAGAGAATGCTAATAGGAGATAAATGCATGTAAAATTATTCTCAACAAAAACTACAAATTTATGACTTACCTTTTGGTATCATCTTTGTCATCACCATCGTCATCCATGTTGAAAAGTAAGTGGTTTCCAAAAAGTACGAATGCAAGCTTGCGCCTATACAATGAAATATAAATATTTAATGCATGAATATAGCCGACTTAATTTATTTTATACACGTGTGTCAGTGTTTAAGAATCTTTTGCGCGGGTTTGTAAACAACTTCCCCTTTTTTTAGATTAGCCATTTTACAAAAACTATAATAGTCGTACACAATCACTGTCCACAATATTTAAAGAAATGAATACAGATATAAATATAATATGTTAATTTTATTTTGGGAAAAATAATAAAATGTGAAGCTTGAAATCAATAATGATGGGCTTAAAGATTTTGTACATAAAGCTTACTTTAAATAGATAGGTGCTGCTTAACAACACTACAGCGACGGTATAATAAAATATTTTTATGATTAAGTGCAACAATAACCTGTTAATTCACATTACGGAGGTCTGAAGAAAGTTAATTCCAAACCAATATTTTACCAGGTATTCAAAAACCTATGTATTGACATAATATTGACCATTGCCATTGTCCACAGCACTTAGTTACACAAGACACTTTAGACAGTATTAAAAAACAGATTATTAATAAGTAAAATATCCCACTTAGAAAAGTGCGAGTTTATAAAAAAATTATAACGAATTCGTTACATCTGCCATTCTATTCAATAATGCACGAATGTTTTTCTATCTTATATCAAAATGCTTATTTGTAAAGTCAGTTTATATCGATATGAGAAGAAGTTTTCCCTCAAATAGGGATCGATGAATGGTGGAAATCTTGTGAACATGTAATAAAAATTGAAAATTAGTTCATAGAACAAGATCTCTTAATTGAGACGCAGGTGGAAAGGTTAATCATAAATACTGCATCTTTCTCATCTTCCTCTTTCGATGAAGACTTTTTCATGGATGTGCAGTATTTGGAACCATTTTCAAGTTTAGCCTTTAATTAATTAATAAACAAATGAACAGAGTCAATGGAGTTTTCATCTAAATTTCGAACCCAAAATCCGCCACAGTAACATTTTTAAAAATTATCCGTGATCATTGGATAAAATTTATATTTGCATGTATCACTCACAGAATCAGCAGCTATAAGGAAAAAAAGTATTAAAACGTTTTTTCCAATTTCCCCAGTATTGCTTGCGTCAATTTCTTTTTTGCCATCGGATCCTGGTAGACCTTTAATAACTAAAATATAAATACCACGTTTGTTGTAGTCCAATATTTCCTGCGATTATGCTAGACAATTAAGGTTTTTTGGTCTGTGATTCCACAACGTTAAAAATGAAGAACCAACGCTAGCAAAATAAAGCCAAATTTAACGCCATCGAAATGTTTTCAATGTTTCAATTAATCTTAAAATAAAAGAAGAAGATGTTTAAATCAAACTCAATCTTTGATTTTAAACGGCGCGATAGAGTTGACTGGATTTGATATTTTTACTTTATTTTTCTTCGGTACTTAATTGTAACTTGTTTCGGGGTTTCTAGTACTACTATACGGTGTATCGTTGCTGAGAGAACATCGAATGAAGGATTTTTTCCACGTCTTGTAAGAAGAAAAGAGGGAGAAGATGAAAATCAACTAGGACAGATTCGATTTATAGTGATTGAGTATACAGAAAAGGAATAATAAGTATTCAGTAAACAAGGAAATACGAGCAGTAATGAAACTATTGCAAATTCTTTTTGTTTCGTCAAGATATTAAGTAATAAATATACCTAATGAATATTTGGGGTTAGAAAAATATTAAGTAGAAATCCTTTTCACTCTCACTTGTTAGATAGAGCCCGTGCCCTGCAGTGCGGGTGTGTATAGACTGATGATTATGAATGACTAAGGCATAATTTAAGTAACATGATAAATGTTTTTTAGTACATCTTTTACAAATTTATACTTAAGCAGAGTGGATTTAAATTTATCAAATGCCAATTAATATGGACCATTTTGATGGATAGAGATGTCAAAACTACAAAGATACAATAGTTTAAAGCGTATAAAGGAATCCTGCGAAGATAAAGATCTTAATAAATTAAAGTACTTAATAAAATAAAAGATGTCTGGGCCCTGTATATGAGAGTAGTATTAAAATCGAATGGTCACAAAGACTTTCACCTTATCATAGCACATTGAATCCTATAGAAATGATTTTTAGGGTAAGTTGCTGATTAAAAGCAAGTGACATAAAATTATTGGCGATTAAAAAAAATGTGAACAAACGATTTCATAAAGCAAAATATAATAATTGAAATGCTGGAAGAGCGATTTATAATTAACACCTCTTTATCATCATCATCTAATGAAGAACAAGAAATGCAAGTGGAGTTCTTGAATCATTTCCTAGGTCTAAATGAGGTGTTAAGTTCTTTGTTTGATTAAAATTATATAAAATAAATTAGTACTTGAAGTAATTTTATTGCCAGTTCTTCTCTTCCGTTCTACGCCCTTTATTTGAGAACTGGCAGTAAATGTAAAATTACTTTCATTTAATATTTCTTTTTTTTGACGTTCATAAGTGTACATTGTTACCTACATGAATAAATAAATTTTGAATTTTTGAATTTAATTTTCATGACATATTTTCCAATCTTAAAAACCGATGTATAAGATCAATACGATGAACATACATTTTAATATAAATAACTGATATACTTGATGCTCATTTACTAGATATAAATAAAAATTATACAGTATCAAGATCATTTAATCCATTTTCCCAGGATTGCCAACAACAAATTTTTATTTCCCTATTTGCTATGAGATATTGAGATTCCGGTACATCCAACATCAGCTACCAGCAGGTATAACGGTTATATAATCTGTGTATATTTATCTATTAATTGTACCAATGTTGTTTTTGTTTATATTTTAAAATAGCAAAATGGTTATTATATGTGCTATGTCTCTTAAACTAGAAAAAAAATATTGTGATAAATGTATGTATATATGATCGACTTCAGGCGTCTATTCGACTATTTGTAATTTATACAAACATATTTGAATATATCTATTAGTATACAAATATGAGCTTGAAGGATAGAGTAAAACCGCTATTAAAAATATTCAAGTATTCTTCTATCGTTGGAGGCAGTGCTTTACTAATAGCTTATCATTTCAAGCAGACACATATTAGGATCACTAAAATAGTGAATCCCTGTGTTCTCGATGCTGAAAAAAAATGTTCTCCCGAGTATATTTATATAGATGATCCCTCATATGATGCTGCTATGAAAGCTGAAAATGACAAAGAGAACAAACAAACTGTAGGTCTATCTCGGATTTGGAAGAGTCTTAAGTATTCATTAGCCTGGAAGCTTCTTTGGCTTTGTCGACATGGAAGTAAAGAACAACAAAATTTAGCTATAGAACAATTAGCAGCTTTTAAAAATAATAAAAGTTGGGATTGTTTAAAGCTAGCTCAAGCTCTTGATCATGATACTGCCGTTTTACTTGCTCGGACACGGGGAGCTGACTTGCGGTATTTTTTACCACCACCCATACATGTCCGCAGAGCAGCTTTAACTCCAGAACTAACATCATTTAAGTTAAGAGACTTACTTATAGCTGTGCAAGGAGTAAATCCTCATGGTTGTATACAATACTTTCTAACAAAATATTTTCTTAATGTTCAAGAACAACCTGTAGAAGTTGATGTACCCAATAAACCAGATAGTCTAACTGAGAAAGAACTTTGTATTTTATGTCTAGATGGGATCCATCACCACTTGTCACTATTTTATCAAAGAAATTATGAAGAGGATGTGTCTGTTCAAACCTTAATGAAATTAGGAATTTTACCTTGCCTAGCTGAACTTCTGTTAAGATATCACAATGATATTGATATGGATATAGCTGTATTAAAAGTGCTTACTATATTAAGTATACATAAAAATCTTTCAAAGGATTTCTTTCAAAATGGTTTAGTAAGAGATTTATCAAGACTTTTAAGATCAAATGATGTACGTTTAGCAAGTTCCGCTGCAGTATCCTTAGTTAATATCTCTGGAGAATTTTTATTCAGACCTGGTTTATATTTGTTGTACCCATTATACAGAACTCCTGTTAAATATACTTGTGATACCTTGTTGGTGCATGGTCTTAGAGGTGGTGTGTTTGTTACATGGAGACAAAGAGATAAAACATGCTTTAAACCTATTGGTATTTTAGAAGTATCTGTTTCTGATGCTGATTGTAATCCATGTAAGGAAAATGAAACAGAGGCAAAATACTATGACCTAGAGCTGCAGCAGGTTTTAGATGATATCATAGAAATAGAAGAAGAATCATTACTGGCAAATATGGAAGTTGTTTTACATGATCTCCCAATAGATGCAAAACGTGAAACAAACTCAAATAAATTTACAGCAAATAAAAAAAGAAACGCCTTGATACAAGAAGAAGAAGATAAATGCAGCTACACATTCTGTTGGCCTAAAGATTGGTTACCAAAAGATTGCAGAAATTTAAGAATTTTAGGAATCAATTATTGGAGTTCCCTTTCTGAATGGTTAGAACATTGCCCCTTACAAAATGCCGATATATCAACAAGAGCAGCCGAACTTATACCAAAATTGGTTGATGCTAAAGTGGGAAAGAAAAATGTTGTCTGGCTAACACATTCCATGGGAGGCCTTATAGTTAAACAGTTATTAATAGAAGCATCAGAGAGTAGCAATTCTTTAATTAAACAAATAAGTAACAGCACAAAAGCAATTTTCTTTTACAGTACACCACACAAAGGCAGTGCCCTAGCCACTATGCCAAGAGCGGCTGCTGCTGTCTTGTGGCCATCACAAGATGTGAAACAATTGCAAGAAAATTCGCCCCTGCTGCTTGATATCCACAAAGCCTTTATAAAGTATGCCGAAAGATACAGCTGGGAGACTATTAGCTTTGCTGAAACATTACCAACCCCTGTTACTGCTTTTAAAGTACCAATTCATTTTGTTGAACCTAATTCAGCCGATCTTGGCAGAGGAATGTTCTATCAATTGCCATTAGACCATTTGTCCATTTGTAAACCGGCTACTCGGCAATCAGTTTTATATACAACTGTTTTAGATGTCTTACAGAGGGTAATAGCAGAAGATGTAGAATTGCATAATTCAAATAATTACATACATAGTTTTGTTGATTATATTCTGTGGACAACAAGTTTGAAAATAAAAGCTATTCTTGAAATATTAGATGAAGCACAGAGTGCAGAACGTGTTTGCAGTATAGAAAAAACATTGTTAAGTACATTCACAGATGATTTCTGGGATTAATACATGTCATATAATTATGTTGTAATGTTTTTATTACTAAGCATTATTTGGTTGATTGACACAATCTTGTTATGGTAATTGCTTCTAGTCATTTGCTGTATTTACCTAGTTTCCTAATAGTACTCAATTTTAAGTATTTTCAGTATCGGCCACTGCAATAAAATAACGATGCGATTTAATAGAAACTGTGGATTTTTATATATTTATTAAATTATTTTGTGCAGTCCTTTTATTAATATATATATATTATAAATTAAAATATGACAGATGTTTTATTTCTTCAATTTATATATATACATACAACGGGTAAGATATTTAAATGATTTAATCAATAAGCCTAAAGGCGATATTGTCTTTTATGTGGCATATTACATAAGCGTATTTTATGTAATTTGCCACATAATAGTTAATAGTATGAAACGAACTTAAGACACTTTAATGCAATGCCATTTCCAAGTCACTAAAGAAACATGAAATTATAGCTATTCTAAGAATGTAATTTTGTCCTGTATATGACTTAATTGCAAATATATCGACTAGTTGGCGCTTTAACAAGATATGACAAGTTACGATTTAAGTTGCTCGTAAGTCGTAAACAATAAGATTATACATATTTCTAATTATAATATGATGATTTATTGTACATCAGCAAGAAAAACGTAACAAAATGTAGGTATAATCTCAATTTTTATACCATCCATGGATGAAGAACTTTTACAGAAACGAATGTGTCATCGTTGCAGTAGGTTGCTATTAACTTACTATGTCAATTACTATACTAACTACATAACTATGTATTATGACGTTACGTGCGAGTTAGTTTTTGGGGCTTAAAACAGATGGCAGTGTTTTACGGAGAAATTAGATTGTGTCTATTAATATTATGATATACCTCAGAACCAATAAAGTTTCAGGTATTATTTTTAAAATACTTCAATTACTAGGTTCACCGTCTTATTTATCATATTCTAAAAAAATATGTCGTACATTGTAGTTTGAATAAACATGCCCACTTTTTGATGACTTAATTATTTTGATTCATACAGCAACTGGTACATTTTTTTGACTTTATTCATTTATTCCTTCACTTGGTTTTGTTACTAAATTACTTTCTTTTGTACGCGTGAATATTAAATGTGAAGCCATACATTCGTGTTAGCCTTCGATAAACACGTGAGCAAAGTCACGCGTTTTCCCCTTTTGAAACTTTTTTAAAAGGAGGCAGGGAAACAATACAAACAATAATGGTACACAATAAAAAGGCTGCTAATTATATTTTTCAAATACAGTTTCAAAATCAGCAATAAAATTACATACCTACTGTTTCAAGATTTTTTTATTTTACGAATTATTGTTTATTAACTCTATTAAAAAAAAATATATATAAAGCTGGGAAATATTGCTAGTCTACGAGAGGTGTTCATATTGTTAAGATTGTAAAGACACTGTTAAGATTCTACTTAATACTAAGTTATGTACATACTTTAAATAATTTATATATACTTTTATTGTTTTCCGTGGCGATGTATGCTAATATTACTCCCAATAAAAAATAACAACTGTTTCGCACCTGCTTTCATAAGTTTCTTTGTTCATTTATTCATGTAGTACCTAAGCAGGTGCTACACAGTACAGTACACACAATATTTTTAATATACATCTTTGGCTATTTTTTAACAAATATTTTCATTATACATTACTAACAGTTTAATTTCTTACACATTAGCAAGTTGTTTTAAAATATTGTCAGGCGTTTGTAGTTGCAGTTTCTACGAAAAATAGCTCTCAAGCAAAACTCTGTTGTCATTCTTAATATCTTTATTTGTACTTTTTTTCTTTAGGAATAAAATCGTAGAATCATAATCGTAGAACTAAACACATAATTATATACACACCGTTTGATGCAGAGATGTGAGAGTATCTCACAACTTCCGTACGTCAAAATTCAATATGTTTCCATATAAAACTGCACCCTGAAGCATAAATAAAACTATACCCTCAGTAATTATAAAGTTTCTAACAAATTCTAACGTCAACGTGTTTATCTGTCTCTGACGATTATAATTTATATATTAACTATTACTGTGACTTCATTGTATGGCTAGATTTCATTTTAATCCTTGGGTTACCAGAAAAGTAAAAGAAATTCAAAACTGATAATTCAGAGGCCTGCTTCAAAGGCGAGTTACGTTTTTGCAATATTATGACAGAAAACACATGACATGTGATGTTTCATAGTTTTGACCGACCAAAGAACAAAAAGTATTTTCATCCTGTAATTCCGCTGTATATCCTGTAGACACTATGAAGCGTTCACATCAACGAGCAACGAAATCAGGTCATCGATCTGTCCAACCACCAACCGTTGACTCTAACTCGTATTGAGGTGAAAGTTGAGAAATATAATTTTGCTAACATTTCTTTCTAAATGAAATTTCTCAATGAAATGAATTTGCTTAGGATCAAATTTTTACAATTACGTATAGGAAATCATCAAAATCATCATATAATGTATTTTCTTCCAGCGGTATATCCTGAGTTGTACTTTATTAGAACCCAAAATTCTACTTTTATTAATAATAGAATATGTGAATATCTTAACAATTGGCAACTCATACTGTCGTTAAATGAAAGTCGAGAGTTCCTATCCGAAAGGTATTTCGCTTATCATATATATATATATATATAGGAAGGAGAATTAATTATATAAAGTAATTATTCGAATTGCAATTTTAAGGGATTTATTATTAGACAGAAATTCAAATTATCATTTAAAAAAAAATTAACAATTAACTTAATTAATTAATCATTAGAAAACATTTTTCAATTTGCGTTCGTAGGAATTTACCTTTGATATTATTATTACAATCACTAATATCCTAATATACTCCAGAACTAACAAAAAAATTATAAAGATAAGTATTGCCTTGATATGCCGTCTCAGGTTGTATGTTAAAAAATAAGATTCAAATGAATACTATGTTTGACGTATAAATAAGACTAAGTATGTATGTTACTTCAAGTAATTGTTGATCCACTCATAGTTTCAATGGAAAAATATTTTATGCGAAATATAAAAGATACACTCGATTATCTGGGTCAACACTCTGCAGCAACAGTAGGTACATTTCAAATTGGAGCACAGTCATTGTGTAGGTAATATGGATTGCGGGGTCGCTCTGGCACAGTTGTGACCTAATTTTTCTGTAAACCTCTCAAGTATGTACTTCCCTTTCATAGGCAACTAATGGTTTATTCCCAAGCAACCGTAGCTATGCTGATTTGTCTTAAATTGGTTTTGAAATTTAAATATGGAACGAATTAAACGAACCACAGTTTTGATTTCTTCCGCTATTCATTGTTCGTATACGACATCCTAATGTTAAATATTTAAAAGAATAATGTATTTTTAAATAACAATTAAAACAAATAGGATAATCTTTCTATAAGCAGTTCTATTCCTGGGATATTCGTTTTTTTAATTTACCCAAATTTCACTGAGCGGTTAAGCTGCCATTCGCACGAACTTGCTCGCCAACTCACCATACTGTCTATGTGAGTCTAATAAAACGTGACCATATTCTACTAGAAGACCGGCAGTAACTCATGCTCGGCATAGGAAGTCAATCCACAAGAACCACAGAACAAATTCGCTCAAGACTGATTGCAAAATACCACTGAAAAAGAACGGCCTGCAAATTAGCCAAATTAAAATTAGATTAATGGTAATAATACCAATGCAAAGTTACGAGTTTTAAAAACATTATGTCGTCAATGACTTCGATTATTTGATAGCTTTATATTTTTAATTAGTTATAACATTGATGATAATTTCAATGCGAAATTTAACAATAGAGCAAATATTATGGTAAAAATCATTTACTTTTGCGGTGTATTTATTTTACTTTGTGAGCAGTGTGTATAATATATTTATATTAGTGCTTGGAGTACTATTTTATTAGAAAAAAAAAATGTTACCAAAAGTTTACAATTTAAAGATGGACCTTTGTATTTTTGAAACAAACTTCGAACATAGTCTTTTAGAGTTTAGACTCTTATATACCTTAATAGGTACTAGCTATTAGTCATAGTATATATAATAAAGAATAATCTTTTATCTCAACCATATTTTTATTCGTGATAATGATGAATGATAACATTATTTTGAAATTCTAGTACACATTGAAATAATAATTCAAACTTTCCGATCGCAGTATACTTTAGCTTCTATTATCGTTCAATATAAACAAGTACCTACAATTGAGAAGAATGAATGAGGAAGTATCAAATTCCTAACAAAGACCTTCGTAGAACGCGGCATGGTCACCATAATTTATTCGCTTTAATTATGTGTGAATCCAGATAAGGCATATGTGTACACGATGCACACATATAAATTCTTCAATAGTTAAGTAACGATGTTAACAGTAATCATATAACGTTTTCATTTGTTATCTTTTATGACAAAAAAGTACTTTTATCGGTAACCGGAAGTTGAATTTGAAATTCGAATTATATGATATTGTCGAATTACTTGTAATACATAACAATACTTGTATTGTTAATATAAACGTGTTTTTAATTGTAAATAATTGGCAACATACCATACAGATATTTTCGGTGGTCCTTTAGAAAATCTAAACAAGCTCTCTGTCTCAACTTTCTGATGTATCTCAACCAATTGAAATCTTCGTTAAACAGTCGGCAGCTTTTTAATTATAATCTTCGAACTTAATAACATATTGGCAATTAATGTTACTTCTCTCTATGAGATAACATTTATTGTTCTTATCGATTCTCATAAAATTGTTATTGGGAAGGAAAATAAGTGATTTTTATTAATTGGGAGAATCGAAACACTGTAGCTATTTTCCGTACACATATATAGAATATAGAACAGCAAAGCGTATTTCGAGGAAAAATAAATAAAAAAATACGGCTGCCTCAGAATATTAGAAACCTATTTGTCGGGTACGTATAATTTGCAGTGTATTATCTGAATAATAAATATTCTAGTGGCGCTACAATCTTATATGGGTTTTGGGCTGGTTATACGTTTCGATTGCAGACGTTCCTTTGATAATTTCTATTTTATATAGTGACAGCCTTCTATGTCTGACAAAGTTTGACTTCACAGTGGAAGCAAGTGTTAACTGTCTATGTATTTAAAAAAAATACCTGAAACAAAACTACCCACGAAGAAATGAAGAGCCTTCAATTAAAAAAGAACAAATATTTTACCGACTTAAAAAAGTGAGGAGGATTGACGTTTGTTTACATACGAATTCTTAGGCTCAGTATTATGAAGCTATGGAATAGAAGAATGTCTTTCAGGGTTTATTAGAGTTGCACAGAGCAGTTACAGGGAGCTCGTCCATAGTAATACCATTAAATATTTCATGTTTTTTTTAAATATTTATAAAATAATATACTGGATGGTTTTAATCCTCGATAATTGAAGCTTTATTTAACGAAACAATATTGTAAAAGAAACAAAACTATATTTTTAAATACATACCGTTTAATTTTAAAACGCAAAATAATAATTAAAATACTGTTACTGTTACTTTAATAACAGCCGATATAATATTTTGATTAAAATTGTTGACATAGTTCGGGTTTTCTTGATTTGTTTTACCTTAAATAGGCCTGGAAATCCTTTGTACACTTGTGTAACTAGGTGAACACTGTTAGATCTTGATATAATCCTAGATGACGTAATTAATGTATGAGGTTAAAACGATTTATGACCAAGTCAGGACGTCCTTCTTGATCCAATTCCGTTTTCTGCCTTTTATGTTTAATACGTATATTCATGTTCTTGACTGTCGGTAATCTCCCTGTCAGTCTTCCTATAAAATTTTGTATTAAAAAATATTACTCATATATATGAATCCATATCATTATTTTTATTATTTACAAATTGGTGTATGCTCTAATACGCTGTACATGAACAGCTTCAGACACGTCTAAATATGACATCCTACTCATAATATTTATTATATGGTTAGCACAATAATACTCTCAAAGAGCTCGCGCACCTCGCAATATTAAACATTTTATAAATTCCCATTTTTTTGATGATATTTCAAACAAATAAACTAAAATATACTAAGTAAGGATTTTTTAACGCAAGAACCACCAAATAATCTGTCTCTCTCTACACCTACTTAGTATAATTTTACACTATAAATACACTATATGAATATTTTATTGAGTGAAAGATAGAAAGTCTGTTCGAGTATATGGATCTTAAGTAACAAAATCAAAATGTAATGTATAAGACCTGTATTGGGAATTCTTGTATATATAATTTATCTAAACGTAATGTGAAATTAATAATTAATATTAATTTTACACCAAATTAACTAATATTTTCGCCGTTCGTAGAACAAAATTAGCTCTAACAGAATCCGCTTATAACGAATACTGTTTAGATATGATACCGCTTTTAATAAAAACTAAATCACTATTATACTGTTTAATGTAAAAACTGTACTGTCGTTACACGACTGCGTTTACAACATTTGACAGAAGGTAATTAGAACATTGGTAAGCAAATAGACGATGTAGAATTTTTGTAATCAATCAGAGCGTAATATGTATGTATTTTAATTGATTTTGGTATTGTTTAAAATGTTATCTAATTTATTATCACGATAAATTGTTTCACAAATCATCGAAGACTGGTATATTTCCCTTCAGTAAGAACGTAAGAAGGCAATGGTAGCAAGCCGTTTACAGTGGAGTATTGATTCTATAATCATCTTGACCTATTTTCACGATGCGCTGCTCTGTGGCCTTATTATATTATATGTATCTACAAGCATTCTTCAAGTAGATTACTTTATTGAAATACCTCAAACCTCTAACAATGTTTAGCTCAGCTTAATATTAAATATCTTTTATACTTGACTTAGAAAGTATGAATGTAGAGGTGGTAAAAAAGTTTAATTATAGATATATATGTAACTTTAAAATAAAGTCTGTAGTGTTGTTAGAATATGATTTTTTGAAATTAAAGTATGAGCATCAGAGTACAACCAATATTTTTATAACTATAATATGCTAATGTTTATATATATAAACTTATAGGTAAATCAATTTATATCAATTACACACCAAAACTTTTTCCAACTTATTTATTGGCAATATTAAATACTGTACTTGTGTGGTTTATGGGATTTTTCGTGGTGGCCCTTATGTAGCGCCATCTAGTTGCAACCCCGTCTAGCGCTTTAACGCAATATGACAGATACATACTACATAAAATTAAAATTCCGTTATGCATATTTATTTACATTATTGCAAATATGTATTTATTGCTTTCTTGATGTTATAATAAGAATGTCCTCCGTTCTGATTGGCTAAACATTCTCGTGACACTTATATCTAGTAACCACTTCAATGCAATATCATTAGTCAGAAGGAAAAGGAAATATTCAAAGGAATGGAATATTTTACATCGTCATAGAATTTAGATTGTAATTCTTGATTATATTATGATGAAGGATATTGTAATCAGATGTTAGTTAGAGTTTTTATTGAGATTTCTTTTAGTTAACGTTTAATATTCCTACCAGAAGTAGTTAAAGATTTGTACTACTTAAGCACGCAGTCAGCTGTAAAATTGTTGTCAGTGACTGTCAACGCGCATATGCTATGTAATCTGGAGCATTTCAATCAAATCCAATTTATTAACTAATAGAGTTTAACTTCACACAATTCTGACCCTTATACGGGGACTAATCACTGATGTTATTGCAGCATCAGTTTTTATAAGAAACAAATGTTTTTGGATTATTTAAGCTACTAGCCATTCCATTGAGTCTATTTTCATTTGATAAATTTTCTGTTACTTTCTTATAAATCTCTTTGGGCATATAGAGTAATCAGTCTTCCTACTGTATTTTTTAGTAAATCCTCTGTATAACAATTAGTATTATTATTTTTTGGCTTCAGCGAGCGACTCTCATCCCTGAGGTGGTAAGTTTGATACCTGGCGGTGTACCAATGAACTTTCTTTATATGTATGTGCGCATTAACATTCGCTCGAACGGTGAAGGAAAATATCGTGAGGCAACCGGCTTGCTTTAAACGCAAAAAGTCCACGGCGTGTGTCAGGCACAGGAGGCTGATCACCTAATTGCCTTTTATATTGGTATATGATAATGAAACAAATGTTCTGAGGCCCAGAACTAAAAAGGTTGTTGCGCCACTAACTTATTATATTACTTTTTAATATTGTGTAACTATTATCAAGCCGTTAACTTATAATTTAATAACTTCATATACTTAGACATAGTTGATGGTACTACGTATTTATTATTCTTAGAAATAAGGTCGCATGTTGTTGAGTTGTACTATGATAAAGTTACTAATCGCTTATCGTCATTATATCCTTGGCCCAAATTTATTTCAGTTTAAAAACTTTGTGATAGGTAGATAACTTCCTAATTGAGTGTTGAAATCTTGTTTAAAGATTTATGAATTAAAATATCTCTATGGTTACTCATTCATACACGTGATACTTAATATATTATGTATAAAAACATTTGTTGGTATAACTGTTATTTTTATGAATTTAACATTTGTACTGTGGCGTAACCCTTCAGGCACCAAAGTTAAACTCCTTAGTTGATATTTGTGATATTCTGTACTATTAGTTTATTTAAAATATATTAAAGCCATAAATAAATAATAATAATGTTGCTACAAGCTTTTGTAGTTCCTGGTCTCGAATTGTATTTTTTTATTATTATTTGGCAATTTTGATATTTTTGTGTTGTGCTTGGGGACAGTTAACTCGTGCAATTACGAAATTGAAAGCTGGAAATTAATGAACCAGCTTCTTTTCACGTTTGCATTTTACCACATATTATGAAGGGAATTTTCATTCGTGTCGTTAAAAATTAGACCAAACTTTTCCCGCATTTGCAATTAGAGAAACGAGGTTTATGCAGACGGCATAATAAATTTCCTAATTATAAGTTTCATGGGAATACGGCGCATTTGTCGCCTGCCATGTTGGCGACACTCCAGATTTATATTTAAACATTATCAAATCAACTAGGTTTAGTGAATCGTTACGATTTTTAACTGTTTTACAATACATCTTACAATATTAGAAAATTTCAGCGTTTTTCATATAAAAGATTTTGTAGTTTTCATGGTGTTCATCACCACTGATTGGCATAAGCCACGATTGAACCAGCCGCTGCTAGTGCGGGCGCTGGTATTTAGTAACTTTGTTCAATATAAGCAATGCCTATTTCTTGTATGATTATGATTTCTACAAACTCACCACGGATGATAATTACAAGTATATGCGGATGATAATTACAATACATTCTTAGTTCTAAGGTATGCGTTATGATATTTTGTTAATACGAAAGTGCAAAGTTGTTAAATACACACAAACCAACGTTAAATGTATATGTTATGTATAATTCTATTAAGTTACGGCTTACATATAAGGCATATAAGCACCGGGATATTTGTAATAAGTTGGTTATAAATTCTGGTAAGGTACAATATCTTGTACATATATAAAATTCGTGTATCACGGAGTTTGTAGTTACTCCTCCGAAATGGCTCGATCGATTTTCGTGAAATTTTATGTGAATATAGATTAGGTCTGCGAGTTGGACAACATCTATTTTATATCCCCCTAGATGTTAAGGGTAGTCCATCGGTTTTTTTTTGTTTTTCTTTTATTTAATTAATTTTAATTTTCCCCCCTCTATGATCAACCTCTATTTTTTATGTTGTAAATTAAAAATCTATTACTTGAACTCTGAGGATTATATAGAGATGAATTCACGGAACTATCTAAAGAGTTTTTACTCCGGAATACCAAACAGTCTGTGTTGTAGCATAGAAAATGTTTCATGTTGGTATGTACTTAAAAGATAGGCCACGTAAAATCACATTAAGTAGAAACGATGTTCGTGGGTGCAGCTAGTAATATATAATACCTTTAATTTTAAGCAAAATTTATTTGGAAGCTTGAGCATGTTTATTGACACCTTAAAATTATCGATAACTTACGAAATAATAGTCAATTGAACTACCTATTCATTACACTGTATCAACAAGATTTACGAGATTATTATAAATGTATTATATGTATTTGTTTCACAGTATTCAAAGGTCAGAAAGTGTGAACACTCTAACGCTAAACTACGTTCCAAGTGCATAACGAAACCCAGCCTTGACCAAGTTTTAACACCTGAACAACCTTCAGAACCTTCTAGCTACTTATCTAACAATTTATTACACATTGTCATTTATGGTATTTCAATATCTTTAAAAAATCTTTGTTCTCTTTATATTTTTCGACAGTTGCTCTTTACGCTGTATTTACCATGAATGGCAAGGACTTACCACCCACATCTACATGATATACTTATTATATGCGCGTTAATGAAGATATATGGCACTTGATAGGTTCACTATTGTAATTTTACATTTATATGTTCCGGTATTGAATTAACACTTCTATCATTATCGTCGTATTACCCACAAAAGCACGATAAATATTTAATTTTTTCAATTCTAAATATTCATTATTTAAAACAAATTGTAATCATAACAGTCGAATATATAGCAATTGCTACTTTTCTTAAACAAAAAGAACATTAAACCAAATTTATAAAGTTTGGTTCTGTGGCATGAACCTTTGACGCTAGCAGCATCTCCTCGCTATATTGCGATATTTATTCATTACTAATTGTTAACACGCAATACAGTTTACATATTTAAAAAAAAACAATTAATGTTTATGTCAGTAAGAATTCGAAATTAGTATTGATATGAAAAAGTGATGAAACAGCGCTGTATTCGCATTACGACGAAGTGTTAATCTCATAGTTCTTATTGTAAAATGAGTGTGTTATTTACGTTCAGTTATAATAAATAATCCTAATTACTACACAAAACTTATTGGAATTCAACCCCAAAACAAGCAACTGCTATGAGTAAATTTAAAAAGGAAGATCCCGGTACTCATTCTGAAAAGTATCGTTAATAAATTCGCGCGACGAAAATCTGATCAACTACAAATTATAAGATCATCCCTTAACAAATGAACAGGAATGGGAGCGACAAAGTGGTACATAGAAAAGGAAATTAAACGGATCCACTTCCCCTCTCAGAAAAAACTTATTATGTCAAATGTACTAAAGAAAAGCTTAAATTTTAAAGGTGCTCAGGGTGACTATCCTTAAACCTTTAGCACCTTTAAACGCTGGTATGTACGTCGCCTATATTATTAAAAATAATTGCTGTAGCTTACGAATGAAGCACGTGAAAGTCAGCTCAGGGCTCCATGGTTAAAAAGAGAATTTTTTATATGAGGATCAAAAGGACAAAGAGTAGTAGTATTTGGACATTATCGAACCTCAGTTTAATAAAACAATTTTAATCCTTTCGTTGCTTTATCGGTGATGTGATTCTTTTTTCGTGAACGTAAAAACAGATAATAGAAAATAGACGGGATAGAATTTTAGAAAAAACTACCACTGTCTTTATTTGATTTTTTCTGAATTCCGAGTTTTTTATTTATCACTTAGGAGCGATATTTAACTTTGTACTATTGTTTTCTTTATAGATCTTTATCTGTCATACCTATTTTTATACAAAACGTATATTATATTTATAGTTTTATTTTATGATAAATTTCAGATGCAATTTTATACACCTTTGTTACCTGTTATCTGCCAAAGCCACCGCTGTCTCAGCTTCATGGGTGGGGATCATTCTTACCTGTACTAGGGACGGGACCAAATAGAAAAAATTTCAGCTTTTATAAAAAGACGAAGGTCTGGCACTCACGGGCTCTTGGACCATCAGTTTAATCAATCATTTCAACAGATAGAATGAAATGTTTTATGAGTAAACATAATCTCAATTTATCTAGCACGGAATTCTCAATTTATCTTATATAATTTTCGCTAGATTTCTAGCAGTTCGGTTCACTTATTATTTTACTGTTTCACTGATTGGAGCATAGCCAAATCTGTGAATCTTAGGAAAACGATTAATACCAGCTGCGCGTGCACGTGGAAAACTTACTTGATAACCCAACTGGTGTAGAAATGTATGCCAAATTATCTTACTCGAATGAATATGTTTGTTTAAATGTTCCCATCTTAAACTGGATGTACAAAGCGATGAGTTCCGTATATCCTTGATCGCTCACAATAAGACCAAATCGCAGGCATAGGGGCATGAAGAGGGGGACGAGAACAGTGTGCGTGGCCACTTCTACCGAAATATCGTCGTAACTAGGCTACTCAAGTGCGATGACATCGCCGATTTTCGGAGTAAGCGACTCGTGAATAGGGTTACTGGCAAAGCTTGCTTTGTATGAAAAAGCAATGATATATTTATCAAATGAAATAGTTAAAAGAGCCACGCTATAACTATACGCAACAATCAACATATGAAAATAGTTAATACACATATACAAGCTGTTAGGAATATGTTATATTTGATAATGAATTGAAGAAGATTATACGCCCTATAAAATACGAGTTTAAAGGGAAACTTAGGTTGCGTACCCTACGCACGCATTTGTGTACAAGTACAAAATAATGATACATCATATACTAGCAAACTAACATTAGCGGGCTGTTGTTCATCATGGTATATTCTTCATTATCACGCATAATACATATAATCGAGGTAAAACTTTTAAGTACGTATTCAAGTATTTCTCAGTCTTGCTTTTATTTACAACAATTGCTCTTAATGTCTGTATTTTTTTAATTGGATTCAAATATTGATGATATACCTACTCGCGTTGATTAAACATCATAAAATCTTTTTTGTATTCTAGATTATATATGATAGATTTCCGCTCATTGAATTCAAAGTTTGATGTTGATTTTTTTCATCATTAATAGCCATGCAAATCCTGCTGAACCGGTTTGAATACGACAGGGCTTGTAATGAAATGCCTAAGAAATTTAAACTTAGTGCCAACCCTATATTCATTTTAGAGATAAATAATTTAAGCCGTCACACTTTGTGCTCATTTGGTAGTAAGAACTCAAAAAGTTATTCATTTATTGCAATTTTAAAAAATAAATATATTTGCGTTTCATTTCTTGTTACATCGTAGTTTGAGAACACTAAGAGCGGTGAACGTTTATTTAACAATACACTTATGATTTGACTAGCTAAAATTTAATTTAATTAGCTAAAAGATTATTAGTCCTTACATCATCTCAGCCGGTATAATTATATTTTCCCTACAAATAGACAAACCAATTCCCATACAAACGCGAAATATTATGAATTTAAATTAATAATGTACGAGATAAGAGCGACAATTTCTAAAGATTTATTCAGTTATTAACTAGAAATGATCTAAATACTACATTAAGCATCGTAAAAATAACATTCTTTGAATCAAAAAATAAAAAACTTAAATAACTCAATATAGTAGCTAAAATATATTATTATTAGTCCCTTTAGGCAAGGTTCCGGTGATACCGGCAGCGTCCCCCATAATAGCTAGACTAATTCTTTGTCCGAGATAGCTCTTCGGCCTCCAGTGTTGTCGACAAACTTTTTAGATATTTCCTTAAAAAGCCTTGTAGCGCCATGACCCCACGAATGAAAACGCTAAAGATTTAGAACGATAGATACATAATATTCTATTTTAGGTTACATAGATTTACTAATATATATTCTTTTGTTAGGAAGAGATACGCATTTACAAAGTATGTTTGTTCTTTCAGTTGAATCTATGCTCCTCAAAATAAAATTAAATCAGTTACAATTATTACGTTGAAATACAAGCATAATTTATATACACGAGTAGCAGATAACTTTTGATTCGTGGAATGCAAGTGCGCAGATTTTTGCAGGCGCGGCTTGGTTTCGTGGTTTTGCATTGCACTATAAGTACGTCGACTGCATTTGATATACTGCCTAAGTACCATTTATTTTTATTTAGACTAATTAAGTTTATGACAAATATATTTTTCTGAATAACAAAAATGTATTTTGAATTTGTACAGTTGATACAGTCTAATATATAAGGGATACAGAGGCTCTTTTATCTCTGCCTTTTAATAAATTTAAGAAATGTATTAAAGAAAAGCTGTGTAAAAAGGCTTACTATAAAGTTGCGATGATCTAGTTGATAAAAGGTCCTGGGACTAGTGCTAGACTGTACCGAGAGTTTTTACGCCGACTTTTTCTCTCGGCCTACACCCTCTGTCTTTGCCGATCGAGTCAATAACCATCTTCGTGGCTACGCACTCTATGCATGGAGGTCCATGCTAATGCTCCGAGATAAGAAAGAGTAGTGAGGAGAAAGCAAGTCAATCCGACGTGTCGATTACTGATTTTCAAGACAGGCATGATCTTCAGTCAGGGATCCTTTGATGTGTGGGGACAATAATTGCGAGTATGTACATAGAGATGTGAATGTGGAATTTACAAATATTTAAACTTCACTCTAGGAACATGGTTTACTAAGTGATCCCTTTACCCGTGTACCTAGGAGTCAATAACCATCTTCGTGGCTACGCACTCTGTGCATGGAGGTCCATGGGTGCATCCTCATAATGAATGTTAGAACACACTTTATGCTTTGTACTTAATGTCAAGGATCTGTCTATGAAAATATCCCGTTTGGTCGTCGCTCGGTATTCTATTAGTAATTGTATTATTGTATAATGGTAGGAAAACCACGATCAAACAATTTACACTTTAGTATAGAATGAACTAGTTCTAGTTAATGAAGTTGTTTTGCTCTGGTATTCATGTAAATAAATCATTAGATTCAATTATTTAATACTTATATATTGTATCTATAATATACCTACGCAGTCGTAGGTAAAATGAATAAATTTAATGATTTTACAAAAATATAATTTATCATTATTTATAGAAAACTATAAAATCATTTATTAACCATTTCTGTAGCTGTGTTAGCAAAGCTAATTAATTATCTAAGATGATTATGGGTTTAATTTTCCGTATTTTTACGGATTATAAGGCTCAGGGGGGTCACATTATAAAACCCTGATCTGCTATATTTATATTATTTGCCATGCGGAAAGAGACCTACAGTACATATATCATTGTTGTTATTCAAGGACAACAACTCATTTCCACATCAATAAGTGTAACAAAAAAATACCTATCTCTGTATTTCTCGAATTATTAAGTAGTGTTGGTTTACAAAATCCTTATTTTAAAAAAGACATCGAAGATATAGTATATGAAGGACCTGAATACCTGAATTGCTCTATAGGATTATTTTAGACTAAGTTCTTAACAAAACATTATTAATATATTATACGCGCCTCTTTTGCACCTAGTTGCACCATTGTATTGTTATCGTTATACGCTAAATCCATTAGAAACGCATGAAGGTTTACTTTATTTACATAATGCTTGAGTGTAAACACTATAAAAAACTCTAAATGCACCGTTTTGAAATATGTTCTCAACCATCTCTTTACATCAAATTAACACAATTTGATTAGGTTTTTTAAATCCCGTATTATAGCCATTAATATCTATCATGATATAATTTAGTTATTAATAATTATTTTAATCACAATTATTTGTATATACAATGCTCCAGACTTACCTTTTTCTAAATAAATTGATGATATATAACAACAACAACTCAACATATTAAGTTACATTACATATTACATAATGTTATATGCTTGTTTGTGAAACTAAAATGGGAATGCGTTTGTATATTTATTTACGAGTGCAAATATTCTATGAACTCTGATATATAGATTTATTGAAAATAGAAGAGTTCAATTCAAATTATTAAGTAACCAAAAACAAACGACTATTTCCAGATAACATTAGAGTTCTTTATAGCCTAACATAGAAACACATGTACCAACGAAATATTAATAAATTAAATTTAAAATATGTAAATATAATTATAAAATAATATAATACAACACCTGTCACTACCCCCTCAAACCACCTCTCCTCCAATCAATCAATCGCTAACAGGAACGAAACTGCTAGCCATACCATATATTTTATAGATAGATATATACTTTGATTGCAAATGAAAGGTTCAACTTATTAGAAAGGTTAACATTTTTTACGACAGAATTCGGAGTGAAAGTCGTGGTAGCTGGTGAACGGGAATTTTTGGCACTTCCATCAACGTGGGGTGGGGCAAACGAGGTCTGCTTGGCAACATGTGCGTTGGCTTTTTTGCCTTACTGAGATCGCGTGGTCAATCACACGCTTTATATCTGACACTAAGATTGGAGCTTTAAAACGAGACATAAATGATCCCTTATAGATTTTAATATAAACTTTATTGGTATATTTAAGGATATATTTTAGGAGAAATTATAATTTATTAAAACTTTATAATATAATCGTTTTCATGTTCATATATATAAACATAATAGTTGAGTATTTCTAAATCCACACTACATTGTCTTTGCTGCAGTGTTGAAACATTCGGCGCAGTGGCATTCCATTAGAAAACCATTATAACTGTCAATCCGCGGGGTTCGATCGTAAACCTAAAAGCTGGCAGATATTGACATGGAAGAATTTAAAAGATCGCCCATCCTATTTCAGCATTGTTAGATTACTGATTTCGTCTCCCTCTTACACGTTTCACCTCCAAATGCTATTCGGTTGTCGCTATCCAGACAGGGCTGGACTTGTTGGACAGGTTTCTAAAAATAGAAGAAACAATGCGATTTTTTTCCATGAAATTCTCAACTAAGTTCTCTGGATGTGTCTAAGGTTGCCGGTTTTGCACGGCCTCCGTTTCGGCAAGAGAGCTTGTGCATACTGAATAAATCATAGTTTAATTGTTAACGAATAAATGCTTGACAATTTGCGTTATCATCTATTTAAATGATTCTTTCATAATTGTGTTCACATTGAAAATGGAAAACCATTTATTGTAGCGATTTCTTGCGGTCTTATAAATTAAAATTAAAACTGAGCATAGCCTAATTTTCAGTCTTCAATCACTTTACAAGCAACAATTCAGGGTTAATTTTAAAATTATCGACGGTACCTCAATATATTTAAATGTACCCTCCATTATACCGATGGGTTGTCTACAACTAGCAATCTTTTTAGTTGTACCTACTCACATCACATTACCTTTTTCTACTTTCTATTTTACAGTTTAACGAACTAGTAGTAACTAATTTTAAATGTATTCATTTAAATTAACAAGCTTGTCGAACTTGGCACAATAAATGTTCGCTTATATTAGAATGTTAAATACATATGCTGAAATATTTATGGTATTAAATAAAATTAAAACAAATATTAAACCTAAAGTGAAATATACGTACTAAATTAATATGTATTTATCCTTAAACAATTCATTAAAACTGTAAACGATTTTGTTTAGACAAGTTGTACGCGTAAAATTTCAGACAGTTTTTAAACAATAAAATATAATAGTTATTGCAAATACTATATACTATAATTACTTATATTTTGTTTTTATTAACTTTCAAATATTTTTTATTATTTTTATGTAGGTTCAGAAAATTGTAAATACATACTGTATATTGTTATGATTACTAATGAAGATATAGAAAATAGTGATGGCTGACTACTAAAACTAAATAGAGTTAAATCCCTAATTAAATTACGCAAACGGACCAAATTTGAGTCTAATTGCGAAAAATGCGTCCACCTACCTACCTACATATCCCTTATTAAACAATCGCAACTCCTCAGTATCTGACTATCTTATTTCCGCTACAAAAGGTGCAGAAGGTGAAAGGAAATATGTAGGCACTTAAAACTATACGTTCACCTGTTTTTATGTACTATAATATACAACATTTTCGGTTAGCAATAGTATTTATTAGACAATTCATTAGGGTACCGCGAATTCTTACGAAACCGGTTTTTTGCCTATCATGCGGCATTTTTGTATGTCTAACGGTAGTCATTACTGATTCTTGGTAAAATTGATTGACTTTAGTGGTATACTTAGGGACAGTACAAATGAACTTTTTTAACAGTTCGAATGAAAATTATGCATGTCCTTACTTTCTATAAGTGCGTTTAAAACACGGTGCTACGGGGAAGTAATAATGAGGTAACCGGCCTTAAAACCCAAGAAGAGACCTGATAACAGAGAACACAAGAAACTAAAATTTTATTCTAATATTTATATCCCTAAGATATTGAGCAGATTTTTAAGTATTTTGTTGCATTTTTTTATAGGCAATATGTAACTATACTATATATATACTGTATATATTGCTAGAAACAATGGTCGTGGTAGTTTGCAATTTAAGTATTTATGATTAATATTCATAAATTATGATTCGTGATTGTTATTACAGTACATCATGCTTTCACTGAATATCTATAGACTTTTGTTTCCGTCACTTTTTTCCCTAAGAGGAAATCACCACGGATGTCCACTTGCTACGGTCCTGATATACCGTATGCGCTACACTTTCATGACACCATGCACGCTGGTCGTTTATGGGTACTGGTTCCACTAAATATATGCTTTTAAATTTTGTGTTTCCCTGCATCATAAATCGATCACGAAATTTTAGCAGTTTATTAATTTAAATGAAGAATTTTTACATTAATATTGGCCCTGCTTGATGTGCAGAGGTTTAATCAAGCATATATCAGAAATAATACATTAAGAACTAAGTTATTATATCACAGACGGTACACATTAAGAACCTGTTTTAATGGATCAACATAGTATCACATATATAGGTTTTGAGTGTAACGACAAGCAGTGTTAAACCTGCTTAGCAATTATTAATGGTTTATCATTAAATTTTACCTTTAACCTTAAACTGTAATGTGAAAGATAACCGTTTTCTTACGACAGGTTCTTGACTAGCACCTTGTTCAACTTTGCATCGACTGTATTTCCTATCGCTTAAATACTTTAAAGTAAGGGTAGCTGGAAGAAATTGAATGACGATGGCACAGAATAAAATAGGGTGGAAATAGTTGGCGAGGCCTTCTCTCCGCCAGAGGCCGCATCTTAGAGTAGTAAAAATTTCATTTATGCTATTTTTGTTAAATGTATATCCATCAATAAGATCTAGATGAATAAAGCCTAATTTTATTATTGAAGTTTTTAATCCTCCAATGGGGCATACTTGATTTACAGGTTACATTATCCTGTTATAACATTAGCTAATGACAGAGTCACAAACATGTCTCAGTTTTTATACAGGACTAAGTATAGGTACTTAGAAAAACTGGCTCATTTTTTTAAATAGATATGCATATTATTCACAAGGCTATACATACACAGACAAAGCTAGCCTGACGTCACATACAAGTTTACCTGACTATCATCATTATCTTGAATCTAGGTACTATAATGTGGTGATGGTGGTCACACATCAATCATCCTTTTACGGTAACATATACACAAATGGTATTGATTTTATGTATTTTTCCGACGAAAACAAAACAAACCTTACGTGCTCTTAAATAACTGAATAAACGCGCAAATTCTGTAAATCTTGTAAATATTGAAAGTGCAAAATATTGTTGCAATAGTGCGCGGCGCAGTATCTTACGGGTGCGATTTACGCACTTACGCCGATTACATAAAAGCTATAATAGTGTATATGTAAAGGATATATGATTATACAATTCAAAACAGCTACAATATAACGGATACTCGTTTTTGAATTGTAAATGTACTGTTTCAAAACCGAATGAAAATGGAAAACTTTTCCATCTCTTTAAAGAATTTGGGTCAGCACACATGAATTAATCATATCTGGAATATGTGTCGCGTGTGAATTATTAAATCTTATGAAATACAAACATCTGAGTAATACTGCCAAGTACCTATAAGTACTACCATTTAACAAATAGTAGTTTTATAAGATGCGTAGGACGCGATTGAACTCGAGGGCGGCTGGCTCTTCATGCCTTACCTAATAAAAGTTAAACTTATTTACGGATATAAAAAACTATATTTTACAATAAAATAAAAGTACTTACAGCTGTGTTTTGTATTAAAGATATTCTTAACCTACATAAAAAGCATAGTATGCAACGAGGAAATTCTGCCAGTGTTACAGGTACTCTGCCACGGGAACTAAAATTTTAAAATTTGTTTCAATTTATTATAAGAATCTTATATTTAAGAAAAGTAAGTTGAATATAAATTTAATTATTAAGTACAGAACGTCTTTAGTTTATTTTTATTTCTTTTTGTTTTGTTGAGTATGTTCTTTCCTTCTTATTCTATTTGTAATATGTATTTTTGCACTTCTTGCATACCTTACTCACAGTGATTGTCTGGAAGAAATCGCTCTAAAACGATAAGGCCGCCAGTTGCTTTTCTTTAATTTATGTTTATTTTTTTTTCCTTTTATGTAATGCAACGAAGTGTTAATAAATAAAATAAACGTCCCAGGTGATTCGATATATAAAAGCAGTCTACCAACCTAAAATATGGTAGGAGATTACTTGGCTATATCTTGCTTTAAATCAAATATCTAAAGAATTGTTCATTATGAGAATAGTAATTAATCTTTTTGTCGATGAAACGTTTAACCTTTAAAACCTTTCAAGAACTAACATTGTGTTGGAAAGTAGAAGAAGGTACTTTCAAAAACTTAATTTATAACAGAAAGTTGTAATGTTTAAATAAATAAAAAATATTAGATACCTTTGATAAGAAATCTTGCCATAAGATGGCATCATTAGAAATACTGCCGGGATGCAGTATTTCTAATATTATTATTTACATTTTTTTTAGTGTTCTATTTTGAGTTCTTATTATCGCAATAAAGCAAGGAAATGCTACCAGCGTTTAAGGTACACTGCCACAGAGGCCTAACTTTTTAAGTTTTTTTTAATTTTCTCTTTATATTATTAGTATGTAGGTCACAAAAATTGTAAATACTGTATATTTCATTATTATGTTTAGTTCTTATTGTATGTTAGATTTTATATTTGTAGCTTATAAAAATATAATATAAATGTATAGGGACCCAATATTTAAAATTTGTTTTAATTTTATTTTTATTAATATTTAATTATTTTTATTATTACTGTAAATACTGAAAATTTGCTTGTATTATATAAATATATTAGTAGTCCTGTGATACAACTTAAGTGTTTTAGTATTGGAAAAATTAATACAATAAAAAAATCACAAATTATACTAGCGCATTTTATATGGAAGTCTTCTAAGTTCTTTAGAACTACGTAAAATTTATTATCGAACTGTTTGTTCAAATGCTAAGTAATAAGTACATTTAGTCTTTAAATTATATAGATTTAATTTTTATAATCGTTTAAGTAAAAACACAGCTCACGTACTCTTGTCTTCGTTCTTGATATTATGTTCTGACTAAAAAGCATTATTGAAGAATAAAAATACTGAATTGTCATAATTATACCTAAAGAAAGTTTCTATTTAGATCGGTTTGAAGAATTCCGATTGGCTGACAGCTAATTAAAGGAAGCCTATGGTAGAGGTAACTATTAACTCTCAATTTTTGCTAAATCTCTAGATTTAAATAGATACCTAATTATTCATTACCACACAATATATTATCGAAAAAACTTTTTAAATCGATGGTCCTTTAGAACTTTCAGCAATTCACATTCTGTAGTGGGTACTTTCATATAGGTACATGAATAATAACGGAAAAGACTACCCACATTTTAATGTTTAAATGATTCATAGAATCGGATAAATATTTTCAGTTTAGAATAAAAAATAGACATTGATATAATATTTATTACAATACACACAAAACAACATATATATATATATATATATATATAGATAACATTTTTTTTTTCTTTTAAAGATTACGTACTTTTAAGATGTGTAATACGTGTGTTTTATGGTTGTTTGGCCCTGGCTCAGAATTATGATGAGGAGCAGACTGTTCCTCATCACTGGTCATTCTGTCAGATCCCACAGCAGGTAGTTTGCGCCGCAGTCGCAAAAAGGAAAAGAATATTATAAATAATACTCTGTAGAAAAAAATAATAGTAAAAGTTAGCAGTGTAAGTGATGAAGTATTGTATAAAAGTATGTACCTAGTAAATAAAATGAAATTAAAAATAAGCATAATCGTTAAAAAATAGATAAATATATAATTTTTCGGCGGATTAAGAACTAGATTTTGTGGGATTTTATTTAATAAGACAGTTATTTAATTACACAAATAACTGTCTTAAAAATCATATAATTATTTTATTAAATACTATATTGATGTCTTACAGACCTATATAAAATTTCTTATTGTACTGTTTGTTCAAGTACCTAGTACAACTATTTAGAATTATTTTTATGTAAAAATACGATAACCCAGAAATAGCAGCTTATCTACTCTTCTACGCGACAGAACGGTTATATTATTTAGTCAGACCGGTTAGTAGAATACCGATTAGCTAACATCTCACTTCAGGAAACCTAGGGCAGTGTAATAGTTACTAGTTATTTACCGATATGGTTAACTAATTTAAATGTTTGCTAATCTTAGTAACCATTAGATATATAATATATAATAGACTAAGAATCTGTAGTTCAAAAGACGACATAGTTATGATACCTATGTATATTAATTAATATTACATATTATGACCTAAAATAGGTTATTTTTATATAAGGTCCTTACATATGAAATTGGCGTATTTCGTACTGGCCACTTTAATCGCGATGTTCTCCTCTTTGGTAAGGAATTCCAAATTTAAATTTGTACAGCTATTTACTTATGTATTTGTGCTTCGATGACCGTCATTCATTTGTTTTTTTCTGTTTGCGTCACTCATTTTACAAAATGGAAAACTTAAAGTATCGCATTATTTACCAGTACGAGTTCCGCCGTGGCACTAGTGCTGCGGAAACGACTCGAAGGGTGAATGATGTGTATGGTGGTCATGTTGCCTAAGAAAACACAGTTCGTTTTTGGTTCCAACGTTTTCGTTCTGGAAATTTCGAACGGCAGAACAACGGACGGCCTGAGACTCAAGTTGATAATGAAGTATTGAAGGCCATTGTGGAAGCGGATCCATCGCAAACCACATCCAAGTTAGCTACAGGCTGCGGTGTTAGTGATAAAACTGTTTTAATTCACTTGAAGCAAATTGGGAAGATTAAAAAGCATGAAAGATGGGTACCTCACGAATTAACTGAAGCAAACCGGCAAACGCGCGTCGACTGCTGCGTTATATTACTAAACCGGCACAATAATTATAAGGTATTTTAAACCGAATCATTACCTGTGATGAAAAATGGATTCTTTACGATAATCGGAAGCGCTCAGCGCAATGGTTGGATCCTGGCCAGCCAGCCAAATCCTGCCCCAAGCGAAAATTAACCCCAAAAAAGTAACTTGTAAGCGTTTGGTGGACTAGTGCCGGTATTGATCATTGCAGTATTCTCAAATCTGGCCATACTATTACGGCTGATGTCTATTGTCAGCAATTGCAAACCATGATGGAAAAGCTAGCGGCCAAACAACCTAGGCTGGTCAATCGCTCCACGCAACTGCTACTTTACGACAACGCTAGACCACACACTGCACAACAGTCGGCTACCAAATAAGAAGAGCTTCAACTGAAATGTCTAAGACATCCTCCGTACTCCCCGGACCTTGCTCCAACAGATTACCATTTTTTTCGAAATTTGGACAACTTCTTGCAAGGGAAAAAATTTAACTCTGATGAGGCAGTCCAAGTAGCCTTCACAGATTTTATTGATTCCCGTCCGACTGGTTTTTTTAGTAAAGGGATCAATGAACTACCTATGAGATGGCAAAAGTGCATAGAAAACAATGGTTGAATTATTAAATATATTATATTTAAAAATATTCGACTTTTTGTTCCTCCCATACAAAACGCCAATTTCATATGTAAGGACCTTATACACTTTGACCTGTTCACATGTTGAAATGTTCTTCAGAACAGAATGTGTACTTTCAAGACTGAAAAAAGTTGTGGTCTAGCATAAAAAGTAAACTTTAAGTAATAGAACTTATATATAATAACAAACGATTATTATATACATATATTTAAGTTTCTTAGAAGGACGAAGGTTTTAGTATGGGTCTAAGTAATCGCTTTGTTCTTTAAGGTGGATTATATTAAGTTTTTTTTTATTGTATTTTCCTTGAATTTTTGCATTCGAATGAGGTTTAATTCTATTATATAAAGGATGCGGTCCGATTTTTTATATGAATGATGAAAAAAAAGAAGCACGTGGGTTTTAGGTGGAGTAGTCAGTAGTCAAAAATAACGATAATTTTAAAGTAGTAAAATATAATATTTTACAGTTCCCTCCCTTAATATAAAAAAATTTTGTATTTCATGTGAAATAAGAGAAAACAATAATCATTTATTTAAAAATCGCATTGCAGACAATTCGCAGTAAATCAATCGCATTATTAAGCATATATATCTTCGTTGGTTGTGTACCTTAAATCGAAAAAAAAAACAAAAAAGACGTTGAAGCTACCAAGCGGTTGAAAGTTTAAAAATTTTTTAAATACTTAAATTCAAATTAGCTGCGCAAGAGTCGAGTTATTTGGAAGTAGTCGCGAGGCTCGAGCATCCGCTCACGATCGGATTGCCCAATTAATACTACAACTCAGCGCCAACGCGGTTTCGTCAGGTACCGATGACTCAACCGAATGATTACGACACATGATATTTTCAGACAAAAATATTACGATATTAATGTTGCTTCTCTGAAAAAAGGTTATGTCCAATGCAGAAAATTTAGTGATTTCGAAACTGGATAAAAAACAGTTAACGAAATCTCCAACGTCACTGCGGACATTTTCAGTTGTACGTAACGTGTCAGCTGCATTATCTTCCACGGTGGATAATCATGCCAACCATATAGGAGAGAGAAAAAGACTGACTGATATAATAAAGCCAAGTCGAATTCTCCCCCCGACACAGCTGACAGAAAAGTCTTCTTTCTTCTGTGTTCATCTCCAACTGTAAAACTAACTTGAGGATTTCACGCCAATAGTCGACCGTCACATAAAGTAAAAAAAAATAATTACAAAACAAATATTAATTACAGAATATAAATTGCATCTAAAACCAGCGAGTAATTTTTGACAAAAACCGTTACGTGAAACTACGTTGCGGAAGTTTTGAAAGTAGGTCGCGAACGTCTCACAACTTTAAAATTCGAAACACTTATTTCCAATGAAGCGCACAACTAAATTTGATGGAAGTTAAACTTCAACTGGCAAAAGTAAGGCACAAAGTTAAAATTGTTAAACTATGGCAAACTGACACAATATCTAACGGAACAAAGGGAAACGAGTGTAGTTGCTGACGACCGAGAAGCGAATGGCAGCTCGTGGCGAACAGCGAAGTCGTAATGGTAATGGATGAGGAGGGGACGGTTGAGGAGGTGAGAGGAGTAAGAGGCGAGGTGTACTGCGCGCGCAGAGAATACGCATGTGATGTAATAGCGATCGATGCATCGTAACATGTAAAAAAATAAATACACAACTAATTCAGTTTCTCTTTCTTAGTAATTTACATATATCGAATAAAAGATAAATCAAAATCTGAGTGATCTTTTTACTTTTACAACTACACAAACTTTACGATACGAATTCGGGATTACATTTTCTGGCACTAAATAAATGCGCGCGGATTTACAAGTTTTACAAGGTGGTTTTCACGATTGTGGTTAAAATAAAAAAGGTTTAAAGTCGGGAGTTAATTTAAAATTCCTATTAAATTCATACAACATTTTATACCAATACAAATGAGTGGAAACTAATGAGTTTTAAGATTGTGTTTATGTAAATATGGGTTTTGTACCAACTTCGTTAAGACATTATTTTAAGATCTAGTCGTATTGATCAAAGACTATTGCTGTTAGTTCGGATACTGTCGTGAGCCCTCGCCTTTTATCTAGGTCACACGTGTACACATTATCCCCACTATAACGGCCTTGGCTTAGTTAAAACCAAATGGCACCTCCCCTTCTCTGTGTATTGTACTATCGTAAATACTAATTGTGTAATATATGACTTGTACTCTAAAAACGTGCTCTCAGTCTCATTCAATACGTTCTTATTTTCCTTATTCCTTGATTGATATTCTCATTTCTTCATTTTGTAACTACTCTATTAGAATATTAAAACGTCATTTCGATCAAATACCGTTACCATACCGCAGTTCGTTTTTGATGATTCAAGTGACGTGACTGGTATTTGGACGTATATAAACGAGTCACGTTCGTGTGGAACGGTTCGTTTCCAACTAAGTACCTATCTACCTAACGACTTGTGTCTACGAGGTCGCACGGCCTACCGCGGCCCCATCGAATAAAACTTGCTGCTGATGATGAAAACCACGCTTCGGGTGGCCTCGTTTGAATCTAGCACAGTACCCGAAATATCTAGGGCACCGTTACTACGCACTCTCTAACGCAACGTTGTTAAATATTCGGCGTCCAACTTGAAATGTTCTTAAGAGATGTTGAAACCAGCTAAGCCGACAGACACATGCAATCATGGCTTTTTATAACTCGTATAGATTTATAGAAGTTTCATAGAAACACTTTTAGGATTGATTTTAATGCTGCATTTTAGGAATATGTTAGGGTTTTTATAGTGTGTGTATTAATTTTAACCGCTTGTGCAGGAAATGCAATCGAGGAGGACACTTCGGAATTATGAAGTGAGATTGTTTGTTAAACCTGTATTAGAACTTAAGATTGGCCCTAAAAATATGTAATCAGAAGGAACATACTGATGATGTCTTATACTTTATAATTACCTATAATTAGAAGTAATTAATATTAAGTATAAATGTAAAACTTGAAATTGTAATAACATAAGTACGACATTAATAATGATTATTTTACGTCTCATAAAATAGTGTTGATAACAAATATAATTGGTAATTAGTTTAAAATCTTGTCCGCGATAAGTTTAAGACATGTTTTGGTACTTATAATAATGATGTTCAAATTAATTTAGGGTAAATATACTAGGAAAGATTATCTTAGTAATGTAAAAAAATCATATGAAAGTTGTTTCCTGCTTCAATAATTAGAATTGAAATAATATCATTAAGCATTACCGAACAACTAATTAGCCGCGTTTCATTATATTAATTATTGTTGTATTATTATAAATGTTATTCAGTTTTATGAATTTTACTAACGACGTTAGCAGGAAACCATACCACGTTTTCCTTCTGCAAGCAAATACCATGGTAATTATTATTTAAATATCCTTTTTATAGTAGGTCCTAACATGAATTATTTTCATTTCCAATGAAAAATTTATTAATGACACAAATTCAATAACATATAAAATTTATGTAGATTTAAAATGTTTCTTCAGCTACGTCAAAATGTATGAGAGATTATTATTATTGTATTACTCGATAGATATTAAAATTATTTGGATAATAATAAGGTAGAAGATAATGCAGATGTTCATTATTCTATTAAACAATAGAACAATTCTATAACTTATATCGTGTATCATTAGATTTAATCGTTTGTGAAAGATAAAATACAATATGGTAAAAGTTTTGGATAAAAAATAAGCTAATGCACATTACGATCCAAAAAATCCACTCATTTATAAAGTTCATATATTTTTTGTGAAGATGTTGGCAAACATTTTAATACAGATGTACCTATTACATAAACATGCAAATAATACGATAACTGGAATCGTCAATAAATGGAAGCACATTTTTTTTTAACATCTTGATACTGTAGTAATAGATAGTGCACGTTAAACAATCATCCGTTTCTAAATCAATTGTGATTCAATTCATATCATTGAAATCACAATATATCCTGCACTACCTAGTTGTAGTATAATTTTTGTTAGTTAAATCTACAAGGAAGAAATCTGATTCGTCTATAATCTTTTATAAACTAGTAACTTGTAGTACACTCGGAAATATAATACTATACAATTACAATAGAATATATTTTTTAAAGCTTTTTATATTTATTTTTTGTTAAGTACATAATCTAACATAATCTTTCGTGTACAGGAATATATGAATGAGAATCATTTTATTGATTGGTTTGTTTTACATAATATAGAAAATATCTAAAGTGAATTCCCAGCTCCGCCCACAACCCCAATAAGTACCACCTCTAAATACAGGGCTACCTGCTCAAGAAATTCCTAGAACTCCGATGATTTGACATGGGTATGTAAAAAATTATGGGTACAAAACATAATACATACTTAGTTATTTTATGGATAATGAATGTGTACATTAAATAACTAATTATTATATATAAAACAAAAAAAACCAAGTTGGTAAGTTCCTTAAAATATTGCGAGTTCTTTGTGGTTAATCTAGGTAACACAATTACGTTAGACGAAGGCGATTGGTCGGCGACCGAATGACGTATTTAGAAACATACACGAGGACTGATAACAACCTGATAACCCGTACCGTAAAATTATCGCTAGCTCTTAATAGAAAATCGCAAGAAAAATTCGCTTAGCGTCACTTACCTCGTACTCGCATGTTGCTCGGCTTTCGGTGTGTGATTCTATCTCACCAGTGATCTTCGAGGTAGTTATATTTATTACTGATGGTGAAGCTACTACGCTGGCGCATGAATTCACGTCGACGCAGAGCGGTGCCGCATTGAGCTCTATACGGCTATACGTATGGGCGTAGGAACTTTTCTTACCCCGCTGCCCCTCTACCTAAAATTCACAAGCCGACAAGCAAAGTGGCATAAGTGCGCCTTTGGTATACCAAAGGCGTACTGATAGAAACCAACCGTTTATCGGTCTCCTTAGACGAAAGAGACCTTATCTATAGAGGAACACCGTTCAAGCGTCATTTGGAGCGGTTGCGTTAGAATTGAGGAAAGTTTGTCGCGAGTGAAATGGGCCCACTGCGAGCCAAGTAACCTAATTTTAGAGAGAAATATCAGGAGTTGTGAGAGTAGGTATACAAGTTGTGGGAAAAGTCTGTTTTCATGCAAAAATATATTCAATTCACTTTCCTTCCATTCATTTTTTTTAAATTGTGTATTCTTACAACAAACTCTATTACGGTTTATTATGTTTTTTTTTTATTTTTTTTGTTTAAACTAAACATAAAAATGTTGAAATTTTTCAGCATATGATTTATGTAGGTATATCTTACTTTCTTAAGGGCCTGTTTCACAATGTATGGATAAACTGCCAGATAGCTATGCAACACATAAATTATTCTAAAGATAAAAGTTCCGAATAAGATACTTCGCATTTCATGACAAATAGCGCTACCTGTCAGTCGTGAAACGCAAAAATACTGTTTATCCTACAAATAAGTAATAAATAGCTTATTTGGAACTTATCTGGACATTGTGAAACAGACAGTATACTTTTCATATTCAATAATTAGTATAACAGATGATGAAAATGACTCTACACTCTTACTACCAAATTTGTCTCTAGTCTTTATGTATTAGCGAGCACGATAATTAAGTATCGTTATAAGGAACTGTTTATATTATATTTATCAATATAAAAAATTAAATAGCAATGTTGTTAAGACTTTAAAATATCTCATATAAAAATTAATTCTAAAATTCATATTGTTAATATTGTAGTTAGCGTAACAGACTCATGATTTACGGTAGGTATAGTTGTTCCAGGTTGGACACTAAAACTTATTGCGGGAAATTTAAGTATCAACATTCGCAAAATAAATATTCCTATATTACAACCTGCCCCATTTTGTCCAGACATTAATTTTTATAATAATTACGTATATTTTTCAAATTATTCTTATTGTTATGCTTCACTTTCACTATTAGTGAACTTCATGGTGACGTCACTAAGCTGTGTCCGTGACGCGTTCATTTAGAAATCATTAGAGGTACATACCTCTGTTACTGTATTAAATAACTACACGATATAATAACAAATAATGTATTAAAAAAGGAAGGAATGGCAACATTTTTATACAGGAAAAATCCTTTATGAAAATTTGCGTCGGGGCTGTGCATTGTGTGTGCGGTACCGAGGTCCTGAGATGCTGCAAGCCGTCTAAATTGCATATTGGCTGGTCCGGGTAATAAAAGAATAAATGAGTATAAGTCTTGGGTAATGAGATACAAATCGAGTATCACCGCTTAGTATAAAATATGTGTATCTCAAATAATTTATTTAGTAAAAAAATATAAAGTACCTTCTTTAAAAAGATTTCCTTTGTGCACGGGCCGAATGGAAATGGAAAGTATCTACATTCCAAATTTTTAGCGCGTCAGATTTTTGGCACTTTCCCTTGTGCCCAATACAAAAATCTTTACTTAAGAAGATGATGTTCTAAGTTGATGTTCAAAGATTGTAAGGTTATATTGAAAGGCTATTGTGATATTATTGTTCAGATATTTATTTTATTAGCAATTATGTACTAGTATCTATGTACAACAAGCGAATTTGTAGGTAGTAGAAAAATGCCTGATCCTGATTCATCCGACCTGCATTTGTATGCAATTTCAAGTCTTATACTTACTTCGACAACACCGATTCAATTCCGGGTGACGCAAACTTTCGCGTGTAGAATAATGACCTAAAGTAGATGATCAACAAAATAAACGCAGAAATACTTCAGAGGAATGACAACAATTTTTCTATTAAATATCTGTAAGAAAATTGAACTTGATTAAATTTCTATATTTAAACCGGAAATGGACGTTTATTAAGGTATATCAAGTTATTTCCATAATTGCATCTTACTATAAATAAAACAGTAATCTAAACTTTTCACAAATTTTGCCACGCAAGCTTCTTAGAAAAGAGACAGTATTTTTATACTCACCATGTTAAAAAGCTTTATAATTTCTCCTATGATTTTTTCTGTAAAGGAACCCGTTTAATATTTAACAAACACGCCAAGGACGGGGGCTTACGCAAAGCAGAAAATAAATGGGTCACGGGGCCTCGTTTTTCCCTCAGGGGGTGGGGTAGGGGGTCATGAAACTAGGTGATCTCCCGGTTGGCCTGCGGGCTACGGGCTACGCGGCCGATGCATACTTCCAACGTTAGCTACGAGCTACATCAAATATGCGTTTTTTATACATTTGTGTGATTATTAACATGTTTTACAGAACTTATCTTCATATCGAATTATCTTTTAATAAAGTTTCATTGTACTTTAATAGTCGAGTATTATATAATAAAACACATACTATTATAGTATACCTTTCCCAATAGACAGTATCTATCGTAAAAAAAATTGGTATTCAGTATATTTGCGCATATATTCCTTTTAACAAAATAATATTTTATATTAATTGTATTCTGAACAATAAGCTGTAAATATGTTCGAATATTCAGCATTAATATCTATACAATTCCCGTACAATACTAACGATAATTCAAAAAGAAGAAATTCAAGTCACACAGGTTTCGAAGATAACTTTATTCAATGGATTATGATTTTATTCCAGTTACCCCAGGACCCAGACGTGTCTTATAGAGAAGGAAGCTCAACAAATTTATGAACCATTAAAAAAAATAGATAAAAAATACAAGTACAAATTTCGAAATAATTTAACATAATTACAAGCTTGGAACAAGTGTAAGGAAAAAGAAAGGCGCGAGCTATGTCCCGTATCACAAAATTCAATACATTTTTGGTCAGATTAGGTTCTGAATCTCATTAATTTGAACGAAAAATATATGACATGTATGAGTACTAGGTAACTCCCATTTGCTCATATTCAATTTCTAAGCCTTTAATTCAACTAATACAAGAGAAAGTTTACAATAATATATATGTTTATATAAAAAGGTGTTTAAGACGGTTTTGTTGCACAGCTGTCCTCTTGTACAGCTTGCTTTAGTGGTACAAAGGCCTCCACCAGCTGTTTCCAGTGCTTCCTATCCCTGGCAAGTCTTTGCCACAGAGGACCGGTAGCTTTTCTAAACTTTCATCAGCATTTCATCAGCCCAGCGCGCACATGATCTTACTCTCCATCGCTTGGTATTGCAGCTTGCTCATATACCAAATATATATATGAATACCGATGGCAAAATGAGTTGAATAAATGGTGTAGCGCCATTGAATGTAATACTTTTAAATAAACGTAGTTAATTATACTTTCCGTCAATGTCGTCGACGTCTCGTCAATTTGTTTGGATAAATTGAGGTAAATATCAGTCCCGAAGTTAGTTATCGTTGTTCAATCCGAACGCAGAACCCGCTGAATCGAAGAAACTGAGTGGCAGTATAAAGCTGTTCTATACCTAAATCTTTTCTAAAACAAAATGAAATACTATAGAAAATAGTTTCCCGTATATATAATAGTTGAACATATTTGCTTAATAATTAGATTAATGCAACCCTAAATTAAAGGTCGTTTCAGTAAGTCGCAGAAAGAAGTAGGTACAAAAAAGTAATTTTAGCTTAATATATAATATTATTAATAGTAAAATCAATGGATTCCTACACTTCAAGTTATCGATAACTTAGCTGATTTATGTTTTTAGAACAAAATAATCGCCTCAGAGAGCTCACATCCAGGTTAATATATTTATCTCGGAGCGGTATTCTTCAGCTAGGACGTCGATATAAACGGGGTTTATACGAATGTAGGTCGAGAGGCGCGTCCACGTTCAACGTGCCAAACCCATACAGAGGAGACCTGTTATCATACACGGATGCACACACACACACCGGCCCCGTTCGAAAACTAGGCCGAAAATGTCGCGCATGCGCGGCTGACTACTGCAGCTGTACCCACAAGTAATGAATAGATGCCGACACCTAGTCTTACCTAAATTATTATCACTGTCCATTCCAATAACGGAATATTATAATGGACATGGGAATTTTTCCGTCTTTGTCAAAAAAACCTTTTTCAATTATGTTTAAAAAATTGATAAGTATAGATTATATTTGATTTTAATGCATAGTTAATAAATAATCAATCAGGTAAAACATAATTACCATGAAGAACCTTTAAACTTAAAGTACCTCCAATAGTATACATAACATACAGAATTGTGAATTTGTACAGAATGAAGAATATTGCAATATATTATTTATATACTAAAATCTTGTGTAAAATTCAGGTCAGGTCAGCTCACTTCTAGCTAAATGGGTGTATTATGTGATGCACATAATAAACTACGATAATATTATGTTAGGTCAGTAAGGTATTTTTAATCAGACCACATAGGTACCTAAAGCTTTAAGTTTTATGTACCAACAAACTATGCGTACGATTTCGACTGCGAGCTTTTGTCATAATATAACTATAACTTATTATAACGTTTTACAAACGGTGGTTATGCATATATTTCTACATATCATCATACCTTATACAGCCATAGAGGTGAATGCGGGGCCTATTATGGGTGCCCGAATAGTTGTAGCGATCTTTCGTCATTGTCTACAAGTACATAAGTCGGAATTTATAAGATTTCGCTTGTAGACGATAGATAATTTTAAAATCGTTTCTTACCTTATTTAGTGCCACGCTGCATTGATATTGCTTTGTTTTCATGTGTACGTTATAAGGTAATCGTTAAAAGTTTATAAATGAGTCCGTTGGTAGACAGTAATTCAATGGAATATATGAAAATTTGTGTAACGAGCTCATTGAACTAAAACACCCAGAACAGTTTAAAAAAAATACCTACTACAACAAACTATAAGTGATCACGTATACCTAGTGCAGCCACAAGTTCTGTTACAAATGAAAATGCATTTTTTAAATGAAGTACCAAATGTAATATTATTAAAATTTATACCTACATATTTATTAGAATCACCAAAAAAATCGACATTCTATTCGAAATGGCCAATTTTGGCGTTTATATAGGCTTTTCATCTGTTTGGCCACGAATCTATGGAATTTCGCTGCTTCAAAGATTTTTTAAGAGACTCAATGTCGCCGTGTCGTTTAGAGTAGCGAACATGGCCCCTTAAACTGACCATGCTAGATGAGGGCCAGTCTTCAGCCCTATAAAGTCAAAATCCTCCTGGAAAGTCTACGGTATAATTTTAAAGTGTATTGCGAGGTTAGGTATTGTAAGAGGTTTCACAACATGATCCAGGTCTGTATCTTACATACACTTTAGCTGATCCTCTCCCTTTTCACAAAATTGTACTTTTGTGACTCCCAGATACGACATGCCACACAAAACCTTCTCTAACGCAGGATGATGACCACGTTGTACCTTTCCAACCACATGAGCAGCTTCTTTTTTATCGGTAAAGAGGACTGTGCTTTTCACCTGAAAATATCTAAGTATATGCGCAGGTGCGTATCACGGACAGTAGGCGTTTCGATAGATCCATTCTCTTTAATTGTTAAAATTGATTTAGAGCATGCCTTGAGCATGTATTTCGACGATTAGAACCAAACTTCAGGTCTTGTTTTAAAACACGCTACAGAGGAAATTCATTTTATAAGATTTTTTCCTGCTAATGGGGTTTCGGCGAATTTTGGATTTAACAGCCTTTGTCTAACAGCACACGGCCACCCCGATATTTTCTGAATTTCGATAGACGAAGTGTTATTGTATCTGTTGTACGATATACGAATACGGCTGCTAACAAGCTGTTGAAGTGTTTCAAATATATCTAACGGCTCCATACCCACTTCGTGGAAGGCAATCACTGCAATCCTATTTTCTTTACCACCCCTTTCCGTATTATTTGATAATGAACACGAAAAAATATGTGAAATGGCGCAAAATCGAAATAAGTTTAAAAAATACGTGTAACATACGTGTTCCACATTCAAAATAATTAAAAAGTTGAAAAAAAGAAAACTTTTTAAGTAACAGGATTTATGGCCAGAGTAGTTATACCTTCGGAACAAAAGTTAGTAAAGCCCATATCATCATAACATGAATGTCTAAAGACACCAGGCCAGTAAATAAAACAGCGTATTTATACATCTTCCTTTTTATTTAAATTTATAAAAGCCGCTGTTGCTTTCGGTACATCACCATCCGCACTTTCTAATTCCTGTTGCAACTCTTCAAATTTAGTTTCTCCTGATCCAGCAACGGCAATCTTCATTTTGAGCAACTTTATGGCAATATGTATGTTCCAATCTGTAAATTCCAAAGCTTCAAGGCACTCCTCCGGTGAAATCTGTTAAAAAAAAAGTTTATGAACACAGATGTTTATATAATTCAAACAACAAAAGCGTAGGAAAAATGTACTGAAGCAATTATACAAAAGAGCGTAAACATAAAAAAACGAATGTAACGACAAAAATTAAATAATCATACACCTATTTTAAGAATAATAACATTTTTTTTTAATTTTTAATAAAAACTCTAAAGTAAATGTAAAAGGGCGATTTTTTCGGCCGTTTTTATTATATAGATTGATAGTGTTCATTCAAATCATCCTGATACATTTACAAAAGATTTTAACAAATTATAAAGTTGAAATAAAACGTATGAACATAAAACAGTGATAAATTGACTTTATATTACTTCCCATAGTAGATGCACATCTTCTCTTCGTTGAATCCATTGTATGCGTATGTTTTTTTAAATAAAATGTCTACGTAAAAAAAACTTGTTAGATTGACTATTTCAATATCATTATGTCAACAAGGTTTTAATGAAATATCGTCTAAATACTCCAGTTTGTGAAATGTTTTACATAAGATACTCATAATATATAATTGGCAATAAACACAGTTAACAAAATGTAAAGAAATTAAAGTTGAACGGGATCCTTAACTATCAAACATTTTATAGAAATTGATATCAACACTGGAATAAACCAAACCATTTTCTATATTTCTATGATTATGAACTCGAATGAACTATAAGGGTTAATTAACTGATAAATATTTTCGTCACTTAAATAAAAGCAATTCATGGTTTTAGTAATAATGTTAAAATATTAATAACTAATAACATAACATGTTCACTCGTGTCTATTTAAGGCAGAAGTGTTTTTATAAATAAAATATATTGTTGTTGACGACTGTTGTTTAGCAGCGCAATTACAAATAAAATTATTACGAACGAGCAATTGCTCGTTTAGAATTTCAAAGCCATTTTATTAGAATACCATTCTACACGCGCACTCATTAGATTCTAAGGCTTCACTACTTCCATCTTCAAAACAAAAGAGAACGCCTACAAGAGCGAAATTCAATGCTACAGTGCGTCATTAAATTAAGGGAATTACCCTACACAGGCATCAGCACAATTTTCGTCAATTATTTGTGAAAATTTATCTCTGATTCGCATTCTACAAAAGTATGTTTTTTCGGGCTTGTTAGTTTAAATAACACCGATTAACTAGTACAATTTTATTACATTGCAACGATAGTATCTGATGACTATGAAATAAATAAATTACGTTTGAGACTTAAATATATAAAAATAGGCTGTAGTTTTCAAACATATATATTTCAATTTCAACATATTTATGCAAATAGAATTGCATATTCAAAGACGATAAAGAAAAGGTATCGCTTTTATTAAACAATTGTTTCTGAATAATTAAATTTATTCTTAATTTAATTAATTGGTTGATTGTTAAAATTATACACTGTTTCTACATTACAAGTTTATTATTTACGGCAGTCACTGTAAAAGGCTCCCTCTTTGTTTAATAGATTGTTTAGTTCCATTACAAGTCCGGAAAGCCTGTCATTGCAAAGAGTTCCGACGAATGTCACCCGAGCCGAGGCGCAGCCGAAGGTGAGGGTTGACAGTCGGAACAAGTTGCAATGACGGTTCCGCACGTGTACTGAACAACTATTTTTAATACAGTTGCGAAAAAATTAAGCAATTTAATAAAACTATTTGCTTTTTTTCTCTTCTCTCTACGCAATAAATTCGTTGCACGTAGATATGTAGAGACTTTTACGTTTCCGGTAAAATGTTCTCCGAAGCATTTTGTGCAATTATACTGATTTCGGGTGATATTAATTCAAATAAATTACTCATTCTGTTTGTGAAATTACATTTTTGGAAAATGGCGACAAGCGTCAAAGAATATGAGCAATTTTTTTTTTCTTTTCTTCACCCATTCTGGGTAGGCAAAGGGAACTTCGCCCATACAGCCAAGTCTTCAGTAGAATATTTTTATTGATATGAAATGAAAAGAAACCAAACCTAACTCATTGAATCCAATCATTAAATCTGATATTGAAACAAATTAGTAGCTTCTTTTTAAAATATTTGCGTGAATCACTTCTATGATTTTTTTTTAGTAAAACCCTCGTGGTTGGTTTTTTCTTTTTAATAGACATTGGGAATTGAGACAGTTGGGAATCATAATGTACTAGCGGTAAAGAAAAAGCACGAGTGTGTAATAGCCCTCTTTCCGAACGCTATACGTCCCTGCAATATGCCACTTTTTGAGCAACTGTATTAAAAAATAGTTTTACATTTGATGAACCCTCTGCTGGTAAGAGTAAAATGCGATATAAAGTAATTCAATATTGTATTGGTTTTTTGTAAAATAATCATAACATACATCTCGATGAGCCAAATTAAATACTGTCATACAAATACTCTAAGCAAACCTATGGAAGGTAGCGAGCATGTTTCAATTAACAAATGCTTAAATTACTGCTCAAATGTAGAATTCTCATATAGAATTTGGCTTTCAGAAAACATGGACGTAGGATAGGATAGGACCAACTGTCTGGCACCATAAGTCCATGATTTACAAGGAAATTTAATAACTATCTAATCTAAACCTCCAAACTTCAGTATTTCTAAGGGGTTTTACAATACTTATAATAACTTATAATAGTATTAAACTTTATATATTTCTATAATAATCAAAATAACTTTTAGCCACTTCGACGATTTGCAGCCAACATAAATCAAAATATTAACGCCTCGTAGAGACTGATATTCTGGATATCTAAACCGGCAAAGTGACGGCAAACGAGAACAAAATACTAACACTCCTACAAAATATGGCACATACAAAGAGCGCTGTTTCTTTGGATCTTTACTTTTTGTATGATCTTTTTGCAGAAATAGTGTTAAATGAGTCAGCACTTTGCAGAAATAATCTAAACTTTGTGAGCACTTTGAAGTAATAATCTATAATGTGTAAGCACTTTGCAGAAATAATCTAAAATGTGTAAGCACTTTGCAGTAATTATCTAAAATGTGTAAGCACTTTACAGAAATAATCTACGATGTGTAAGCACTTTGCAGAAATAATCTAAAATGTGTAAGCACTTTGCAGTAATAATCTAAAATGTGTAAGCACTTTGCAGAAATAATCTACGATGTGTAAGCACTTTGCAGAAATAATCTAAAATGTGTAAGCACTTTGCAGTAATAATCTAAAATGTGTAAGCACTTTGCAGAAATAATCTACGATGTGTAAGCACTTTGCAGAAATAATCTAAAATGTGTAAGCACTTTGCAGTAATAATCTAAAATGTGTAAGCACTTTGCAGAAATAATCTACGATGTGTAAGCACTTTGCAGAAATAATCTAAAATGTGTGAGCTCTTTGCAGAAATAGTTCTAAATGTGTGACCGCTTTGCATTATATACCTATTACAACTAGGTTTTATTTTTCGAGAAGTTTAGAAAACATATATTATAAATATTAACTTTGTGAACATTCGCAAAAATATATTTTATTTTTAGTTTTAAATCTGTTAGCCTGTCTATGCGTGAATTGTATAGTAAATATACTTTAACGATCCATTCTTAAATATATTATTAAAGAATTAATAATCTCAATAACAGAAAACATTTGTGCACCATAAATTGAGACCGCAGTTAGCATTAAATTGAGTTTTATAATACTGAGTTAACAATGCCGAGTAACGAAATAACACTATTTAAGTTTTTATATAAAAAAGAAATCAGTCGTTTCTAATAAGATGAGATACAATATTTATTTGAGCGTCCAATATAGAAGTGTCTCTTTCTTCCTACAATAAAATTGCATTTGATGAGATAGACGAATCTATCTTCTTGCACACTATCTGAATTCCCAGGGATTTAATTATTCATAATTTTTTATATGTTTTTTGTATTCTAATTTTTTTATAGCGATAATCTTAAAAATAAGTGTGCGAGTAAGAATATTTAAAAATGTATATAAAAAGAGATTATTGGATCCAAAAGTGTATATGATTTATTTATATAGTGTATTTTACACTATATTAATAAATCGTGTAGATTTTAACCGTTTTAGGAACTTACTGATTTAGAAAAAAAAATACGAATCCATACGTATGGCCTAGAACTGAGATCCCACTGCTAAATGCTAAATCTGTTTATTTGTAGATCAGTCTCCAGTCCATTATTTTTAGTAGTAGTATTTGAAATAAACAGATTTAATTATAGTTGACGACTGATTTAGTTTTTATGGATGGTCATAAATAGTGTTACAGCTGATAACAATTACACAATATTTAAATTTGGAATCAATCACATTCAGAGTGTTTTCACGCTAATATTTATTAAGTAGTTTTAAATGTAGTAATGGATGTGATCACACAAAGTTGTCTGGGAATGTGACGTTTTCTTGATGGCTGTATTTTCGTTATACCAAAAACAAATAGGCCATCACTCCATTTAAATATTAGAACATTTAGGGCCTGTTCAGTAAAAATAAAGTGCCAAATAGGTATGCATTACATAAATTATTCGAAAGATAAAAGTTCCGAATAAGATACTTCGCATTTCATGACAAATAGCGCTATCTGACAGTCGTGAAACGCAAAAATACTGTTTATCCTACCAATAAGTAATAAATAGCTTATTTGGAACTTATCCGGACATTGTGAAACTGGCCCTAACACTCAGAAAAATTCAATTTGCAATACATATGGCACAACTATAACGTAAATCAAATATATTTGTTGATATAATTAAATATAGAACTTAATTATAATTTAATTTTTTATAGATTACTATACTTTTATACAGTCAACATTATTTAACAGATACAATTTAGTTAACTTAAATATCTACGTGTATGTATACCCTTTTTAAGAAAATTGTATTCTAAACTTTCTTGAGCCTTTGAGCAGAATAACATATAGAACGAAAATTCTATTAAGGTTTATTGTCACAGTTATAAGTAAAGCTACCTATGTCTAACTGAATAACTTTCATAATTGTAAATGAGATTATTTTAATATTCCTTAACTATATGTTGCTTTGTTTAAAAAATGCCAAATAGAAAATGATATGTAATGTTCTATGTTATTGTTTACTATGAGATATGTAAAATTATTTATTTTAGTAAAAAAAATGTACTAATTTCTTGTGACATTTACGACGCTTAAAGCTTGACCATATTAAAAATCGTATTTAATTTAGGAATCATCACATCACCTCTTTAATTTTTCTACAACCATTCAATTACTTTATTTTACCTTTTAAGTAAATATAATACTAGTTATAAAATTAACAATAAATAAAAATCTTTTTAAATCACGTAGTATAACAGGAACTATAGATTAGACAGAAAAAATTGCAGTATGAACGTTTAGTTTCTAAAAGTATACAGTCAATGTGACTTACACAATTAATAATATCTATCACATCAGTTAAATGTTAAGCTCTGACATCAATTAATTCTAATACAATTGACACATTAATAAACTATGTATTTGGATATGAAAATTTATACCTTCTTTAGAACCTTGTTCATGATTCTAACTTCATCAGATTCCACTCCCCTCTGTTGCGATGACGGTTTTTTATCGGCAAATTGAAGGAGATCCTCCACTGAAACGTGATCTGAAAAATGTAATTATTAATTTAATAAGTTTTTATATAGGGACGAACGGGAATATAAAATTGTAGGTCTTTGATATTGTAATAAAATATAATTTATATAACATATAGAACAGCTTCCAAGCGATGTCTTCTCATAGGATTTGAGGATCGATTTACAGGATTTTCGTTTCAATATATTATATATAATTATTTTACAATGGAAGTCGTGGTGGTATATATGTGAACGTGTATGTATGCGTGTGTTTAACAAGGCTAAATATTCCTACGTATTAAAACAGCAATAATGATGCGAATTTAATAGGATATATTGGTTAAATTGACGTATCTGTCATATATTCTATGATAAACAACTAAACAGTAAAATGAAATTTGCAACGATTTAATTGTTTCTGTATTTTTAGGTTTAAAATCTTTAACGTAGATGTATAGTTCAACATTGCTGTACTGTGTATGCGTATACAATATATTAGTAGGGTTAGAGCCTTGAAACATTTGGTTACAGTATGAACTCCATGTAACGTATCTTCATTTAACGATTTTCTGCCCTTTGGGCGAAATCAATTAGTTTTACTTGGTTTAGCTTCTTTTCCATACATACACTCTACATAGCACCCACTCTCAATAACAACAACAATTTAGTAATAAAGTACTTTTAAGTTGCTAAAATGAGTAAAAACTGCGTAGCTGTGTGCGTTCTTTTGTAGCTTTAATATCCTAGTCCGCAATAACTCGACTGTCCGCATCATGTATACGAACTTTTTAAGAAATTCCTTTGTTTACAAATTGGGATTGCTTGCACATATACTGTTGTTGACTATCACTGATAACTAGGAGTTAAAGATAATCTATACGTTATCAAATATCTATAAAGACGTCAGACAAAATTAACAGAATATACGCAATAGCAATCAAATAACATTCATTTTCATCTAACTAACTACTAATAGTAGTCTGATGAAAATAAAACTTTTTTTTTTTCTAATTTTCTAGAAGGTAATTAAATACATAGTAGCTTCAGTGTCGTTATATCAAGTTTATACTGTACATTATAACTAAAACCTCTTTCATAGTTCTTGTATGAAATAATCTTGTATGAAGTAATAGGTAATAATCACATACATGCAAAATTGTGTCTAAACTAAAATTGTCCCTAATAGAATAAATCTTATCACAATAAGAGTATATCATAATAAACGTATATCTTGCCAGTCAAAACGTTTTCTATCAGAGCAAGAGGGCAAAAGGCGGTTAGAGGCTCAATTTATGGTAAATGATTGATGGACACTCAATACGAGAAGGTTCGCGAGTGCGTTGCCAGCCTTTTAAGAATAGGTACGCTCGTTTGTGAAAGACCCTAATTGTTTCGGATATAATTCAGTGGGCAGCTGGTTCCACATAGTGGTGACCTTAAAGGAACGCTGTTGTGGATGGGCGGACGTCGAGGTGACACAGTTGGTATCAAGGACTTTGGCTCTACCTTTTTTTTTAGACTTTTTCAAGACCGTTACAAAAAAGTAAAATATAGTGCGTCTATAAGACAATTTGAGTTTAGACATTAAGTTAGTGTATTAGGATCAAACTCACCTATATCACCACTCCTCTCGCCACCACAAGCCTCACCTTTAAGGAATACTTCTTCGAATATCTCATCTTCCCCCTCATCCGTTTTGGCGTCTAAATTACTTATATAGCAGTTGAAAGGATTGTTTGATAAATCCGGCAACGCAATTGCGCCGGAGTAAGAGGGATAGAATGGGTTGGTTGCTGGGTCTGGCATGGAGGGGTTGTCGCGTACATGGCCCTCAGAGGAATCGTTCTGGATTACAGCACGAATGTTTTGGTAGATTGTTACGGGGGCTTGGCTTGTGCTAGCTGCTGACTGAGTAGGTAGTGGCTCACAGCATACTGGCAAGCGGAGTGGGTGCTTTCGCACGTGTCGTGGTTTGTCAACTAATTTTGGTTTGGTGGTTCGTGGAGGCAGAGGGATTTCGTTGCCCTGGAATATTTTAAAATAAATTGTGATAGGTATTAAATTATAATATTACACTTTTTTTTAGGAACTACTGTTGGCTAAAACTTACATCATTATTAAGCGTGTCAGCGACAGGATGGTTGACGATCACCCTGAAATGTTAAATATTTATTATGTATTTGTTATAAATGTATAAAGATTATTTTTAATGCTTTGTTCTTTAAATACTATCTCATCTTTTGCCTTTCCCCTAGAACAGTGTATTCCAACGTGGGGCCCACGACCCGCAGGAGGGCAATTCTATTGTTAAGGGGGGCTAATTAAAAATTGGAATTTGACTTTTAAAAAATTGGAAGTTGTAAGTACTTGTTAACAATTTCCTAGTAATTTCTTCCTGAAACCTATTAAGTTAACAAGTTTTGACGTGAGTGTAAATTAATTATATAAATACAATGTATGTTGAATGGGGGGGAGAATCCATAAGAATTTTAGAAAATGCTACTTACTCGCACGATGTTGATGGCAAGGAGTTGAAATTAACTTTTGGCGATTGGTTTCGTGTCTCCTTGGGAATCGTTGAAGTAGATGGTTTTTCTTGGGGCAATTTGATGGCTGAAATTGCTGGGGTGGGCTCTTCAATCAGACTAGCATACACCATCCTCGATTCTTCTGTTATCGTTTCCTACCAAACAAGTATTGTTAAATTGTATTACTATATAACTGACAAACAACTTACCTCGCGCTGCAGAACCAATTTGTTTAAATATAGGGGGCACACGGGCTCACCTGATGTTAAGTGATACAGCCGCCCATGTAGATTCAATGCCAGAGGGCTCGCGAGTGCGTCACTGGCTTTTTAAGAGAACGAAGCAACTCAGATCCAAAATTGAATACTGTATATTAACGCACGCTAACGAAGCACAGTACAGTTAAAGCCGTTTTCGCTTCAAGTGATATAGCACATAAGTTTACTATCTGTATTGAACGGATTACGACCGTCAGAATATTTATTATCTTAATAAGTATCGAAGAACATTGCGTGACTATCATATTCTTAAGTCATAGTATACTGTACTCTCGATCAAGAGATAACTAAGAAATTGGTTGGCGAAGTATGTCTTCATCCAATATATACATTAAAATTGGATTAATACCTGAATGTCTTGAACGCTTTTGGCTTCCTCACTGAAATTGCGTTTCCCTAAAAAAACAAAATTATTAGTACCGGTACTATTATCGTACCAAACACGGACGTGATTATTAAATTTACAAGACATTTATAGAAATATATATCTTGTAAATGTAGTTGTCGATGTCGAAATATATATACCACGACAGCGTTTGGACCGTAGTTCGACGGCAACGAAACATCACTACCCTTAGCACAAACGATAGTAGAAATCTCGTATACATCAAGACAGATTTACCATAGCAATAATATAAGAACAATGCCTTCACTCTAGCTGCTCAACCAGAAGATTTTACTTATTATTCATGCTAAGGATACCCCAGTCAAGGTCGATATTTCAGAACGTATCAAAAATCTTCTAAGGTCAAAGTTAAAAAAATGTACGTTCCGAAATATGCCATTCTAGTCGTACAGTGTTAGCATAACATATTTCAAGATTGATTAACACGGTCAATATTTAAAATATTTAAGACTCATGTGAAGGGTTTATAAATAGAAAGATCAATGAAATGTCTAACGCATCGTTTCTCAAACATTACCAAGTCGGGACCCACAAAAATGCCAAAAAGTTAAGTTAAAGTCTTGCAACCCCGTCTCTGTAAAATAATAATAATATGTATATACATACATAGCGCGCTATTTTTAATGAATCTTTAGTACCTATACGTAGTTTTACTATTATTCAACAGTCTGCGACCCAAACTCCGAAACAAACTCAACGACCAAGGGTCGCGCCCCGCGCTTGAGAAACGATGGTCTAATGGATACAACCTTACTTGCTATACATACATTACTATTAAGGGTGACGTTCATTTTATACATTACAAGTAAAAGCAAACTTTTCATATATATGACCGTTTATAACAAAATAATCGATGCAGAAAATGTTTGATTACACAATAAATTCTCTCAAGCATTAATCAAACTAACCAAAAAGAATTCCACAATTTTATACTTCACTACAGTCGTATTAGTTTTTTTCTTTCATTTAATCGCCATTTGTCTTGTACATAAAGCCTCCATAAAGGCACATCTTATGTACCATATAATCATATTTATGAAAGCTATATACATCGTCATAACCGACTAGTTTGCTTTTACCTTTAAAGACATTTAATACGACTATTTACATATGTTCAGCTTAGAAGGGGCTCAGAAGAACCAGTCTTGAAGGAAAGGAAGTTAACTTAGGAATATATAACTTTGTCCTCATTTGACACCTAAACGACATCATCGCTTTCATCCTACTATTCCTCTATAACCATCCCATCAAATTACTTCGATATCTAGAATCAGTCGTTCAGCTTTCTGTCAGTGTTTCTCATAAATAAATATATAATAATAAATGAAAGTCTTCGATTTAGTATGCCATAAGGAGCTGGATATTCAGTTTTTGGCCAATCTGATCATAAAGTGAACGTGCTACACATAAATGATGATGTACCATTTTTCAGCACCTTTAAACTATCCCAACCAATACCAAATGGCCCATTTTGTTGTTGACCCTGTCACTCGGTAGTTTAATTTCATCCTAGGTTTTGCCTTTCTACATTTTCATTCTCAGATATCGTGTGGTGTCTTTTTCTTCAATACTATTGAGATCAATATCAGCAGCTGAATTTCAAGATCGAGGATCTTCCCATCTATAGCGTAACTCCATTCTTATCACACCACAGTCTGGTGTTCAACAACTGAGTTTTTGCCACGCACCACTGTTCTGTTAAACTTGCTGCTAGTCGATGTATATCCAAGTTGATTCGAATTAGTAGCCTTTGAGAAAAGCGTACTGTTAAAGGCTGGATAAGTAATTATAGCTTGCTTATTGACTCACTCTTCCAAAAAAAAATCTAAAAAGTATCGGCTACGTCAGAAGGCTATCAGCAGATTGCATCTAGGCTTTTCTCATACTTCCATTCCAACACTTGTTGGTGTAAGTTAATGTCAATTTGACATCCTTTATTAAATAGTATGAGTAAAGCCTATCGGCATATATAGGATAGGGTACACACAAACATCATTCACGAGAGGAATAAAGCACAGCGCAATACCATGAGCTCTGATAGCAAGAACATTCAATTCTTGTAAATCAAAATGCATCATTCTATAAGATACATTTTACAATGCACAAAATCGTATCAGATGTGCTTTAAGCGCTCACAGTAACCTAGAAAATAGCCCACTAGACCAACCGAACGAAAATATTTACGACAGTTACTCACAGTTCTTGCATTAACACGAAGACAGGCTAACAACATTAATTGCCAATTATATTTAACTTAATGAACTTAAAAGGATTGCTCAAATTATAAAGAATTTTCTATATTTTTTTAACTTGCGTCATGATTTACGCTTAATTACCACATGAATTCCACAAAATTCTTTGGGTTTCATAATTTGACAACAAGGCTAAAATAAAACCATACACACACAAAGAGGTTACTTAAAAAAGCAAACCTAAGCTGTATTGGGTTAAAACAAAACAAAACCAATGAAATGCGCAAACATGTAACATCGTAATAATATTAGAGGTTATTTACGCTGGAAACAGCAGAACAAGGAATTTTGGTCTGATTCGGTTCTGTAAGTTAAAAAAAACCATTATCAGAGAGATCAAATACAAGGGGAAATAAATTACAAAGAATAACCATTTACAAAGTTAAGAGGCGGGCCAGGTATCTGTAACAAAGGCGAAGAATAATTTAGTTTCTTCATTTATGGCGCAAAATTTTACAACCGCTAAAACGTGGGGAACATGGGAAAAATTACTATAGTTCGATTGAGAACGTTCACATATATTTTTACATAATTTTATTTTTACAAATATACAGATTTATTAACAATTTTTTATTGACCCATTGTAAATTTTAAAATCAAAATCTTTACCACATATCTCCTTATCACCTTCGTGATGGTTATTATGATGAAGTGAAACTAGAGGAAATTTAAAGTGAAACTTTAGTCGTTCACTGGGTGACGTCGGCAACTTTGTTTCATCCAAACCCGTCATTGATCTAAAATTTTATAAAAGACGTCATAATTTGATTTCAATTTATTGTATTAGAAAGTAGTAAATATATACTTACTTAGAGGTGATTTCGTTTGCTAAGGCAACCGCGGTATCCAACGTTCTTGTGTCATGAGCGGACATAAGTTTCATTGTCGCTGTGTGGAACGATTTCTTTTTCTCTGTCTTGTTCAATGTATGTGCTCTACTGCAGAAAATATTCATTTTACACTATACATCACAATAATCAACAATTTGTAATAAGAATTATTCATACCTAATAGCTGCATCTATTTCATGGTGAAGGTTGATCTGCAAGCAGTCAATACATTTTAGTATATACAGTTACATTTTGTAAGAAATTCTAAATTACTGCTACTAGGACTACCACTAATAGCAATAAACATATGTTAAGCTTTACAGTTATACACACAAAGCCTACAAATGAAAGCAATTCTACGAATATTTCGTAAATTTAACAATAACGAAAAAAAAAACATACTATTTAAGGATATTATCACTTACTAACAAAAAAGGAAGAATAAAAGTCAAAGTTTAAATATAATATGAACTGTAGCAAATTGATCTGGACCCGTATAGAGACAAATCGTCATCATAGCTCTGAAAATTATCATAAAGATGGTACAATACTATAGTAACTGATTACGTAGAAACATAAAAATCATTTGTGTTGCTCAGCTTCATAAGTTAACAGTCTGGAAAAACTACCCCCTAGATTTTTTTTTCTTCGGTCAAATCCCCTGCAGATATACATGGGTCCACGTTTTATCTTGTAAGGGGGATAAAAAAAACATATTTATTAATAATAAACTTACTTCATTTCGACGTCTGTCATCTAAATTTCGAAACATAGACTCCATTTCGTCAAGTAAGCTTTTACTAAAGTCCGTGGAAGCTTTCTGGAAATTATCGACAGAAATAATTTACAATATTTATTATTATTAAATATATATTTTACACGGGAAACTAATGTGTATTAAATATTTTTACAATTTATTATAACATTTATTTACCGTGATAACTGCGTCGGGCGATGGTATATCAACTTTCGCATTATCTGTAGCCGTGCTTTCCTGTAAATTAATATCTAGACCCCATTATTTAAAGAAAATAATTCCGTCTTATTACACTGTTTTTACTTAAGCCATATATACAATTGCTTACTAATTATACAATTTACTTATATTATACAAATGAATTACTAAACAAATTACATTCGAACAATCTGTGTTCGTATATTAAGTTCTAAAACCGCAACCCGATGGATTTTTCCAAGCTATTGCGCTTGGCTATGGCAGTCATCATTAGTTAAAACAGTGTAAAAACGACTTTGTTTTTAGAACAGGGTGCGTCAATAGCTATTAGAGGCATAACCACAACAAAAAAAATAAAGAAGCATATCTTGATGCAACGTAAGGGAAAATAAAAAACAAAAAATTTTTCGAGGCCAAATAAAACAAAACACCAATATTAATTCATCATTAATTACCTTATGTATCTCGATGAGAACACAAAATATGCTTCCGATATGTCGTATCATTTAAAAGTTAAGTCAGTCGCAGTAAAAGCCGCTTTGTTTGACGCGAAATTAATTATTTATACAAACGTAAAACTTTAAACCATAACTGAAGATCTTATATTGCTGTTATCCTGCACCCACCTCTTAATACATTTTAAATTATTTTGACAATTATTTATCAGTAATAAATCGCCTTACGAACTATATATAATCTTACCGATATATTCAAGATTTATAAATAAAATACGTACCGTGTCTGTGTCCGAGATTTCATGGTACTCGTGGGTTTCTGCGGTTCTTCCTTGGCCGCCATCTTCAGTTTTATGTGAGCGTCCGAGGGTCGCCGATTTTACCTAAATATTTTATTTATAGTAAGCACTGATTGATCGCTCAACAAAAACATAACACTACTTATAATAGAAGAGGAGGGCATACGAGCCCACAAAGGGTAGACATCACAGTCCATGAACACCCATTTTAGTAGGTGCGTTGCCTGCCTTTGAAGGACTTTGATCAGTTTTAAACATGGAGACGTAAACTTGGAGGTTGTCCCAGGGTCCCTTTAGCGGGAATCGATATCATACTTCGCTAGTTCGCAAAAGAAAATCCCTAGACCGTATAATCTTAACACATAAGTGAAATACACCAAATATAGTGAAATTTTAATTTGAAATGTTTGATAAACACAACCTTAAAACAATCCTACATACTGGTTAAATTAAAAACGACCTTTGTTTTTTTTTAATTGTAAATAAGTTCGCTACAGCTTGTCTATCATTTAAGCTTAGCTCACTTTAAAATTGAGGTTAATTCTTTAAAAAGCTTTTTTCTCCAACATTATTGCTAATGCCTTTTGCACGCAACGCTCATTACAATATTAGTATCCTTACCTTACTCAAAAGACTCTTGCTTGTGGTCGGTTCGAGGACTGCCTTCAAATGACCCTTCTTGATCGGCTTCTGTTTCGTATCTACGCCTGAAATTGATATAAATTGAGCTTATGTAGTAGCAAATAAAGATATTTTCGAACTTAACAGGCCCTTAAGTGATTCTTTAGACCCATTCCATTCCCAGCTTTGCCGATAAGTACCCAATTATTTGTAACATGAAAGGAAAATGTTTATTATAAAATTTAAGCTAGAATAACTTAAGCATGTACTTGAATTTGTTTTTATAAGTTTAATAAAATAACAATTCTGATTTATCGACTTCGTAATATTTATTATATTTTTAAAACTCTCAGATACAGGCAATAATGAGAGTATTACCACTTTTGATAATTGCCTTAAAGCACTGGGTAACTAATACATTCCTCCGTAAATTTTTTATATGGAGTTAAACAAACAAAATTTTACATATCCTTGAAAAAAGGACAGTAAAGATTATAAATTAAAAAAATGGAAGAGTTCTCGAATTCGGCGTTAAGTATCCAGCCCACTTAAATAGCATATAGTAATATTGCCACGTATTGCGCCAAGGTGTTAGTGTAGACTAACACATTGTTCAATTACGTAGTACGTCCTAAATGAAAAAAAATTAATTTTTCATAAATGGAAATAATAATAAAAACAAAAGTACTGATCAGTTTTTAAAGAGTGATATATCAATTTATACCTTAGTAACTCGGAAAACGGCTTAATGTAGAAAGTTGCAATACTTTTATTGTTTTTCGAAGTAATCTCCGTTCCTCTTTATTTAACAACAACAACAAAATATCTTTATTCATCTAGATAAACAAGTACACTTATGAACGTCAAAAAAAATTATTGTCGCATTCGATGGAACCATTGAGAGAAGCCGTGGGCTGATTATTCCTTAGGGGTTTCATCTATGGCATTTTCGTACGCTTTCACCGCATCTTCAGGGCTCGTAAAGCGAATTCCTCGAATTTTATCTTTTTTATAAAATCTTGTTCGAAATTTAAACATAATGTGCCCGTGACAGAATTTTGGGACCAACTACTTAATTATAATGGGCAATATCCAGCGAACACGATGTTTTGATAGAACGAAAAAATCATGGCTTCGTAACGTTAAGGAGCGGAAGGATATTGCGACTATGGAAGAGATGCTGCCTCTGGCACAGGATAAGCCACACTTCACGAGATTGATCCAACCAGGCCAACCTCCAGTAATAGAAAGGCACAAAAGTAGAATATAATATTTCTTTTAAGAAAAATTTCGGCGAAATCTAAATGACAACATTCTCTCAAATTCCATAGTGAGAAATTTTATTTATCCCAGAAAACGAATAAAATATTCAAAGAGAGATCTTCGTAAAAATGGAAGGAATTGAAGCGCAAAGATTCTGCCCCTAACTGAGCTGTGTAATTAATGGGCTCATACTATAGGTTGTAATAGACCCAGAATAGTAATAAGGTAACTTTTTTATGAAATAACTTTGCATTAGCTTCATTCATTTAATTTATGATGTAAACGAACAGTTACCGTAAAGGGGATATCCAAAATTTTAATAAATCGCCCTATTATATATAACATTCGTCTGTCTTATTATAATAGACATGTAGAGACATGACCTACTTTTATACACGTGTATAGTCAGCAATTGTTGGAGCTTTGATGCGAGGACGATATCAAATACACGATTGGCTTAGATTCCCAGAAATATATAACTGTAACTGAAATTGGCCTTCAATGTCTGAGTGTGAAAAATCAATATTGAATTGCGACTCATGCCAATTCCAGAATCGGATTTTAAAATATTTTTATCAGAAAAATGAATGCAATGCAATGCGTAAACTTTCTCAGCCGCTGATTCAATTGATAAATGCAACAAATCCGCTGTTATGAACCCGTTTTAAACACGTAAATATAGCTTTTTTTTAAAATTGCGATTTTGGCTAAACTTACTATAAGGAAACCATAAGTAGGACCCCAAATCTCAGCAAATTAATAGAATTTGTTTACTTTTGTTCGGGACGTACTTTGGGTGGGTGATCTGAGTGTAGCCCTTATATATACATACGAAAACGTCGACATCTATAAGGGCTACATCAAAAATAGTAACGAGGCAGTTTCACTTTCGTACATATTATACATTGCGACATATCCCAATCAGGACATGGAGAAGAGCGTTAAAAAATCTTAAGATTAAGGGATAATAAAACAACTTCATCGTTATAATCTTTTATTTTGTGATAAGCGTGGGCCGCAAGCGTAACGTTCGACTTCCCAAAAATATATGAAAATTCGCAATAATCGCCGCAATTCAAAATCAAAATAAAGTACGCACAAGTGGCGCAATTTCAAATAATCCAAAATTCGTACGAAAGTGAAGTTATCACATATATAGTATTAGAATAGTAATGGGTTCGACTCCGACACAAAGGAATTACAATTAAAATTTTCGTTGTTAGAGAGAATCTTAGTAGTTGATTGCAAGATTAAAAATGATCGCTATAGCAAAAATGGCTGTACTTACAGGCTAAGTCAACTTGGTCGCAGCTAGGCCTCTGCTCGAAGCTCGAAGTCAGCAGAGGGTATGGCGTACTTGCAGCAGTTAAGTGTGACGGCGAGTTTGGGTTTATCAGCGGCACCTGTTCTAGATCTTCAGACGGGCGGTAGGGCGTCACGATTTGGCGTGGAGGCTGTTAAAAACAATCATTACTGGATAACACTACTGGGTATTAGACAAATTGGAGTTATTTTAAATTAAAATGCATACCAGGGAACATCCAAGCCGCAATAATTATTATTAATTTAAGATTCACTTTAACTTCTGAAGTATTTATAATTTTTATTGCCTATGTTGTGAAACGGTTTGACCATTTCCAACACGTGTGCACTCAACAGGTGTTCCGGGCAGTATGACCAGGGATTGCACTTGCCCTTGTATTGCACAATTGCAGGCGATCGTTATTCGCGCTTGCGTGATGGGTACATCAAACGTTCTCAGATTTATGCAATTGAGCAAGTTTGCATTAAGCAGAGTGCACATTGTGCACTAAAAATATCGAAAATTTCAATAAGTTGTTTTGAGACTCATGTCTTCCATATTGAGACAAATATGGTTTCTTTATATGCAGACATTGACACCTCTATTACAGACATTCAAACTCAACGGTTATGGGTATTAAGTGTATGTTTGTCTATCATCTCTTGGTATACGATTTTTCTATACAACCCGCTATAAAGGAACACAGAAATATGCATGTAAATTTAAAACCAATTAATTGTATGAAGACCTCTAATATAATCAGGATTTTCGTGAGTGTATAAACACTCTTAGAGGACCCGCCCATCTATCGTTTGAAGGTCAAGAGTATAACCTTCAATTTAATATTGATGTCCAAGTCCCCGGGCAAGAAGCCTGAGGACGATAGTATGCATGCGCAATGCAAGTTCCGCAATGCTGCAGTAAATTATATGAATTGCCTGGATAGTTACTGCGTAATAGAATGTTCCAGATATATTTGAGTGTGGGCAGACATGTATGAACATTATGTAAGGGACGATTCGTACGTACTGCGTAGGCCGATTTCAAGATTGTTAAAACGTATTTCAAGGCTTTTGTAGTCCAATATACTTTAGAAATATGAAAATTTTAAATTAAAACTATTCATGTAAAATATCAAATCTAAAAAATATCAAGCAGTTATTACACAACATTGTTCTTAATATTCATTAGAAAGTAAAATTTAACACTGAAATACTCCACTACCACAGTTTGTCACATCAGCTTTTTGGACTATATTTTGATTCTTACGATGATTTAAATGGCATAAGCTAAAAGTTTACTTCAGCGTGCTTTAAGCGAAACTTACACAACCAGCGGGATCCAAAAATGATATATCGCCGAAGTAAGCACCATCGGCGCCCACGTGGCCTGTATGCTTCACGTCGCCTTGGGGGCTAGATATCATACTTCGTTGTATCGAACGTTTGCCCATAACCGTGTGGCGTTTAGCATCGGATCGCAAAAGTGATGGGCGGATGGAGCGTGTCGGATGCGGAGAGAAGGAGCCAGGCTCGAGTGATTGAGATCTCTGAGCAGAAATATGATACTCTATTGTACATTTAACGAAATTGACCAACTGACCACACCCATGTAAAAATAAGACAAATTTATTTTTTAAGGGGATAAAAAGATTTTTCTATGTTTCTCGGGTTAATAATGTTGTTAAAGAATATCTATCCCTGTTTCTATAGTTTTACTTAGAGTTACTCATTAACTAATTAAGGCGTTACGCCTTGTAGATTTAAATAACATAATCAATATAATAATATTTGATCAATTTTCGAGCATAAATAGGATAAAAAAATCTACGTACGTCGTTTTTATAAAAAAACGTAAGTCCTTAGTTTTATTTACTGTTGTATAACTGAATCAATAATCTATAAATTTTTTTAGTTAAATAATTATTATTATCGCAAAACCTAAATTGTCTAACCTACAAATTTCTCAGAACTTTACCGCCTAACAGCAAAGTGTAATATATTATATAGAGGTCAATCTCGTCAAATGTATGTTCAAATAAAGTTTTTAGTCCTTCGAACATTACTTTTAGCAAATGAATTAAATTATTAATAACTTCAAAATCCAAAATGTTTTTATCTTAATAATTGAAATTATTCAAGTGGAAGTTATTATAAAAAGTAGCTTTTGGATCAAATAACAAACGTTTTAAATAAATCATATTTATATATATATGTTCGGAGGCCGAAAACTTTAATTAATCAAGCACAAGAAAAATGAGTGAGTTTATGATAAATGAAATTAATAACTATATAATACTCTCATAATTTTATATACGACAGTGCACAAGCATACAAACAAAAAAAACAGATACCATTATCGTATTAATAGAAAAAAAAATATTTCCACATACGAAATTAAACGTTCAAAAATGGGTATGACAAGACCAATGATTTTAATATAGTGGAAATATATCGCACCCACTAATAGTATTTACAAATTAGTACCTCATTTTTGATTATTGGCTTCGTATTGTTCGGATCGAATAGCCCACACGTTCCGCCAGATAAAACGCCATACCACATCGCTGTCTTTGTGAAATCTCTGTGGACACGATATAGTACTATCATACATAATATGCCTGATTAAAATAATATAATAAACTGATTCTCTTACATTATAATAATTATTCTAAGGCAAACCGGAGCGAATTTATTGTAAAACAATTTAAATTATTGTGTATTAAATATATGGAAAAAACCATGCAGTTTTATATTAATTTATTAACACGCCATGCCGCCAGTTAGTTGCAAAGGCGCAAAGTCATTTGAAATTCCGAAGTTCGATTCCAAAAAGAAAATTGTTTCAAGTCTAAAGTAAAGATATAGACCCAGCCAAAAATATAGAGCCAGCAAATGTCTTAATTGTCAAAATTTTCTATTCACTCATCGGTAAAGATAATGCTACAAAAAGTATTTAGTGCACTCAAGTCAAGGGACTGTAGTAAAACAGGGTGCTGCCTTAATGGTTTCAGGACCTAATTAAAGAATACAATCCAATCATCATATCGAACAGGAGACAACATACTCTTTCCCAAGAACTGTAATTTTTTGACCAACTTTGTATTCCAGAAAGTTACTACGGCGCCCCTCCTCGCTTCTTTGCTGATTACCGATTGCTTGAACCTGAAAAATATCATAATATAATAATAAAATTTACAGCATTGGTAGAGTCTCCGAAGGCCCAGCAGTTATGTGTACTTAACTAAACTTTTAATTATTAATATCATGTACCTTGATACCGTCATATATTACATAACAAAAAATATAATATAGCAATCATGCGACGTCAATATTTTCCACCATAAAGCCACTGTCCCGAAAGCATGTTAATACAAAACATGATACATAGTAAGTTTCATCATCGGATTTCGATTCGATCCACAATTACGCGTTTTTTAAGCTTAACAACCATTGCCGTTAAAACAGCCTTATGTGGGACCAGGTGCCCCTGAAGTACTTCCGAATTAATTCGACTTAGGGTCTTTCAAGAAATATTCCTATGGGCCACGGTATCACTTAAAATCAGATGAGCTTTCTTCCCGTTTGCCCCCGTTAAAATACGGGAAAAAAACTTATTCTACTTATCTTTCAGTATCAATATAAACGATGTCGTGATATGAATAAAAAATCAAGTGAAACATGTAAAGTTCTCGTATAAGTAACATAAGCCGTCCTCTCCTCTTGCACAGGGTTCACACACACAACTTTATTGTTATATGGGATTTACTAAAATTATTTAGAATTTAAATTTCAGTGTTTATATGTTTTGAAAATGATTTACGTTAACTATTTCCTAGTAATTTCTACCAAAAGCCTATAATTTAAGTTTCTTAAGTGAAAAATTCACAACTCTGGTCCCAAACTACATCAGTGATTCAGGGCTAATTTAAAAAAAAAATACACACGAAGCACGAGAGACTAGATGTGTTCTAAAAATCCAGTATATAACGTATGGGAGTCAGACTTGGCCCTAAGTCAAGTTCCTCAATCACACTTTACACCAGTTTTTACATTAATGGTTCACGAGTTTAAGTGTTCAGATCGCTATTTATAAAGCTAAGCTATCGGATTACATTTGCCCTTTCTTGAAGGCAACAACTACGATTCGTCGAATCAAATGGGCCATGACAAATATAAATAGTATATTTGACTGATCTGTAAGATTCAGTAAATAGAGATAGAGATATTCTATGAGCGATTTCGATCTCTCAGTGCTCAAAGTGAAAAATTGAAATGAGTCGAACAGTGATGATTTACGGCTCTCAGACTTGGTCTCTTCCTTCAAGCCTAGTTCACAAGCTATGGAGCTAGACGTGTCTCTCTATGCGATTGAATTAGAAATAGAGATTCGTAGAAGAACTAATGTCACTGACATAGCAAAAATGGCGTATAAGCTTACATGGCAATGGACGTGGCCCAATGTCCGAAGATCGGTTGGCCAATGGGGCAAGACGTTGGACGGGCTTCAGGGAGGACGGATGATCTGGTTGAAGGGAAGGCATTGGATGCAAAACGCGGGGAACCGGTCGTACTGGAAATTTAGGGCAGAGGCCTCGGTCCAGAAGTGGACGGTAACAGGCTGAAATGAACGATTCGACAATATTCATTTTTTAACAGTGATATTGGTAAAATCTATTTACTTCAATGACTGCTAGTGACCGTCAATTAAAAACTCACAACTGCAAAGCGAATAACGTTTGGCGTGATCTTACTTAAATTTGTTTTTCATTAATTTCATAAGAATTATTACTTGATTCATGATTATATAACACAGTAGAGCTGTTTTTTATGTTTGATACATTACCTCTTCAGGTCTTATTTGCTTTAGGCGAAGCTTTAAGTCTTTAAACTTCGGTCTATTGTTCGGATCATGAGACCAGCACTCAAGCATCAGTGAGTAATAGGCATCAGGACAGCATTCTGGTCGCTCTAATCGCTAAAAAATGCATACAAAATATTGTTTAATATTGAAACCACATTGCTGATAGAAATATTACGTATATATATATATATATATAATTAAAAGAATGATGCTATTAATAATATTTTTTTTACTAACATATCAAAGCATAGTGGTTCGGTCGCCGCTTGTACACCAATTAACTTACTATATATGTGCGCATCTAACACTTGCTCGTACGGTGAAGATAATACGGCATTCCATAGAGCCAAAAACTCGACGGCACGTGTCAGACAGAAGGATGACCACCACTTGTATATTGAATAATAATGATCTAATGCACCAATTAATGTATTAAAAGTATCAAGGATAGCAATTCATTGATATTTTTTATAAAATAAGGTACTATTTTCTATTGACAGGCAGAAGTGGCAAAGGTGAGTGGGGGATTAATATATTTGAAATCTAGTATCATAGAAATTGGTAATAGAAACTTTTTTCACATGAAATTGCATCTTTTAAATATTATAAAATACCTGAAAGTTAGGTGCATCAATGGCTTCAAGAATTTGTTGTCCTGAGAATGCAACCCATGGCTGAAAACCATAAGTGAACATTTCCCACAGACAAACACCAAATGCCCACACATCACTTGCTGATGTAAAGCGGAGATACAGTATACATTCTGGAGCACACCTAGACAAAATAACTGGTTTAAAGAACTCCAAAACCAATAAAAAAAAACACTTAAAAAAACAATAGCTGAAAAGTTGTGTTTATATCTAACCTTTTCTTAAATACTATTAAAATTAACTGTCAAACATTTGAATTAACTGTCCTTAACTGTGTATGTATGTTTAAAAGTGTATGTAGAGTTCTCGTAATAAAAACGGATATGTTTTCATGTTTTGGGAATTTAAACTATTATTTTTCGTAAAATTTTTCCTTGAATAGAATAGTAAGCTGATAAAACATTCACAGTCATCACTACATATACGTATATTATATATTTGCATGCAACATTATGTATATAAATTGAATTTTAATATTTAAGCAGCAATAATTGTTTAAGTATGGTACAATAGTTAGTTTTCGTGTATCATTTAACTTTAAGTTGTTAGGAAATTAACTCACCAAGCTACCGGTAGTTTTAGATTAACATTATAATTTGTTTGATAATAGTCTTTCCCAACTCCTAAAGCTCTTGATAAACCAAAATCAGAAATTTTTACTCTATCTTTGCTAAATACTAATATATTTCTTGCAGCAAGATCTCTGAAACATAATTAAATATATAAGTAACAACTAAAAATAACACCTAGGGTAATATATTTTTTAGAGGTTTATTTCTTATACTTTACAGATCTTTCAAGCATGTCAAATATATAAGTTATAGTCTAGTCAACAAGTTCAAAAACGTGAAAAATAGAGATAAAGGTCCTACAAATGAGCGATGGCTCATTCGATTCGGAATCACCTCTAGAAAAATGTTTTTGAAGGATTTGGGTGCAGTTAAAAAATTGCAATTGTTATTAACAAAATAAGATGAAAAAAAATTATATTTTGTTTTATGTTAATAACTCGAAAAATATTAACATTTAAGCAATAATTTTGAAAAAAGCTCGTTAAAGAGGAGGAAATTTCTAATAAAATAGTCCGAACTCCCGGAATTGTATCGCCATTATTTATCATTTTAATTAGACGTTGAAAATAGGGCTCCGCGCGGCAGTTATTTAATTATTTATAACATAAAATATGATTTCAAAAATTTGAAAAAATTCTAGTATCTTCTAACACTTGAAAGAATTGAGCCCTGAAGAAAAAAAGTTTAATCACCATTTTTCAAAAAGTTATTCAATTGTTAACTAACAAATTTTTTCCCAATCTCCATAGGCATAAAAAAATGGCACGAAAGGTAAATATAAGTGGCCTATAAATTTTAAACTTCGTGGAGTCCTTTTGATATATGCGGAGTTCGGATTATTTATTAGAAATTTCCTCCTCCTTAACAAGCTTTTTTCAAAATTGCTTAAATGTTAATATTTTCGAATTATTAACAAAAAACGCAATAATATTTTTTTTTCATCTTATTTTGTTAATAACAATTGCAAATTTTTAACCTGCACCAAAATCCTTCAAAAACATTTTTCAAGAGGTGATTCCGAATCGAATGAGCCATCGCTCATATTTGTAGGACCTTTATCTCTATTTTTCACGTTTTTGAACTTGTTGACTAGACTATTAGGTCTTACTGTATATGCTACATTGCATTTTATATTACAAATATTTTTTAAAGAGTCTCTCCTATATTCTTTTATTTTATGTATATTAATTCTACTTTATGCCTTAAATTAAACTTCAACCAAACATAATATTAGCAGAAAAATGACAGTATAAACGGAATACCTATGAATCAGTCTTTTATTTTCAAGATAAGTCATTCCATCACAGATTTGTTCCGCAAATTCGCAAAGATTAGGCACTGGGAAATTACTTCGAAAAGTTACTTCCCGTAGGCATTCTAAAAGGGACCTAAGGGGTGCAAGTTCTGTTACCTAGAAAAAAATAAAACCCATTAAAAAAATTTGATCTTTTTTTTGTGAAATATAATGAAATAATGTAAATGTAATGTCAAATGTTATGTTGAATGTTATGTCAAATGTTATGGTGCATGTTATGTCAAATTTTGTTGATGACTTTGATGGTTGAAAAAGAATTAAAAACTATTGTAAAATATAAATATGTTGGAATCATGAAAAATGTTTGTTTTATATGTTGGATGCTGTAAAGTTTACCACATGATAGAGGATTATTATTTGTCTTACATTAAACTTACCAGCATAAGGGAATCCATATGTAGAACCACCCCATACAACCTAACTATACTAGGATGTTCAATACTATGCATCACAGCCGCTTCTTTAAGGAATTCTGTAGAGTTTGAAGTCATTCGCTCATTACCAAGACACTTTATAGCAACTTGCAACTGTAAAGTTTCAAAATATGTATCATTAATTTTAAGGACATTTAACTTATATATAAAAAAGCGAATTAATAAAAAATCTTTTACAGTAAAATTTTAAAATGTTAATTATGATTTTATGTAGAGTTTTTCATAAAAAAATACTAACTCTTTGATTGCCAGTCGCCCATGTTCCCTGTTGAACAACACCAAACTGGCCCATGCCTAATTCCTTATTTATTGTTATGTCTTCTATTGAAATAATATGTCTCGGAGATACTTTAGTACTACTCTCAGGATATTGATGAAAATCAACAGTGTTCAAATTAAGTCCATGATTAAACTGAAAAAAGAGTATTATGTTTCATTGAAAAGGGAAATTGTAACTAACACTAAATAGTTTTATTTACAAAAGTGGAGAAAAAAAGGCAGTATAAACTTTTTAAGCAAAATATGATAAAAACTTTTAACAATAAGGAAAATACTTTTTGACTTACAGTTTCATGTTTTTTGTTTGCGGTGAGGAGCTTCTTTATTTTTGACATATAATTGTTTGGAAAATATTTGGTGTAGAGTTTTTTATACCTTCTTTGCTCTGGTTTTGACAGACCAATTTGTGCAAGGTCTTCAATTGTAACATATTTTAGTTGTGATAATTTGCAAACTTTTAATATATCCCTGAAAAAATCAACACAAACATTGTATAGTGTGGAATATGACCCAGAGTAAATTTTACTACACAAGTTAATGCTTTTGTCTTTTATTTAATAGTCACCATATTGTACTGTGCTTTTTACATAGGCCTCCCCAGCTCTTGTGTTATAATATATTACAAACAACGAGCTGAATATTATGTAGAGATAATTTATCTTAGACTAAAAAAATAAGTTGTATATTTAATGCCTTATAATTAAATGACAATAACATGTCATTTCATTTGTGGCATAGTGTGGTTGGTGTACAATAAGGCTTTATAAAAAAATCTATTTAGAATATGAATATATAAATTGCAAGGTTATGTACATTTGCATCAGCAGATTTGCTAGCCATATTCTAATAAATATTTAATCTCTAGATATTTTTAGTCGTATTTTGAACTATGACTCTACAATATATATATTATATAGTTAAAGTGCCAAAACAGATATTAGTTATTATATTTCTATAACTCTATATAATATAATAACTAAGTAACTATTTACGAAGCTGAAAATCTTTTGCACACTGCACATATAAAGTATATATAACAAATCACCTGAATAACTCATAATATTGATGCAGTTCTGCTTCTAAAAGAAAGTCCCGTAAAGCTTCATAGTCATCAACTACATGATCTGAAAACATATATATTCTGAGCAAGCATAATGTAAAAATAATTATTGTAGGATGGTATAGTAAGGTAAATCTTTTAAATTACTTTATTACATGGTCAGAGAGTGTAACAATTCTTACCCATCGTTTTTAAGAATTGAATATATTTCCTAACGCCTTCCCAGTTCCCAAAAATTGTATACGTGTTGATGTTTTCAGTTAAAATAACATGGCCATTATGCGTCTATCCGCCGTAAACATTATAGGAGAGCCGAGAAAACAAGAAATGTTCGTCTAACCGATCTAATCGATAGGTAAATATCTAGTAATTATTTAATAAATAGAAAATACTACGGGAAGTGATTAATTGACGCTAAACTTGCTTTGAACTGTTTAGTTTAGAACGATCAACGAATATTGTATGTTTGTCTTTGTAGTTTGTATCTTCGTGAATTCAAGTTTGCTGTTTGAAGACTTGTACTAGTATTTAGTCACTACTCACTGTCATCTCAGCAGTGTTACTAAATAGTAGACATGAGTCATGAATCATAAAACTTCTTTAGCCTCTAAATAAGGACTCTACCATAATATGTAGAGTCCTCATTTAGAGGCTAAAATTGAAACTTTATTAATTTAAGTGATAAAACTTAACGTAACCTCACTTTAACGGTTTAATTAAATAAATCTTACAAAGGATACTGAATTGTTATGAAATTAATAAACACATTATTATGAATTATTAATTAAAAAATGAATTATTCGTTTTCTATTAGGTCATTTATCTTGAACAAGTATTAATTTTTTATGGAATAGGTAGAGTTTGCATATTATGAAAGAGTGTGACATACTATTGAATTATTAATTGTGTTAATGGCACCAAATATATTCACTTTCAGATTATTTTAGAATCAAAGAAAACAGCAATCCCCATTATTAAATTGAATTTTAATGCTATTAATAATATCTTAACTGTACAATAAACTGAATTATGAATATAGTATTTATAATAACGAAGATGTAGAAATTTTGGAATTGATGTAGAGTCATGTTCGTTATTCATATGGAACTGACAAACTTGAGATTAAGGCTGTTATAGCTATATACAATTTGTTTGATGGCAACTCACAAACGAATTGTCAACCGATGAACGGAGGTTTGCAAATATGGCGCAGGTTTCTACAAAATGCAGTTCACATAATAAGTTTTAGTTGTCATTTTCATGTTTGCAAGAAAAAATTGAGAAATGAATTTTTAATAACCCTTGTCTGCTCTAATAATTAATAGTGCTATAAAGAACTGTTGATGTGAATTATCGCTATGTAGGTACACAAGCTTTACAATTATTTGCGTTTTCATTAAAATAATTTACCGTACATTAGACAGTGTTTTCCTCTATTGCACTACGAATGCAGTACTCTATGTTCTTTTTTAAATATTGTAAGCAAATTTTTTTCGGACGTGACCGATCATTATTTTAATAAATATTAAAAAGATTGTAACAAAAATGTTTTGTCAAGATGTGCTCTATGAATAATAAAAAAATATTAGTTAATAAGTATTAAATAAGCATATAACTAATGTGTTAATAATGTTTAATATTTTTTGTTAAATATTTATTTATAAATAAATCTGTATATCAAATGTTTATTATATAATTAAAGTAGAGTTTGAGACTGTAGAGTGTGTGATTATACCAAAGACTAAGTGATATTTAAGAACTCTTCTAAGTTCAATGGAATGCTGCAACATGGCTCTTCTGTCAGGTATGTTTTTGTTTTTATCCTTCTTAAAATATACCTAGTTAAGGAGAATTCTGGTAGTAAATTTTATTACCTGTGATTGCCTGTAAAGGTAAATGTCTTTTATTCAAATGTAATGTCAACAGAAAATAAATTTAATTTCAAAATAAAATGTCATGCAAATTTTTAATTTGTTGAAAACATATTTAAGCCCTAAGAGAATTTTCATTATCTTAACCTTATGAGTCACTCCTCTTTGTTATTGGTATATACAAAGTCTCTGAACACTTAGGAGAACTTAAAAGATTAAAGTGCTCCAGAGAAGACTAAGTTCCATTGTTTAACCCTCCCAACATATTAGTTAAATAATTAAATAATATAAAAAGTTGTTCTTTTATTATTATTATTTGTTATATACATTTATTTCCTATTCAAAGCTCTCATTCAGATTAATGATAGAGAAATTGTCTTAATGTCTCTGGCAGAATGTGGTAATAAGTATTAGTAGTTGAAGTACTCAATACTTATACATTGGCCTATTTCAGGCAATCCTTTAATATATTGACTGCTTAAACAGGTGCATTAGTTATTTAAATGTTATCCTTTTTTTGAAATTGAACGAGAAAATAATATAGAAATTCCCCTGGAACTCTTACATTTCAGTTAAAAAATAAGTTTGTCAAATTATTCTAGAATGTAACTTTTAATTTTCTTTTGTTTTCATTATGTTATAAGCCTAATCTTGATCTTTATACATGTACTTTTAACTAAAAAAATAAAAATAACAAGTCTATGCTGCGTACTAAGTAGTAATTACATTAAAGTTTGCTTAGGTTAAAATTGAAATTTATTTATAATTAATGTTTATATAATTGACCTCTATGCCATTTGTAGACTACCCTTAGATCTAGGAGTAATGTGTCTCTATATTTTTTAAACTTTACATTTAAATTGTCCTAATTAAAATAGAACAGAGAACAAATTTAACTAACTTAAACAAAATAAGAGGCATCATATTTCTCAAATAATGATTTGTCAATACCAATTTATATTTAGAGATACATTTTTATTATCTAATTCAAATTTTATGGTGGTTAGTGTGATGTTATTTGAAGTACAAAGAGAGGCGTATATGCCATGTGAATGACGTTTGAATATCTTCGGTAATAAATCGGTTCACAAACATTTTATTATGATATGTTTGACTGAATATTGCATTCTTGCCTCTTGAGTTTGCAACAACGCATTTAAACAGTTAAGTTTAATGATAAGGTTTTATTTATATATATAATTTCTCTTGAGACCTTCACACGCTAATCCGCAGTTTCGATATCGTTTCCGTAAAGGGTGGAATATAAAGTTAAAACAATTGTGCAATTAAGGAAGCTAGAAAATTAAAAGGAGCAATTATTTTCAAAGATAATAGAAACGAGATAATAATTAAAGAACGATGTAGAGTAGGACAATTGTTAATTTTATGTTATAAAAAAGTATCATGCTTTTGTGTTTTTTCTCTTTTAAAATGATTGTTTATACAATCAATATTATAACCATATCTACAATTTTCCTGCTGCAGACTACCAGGAAGTCTATATGTATTTCCTTCCTATCTTCGCATCTTACCGTCCGTTTCTGAACAAACATATGTAAGAGAAAAGTAAATGCCCGTTAGGATTGTGCTCACATTTAAATAGAAAACGTAGTTTTTACTACTTAAGTAGTTTCAACCCCATTCTCAAGCCTTTTTGTAATTAACGCTATTCGAATAGCACTACTCAAACGCGTCAAACATCTGGCTTAACTCAGTAATGCTATAAAAACGATTTTAGGGCTTGAATTAAAAAATGGGCTCTTTTAATTACACCATTTATATTGTCATAATTTTTAACCAGTTCTTATGGTAGGTAAGTTGGCTAGTGCAACGATTTATTTCTAGGGAGATTTACTTAAATTTTAAAAAGTAGAGTTTTTAAGACATGCATTATTCTATCGACTAATAATCTGAATTAACTTTTGAGTCGTTCATAATAGTATCTCCTGACTCATTGTCAGTGGAAGCCAATTTAAAATATCTTAAAACAATTTAGCTACTAAATTTAATGTCCGATTAGTTAATAACTTATTTTAGGAAGCGTAAAAGAGTAAAAGCTTTTACCTTCCAATAGCATATATGATTACCTTATTTACGATGGGGTAGGTGACTACTACTATACCCTACTCTGAGAACGGTGCAATAATGAAAATATCTCCGCATAAATACCACCATGAAATACGGATGGATATTTTTAAATGTGATGTAATCTTAAGACATTTAAAGAACTCTTACATATAATTAGAACCATTGTCTCGCGCGGTGACGTGTAGGTACATGGAAATTATTTTAAGGTTCATACGAGCTCTAAATATAAATTGAGATTTGTGATGTCATGACATAGGTCATACGTAAATTTACGTGTAAATACTGATGACATCAGTAGCTGAAGTATCATGCGATTATAAAATGCAGTATATAGCGATCGTAATTATCGAGTTTGTATATAATTTTAACACGCCTTGCGTGTTTACTAACAGTATAGAAAAGCTACTCACCGTGGTCAATCACGCCCTATTTCTAATAACAAAGCTGTATTAGTTATAGTGAATACTAAAAGGGAATTTAGAATTATTTCTACTATGTTGAGTGTAAATATGCCAGAGATGTAAAGTTAAAAAGAATTCCTATGAAAAGAAAAACATGAGTTACTGACATAAATAATTGAAAACCTGTAAAGTCGTAAGCTGCATTTATGTCGGAGGAGGCAGAAGGGAAAATATTTTTCTCGTCTACTTCTTGTTGCCTGTACCACCGTTTGTCAAACATAAGTAATTAACAAATTAAATGACGATAACGAATGTTTGTTCGTGGAATAAACAAGGGTTACTTATAATAATAAGTAGGACCAGGCCAGCCCTTGATCCAACCGCAATAGTCGGTGAGCGCAATCACTAGCGCCCACTGGTCCAGTTAGCTTTCGAGGTCAAAACCAAAATCGTCTTTACGAATATAGTGACGCGCCTTATTTCAAACGCACACGCGAACAAACCGAATCAAACGCGTATGTCACGGAATACTTATAGATTCGAATTTCTGCAAAAAAATAACAGAAAAGCATTAATTAATATAAACTAGCAGTAATTCCTATTTAAACATCTTCTTCAACGTCAGGCGGTAAAAAGACGGATACGAGGTCGAACGCTCAAAAGCATTGTAAAAGTTTTTCAAAAAATTTGTAAAGGACAAGAAAACCTACAACAAACCTTTAGAAAATCATGTTGTATAAGGAAACCGTTTTAATTTAATTGCACGTGTAATGAAAACGTTGCTGTATTGCTCAGAACTTTGACTTTTATCCTTTTGTTATGGATTGTATGATTATTATTTTTATAGTATTGCGTTAATCCATTTTAATTTACCTTAAGGCATTATTATGTCACGGTTTAGTTATAGAAAAACGTTGTCATAGGTCTGTTTCCAATATTGAATCCGTAAATCTAGCATCATCGGTTTGATCCCCAGGTGTGTACCAATGGGCTTTCTTTCTAAATTACATTTCTTTAACATACGCTCGAATTTTAAAATTCGGTGAAGAAAACATCGTGTGCAAACCAGGTTGCTTTAGACCCAGAAAGTCGACGGCTTGTGTCAGGTGCAGGTGTCAGGCCGATTGACAAATGACCATGAAAACAGATTAAGAAACTGAGGCCCAGAGCTGAAAGGTTATCCGCCACTTATCCATTCCTAAATCTCAAGGTATTTACAGCTCTCATTCGTGATCAATAATTGTTTTTTTTAAATGTTAGTCCGGATCTATCTATATATCTGTCCGGATCTGCATTCTATCTGCATTCATCTATCTACAATAATTGATGATGGTAGAGCTTGTCATAGGTTGGACGGTGGCCAGTCGTGGCAGACGGTGTGTGACTTACTAGTGACGCCGCATATTTCTATGTAGGTAGCATCTCGAATGTGTTTTAGTGCCAACTGTAAAAGTTCATCACGTTTTGGCAAGCGCGGCTACTTACGTTTAACGTGTACGATGTTATGTAGCAGTATTAACCATGTTAGACGTACCAGGTGTTAGGTGGGAAGTCATGCTGTCATACAGAGTTTTTAATATAACAGGTGCATGTTCATGCAAGCATACGGCGTATAAAAAAGAAAACGACTTTTTTATACGCCGTATGCTTAGGGGGAATACGACAATTTATAACAATACGGAAGTGTATTTTTTTAAATACTGTCGATATAGAAGTATCGTAGTAGTGATTGTGCGATTTCTGCTCCGATAAATGCTAAATTAATGAAAATTATATTTCATTACCAACTAGTTATTTAATAATATACAATGTTTTGTCTTCAAAATGAACCGTCCGCAAACAAATTCAGATACAGGCGGAAGCTGGGTGTAAAATCACTTCCACTAAGTATGTCAATGTATTGGATTTTGATATATGGAACATTTAGTTTGCTCTACGTCTGTGTCACTTATGAATTTTACCCTTGTTATATTGTATTATGTAAAATCGCCTTTAAGAAAAAAATATATCTGTTATCTGAAACTTGAATATTTCTGGACAAATGACAGCTTCGCAAATAAAGGAAGTAAAAATTTTACTGTAAATAAAAAGATATTTACATTGAATGAGACCCTTATCATTACGTAATTTTGTAAACGTCCTTGGCTCTGTACGAGTTGGCTAGATTTCCATAGTTTTCCCCCAGTTATTAGTGCCTAGCTACTTTCCGCGACTTTGTGTGGAATTCAGTTACCTATACTTATTTCATTCATCCAGTTTAGTTTAGATTTTCTAGTGGCATTTTGTTTTTCTAGTTTTAACAGGATCTAAATATAATGTGACCTTTACGAGTTTTTCCCTGATCTCAAATGAAAGTAACGTAATACTAAAACGTTGGCACGCCTAATGAGCTAAGCTTTCTACGTAAAAACAGGAAATTCTTTCTAAACGCCTACAATTTTGTATTCTAAATTTACACAATTTTAAATTTATTACACTCTATTTTTTTCTGTATACTCTATATAATTATGTATTATCAATTCTAATTTTAAAATAATCTAATTTAACGAATATAATAAAATAATAGTCCTGGAACGATTACAGTAAAATTTTTAAAACACGTTTCAACGTCGAAATCCACCTACTTTCCTTTCGGTGATGTTTAAAATATGCTATAGATGGCGTTAAATTAAGTAAAATATGTATATATTTTTTTGATTACATATTATATTATTTAGTTGATTATATAAGGGAAATTTTAATGGCAATTTAAATCACTGTGACAAATTTAAGAAATCTTGCAAGGGGTTCAGAGAAATTCCTAATGAAATTGAATCTTTTTGGAATATAACAACTTTTATCGTTGTCAGAGTTTCGGTTTTTAAGCGCCATCCATGTACCGCTTATGGAACTATCAACACATTATTGTTTCGTTAAACTTAGAGATGTCGCTTGTGGCACTAATTGGTGTTAATTTTAAATTTTACTTAAACTGTTTAATTAATATGTAGTAAAATGTATCCTTTCACTTCATATGTAGGTCGTATGTCAGTAACCTTTTTTTGGAATTAGGTTTACATTTCATTTTTAAGTTAATAATTTCACGCATTTAGAAAAATGTGAGAGAGAATGAATATTTTCATAATTGTAGTAAAGTACAATTAAATATTTGGTGATTGGTTGTCAATTACCTATTATTATATCCGTTTAATTATATTTTCTAATTTCACTATTGATGGCAGTTAATGACATCTGTCATATGTAACATAAAAGAGAGTATTTTGATAAGGTTAATAATAATGTATTGATTTTGATGTCAGAATATAGTCTATCTAATATACCTATATGTGAAAGATATTCTCGGAGGTTCTTGAAGTTTTATTTCATCTAACCTACAATAATTGTAGCCTTGGGCATTTTATCCCTTTAAAAGCTTTTTCTTGAAACGTTCAAGCGGAATTTCTTTGTTACACGCAACTATAGAACCTTTGTCCCCAGCTCAATATCGCTAAATAAATACGAGAAGGTAGTCCCCGTAGATTTAGGAAATATAGGAGATTATGATTCGAAGAGGTACCTAGTGCATTGTAATAAATATTAATTAATTTTCAAAAAAAAAATAGTTTTGTTCTATATAAAATAAACCTGAATGTTTTAGTAATTACGATCGATAAATGTAATAATGTATAATGTACTTGCAAAAAAATATACAATAGAATGATTTTAATCTTATTTACTAGTTAGATTAAAATCGGTACTGCAAACATAAACTTTTCTTACATTCTTTTAGGTAATTGCTACCCTAAACATATAATGCTTTCTTTTTTTGTGGAATATACATAGTGATCTCATTTTTTTTTAATAACACAGTTCTAGAACATTGTTATGTAAAACAATACATATTTTCAGAAGCAACTCATTGCTCTTTGTACTATTACTCTTGTTCAGAAATCCTGTGCTTTAGTAACGAATTGTATCAATATATACAATACGGTTCGGTTTTATCCTAAGTGTTTGGTGCAAGTTCGTTATAAATTTATGCGGTAAAAGCGTTAATTCCATATGCTAGTTCTGTGGTATATATGAAACAAAACGGAATTTTTCAGTCATCACATTTGGATATTTTCAGCTATACATACTTGTCTAGCGATAAATGCATAACATATAATAACGAACTGTCACCAAAAACAGTTTGCAAATGAATAAAAATAGTTATTAAAATAATAGTTATAAAAATAGTTTTGCATTGATTTTTTTAGATAATCGCAAAAATTAACAATAATGCTTTCCATTTTGGAATATTAATAGTGATTTCTAACTTTTTAAATAATACAATTCTAGAACGGAAGAAAATCTTAAATCTCATTTAAATTGTGTAGTTGAGGGAATATTGTACATGAAGTGAATCGAGATGTTGTACTTGGGTGGTCGTTAATCAAGTAAATAACCAAAAGGAAAAAGGTTTTATATACAGCTAAATGACCTCTTTGTTTTTTATCCCGCACCGTGCTAGGTTATAAATGTTTTACTGCAAGGTCTTGGGATTAATTTGGTTTTCTTGAAAATCAAATTACATCAATCACTTTAAAATTATTTACATATTTGAGCTTTATTTTATCGTTTGTTACAAAATGTCCTAATTTTAAGGAGACACTATATTTCATCTTCAAGCACACACCATATTGACATACAGACATAAGATACATTCTTGTTAATGCAACAATGCAAGTATATGCTTCAATTCGATAGTCAATGCTTTCTATTACAAGTATTTAAATATTGTTAAAAAAAGAAGAATAATCATTTCCATGTGGTGATATTTTACAGTATTGCAGTTTATGATTGTACAAAATGTTGTGGCGCTTACCAAATGAGTTAGGTATGGTTTGATAATATACGGTTTAGAAAATATAGCATACAAATCTGAAACAGATGTTTTGCTAAGAATCAAAGTCATATCGGTCCCCTTGAAACTGTAACAGCTCATGCCTACGAGACCGGAGCTAGGCTCGGCGAAAAACCGGGTCTACGTCCGGTCGACAGTCTTGTATGGGACACTGTGACGGTAACCACACGACCGCGGCGCTAGCGCCGGCTCACCGCGCAAGCGGGAACGTTACTCGCCGGGTCTACACCCGGTGCGCAGTGGAGTATGGCAGTGTGTGAGCGCATGTACACGAGACCTGGCCTACGCCCGGCGCGTGCCGCCTACCTATGCAATACGCACAGCGCAATATTATATAATTATAGAGATCGACCAGGAGTTATTGATTAATTTGATAGAAGAAAGGACAGTGTTGTGGGACAAGGTTGTAGAAATATATAAATGTAAACGTCGCACATATGAAGCGTGGAAAGAAGTGCGACATTTTGTACGTCCACAATTCACTGAATGAAAAGAGCGTATGAAGGCGGCACCGTCATGAAACCGGGTCGTGCGCAAACCGTTTTGTGTGCGTTCGGACGGTTTCTACCCGGCGCCGGCAAAAACCCGGGCCGGATTGTGGGCATGAGCCCTATGGCTCACTGCGGCGTAGGGAATTTCTATTATATATCTTCTGTGATTACGACTATTTTCTGCAATTGATGTGTAATAATTTGCTGTTAGTTTGATTTGTGATATATTGGTTGAGTTACGTTAGAGCGAGACATAAATGAGCGAATATTTATTTTCTGCTGTTTGTTTATGTCAGTTTGGACTGCTGAACTTAATAAACATGAATTTTGTAATATTTAACTTACCAATTCTATAATTCACAACAGCCACGTTAAATATATAATTGATTCTCATATTCCCTAGTGATAATTGTGTGGGTAATTATATAAATATTTAACTATAGTTAAATATTTATCGTATACGATTCAATAAATTATCATTGACGATCGTTATTTTACCTCATTTTAGTGTTCGTAATTTTTTCTTCTTTCTTCATTTACAAACGACTCTTTAATATCCATAAGGATGTTCTTCTTTATTTAGATAATTCTATTTCTATAGACTCCTAATCAATCACAATGTAAAGATTCCAAAGATTATTGGAAAATAATATTTTTATTAAATTACTTGGTAATTTCACCAATTTTATAGAATAATACAGAATAATTTACTTGTAACATTAAATTATTATAATTTAATAAAATCGTTTTACGGTTTTCTCTTGATAGTGAGAAAAAAATTCAGCGATTCTAAGCATGACAAATATATTGTACACAATAGTTACGAATTTTATAGGACAAATTCGGTTAGCAGTGACAAACCAAAAAGGAGACGGTGCCGTTATAATGTTACTTTACAACTCTTAACGCCCCGTTAATTTCCAATCTGACAAGTCTTTGTAATATTTTACTCTACCGAAGTAATCATCATCACATCTACATTTCAATGCTCACAGATTTTTTTGTATTCAATAAGTTCGTAATAACGAACACAAGCGTCTGTCATACGCTAGTATTAATATATTAACAGAATTTTAGTCTATAATTATAATTTATTTAAACTATTATTTGCGTGTTAGCCCATAATTTCCGTTCCACTTCGCGAACTCGACAAGTACCTCTATTGGGGTAAGCTTAGAAAAATTTTCAATCTTTTTGTTTACAATTTACATGTGTGTAATTATTTGTTTCGAGACGGATTAGACGGTTTCATTATTTGACATAGACCATAAATTAATGAGTATTAGTAATCACGAGATTTAAATACTATTCACAAAACCATAGTACAACTTCACTCAAGTTTGCTTCAGATTGAAGAAAAAATAACTAATTTGTATCAGAAGGTTTTTATGCTTGGGGGGTGGTTGTGGGTTTTTACGAATTACGTAATAGGAGAATACCTTTCAGTCCATAAACGTTGATCGATGGCAACAAAGCTTTCGTAGAACGGAAACAAAATAAATTAAACACTAATTACAGTACACTTTAATTTCTTGAATAGTGTTTCCAATTCAATTTAATTTCGCTGGCTTGAATGCAACCTGATCAAGCTCTTTGATCCAACTTTTTTGATTACTTCTTGCTAGTATTCTTACTTACTCTTCTTCTTCTATCTTACTGTTCGTTTCAATTAGTTAATGTTGTGTCGCGGGAATGTTAAAAGACAACTTTCTGTAGGTTTCAGTCAACTTTATTTATTTACAAATTATGAAATTGTTAATGTGCAGTTTCATAATATGTAAATTGAACAATGTATGTCGGGGCTGTCTTTAAGAATCTGGTGTTATAAATAAGGCACCGATTTTTAATATAATATGTTGTATTGGTGGCTTAACTCATACCAATCTTTCCAACAATTATTCTTATATACTAAATAATTTACACAAAACCTTGACAAATTATATGCTTTACCTTCCGGTACCGGTGAAATCAGAATGAAGAAATCATTGAATTTTAGCGAACTGATAGACGCCGTGAAATATTTTTTTAAGCAGTGGTTTTTGTTAGATAGATTGTATAAAATATTCTAGAATTGTAGATTTTAAAATTACGTAATCATATTAAGGAAAAACATTAAAATTCAAGTGACATTAAACACGGTTAGACGAAGAGAACGTCCTTATAATCTTTAGACATTAGCGAATTAATTCTCCAGCTCGCCTTGATTGAAAATTATTCCTCTCATTTTCCCTATTATAATTGAGTTTTTTTAATGTTCGTAACTCGGTGTATGGATTGTATACTATCTACGCATACGGAAAATCTGTTAATTAATATTCACCTTGAATTGAACTTTTATTTTTAAAATCATATATCAGTATTTATTTCTCTTATATAAAATGCCGAGATTGATTATGTGTTGGTATAAATAAACGCTGGTTTCAATCCTAATAAATTTAACATGACTGTTTCATTTTTGTTTCTTTATGATATATGAGTTATATATCTCATAATAATTTTTGTAATATTATAGTTGATTAAAAACAAAGATAACGAAATTTTGAAGATTTCTACTGTTAGTGGGCCAATTAGATGTTTTATATACATAACGTTTGTTCAGTTAACAGCTAATATCATCCATATATGTAAGTAAGATTTTTATATAATACAATTATACAAAGTTGTGCAAAAAATTAAAACCATATTATTTTACTATTTACGTCTACAAAAACGATAAATTATAAAACAATACGAAGATAATTACTTCATTGTATGTTTTTATAAGTTTATTAAATCATTTCATGAGCGTTTGACATGTTACAAAGTCTTCTATTGAACTGAGACGTTCGTGGCGTCAGCGAACACTGTTTCAGACCGAATCAATATTTTATGCTTAAATGTAACTATGATACAGTATCTAAACGTTGGATTTGTGTTCTTCGTTGCTTTATAATCTTTTGGATAACAAGTGATATACGAGTATATAGATATTTTGGCTGCGCTGAATACTGTTTGAGAATTAGTACATCGTCTTTATATTTAATTATATAAAAATGTACAGAGATTTTTAGTTAAAAATATTTTTCATGTGAAATGTGAAAGGAAAATAACGAGCAACAAGCGTTAGAATAAGAAAATTAGCTATTGATTCACGACTGTTGTGTTTCTAGTAAATGTTTTTTATTTATTTACTCGAAGAAAATAATGCTGTGATACTTGCTTAGACTTCTTTCACTGTGATAATTTGTAACCTGAAGTAGGTTTTTCGTTATGACAAAACTATAGAGTTACGAAAAATGTTCATCCATAGATTGTGGGAATTTCTTCAGTTTCATTTATCTATGACTCTAAAATATATTTCCGAAACAGCTGCTGACATTTTGCTAATAAAAATAATAATATTTTATAGTTTTATACGTAAATTACTTTTTTATGATTCTTTGTGTAAATTATAATAATAATAAGAATATAGTTTTAAGGGAAAATAATATTTAACACTAGCTAATTGGTTAGCGTTTTGTTTGTGATAACTGCGACTTCTAGGACTTTTATAAATATCGGACCCTAAGGATCGGATACATCTTTATTTTAGAGACTCAGCGCTGATTTAGTCTCATATAAAACCTAAAATTTTCACCCGAATCTTATCTTAAGTAATATATTCTAAAAACTACGCTATAAGTCAATCTATACTACCACTACATTATAATTTTAAAATGATTAAAACTAGATAAAAGAAAAATAAGAGTAGCGTCGTGTAGTAAAGTGTTATCCCTAACCCGTTCGAATATTTGATTGCATTAATTAATTTTGGCCGTCAACGCACTCGCGAGCCTTCTGGCTTTGAGAGTGTCCATGGGCAGCGGTATAACTTAACATCAGGTGATCCTCCTGCCCGTTTGTCCATGTTCCGACGAAAAAAAACGAGTTGAAGAATGAAATAAAAAAAAATTATTGAATAAAATAGTTTTCGAAGGTTAATTTCTCAAAAGGTGAAATGACCTGTTAAGTCCCAACACAGGCGTGTCTTCCTCATTTCCATACTTTCCACGAGCGGATATAGGAATCGTTTTATGCTTTTTATTCTTTTAACTTTACATCGAATATCAGCTCCAAAATGCAAAGTTATGACCTGGACGCGAAATACTTTAACTAAAACACTACACTAACTGAAAAAATTTCAAAACGAAACTTCGGTTGTTTTTAAAAATATATTTCAATTTTGTTTTTCAGTATAAAATTGTTTTAGTACTTAATACTATTTACAGTTGAAATTCCACTGTTTGTTTTTCTATGTATTTTTCCACATTTTTATTCAATCATTTATTGATTAAATGCAAGAAAACGCATTATATTGTGTTATTTATTTTGTTATACACATTTGTTATATTACATACAATGTGTACATTTAATTGATTATACATATATTGATTGATTTTGTATTGTGTAATGTATTCGATAGATCTTATCTCGTGCCAATCTTAAAACGTCTAACACTAAAAGAACATTTTATTGGTTAAAATAAAACCGCATTATAGTCCTAATAAAAACCAGAATAAATTTAATTACGAAAGCGTTTAATGGCAAGTATAGCAATAAGCAATGTATTTCATTTATATGATATAAAATTTTGATTAAAAGATTAATGTATAAATAAAAAGTTGATCATCAGAAGTTTGATCAATTGTGTAACGAATTTCTATAATACTAACAGAAATTAAGAAAGTATAATTCTAGATGAAAGCAGTATCCTATCGTAATGTTGAAGAGTTTAAGATTTTCTTTACCGAGTTAGGGGCTACTAAAAAATAAATAGTAATGTTTGTGAATTGTGGAGTAATGTAGTTTCTTAAAAAATCGGCTCGAGACATTCGTCTAAATCGATATATTTTAAAAGGTTAAATCGTGTGTTAGGCAAAGAGGTCGGCACAGCGCGTGCCGATGATCGATGGTGGTGTTGCGTGCGTCTTGGTGAGTGGTAAGGTCGCGTACGTTGCGGCTTCTTGCGACTCAGTCGGTCGGTGGTAACTCGGTGTGCTTTCGCTTTGTTCCTTACAATCCGCCATAGTCCTCCTCCTCTGCCGCTCTCCCCCTCGCCTACTTAGAATTGCGCATGCTCCGAGAGATTCATACGGCTCCCCCTACGTCATGATTTAAAATGCTATGTAGAGCAGAGAAGCGTCATTCGTGCTGCTACTTTGTCAACGATAAGGTAACAGTTGATGTTAGAATTGAGCTATACATTTTAGCCGGTATCTGCAGTGTCCCGATTGACGGTCCCTAGCCCAACCGCGTTTTCCTAGTTTTGGAAGAGAGCGCGCGTTTGACCCTGTATCGATCTGAATATTACGTGTGGTCGTTCGTGCAGTACGTTCTCTCGGGATATTCGCCTAACGGTCGCCGTCGGCGCCGGCCTTGCTGTGCTGTTTACGCGCCGTCTAACTTATATCATTCCCGCGATCATGCTTGCGCTGCCCAATTAGAAACGTAAATACCACCAATAAATTTGTGTGCACGAAACAGCAATCGCGGACTCCACTTGCGTATCTGATCGATTTCAAGCGAACGAGAGGTCCAGGTAAGTTTTTGAGTACTCAATGATTTTTTATTGTGTAGCCAATTACGCGAATGTTTAAAAAAAGTATCAATTCAATGTACATCTGATACATAATTATAAATTATGTATTATTATGTTCACGCCCTTAAGTGCGTTAAAATATTTCTATTGAGTATTAGTGAGCCATCTGGTACATGCTTCTAAAGTTAGATTGTTAACCGTAAACCACAAGAATCACCTACACATTCATGGCAAGGTGTGTGCAATGCGGGCGTAAGGATAAATGAAAATAATTGTACTTTGACTGAAACATTGACTTTGTTTAAATCGTGTATTCTTATATTCTATCTCTATCTACATATCTTAACTATTAAAGTACTCGTTCCTTTATAGTAAAGATAAAGGCAGTGTATATCCTCTCGTAGTCAAGTGATTAAGTATTCTTTTTAATAGTGCGCATGTCTTATGTTTATTATCTTTAAGTAAAAACTAATACTGCCATACAAAGAAGAATCACCTGACGTTGAATTCATTGATCGAAACTCTTTTAGTACCTAATCAACATTTATCGACCACTCCAAGCCGCAGACAATGAACAGCAGCGACTATATTACAGTTATTGTCCAAACTGTCGCTAGTCAAATACGAGTAAACGAGTCCTAAAATGTTCTGTCCCTTTCAATAACATCAAAAAAATAAAGACAAAGAATTTACTGCTTCCAATTCTTGCTATAATAATTCAAGTATTAAATCTTTATATGGGGCTTGTACGGTGAAGGAAAACACCGTAAGAGAATCGGCGTGCCTTAAATATAAAAAGTCAACGCCGTGTGTCACAACCCCTGCCTATTCGAAATATTGGTTTCGAAACCAATACAGAAATCTGAGGTCCAGGCATATATATATATACTATATATATATATATATATATATATATATATATATATATGCATTAATATATAAACTACAATTTATATAGATATTAATCCATGTTACTTTTTAAACCATATTACTTTTCAATCCAGAAAAACGATCAGAAATTAATTGAGTAATTTATTCTAAATTATAGTTTTCCTTTTATGTAAATAGTTCACCGGAGACTGAAATAATAAACATAACAACATAAATGTTATGTCAATATAACCGTTTATAATTTTAATTGGAAGTTTTTCAGAGAAATTGAAAGTTTATTTTACAAAATTAAATGGTGCTAATGATAAACATAGTATAAATGTAAATTATTTATGTAGCAAGTTCTTTTGTCTTATTTCTACGTATTTAATAGGTGAAATAATTACTTAATTATACCGAGTATTCTTTAAGCGGTTAGAAAAGGAATTGTTGTTGCAATTTTTTTTTCACATCGTTTATAAATTCTTGAAACTTTAAACTAATTGAATACAAACTTTGATTAATAATTCAGGTACCTGCTTCATTAATATAGGAATTGACGTTTGCCAATCAAATTCTGTTTAATTGAATTTAGCTCTGAAATTTTGAACGACAGATATTGAAAATTGCCTGCTGTAGAAGTTGATGATTAAATCTATTATTAAAATCTCTGTGGGATTGTGGTGCATTTTTCGACAATTTGATTTCTGATTGGATATTTCCGTTTTCGAAATGTGCTTGCGTTTGCGGCATTGTAGTTTGAGTAGTGGTAGTACCTATATCGTAAATGCCTTAAATATAATCACGAATGTTTCTTGATGCGGAAAATATACCTCGTCACGTTATGGTTAGGGCGGATCAAGGTTCAGTTAGAGATATAAAAAGCAAAATATGTTCAAATATTAGTCATCTTTTTTAATGTATTCACGAGTGAGAGCTCTGATATGGGATAGGTTAAAAGTCAGTCATAAATAAATATAAAAAGAACTCGTCCGCTAAAGGCAGCAATCAACTTTTATAACGTCATACTCGTGATTTGATTTATCTCAATATATTAAAAAGGCTAGCTACAACCCACCATTTAATAATTATTTTAGTTGGCCATATCGTAGCAGTGATATATTTAATATATATTTTAATTGATATATTTAAAAATGTAAGATTAAATCATCTAAGTACATAAATATTTCGTCGTCAACCATCTATGATAATGCTTTACATAATTTTCAGACAGTTTTAGTATTTCTAATTAAAATTTATTTTACTGAGAAAACAATTGTTTTGCGTTCGGCGATGCGAAATTTTACCTTATCACTTTGCGAACACAGCACATATTTGATTGTAGATCACACAGAGTACACTCTAACAATGATGATGTTTTAGTTTGTGCCGAGCTTTATTGTGGACATTTGGAAGCATGTTATTATTTATTTCAAAAGCGTTAACACATAAGCAAAACTGACCCAAAACTTTGAATATACAGTTTTCGTAATATAACAATGGAAAGTTATGCTTAGTTTTTACTTTGAATAAATATCATACTGTCGAAACAACAAAGAGATATTATTATAAATCGCGTTAATTTATTAATCGCTATCGATGTCGGACTACTCCAAATGTTTGTGTTACTTGTTGAAATTCAGAATTACCTTATTTATCTCGAGGAATTGTATTTGTCAATGTACTGTTATTTATGCTGAAATGATCATTTGTTCAAATTTAAATGCACATTCAATAGTTATATGGTATAGTGTTTATAATAACTGATTGGTTCCCAGTTCCTGTCATGCCATTAGGATTATTATGTATTATTTTTAAATCTGCAATGTTGAAGGAACTATTCAATTAATTTTTGTTGATTTACAAACTATTCATATCTCTTATATATATATATATATAATGAATGATATCTCTCTTCTGATGAAATGCCTTATGTTTTACTCAAAATATTTATTTAAACTAAGTGGCCTCAGTTACGTCATAATCTTTGTTCTGTGGTGGGTTATAACCTTGCTTTGCCTTGTGTTGTACATAAAATGCCCGACAGTGACGAGGTATGGAATGTAATGGTATCCTTCTGTGAGTATGTAATACAGAAGGAGTCAGCAGAATGAGAAAGGGAGCGCTTTAGGACGAATCCTAGGGGTGGAAGACGGGAAGTAAATAGGAGAAGATATGCCCATATCCCACCTCCTATGTAATGTATATTGCACCGAAGATTTTTGAGTATATTTTTGAGTATAATATGCCGTTGAGGTCCCGGTAGAATGCGATAGCGACGCCGGAGCCTCTGTAACGCGGCTTTGTAGAAATTTGTGTTTTTAGTGGGTATTGTTCACCCAGTCTCTGAAGAGCAGAGATTTTGTGTGGGTCGAGTCCCACATGCCCCTGCAACTCTCTAGGACAGGGGATGCGCTAATGCATTTCCACTTCGAATATTAATCTGATCACGTATAATATATTTTCTATATAGAATCGCAAAAATGTTGCTCGAGCAGTCGAAGATTCCATTCTAGTTTTTTAAATTCATTATTTGCTGTAATCTGGAAAAGGCTTACATATGAAAAATTTAGTTTTATTTCGTACTTAGCCTTTTATTCTGCAAAAACAAACAGTCTCAATGTTAGCACAGCCAAATCTTTCATAAGTTGCTACTCCAAAGGTAAGCTAGGTAAAAAATCCTATTAAGGCGAAACGAAGTTCGCGTAGGCAGCTATTGTTAAATAGTAATATTTTTAATCAGCTGTATATTTGTTGAACAACAGGCTTGTAAAGTTTAATACTGTAATGATAAAAATTAAAAGTCTTTTAAAAACCTTGGAAAATATCGAATGAAGTAAAAAGGATAAAAGAAAAGTCTGCGTTGGTTGAATGAATAAAGATTTTATTTTTCTCTGGAGAATACCAAGCTCTCAGGAATTAACAAATGAATATAAATAGCAATTGCAAATTAATTAGACAAGAGATCTTTTGTCTTTTAGTTATACTTAATACAATGACAGTTTATGTTTTGATTTGATTAATTGGTGAACAATTGGTGGTGAATATGTACCTACTCTATGTAAGTTAAATAAAAAAAAAATCGTCAAGTGTATTATTTTTTCTGGTCAATGTTTTTATAGTGCGATTCTAATTACCACTCTCGTATGAAAAAAAACGAAGTCATACTTAATACTAAGTTTCCACTTTGAATCTTATCCTTAAAGTGCTTGTTGACCGAATTAGTATAGACTATAGAGTAAAACAAATGTATTCGAAAGAAACGTAAAAATAATAATTTTAACAAATAGCTAGGTAGATTCTTCGAGAGGCAAGTAATTTATTTGCGTGTGGCATATAGCATACATGATAAAACTAGAAACACTTTCAAGTTATCTTAATACACGACCAAAAATTATTTTCATATTAGTATTACGCCGATGTGAAGGACAGGTATATACATTATAAATTTCCATAAAGCTAAACGCGTTGATTAGGTAACATGTATGGCATACAAGCAGGAAAATGAATAGCTTGCCGGCATAGTAAGTCAAGGGGCGGCAAAAGCTGGGGGTTGCGAGTATAAAACTGTTAGCGCAGCCTTTTGTGTAACAATGAACTTTTGTCTCCCCGTTCGTTAAAGTTAGGTCAGCTACGGATAAGTGTACATTTTTAAGCGACATTACATACCTTTTTAAGGAAATTGTCTGTTGCTGGAATATGAAAAATTATTATTTAGTTCTAAAAATAGAATAATCAATTCTGTAAATACGATGTCGAGATAGCGCGTTCAACCAAATATGGAAGCTCTCAAATGGAAATAAATTTCACATTTTTGCACCATTTTTATTGATGCTTGCTCCGCTTACGTTACTCTCTGATAATTGGAAATAAATTATTTATTTCAAATTATCGTACCGTATTGAATGCTTACTAAATATACTAAAAGTCTTAATATTATTTATTTCGATTGATTGGGCTTGTATGAGGGTTTACGAGGCTACAAGGGTTTTTTAGAACTACGTGCCAAGTTTATAGTAGACAAAATACTTTTCATAGATTTAGTAAGACGATCATTATAGTCTAGAATGGTCATTATTATGTAGATAGGTTTAGGATTGTAGTCATTTAATTACTTTATTATATGTAAAGAGGCAACATTATCAGTGGTGAAGAAATTATATACACCACATTCAAATTTCTTTCACCACAAATAGTAATTTGTTTTAAGTTAAATTAAATTTAGTGTAAAACATTATTAGCAACAATTGAGATATGGGCATAAACATGTATTATTTACATGTTATTCAAACAGCAAAGTAGTAATAAATACGTTTATTATTAATTTACCGACTGCCTGAAGTGAATCGAAAATAACTTTAAAAGGATATGCAAATATTAAATGCATGATAACGTTTGCTTACACTTCAACTAAAATATTTACTCGATATAAAATTCTCTATAATGCTACTTGGCGTCTTAAATGCTTCGAATATATTTCCTGAAACTTTGCGAGAAAATATGGATAGAAGTCTATCAAGCAGAGAGTTCGTAAACTTATACTCCAACTTTAAATTATCAGTAGTTGAAATGTAGGCGACATATTTTCCCTACATACAAGGTTTATATTTTTATAGATTCTATATTAAGTTATAAATTGGAAATATTCATAAGGAAACAAAATTATCTACATATCAATTTAGACAAATAGAAACACAAGTTTATCTTTGTTATCATAATGTAGACCTAAAGGAGATAACGTCCGATTATGTTAAAAAAATTACTTAAAAGTATAGGCGTTGAAAGTTACAGCCGAGTGAGTAACGTTCTCTAAGCTATTTGTATTGAGCTAATATATTATTATTTTATATAAACAAAATCTTCGAACACTAAGTCAATGATTTATGCAATCGTCTCTTTATTTGAATCAATCCACGAATCGTTATCTTGTAAATGTTTACATTTAGACTGTACTTTCAAGTACATTCATATACATATTGAACAACTGAGCTAATCTTGTTGAGCAAACACAAAGCGGTGATCTTAAGTCAATCTTACCAATACAGGTTAGTGGATCAGACGTGTTACAAATGCAACCAACGCTTTAAGTGGACACTACGTATCAATGAAGCATAGGAAACTCGGTATAAGATTCATTTTAAGTAGTAACAACAACAAATATTTTAATTAGTATCTTTAGACGTCTTCTAAATAAATGTAAAAACCAGACTGCCTTGTCTTAAGATGACTACAATGCAGAGCTTGTCGAAACATGGCTGAAACAAAAAGCAACTTGATGGATCCGAAGACTCGTTAAACGAACTTCGAACATTTCTCATTGAAACTCAGTGGGGATAACTAAAAAATGTTCGGTTAATATTTGAGTTCTTAATCCAACATAAAATGGAGAGAAAGAGAATTACATTTAAATTAATTTCATAATTTATACATGATAGAATTAATTTGACGAGTTTTTTCACTTTAAAAGGTCATGAATTCATTCTTATTTAAAATCCCATTCGCCTAGAGATAGACGCGGGTCTTATATATGAAATTATTAGTATAATTAGTCTGGTCACAAATACTGTTACATAAAAACGTTTTTCAACTTTTTAATTATTTTCAATTTGAAACACGTAATAAATGTCCCAAAATTCAATATCTTCTTTCTTCTTTTTCTTTAATATAACATATTTTTTCGTGACCACCAATTTACAATAAAGAATGGGTTATTAAAGAAAATAGGATAGCAGTGATCGCTTTGCACAAAGTGGGTCATATTCCAGACATTTCAAAAGCTTGGTATCAGCCATATATTGTTCTATCAATAGATACAACAACACTTCGTATGTCGAAAACCAAAAATATCGGGGCGGCCGCCTGCTGATAGAACTACAAAGCCTGTTACTGCTGTATGAAAGCCAAAAGTTGCCATTTCGAATAAACTATTGTTTTACTTTTGCTGAGACTGATAAATACACTCGCGAGCAACTAAATCGACTCAAGCGCTACGTCTTCATTCAAACATTGTTCTAAATAAAAATATACAACATTTAAATAAAAATAATATGTCATTCGAAATCTTGAAACCAAAGCTTTACAAACTTTTAAAAACAATAACACTATTAAATAAAACAAGTACCAAAATGTTAATTTGCGCAATTATCGTGACAAATTACTCACCACGCTACCTGCCAGTTGCACTACCCTCTACCCTTATAAAACCCCCGTTACCCTTCAGCCCTTATCATTCGCTTGTCACCTTTTTCACAGTTAACCAATACACATCTGCGTAACCTGCATTTATTGTTTTCAAGAATCCATGGATACCACACCTCAAGAAGCCGCTCAAGTTGTTGCCTTATTGCAAAAACGACTCAGTCAGCGAGTAGTCGCTTCCCAGCTTCACTTGTATCAGTCTGCTGTATCCCGAGTATACAGACGATATCAAGAGACTAGAGCATTCATTCGGAGACCAACAACCAGCCGCCACCGTTGTACTTCTGAACCAAACGACCATCTCATTGTCTTAACATCCCTACGAAATCGACACTTTACGGGTGTTGACGTGCAGGGCGAGCTGAGACGTGTTCGAGGTATTGCTGTTAGCGAGTGGACAGCAAGAAGACGTCTGAAGGAAGCCAACCTGACACTAAAAAGGCCTGCTACGGGCCCCAAACTGACTGTAGGCCACCGAAAAGCTCGGCTACAGTTCGCTCGAGAGCGATCAACTGAAGCATTGGGCAATGGCGGTCGGTCCTGTACACTCACGAGTGCAGGATGTGTCTTCATGGCAGTGACAGGAGACGGCAGCTCTACAGGCGTCTGAGAGAGCGATTTTCTCAATGCTTCGCAGAAACCGTTGCCTATGGCGGCGGTTTTTGCCTGATGAGGGCCGGTATTTCGTTGGAGGATAAGACGCACCTCGTTTTCGTGCCTGGAGGAGGCCGAGGAGTAGGACTGACAGCTGATAGGTACATCACAAATATTCTCCTGGAACATATTGTGCCCTACTCAGGACTTGTTGGCGAAGACTTCATCCTAATGCACGACAATGCTCTATGCCACACAGCACGCGTTACTCAGCAGTTTCTTCGAGAAGTCGATTTCCGCACAATGGACTGGCTTGCGCTCAGTCCAGACATAAATCCCGTCGTGCATTTATGGGACGTGCTCAAGCAAAGGGTACGAGCAAGAAATCCAGCCCCTTCGAGTCTTGAAGAATCGAAGGCAGCTTTGTTAGAGAAGTGGGAAGGTATTCCTCAAGACACCGTCAAAAAATTAATAAGGTCGATGAAGAATCGACTATGGGCTGTTATTAGAGTTAGGGGGGGGGGGGGCAATAACAAATGGTGAACTAATAAATTTTATACTTATTAAGAAGAAAAACGTGTTTTATTAGTGTCAATTCAGAACACAACCCTTTTACTAAAAATCCCATTTTCCCCCATTTTACTTCAGATACCAATAATAAAAAAATTTATACATGGATATTAATAAACACATCTCTTAAAAGCTGAAGTATTAAACTTTCAAATGACATATCACTTTTATTAAAATGTTGTATACTTTCACTTAAAACAATGTTTGGATAGCGCTCGAGTCGATTTGGCTGCTCGCGAGTGTATTTAGGTAAAAATAATATTACATTAGTTCATTGAAAAAAATACATTTTCATATGTAATATGACTGGCACGCTGGACTAGGTAGGTATATAAGACTGGTATTATGTGACCGGAACTGTTGGACAATTTTGCAGCCCACGGTATAATATTTTTGACTTCGAACGATTATATAATAATAATAATAATGTATATTAAATAACATATTTTCAATAAAATATTTTGAAAATTATATTCAGATTCTCCAGATCAACCGGCGACCCGAAAATTCATTTGAATTCTTCCGACCTTTATTGAAGCTGTATGTCGTTTTTGCGTCTCTATTAAATTTCCCAGCTTTAGCATATATTAGTGGTCTTGAAGTGTGAAATCAGGTAAAATGACATATTAGCATAACACGGCGCGACATGTTTCATCTTCACTTATGTTAATGCAATCAAACATTATTTAGTTTACATAAATCTAGTTTTATTGCGTCTGAAATAAGAACAATAAATTATAAGACTAAATTAAGACTACAACAGCAGCTAAGATACATTGTGTATGGCATATAAACTACATTATTAAGTGATAGAGAAAACATCTTTAATTGTGACAATAATCATATTGTCACAATCAACTTATAACCAAATTTTCATTTTTAAACAGTTTTATTTGGCATGCTCTGTTTGGGTCAAATCTAGTAATTTAACCTTTTAGTTTTGACGGATTTATCAGTAATTTGGTATGCACCTTTATTTCTGATGATAATACATTCTAATACTTTCGGAATTGATTGTTTATCCAAGATGGCTGCCGCTATAAAATGGCTGTTTACATATTTGTATTTTTATTCCCTGGAAAATGCGTTTTCTAATGAGGCCATTCGATAATTAATTAAAAGTAATGAGAACCTTAAAATAAAACAAATTTGTATTTATTTGCGTAAATATGTATAAAGCATTCCAAAACTTTTTACTCGTTTGTATTTCTTTGTCTACAAATAGATTGAAATCCCAAAATGTTTATTTAGATGGCGCTAGGTTAAACCTCTATAGAAGTTTCGTGTAATCTATTTTCGTAGTGATAGGAATGATTATTTTATTTAATTGAATCTTAGCGAACTCGATTGATTCTTGAATAAGGAGAGCTTTTCGTTCGTCCGCTTATACTAAAATATTTCATCACATCAAGAGCGTCCATTCATCTATATCTTCTCAATACTAATAAAAATTGTTGCAAATATAGCGAACCAAAGCATCAAGAAATACTGTAAAGTTTATACATACTTACAGACGACCCCGTTAAACCACACCGTATATTGAAGTGACTGAAATCGACACTAAATCTGCGTCGCATTGAGTTGTGCATTCACTGTAACAGTTCATCCAGACCTCATCAATAATGAATGAATGAATACATGAATCCTATAAGAATACCGTTCTTATTCTGTTTTCGAAAACAATAATATTGTTTGTTATCAATTTAGGCATCGTTCAGTGTTATCGCACATACTAAGCATAATATCGGCAATGATAGTGATGACGCACGGTCATTCATGCTGTTTTGCACGGTTTCTAAGGTAATTTAAAGCTAGTGTATGTATATCATAACACTTTTGGTTCTATAACTTGACGATTCTAATCTCTGAGCACACTTAGTACACAGTCCTTATAATATTCGGTTAATTTAAAAGGAAATGGCCAGTTATATGTTTAACAAGTAAATTCGATGATTTAAATGACGTTAACAATTTTCTTATGAAGCAACATTTTACCCGGAATTTATAAGCATGTAAAGGCAGAGTTGGTGGCGTTTACGAAAAACTAATTTTAATGAGGATACCGTATGAGTATTGTTATTTAAGTTCCTAAATCTATATATATGTTCTATATAGAACATAGTATAATCCATCAGGATAGGAAATACATACTGATAATCATCTGTTTGTATTGTCAGTAAATTTTAATATATAAACGTAATCTTTATTTACTTTAAGAACATCTAAAGACGTGAGTGTCACTGCATAAATTTCTATAGTGTATCTGAGGTAATACGTACATATATTAAACTAATAATTGTATTTTTAGCTTTGTTAAAAGAAATACATAAAAACATTGCAATTTTGTTATGCAATTCTGTGCCATCAAGATGAACTGCTTATCGGTCCATAAGCTGCTAATCGGGAACTCGAAAACACAATGTAAGCTAATCTAAGTTTATCTATTCGATAACTTAAATGAATCAATAGAAGCTACAATTGTATTTCAGAAATTGGTCGCAGTCGTCGTAGAGAATACATTTCTACGACTTGAACTAATAATAATTGGTAACAAATTTATTGCTAACACGAAATTCGACTTAGAAGAGTGTTTACATTTCACGTGTAATTGTGCAAATGTCATAATGTTGATGCATTTGGTTTTAGTGTTTCTACATGTTCTTCGCTGTTCTTTAAAACAAAAATATTCTACCCGGTTTTAAAACGTGATTAGAAAATATTAGTTTATATACGACTTGCGGACGTAAGATCACAACTTTCCTTTTCTGATCTCTTACAAACAAAAGAATATTATTTCTAATTCGTCTGTTATTTATGTTAAAACAATTATATGTTAGGAGTCAAATTAAAAATTTTGGCCATTGCAACGCTTGTACCGAGTTTTTGTCAGTTGGAGACTTAAATTATTGTACAAGCTACCTTTGATTTTGCTTTAATGTATCTATATACTTAGCCTACGTTTTAAGTATCTGTAAAACTAAAATAAAACATTTTACAGCTACACAGCAAAGCCTTAAGTTAAAGAAATGAATAAATAAATATACTCGAATTGGTCCAGGCCTCTTCGAGTTTTGAGCTTAGCAACATATATTCTTTGTATGTTTGCAACTAAATAATATTGAAAAAGAAATATTGTAAAAAAGAGTATGCCAATTATTATTTAATAATGCATTAGTGTTGAACAAAATTGATAGTGATTGTGACTAAGACATGCTGTCGACTTTCATTTACCACAATTTCAATGGAACAATTCCGTCGCACATGATTATTGCGTAACTTTACCTGCTGACGCAGAGAACACAATGAATTCAATGAATATGGTAAATTTTGCTACATTTCATGCTCCAGTCCTAGAAATAGTGGTGTCTCCGTAAATCGATTATCCAACAAAAATATTGTTTAAATTCAAACCAGTATGGCCTGAGATCGTTTTCATCCATACTTTTCTGCCTTATAATATCAGTATAGATATGAAATGAATAGATTTAAAAATGAAAAGTACGGCACACTCACATACTTACCCATTTTCATTGTCACTTCAGGTGTTCTGTTACTGTTTTATGTTCTGTTTCTGGCTAGTTTTATTTTGTACGTAATTTTTCAATCTCCACTCTATATTAACGTTTAGTTTTTACCACAAAATAATATCTGTATTATGGATTTTCGTACCAAAAACCATCATTTTATAAGTCATGTTTTTAAAAACGGAGGAAGACATACATATTAAGGCATAGTTGTATATACATTTTTGTACTTTGGGTGTGGTGATCCACTTTTAAGATTATTGTTACATCTAAGAATCGTACTTAAAGTGGTCTTCAAACTAAACAATTACTTCATGCTTAAATCATAAATGGTTTTAGATACGCTTAAACTACCCATACTAATACTATGTGTATGCCTTTGCCTTTACTGTCAGCAGTAGTAGTCAGTCTTAGGATGTTTGTAAGTAAGATAATTGTAACGATTTGAATGATAACTTGGGGAATAGGATTCTGTAATAAAATTTATAGTTTTCAATACATTAACGGAATGTCTCATGAGAAATCATAAACTCGCGCCGTCGCGTCGTCTGTATTCGTTGTTAAGGCGATGGTTTATTTTTAATGTTATTTATATATAAAGTTTTATATACATGTTAAATTGAAATTTAATAATGAGAATCGCATTGAGTTATCTAATTATTGAAGTTAGTTCAAGATCTCCGACGACGTGCTGGCATCCTCCATCTTCGCTACTGTGCTTCAATCTTTACCCGCGATCTCTTTTATTTCATCTTTCCAGATTTCTGGTTGGTGTCCTCTCTTTTTATGTCTCCAGGGCGGTTCCTAGTAAGAGTATTTTTGAGCCATCTGTCATCAGAAACGCGGACAGTGTGATCGGCTCATTCCACTTTTTACGGTGTGTGTTACGTCTGTTATTTTTGGCTTCGTATTACACTTTGCCTTTAATTTTTAACCGTAGAAGGGATCGCTCCATAACCCTTGGGCATACTCCAATCTTCTTTAATACCTGGATTTTTTATTTATTCCAAACGCCATTCTAGCTTAGCTTCCAGGTGAGACACGGTTGCGTCCTTCTTCTAAACCACCTATGATACTTACATCACAGCCGTGTTGACCTCACAGTCGCAATGGTACAGTGATCGATTTTAAATGTTGAAAACATTGATTTAAATTTCGAGGTCTATTCATCAATGAAACATATAAAAACTCTTGATTATGAAAATTGTGTCATGTCGACTCTCATTTGATATAACATATCTATATCAGCTTAACCTAAGTAAACAATATAACGTTGACTGCCTTGTATCGATACCTGTTTTAATAAGTATTTTTCTGATAAATATATATAAAATATTTTCGTTTTCTTCTTGTGGTTGATTGTTCTTCTTTTTTTTTTATCATTAAATTGGTTTTAAATACAATTTATATGATATAAGTAAGTGTCACGTTGCTCTAAAGTGTCCTAAGGGGCAGAAATATTTTACATAGAGGTTGTCTTTAGAAAGATGGAGCAGCTCGTCTGATAAGTAGGGGATGATTGTTAATGCCAGAATACATAGAAGAGGTAGCCGGACCACTGTTTATGCAGTCCATAACACTTTATAAATTACAACAGTTACTTGTGACTGCTACGTGATACGTGACTCGCAATTCTACGGCGACGACCTTAATTGTAAGGCGGCCTTCACTTTGTACGTGAATCACGTACTAATATTCCAAATAATGAAAGTAATAAACATAATATCGAAATCACCAACCTGCATATTATCTGCTGACTTTATTTTAATATTCTCTATTACATAGTTTCACTTCATTGTAGTCGATTATTTTCTTGTACGACTTATACCGTACAACATGAGCTTTCTTTGCGAAATATTACTCAAAAATAATATTATCCAATCTCTATACTGAATAAAGAAGAAAGATGACGGTCTTTTGCTACTGACGAAGTATTTTGTATTAGGACAATATTCTTTGATATTTCTTATTTCTCTTTATTGTAGTCTATATTATCGTACTGATTACCGTCTAATAATAGCATGGCAGCGTCGTAAGCTCTCTTTGCTAACTTTTATTGAAAAATAATATGATCTAATCTCTATCTTGAATAAAGAAGGATGCTAAAGAAGATTAATTTATTTCGCTTTTGATTGTAATGCTAGGAATTGAATCCTAGGATTAAAGTTTTTAACCCATTTCATGGATAAAAATATTTTCTCAAAAATTAAGTTGGGATACGATGAACAGCCTTTTAGCTTTATGGAACCTAATATATTGTGTATTTCTCGATATAAAATGTGTAACGCCTCAATATCTCAATAGATGGTGATGTCAGCCGGCTGATATCTTTGTTGAACGCGAGGATACCTTCGTGCCACTCTATTCTATTTCGGTCGCTACCCAACTGTTTAATGTACATAAATCACTTAAGCTATTTATTGCGTATCGTCAGAAAACGCGGCCGAAAATAACATTTCACATATCGTTTTATATGACGTAGCCGGTACGTCGATAACACCGCATCTGTCTTATAAAGCATCGTTAAATGTTCGACATTTTTAATGCTGATAATTGTGGGCTTTTAATGTTGCAACAATATTTCTAGTAAACATTTATGAGACAAAAAACGATAGGTATTAAAACCATGCAGTTGACGTTAAAATGTTCTGTTGAAAGGCCCCTTTACGTGTGGACGTGTTGGAAATTGGTAAGGGCGACGTGATAGGCTTTAACTCGATTTTCCTTTAGCCGCTGGCTGCATTCGGGTCAGAGTATGACGTATTCTGCAAGCTCTCTGAACTCGGCTTTCGATGTCACACTTTATAATCCTTTTACTTTGAAATTATATTTGCTGGAACCTGTGTTTCATGCATGGATTCTGAAATGATTCAATCAAGTTGCTCGTGACAATTTTAACTGTTTTACCCACAGCTGAGGTGAGCTTAAAGTTCACACGATATAAAAGGTCACACACCAATTTGTTCAGGTTAAACTTCTATTTTACTTTTGACGTTAATACGATTTCGGATGGTAATCATCGAGACTTTAAGTGGTCATCTATGTTTAGTTTAATCTTAACTTAGTTAAATCTTTAATTTATTAGTATTTGTTTATGAATCAATTGTATGATTGAAATATAATATTTTATTACAAGGGATATATCTTTATTCATATATTATATTTTACACAACTACTAATTAATCTGTGAAGTATGCATCATTGGCGCTAGTTTGCATTTCACTAACGGAAATCTCACTTTGTTGGCGCGTGAAACAATTATTTTGCAAGATTTCAAAATCATGTTAGATTATTCTAATATATGTGTGGTTATCGAATGGTTATATGTATTATTAAATAAATCATAAGTTTAAATGATTAAATACATAAATTAGACTTTTCGGTTTCGTTTTTTTTTGTTATCAAGGCACATTAAATAATTAACTTTGATTATAAAATCAAAAACAAAAAATAGTGCGTAAAGTTCTTCCGGGCGCAAGAAGTGAATCTTTGTAATGTTGTAATGTGGAAATGAAATTAAAAAGGGGTAGAAATTGTTTTTTTGTGAATACATATTGTTGTTTTAAAACAAACCTTATTAACATAGGTTACAATTCACAGTTGATCGCATCTTTGTAAATGAAATAATGAATATTATAAATTAAAACAGAACAACGAGTACGTATTTCAGCTTATTTCACGACGCTCAGGCTATTGTAATTCGTTGCATAGCAATGATTCTATGCGCATGTACTTGGAGTCTACCGACTCACTCTCTTTCTTTCTCTTACGTTCTACGTTTGTGTATCTTTATTTTTCTTTCCCCCTTGCGTTGGAATAATGGACGCTACTCGTTGCTAACACTAGCGCTGACTTGTAACTGGTATACTGCACACATGCGTTCGATTGCCACGCATTCATACTCCTCTCCCTGTCTCTTTTCTCTCCCTCCCTTTCTCTCCTCCCTCTCCAGGAGCGTTAAACGTTTAACGCAACCTTGTTGGAAGTCGCATTAGAAATGCCACTCGAAAAAATATTTAATTTCCAGTTTAGGTTAAATTATATAACTTCAACTACAAAAAATATAACTTCAGATGTTAACATTATGAAACCATAAAATGTTGTCATAATGAAAAATAAAGCGAGATAACCACATCGGGTGATTGTCTGTCTACAAATACTAGTCTTAGCATCTCTGCGTGTTTACGAAACGACCTATACCAACTATATCATTGTAAACACGTGTAAACCCGTATCGTGTTTGATGTGTCTTATAGGCTACGGAGGGCGTGACTTCTCAAACGGAAAATTAATTAAAAGGCTTTGCGGCGCAAACACGTAACAATTCAAGTTGATACTGTTCATCAATACTGGCTTCTGCAGGTAATTTATATTATGCCTCCTCGAAACTGAAAGCTACCTCTATTCTCTAATAATGTGATCATGACATTGCATTTTCATAAAGGCCTTTGGATGGTTGAGCGTAATTTATTGAATTTCCCTTCGACACCAACGCAAGCGTGGCTTTATTTAATAAGCGTTAACCTTGTTAAAGAAAAGCTCCAACGCGGATTTTGCGAGTCCTGTAGCATTGTAAAATCCTTTCGAAACACTATCATTTGTGCTGAATATGAAGTAAAAAAATTGACATAAAATCATTTTATTGTAGGAAAATTGCTGAATTCTTTATCTTATTTGACTTTCACCCATATGATAGTGAAAAGGCCAAAATATTGAAAAGTTGTTTCAGGCTTTTGTTTTTGACTTTCACGCAGTTCGATTCATATGACGGTGAATGGGCCAAAACATTGAATAGTTGCTTCAGACCGATAATATTTTGTTTTTACTTTCACCCAGTTTGTTCCATATGACGGTGATTTGGCCAAAATGTTAAATAGTTGCTTCAGACTGATAATATATTTTTTTGACATTACACAGTTTGTTCCGCATGAAAGTGAAAAATCCAAAACATTGAATAGTAGTTTCAGGCTAATAATAATTTGTTTTAAAACGTTGCCTAATATTATTTGAAAGTATTTTTAAAAGGATACGATTTAAATAAGAAAAGACATGCATTTTAATAATATTATTTTGAAAAGCCAATACAGATTCCGTAATAAAAAAATCATAAAGTCCCTCACTTCCTGTGTTACGCTATCAACAATAATTATAACGTCGATGAATTTGAGGTTTATGAGTGCGATTTGGGTCTTCTAATACGTCAATCGGTTAGTATTTGTAATCAATTTGAAAGTAATACGTGTAATCTGAAGCGATTTCTTCAATTCCTCTAGCTGTTAAGCGTTTTGCGACGTATGATAAATATGTAGACTGCCCGTGAACTTATTTTTCCAATATTATAATTTCTTCTATAGCCTTCAAAATTATGTATGCAGGTGGCATTGTGAAAAAACGATTTTCAAGAAAATATAAGAGATTTAAATTTCACAATCCTATTGTATAAATAAAAAGAAAAAGTGCACGACAGTTGGGTGAGTAAAAGCAAAATTGAATTCAGTTTTGCCGGTGACGAATATTGTCACAAATATAATTTTGCCGTGGGAAAGCTGTCACGACAAAGGGCATCCACGTTATTTAAGTGCCCTACCGTGGGTCGCACTTATGCCACGGACATTCTATTGCTCGCGCTTCGGCTACCACATCATTATCTAGAAAAGTTATGGTTGTCACATTTCCCATTGAGAAGTTCCAGACTTAGGCCTGTTTGGCTAAAGTAATTGCCAGTTTTACTGTCTGCAGCCTTTGTGTACCATAACTCACTTTTAATCATGTTATTTGCGATAAAAGAATGAATACTTTCACTCGTTCAGAATTTTTGTTTTAGATTTACCAGATAGGTCGCGAATGCGCTAAGAATTCCTTTGCGTTGTCTATCCTAGAACTGACAGATTTTTCGACTGATGATTGACTGTCCGAGTTTTTCGTAGGAATTTCGCCACAACATCGAGATGGCAATTGTAAGAAACATTTTCAGTTCGATATTGTATATAAGGGTGCATGAAAGAGTTGAAAAATATTTAGTTTGGATAAAAGGACAGCCATTCCTTTACCATCTAGGAAATATGGCTTTATATATTAATGTAACGTACGTTTTCCAATTTCCCTTACGGGAGTGGAAAGTATTTCTGGAAACGTGATTTTATTTATATTCCATATTATATTCATACATTCTTTGCCTATATTGAAAATTTTCATCAGTAATAACATTTTATATATAATATCATACCTTTTCAATTCGACTTAGGGTCCTTCAAGTAAAGAGCGTATCAATTCTTAAAAGGCCGGCAACGCACTAACGAGTCCTCTGGCATTCAGAGTGTCCATGGGCGGCGGGTATCATTTAACATCAGGTGAGCCTCCTGCCCGTTTGCCCCCAGTTTTATAAAAAAAATTAACGTTGCAGCGAATTTATCATAGACTAATGGTAATTTTCTTATTTAAAAATATATTATAACTAGAATTTAAATTCCCATACGAATAGGATAAATACAGGGGACAAGGATACACTTTTAAGAATCGGATGATTTATTTAAATATTTCATATATTTTTATGTATAAGTGACAAAATTATTGCGTCCCAGATTTCAGTATGATACTAGTTCTTTATTAGTATTGTAACTTAATGAAGCTAAGAATAACAGTCATAGTCTACGGGCACGATTAAGTAGGTACGGACTTTATTAGTTAGCTAAATAAACGGCTGACAGCGTTTTAGCTTAATGAAATCGTGTTAAGAGGAAGAGATTTTTATTTAAAAACCTCTTCATTCTCTTAGTTAACCTACTACCGTTACATTATTTTCATTCGCAACACTACTTTACCGGTATTAAATATTCAGCGCGTTTCTTTTGTTCTTAGCTCCATAAATTCCGTAAATGAAGATTTCTTACAAATTTCAAATTATTAAAGAAAAAATTGTATTCAGTTGAAACTCGAACTATTTTTATTGGAAGTTATAGCAAAGTTTTGAATAGCGCAGCTGTTATTTTTCAAAATTATATCTTTTACCAAATGGTAGACAGTGTGCTCCCTGCACCTCTATCTTTGTCGTATTATGTGCTAAAACCACTCACTCCCATATTTTAATTTCTTACAGATGCAGAATCTAGTTAGTGTAATTGTTTAATTAAATGATACGTTTCCTGGCAGTTCGCTTGCTGTGCCTACGTCAGATTACAATAACCTTAATCACTTTTTACTTAATGCCATGCGGAGAGTTAGGTATATTAATATTAGATCCTTACATATGAAATTGGCGTATTTCGTACTGGCCACTTTAATCACGATGTTCTCCTCTTTGGTAAGGAATTCCAAATTCAAATTTGTACAGCTATTTACTTATGTATTTGTGCTTCGATGACTGTCATTCATTTGTTTTTTCTGTTTGCGTCACTCATTTTACAAAATGGAAAGGTATATTAATATTAGGTCCTTACATATGAAATTGGCGTATTTCGTACTGGCCACTTTAATCACCATGTTCTCCTCTTTGGTAAGGAATTCCAAATTCAAATTTGTACAGCTATTTACTTATGTGTTTGTGCTTCGATGACCGTCATTCATTTGTTTTTTTCTGTTTGCGTCACTCATTTTACAAAATGGAAAACTTAAAGTATCGCATTATTTACGAGTACGAGTTCCGCCATGGCTCTAGTGCGGCAATGGTTGGATCCTGGCCAGCCAGCCAAATCCTGCCCCAAGCAAAAACAAAAAATTGCAAACCATGATGGAAAAGCTAGCGGCTAGCAACCTAGGCTGGCCAGTCGCTCCAAGCCACTGCTACTTCACGACAACGCTAGACCACACACTGCACAACAGACGGCTACCAAATTAGAAGAGCTTCAATTGGAATGTCTAAGACATCCTCCGTACTCCCCGGACCTTGCTCCAACAGATTACCAGTTTTTCGAAATTTGGACAACTTCTTGCAAGGGAAAAAATTTAACTCTGATGAGGCAGTCCAAATCGCCTTCACAGATTTTATTGATTTCCGTCTGACTGGTTTTTTTAGTAAAGGGATCAATGAACTACCTATGAGATGGCAAAAATGCATAGAAGACAATGGTTCATACTTTGATTAATTAAATATATTATATTTAAAAATATTCGACTTTTTGTTCCTCCCATACAAAACGCCAATTTCATATGTAAGGACCTAATATATAGGTACTTTGTGTAAATAATTAAGATTTTCTCCGTCTTTCCGTTTTCTCGTCAAATATTTACAATTGAAGTTTAAACTTGGCCCATCCAATTTTGGTGAAACTTTGAATGCGTGTTTTGATGACGTTTTTTATCTATTCAGGAATCAGGCTACATACACGCACACGTACCTAATTTATTGCTTCTTAATAAGCAAACTTTTGTGTTAAAAAATTGTAAAAAAATTATAATACAAATGTATTTAACTTTGCGTCTCCGTTTATTCTGACCGGAAAGTAAGGGAAGTCGAGATTAGAGCCTTCCGTTTGTCTAGAATGTATTGGTTTTGTCATACATACGGGAGTCATAGCGATAAACCAGGCTGAACATCACTCTGAGATTTAATATGGCCTGAGCCATCAGCTGTGTATTTTTTGATTCTTGTGAGGTGTGAGGAAACTTGTTATTAAGGTATATTTTCAAACATTTCCTTGAATTCGGTTGTAAGTTTGTTTATAACGCGTTTGCGCTGAAACTACCCAGATGAACTTGATGCTCTGAGATTATACATATCTATTTATATGTTATAATCCTATGTAAGTACGTTATTAAAATGTTAAAATTTGATTTACAATATAAATAATTACATAAACGTCAGGAGCAAGGTACTCAGCGTAGATACGTATATACGTATTAGTCACTCATGCCACCAGACATGGTTTTTTATAGAAAGAACAGCCGACAGATGCGTTCTGTTTATATACTAATTAATGACTTGTAAATTTATAAATCGTCATGTAATGCAATAATTATAGGCATATTATATCTTACTCCAAATGCAAAACAATATGAAGGGTTGTTCAAATTGAAGCGTCAGGTGGTATTGTGCTGAGAAATGGGAGCAGACTTGCGGCTGGCGCGAGGGTGTGGCCTTTTTATCTTTATCGCTATTCTGTCCGTGACATTTCCACGCCCAGCCTCGTCAAATGCGCCGTCAATACTAGTGTCAAGAGAAACTCGTACATCAGCACTACTCAAGTTCCTCATAACTAGCTGATTGTGCAAACGTTACCTCAGAATTGGCCAAACCCCTTATTTTAAGGTGATTCCGTAATAGAGCCGCAATTTAAGAATTATTAATCATCCTGACTGTCAGATATAATTGATAATGGCAGTTTTGTCCCTCTCTCTGATCCAACTCAAATATTCATGACTAGCAATTATTTTGCGATGAAAACGGATAATTAGGAGATCAGTGGTAGTCCTTTGAGAGGTTCAAGTCCTACGATATTGTAACTTAGCAATTTTATTTCATGAAATTTCTTTACTGTTACACAATGTAAGTCTGTGGGCAAGATTCAGAGTATGGATCCCGTATGTAAAGTTATTCGATATGTAGCCTATATTTGCAGCATTTCGCAAACGGTTAATGTTCATGTTTTCTTTCACCATTCCTTCGCTTACAGTCGTTGCAATAAAACGTGACATTCGTGAAGACCATTTTGGACATTAATAAGATTTTCTTATAATACGTTAATCCTTAATCTACGTATATTTATGTAAGAATAAAATAATTCCAATTCAATAATTTTGCGTTTATCTATAAATGTTGAGCGTTATATAAAATCAGAGGCACTTTATAACATTTACTTTTTGTTTCAGACGTTAAGATGGGTTGCTTTGTCAGTAAAGATAAACTTACCAAGGAAGATATGGACTTCCTCAAAACACACACATCATACGATGAGACCACTATCAAGGAGTGGTATAAAGGATTTAAAGTTAGTTTATTACATTTTTTCAATTTTAGTTTGAATCTGTGGTTTTGAAATTCTTTTGTTTTATTTTCATAATGAAATGAAGATTTTTAAGAATGCGTGGTTTAGATCATTATTTTAAATAAGAAGTTTAATAATTTCTGTGTTAATTTTTATAGCAAGACTGTCCCAATGGCCGGTTGACTCCAGCGAAATTCGTGGACATGTACAAGATGTTCTTCCCGTCCGGGAACGCGGTGGAGTTCTGCGACCATGTTTTCCGCACTTTCGATATGGACAAAAACGGATACATTGATTTCAAGGTAACTTATTATAAGGCGTATGTCGGTGCTGTTTGCGAACGTGTCACATTTACACCAAATATATAATTTACGGTATTGCAACTGCGAAAGTTTGCTTTGTGAATTGCGAATGAACTTGTATTTTGATGTTTAATTGAGTTCACGTGAGGGTAACGAGAGGCGTTTGTCGTTTGTGTTGTTGGGAAGTCAGCATGTGTCGGTAAACATTGGTGTTTGCCTTGTTTTAGGAATTCCTGCAGGCGATTCATGTTACGTCCAGTGGAACTCCAGAGGAAAAGCTTAAATGGGCATTCCGTATGTACGACGTGGATGGAAATGGGGTGATCGATATTCAGGAGATGACTAAAATAGTTCAGGTATGAATAATGTATATGCGTCGGCGCTTTATTATTATTAATTCAGCGCCGCTGAAAAGTTAAAGTATTTTTGTAGTGGCTGATATGATTTTACGAGTCTGTTGTATTTTGGGAATATTTTATGGATATTTGTTCTATACTCGTGTAATCGTGTGAAGAGAGGTTATTGCGTGTTATTCTATATTGTATTGTTTTAAAATATAATATCGAATAACACACAATTCACACAAAATTAACTACAAAAGTTAGTAAAAGCTTAAGTTATTAATTACTCTAGATAGAGTGACGGGTCTATTATATTAAGCCGTCGTTTACTCAATAGAGCGGTTACAGCGATAGTAGACTATACATAGATATTATTATATGAGTAGGTACGATGGAGGGCGGATACCCGCGTTGCAGGTAACACTGCAAAAGATTTATAAATCTATGTAGATATATACAGCCGTATCGATCAATAACTTCTGAATAACGTCAATACGAACGCTAAGCGCCTGGAACGTTTAATTTACGATTTTTATTACGTTCGTATTGTATTTCAGGCAATTTACGATATGTTGGGTGCCTGTTCAAGTAACAGGCCGGCGGACTCGGCCGAAGAGCGTGCCAAGAATATTTTCGCAAAAATGGATGAGAACAACGATGGACAGCTCACACAGGACGAGTTCCTCAAGGGCTGTCTTCAGGACGAGGAGCTCTCTAAAATGCTAGCGCCTTAAACGCAATAAAAAAAATTCAGCATATTTCACCTATTCATGTTGTGTACCCACCCAGATAACCCGACGGCATGAATTAAGTCCCCTTTGGCACTACATATTTTAAAAATTTGCATTTTTATATTGAAAAAAGATTTTTTCGTTATCCAATTATACTTCTATGGTTTATGTTTCAATAGGGTTTTGTACCGTCTTTGAATTTTGGATACTTTTATATATTTCTCGCTGTCGGATTGTCTATAAATGTTGTTTCCAAAGATCAACCCTTTTACGAAATTCGATATTGATACAGGAATACTGTACGGCACAATATAAATGTCAATCATAATTTAATTATAAACGATACAATTAGTATAGTCCATTAACAGAATTGATAAGATCGAAGCCGCCATTTTGCATTATAAATAGCCATTTGTCGGTATCTATGTTTTCTCTAAGAAGTTTTAGCACGAGTTTTTAGTTGTTTGTGCTTACTAGAAGAGTAAAATTTAAAATTGTGTTTATGTTGTATTCGCCAAAGCCTAATGATGCTCGATAATTATACGACCACGACGTGTAAGAGCATTGTTTATTCACCTCGGTTAAGTTTGTTTAAAATATATTTAATTTCACGGTATTATTGCTACGTGACTTCGTTTGCTTGAAATTTATTTTTATTGGCATTAAAAATTAAAACAATGATTTTGTGACGGTGGTAATTTATTTATTTTTCGTTTCATCCGCTTATATCACATATATATATTAAGATATTGAAAACCAAAAGTATTCTATATGAATCAGCGTTATAATTGGACTTAGTTTCCCATGTACGAAATCCTAGGATCAATTTCAGGCGAGCACAAATTGACTTTCTGTTTATTTGCTCATTTAGCACTCGCTCGTACATGAGCTTTAGACCTAAAAAGTAGACGGTGTGGGCTGATCTAATAGCCTATAAAAACTAATGAACGCGAAACAGATACCTGGGGCCCAAACTAAAAGGCTGTAGTGATTTTTTGTTATAATTGAGCAAATATTTTATTTAAACAAATAGTAGCTTAAAGAATACATTGGCAGCTGTTAATATGGAATACTCAAAACAATAGCAATTGATCTTATCAATGCTGTTAATTTTACAATTAATAGTAATACATTATATGATACATATTTCATTCGATATCGGTGTTGTACTACTTAGTGATCGATGTAATTGTATGAGATATTATCTACATCCTCGTGTAAGTTTCTCTTAGTGATCGCTTTGAAGCGATGTAAACTGAGCTTCGTTTTAGTGAAACTTAACCTATTCCTTTCTTCCTACTGTGCCTTCTCAATTGTTAAATATTTGTTCTGTTTGAACTTTTTAAATGGCTCGGATCAGTTATCAAAGGCTGGCACGGACATTTCCTTTTCGCTTGTTTAAAATCGGACGTCACTGCGTACGTGAATTATTGAATTATTTTGCGATTCCTATTGAATTGATTTAACTGTATAATGGCCGTGGCAGCTTTAAGTACCTGATCTATGAATTTTAGTTGCATAGGCAATCCAGCATTATTCAGAACCAATATACAGTGACCTAGTCTTACATGTATGTAGTTATGTTTATAATTTTAAACTGTTATTTCTGGATTGTTCTATAGTTTTCAGTGCGACAAAACCACTACGTGTTTGTAAGACAGTCTTTATCAGGTTGGGTGGAAATAAAGCTTCCGTACAGACGAAGATAAAAGCTTATACCATATTATATATATCTGTTAAATTTGAATATAATAAAACAATTTGTATAAAATTAATATCTTTTCCCAACTGACTTGTTTTTCTAGTTTATTTACACCAATGTAAAACACATCTTACAGAAATGTTTCGTAGTTTGGGATTGTGCACTGCCAACCAAATTCATATATTTTACATTCCAGATGTTACTTAGTTTAAGACCAATTGAATTCTGTTCTATCTGTTATCGACCTCTCTAAATTAAATAAATGTGATTAAAGTTAAAAAATAATAATTAAACAAGGATAATGTCAGTATTAAAATGTTTGTGTATGTAAACGCTTGGCAAGATGACACCGAGTGATACGAATGAACGCCATGGGATCAAAAAAAAAATGTTTTGTAGCTGACAGGGTTAAGTACATATCAAGACGGTATTATGTGCAACACAAGGCTAATAGAATTAAATACAATGTGATATAATCAGTTTTGGTGGTCGTAAAAGCGTACCTATACTGATTGTCTTAGCCCAAAATCTCAGAGACAAGCAATTCCATAGTAATTCGTTTTCAAAATACCTTACATAACACGTAGGAGGTTTAGAGTCGAGACTATGACTCAGGATAGTTCGACAAAGACGTTTCGGTTTTTAATTAAAAGTTACTTAGTTAATAAATAGTATTTGAAATTCATTTCCGACATACCAGAGTCATGCTTATGACTGTGTTGATTCCGAATCTTACAATTACCCATTATTCAAAAATTAGCTTCAATTAACTATATAGTTTTTTAGTTAAAAATGTGATTGTTGCATAATTTTTTTGGCAAATCCCGTCGGAGATTTTAAAAGGCTTTTATACGAAAACAATAGAACAGCTCAATATTTTAAGTTTTAGCCGTAATTGATGTTGCACATATATGCGTGTCACGGGATGGTTTCCTTTTTCAATGAAATAATTTCAGAAATTAAATCGGTTTTATGCTTCTGATTTCTTCGATGCTCATTGTGTTTGTGTAAAAAAAATTGTTGTAGGTTTTCGTATAGTTAAGTAATTAATCTAAATACTAAAAGAGTGAAAGATAAATATAAGTATAAATTTCATGATATATCGCCTAAACACTAATTTATCTTCATAAATTATTTTCATGTGCCATGCCAAATTTTCGAGTCCCTAAGCGAATACATATATTTTTTATCACTTTATGCTATGAATAAGAAATTATTTTTTTCGCGCACAACTACAATTCCTCTTTTTCTAAACTTTTATAATACTTCATGTACGAATATATGTAAAAGCACATTAAATGTAATTGAATTTTAATTTATATGTATTAGAAGGTAAGTTATTGTAACGTATTCATAGAAATTTCGAGCACAATTTTTAAAACCTATAATTTATGTAGTATGTGTCTTAGAATAGTTATACAAGTAGGTAATTTAAACTTAAGTATTGCGTTTGTGAACTTTTCATAAAAAGCACAAATCCCCGTATTAAGCTGCAGGAAATTTGTTGCTGATTTTTGGTTGCTTAATTTAATAAATATTGCATTTATTATTTTAATTTTATATCAGGTGACAATGATATTTCAATTGTTTTTTATCTTTAGTCATATTGTATGTCTTGACAAAACTTTACGCCCATACTACAATTGAATGTAAGTCTGATTGCATTAAAGTTCTGCTCACTCGCGGTGTAGTTCCATTTAGAGTAATAGGCACATCAATAGATGGAAACACCATAATTTCTCGGTGTATTTTTAAGAATACATATTTTTAATGATTCACGTTTTGCCTATTCATGTATAATATACAAATTATAAAAATAGATTTTAGTTTCTGTCATAACCATTTATTACTTCCTTATTTGTATTAAAGGTTTGTATCAAATGCTTTGTGACACATCGTTAGACGTTATAGTTAATTGGATTTTTTATTTTTTATTTTAGGGCACAATTTTTGACGAACTAAAGCACGTGACTCGTTCGGATAATCTTGAAATAGTTACTATCACTCACCAGTCGTTGCAAAAATCAATATGGGTAAACAAAATAGTAAACTGAAGCCAGAGGTCCTCGAAGATCTGAAACAAAACACGGAATTTTCAGGTAATTACATTGAAAACTTATAAAACAGGACCCAAGCCTGTTCCTTACATGATCTTTTAATTCCGGTCATGGAACATGCAGAGCAGGTCAGCTAGTTGCTCTGCTATAATTTAAGCGAAAGTAAAACTCTGGTGCGTTATCTATTCTAATTGATGCAATATGGCGCAGTGTTTTCCTAGAGAACGTGCTTCTCTTGACACCGAGAACAAGCGTTCGATTCGCGGTTGTTTCCCAATGGTGTTTTCTTTCTAAATGCGAAATTAACTATTAGATCGTGCAGGGATGCTTCGTGAGGAAACCGGTATGGTTTAGACCCGGATGTGACGGAGTGTATCAACTTAATTACTTAACAAAAAAAACTCGAAACATTTACAGAAATCTGTGGTCCACAAGTTTTTTATTAATTGTTGCAGCCTCTTTTCTTAGTCTCGTCTTCAAACACACTTAGAACACTATAGAAGTATTATATTATAAGATCAGCGTAAATAAATTTCTTATGTAAACCTTTCTCATGCGGCCAACCTCCGTCTCTTATTTATTCAAAACACTAGTTGCTTCATTAAATTTCACTTTGATAACTCCGTATTACGCCTATATTGTCATTGAACGAGTCGGTCAATTTGTAATTTTACATTTTCATCAATTTCAAGTCACCGAACTGAAATATCTATTTTGTTAACAAAGAGACCAAAAATAAAATAACGGCTGGATGCTTTAATTATCCGCGTTATCTGTGTTTTTTAATGATACAGTTACTGTAATTATAACCATATAGAACAATTAAGCCAACTGATTTGTAAGCAAGCCTAGCTACATAACTTCTGAAAGACAAAGCTTAATTTGTAACAGAAAGTTTGGTAACTTTTAATATTTAACTTCGACTTCGCGCGCATATACATTTGTGGCATATATGTACATATATAATGAATAGATATTACCTGCCTTACATGCGTAGACGATGTGGCGGTTCTAAAAAATATCTTATAAAATAACATAGTTAAACTTATAATTTAATATGTTAAAATATATTTATTTGTATAATTATTTATTTTCTATTTCTGTAGCTAGGAAAAGTTGTACAATACAATTGTTATTATTTATAATAAAAACTTATTCATTCAATTACTATTATTAAATTAAGCTCTATATTACATTTTTTTATTATCTATTGTGTAACATTTTCAAAATGTAATGAAGCTGAGAGAACTTTAATTCGTTGTGCTTATGGTTTATCTTAACTTTCCAGACGCGGAAATACAGGAATGGTACAAGGGATTTTTAAAGGACTGTCCCAGTGGTCACTTATCTGTCGAGGAGTTTAAGAAAATATATGGAAATTTCTTTCCATATGGAGATGCTAGTAAGGTAAATAATAATTACACATGTTTGTGAGAACCATAAAATTTAACTGTTGTATAAAAACAGGCACATTTTGAGTAATAAGTTTTAAATATTCCAATAGATGGCGCTGTGTCATTGTGCTTATTTTTGAAAACGTGATATCTTATTTGACTCGCAGCGAAAAGATTGATGAAGAAGTGTTATGTTAATTTATATACTTGTCTTTAACTTTTAATTATTCCTTTAATATATTCATTAAATCAATGTATAGGGCTAAGTAGCCGCATATTTTTCAGTATACTAAAAATATATATATATCGATATATATACCGATATATCGGTATCAACGATATTTTAATTGCCGATACAACGAAACTTTTCAAATTTCATTTAAACACACAATTCACAAAATTAATGTATACACGCATATTGTTTGATCTTGTGCATTGCAAACGAGACACGGACTATCTTTGCCCCTCTCACCCACTTTGTCCCCGCTGTTTCTATTCCACTTCGAACTTTAGTTGGCTTTTATATTTTCTATACCAAATTAAATAAAAGACAGAATTACATAAATCTTATCAATGTTATTTTTTTTTAATGTTAATTAAATAATTAAAATAACTTTAATTAAATTTTAATTCTATAAGCGTTGGTATCGGTATCGGCGATATTTCTATAAGATTATTGGTATCGGTATCGTATCGGCAAGATAGCGTATTATTAAACGAATAAACATTAAACAAATAAAAATCCTAGTAATGAGTAACTGTTAATTAACACTACTTATTTAGTTTGCAGAACATGTTTTTCGAACTTTTGATGCGAACGGCGATGGGACTATAGATTTCCGGGAATTCTTATGCGCCTTGAGTGTTACTTCACGAGGCAAGCTTGAACAAAAGTTGAAATGGGCCTTCTCCATGTACGACCTTGACGGAAATGGTTATATATCTCGACAGGAAATGCTTGAAATTGTTACGGTATGTATGTGTTATGACTGGATAATTCCCAATTGAATTTCTATAGCTCTTATAAAATTCCCTTTTTATATAATTTTAGTTATATGAATATAATTTATAACTTTGTTTATAAATAGTATTTTTAGGTTAAGTTTTTGTATATTAATAGAAACGATTTGTTTAACTTAAATATAAAATAATAATAGTAATATTACTAAAAAAATCCATCTTGGTGGATTCCTGGCAGGCTTTTATTATATATTAAAAGATACCTATGGTTATAGGAAAAAAAGTACTCTAAATGTTCAGAAACGCTGTTTAATTTGTTGTAATATTTTTTTAATAGTTTAAATCTTCGGACCTTCGAATGATTTGCCTTTTACAATGCCACTTGCTTTTCTTGGCCAGTAAGAGCGTTATGGTTATTAGTATTGCCGGTAAATAAAAATTAACTAATATAAGGGGAATAATTTGAAGCCATGCAGGATACTTAATAATTTATAGGGAAGGGAGGGTGCACGCGACGTCACTACTCGCAGTTCTCTCGCAAAAAATTAAAGCATGCTTCTAATCACTTTACTACGCAGACAACTAATCAGTCGCCGTCCACACTTGTTTTCTCCTAATCACTTATCTCCTGCACTAATCACTTGCACTAATCACTAATCAAAGCGAATACAGGCCTTAAGCGTCCTCTGTTGAACAATAGAAGAGTCAAGTGATTTTTGCGTTAAAGCTTCAGATTTACATAATTACATATAATTTATATTCAATATATATATTCTAAACTGAACATTAACTTTTTACTTATGTATGTTAAAAAGTTTTTATCTGTAAGCGCAAAAGAGAAAATCACAAACTATAAATAAATATAAATGGCTTAAAGAGCCATCTATTGGATATTAGTCTCATTATGTCCTTTACGTTCTAGGCTATCTACAAAATGGTAGGTTCCGTAATGAAGATGCCCGAAGACGAGTCCACCCCGGAAAAGCGGACAGACAAAATATTCCGACAAATGGATAGAAATAAGGACGGAAAACTATCGCTGGAAGAGTTTATCGAGGGTGCTAAAAGCGATCCTTCTATTGTGCGACTTCTCCAATGCGACCCACAGTCGCAGTGATACCTCAAATATTAAAGGCGCCGGCGTTGTCTCGATCTTACGCTAGGCAAATTTATTGTAAATTTTACCTGCTTCTAAGAGCTAGTGCGCGGCGTTGAACATATAAAATCTCTTACAATTATTGTCCTGCTGCTTGGCTGTCGACTTCTTTTTGTGTTCGTGGCTGATGCCGTATCCATATCTTAGTTTAGGTGGCGGTGCAACGCTATGGCCCGTATTCCAATATTTTTTGGTAAGTTGACGGAAAATACGATGTACGGTAAAATCGTTGAAGATGCAGGTCATAGTTAGCGCTTTGACTTTGATCCATAGATCGGTAACGTAATACCGGCTTAATAAGAAACTACGAGTCGTATTTTACCTTTAGGAACCGGGCGTGTGTTTTGTGTTCCGTACCGATAATAACGCCTCATACAAATCATAATTCGTGTATATTGTGAAATCAAAGTGATATCCTTAACGAGGCGTGTTCTACGGTATATAGGCGAATACACTCGTATAACATACACGTTTGGTTTCATCCAAAATACACGATTGGTATTTTGGATGAAACCGGACACTCCGCGGGCCTAAGAGTTCACAGTCGGATTCGGACACGATGCAAGAGTATTTAAGGTTTATATGGATAGTTGTAATGTACCTGAGATAAGATTTAACACCAATATAAAAATCTAGTTTCTAAGGTGCAATATCAGCTGATCGCCGATTTTGATTTTAATCGCGTTTTCGCGTTGGCGACTTTGGGATCAAATTTGCTAGTTTCAGGGTTGGGTTTGAGCTCTTGTATTGTCTCTGAATCTTATATCATTATTATTATCATTAAGTATAAGTATACAACCAGACATCAGGACAAAGTCACTGTTAAGTGTTTTTCCCCAATTACGTAGTTAGTGATGCTATTGTGTCCACAATTTTGAGGTCTAAAACTGAAATTTTTCTCGCAAATATCTCACATATCGGTATTTTAATATCGACGACATTGATACATATGTCATATCGAGTGCTTACGCAATATAATTGAATTAGAATGTAAGTTCTTTACGGATCTGTTTAAATTAAGAACGTGTGCTTTTTTTACCTCATTGTATATATTATTATTTATTTCATGTTATTTGACTAAGACAATAAAAATTATACACACATACTCCAGTTATCAAAATTGAGTACTGTATGGGAAATATAGGAAATAGCTATTCGAATGCGTTTCAGACCTTGATATAAGAGTGATTGTTATTAATTTGAACAATACTTAATACAAAATAGTTGCGGTCACTGAAAATTAAATATAGCGTCCATCTCGGGTTTACTTGCGTAAATATAAACAAATTCTCAATACATAATTATGTATGTATGTATGTTGTTTATGACTGAAATATATTTGATTCTATCAATTTTAGGGTGTTTACTCTCGATCTAGTAAAACGTAGTGCACCTGAAGATGGCGCTTCAACAATTCGGACAAAATTAAATATTTTATGACTTGATTTTTTTTTCAATCATGCGTCATCTGAGAATTATTCTGTAGTGTAGTGTTAGGATTACGTAATTTTTTTTTTAAGTGAGTCGGCGATCGAACTGCGTTCGTGGTCTTAGAGGTCTTATCCGTTTTTGACAAAGACAATACTTTACATGCAAAACAAATCGAGTACTTTATTGCTTTCCGTGAAACTAATTTGGTCTCAAAAACCAGTTCATAACGCAAACCGTCATTTCCAATAAAGAACGTTAGCCTAGCCTTTAAAAAATATGAGCGGGCAACCATTGAATAAATCAGTAATTATATATAAAATAAAATAATTTTGTGCAAACACAAATTTTTAGTTCCAACAAAAGGATAATTATACAGTACAGTTCAAATGATATGTTAATAAACGACTTCAAGACGGAGGGCCTTCCTAGACATGAGTCACGTAGATAGATTAAAATGATCGGTTTTGTCGCTATAATAAAAAATTTAAAATTTCATTTGCTTAACTTTTCATTTTCAATGACACGCTTAACATTCGTAAAATATGAACGGCAAAAGGAAACTTGCTTGATGATTTCAATGTTTCTTTTAATAGTTTGTGAAATATATTGTTGAAGTTTGGTGTCTCCACCAATTTGGATTCGCACATTGCATTCGTTTCTGGTGTTTAATCTTCGTAGACTTAATTTTAGTTAGTTACTTTGTAAAACAACGTTATCATTTGTATTAAAATATGCTATTTTTACATTATTTGAACAAAATAATGTGGCATTTAATTTCAACTAAAATTCTGTTTAGGTTGGACTAATAAAAATAGTGTCAGCCAGGTTTAGTGTGCAACCCCTTAACCTTGGGTCACTGATATATTTTTTTATTTGCGCACAAGGTAAATATCGTGACGATGAAACCTAAGTCGACATGGTCACAGAAGGCTGTATAATACAAAAGTTATAAAAACACGTAATCTGAGGCGTAGTCAAAGTTATAGCGCCACTACATTAATATGTAGCAAAGCATTTATTACTAGCAAATAATGAGTTATCCGTAAATACAGTGACAACATTGTTTTACAAATTTGGTGTTAGTTTATGAAACGGAATATCAATAGTAATTTTTAAAATTTATGTAATGACAATAATCGCTGATATAGTTGTACTTAGAATTATTTTAACTACTGACTTAAAATGAAAGACATTATGTATCATTTAGATGTTATATTAATCGTATAGTACGCGATCTGTTATATTAACGGAACATTCTAAAAGGGACACAAAATTTGTGTAACTAAATCTGGACTAAGTGCTCTAAATATAAGATAGAAAACTTAAACGAAAATTGCATCAGATATTGCAAACTAATGACACGAATAAAATATGAGAAAAGTCACTTATCTAAGCGTCAGCATGTTACTATAATTTATCGGTAACTGGTCAGCGAAGTGTTAGGTTGGTGATAGCAAAAGATGAAATGGTGGCGAGTTTGCGTTAGACACGCAACATGATATGTTTGTACGAACACAAACGTACGGATTGGTCTATCATGTTGCGTGTGCAAGGATACACGGCAGTATTTTCTATTTCAATATTGAATGCGCTTCCTAGATGTGTAAAGTTCCACTCGGAATCTCCTTAACAGCTGACAGTGAACTAATCTTGGTTAATAACTATCTCCTGTTCGTCAATGTTCCTAGAGCAACGTAAAGGAGTCTTTTTATCTTATTCGTTTACAATCGGAGTTGAAATTTTTGAAACAATTGACTTCCAAAGGATGATCTGTGTAACCAATTCAGAAATGTGACTGTCTCACGATGATTCAAAGAACTATATTGAGCGTATAAATTGTAGGGCACACAAAACAGCCAGTCGAGACATCAACAAATGAATAAAGTTCCGAACAAATTAGTCGTATTGTACTTTAAAAACCCAATTTAACAGAGAATCAAATGAGTATTGTAGGATATCGTTAATTAAGTTTTTATAAATAGCTTTAGGATTACATTACCCAATAATATTTCATAATTCGGTACTTAATTTATTATTTATATCAAATTATATACAATTGTCTTAAAATATATAAGCATAAAATTTTATTACAAGTATAATTTATATATATACAGTGTAAACTGTATTACACGGTAAAATCCCTATTTTAGGGTGATAAACAATCAACTGACGGAGAATGAACTTTAAAGTGTATGCTTTTTAAAATAATAGTTCACATTAAGTTCAAGTTAACGATTAATTAGCACGGCTTTTCCGGTGATGTGTTATTTTAAGCTAATTATATACTTAATTTAGCAAGAATAATTCTTCGTTAATATATTATCAGCTATATACGCACGTTTACGATGGTCGACTCAAATGAATTTTAGTAGTATGTTCACCTATTTCCCCATAAAAGTTATTTAGTCAAATTGTACCGTTATAACTAAAGAACTGACGTCTCTATTGACGGCTGAAGCACAAACAAAAAAATGAGTACTGAAGCTGAAACAGTGGTCTGAAAAAAAATGGTCTAGTTTAAATAATATATACAATACCCCATTTATTACAAATACATCACAACAAATATATTTTTAATATATTTCTGTAATTTAATTAATAATTTTTATATTTTATTTATTGATCGGATGACACTGATTGATCAAATAATGATTAGTATTTTAATTTTCCAATCGCTTTCATCTAATTAATAAGCATAACGAAAATGCACAATTTGTTTTTCATCGCACAATTAACATGTTATTATGAGTTATATTAAAAGTAATTTAACAATGCCGACTTTTGAATTTTTATGTTAATATAGACATTAATGTGCTAGATAATTCAATTTTTGTCATACAATTGGTGCATATAGTCTTAGATATATACATGTAACAATAGACTGTTTTTAAATGTTCAATAGAATCAATGTGTTAATCAAATGCCTTTCATATACAAGCTATGAAAAATGGATGGACTCCTCAGTTGTATTGCTTAGGATACCCGTCAAATGTCGCCTGTTTTATACTGCACTGTTTTATCAAATTTTTGAGCAAATATCAATAAATATAAGCACAGAAGAAGACGGCTTCAAATAAGTTAAAGTATCAGGTTAAATTTAATTAGACGATGGTTCACTGCCACTGTAAACGTTAGTAAGTTAATGAATTTGTAATGATATTGTTGTTAATTTATCAAAGAAACTGTAGATCAGTATTTTATGTTAAACAAAAGACAAATATTGTGTATTCACATGATTCTGGTACTATCTGAATCTCGTAACTAAATAAATTTAACTTTTTGCTGCCAAAGAATCAGTGGCGGATTTACAAATTCTCAAGGTATATCTGTGAAGTTTTTGCCGCTCATGCCTCTCAACTGTCATGTCCTAGATTATTTTTAAAATCCAACAATATCATTGTACCTACTTAAAATAATTTTTCTATTTGATTTTTAAGCACACAATTATAATTCGAAACCTCCCACTGGTAGGACTGAAGAGAGAAGAGAGAAATATACTTTCTGCTCTTTCGCTCTTTTCATGCATACAAAGTGTGAGCTGAGTACGCAGAAGTCTATTACTGGTTAGGGGTTGGGCAAAGTTTGTTTTTAACTTTTAACTGCAAATCAACAGAAAAACGTCATGCAGAAATTTTTGATTTTTAGGAGGTAGCAAAAAAAGCAGTTTTCAAATTGGCCGCCCTAGGCTCCTAACCAGTCTGCTCGTAAATCCGCCACTGCAAGGAATGTGGCTAGAAAAGTTGTACAATTTTGTGATCTTCGCTTTGGGTGTCTCAATACTTTTTTCTCTACATAAGTAAATGGTGTCACAATTCATTGATGTTATTAATATAAAAGAGATGAATATTTTAATAGGTAATTTAAATCGTATCAATCGTTAGATGTTCGTGATAAATTTTATGAAATTCTGGATGTTTAAAGTAATTTTCTGATGTTCAAACACTTCACGTATATTTGAACAAGATACTCTTAAATCTTAAATCACTTAAAATCATTAGATGTGAACTTTATACTAGTAATTATATATAGATTTCCTTCAATTTCTCTACTATACCTACAAAATCTAAAAAACATCTCAAGTTAATTATATCGTGACTATCAATGTTTACATAGTCTGCTCATACATACATTATTTAATATCACTTAATTTGAGCAAAGGGAATTCTGACATGTCTCAGTAAGTATGTTGAATAACGTATGGGGTATACCGCTGAATCATATAATTTTTCGCTCACGAGTACCTAAGCATTATTAAATAACCAAATCCAGGAAAATAAATCTAGACACATTCGAATTAATAAAAAAATCTTAATAGTTTTATAAATGATTATGTTGTCGATTAATTTTATTGTCTTCCAGTATAATAAGACGTAGACAATTAACACGAAGTATTATTGGCCTTATGAAAATAGCAAATTGAGATTAATTATTTAACCTTCGTTAGTTTTAGCTACGTAGGTTAGGCTAAAACCGTGTGTATTCAGTTTCGTATTGTATTTAATATAGGATGCTTACCAGTTTCTATTTTAGACTGGGTTGATTGAATTACTGGACCAGACATGTTCGAAGACGTCTAACACATATTGTAGGTATTGGGTTGTACTCTGCTGCGCTATTTATTATATGGCTAGTTATATCTTACACCTAGATAGATTGTTTTACTCTCCCACGTTATATCCGCTAAAACTTGTATATAAGATAGGCTATTCAACCTGTGTATTAACCCTAGTAGGCTATCAAGCCCCTTTTACAAATCTATCAAAATCTAGTCCTAAGAATCATTGAGAAGCGGTTAATCAAGCAAACCGCTAAATTTTATTTCTGAAGGTACCTTAAACTCAGGGTGCTTGATGATGTGCAGTACAATTGTTGTTATTTTAAGAGTTTAAAAATACCTAAGTCGCTTTCAAGTTAATGTTCCAGAGTGATAAGCTTTTGATTTACCAATTGTTGAATTACATTTACTTAAAGCTAATAATGTTTTACGAAGCATACCGTGCTAACTAAGCTTATTCTAAAATATATAACATGTTTGTGTTTGACACATATCACTTGCTTTGATAATTAAACTAATGCACCGATACTTGCTATAGCACCCTGTTTTGGATGTATACCTTGTTTTGTGTCGAGTTTGTACAAATATAATACATATTTCGGCTCAAAATGCTCCTGTTATATATAAACTAATAAGCTCTTAACATATTCTCAATATTTCAGGATTATTGTTCCGGTAGTCGATTTATCATTTCAAAATATACCTGTTCTGATACCGTTTAGATGTAAAGTTATTGTATCTATTTATTAAATCTTTCTTCTCTCTAAAGCTGTTTTATTTTTACTACACATATACAATTTACCTAGAGCCTAATCAGTGATTTACTTGCCGTGATTGCTATGAATTCGGAATTTATTTAAATTTAGTAAAGTATAATGCACAAACTCACTATTACGGCAATGGCCCTACCCTATATATTATCCTTAAAAACAATAATGCGGGTAGTCACGAAGTTTTGTTCTAGTATCTGTTTATAGTTAACATTAGATTTGTTGCAATCTTGGCTCCGAAGCAGTAAGGAAAGGCTTGGCTAGGAAGCAAAATGCTTACGTTACTTGGAAAGGAAGAAGGAAATCAGCATTAAAGCCATCAGGATACGGGTGAAACAGAGAAGAGTACAATTTAAAGTTGATGTTCGAAGAATGGGGAAACTCTTCTAATATTGTAATCTAAATATAATCTGGATGGATTTGATTATTTTCAGAATCTGATTAGGTTTATTGTCTCTGAGTCATGTTTTTATACATTTTATTTCAATTAATCTACTTTATTTCAATATAAACATGGCCATGAGCAGCGCTGTTTACGGAATTAGACGTAAATAGGAAAAAATACTAATAATTACTTAAATATTTTACTAAGCATTATTAGTTGGTGCTCGCAACGTTGTCCACGAGACTTTTACACCTTGCGACTTTTCTAAACAACTTAAACCAAGCGTAATGTGTATAAATTTTAAGGTGCAACTTTTAAATTGTGATCTTCTAACTGAAACTAATACTTTTACTTGTTAACGAAGGTTGCATGCATCGCACACACCGATAGCGACAGGTGGTATACAGGTGCGCTAGGGAGTAGTTAGAGAGCCACGTGCTCAGCCATTAAAGTTACTTCGGGTTCCAACGAGACCACATCAACGACAAAAATTAAAATCCTGTGTGTACAGAATGTCTATTGTAAGACGATTATTCGAAATGTAAACTTCCAACGATTACAGTGCCTTCTATCTATCTATCCTTCTAGCTATCCCTGGCGCCGTGTCGCCTATAAAATAACATTGTCAGACAAAATTTTTTTTAGATTTATAATATAGAATTATGAGTCTAACAGCGAACTAATCAAACCGTGTTTTATATTATTTGTGGCGTCATCTGTAGTCCTCTTGATTTACTAAACTATAAAATTAAAAAAAACAAGAAGATAGACTTGTAGTCTCTGCCATGCTTTTATTAAAATTATTTGGCGATTTAGGGAGTCGGAGGATGAAATTAATTTTGTTCATTATTAATTTTATTAAAAATATTCCTTTTTATACATTTATTACCTTGGTAACGTTCTATAGTTATAAAGTTCTACTTGTTTAAGCGACAAGACGAAGAATGTTTTGATTACTAAGAATTATTTTGTAAACAATGTAACAAGTTACAAAAATACGCTACTAAAGAGTTTATTATTATAATATTAAAATGGATAGAATTTAAATTATAATAGGTTTGTCTGGTTTAATAATATTTGTAATTTCCACTCTCCTTACATACGATACAAGAAGTTCTTCTCTCTTTTTGACGTTGAATAAATACTACATGAATAAATGAATTTGACTTATATAGGACCTAGTTGGAGTGTATGGCATTCGGGTTCAGCCAAAAGGGTAGGCACGACCGGGGCAGTACCACTGTCTCACAGAAAACAGGCGTGAGGTGATGCAATGGTTTCATCTTATTAAGTACCTATAGGCGCTTCCGTGGTGAGTAAGACTCGCAACAAATTCCTCAACGATGCGCTCAAAATCTTATAAATCTCAATCAGGTCTCGATCTCGGGGCAACCTAACTAGGAGCATTTTACCAAAAGCAACCCCTTCTAGGCTCACAACGGACTCTACAATGTTAGGGGCTCATATCAAAGCAGTTCACTACTATCTAGTAACTACGAAGCCGGCCTTACCTAGACTCAGATATATTTAAGGAATCTTTTGCCGCCCACCACCATTATGTGAAACGGAACCAGCTACCCACTGAAGTTAGGTGGGGTCAATCTTACGTTTCTTCAAGAAAAGAACGTACCAATTCTTAAAAGGCGAGCCCTCTGGTATTAAGGCTGACATGTAAGGCGGCATCACTCAACATCACATAAGGCAATTTGCCCTATTATTATATAATAAAAGTACCGAAATATGCACCAAGAATTGTTGATTTAGAGCAATATTGAGATGGTTACTTTTATACGTAGGCAAACGATAACAGTACACTTTTGAAACAAAAATAATTATTGGAAGAAGACATACACGTACAAAAAATGTCAGAATTAAATTGGTGGGTCACCTTTATAACTTAGGGGTTTATAAAATAGTTTACGACATACCGAAAAATCAGAAACTAAATGTGTTTATATTACGTGTATTGTCATAACATCATATTATAGCATTGTCATCCGAACTCTCGTTCAAGGTGGCATGAATAATATGAGCAAAATCTTAGAATTTTTTTTATTTATTACTATTGTTACCCGTTTAATAGCTTATGATTTAAATTAATATCTTTAAAAAAATTTAAAACTTTTAAAATACCATTATTTGTCTTACGACTCGGTTAATACTGTTTTGTATTCATCTATTTTTTAAGTCTACATCTGTAGTCAGAGTTATTTATTAAAAGTAAGGCGTAGTTAAGATATTAAGATGTTTTCATTTTATGGTTACACCAAGCATGTACGTACAATAATGAACACACTTTTTTCAGCTACTTTAGATAAAGTCAAACGGATTACTTTAAAACTAAAATCAAATCATATGATTGTAAAACTATGTGGGCTTGCTTAAGAAATCATAGTCTCAAGTAAATCCCAGGCCATTGGCTTGAGCATACGACTCTCATCACTGAAGTCGTAGGTTCGAACCCCGGTTGTGGACCAATGTGCTCTATCTATGTGTAACGGTCAAATAAATGTAGCGAATATAGTGTACATAGGTTGATTTAAAATAAGTTTAATCTTACATAGTATTCTTCGTTCACAATAAAAAGTTGTAGCAAGTTCATATTACGTCTAGATTATTTGACACATTGATGTTAATTAACAGTAAAGACAATTTTGTAGAACAGCAACAATAAATACAAATAGTAATCGGTAGCAATAAGCAAAAGCAATTGTTTTAAAGACTACGATTTTTTATCGATAGCAATTCCGATAAGTGTATTACTGTGGAATAAATAAATAAGGCTGGTAGTGGCTATAGTCGAATTTTGTACCATTGTTTTTGACAATATGTTTAAAAAAAATCTATGGATAAAATTAAAAATCTTTGAGTTAATCTCGCCCTCTTATGTATACCCTTTGAATAACACTTACATTATATATAAATATATAATATAATTACTTAAAATTTAAAATTTTTTGGTGAAATAAGACTTATTAAGAATCGAATTTCCTTATTTCTTTAAAATAGTTATTTAATACTCCGCTTTATTACAAATCTTAGTAATTCCGGATATAAATGCATTCTAGCATTACCGATGCTGTAATATAGATTTAAACAAATTGAGCCTTTAGACCTAAGACTTAAGGTTCAGTTTACAATTCATAAATCTGATGACGTAGAAGCAGATAACTTATAATTCTAATACATTTTAAATACTTTGAGTAAATTATCATTTGAAGCTTTTCACTTAGTGGTACGAATGTACGTTGAATAACGTACTGCGTAACGTATCTTAGACGAAAGGTATAATGAAAAAGAAAAAATATGATTTCTATGAGAAAATCTGTATTTAGATACTTAATAATAATTCAGAATCATAACTTGAATACAAAATACAAAGTAATTATATAAAAAAATACACCAACAATAGTATGATGTGACTACAGAAATATTTAAATTGATTATCCCATCGAATAGGTGTTTCACAACTCTGTTGCATGCATAAGTTGTGAAATTTATACACAAAACTAAAATTAGATAGAAAAATCTATACATTAAATTATGTTCGCTATATCGCGCCATTCATCGTTCAGACTAATATGCTCGCTAAATTGATTTGAGCCCCAGTTGGCTAGTTGTTTGAGCGGAGGTACCGTTCCAAATTGCGTATTTAAATAAGTCTATATACACATATGAGTTTATGGAGGTTGGCAGAATTAGTTCTCTATGTACCGTGTATACTATGAGGTGGTTTTGGGGTAGCGGTAGGGTGGGTTGCCTTCCTGGGTGGTGTTTAGGACGCGCCTAAGGGGCCACGTCCAGATAAGTAAAATATCCTGGTACGGGGGAGGCCAGCATTGTCAAGCTTGTATGTATAGCTTTAAACTATATATCGAGCCTTCTCGATGTACTTATTTACATACTGCCTATATATAATGCGGATATAGGTAACAGGCTGTAGGGTGTTGGAATTTTACCATATTTTACGTATTGATTCATGCTATCTTAGTTGGGTAATAAATTTTTAATTTATTATTGAATTCTTTTAACTTAAATGTTGTTTTGAATATATTTTTTCGTGCATTTGTTTTCATGCAACATTTACGTGCTTTTATTTATGATTAACCAAAATAAACTTACTAACACATTTTTTAGGGTTTACAAGGGTGTCACACATTGAATTAAGACTGCAGCAAAAGAAGGATTTTCGATGTCAAGCAGAGTCGTTTGGGGATTGGGTTAATTTATAGACCTTATCCTATCCTATCCTCTTGCCGATACATATATAAATGTAATGCATTTAATGACGTTATTTTTCAATGTGTTAGACCTATAAGCTAATGCTTCGATTTGTTGGAACTGACCCTAGCTCAGGTCAAACGTACAATGTAAGAAATGTTTTGAACGCTTTAAGGTTCAATGTTGCGTGGCTTAAAAGTATAAATCCAATGGGTTCGTTCATTCGACATGTACCTATCGATATTACACTACTGAAGTTTTTTTACAATACTTTCTTAATCTATGTTTATTTTTCTATAAATTGTGTCTCCACTGAGACATCCTTGAATCTAGCCTAACTTAAAACTAATTAGTAATTAAAGCCTAGCATAATTTACTTATAAGATCATTTAACATAAGAAAGCGTCCAATAAAACTAATTAAAGTTGAGTCTGTTCAATAAAGTGAAAAGAATTTAAATTGGCGTTTTAAGGTCATCAGCTACTTTTGAACATTACACGCATAACGGGTATATACTAAATTATCAAACATGCTTGACCTAACATTTGAAAAAAAAATTCCGGTATCACTTATCTACTCTAATGATGGAGCTCGAAGGGCACTTAATATTAACTTTACCTTAATGTTACTTGCCATCGTCTTGGATCATACCTTCAATTCCGTAAATGTAAAAATGTCCATCGATGCACGGCTGGGTCATGTTCACGCTGAACCACTAGGCTTAACCTAAAATAAATTTCGGAAATTTAAAAATTTTATATGCAATGTATCGTTATATACGTATACTATACTAGGGACAGGGGTCAATCGATTTGATCAATATTTCTAGAAGTTTTTGAGTTTACACATAAAGACGCGACGGAGGACAAAAATTTGTTTGAAAAAAATCTTCTCCTTTCTTAGCCTAGTACTCCAGTCTCCTGCTCGCATTATGTTCCAGTGTTATTCCGTATATCGATATGAGCTACTAGCCCATAGTATGGATTCTCTGTGCTGTGGTAGGTGGTGGCGCAAACAATTGGCCCTCCCGTTCAGGGACATATGTTACCTATATGATCCACCGTTTTCTATCAAAATGCGGAAGAAGTTGTCTCCTTTAATAGGTTGACAAGCAAATAACCGTGGTCAAGGCTAGGACTCATTTTAAATATATATAACATAAATATTTACAATATCAACAATGCATTTCAAAGAAGTAATTTGATATATGAAGCCATTTGTTAATATAAATAAGTACTAATGACAGTGTGTTCGCTTTTTAGTTTATTGTATAATTAACATAATTTTATATACAAAGGGTAAGAAGTTTCACGGATTATTTTTGTTTTATGTCATTAAAAATAGCTTGGTTTGACGATACTCACAATCTTTCACGTACATCAAATAATTGTTAACTTTAACACATAAGTATTATTGTTTTATTTCACATGCACATTAAGCACCCGCAACATCAATTACCTTTTGATAATAGACCTTATTTCAAGTGTGGGAAAGTTCTTAAACATTTTACACTTCTAAGGGAATGTGGGTATAAGACAAAATTTGTTAAACAAACGAAACTATTGTGTACTTCACCACGATACTTTTTAAATAATAGCACACATCGCTTTCGCGACTATTCCTGTGACAATAACACTTAAACTGTCACTGCTATTTAATATTGGACTATAATTCAACGAAATAAGGTTTAATTTTCTCTAAGTTTTTCTACAAGCACAAATTTTCGTCTGTACTACAAAGGACTTGTAGATCTTTCCCTCTCTTCCTTATAGTGCGTTATAATTAAAAATAGTATTTAATAATATAATGGTATTTAAATAAAACTATTTTGTAATAACTACTATAGTTAAAAGTTTAAAATACCATAAAACAAAGAAAAAAAATTTCATCGAACAGAAGCAAGAAGTAAAGCTAATATATATATATATATATATATATATATATATATATATGGCGTTATTTTAATCTATGTCGAAAGTAAAAAGAGGTTTCATACGATTCCCTAGATCCGAATAATGCAAACCTACTTCACGTATTTACTTCCTGTAAATAGGTGAAACTTGTAACAAATTGTGAGAGTATCCGAAATACTTCAGCCTTCGTCCAGTCTCATCTTTCAGATGTAATTTCAGAATTTCCCTTTTGCCTCGAGAAAAATAAATATGCTTAAACCCGACCCTCTAGCGGAAAGAGGAAAAATATTAAAAATTAAGTAAATATCTGTTTAACAGTTATGTCAACATCTCTAATTACGACTTGTTCAAATTATATTTTTTCCTCGCAGCAAACGGCTGGGCTTTAATTAACATCTATAACAGGTACTTTTGTGTTATTACTGTTAAGGGTGGTTTTTATATACCTCCAAAACTAAACTCATTATTTATTAATGGCTAAGTGACTTCATTTACACTTAAATTAATATAGCTAGCAGCTATTGTAATATGACCTGTTGCTTAACACGTTTTGTGGTTAACTCGTTGATTATAATTTTAATTCCTCAAGTACTTTTCAAAGGAAGGCATCGATGACCGTTTCTATGTGGCGCACGTAAGGCCACGCTGTCCGCTGCCCCCGTGCTTACCCGTTCGGAACGATTCGCCCTCTGGCCCCCTTGAACACCCTCCACCCCCTTTAAAAGCCAGTGGCGAGCTTCAAGAGAAAGTGCCGCGTGTGTATACTCACATGCGTAGAACCATCTTTGGCGAAGCTGGCGCGAGGCTGACGGGGAAAGCGGATTATGTGGAGAAGGCACCCGCCTCCCCGTATGCGTAAGTGCGTGTACACAGGACCTTCCTACATACATTTGCATAGTGACATTGTACGGTAATAATGTATGTGACCATGGGCTTATGTCTTTCAATATATCGCTTGGACCGCGCTTGGCTTTTGCTTTGCACCGCGTCGCTCTCGCACAGTTCGTCCACGTTCGAGTTTTATAGCTTGGGAATTCAATTAAGACGTATCGCTTCTTAGAGACCAAGAACTAAAAGTTGTTCAGCGATTTAAAGGTGATTTTACAATTTATTAACAATCATATTAAATCAATAAGATATTTTATAGAATACAAATCAGCTCCTTATTTGCCTTCTTGATAATTTAAACTTCAGCCATCACCATGAGATATAAGTGGCATGAAATTCTAGTGGTAGACGGATAGAATCTCAATTTACATATAATCAGTAGGCTGCGTATAGGTAAGAGGATTTCTTGAAGTTTGATCGATATGAGGGGGCTAGCGGGGTGGCTCGGACGCGCTTACTATGTCCGTGTGTGCGTATATCTCGGACATGCACGTTACGCAGATTTCTCTAACGATTTTCCCGGAGTGTGAAATGTAAAATAAGGGGTTAGAGGAGCCTGGGCTCTCTCCCCGCACCCCACCTTAGTAAATTGATGACCAGCCACTCGCATGGAAATTGGTTCAAATTTTACACATATCGTATTAAACAAACGATCCGAGCGTTAATGATTCTTGCTACATACCTACACACTTGAGACTATGAATACCATACTTTATCTAGCTAGATTTTTCCATTATAAAAATTTTAAAGTAATATGGGACTCAATTGATGAACTCTTGAAAATGTGTAACTTGAGTTATTTAACCAAAATCTAAATCATTATATAACAAAATAGTTTGCAGTCCAAATGAAGCGTTTGAGATGAAATAACAGTGGTTTGACTCAAAACCGGTCCTGCCACCCCCGCGGCTAACAGTAAATCGTTTTTTATCTGCTGCATTCCTATGCACCCCATCCCTTATGCGACTCGATCTGAATAAAGCGTCGTAGGCTAATCGAAAATGTTTTATTTTGAAAACACCTACGCAGTACTGCGTATAAAATAATGAATGCTTTAACCAAATATAACAATTTTCTTATAAACTACTAGATATAATTAAGTGTTCATTCTACCTAGTTATAATATGTAAAACATATAGTGATACACTTTCCTGTCATAGTTTTAATCATTATATATTTATAGAATCTACATATACATACTGAAAATATCAAATAGTTTATTATCACAATGTTCCATATTCAAATTTCCAATATGGTAATAATAACACTTAAAACTAAATCATCTAAGCACCTTAAAGTTTTAAATTGCACGTGTCCGCTGCAACAGCGCATTGTTTTCGTCATCTGTGTTGGGCTCTTCTTTTTTTTCAATAATATTCACCTATTCAACAACAGAATAGCAATCTTCCCTGTGTGCGTGTGCTTTTTCTGAGAAGTGTATCGTTTACATACTTTTTTCTACAATCTCTATCTGTGTGCACTATGCATCGTGGTATTTTTCGTTTTGTGTGCGTGAAGATGCGATGTTGCTAGAGAACTTTTGGTGCATTCTGGTAAATTTGACAACGTCGCGCAATTGATAGGGTCTTTTGTGCAGTTAAGGTTACAATTCGAAATCGCTTCGGCAAGTTTCTCTTTTCTAATATGTAATTTGAAACTACGATGCGCGTGCAATCAAGTCAACTGTTTTGGGTTATACAAACCGCTAAATAGATTTATTTAGAAAAAAAAAATGACAAACTTTTTAAGCAATCAACTTCGTATTCATATTAAAATCAAATATTTTTTTTAATATTTACAAATTTACATGGAATTGAATTATTACTTGAAATATTCAAAGGAATTTATGAAATTGGTTTCATGACTCGATGTTGCTACTTCTTTTCAGCGAGAAATTGTTACTATTCTATAAAACTCGAGAGAAAGCCATTATACACTAAATCCTAATATTTATATGTATAGAACTTTTAATTTGTATGCATTGGTCTTGTCTTCATTACCCGGTGATAAAAATATTGCTTCGCGCTGGTAGGATCCAACGTTCTAAATTAACAGAAATTAGCACGGGCTTACTTTATAATTGATACTAACAGTCAGAACTCGAAGTTTATTATACATATATAAAAAAGAAACAATTAATTACATTGACATTTCCGGGATTGGAACTCACGACCTCTGTGTTGGCCGTCGCACGCCTCTGCTGATACTACTCAGATGATGCTGTATTATATATTAATTATAGAAGTTATATGGGACAATACATTTCACCTTAACTATAGAATACGTTAAATGTGAACATATAAAGAAAAATCCTTTGCACCGGGATTCGAACACACCCAGGGTTATAAGTCACGCATATTGGTCTACATTGCTCAAAATGAACTATTCTATTGTTGGTACTGCCATGGAGACCAAATTATGAGTATCAGTTTTGTTGACTTTAGCCTATAGTAAGTATTAACACAGACTTAGCTAGCAAGTTAATATACGTAATATTAACTTGCTAACTAAGACTGTGATAACTCATAGTTGGCTGCAATTATTAGGCAAAGATAAAATAATTTTTTATAATTAGAATATGTTTCTATAACATTTGAATTAGACCTTTATTAAAATAATGTTGCACGCTTTGTAGATGCCGGTATTGCATATACTAATCGCTCAATAATAACACGTCTGGCCAAGTTTAAAATGTTATTGAAACGGGAGCGTTCGTAGAATTTAAGCTCCATCAAAGTGACCTCACTAAAGTCAAAACGCAGACTGAATCTAATTACTACGTGGCGATGTAAGAGATTTTAAAAGAACTTAATTTAAAGTAAATAAAAAGTAATAAACTCAGGTTAAGAAAAATCCCTAAGATATATAAATGATGTAGAAACGATATATATATATATATATATATATATATAGATATATTTTTAATATTATTGATTAACAGGTAAAAAGGAAAATTAAGTGATACATAATTCCTACAAACTATGTTTTTTAAGATTTAATTTGTTTTCATATAATTTCGCAAAAGAGCACCACCAGATTCTCTCATTACATTGGTGTGTCTTAGATTAGAATAATATCTTTATCTCTTAGCAGTAAGGTGTATTTTACATTCCACCAAAATTTCAACGAATGTTGTATGAACTTGCGCTGATCACGTTTGCAAATGAAAGATTATCGTGTTTCTAGTATACATCGCAAAAAGAATATCACTTTTTTAAATCTTTAATTTCATATTTTTCTTGTGTTTAACGCACATTCTTAACATTCGCAAAACATTTTCCGCGAACAGGTGAAAACTGAAAACTTTGAAAATTCAGAGACGACAGGCAGTCTTAGAAATTCCACCTGTGTCAGATCAATGTCAACAACCACCAGGGGAACCAGCTGCGCGTCTAGTTATTTCTGAATCATTACTTGCAAGTGCGTGATACTCTTCTCGTGTCTGTGAAGACTGTGCATGTGTTTATTGGCGGCGGTATCACTTAATAGCATACGATCAAATCGCCTATTAATCATACCACCCAATGATAACGACAATGTACATATTATTTGATTAATTTAATATATGATTCTTTTATGTGTTATTTGATGCAAAAATATGTAAAATTACTTTTTTTCGTAATTGATGTTTAAAAAGTCAGTATTGCTAATAGATTAAATAACAATTATTTATTTAACACATATCATTTATAATTCATAAAATATTTAGTATAATCTCCATCAAGCTGATTTAACGACGAACTCCCTAAAACGTTGAAATCAATTATTGTTGGATTAGCTTGTCTTCCATACAATGCACTCTACATAGAATTACACCCACTCTCAATCACGACAACAATTAAGTAATAAAGTGCTTTTTATGTTGCTTAAATTAGTAAAAACTGCGCAGCTGTTTACGTTCTCTTGTTTATAAATTGGGATTGTTTGCACGTGTAGACTGACCACGTCTACTTACTCCCAAACTCAATTACCTATCTCAATCCATTTTTCATCCTCTGAATATCATATATAAATTCCATGAATCCTGTTTAGTAGTATGACAAAGAAATTTTGTGTTTAGTGAGAAACATTGAAGATCAAAAACAAGGAGATAAAGAAAATGAGACGGATGAACCTGAGCGTCCGTCGAGTATTAATGAAGCTCCAAAATGCCTCAATATCGTAAGATATGAATAAAATAAGTAAAAAATACAACAAAATTGCAGAAATTGGTGCAGCAAAAGTCGTCAGAAAAAACTTGTTCTTTTTAATGTACATAACTACGAACACTAGTCTGAAATAAATATTTCTTCTTTTTCTAATTATGAATTTTCCTTTCTCCGTGTGAACAATACAACTCACAATAACGCCATAAAATTTACTCTAGTTTGTTCAATATCGTTATATAGAGTTTACACTTTAAATTTCTTTGACGATTTTCTAATTCATTCTATGAGCATCGTGATATAATGTGACACATTAAATACTAAATGGGGTTATATTTTGAATTATTTGACTCAGAGAAGGTTAATACGATCTAAAAACTTTGAAATTTATTATTATAATTATAGTGCGGATATATTATAACTCCTATTTGCACCGTATGCGACATTCTCTCAATTGTTACAAGTGCGTCGTACTAACACGAATTACCTGCATGTATCCCCAATGTTTTGGGTCTTATGTTACTATGACACTTATTTTATGTATATATGTATGTATGATGTTACATTGTTTTTCACCTCACCAAAGAGGATGTGAGGAAATATTTTAAGCGGCGGGAAGACTTTGACTATGTTTGGTAGAAGCAATTTAGTTTTTTCTTTTAAATTTTATTTTTCAATTGTTTAATATTAAATTTCAGTTTTCTTTAATTTTTTTTGTCTGTTAATGTACTAATGTTTTTAGTTCCATATCAATATATTGTTTATCTATTTAATCTGTTTTGGCTTTGTATATTGTCTAAGTGATCTTTTTATAATGCGTATGTTAGCTGTACTATTACTTTTAAATAATACTTTCAGTGTCTCATCTTCTAAGTATTCTTCAAACACAATTAATATTTAAATAGCTGAGCTGTGACTGACCTAACTCAACCTGGGATTAAACGCTATTATCTAGATGCTAATAATTGCTTGCTTACATTACAAGAAGCTGGTGAGCAAATGCACACTTACCACGTCAATTGGTGTACTGATTGTATTCTAAAACGTGTGTACCAATGTTTATGTTCCGGTTTCGCACAGTTAGATATTTATTTTATTTAATATGTAACAGTTAGATATGGTATCGACTTGTAGCTAGCCATTGATGTTTTCTGAATCAATACGTAGCTACAAGCTTAATTTGGTCTGTCATCAATAGTTTTTTTTTATATGAATTTTTTATTGGTATGTTTTTTATAAAATTAATTAACTTTTTGAAAATATTCTCTAGCCTAATATAAGGAAAATGTACAATTGTAATCGCAAACGAAGACCGAAAATTTTGCTTTCTTTATAATTACCTAACGATATTTTCTTCAACGAACGAGTTAGTGTTATAAGTTTATAGAGAGAATAAAAGTGGATGTTGCCGTAAGAGTAAGCTTTAAATTCTTTTAAGGTTGAAAATCGATTGACAGTCCAGGCAAGAGCTTCTCTCTCAGGAAAAACACGAAAAAGTTAACTCATAAGATCTGATACAAATGACGTCCTATTAATACGAAAGTACATGTCACATTTAATCATAAAAAGTACAATATTTATAATATCTAGGTAATACCGACAATTTAAACTAGAACTAGGACAATATTTCAAATTTCAAAATAAGTTGGTGGGAATATTCCCACATATCTCAATTATTAATTATTTTAATTTAAAAAGATTTAAGTCAGTACATTGTATTGAAGGTTTCTGCGAAATGCGATAAGGAACGCTGGTATTAGCAATTTCTTTTACCTGGAAAAATAAGCAGATTATAATACTATTGTTTAAGTTACATCGGCGTTTTACAAATTCTTTGTTCCATTGAACAGATAAGCTGCCTACAATAAACTATATTGCCTTTTTAAAGTAGAAAGTTCTCGTTATTGTTTTTATTTTTACATTTTATTGCTTAGCGGAAATTGATATCTACTAAATACAATGATATAAAGAACAATTACAATATATTTTTATTATAATTTCTTCATTTAATGTGACAATTTTGACCCCTCTTTTCGTTCTCGTGCCTGCATTGCGAGGACTGATACTTTTCTAACACAGGTATGATTTCTTTAAATGTCATTCGTTTTGCAGATTAGAGCAACATTGTAATTCTCGTTTATGTTATAGTTTTAATTATTATTTAAAAAAAATAAAAATGTCTATGCTTTGCTTAAGCTTTCACTTTTGTATATTGTAAGTAATACTTATTCAATGTGTTTATCTTATTTCAAAGTACAAAAAAATGTGTAAAAAAAATAAGGGTAGATAATATTAGATAATACCTTTTAACATTATTATATTTTCTACATAAAATAATTAGCTCAAGATTAACTTGAGAGGATTAAATCTTTGGTAATCAAGATTAATATTGATCGGAATACCTACACCTTTTTAAGATGATATATGTTATAAATAAATCAGACCGTAGCTAGGTTATTTACTATTAAAATGGCAGTATATGTGTAATGTATTAAATTTTGTTCCTTTGGCAATGGACAGCTAACTGCCTATTCCTATTAAACTGTGTGCTACAACCGAACTGTATGCTGTTGCAACAGACATAAATGTTGTTTGGTTCAGAATATCTGCTAAACCTGCTTTGTTGTGTGGGATAATTCACTAATGTGTGTATATCATACATCAAACTCACTACTGTGAAGTATACCTCGACGAATATAGAAGTTACGCTTGGTTCTTTAAAACCAATACTTATACTGCGCGTAACACGCGGCTAAATATAGTATAGATAGGAAGAAAGTCCGAGTGTAAAACGGTAGGGGAGACGTGAAGTGATCGGCATAGTCCGAGAAAATCGATGTCGACACTCCCCATAGTTTGCATGACCGTCCACCGGCTACGAATTTAGTACGTTTAAAGCAAAATTTAAGAATGCTTTACTCAGACTAAAACCATTAGAAGCTCAAGAAATATGATTTTTATAAATTAAAACTACTTAATTGATGAGGATGTTAACATTTAAATTGCCTTAGTGAATAATTCGATTATTTTATATTATTAAATAAACTAGGCAATTCGTTAACAGCACCTTAAAATGCTGTGGCAAATGAAATCTTAATATTCAAGTGCGTATTTTATTTTATAATTTATAATACTTGCAGTTGAAATGTAACTAAAAATAAATTATAAAATTCTTATGCAAATAAACTTGTTTTGCATCAACCTAAAATCCACAACACATTGGGCTTATATAGTAGGTATACAGGTGTAGATTATGTAGTTGTTTTTAAATCATAAGTACTTTTTAAACATTCCTTTAACTACGTATTTACACCTACTCCTTTAGATGGACAAAAACAAGATTTAAAATTTAGAAAATTCATTCGCAGGTTCGGGCTGCCCGCATTATAAGGGTGGGTGCTATCGCTGTCCCACTCGGACACAGCTTCACCGGACATTTCGACCGGGCATTTCAATTTTGAGAAAGAGTAGGACCGGTCCGTTCCCCGCACCCCCGCCTCGCCCCACGCATCGCTCTCGCTTCCGCCAAGGACGAACAAAAGGACGAAGAAGCGATAACTTCATCACAGCGTACGGAGTGACCCTCTCGCTCGCTCTTGCGTCTCGGTGGGGGACGACCGCGACGTTGCGAATTGTTATTGAAGTCATGCCCCCGAAGGCGACTTCGGGAAGGCTGTCAGTTGCTACTAAACGCTCACAGCGCCCGTACCCGGCGTTCGTTCCATCGGGTTCTCGCTTTATTATAAAACTAAAAACGCGTCGCGACTCTATTCATCATTCAGTGCCAAGTTGTCTAATTAAAATAAACTGTGATTCTTAGAAGTGAATGGACGTTAAATATTTTATGTTTTTAATAATAACAAAGAACATTCATTAGAAAAATAAATCAATTATAAAACGTATGTGCTCTTCGTGAAATCAGTGCATTTGGACTAACAACTTAAAACTGAAGTTTTGTAGTGTTGTTTACAATTACGGGAGTGTTTACAGCGCGCACGTGGTTGTGCCGCCCGCCCGCACGCGATGCCGCGAAAAACTTTCTTTGAAAACATAACTGTGGCGTAACTTGATGCGCGAATTCCGCAAGGTACGCTTGACATCGAACATGGCTTTAGCTTGTAGCGCCTAAACCGCATCGACTACATGTGCGAGAAAAAGAGAAGTGACATTTTTTTTATTTTATTTTTCTTTGGAGGAGACGGCGCTCTCCTTTGGTTTAATGAATTAAATGGCTAACAGCAACACCGTATCGTCGACCTTACCGTCGAGGGACTACCATTGCAAGGTTTGCGACCTTTATTTGGACACTGTTGATTCTTTAGAAGTGCATTTACAATATCATAAAGAGAATTTATATGTAAAATGGGGTACGCAAAACTCGCAAAATGATTCTGATAACAACAACGGTACAAAAATAAAAAACGAGACTACAGTTTCGGCCCCAGCAGATTCGAGCGACAATATGATTACTAAACCTAGTCCTGAGTTTCAACAAAGAGCTACGCCGGAGACATCTACACAGTTTCCTCATCCGGCAACACCACAGAGCTACCACAGTGCGCCCTCGCCGTATCAGAACCCTGATCAAACCACATTTTCCCCTGGAGCGCAATATGGTAACAACTATTCTCATTCAAGCTTTTCACAAAATCAGCATTCTGAACAAATTAACTGGGAGCAATCCCAATATAATCAAGACTATCAACAAAAGTCGAATCGCTTCCATCCTTATAATATTCAAGATCGAGTGTCGCAAGTATCATCATCAAGTCCTTTGTATGGTCAGCCACTAAATCAACCAACTCCATCTCCGTCACCTAATCAGTGTGATAAATGTGGCTATGTATGCGATTCAGCTGTGCAACTTAATGAGCATTGCAATTCGGCTCATGCCGGTTCAAGTGCGACAAATGCAACAAACACAATCGCATTTCAACAATTTCCGGGAAAGCAATTTAATAATTCAAATTACCAAAATGATAATATCAAAGTGAAAGAAGAACATGAAGAGTCCTCGGATATATTAGATTTAGACTCTCAAAAAGTTGTATACCAAGGAAATGAAGGCGAGGCACAAAATAGCCAATACGAAGAACCACCAGCACAAGGAAGAGAAGTTAACACTCGAACTGTTCCAATGATGCCCTGGGAAACACAAAAGCTGTATAATAATCCTCAAATAAATGGTGATGTTTCACTTTTCAAAGATCAAAAAATGTTTCAAGAACAAAAACCTTATCCGTCAGATGTAAAAATATTTCATCCCGAACAAAAGTTTGGATACTCACAAGACAAATTTTTGCCCGTTCATCACGATCAGAATCAATTTATGCACGTTGGTCAGAAAATATACTCTGGTGTACAAATGCCACCGTTAACTGACTGCGTGGGTGTTGTAGCATCTTCCAACTCTGACATGAAACCTCCATACAGGCCTTATGATTCACCTAGTGCTCCTCAAATTACAAGCACACAGCCTGCGAATCCTACGTCATCAGCATTACCATCAATTGGTGGAAAAGGCGCCAACTGGAAATCGAATGAAGCCAGAAGACCAAAAACGTACAACTGTACAGCTTGCAACAAGTGGTTTACTAGTTCAGGTCATTTGAAAAGACATTACAACACAACCTTACACAAAAATGCTGTGAGGTCGTCAGGCCAACCAGATCCAGCTACAATGCCAATATCCAGCCACCATCACCCTACGCGTGAGTCATTAGCTCGTGCGCAACAACAGAGCGCAGACTCCAACACACAAAGCCCAGTCCCTTCTGATGACAGCCGAGGCGTCGATGATGGTGCTCTGCAGTCCCCCTACACATCACAAAGCTTCGAACGCTCTCACCGAATTGCTGGTATGCAGTCCAAGCCGCCATACACGCATCTTCAACAGGGTAACTTAGATAATAATTTCAGTAATAATTCATTAGTTAACCATCCTTTACAGCATCAAGTAGGGTCACATCCTATGAATATAGGTAATCAGCCTCCTGGAATAGGCAATCCAAATGATAATCAGGGTTCTAAGGCTCAACCAATTACCTCTAGCGCGAATCCCCCAAACGGGGAAGCAGGTCCCTCTGTTTCTCAAAATCATCATATGAGGGGCCTGCTATCAGTATCAACCAGCAATATTTCAGCTCCAGTGCTAACCCAGAGTACACCAGCTCTTACGCCACACACGCTACCGCCGTTCAGTCATTTGGGTGTCAACCCTTACAATCCGAGGTCTACGGATCCTTTGGGGCCTTCGGTTCCGGACCCCACGCACACCCCATTATATTTGGGTCAGAATTTTCAGCAGACTATAGCACCGAATTACCCAAACGGGATGGCCCCCCACGTTATGGATATGGCTATCAACAATCTGCCTATAGCCAATCCGGCTACTTTTGGTGAACAACCAGAAGAAGTCGAAGTTATGGAACAAGAAACGTCGACTCAGCCAGCTGGTGGACGCTTACCAAGCTTCTCTCAGCTACAAACGCAGAGCTTCAGCGTTTACGTTTCTAACTATGTCACAACACCTAACGTGGGGGGTCAAGTTATCGCCGACGAGTCCACCGCCGGTTATATAATTGTTGATCCAATACAGTCTCCTATGCAATATAACAGTATTGATATAAATGGACATAACGTAGATTATGAGTACACATATTCACCTAAAGCTATTAAAGACACCATGATCACTTACAACACGGATAATATTAAATTATATCCTTATGGGTATGCTGTCGGTGGAAAAACAATCAAAAGAGACGATGAGACAGTGAGAGACTCAAGTGAACTTCAAATACTGAAAATCGAGGACATAATGGATTACGCAAACAAAGAGAATTATGGTAATCAGATGAAGTCTCCGGCCAGTCCTGAAAGCGCAAAAGCTGATAACGACAGTCACGGCTCGCCATCTATTTCATCAACTGTTCCCAGTACACCTTTAACAGAAAGGAATCAGTTCAAGAAAAGTGTACCTACTACGATTCATAAGTGTTTCGAATGCGATAAGTTATTTAATAAAGCATGTTATCTGACACAACACAATAAAACTTTTCACTCGGGAGCTAAGCCATTTAAGTGCGACCGCTGCGGTAAACGCTTTTCAGATGATGTTTCATACGAAGGCCACTACTTGAAACATGCCGACAATAAGCCATTCAAATGCAATGAATGCCCGAAATCGTTTAACCACAAGACAGACTTACGTCGCCATATGTGCTTACATTCAGGCTGTAAGCCATTCGCATGTGACCACTGTGGCAAAGGCTTCATACGTAAAGATCACATGATTAAGCATTTTGATACACACATGAAAAAGAGTTTACGTTCTTCATCTTCAGCTATCACCTCGACATCTCCATCTTCTTGAACTGATAATTTATTATCTGTTATCATTACGTCGGGTTACTAGAGAAGTAGCGTATCATTTACACATATCATGATTTTATATCAACAATAAATAAAACACTATTTCGATCTCTATATTAGTTTAGGAACATAAAATTTTAAAGTTTGCTATGTGATAATTCTGGTAGAGTATTTGGGGCTTTCGAAACACAGGCGTTCAATCGGACAGTTTTATTTTTTGTTGTTCATTCAAATCTAACCTTGTCTTCAACACAAGGTGACTTTACATGTCTGGTTGTCTGGGCGCTAAACAAAACATATAATTACTTGACGCTGGAGTAATATTCCGCTATATTTTAGACCGATCCATATCAATTTACATATGATATTTATATAGTAAGAATTAGTTTTAAATGAATCCGTTTACACAAAATGTTAGGTCTCATCAGTGATTTATAATGTTAATCACATATCCTTATAATGTTTTATTTTAGTTATAATTATTATTATATGTTTGCGAATAATTGTTGATGTTTATAATATGTGAGTAGTCCTTCTGTGTAAATAAATTATGAAGGTCACAAATATATTTTTATGAAGTACATGGTATGCTGTAATAAAATTTCGACTTTTTAAGAAACATATTCAAAAGTAGAATGAAACATTCAGTACAAAACAATAGTGATTTCGGCAATAAGTTTTTAATAAAATATAGAAATTAAATATTGCATATACCTACAAAATCTGAAAAGAGGTAGGTTTACGATAATGCGTGAGTAAGTAGGTAACTTTTAGAACTTACGGCATGAAAGGAACGTACTAAATAGTAAATATATTGTTGGCCATTGGCAACGGGCCGTAAGTATTCGGTTTATTTCTCGTATAATTATTATAGTTTGTTATATTATTCCGGTGCTTCCTATTATCTGTTAAAATTTGTTTTAAAATGTAAGCTAGTTAAAAAACTTTTAAAATCTGATTTTTTGGGAGTTTTAAAGTATTTATGCCACTTTAGTTACCAATATGTTATTTGAACGAATTTAGTTAAAACATTCCTGTTTCGTTAGTGTAGGAAAGTAGTCTTCCTGAACGTTGCCAAATTAATACCGCCAACTCTCTGTTGCGAAGCGATTTAACTTTTAATAATTTTTAGCCTAATGATAATGAAATTCTTAGCAATAAATTAATATAATACTGTAAATGTTTTCTTTTGTATAGAATAAAATATCTCGTTTACGTATAGAGTAATATGGGACGGCTAGGAACACATAAACATTTTGTAAATATTACGAAAGATTATGAATAGACCGTACTGAACATATCAAGGTCCCAAAACACGTGCGTAACAAAATATTTGTCATGTTTATTACCAAAACTTGCAAAAAATCTGATGAATTTAAAAAAAATATTTACTAATAGATATACAACTACATCAATAATAATATCTTTGTTTTAGATGTCATCAGCTTTTTTGCAATTGCTCGAACTAATAATTAAACTGATGTAATAATTAAATCTTTTACGCCGTCACAAATTAAGATCCATGCTAAATTTAGTACCGATGTTCGTTTATTATGAAAGTCAGCGTGCAATATTACATTGTATTGACTTAATTTTGATAATGTTTGTATTTGAATGTTGATTATATTTCAGAAATATTTTTATACAAATATAATTACACTTGTCTACCTCATCAGTGACATTTACCGTGTCAAATTGTAAAAAACTTTATATATCACTTATTCATTGATAAAAGTAACAATTATATATTAAATCTATGAATACTTCCACAATTTACGAATATATTTGTAAATCTTTTGCCAAACGTCAGTCAATTAAAAAATTTTTTTCAAGAGTATCCGACTGTAAAACGTAAGTACAAATTATATCTAAAAGTCATTGGTTTAATTGGCTGACGGACGCGTAGTGTAATTATGATGTATACAGAAACAAAGTAACCTACATACCTACTTTAAGCACTGTACTTTATGAAGTTGGTATTTATGTAACATATTTTCATTATAGCAATAACTAAATAGCGAAAAATTAAAGAATATGAAACTTAACTACCTCAAGTAACGAGTTATAGGGTTAGAAAGTGTTGTGAGGGCGCGGAGTGTCGGCCGGGACGGGCGTAGAACTAACCGAATACCTCGTCTTGCCTTCCACAGTTTTATATTGAAAGATTATAATATATTATTCTTTATATACAAGTCCCGTCCAGTGGCGCGCACTCTGTCGCTCGTCTTCTAATATTATAGCGGACATTTATCTCCTCCACACTGTTTAAAGCACTCACTATGTAGTTGTATTTAGGTATAATCTAATGTAAATACAAAATCTACGAGAAATTTTGTTATTTTATCATAATCAATTATCTATATTCATTGATAACTTTAGTTTGAACAAGTTTTTATAAAAGTTGTAAGATGTGACAATTAATTTTGTTTGTGTATAATAATATGTTAATTTAATTTTTATTATAATCAGTTACCATTCGATATCTGTTAAATTCATTTGAGTAAAATTGGAACAGTTAAATATGATAAGATGTTGTTTCTTTTCAAGTTGTTCCCTTTCCAGTGAGTATCATCAAATAGGTGACGTGTCATTGGTTTTTTATTGTTTGGTATAAGCTTAGTGCGAAATCCGTTACTAAACGCGTCCATGTGATTGAGATGACTTCAACTCAACGTATAGAATCCAAATCACATGCACACCGTTTAGACTTAGAATTTAAGATTTCAAATAGATTACTTATTTTAGGTTTAGGTGACAGGTTTGTACGCCGTAGCGAAATATATTAAACAAAGCTTTGCGTTGGCATGTTTGTGTTAAACTATTTCGAAGTGTGCGTGATACATTTGTATATTTGAAGTTGCAACTTTGACGATACCAATGTTCTCAGATCAAAACTCCTAACGAAGGGGTATTTTAGTCTGGTGTACACTTCGCGATGTTTCTGATTTTTTGCTTATAAAAGTATAACACAAGCATGCCAATTTATGTGTAATTTGCTCAGCGACTTTTGTTTCATGTTACCAATGACAAAACTGCCACAAATGAAGAAACCATTTGGTATATGTAGACTTTTGGCTGGCGCGTTTGTCATTTGATTTTATTTGGTTACTCAGTGTAACCAGTGTCGAATCTGTCATTTAATATAACTTTAATGTGAAAATTGTTGTTTCTTTTACCTCCTGCCTGCTTTGCGAAGTACCCTCTTTTTTTCAGTTTAAATACAGTAGTCTCATGAAAGTAGGTCAAGAAAAATTACAGGTTTAAAAAAAAATGATTGCTAACAAACATAATAATAATCTTTTACATCTCCATCATGCCGCTTCATTACTTATCAGAACAATAAATGAGTTTAAGAAATTAATTAAGACATTAGATAGTGGTTCAGTTCTTTTTAATTTAAAGATTTTTAATACATATAGAGTCATAATTCAAAATAGCTACGTACTTGAAAGAAAGTTTATTAGCATTATTATACTCAACGTCGACCTGATACGACGCGGAGCTAATTGAGATGACACATTAAGTAAGTATCTGGAGTAAGTATGTATATTTTATAAATATGACGTACGTTCAGTAAAAAAACCTACAACCTCTGTAAGTCTGGGCCCCAGATTTGTGTATCTGTTTCAAGATCTGTATTTTCAAATAGGCAAGTAGGTTCACACACGCCGTCAACTTTTTGGGTCTAAGGCATGCCAGTTTCCTCACGATGAATTCCTTCACCTTACGAGCGTTTTAAAAATACGGCATAAACTACGCCGCATGTACGTCGAGTAGTAAAGAATAATTTTAATTGCTACCAACCGTAATATTTGGCTTTAAAACTTAACAGTTATGAATTTTATTTTCGTCATTTCGAGTTATTATTTATAATGACTTACTGTTACTTCTGTAGTTGATATATTATTTTAATGAAACCTATTTAATTTATGACGAGGTCTTGTCAAAAACCAACGTAACACTATCTGATCTAAACTTAAACATCAATTAATCTATTGAATATGAGACTTAGGTTATTGTATTATACGCATGTAGTAAATGTTTTCTATCCATACTTCACTGATGATTATAATAATATAATAAATAAGCCACTCTCTACCTATATATACGAGGTCAGAGGAACAACTAGATGGACTGATCAAGACTCGTCGTCATCAAAACTACACAGAATACCGGTGGAATCAGATTTCCTGCTCAAGATGATTCGTTGGTGACCACAACGCCCAGACATAAGCAGCCGATTAAAGAGAGACCAACATATACATCGTTTAATTTAATTGTTAATATAAATGTTCGTTCACAAACAACATAAAAGTCATACAAATTGTTCGTCACTTTCCTACGCCAAAAACAATCATTGTTTTATTGAGAATTGAACCAAGGCTTTATACACGTTGACTTATCGACGATGAGGGTAATAATTAATTTACCCAATAAACCTTTTTAAATACGTAAATTTAAAATTAGCCTGTAAAAGACATCAACGCGTTTACCTTATAATATTGAAATACTTTGGAAAATAAATACAGTGCTTAATATGTACTAATAAGTAAATGTTATTTACGATAAAAGTACCATGGTTTTTTGGTCAGAAACTAGGTAAAAAAACCCTTTCACTGTTCTATAAAGAAATAGACAGTAATTGACATAGACGTATGCATCGAACCCAGGCACCCTAGTAAGATTTTACTTATACAGCGAAAACCTATATAAAGCGCACTCTTAATCCTTAATCGTGTAACAAATGAACTTCTACAGTCACATTAGTCATAAGTGTGGGTGAGTTATCTAGGTGTGAATAAGCTAGTCGGCACGTGGTACGCGTTGAGCCAGATTCATCGGTGACCTTCGGACGAAAGTAAAACCGGTGTGGTCATCGCGGCCACTGGAGCGCCACGCCACACTCGCTCTCAAATACGTATATCTATCACCTATGTTAACTTATATGGTAAGCTTTTATAATATGCCGTCATCTGTCAAATCTAAATACTATAGTAGTATGTAGTAAAATATGTCTGAATAGCCTTACAAAAATTGTATCACGTGGTAAATCTAGCCCCCTTTTTATAGTTTTAAAAGGAGGTTTTTAGTTTTAAACTTCATAAAAATGATAGGTAGCCTGAATAAAAAAAACAAGATGGCAATCTATAATTAAATTAACTATAAAGAACAAATGTATATATTGATGCAAGACCAAAAAAAAGCTTGCCTTTACTTGTAATACTATTGGAATTTAATTAATTTCCGTTCCCACGTAGTTTTTTAATGTAATAATTCACGTATTAAAGTTGTGTGGGTGACGGTGACTTTGATGCGGTTAAGATTCTCTGAAGCTATACATCGAGCAGAAAATTATACCAATTCATCACTTCCCTCTATAATCTTGATATTTTTATGTAGCAAATATTTATTTAATGTTATCTATTGTTTATTATATTTTTGATCAGAAACATGACACATTTGAAACTAAGGAAATTCAGAGACTTGTGATAATATGTTATAGACGGGATATAGACTTGTGAAAATTACATGAGAGCTAAAGAAAAAATATTAAATTGATAAGGTTTTGTTCAACAAAATATGATATAATAATAAACCAGTTTCAGAAACTAAAATATCTTGAACTGTTGATTGTTAGATTTCAACTTGAATAAAATTAAATAATTCGAATCACATAATTGTTTTATTTACTATTTTCTAACCAGTCAGTATAAGACTTCGTTTATATACTAACTATTAAAAAAAATACATTTCACTGTATATGAATGTATATAGAAACAAAAAACGTATATCAAAACATATTTATTGTGTTATTGATAAAAATACAAATTCCATTTTCTCAAAAGCCATTATTATATTTTTATTCCAAAAAGAATAATTTTAAATGTGATTGGCGTGGTCGGTGGCCGTATTATATGGTCATTGGTATTTAATCAAGGTGATGTAGCATTAGGTTATTGAATTTTCAATATTACACTTCAAATTATTATTTACATTGACTTGCACATTTAAATTATAAACGTAATAATGTTGTAAAAATAGTCTTAAAGGCACCTAAAAATGACATCATTTATACTTGATCTGTATCGGCAAGACTTTAAGAAGTATGTATGCAGCAATTCTTTCGTCAAATGAAACAATTATATAAAGAAATAGAGTATGTATACAGACAAACCTAAAAAGTTGTGCTATTATTAGCCTAGTTAACAGTGATCGTCTAAATTTCCATTCCTTTCGTTTTAATAAACATTAGTTTGAGAGCTATTATTTTCTACAGAAAAATTATGTCAGTCAAATCCAAATTCAAATAGTAGTATCCAGTCAAATAGTAATGGAAACTATGACGATCGTCGACAAATTTACTGGTGCTATACTGGCCAATATGCAGTGATTGACAAGGTCAAACAAAAGACAAACGAATGTCGAGTTTCGTAAGTTTATGGCTACAGGAGATGCTATTGACCAATAACGTTCAAACGAAACACGCAATTCTCACCCTCGAATAACTTATATAATTTCTAGCAAATTATACATAAATATTATTAATTGTTTTAAGGAAGAACTAGATCATAATCTCATGATATTATGAGGAAAATTTCTTATTACATATTGTATGAATCTCATTTATTTATTTTATTTTCTTTGAAAGGTGAAAGATTATGTGATATTATTTTTTATTATTTCTAAAAGTACCAAAAATTCGAGTTCCCAAAGTATATCGTAACTAAAGTGCAACGTTAAATAACACAAAAATCGCTTTAGCAACCAATTTATTTAATATTTTAAAGACTAGTCTGCAACAAGTGCATTTCAGAGGTAACGACCTATCGTACTTGAAACGTAGAGGTCAGTGCTGCTGACGGCATTGCTTTGCAATTATAACATGTAGACCAGTAGACGGTATAAAGTATTTTATCTAATTTATTTGATCAAGGTGAGATGTTGTCTGTGCCAAAACAACTTTTTAAGCAAACTATTGAACTTTTGTATTATCTGATATTCATAATAATCTTAAATAATCTTTTTTCTATATTTGATTCTATACATATGTATAAACAACCAGCTCCACTTCATCATTAACGTACATGGTATGTAACCCACGGGATAATATGTATTTCGGAGTACAAGGCACTTTTAATAAAATAAAGCTGAAGATAAGACTCGTAGAGGTGAATCCGTTTGCGCTCTGATATATAAACCTTTAACTCAAATTCCGGAAGTCGGGTGACTGCAAGTTTAAATTCCTATAGCTATATATTATTATAATTATAATATATATTCTTATAATTGTGATCAATGTTAGTTATTACTAAGATTTTATAGAAAGATACCTTTTTGTATATTATTCCAGCAGGTTATGGCTTTATATACCATTTGTTTTTTTTCTGTCTTTAGACTTTTATAAGGTCATGGGTTAGCTTTCTGTACCGAACAATCCTTTTAAATAAGATATACCTCATAATTCTTATCTCACCATACTACGAAAAAATAATAGCGCAACTAGAAATAAAAATCAATTACTTGGAGTCTGATGCACCCCAGGAAATCGTATTCATTATTACTAATTAATTATTGATATTAACAAAAAAATATTCAGCTCCTGAACTAATTTCCTATAGGGAACCTTTTCGAATTGTCAAGCAGCCCTGACGGTTGTGATTTTCATGAATTTTTCATGAATGTTGCAATTTTCTTCAATGCACATGTAAATAGATTTCGGACGCAAAAAAAGGAGCGGAAGTGCAATTTAAAAGTTAAATTATTGGGTTGACCTTGAATTGTTTTCACCTTACATCACTTGTGAAATATCCTCACGTGACTTGAAATCTCTAGAGTTGTATACGTACCGTTTCCATCGTACCGTATAAAACATATTACTGAATTAGCTATAGCTGTCTCTGGTAATGGTTACACACTTATAAGTGGCAACTAGGATCCTTCTTATTCATTTCATAGTTATACCTCTTATGAGATGTACTCGCAGTTCAGGTTTTTTTAATTTATTTTAGTAATTCAGTAAATAAAATTCGAAAATAGAATTGAATTTTAGAAAATATGCAAGTGCCTATTTTCTATCGACTTAAATTTGCTGTAATAAGAGAAAATAAATGATAACCACCAAGCACTTCATTTCTGATGTAATTTTTTTAATCAAGATTTTATTCAGATATATATTTCATTTCTAACTGTTGAACTCTTGGTCTGAAAATCTATTAGCAAAAATAAGGCCGTAAAATATGTTCTATGATAGCAAATACATGTAAAAGAAGAATTTTATTTGTATACAGTGTTAATGGAATAGTTAATACATTTGAATTGTACTGTTTTAGTAATTTGGTTACGGAAGTGCAATGCTAATTTGCAAATACGTTTTGCAAAGTTTATTGCATCCTTATTAAATACTTAACTGTTTTCGAAGTTCAGGGACTTTTATAGTCGAACATTGACTTTGGTTTTTCGTCAATTATTTTCTGCCAAAGGTATTGTTTAAACCAAGAGTTATTTTATACATTCCGCAAAACGTTTGTAGTACCTACATATAATTGTGAGTAATTTTTGTAGCCCGATAATCTGGATCTATTTCATAAAACATTTTATGGCAAGTAGGTAATCTATTTTATGTCTAAAGATTAAGAAATGATACCTTAACTACGAGTACATGACATATGTAAGTGTCTCGTTTTTGAATATCAACCCTGCTACCTTGCGATCCATAAAAGGAGTAAATTGCGTTGATGATAAAAAGACTTTGAAAGACCTTTGCGTAAGATCACTTGCGAACCACTAAGCAGAGAAAAAAGAATGTATTTTACATGTTCCCAATTGTATACGTATTTGAATATAATTAATTGTTTGGCCATCTTTAATAATTGTTTGACATGTAATTAAAATCAGGCTTTGATCGGTGTATGGAGGATATTAATTACTAAGTAATATTTTACTTGTATACAGAATGCCTATATAGTCTTTACAGCAGATTTTCCGTCTACGCGAGCCAGTCACGTCAGGGTCTGGGTTCAAGCGGAACAATCATGGACCTGTACTTAATACTGCATTTAAAGGCTCATGATGCATAATTCCAAGTAGACTCAACATGAAGACATCAACTTCACACTCTTCAAATTCTGTTTTCCTACTAACCACACACGTTTTTATTTAACTGCACTGCATTTTTGAAAAGCAAACATATCAGTGCATATGCCAAGGAATATTGATTGCTAAGTTGTAAAACAAAATGGAAAAAACAGCATCTGATGGTGATTGGCCTCAGCAGCTCAAGGAGGCTGCAAGGGGAAACGTTCCTTGACCCATATAGCCACAATCTCAGACAATTTGTATTGGTATATCGTGACATTTCTTGTTCTTCTATTTTTCCTTATCGTTATTTTTATTTATTACGCGATAAATTGGATGCACCAACTATAACGTTTTATTTTATTATTTTGCATTCCGTGATATTTATTAAGTGTTAATATCGTGTCGCTCGACATCGTTCTCTGCAGAGCACAATAAAACTATGTTTGTTTTAAAACTTTCATTATAACAGTATTTCCGAACCAACTTTACTTAGGGTTCTTTAAGAAAAGCGCATACCAAGTTTAAAAGGCTGGCAACACACTTGCGAGCATGCTCGCAATGTGAATGTCCATGGGCGTAACATTAACATCATTTGAGCGTCCTGCCCGATTGCTTCTGTTACATTTCAAAAATCCAGTATTCGACACTTATACTAACGATATCTACATACAGAAAAGAGAATAAACATATAAATAAATAACAATCATAAGTACAATTATAATAATATTAATTTATAATAAAGATATATTAAAATAAAAAATACACGTGTTTTTTTACTATGCAATGTGCAAAATACAAGATGCGTTGCTCATTATAATTGAGTTCAGTTTAAATGGGAGTAAACAAATGAAGTCTTATTTTTTAATATAATCATTGTGCAATTTTAGTGCAACTTGAACCTAATTTGAATGTTGATGTATGCGTTAAAATATTGGTATATTTTGTAAATAATTTGTATTTGTCAAGACCGGAATACAACGGACCGGATTGAAGAAGGGTGTCACATAGTAATATATTATAATTTGTGGACCTAAGAGAGAACCATTTATTTAAACAACATTGCGATATATGTGTTTATCTAGACGTTATTTAGATTTTTAAACAATTCATGTCATATTTAATAATCGTACTGTTCACAGCTCAATACATTAAAGTTAATTATAGAAAGAGACGCGAGGGACGATTTGCATTAATTCCACTACATTTTATAATATAGTTGTTATTTACTTTAAATTTTATTTATTTATAAATCCACGCCGTTTTTCCTTGCTACGACATAATTGAAATATGTACCTCTCTCGCTTCATCCATTTTCATGACATTCACCATGCTTTTTACTGAAATCAAAAACCCCCAACATAAACATACGTTTATGTGTCAGATTTCACTCGTGTTTCAAACATGGGTTGACCGAATTAATCATCAATAACACATATGTAGTTATTCTAATGTATTCGTCCGTCTAAGCATTATTCCATTCAACAACGAACCTTTTTCATCTCAGTATTTTATAAAGAAAACTGTGACCCAGAACTTTGTGTAACTTAAAAATGATTTCTTTTATTCTGTTTTACAATCAGACATACTGCAATTCAATGTCAACTTATGGAAAGTTCTGAATAATATATCCATATTATGTGATGTATGCACCAATACCTATCTAAACTGATTGACGTACTGAGGCATAGCATACCTATGAAAAAAAGTGCTTGAAATATATGAATCGAACGCTATCTATTGGCAAATACTTCCCCTAACTTATTACTGTTAAAGTTTCGTGTGATTAAATCGATAATTGTTCAAATATAGACTAGTCAGTACGATCCTTCTTTGTTAGTGAACTTTCTTTGAATTTGGTCCTCGTGAGTCCTGTTTAATTAAACACACAACGAGCAAAGTCTAAGCCAACTTTTTGTCAATATGTGTCACAATCAAGAAATAAATTGAGGATTACATTAGTATGTTTCTGGTTAGACACTGCCGGAGTACGTTTTAGTACTTTGCTAAGAACAATTATGGAATGAAGTGTGTTTATTTATAATGATTATGTAGATGTGTAATTATGTCTGTATAGAAATTTCGTAATTTCCTATGTTTACATATGGTTATTTCGTAATTCTATTTGGCACGTGAATCTGGTCAGTCGCCCTAAAACCGCCATGCAATACAATAAAGATAGTGAATGCATATTTCGGTTTTCATTGGTGTACCTGAAACACAAACTGGTGACCCCGAAGTGATTTAAAATAGGGCGAGTTATCTCACAAAAATATATACAACTCACCTCACGATGCTCAAGAACTTGTGGCTATCTAGAATGCTATCACATCATATGGCCGGAGTACCATCACCCAACACCACAAATGTCTGCTGTATCAGACACACTCTTGGGGCTTGTGCCGCAATTAAACAAGCTCATTCTAGAAGTAGTAGCACTCCGTGGCGAGGTGCAAGATCGAGGACCTCCTAGGAGTCGCAGCCACCAAAGCTACAGGATCAGGTCCGCGTCGCGCAAAAGAAGGACTCTAGAGGATCCAGAATGTCTCTGCAGGTTTCATTACCGTTGTAGGAAGAACGCGAGGAGGTGCGCGGAACCTTGCGCCTGGCGTAAACACAGTAGCGCGGAAAACTAGAGCCCGCATATCCGCAGGCGGTGGACGGATGTACTCAGGGACAGGTAGCTTATTAATCACCGTTTGTTAGTTAGGGATAGTTTATCTCAGTTTACTTTCTTGATATACACAGGAGCTGATATTTCGGTAATACCGTAATGGTGCGATTTTAAATTATACGCGGCCGATGAAGAATATAATCGGATAGTCATATGTATTCGGATACCTAGATGACGTCATCATTGGATCAGATAACGACCTAATACGCCATAAACATTTGCGACTGTGGTTCAAGCGTTTCAGTAAATATAGTATGGCAATTAACTTAGAAAAATGTGTTTTTGGTCAAGCAAAATTAGATTTTTTAGGAACGAGGTCTCAGAAAAAGGTCCGTTACATGACAAAGTTCAGGCTATCGAAATGTACCCGAAGCCAGAAACTATTACTGACCTTCGCAGGTTTCTCGGCATGTTAAACTTCTATAGAAATCACATACCGAACGCCGCGAAAGTACAAGGAACTTTAGATAGGTATTTACATGCAGCAAAAAAAAGGATAAGCGTAAGATACAGTGGACAGACGAGGCTAGTTGGGCATTTTAGATATGTGAGGAAAATTTAAAACGCCGCCATTTTATCATATTGCAAACGCAGAATTAGCCTTAATGATCGACGCATCCGTTTTCAGTATCGACTCGGTATTACAACAGAAGGAAAACAACGTTTGGAGACCCCTAGATTACTTCTCAAAAAGGCTTACAGAATCCCAAAAGAAGTACTGTACATATGACAAGGAACTTTTGGCGATTTACTCAGGCATCGTTTATTTTAGAGATTTAATAGAAGAATTTTAAAGTGTATACAGACCATAAACCGTTAACATTTGCATTATTAAAGTTTAGCTCAAACAAAGATTACCTAGAAGGACACGACAGCATTATTTATTAGCGAATGTACAAATAACACACTATAGGTAGCGAGAACGCAGTTGCTGATGCATTATCGAGGATAGAAGAGATAGTGTGTCCGAACCCGATACAAACACCTAAACATCGCTCGGTCTCAGGTCGACGTTGCTGAGTTAGCAAATGTTTTGTATACAATTACGAGTTGTATACAATTGAAACAAATGAACTTAAATAATTCCGATGATTGAATTGTTTGCGAAACGTCTACTAAAAATATTCGGCCATACATTCCGAAAGAGTTTAGAAAGACTATACATATTTGATTTTTTCCATGGGTTAGCGCATCCAGGGGTAAAGAGATCGCGAACACTTATATGCAAAAAAGCATTTTGGCCTTATATGAACAAGGAGATAGGGATTTCGGCAAAGACATGTATTCAATGTCAAAAAAGTAAAATTGTGCGTCACACGGTGTCTAAGTTACGTGTTTTCGACGTAGGCGACCGTTTTGCACATTTGCATGTCGATTTAATAGGACAACTTCCTGTGACGGAACTTGGCTATCGGTACTGCGTGACGATGATAGGCGTACAGAGATCGGCCTGAGATTTATCCAGTTTCAGATATGACGGCTGAGACTATCGCAAAGGTTATGATAGTCTATGATAACTGGATCTGTAGGTAAGGTTGCCCAACTTTTCTGACGTCAGACCGGCAGCTTGAGAGCGAATTATTTACAGATTCAATGAAAATATCTGCAGGCAAACTGTAAAATAGAAATATGACATAGGTTATTAAAAGCAGCATTGATGGTGAGGCCAAACAATAACACAGCTTGGTTCGCAGAATTACCTACGGTGATGCTAGGTCTGCGAGCAGTGTGTTACGTGGACAGCGATTACATAAGCGCAGCGGAATTCACTCTAGGTAATTGTTTGCGTTTACCTGGTGAATTATGTAGCGATAGTATTACTAAGATAGAGAATCCACAAGCGTACATAATTAGATTAGGAGATATTTTAAATATTATTAAACCTAAACGTAGGGACTTTAGTAATCAAAATATGTTTGTACATGCAGATTTAGGTTCCTGTTCACATGTTTTCCTGAGAATAGACGCACTCGCGAGCCCTCTAGCATTGAGAGTGTCCATGGGCGGCGGTATCACTTAACATTAGGTGAGCCTCATGCCCGTTTGGCCCCTGTTCTATAAAAAAAGTACGGAAACCTTTAGTATCACCTTATTGCGGACCCAACAAGGACCTACAAGGAAAAAAATAAAAAGAATTTTAAGATTGCAATAAATGATAAAATTTCTTACGTTTCAATAGACCGAGTAAAGCTAGCATACATTCTAGACGAGTTGGATAGCAAACAGATTAGCAGAAACTTAAATCAGCATCACGGTACGCTCTTGAAAGAGCGGTCGTGATCGCTAGGTGGTAATAGCAGGCGCAGATGTGATGCGCTTCACGTTCCGCCATCGATGCCTATTGGAGGTCATCCTACTGCACTGATTCAGTGATTCTCCTACGGCAGACTTAATCTGATCAGTCCAACGTGTAGGTGACCTGCCGCGCGGTGTAGTTCCTTCCACCTTCCCCTGAACGACAAGCAGGTTAACGAACCTTTAAAAATTACGCGTAGTGGTAGAAGTGCTAAGCAATCGGTTAGGTTTGTGTGTTAATTTGTAAGCAACATACTAAATTGTAAATAAAGCTTATCTTCAGATTATTTAGGGTTAGATTTTTAAGTAAAATTGTATTAAGTATTTCATTATTCACTGCAATAGCATGGGCCTAATGGTTCCGGAGTTTAGTTGTAATTACAGTTAAGACATTTTGTAACTGTGTATTTATTACGTATACAATTTGGTCATAGATTTTTTTGTTTTTAATTTATATGTATCATTAATTTTTTTTCTTTTTTAGAAAGGGGTGTATGTAGAGGTGTAATTATGTCTATATAGAAATTTCATAATTTTATTTCTAAATATGTTTACGTATGATTATTTCGTAATTCTATTTGGCTCGTGGATCAGGTCTGTTGCCCAAAAAACCGCCATAATACAGTGCTTACAATAAAGATAGTGAATGCCTATTTCGGTTTTCATTGATGTACCTGAAACGCTAAAATTATAACACCCGTTGCCGGCACCGACACACCACAAACATCCATACAAAAATATGGTTACTGTAATACAATTGTACTAATCATGCAGCGTTCAAGTTTCAGAGTAGTAACGGTAGAACAATTTAAGGAATTAGTATCGAGAAAGAAGATATTTTAAAACAGTTAAAGCGATAGGGCCACAAATCATATCACAAATGGTTTGACAATCCCGAGAATTAAATTTAAAATGATATACTGTTGAAAGTAAAAATAATTAGATAAATTCAATAAAAAATAGACTTTTCATGTTACATTACATATGTAACAGGAATATCGCATACAATTTTTTTTGTAACTTTTAAATATCCGTTAGCAAACCTGTCTAGAACTTAGGCCAACAAAGGCTCTGTAAGTCATCGGCCATCGGAATTACTATCGTTTTCTATCTCAGCGTCGGAAGCTCGTCTGACGCTGACGTCATCGTAAGCGGACGAACTGGTTTTTATTTAAGCTCCGATTTAGCGTTTGATTCTTTATACATAAGGAGCCGCGCGTTTTGAGGTCGCGCGTTGTTCAAGGACAACGATGTTAATTACTATGATTCTGCATTCTCAGTTCCCAGTAACCATTGCTCCAGTCTGTATTGGACAATAGGATGAGTTTTGTTTATTTTAACATAGCTGTGGTCTAGAGCGTTTATTTGCCGTTATAGTTCACGATCATTTTGTAAAATTTTAAGTATATTACGATATAAGAATACGATCAACTTGTATGTACATAAGCTTTCTCGTCACTAAAGAGACTGAAAATTCAAAATAATAGTTTTATAAAATTCTTTTGTTTTTATAACAAAGGATCGAAGGCAAAGACCAAAGAATAAGAAAGAAAGATCAAATTATTTATAATTGTTTTTAAATATGTATTTAACTTTGCGATTTTAATAAGTCTTATATGAATAATATATGATTTATTTAGATATCTTTTTTTAAATATCTATACAGGCCTAGTCATAAGACTAGCCTTAAACCATAATAACAAAAATTGGTTATTGTTATTCTGATTATACCTACCAAAGATTTAAAATGAATCTAAATCAAAGAAATCGCGGTCAAAATAAATAGTTATTCACAGTAAGGCACTCAATCGGTTCCGATGCCGGTGGAGCTACAAGCTGATTCTATAGCGAGTTTCTTGAGACTATTGTGGTCATATAATTAAAAATTTTATGGACTTTCCATTACAATATCGATACAACGATACGAACGATATATTATTAAACTATTTATCGATACGACAAATAGTTTAAAAATTTATCGTTTATCAATTCCGCTTATTTTCATAGTCAGGCCTCAAAGACACCCATATGTATTATTAGGTCAGTGACTAACGTTACGCATCTAAAAACTATTTCAATAATACAAATCCGTTTGTAATTGTTAAATAAAACGTTCAATTTTAATATAATTATATATTGTATTATGATTAGGCTTACACACTTCTAACTAATTCCTATATACTCTCAAGAAATAATGTATTATGTTTAGAGTCATACAATGTAAAACGTTTCCTCTGTTTATCTTTAAATGACTCAAGTATGTTCAAATTTCATTTAATAAAGAAATGGAATCATATCCTTACATCATATCCAAAGCTTCTAAACATTTTCAAATAACTATACCATACCCATCAATTTTTGAATTGGACGTTTTGCAACTATACGTCTTAATTATACATATATGTTACATATATATGTAAGCTAACTAACTACCAATAACAGAATATAAGGCGCTAGAAAGGTATTTGCATTTCTCGTAGCCAGAAAAAGTAATAATAAAACTGGCGATGATATAAATAATTGCTTCGTCTATCGGTACTATCAGTTTTAGATCACGTAGCCCACAGCCCCCTTTGACAACTGGGCTCATAGAATCCGAAGTTAATTTCCTATTTAAAGTTAATTTTATGTAATAATATTTGTCAATTATCCCAAAAATATAAAAACTATGGTCACATTACCATTTTTTAATTTTGTTGTAAAAATCGCGATTACTCATAGGTCATTCGAGTCCGCAAGGAATTCCTAATAAGTAGGTATAGCAAATTCAAATCAAACTCGGTTTATATATCTTTACAGCCTGATTTTAAAGCCGAATAGGCGTTTTAAAAAATTAATAAGATTTCAACTTTTTGCCTCAACTGTTTCCTTAATTGGCAAGTTGTTAATCAGCCAGAACGATTTAAGCTGAGATTAAAATTATACCATAAACCCAAATTTCTAATATAACCCTAATGAAATCCATCTCCCTTGTAAATCATTCTAGATATTGGAGAAACCGCAATATATTCCGTTCAGTAGTTTTTGAGTTTATCGCGAAGACAGACCGATGGACACGATTAAAGACTTGTTTTTGTAAAATATAAGACACTAATGCCTGTCTAAACGTTAGACATATGCTGGTTTTTTTGTAGACATTATCAAGCACTACTACTTTCTCAGGCGCAGGACAAGACGCGGTTCAGAAAACTGACGGCCAACCTCCAGTAATGGAGAGGCACTTCAAGAAGAAGAAGAAGAAGACTACTTTCTCAAGGAGTTGTAACTCTTTAAGATTAAGAATCTACGCTATCTACTTAATAACTATTATTTATCAAGTGAATTCGTTTGGCTACTACGCCTGTGTCACTCACAAACAACCTGGTTTTCTCTTGTATAAAGGATTCTACAGAATTAAGTTTACTAGATCAAGAGATTAACTCCAGTTAAGACAATCATAAAATTTATTGCAAAATACTTCCAAAAAAGATTCACAATACAATTTTCTTAAACTGAAGCTGAAATGGGAGCTTGCGCTCCAGGTTTAAGGCTACTAGAGTCCTTCCAGCTCGACTCTCCTCTTCCACGTCGGCAGACTTCCCTTGTTTAGGTACAGATGTTTCCAACTGCTGTCTGGAAGCAGCGAAGCGAATTGGTTTCTGGTTTTTGTGTCATGTAACAAGTAATGTTAAGCCAAAATTTACTCTGCAATCTGCACTCCACATCGTAAATTTATTGAAAATAGATAATATAATTTCATGACATTCGTCACAAAACGTGATTATTATTAGTTCTGAAACCTAGCACGAGCTGGTATAAAAAAGCTTAAAAATTGTTAATAATTTAAGCTTACCAAGGTGAAGGTAAATTTTAAGTATAATGTATGCTTCTATGGACCACACAGGGTGGTTGTCTCTCGCTTAAATCACCTTCAAATATCATTATTTAGTCATACCTACCGCTATTTGACTTTGCTTTATAAAATGTCTTAGGTCAAATACTCGTAAACATTTAAATTTTAATGTATATTAGAGCGTTGACTGACGCAACAACATTAAGAAAAATAAGTCCGAGGGACAAAATCTAATTTTAATAAATATTTGGTAATTTTTGAATTTTGTGGTGTACACACATCATTCGTTAAGTAATATAATGGATAATCTTATCTTTGTTTCATTATTTGATAATTTACAACGTTGTTTAAGTAATAGTAGTTGAATACTAGACTCAAGTTAGGCAATTGATTTCACTGTTTACTGCGCAAATAATACTTGGTAATTTTTTTTATAGAACAGGGGGCAAACGGGCAGGAGGCTCACCTGATGTTAAGTGATACCGCCGCCCATGGACACTCTCAATGCCAGAGGGCTCGCGAGTTGCTGGCCTTTTAAGAATTGGTACGCTCTTTTCTTGAAGGACCCTAAGTCGAATTGATTCGGAAATACTTCAGTCGGCAGCTGGTTTCACAAATTTGTCTATAAAATAATAATTACCATTTTATGTAAACATTGTTAATAATTTAGCTTGCTAAGTAACTTAGTTATAAATGAAATATAACGAACTTCGCATAGTAGAGGGTGAATTTGAAGCTGCATGTTGCGCAGTTGTGTTGTCAAGACAGAGTTCAAATTAAAGTGGTACCTGGTGCCAACCACTGTTTCGAGCCAAGTACACACGAAACACTGCAATTTATAATATTGAAAAATTTGATATAATAAGCACATTCCCTTCTGATACAGTGAATTGCACAATACATAGTTTTGTCGTGTACGTGGTCAATACGATAAAAGAGTAAGTGCATACAGTAATTCTTCATACATACGTGTACTCTAAGTTAGTCACAATTTAGCCAAGCATCTGAGCATCCTTGTATACCAAATCCAATTATTAATTTAAGTCTTATTTAGTGATGATAAGCCCCATCTCAGAATCTGAACATAAATCTTTACTTTTTTTTATTTGGCTATGTGGGACTTAAATTAACTTAAACTTATATAACTTATAACGTATGTAACTTAAACATCCAATTCCTTTCAATTCTAATGGGGCCTTCGCAGCCCCAGTTTGCTTCTTTCAAAATGCATCTTGTGATTCCAGTTTCCTCAGCTTTCGTACATAATTCCAAGTTAGCGATAGCAGCCGTCGGCTTCTGAATAATCTTCTCCTTGACTGTCTCTACTCAAATCATTAGAAACGAATAATCCAAAAGATGTAAACTTTGAAACAGCCAAGGAAACATATTAGCTTTCAGTACTCGGCTTAACAATAATTACTATCTGTATATCGTGCAACGGTTAATTATGAATACCTTTGCCTTTTCACTGCAAACTTAATGGATAAGCTTTTCAGGTTAATACGGGTATTTCGTGAAACAGTACAGATACTTGTATACGTATAGATGCTTGCACTATAGAACGTGTATCTACATTATAGTTGATTACACGGCATAGTGGTCTAGATAGATTGCACAGAATAACGATAAATTTTTGTATTGAACATTTTAAGACTGTGGGCATATTAAGATTCGAATTTTAAAGTATACAAATTATTTGGGAAGTCTTTGAGTTCATTATTAAATCACTACGAAGGCATAAATGAAAATATGCCACAAGGCGTACTATTATTATTATTAGCAGTAATTTATAAGAGCTTTAAACCTATTTGAGAAAACTTCTGATTGAGCTGATAATATGTAAAATCGTATCTCAAGAAAATAACGATAATTTGTATCCAAATTTATAATCAGACCAATTACTTTCAAGAAACCTGACAGAAGCGTTCCGTGAAAATAAACGAAAGGAATATTTTTTGACTTTACGACAAACATAAACAATATTCCTAAAAACTATCGAAGAGTTCTGAGACTTGTACCTAATCTTCTTTCCGAAGAAATTGTTTAAATGATAAAATAACGAACAGTTAATTTAATACTAATAATTCGCTATAGCATAGAACTATAATGTCCCACTCCTTACAAATGTTAGAAAACACGAATTTAATTGTCAATATCAGTTAGTTTTATAAAACGTCATATGTCACGTCAAGGTTTGAAAATCTCGCAAAGACCACCCCCAAAACAACAATGGTACATTAGACAAACATTTTGTTGCTAAAAATGAGATGGCAAATCTATAAACTGCCAGTGAAAGAGGGACAGAATACTTGTAACTAATCGTAATGGGTGGTCGAATGTGTCGTTTTTTTCGCGATTTATGACTACAATCAGGTTGAAGCAATGCTATTTCCTTTTTTTATAATTAAATATATTAATAATTAAACTAGCAATACGAATACGAACAAAAAAGAAAACGAAAACGAAACGAACGAAAATATTATCCATTAAGTATACGAAACTCCCTCATTTTTTGAAAGTTTGATTAATTAAATATATATTTTAATTATATATATCCAAATAGAAGGACAATATTGTTTTATAATAAGACAATAGATTGTGGATGGTCAATGTATCGACAATATAGTACTCGTACATTTAATTCAGGAAAAATTGTCTATGAAAATCAAATCAAATGAATGTAGTGTAAAATTTTAAACAATTTCATTTGATTTTATAAATTTTCTAACTGACAATAAAAGACATAAATGAAATATACAATTTGTATTTGGAAAAATCGTTTCCGTGAAATAAAAACTAAGGAAACTCTATTAAATTTCGCATATGCGTAGCACTCAATTCGTAATCGATATACGAACATCCACGGAGCCATGCGACGCTATCTATGGACACAATAAATGCATAATATGCAGTATGTCACATGAAACTTTATCACGCGAACAATTTGACCATAGTGACGTCAAATGTCAATCTTAATTTGACATTACAAGGTTGTATTTAAAGTGTATTTTTTGTACAAATTAGTACATTCTCTATACCCTTTATATCTACAACAATTGTCAATCACAAACGAGTTTTAATATTGTATTAAAATACAGTGGTAAGTGGAAAAGTTGAACACAACAGAGTATCTTTAACAGAGACTGTGAGACTGTATTATTTGACACTCATATTCATTTATGTATTGTATATGTTTATAATCCTAGAGCTAAATAAATATGTGCATAAATTATAAATAACAAAAAACGCAAGATATAGCCAAAGATGTAATACATAATATGTATATACAGACAAGATTCAGCCATTCAAGTTAGAAAAATTCAATATTTTATTCATTTAACTAATTCTACTTGATTAGCCTGTGTTATCTGACGGGGTATGTATGTCGGGTGTGCTCATGACGCAAGTTTTTAAGCGCTATAAATACATTATATTCTACATGTATAATCTAAGGCATACACCGTGATAGCTTATACAAGTCAAGGCTTAAATAGTGGTTGTATGTCCGGGCTGCGTAATACAAAACTGCGTTTTTTACATAGTATATTGACACTATAAAAATCGCGCTTTGAGGACCACGAAACAAAGCGCGATTACGAGTCAAACAAGTAATATGTTAAATATATTTATTATTAAATGCCATATAAATTACTTATCAGTCTTCGGTATATATATCTCAATGAAGAGACTTTAAAAATAATACCATAATTATTCAGATTAAAGATATCAGGTATACTGCGCTTCTTCTTCAGGTTCCACTTTATAGCTAAACGTTGGATGTACCGCACCCACGACTTCTTCCTTCTTACATCACTTGCCTTAAATTTTATCCTTCATTATGAACTGCAAAAAGTGTCAATGACGACGCAAAACGTTTGCGCTGGTATGTAAGTTCCGATAGCGTAATCGTTTGTATGACATTTATATCCCTTAATCTTCTTAATTTCCATTCTTAGTATCGTGCGGTAAACTCATCATTGATCTCTATTAGGACTAACAGGGACAGTACTCTATGGTGAAATAATTACTTTTTCGCATACGCTTAGGATTTAAATACATCACAAGTCTTGAATAAGCTTTGCGTATAAAAATAATACTGATAACAATTTTATTACATTAATCTATAATATCAAGTATTGTGTCGCAGTGAATCGGAAAACCTTCACGGGTATAAAGGTAAAACACCTTTTATAAGAATGTATTACGTCATGATTTGTAAGGGCGCGCTTACAACAGTTTATATAGATTAATTGAACATAATATGTAGACGATTATGTGACGTGTGATTCAAAGTCATGACTTTTGAAAGCAACCAATAAAGTATATCTGTACAATGCTTCATTCGGATTAGATTATTTTTTGGGGGCAAACTGCAAGACTCTTTTGATGTTAAGTGATAACACCGCCTATGGACACTCTCAATGCCACAGGGCTCGCGATTGCGTTGCCACGATTTTATGAATTGGTACACTCTTTTCTAGTAGGACCTTAAATCAAGTTGGTTCGGAAATACTTCACTAGGCAGCTGGTTTCACATAGGTATAGTGCGCGGCAAAAACTGACATAAAACAGGCTTATTTATGGAACGACGGACGTCGAGGTGAAATTTCGTATTCCGCTTCGACGTCCGATCATGAAACTCAGCTGCAGGATTAACAAACATTAATTAGAAAATAATTCTTTCCTTTTATGTATGATTTATGAATCTCTAAAAGACAGGACAGATATCTCGACGCTTTTGTATGTACCTTGGAATCGTGGATCTAAAACTCATTACTCGGAATCGCCGTCGGTATCGCTATTTGGAAGTTACAGAATAGAGGCCCAGCTCTCATGCTTTGATTCAAGTTTATAAATTTTAAGAATTACTAATCGTGCTATAAGAGGATTACTAATGAATACAGTTAAGTAGGAATGAATTCCTATTAAACATATTTTAGTATCTCTAATTATTATCATACTCGTATATCGATTGGGTGGGTGGTTAAAGTACGCTAATATCACTATAGTTATATGTTTTTAACTGTGTAAATAATACAGGTCCAACAAATCACTGTTAGTTATTTGGTAAACCTCTCGACTATACACAAAACAAGAAGCCACGAGATTATTTCAACGATTGGATGGTGAACTTACTTTTTTAATAGCTTAAACACTAAGCCAGCAACTGGCGGCAAGTGACATAGGGAGCGGTGGAACTTTCTTTCGGAGGCCAAGATGTATTTTGGGTCACAAAACCAATAGATCTTTTCACTCTTAATAAATGAGTACCGCGGTTAAAATTTTTGCTTAACTTCACTGACTCCGCTAAAAGTTATAAATATGAACTTCTATTTTCGTATTTTACTAGTATTTCTTTCTTGAAAACATAAATTAGTGCGTGTAGCCTTCTATGGTTAGAATGTATTTGGTAGGTTATTATTGCCAGCTAATTATTGTGAGCGCGGTTTAGGAAAGGCTTTGGTTATGATAGGGGTTGCCTGTAGTCGCGGCGGCGTCTAGCGGCGCAACGCACCTCTACTGTTTATGGAAACGGGTAATTTATTACTTCACTCGCTTTACACAGTTTTTCTTTTTTTATTGGCACTTAATACGTCTTGACATCTGTTTTGCTATTAACCTAGAACCTTTGTATATTAGAAATGTAGATTTGTATTAAAATTGATTTAATGTGATAATTTGAGTTTAATACATTATATAATAGTCTTTGTGTCCTATTACTTGGAATGCGGATTGTAAAATATTAACTTTTAAGACGAAAACGATTTTTTTTTATTCTTTGCTTTAGTGCATATATTCTACAAAATGAAAAATCAAACTATTTGTTAATATTTGTAAATATTACTATTACTTGAAACCATAATGCGTTCTATATATAAGTTGTTTTAAATAGTATTTCATCTAAATTTATCACAAATGAATGTCAAGGATTATAATTAATTAAAACAAAATCACGAAGTATTTTTAATTTGTTGCTTTTAAAAATGTAATATATAATCAAACTTTAACGTGATTAAACAAATTGTGAACTGACGGAGTGTAAGCGTGCTACGGAAACTGTGTCTACGTTATATGCTACGGCAAAAATAAAAATACATAATATACAGAGTCGAATAAATCGTCTCTTAGGATATAAAAACATAAATTTAAAAAAAAATATATTAGATTAGGATAGATTTAAAGATTTTTTTGTTAAGGAGTACTTAATTGGAAAAAACACTTATAAAATTATCTTTCAACTCAGGTTTGGGTTTTCAGACATTATATAAATCTACATGATAAATTCACTAAGTTAAGTTTCCGATGGATCCAACACGGCTGTGGGAGCCTGCATGTTGCTCCACGATGTATTCAAAAAATTGTTACGCCATCAAAGTAGTATATTTCATCACCTGCAACATCATGCTTTCAAAGGGTAGGTGATTAAATTTTTAAAGACAACAATGCCTATTTTTATATGGGTGATGATGTGAATTTTTATAATGAATTAACACACACACTAGATTCTCTATACATTGCATTTGAACTTAATAAGTCCTATGAGATGTATGTTTTAGAAATTATCTATATTTATTATTGTTATACCGGGACAGCCTTAGGCTGACAACCTAGAGCTTTTGAGTTAAATTTCCGCCGGAAATATAATTTTGTGTTACGTGTGAATGTCAAACGAACTTAAATATAGTTTGAAAAGCTGTCAAACCATTTTGTCTGAGTTTGGTATATTTCAGCGCTCAAGACGAAAATATGACTTAAGGCACAATTTAGACTATGAACCTTAGTTATGCCAGGGCTCAAAATAATTTTCATGGACTCTTGTGATAATCATTACTATCGGTAATAGATTTTTCGAAGCTATTAGGGTCAATTTGCAATATATTTAACATAGAAATTGATTATGTGTATAGAAATGTGCGTATCGAGCGGCACGTTTGATTTTAACAAAGGGACACCGACAAAAGATCCGAAAATGGCTGTAAACTAATGTTGTATAGTACAAAGTGTAAGAACAATTGGTTAATATATTTTTAAAGATATTTCATTGCACACTGTTTTATGATTATTATTCGTTTACTACGTACATATTGTGAATGCATAAAGGAAATACTAATTATAACAAATTTACTACAACCTATGGAATTATATTTTTCTTAAAAATAAAACTATACTTTGACGAATATGTTTTACATAGGACATCGTATTATTTAAGGCGGTTGCTACAAAATTTATGGATATTTCACAAAATAAAAAAAGCAATAATAATAAGGCTGATTGTTTGGCAGAGTGATGCATTGGTTGCACGATTTACAACAATTTTCTTGCGTGTCCTGCCTTCGAGTCCCTGTAAAGCGATTATTTCGGGTTGATATTCATATATGTATTCGTATACGTTCATATATAAGAGACCAGTATGCCCTCATTAAACTGTATTAGAAAGTTTATTTTATCAAACTTATTTCAGAGTTTGTATTTTAGTTTACGCCTACTGACTTTTAACTTACGTACCTACACTTACCTTACACGTAACTTTTAACGTACAGTCGTTTTGCCGTGTTCGTTAATCAAATTGTGTCTTGAATTTATTGAATTTTTTATATCAAATAGACTAGGGAGTAATTTTAGAATGAAATAGATACAATTTAGAAAGAGATAGAAGAATTCTTTCCCACAACGATTACGTTCACCTGAAAGGTAATAGGGTTGGTCTGCTTTGTGTATCGATATTCATTAATAATAATTTTACTATTGGTGTAACATAGTAAGCTGCTTAATGTATCTATAATATAAATTAAGGATTAGATTAAGGAACGAAATTAGCTATAGTGATGAGTATAATTTATGAAAAACAAAACCCCCAAAAACGTAAAATTTTTACGATAATAACGATACACCAAAGTGAGGTGCGTTAGCTTAACGCTTCATAATGTTTCAATAAAATATAATATAAATATGGCTCCAGGCTCCGAATATGATTTGGTCCCATTCGGTGTCGTGGCCCTTAGTCCGTGGGATCCTAGGTTTATAAGGCTTTTTAGGAAAACATCAAGAAGGTTAATCGACATCACAGGATACCGAAGAGAATTAGTCTAGCTATTCAAAGGGGGAATGCCAGTATCTTCGGAAGCTTGCCTAAAGGGATTCTAATAATATATTTTAGTTATTACATTTTAAGGTTAGTTATTATATTAAGCACTTATCTATAAATTGAACACAACATCGATATCGACCTGCATCACATCACTAGTAATAATGCACCTTGACAGCACTAAGGAAATGGTTTTTTTTAATCACATCAGACTTAACAATATATCATCCCTTTATTCACCACTGCTACATATTCGCGCTCATGGCATTGTCCGACTTATGATAGATTTTGGGGCAAAGGGGTCCGGAATACAGCCGGTGCACGGTGTATAGGTTTAGCGCAAGATATCAATCCATAGTAGAACTATAACATGGGAACCATTTACGTAAAGACGATAATAATTAAAGCACCATTGTCTCAGGATATAAAAACGACCAATAAATCAGTCACTGTAACTCTAACAAAATATAATTTTAGCAATGGGCGTGTCCGAAGTGATTTTATTTCTTTAGAAACGACGGGGGGCAGCCTTTTGTGATGGTAATGTGAAGTCGGACGAAAGATTAGGATGCGGTAGTGTAATCAATACATGGTAACAGTGACCCTCTTTTGTAATGTTTGACCCAGTGGCAGGTTGTACAGTGGTCAACTTGTTTGACGGGGATTCGGGATTACGTTGCAAGTGGAAAATGACAGGTCAATAATTGTTAGTGCATCTTGTCTCATTTTTCTTATGTACATCGTATTGAAACAATATTCTAATGCTGAAAATTCATGTTAAACGTTGTATTAAATTCGTTGTGCTAGTATTACACACAAATAAAAGGCTTTGCTTAAAGTAGTTATATCATACTAACATATATCACCAAAATCATGTGGGTCTTTGGTGATATAAATACTCTTTTTAGTATCTACATTCTATTTATTATTGAAGAAAAAACGTTCAGATATCGTCAGGATAAAATAGATTGTCCATTGATACGAATAGATAATGCGTAAATATAGGGCGGGTTGAATAGTACGTAAACGTCGATTTTTCAAGTAACTTTTATAAATATACAAAATGTCATTAACTTTCACAGGCAAAGATTTTTTTTATGTAATATTAGGCAAATGGGCAGAAGGTTCACCTGAGTAAGTAAGTAAGTTAAGTGATACACTCGCATTGCTCGAAAGTGCGTTGCCGGCTTTTTAGGAATTTGTACGCTCTTTTCTTGAAGGACCCTAAGTCAAATTTATTCGGATGTATGTACTTCAGTGGCCAGCTGGTTCTACATAGTGGTGGTAAGCGATAAAAACTGTCTACATTAAATTATAAGTTTTGCATGAAATAATATGCTCTCATAATGCAAATGATGCAAATTTCTATTTAATGGTAAACTAAGTTAAGCTACCTAAAAAAATTAAGAAATATAGAACGGGAACTCTTTTGAATTACATCAGCGAAATAAGTTTTAACGTCGTATCTAATTCGTCAATTGTTCCACGAATTCCCTTTGTTTCTAGATTATATTCAACGAAACAGAAAGAGTTGTAAGAAATATTTTCTAAGAGATTTTTACAAGAGGGGCTCGCTTTGTTTTAAATAGAATCGACTTTCCTAATATCCTTAAGTACTTCACAAGTCATTTAACGAAATTACCGTAAATTTAAATCTAAGGTGTCTAAGATTGCAAGCAATTGTATCTCAGTTTATCATACATTGAAAATATATACTGACTTTATGAGCCACCTTAATCAAAGTACATATAAAGAAATCAAAACAGTCACCACTGTAAATTAAAGGTGACTTAAACCGTACTTTATTACGTACGTAATATTATTTATTTGCTAATATGTACTCTGAGATAAAAATTTACCAAATTTCTCATAACATCACGTTCCAGATACGTCCCGCACAAAATTCCACAAAACTTCCGAAGTTAACATTAGAAGTGCAAGGCGCATTTGGCGCCTAAAGATTTTTTATATAGAGAGTTAGTATTATTAATTGTTGAATTCCTTAAATGTACACATGCAAACATCTAATTCGAGACCTTATTCTTTGTAAATCAAGATCTAAATTCCATTGCAACCATTTGAATGCAGGTTAAATCTAAGTTAATCGTTTCCTTCGGAAATATTATGCTGTATTCATCTTACACCTTATGGCTATAGATTGTATATTTCCGTGGCATGCAGTGGTTCCAGGATAATAATAATGCATTTTTTGTCATCCAAAACGTCCGTGTGCGATGCAACAAGATGTTTGTCTGTGTGCTCATCTAGTCGTAGCAGCTGTTGTGTCTATTATTCTATCATAGTGTGCGCATTTTGTACTGCGACGTGATTAATTTTGATATTTTAAGAATGATTATATGAATGTTGTGAATTATTAAAAATCTTGTCAACTTTCAGGATAGCCTGTTAATGAATATTAGTTTAAATTTAATTGGTTTTATTGTTAATTTGACAAATAAGGAATAAATAATAGTTAATATAACCGCTCTATAATAAATAGGAATTATAATGAACAAATTCTAAATAATTATAACCAGAAATGTCGTGAATCCAAATATGTACTTAAATTTAATAACCCCTCAAAATCCTATTGTCCTTCAAAATTCACGACGCACTAAACATTTAGTTTCAATTTGGAATAATTTGCCAAAAATAGCACTACTCCTGTCGTATAATTTACGGGTTAGCGTGATCCGTTGACATTTAAACCTAAACTGTTTGTGGCGTACAAGACGTATCAAATGTGTTTTTTATTCTGACCCAGTAATTATGCAAATAAACCAATAAAACTGTCGCGTCACGATTGAGCTATTTCGAACTTTTTGTCAAAGTTAAATAGACATTGGTGAAGACATTTTCATTTCATAGTTTTCTTTGAACCTATTTTTGTGAACAAAAGATTTTTTTGTATAATGGATTGTGAATTTTCAGGTCAGTATTTCCTATATCATTACAAAATTAATTACTTTTGATTCCCACGACAGTTTTATGATAATATAATTCAGTAATATAAGAAAATCTTTAACTAGCATACATTGTTATCATTTGATAATAATGTATGCTAGTTAAAGATTTTCTTAATGAATTCCTCCTTTAGATAATACATCCGATGATCAAAACTATTTGGCCCTCGTACAATTTCACAAGGAAACATTTTTTGCATCGTTGCCGAAGCAATTCCCAAGACCATGTGGACCGCTAGTAAAGCTTCGTTCGCTAGAAGCTAGATCAAATACACCATCCTGCCGGCATTGTAGTTCCTTTATCAATACTTTTAAAAAAATATGTGTCTGTCTCATTCTACTCAGAGATTTATGCCCAGTGAGAGAAAAGGAAGGCAAATATATTTTCAGAACTTGTTCAAATGAATCGTTATAAACAATGTGTTTGAATAGAATGCCAAATACAAAACAATACAAAACGTGGTATATAATTATTAGGCATTTGGATGTTATAAAATAATTACACAGAAATGTTTTTGTTTAATACTAGATTTAAATAGAAGTTGTTTTTTTTATTAAAGACGAGTTCTAGTCTTTTGATTCAGGAAGTTTGGCTTTGGTATTATGATACATTTTCGATAAAACTTTTCAATTATGAATAATCAGTTTTAATTTTATTATTTCTTAGACTTACAACTACATACATTCCAGGGAGTTGCTGTCTTGATTCGGACAATATTTATTGTATCGGGTTGATAACGATAAAAAAAAGATTCTTTTATACAATATATTGCTTGTCAAATTGATAACCGATTCCGTTCCAAATTAACATGTCAGTTAAATAAATTTGCTATACAAACTACACTCACTATCTCTACAGTTATAGATTTTTCCACGGTTTGATAAAAAAAAATTGCGTTATACATTCTAGTTTTATAAAATATTTTTTTTAGATATCTGATCTATTTTTAGTTGAAATGAAGTGTGCAAAGCTCCAACTTCAGGAGAGAACGAAGACAGGACCAAAAGAATCAACAGCCGATGGACCACGTAGGTATTGTCAGAGGCGGCTTGTTGATCCAGAGCAAGACTTATGGAGGAACTACGACAGGTAATTTTCACTTAGCAAAACAACTTGCGGAGACTAGGCTTGATGTATTGACGTCTATAAAAATATTTTAGCTGGCTCCAGTCTATGTATAGGGCATGCTTTAGGTACAAAGAACTTGAGTATTTCCCATTGTTTTGGTCTCAGATTTACGTGTTTGATATAAAATATGACAGTGAGAAGTGAATATCAAAGTACAATAGCTTGTACTCCGACCAAGAATCGAATTCATACTTCAATTAAGCACAGTTTACAAAGTGGCCTCAAAATGTACGTATGCCAGTTAGGAGTTTTTGGTCTTTGTAGACTAGCTTATTGTTATGCCACTATACTAGTTAGTTAACTTAAAACATAACGAGTATTATAAAAAATGATCTCTGACGCGAAGGATCTACCCCTGCCACAATAGTTTGGTTACTTTATGGCTTTGGTTACTCAGAGAATAGACAGCGCCATCTCTTGGCGTCAGTGGAGACTAGGGGCCTGGTTAGTAATATGTATATGTACGTATTTAAATGTTAAGTATATCGGTTTCGCAAATGTTTAAATTAAAGTTAATTTTGAACGATAACTTTAAGACTCAAATGAATAATCATTTAAAATTGAAATTTAAATACTTCTTTAAGAAAATTTGACCGTTATAAAATTTATTCTTGAAATAATTTTTTTTTCTTTGACAGGTTCAACTTTAACGAAGACGCCAACTTTAATGGATCATTTCACAATGGTCGATTACGTCAAGGCGCTGATGACTTATACCTTTCAGTCCAAAATTTACAGTTCCAAGGAGTGGAGCAACAGAGGAAAAGACCACGTACTAGCTTCAAATACAAAACTTTACCATCTCGACAACACCGAATGTTTGTCAAAGAACTTGTTGAAGATAATTTTGATGAGGGTGGTCGATGCTCTGAGCTCACATGTTACTTCTACGACGATTACGCCAAGTATTTAATAAACAATGATCGTTCGAGACCTTCATCAGGCAAATCTAGCATATTTCTATTTGATGCTATTGAAAATCCTAAAAAAAATGTCGAAAAAAATAAGGTGAGAACCAAAACTTTTAAAACAGCCAAAAGCGAGTCAAATAAAAAGAAACCTAATGAGATACTAAATGGTGATAAGAAAGATTTAGAGTCTCGTGATAAAGATACAAAGATATCGTTTCACAAAAGTGGAAAGAGAAAAAGTTTGACAATATCTAGAGCCGACAGTCCCGCCACACTACAAGTTATTCGAGTCGACGTTGTTTGCAATTACAGTACTAGCTCGATCTCCGACTATGAAGATAAAAAACAAACTAAATCGCAAGAAAAGGTAGCGAAGGGAGATTCGCATTTCACAAATAAATATCTTTTGACGAACACAGTTAAGACTCTTGATGAGAATGCGGGCGGGGCGAGAGTTACATTACTTTGTAAGACTTTTAAGTTAGCGGACAGATCTGGTCTGTTTGCTGAGAATAAAGCAAAATCTTTGAAAATTAGAAATTAAAAATAACCTCGGCTACACAATTTAAATCAATTAATCTTTTAAGAGTTAATTTATTTTTATCTGTGAGATGTGACGTCTATTAAAATTACCTGCGAGCGAATCTTGGCGCCCTCCTGGCGCCACCTTTACTTTCTATGTATGGTTCTCAAATAACTCAGTATCATATTTCTTTATAGGTGTATTATTTATTTGATATTTTTATGATAGCTTCGTGTAATATTTGTATATGTTTCCCTATTATATCAGTACAATATAAATGATAATGACAATAACGTATTTTCAACTTATTTAAATTAAAATAACAAAAAATCAGGCAATTGCGCATCAATGTTGGTGTGTTGTGGGTCTTTATATACTTGGGACGAGGAAAGAAAAATTAAAGACTAGTTTACTTAACGAAAGAAAGTCTTCTCTAAGTTTGAGAATCATTTGTAAAGATAGAAAAAAATATAAACAAACTTTCCACGTACCCTGTGATTTAATACGCCGAAGCGCAATCTAGTTTATTTAAGTGTCGTTTAATCTTAAGTTCCGCATCGGAGTAATAAAATGCTCTGCAATCTTTTAATTAAAAACAACCGCGCATTTTTATTGTGTAGTAATAATCATTGGAAAATATGAACGCATATTAATAATGATTGATCATTTCTAATAATGTTGCTCCATTCTAAAATGTACCATATTGCAAAGCTATAAAACCACTATTACAATTTATGAGATTTTAAAGTGACAATCACGCAATAGTACTCACGATAAAGATAATAAGAGGAACACGAACCCGTGTTTTATTTCGGCCGGTGACCCAATAACAAAGTAAAAATATTACCGATACTATCACGTTCTCTTATACTAGGCCACACTACGAGTTCTTATAAGCTACAATTCTAAACTATTTAAAAATGAACAAACTAAAAGTCGATTTGTTACGAATATAATAAGGTATAATAATAAAGTAAAAAAATATAACAAAGAAGGATTCACAATTTGTCTATGGCATATGAGACAGGGTAGCAAACATAGAATATTAGATGTAATATAGAATACTGAGAATGATTAACGATCCGAATGGAAACGTTTCTGAATATTAATTTGTAGTTGAGGTCACTAGAGCCTTGGCAAATGTGACACGGCCGCAGCGAAAGGATTGGTACGCCATGGACCCCCCGATAGGGTGTATGTGCCGAATTTATAGGTGTGAGAGATGGAACTTCAGGGTAGCTAAAGGGTGAGGTGGACTTTGGACCCCCACACTTAGGGGGCTCGAAACCCCCGATTCGCCCTAGTCCGGCACCCCCGCCCGAGGCTCCCGTTCCTGTCCACGCGATAAGAGGAAAGAGGGGAGGACGTCAAATGGACGTTTTACGCATAATTTAGAGCAGTAAATGGATTCGAACAGTCTCCACACAGCACACATAAGCGTTAACGCGATTTTGCACAAATTAAACATAACGCCGCTGGCGTGATTAAATTAAAACTATTGTTTTGCTCGTCTTGAATATTCTAGTTCAATTTCCAAATACTACACTAATAAAATATATCGCAAATATGGTAATATTAAACGGTTTTAATTTATTTTACTTAGCTTATATTGTGACAGTTTAAGTTATCAATTTCGTGAAACCGCAGAGGGAATACAGACTTTAAAACAAATTCAGTTGTTAAAATTTTTTAATCATATCTGTTCTAAGTCCCCTATCTCCCCAATAGAAACTAGGAGCAGGTTCTTTTCCAACCTTTCTTATCCATTAATACAATTTTAGACAACTCAACAGATAGTCAGACGTTTGTCTACCAAGAAACAAATATTGTGTCGCCAGGAATTTAAAGCAGGACTTCCTGGTGATACGCTGAGTGCGTTAACCGCTAAGCCACGGAGGACTTGTAATAATTCCCCACAGTGATAAACATTACTATGTATTACGTATTGTAAAAATTAGAATTTTTTACTCCAATCGCCTGCTCCATCTATTATTACGTACGATTGCACAAATTACGTGTAATTTTCTATCGAAAAATCAGTGGTGGCCTATAACATAGTTGGTCGTACTACTCTCAAAACTCGTCGTGTATTCAAATAAACCCCTTTGGTATATACCTAATTAACAGTTATACGGAACTTATTTCTACAATGGGGCATTGATTGTTTATTGTACACATAAAGTGAAAAATAATGTTACTCCAGTGGCGCTAAAAATTCAAAATTCACAGATGCCTGTGTCTTTTATTTTTTTAATGTTATAGACAATATGATGCCGTTTTTTTTTTGTATAAGCTCTAGCTCTGGCATTGAGAGTTTCCTTGGGTGGTGGTATCACTTAACATCAGGTAAGCCTTCTGCCCGTTTCTCCCGTGTTTTATAAAAAAAATATTTTACGTACTCTCTATCATCTGTTATAAACATAGCTCCGTCCTTGTCGTAGGCGTTCTAGAATGTTGGGTCTGGCTTCAAATAGATTTTAAACTTCACTCTCTTTTGTGTATCATACCGTCCACGTCAACATCTATAAATAGCACTCTAGAATATTAATTTATCGAAGAAGTATATATCCTGAGAAAAAAAAAATTCTTGCTCTGAGCAGCTTGTAAATCACTTTATGCAAATTATTTTTTACTGTAATGTGATAGAACATTTCAGCTTGCTGAAAATGTCTCAAAATTGTAAAAAAAAAACTAAAAACATTTCTTCCAAACCACCTTCGTAAAACTATCCCCTCCTTAGACATGCTCGTGCCGAGCAACATCATTATCCTTTCCCATAGGGCTGGGATATTGGAAAGGTTCATTCTAGTCCCAGACCGAGTCTGCGGACCCATAATCGTTAAACATGCTTAAAATTTCTAGATTTAATCCTCTACAACATAAATATGTGTATCTAATGTAATATTTCTTTAATCTTCATAAGAGTCCCTTTTAATCCTAAATGTCCATTAGACAAGTCAACATGAACCATTTCTAATATTACGCGAATTTTTGATCTTGGCACAACCAACTGCAAATGATCGCCTTGAACATGTTTGAATTTGCAACATAACACATTTCAGAACTAAACTATCCCATTATGCTCTTTAACTGATAGTGATGCGAGTAGATGCAACTACACTCAATTGCGTGTTGAAAGCTGAAGATTTCGTCCAATCCAAAATTGTCATAATCTTCTTGTTGTGCTATCTGCATTATGACATTGGTGTATTAACAAGGCAACAGTTGCCTTTTAAGTAAACCTCCTGTTCTCTACATTTAAAGATTCCTTTTTCTAGATCTAATTGACAACTTCATAAAGTCTAAACTTAGGGATACAGTCATCTACTATGTCGGCAAAATAAACCTTGTGGACTTCCAACAATCTTGAAAATTAAATAACTTCTCCCCGATTGGTTATGGGCAGACCCGTATCTGTAACGAGCTGTTAAATACCTCTAGATTCTATGAAATGTCTTCAGAAGCTTCAGAAGTTCTTCATGAAGCCCAACCTTCACCTATTTCTTAGGGCGCTAAAACCTACTTCTCCATAGATGTAACAGATTGCCCTTCGTTGATAATTTCTTTTAAAAAGACAATTGACAATGACAATTTCTTTTTCTCCTAAAAGCTTTTTCCGCGATAGCCTTACTGCGCTAAGCTTACGGATCTTCGTATAGCCTCCATCTTCAACGCTTGACTTGGAGCATCCCTAAGGTTCTTCTGATAACCAATGTTCGCATTCATACCGTCGATGGAGGCTTGAACGATCATCTTGTCTGCAACTTCTGGTTTAAGTAGCTTTTCTATTTCAAGACCCCATTTGTGCAAACATTCATTTTCTCGCAGTCCCAGAATAAGTGCCCATTTGATCGTTATTTCACCTGTTTGACTGTGCTACGGTTTCAAACTGCAGTTTGTACGCGCCACAGGAAGAAGTATCAGCAAAGGAAGGCACTTTCAGCTTTCCAGATAATGCTTTCTTGACGGTGTTCCTGTTCCTCTTGATGACGAGCCTGCTCCTCAGGACTTACATGGGCTTTGGCTCACTGTCTGAAAATAAATAGCAACACTTGAAAAAGTAATTAATACAACAGTAACAATTACTCCATTGAAAAAATACTCCCCAATCCTCGACGGTATTCCAACACTATGTTAAATAAGAAAAACAAACAAATTTAAAAAGTCTGGTCCATGTGGCAGTGTACCTTTAACGATGGCAGCATTTCCATTCAATTCAATTTCACAGTTGAAATTAAAAAGTCCCATCAATCCAAAAATTTACAATTAGAATTGAGTTATGCATTGAGAAAAATGATTACATGATATTAAAATTCAATAACTTGCCAATTAACCATAATTCAAGTATATGCAACAATATAGAAACAAAAATTGAAAACATATATATGAAAACAAATCTATAAGCGCGACTTGGCAGAGCACTGTGACAACAAAGAAATTCTAAAAAGACGCTACAGTCAACAGCACAAGAAGATAAGTAAGAATTGTACGAGTAATATTCTACTTTGTAAGAACAATACAATAAATGTTGAAATACGTAACAAAACAAAACTTACAAATTAGATTCGAAGAATGTTCCGCTCGAAAATAAAGAGAGAGATCTCGTCTTTCTTGCTAAGAGGCCATTGGCACAGGTCGCAGCAGAGATTTGTACAGAACAAGCTTGGTATTCTTCCTGAGAAGTCAAGATTGGAAATATCTGCGAAGGCCAAAGTAGCAGCGGTTTGCCATCATGATGCGTCTACTGATCTCTCGGCTAGGATTGTTATCACTAGTCACCATTGAGCCCAAGTAAACAAACTCCTCACACTGTTCAAAGCTTACATCTTCCACGACAAAGGGATTTCTTGCTCCTAATGGTTTTGTCGTCATATACTTTGTTTTTTCCACATTTACTGACAGGCCCATAGAACTGGCTGATTTTCGGATGCTTTTAAAACATTCCGCTAATTGGTTTTTGTTTCGTGTCACTAGATTAAGGTCATCTGCATACCCCAGTAATTGGGTGGACTTATAAAATATAGTACCTCTGACTTTCTCCAAAGCTAAGTTGAAGAGTAGGCATGCAAGTGCGTCACCCTGTCTAAGGCCATTATACGTGGTAAATGCGGGGGAGAAGTCGCTTTGTATCTTTACACAATTAGTGGTGTTAGCCATCGTCATTTTAGTCAGCCGTATAAGTTTTAACGTAATATTGAAATCCGTCATTGCCTCGTAAAGTTTAGGACGTAGAACGGAATCGTAAGCTGATTTAAAATCTATAAACAGATGGTGCGTTGGTTTTCCGAATTCCGTCATTTTTACTAATATCGTCCCGAGTGCGAAAACTTGGTCCATAGTAGATCTGTTGGGACGTAAACCACATTGATACTGACCAATTGTGTTCTGACGACATATGGCTGAAGCTTACGATAAAGTAGGTTGGAGAGAATTTTATATGCAGTGTTAAGTAGCGTGATGCCCCTGTAATTATGGCAGTCCAAAGTGTCACCTTTCTTATGTAAGGGTATGATAACTCCCGAGTTCCAATGTTCTGGCATAGTCTCAGCAACCCACACCCTCTCTATAAGTGTATGAAGAACACGAAAAAGGCAAGGGCCACCCTGTTTTTGGAGTTTTGGCGGTATGCCATCGTTTTCTGGGGGCCTTTGGTTCTTCAGACACTGTTTAGCAGATGCAGTTCCTTCAACCGTTGGTAACAATATAAAAAGACAACTAATATTAATAATATAATAATAATAATAAAACCCATCAAAAAGCCAAACCATGCATAATAAGAAATGTATGATGATAGACGATAGATAGACACGTGGCACAAAGTAACCGGCTGAATTTTTAACTGCAACCCTTTTCAATTACCATCGAAAGTGGGGTCCAGGCTACGCTGACAATCCTTTTTGCGTTCCTTAATTATTCACGGACATTCCTAAATCCAGACATGTGTGCGAAATTTTAACGTCTACTCTAAGTGCTTGGGGTATTTTTAATCAAAAGCTATTGGATTTATTAGATTACGTCGCGCATTATGTCTACTTAAACAATATACTCTGTATCTAAATAAATTATCGTTCATAGAAACAAAGAAGAAGAAATTTAAACAATAATAACGAAATAATACCATGTAAAATATTATAAGTATGCCAGAAATGGAACCCTCTATTAACTGCATCTAAATAAGGTTTTTTTAAGTAAAAGCCGCCCATGGACCCCAACATTTAACATGATAAACTTTAGTGTCGTATATTATTTAAACACTAAAATAGGAAAACCTTTTTTCTTGATGTTAAACGTTTATTTCTTTGACGTACTTAGAACATTTTGTAATTCTTGGACCTCTAAGCTCCCAATATTAGACTCTGAAAACAACAAAAGGTTTTTTGGAGCCAATTCATAATTTCGCTTAAATTGGCGATTTTTAAATTTAAAATGAAAATTGACCTGGCTTTATCTTTATCATCGCTGCCTTTAGATCATTTAGCCGCTTTCCGTTCTTAAACATAAGATTACCTTAGATTAAGGTTGCTCAGGTGAGCTACACTTTTCTATCCTATCTAAGTCTTTAACGTCCTCCTAAAGCTTTTGGAGTAATATTATTTACTAATTACAAAATACACAGAAAAGAATATATTTTCAATTTGTAATAACAATAAACTAAAATGCTATTAAGCAGGTATTTAAATGTAAAATAAAAATAGTTAGTTATGAGTTTATTTAAATTGTTGTACCGTGTCATTGTGGTGCAATGACCTTTTGCCAAATAAAAAACCCAAGAGTCATGACTTGTGACTAAGTGAGAAACGCAGTCCTTATTTTATTTATTATTTATTTAGATCTTTCAATATTCAATTAAATGCACCTTATTCCAATAAAGACAATATCTTTGACTATATTATTTTGATTTATTTCCCCTAGATGGCAGGAATCAGGAAGTTTCTTCCAGTCTTCCTACAGTAAACAAAATATGTATATTTACAGCAACTAAATATGTATATTTATTTATTTTACGTACATAGATAAGGATAAAGTCAAGGATGGAGAAAAAAGGGAAGATACGTCAGGTGTGGACAAGACAGGGACTGATTCAATAGTAGATTAGGAGGACGGATTGACCTAATAATCATCATTAATTAAATTTGTTAAAAACATATATAATTACACCTTACATTTCCCTTAAATCTAAAATCGTTGTACCTCTTAGAACACCGAATTTCAAAGAAGCTTATGATGAATATACTTACTCGACAGTATCAAAATTTAAAGATCTTTCTCACCGACTTCTAAATATTACTTCCAAACTCAACATTGTACTTCGCTGTAGCCCTCTATGGAACCATTCAGATATGTTCCTTCATTTGGAACGTCACCTTTATGGAATCAAGCATCGCCATCTATTGGGCAAATTAGGAGAACGCAAGATAAACGCAAGTAAAGCTTTTCCAGCGTTGCTGACAAATCTAGCAGTCTGGTTGGTAAAATCCTTAAAGCTAAAGATACAAAGTACAAGATTATGGATTTAACAGATACGAGAAATTCGTTGTTAGCTTCCAACACAGGCTTGAATTTTCCTTCTAGCGTCAACCTTTAAATGAGCTGAGATGATCCTCTTTGCAAATTCTGTATTCCAAAACTTATTAGGTCTCATTGCCTTCAGCCTCCGCTTAGGTGTGACCAAATGTAGGTACTGTCCATAAGTGTCCCTGTAGTTTCTAAGTAAGTAGCCTTGGGCACCACGGCCTCCTAAGCCACTGCCAAAAGAGTGAAGGTCGTTTCACTCGCCACACCGCGCATAACGATATTACACGCCGCTCTCATGCTCGCCGCTCTCGTCAATGTTCCAGCCATTTTGGAGCCAACAGGCATCGCAAAAGACGATGGCAGGCTGACGGATGAGGTGTCGTTGATCCCTTGGAAGATGGAACAGGCTTTGGTATGGGATCCCATACCAAAGCCTGTAAAGCAAGGTACACAAGGGCATGTTTGCCCCGTCTCACCCCCCTCGGACTTTTTATAAAAAAATATTAATTTTGATATCATTTTCGTTTAATTACTTTTTTATCGGTTACTAATTTATTTTCTTTGTCTGGAAATATATGAAACCGCGGAGACAGGTCAATAAATAAATTATCAATAAAACAGCTTATATGTATATGCTATTATTATTTTTATGTACTTTGCAATAAAGTTCTACCCTGAGTAAGAAACAGGTTTTGAAGGGTTATACGAGTTGCCCGTAGGGTAAAGCAATCAGAACCCGGTACCTAGAAAAATCACTTGGTACCAGGAGGGCTATTTTTAAACATCAATTTCGCATTAAGAAAAACAAGGTGAAATAATTTAATTATTGTTTTAATAAAGAAATCAAACCTAAAAATATAAAGAGTACACACATCACTTTTAACACATATTAGTAGATTTTCAGCACGAGTCCCCCTAATAGCCAAGTCCAAGTAGTCATATACATGTGTGCGTGTGAAGGGGTTGGATGTGTGTTTCACATAGCTATGGTACCGCTCCAATTTTACATCTCACATTGTATAGGGTGATTATTTACGTAGATTTAGGTTTTGATGTATTAATTAAAGATTACTTTCTATATAGTATTTGGAAAATAAAGGTAACGTAATCTTATTTTCTGCGTGATATCACATTGTGACGGTATCACCTAACATCAGGTGAGGTACGCGTTTGGCCCCAATTTTATAAAAAAGGCACCTTAGTCTGGTGACTTATTTGAAGTTTTTTATACAAACAATTAGCAACAAAATTGGTACAGAAAGTCAAAATCCAACGTACCAAGCCACTGTTCACTTTTGATGTATCGTTAGACGTTAATAAGAAAGTCGTAATGAAATAAATTAAAATACATCGCATTATTTGTTTAATATATAACTTAAAGAAATTAAAGATCATAACACATCTTGAGCATCCCGTATATTATATGGACATGCGTGCTACTCGCATATCTAAGCAGTATTGTTAATTTATCTACAGTTGAACTAACCACCCGACCACCCTGGCCGAGGTACCTTTATTTAAACATATCCAAATGAGAATGCAGAATACTGTTCTTAACACATGGCCACGCTCCCTAAATTACTAGAGCTTTAATTAAAAGCCCAGCATTATTTCGCTACAAGTATTTCAACTACGAGCGCTATGACCTCTGATAGTTCTCTGAAATTTGCTCGGACGAGTTGTGTGGATAGAAATTTGGTTTAGAATTTCTAGTAATAGTGGCTTTAGGCGTATTCATAATTGGAAAATTTTGTGGATATAATATATATAACCTTGTTGGCGATTCGTCGGCGTTCTGCAATGTTAGCACTTTTGTCATCGATTTTTAGCTGAAGTAATAATTGATTTGTGAATCAACCATTGACGAGCGTTTCTATATATTTTTCCTAGTAACTGCTCCCATTAGATACAGAAAACATGCCTAAGTTCTTTATCCATATTCCATTAGGTATTGCAAGTAGCTTAAGCATTGTGAAATACTTAAAACTTCAGAGCGAAAAAAATTGTTTGATAGTTTACTAGCGTAATTACGACATAATAGGTTATTTCGGTGGCGTTAAAAAAATTGCAGGCTTATCACCTGCAATTTTGCAAAAATAAATCAGTGGCGCTACTACCTCTTGAGGTCCCGGCCTCAGATTTCTGAATCGGTTTTATGATCATTTTTTTTAATTTAATAGGCAAGTAGGTGATCAGCCTCCAGTGCCTGACACACGTAGTGGACTTTTTGGGTCTAAGACATGTCGGTTTCATCACGATGTTTTCCTTCACCGTCCGAGCAAATGTTAAATGCGCACATAGAAAGAAAGTCCATTGGTGCACAGCCCGGGATCGAACCTACGACCTCAGGTATGAGAGTCGCACGCTGTCGCCAATTGGCCAACACTGCTCATGCTCGTTGCTCGCAATTTTGCGATAGTCGAATTAATATATATATATATATATATATATTACTATGTACCACTGTATATTGTATTAATATATGTATACTACTTTTTAAAATTAAACGGATGGCAAAATTAAAAAAGGCTATTCAAAAACCCGGTGCCTTAATAACTATTATTAGACTCGTGAGAATAGACAGACGACGAGCTGAATGAAACGAAAAGTCAACGCCCGGTGAGAATGTTACCAACAAACAACCTTAATAACTCGAGGAAACCATTCATAGCGTCTTCATCTTGAGCTGTGGACTACAAATTCAAATAACTGATTTTACGTTACCGGACAGGCTTTGAATACACTAAGTAGAAATTGTATAAAATGTGGCTGAGCACATTTCCATCGTCAGGGGAATTTGCACAAGGAGGAACAAGGAAGAAGCGGGGGCACCCCTTTCTCTGGGGGGAGGGGAGGTAAGGGACGTCCAACCGCCCTACATACGTACAATGGTAGGCTGTTTACAGCGGACGAGGCACGCACGCGGCTCAGTTCTACGTTCTACAGAATCAGGGTCGTGGACCGGACATGCAGGGCTGCCTTCACTGTGTTAAAACTTTATTAACTTTTGTCACCCAAAGAAAATGTAATCCTTGTAATACTTGTTGGATAATACTTCAAAAATATTTAAGAAATTTGTAGTTACATTAATTTTTTCTCTTTCTATTTAGGAATAAATAAAATAGTCAATTTTAATTTTATAACATTTATAATATACAATCCAGATGTCTGCATAATACAAATACAGCGTAATTACGTACGCATAACCTAGCTTCAGAGAGGAATATAAAGCATATGTAAACTAACAAAATTTAAAATATTTAAATTTGTAGTGGTTTGAATTAACCCTAGCGGAGTAGTCGCCGCACTAGATGACGTAGGGAGGCATGGGCGGGCGGGGTGGTGGGCGCCCCCTCCAGTTGGCCACGCGGCCGGTAATACGAGTGCGCCTATGCGAGGCATGTATCTTGAACGGGCTGATATAACAGAGAAGTAGCCCCCAGAATCCAGTTTGTAGTGAACGGTGTGAATGTAACTCTACGGGTTTTATAAGTATGTAGCTTAAAATTTATTGTATGGAATTACAGTCATACATATATACCATATAGTCATACCACCAATATTCATTCAATACATAAATCCAATTACGAGAATCCAGTAATATCATGGATATTACTAGTATAGTATAAGCAGCACCTGTTTTCTTAAGTGCATAAATAGTAAATAGTTTTATACCTTGAGTGTAACTATGTTTTTGAAATGAATAACTAAATAATTGCAGTGAAATAGCATTTCTGTTGTATTGACCGGAAAATTAGTTGTAAGTGTGTATGACGAAACAGTATCCAAACTAATCCAAATTACCATGGTCGTCGTAAGATAACTAAAATAGTAAAGTAAAGCATACTCCACGTATATTGAAACTGAAAGCTATTTTACATGTGCACGGACTATAGCTGCCCGCCCTACGTATCGGTAGGCAGGGCAGTGGTAGGTAACCGGCGGAGCGGCGTTGAATATATTTCGTATGGTACATGTGTTGCTGGAAACGTATACTCGCCGTATCTAACATGTTTCTTTAAATCACGTTCGATTTTTCTAAAGGAAAGTGTTCTTAGTTTGAATTTTGTTATCGTAATGTAATGTTTTCCCATTAGAGTGTACTGTTAAGGTTAAACTATTTCTTGTTATTCTAGGCTTCTGTGAATAAAAATGAACACAATATATATACTTCATAAGAATCTCATCGAGTTTTATGCCTTATAGAAACACACCAGAACTTTGTATTGCGATCACAGTCGAGGCAACAACAAAAACTACTATCGTTTATTAAAGATATCAGTCGTAGATACTATGACAACAAATAATTGTGTAATGTGCAAAGGAAATTGTAATTATATTAATTTTTTGATGACACTTTCACACACTATATTTTTATAGTTATAAATAAAAGAGAAGTTTTCTTTCCGTAGGACACATTTTACATATTATTAATAATTCATAATCATTAAAACTAATTTATTTGTATGGAAAAAAACTTAAAAACTTTTTAAAAATTTAAACTACATTTGCATTATACACTACAATTCTTGCGGTATAATTTTTAAATATAGCTTACAAGTCCGAAGTGTAAGGACAAGAAAGTTACACAATATGTTTCACATAATTTTTATCTCGAACGAAATTAATTCTAGACAAAACAAGGCTGTTGAAATAAATGAAACAATTGACACTCGCACACTTTAAAGGAAAATTAACCATAATGATGATTATTATCTGATTGATTGTAATACTATTGGTAATTATTCATTATAGTTTTGAAATTTTCATCTTTTTATGTAAGTACGTTGAGCATTGTAAGCATATTATGGCTTGTCATTATATAATTTGGTACCAAACAAGCGTGCCAAGCAAGGCGGAATTAGCTGCTCATTTAAGTATTCTCAATTATTCTAAAAGAGCGTATCAATTCTTAAAGTTGTCGAGCGCTTCACCCTCGCATCTTTAGCATCGGGTGATTTAATCAGAAATCATTAAAAAATAGTAACGTTTTACAAAATGTAGTAAACAGTCAGCTAGACTGTTTATTACATTCACATAAACTTCAGTTATTAAACTTCAGGATAAAACGAGTAACTGTTTTTATATGTAGTTAATAACATACTTCATTCGTTACATGCAATCTTTAAATATAATATTTGAGATTGTACACTTGGTCGAAAATACTAATAAGACGCATTCATAATGAAAACGTTCATGTGGGTCATTGATTTTATGTTACTAGTATCATGATTGAACTTAAAGCTTAAAAGAGACTTATTGTTAAGTGCAGTGAATAGATTATTTGGCGTCCTACGAGTTGTCCGCAATAACAACGGTGCGTTCCGAAAGGCAAATCAGTAAATTCAATTAAGGGGTGCGCATTTTTCGGACACAAGCAAGGGCCCTTCCGCCGCGGGCACTCGCCCCCGCATTGGAAAATTTTCTCTCCAAAATTGAAGATATTTCGTGCTTCTCCCCGGGGGCGACTCGTTTCTCGACACTTATGGTCGGCATCCTCCGGGTGTACAGGAGGCTTTTTACATAAAGTCCACACGTATAGGTATCGATCGAGGGCGGCCGGACACCCTGTACGCAGATGACGGCCCCCTCCCTCTGACACCCTCGGTCCCCCTTTCATTATGTAAGTGCGTAATGCGTGCTCGCGCGGACCTGATTACAGAGCCTCTTTTTTAACTGACCTCTCTCGGAACGATTAAACTTAATTTCAGTCTTGGCTATAAAGCATCATCACCGCATAAAGTAAGGTGTAAAATTCCTAGTATCAAGCCACAAAAGCAATCGTTATTACCTTATAGATCACAAAACTCGGCTTAGTACGTTTTTGTGAACCATTACACGATAGTAAAACGAATACTTTAGCTGAAGGTCCCATATAAAACGTATGATGCTAACGGTACATTGATTGTGCTAAAAGTAAATACAAAGCAAAACAAAAGGTGTTTTTCTTTATTTAGGTAAGACGTGTTAAAGACGCCAGCTGGTTTTTTATTTAAATTCATTATAGAGTCAACAATTATTTAATAAATTATTTATGTTAAGTAAGTAAAACAAATTTTATTAATTATTATTATTTAATACTTTGAATAACAAGCACAATAAAAACAATTGCGTTTATTGACTCAATGTTTTGAGGAAATCCTGAACTCGCTATGAAATTAGACTTTCTCGTTGATACAAAAGGTGTAGAATGCAAAAATACGCGAAAACTCGATAGTAACTTCTCTAACAACCCGCACAAGGTAGTCAAAGGTAGAAATTGTAAGAAAAGATTCATCAGATTATAACAGTAAGACCAAAAAGATTTACGCAAAACGTTCAGCTCAGTTAATCACATGTATATTCACGTATTTTGATACTATGGATTAAAGTGAAATCTAAATCTAAAACATTTAGCATTATTTTCACTGAATAAGCGGAGTTGTATTGTAAATTTTTCTATTCTATTGGCAAACTTTTTAAAGTAATGAAAGGGGTAAGATTGAGAGGTTGCGGAGAATTGTACCAACTTAAAAGGAAAGGAAAATCTTGTTTCACAAAGATTCACAAAGAGATTTTATTTATAGAAACTTTCTTGGAGATATGAAGTGATAGAATATTTTAAATATAGATCTACTCTTCAATGAAATATTAATTGCTATAAAGCATGTTATTTTACTATAATTATGTTTTACAATAATTGTGGTAAGTGAAAATGTGTTTTATTCATATCTATATATTTTATAGTACTACGTTAACGAAAAAATATTATTTATCTGAAAATAAATAAGTTAACTAGCTGTTACTACGAATTTTGTTTTTAAAAAAATATTTTATTTATAACCAGACGAACTTCGTATCACCTACATCTTCTATTTGTGTCCAAACGTAAAACATTTCTAAAACATACCAAAGTCAACTTTAAACAACATACATGAACATTTCTGAGAGCATCTATAAATATATGACAATCAAGTGACACTTCTTAATTTCCGAAAAAAAAAACAGATTATTTTGAAAAATTCAATTGTTTTTTTAGTATGTTTCTTTACTTGTTATTTATGTTTCCAACCGTTTACCCTTCTCCGGACTTCTCTGGACAAATAATTCAAGACCAAAATTTGCCAAATCAGTCCAGCCGTTCTCTAGTTTTAGCGACACTAACGAACAGCAACTCATTTTTATATATATATAGGTGAAATGTTTAAGTTTACTTAAAAATACATTTATTTATATGACTTCCTGTGTATTCTGTATTCTGAACGGTCAAGGTTAGAATTTTCATGAATGTTAAGTACGCATTTTTTGAAGTTGTTACGAACTGACTGGAAGCACCTATTTACTTGATGACTGTAGAATGAATATACTACTTTAAGTTTACCTGTTTATAAAGGGGAGGTTTATCATTTTATATATTATATAGGAGGGAAATGAAGAGCCTGTAAACTTAGGTGAATTTTAAACTTGAAAAATCATAACGAATTATCATATATGTATACCGTTTGTATACATCCTGAGACTAAGCGCACGGCCTTATGATTGAAGGGTCTCACTCCTAATCACTCCAACATAGCAGAAATGATGTAAAACTTAATATAATAAGAAAATATACGTGGAATTGTATCAAATTGGGGGGTTGTTGAATTTGATTACAATAAGATACTTTGTTTTAAATATATTCTATTTAACAAAATTATATAAATTGTACTAATTGTTATCTATAAGGCCCGCTCGATCCAGATGTCTCCTTGCCAGACATAACTACATACATACTTTTTTGACATTTAATATTTCAGTTGGACGAAATATACATATACATATATGTATTTTAAACCTCAAAATTAGGACAATCACATGATATGACAAACAAACACATAAAATAATATAAAAAAGCGGTTGTTCAACGAAATTAAAAACTAAAAAGTTAGAATTAAAACTACAATGAAATAAATTTATATTAATATTTAATAATTTGTAATGCATTAGCTAGCAAGAATTATTTTAATTTATTCTCAAAACCTTTTCCTTTTTTAAATTTGGTTGCCACGTCATCTATTTTATATAAGCAGAACTTTTTAGCAATCCAAACTCAAATACTAAGAATCATAAAGTACAACTATAACGTTGTTTTGTATAAGCATCCACCAGATGGCGTAAAATATGCTTATTATGCTATCGAACGATTTGTTTGAAGTTGGTTCTAAGGGGCATTCTGTATTTTGTAGGATTTTGCATTACTTCGTTATAAATAATAAAGAAATCATGGTAATAGTGTAAAAGTCGCCTCTTCTGAATACGGTAGTGAAAAACCATCTGACACGTTGAAAGGCAAATTGAAAACTTGCCTTTCGGTGTTGGGATAACCTTAACACTTACATGAATACTAAATACGAAGAAGACGTATCATCAAAAGCCAACGAAACTACTAAATCTCATTTACAAAAAAATTACGTTGCAATCGTTAAATGGTATTTGATTGACAAGTAATGGCCCTAGATATATCTTTATTCTGCTAAGTACATTATGGGCCGTTCGCAAACGTAAACATAATAAGGGGTTCAAGTGTAGGGTCTTTCATTTTCTTATTTTTGATTACCAGGTAAAGTGGCATGTACATGGTGATTACGTCAGGGGTAATTGTTTACTTTTTACATGTTTGTAAAAAGTAAGGTAAGTAAAGTAAAGCATTAAAACTAAATGCATTTTCCAGGATTCCTACAATTAATGAAGTATGGGATTAACCGCGCGCTATTCAGTAAATTGTTTTCATCATTGATCATTGTTCTGTTACGATACGATTGATGATTTGACGTAATGAGCAAAGCAAGTTAATGTTAGTGTTACCACTTTTGGAAGCACTGGAAACAGCTGGAGGAGGCCTTTGTGCCACAAAGGCAAGCTGTACAAGAGGACAGCTGTGCAACAAAACCTTAAAGAACTTTTCTATATACATAATAAAAACCTGCTTTTCATCAGCATTGCACCCGTGCAAAGCTGGGGCGGGTCACTAGTATTTTATATACATATATCATTAGGCTCAAAATATGCATTAGTTTCGGCAGCTACCTATATAAATATAGGTATAAATATAAATATGTCCAGCGAGTATTCATTCTCGAAAAAATCGCTTTTTCAAAAAAAAATTACAATAGTATTCACTGATTTTACACTTTGTTGCACTTAACTTTTTTTCTTAATTAAATGGGGCCTTTTATCCGTGATTTTGTTATTCAAACCAATAACGCTACCTAATATTCGCTGTGATAATGTTTACCTTTTATGAATGATCGATGAATAATGTACCATGCTCAACCCAAAATATTGATGTCATAACCGTCCCAGCTGACTTTTGCGTCTTTCCACGTTTAGGAGACGGTTTCTTTTTCGGGGCTCAACGGTTAATATTTCTGGGGCAGTGCCCGCATGATGTTTATCAAGCCAGCCTTGGTTTCAATCGTTTTTTTTTGCCCAAAAGATACTTTATTAACACACAAAACTAATTTTTATTAATTTTAAACAACTTTTTTTTTCACTTAAAATAGTAGTATCTTACAATTATTAATAGTACAATATTTGTCAATTTATACACATGTCTTTTAGAGCTTAGGACTAACAAAATATCAAATTTATTTAATACTAGTAGCGCCATCTATGTGTTAGCCTACAAACTTTTCTGCCCACCTAATATGTATTGTATTTGTTAAATTGCAGTTTTAATTATAGACTTTGAACTTTTCTCATTTAAGAATCACATTCGTGATTTCAAAAGTCTCTATCTACGGTTAGTTTTATCTCGCTTACCGTAACTACACCCTTAAATTTTTTACTTCATTTAAGTCAATGTCGTCACGTGACTGTTGTGTTGAAGATGCTTCATCGTCAATCAAGTATTAGATTCAGTATTACCAGGTTAGTTCATTAATTTCATCAACAGCTGCATCTCTTGAACTCTTGGATAAATAATTTCATTTTCTAATCGTCATATTTAATCTGAGGACTTCTCAAGTTCTGTGTTAGGTACTGAAATCTTATTTAAGGTACCTTAAAATAATTGGAGATGGTTTAAAAGACTTTCTCTCAGTCGTGAAATAAAACAAAGATTACCCTTAAGCTTATTTATTTAATACTGTAACAAAACAGAGTCCACTCCTTTATTAAGTAAGAGGAATGGTATACTGAATTTTACTTATAGTAAAATGTATATGAAATACAGTTTATAACGATCCGTTTTATTGACACAGTCTTACGATTACTAATCGTTAAAAGCTGTATTTTATATAATATGTAATACTTGCATTTTAAGACTAAAATGTATCTATATCTATGATAATAGGAATGATTTTCATTACGAAAACCTATGAGACATTTGATACAAAAATTTGTATTAAAGTTTTACAAAATAGTGAATTTTGATAATATTTCAATAACACTTATAGTTCTATAAGATATAATTTTTTGAAAACAGTGTATTTGAGCTTTTATATACTGTAGATAAAAATGCATTACACAATTTGGCTAAAGCAATTAGAGACAGTGAATGTAACAACAAGATTGTTACAATCACTTTTTAAAAATATATACTGGTATCAATTTTAAAGGAAAACATCAAATTTTAGCTGAGGAATACAGAAATTTTGAATTTTTATTTGATAAAAACAAGAATTTACTATTAAGAATACCTACTAACATCTCAAAAATACTTAATATTCCTATGGTTACGGTATTAGTAGTTGAATCTGCAATGATTGAAAATAATACTTATGTAATGATGCAATCAAGCAAAAACTTCTATCGAAAATTTCTACTAAAATAGAATAAAATAAGATAATAATAACCACGCCATATTCCTTTCTATAAGTTGAATAAATATTCCAAAATGGTGCACTTTAACAATCACAATTATTTTTAAAGGCACTAATGAAACTCAGTCATTTATTTTAACTGCCTTACATAGCTGTATTCAAAGTATTTTTGTTATTTTTAATAATGATCACTTTGTTAAATAAGTAAAATGTAGTGGATAATAATGCCTGTGGTATGGACTCATAAATATTTATTTTAATTTTTATGTAACACGTAAATTTTCAGCTGAGATATATTTGTATACAATTGTTGACTTTTAAAAAGATATTGAGATACTATGTAGTAATTTATCCTTGACAACTGAATGCGCTTACGATCAATCATTTTTTATACTATGTATGACTGATTTCACAGTTTAACCTATTTGTTTAAAAATACAACTATTTATCACATCACAGTCGACTTTAAATATATCCCAGAAATTATAAATTATTTATGTATTATAAAAATATTAAAATACAGTAGGTATTCTCAGAATATTGTCGATGTTTTCAAAATGAATAAAATATTTTTTGTATATTACGCAATGCAATTCATGCTTTTCCTAAACTAATGATTTATCACATTTCATTAATGCACTAGAAAAATTCTCACACATTTCATTCAGTTATATATAATGATCCTATCTACAGAGGGCTTATCCTATATAAATGGCTATAGAGATTCGGGCTTCAAAACTTTAGAAAAACAGCCTTCTAAACAAAATCAAGTGAAGTAATAATCGTTAATCTCGAACTATAATATTTGGACATCGCATACAACTTAACGGAGAATTTCTAAAACACGTTTATTTAAATAGTATTTTTTGTATAAAATTAAATAAAAATGAAATTATAAGATAGAAAGTAACCCTTAACAAAATTTTGAGCCTTACATTTTAAAGTCTTGTCGTTGATGTCCTACTCTTCTCCTTTGATTATGTCTAAAATGCTTACATAGGCACCGGTGAGGAATCCCAGTATTCCGAATGAAACCAAGAACATGTTTTTCCATAGGACCCAGTTGAAACGGCCAAGCCCGTTTGGCCTGTCCCAATAGGTAACAGTTTCGATGACAGCGGGGAATATTAGACCCAAGAAGGAGAGACAAACAGCACCAACAAGAGAAATGAAAGGTCCAAGATTAGGTATAGCGATAGCAATACCGAGTGTTATTATTATAATTGTAATTCTAATTGTATATTCCGCGAGGTTTTTCTTAGCTCCGAATCTGTGGCGTATATTTTTCCAGATTATTTCCATTGGCACGTAGAACTGAAGACTATAGGTGAAGAAAATGGCTACAGCGATCATCAACTTGACACATTGGCCCAATCTAAAAAAAATATGAATTTTATTATCACAAATTTTAAGACTTTGTAGACAGTTCAATTAACAAGAAATGTATATCTATATACATGATATAGTGAATTACGTATAATATGTACGTATGTTTATTGCAGTAATATTTTTAAAAACTTATACAAAAAATGTGTAAGCTTACACTTCATCTTGCGGCAAATTCAATGTAATACTTCCAGAAGTTTCATCTCCGTATTTCAAATATCCAAAGAATCCAACCAAAGCGTAAAGTGATACGACAAAGAACATCCCGGTGTTGAGTACTCCAGGACATCCGATGAAATGAGTAGGTGTCTTCATGTTATTTTCAAGAGGCATAACAACACCGATTCCTTCCAAGGCGAATATAGCCGTGCCGAAGAACGTAGGTAGACGAGCGACACCCGCAAACTGCTTTCTTTCACTAATAGCAGGAATATCTTGAAAGAGATAGTAGAATGTGATAACCATTCCAGTTCCAACCAAAAGATTCGCAATCATGGAAAATGGAGCCAAGTACTTCAGATTTCTTATGAGATTCATTGAAATCAAAAGTGGAAGAAGAACTGCCATATAAATTCTGACATCTACATCGTGAGGCAACCATTCGCTATCAAGCGTGTAGTTGTCTAGAACTTGCTTTATGTTTTTTGACACGAACACGATATACACGCAACAGCATCCCAGTAAATCGATCACCAGAAACCAGTTTATCATAGCTCTGAAAATAAAGAAAATATATATTTTACACCGAGTTTACTCCCGTGTCACTTCCTGGGTCAGTAGACACTAATTCCTAATTCTAAAATCACGGTTAACTAGGGATTGACTCTAAAACAGTTGTAATTTTTTAAAGCGTAATAATAAATGTAACAGGTGATCGAGACAATTACATTCTCATAATTTTTTTTATAGAACAGGGGGCAATCGGGCAGGAGGCTCATCTGATGTTAAGTGATACCGCCGCCCGTGGACACTGTCAATGCCAGGGGGCTCGCGGCTCGCGGAGGGCTTTTAATAATTGGTACTTTGTTTAATTAGAAAAGACCAACTACATTTACCGTGCAATGTCAAAACTACTTACTTGGCTAGTCGTGAGAATTTATGTGCAGCTGGAGGTCCAGAAAGGAAGGCAGCTTCCGCTGTTTCAGCAAAACCAAGGGATGGTTTTTGCATTCTCTTACAGAGCTCGTGAGATGTTTTAACAAGGATATGAACACAATATGTGCATATACCACCGATGAGGAAAGTTGCCACCAATCCAAAGTAAAGCCCTGCATTCATGAACGCCATTGGCATAGCCAATATACCGCTGCCTAATGATCCTTTTAGCAAATGAATTAACGTATCCATGTCCCTGTAAATAAAAAAATCCAGATTTGTGAGAACGAACAACTTATCGCGTATTTTTTGGTGGTAATATTGTGCTCCAACCCGTCCAGTCATTTTAATTTAATTTCTATGAAGTGAAAGTTCTTCGCATTCTACCTTAAGATTAATCGTAATACTTTTTCAAATTAAGACTTACGATGTAGGGTGAGCCAATTTTCGGTGTTCAAATGGATTAAAGTCCTCATCTCCTTCGACATCTCGGCCTGGTATCTCCATAAGAGGGAGTGTTGATCCCGCTTGTTGTTCCACTGGGATATCATTTGGATCAACTTTGTATCTGCGAGCATTTAATAAGATAAATTAATAATGATTCAGAATATTAAATATTAGGTAGTGTTTAAGGTAGCTGTGAGTTTAGTGTAGTTTGGTATACAGAATAAAGCACAACAGTAATGATAATATGTCGCGTATTTGAACGTGGCGATACAATAAGCGCGTTTTAAGCTTGATATGAGACGTTAAAAACGAATGTGTGTATGGTGCTATGTTGATTCTTATTAAAGCTACGAAACGCGGGCGAAATTATATACGGTATGATTATAACGTAAATAGTTTAGTTTTGTTTTAGTATTTGATGGTGGTGTGTTTTTGTATTATGGTCTCCAAAATATGTAAATTGTGACAAATTGTAATGATGCGTTGCACTCTGTTAAGATTTGGCATTTACAAAAAAATGACCCTATCTCAAAATTCAATACAGCTTTACGTTCACAAAAGGGCGAGTAGCGTAATTCGTACTTTTGGAGCAGAAATTTTGAGGCCGGAATGAATTCTGAATCACTAATTTAACAAACATAAAGCTAAATTAAATTTGTACAAAATAAATGATTAAGGGTCAATCCCGAACCTGAACAGAGATAGCGCACGGGACGGAGAAGCCGTCAAGGCATATCTGCATACTTCGGCTGTTACTGCCTTAATTATTTTAGTATGCTTTAGATTTACCAATACCAAACAATATAAAATAAAATTGAAACCATAAAATGGAATGATGTACCGGTGTATGAGTCCATAGCGAGATGATCAAGGTCGTCGAGCGACTTAGATCTCGTGGAAGCAGCACGCATCTTTCCAGATCGTCCGAACGGCGACGAGCGTTTAATTAGCTCGTATAAGGAGCAAGTACTTAACAGTCAACATACAATATAAAATACCATTTTAACGACAAAAATCATTAAAATATGCTATGAAAAAATGTGAAATAGACCTGAAGTTCAGCGGATCAGAAATCGCAAAAATTTCTAGAACCCAATACTATATCTGTTATGCATGATATATTACTAGATAATATTTTCTTTTTCATTGTCCTGTTGAACAAAAATATATGAATATTATTACAATTCAATTTCACGATAAACTATGTTTACATTAGGTTACACACAAAATTTTGATAACTAAATGAACTATAAGCTGTGAATCATGCTTTAGAAATGAGTTGTTCAAAACCAATTATCATCAATTTATTCAAGCAATAACAAAATGAAAAGTCACTTGGCTGTTTATTAAGACACAAAATGCATTTTCGGTTAGTAAAATCGATGATTGATGCTTATGTAAGACCGATAATGTAATGCATAGACACATTGATACTTACTTGACCATGACGACATCAGATAAGTCATTTTTGACTCCCTTTTTCTTTGGATCATACTCGGCTATCATAGGCCGCAGTTGAGGTTTCTGAAACAATTTGATTTTTTTAAATCAAATTCATTAAATCTCGAATTTCATTTATTTTACATATTCGTCTTTCTACATAAATAGATTAGGTAAATTTCTAAATTTTAAATAATAATAGCCTATTTTTTTTTTGGAAACATTATTCATAATTTGCAACAAATGTGTTTATTTTCATCAGTCATCGTTTGTTTACAATTTTTTTGCATATTTTGGAGTGTGTGACGCCAAATGACGATAAACTGGCATCCAGGTTTGGGGCTCATAATACTCGTGTTTTTGCCACGTGATCACATCAGAGTTATTTTAGTAGGATATAAATAGGCAACGCTCCCGAGCGAGGAAACAAATCACGTTTTGTTCAAAGGAACTATCGTTGCTTTTGGTAATACTAACACAAACCAGCTTCCCGTAATATTATTATTAAACGGAACATTTAGTACATCTTTTGAATCAATATTATAACTTCTAAAGTACGCGGATGATAACGCAAAGTGGACGCTCCATATCGTAACGATATTTAAAATATTACGATAATAACATTACTGGTTTTTGTGTAACGTTCTAAAGGTGTTAAAATAACATGAACATTGACTACCCCTTTGAGTTGACCATGAGTCACAATCAGTTGAACCTAATGTATGCATGCAATTTTATTCCCCTTACTGAATTGAATTACCAAGCAGATAAGTATATGTATTTGAATAAATTTCAAACAAAGTTCAACTTTAAATGGATAGGTTAAGATCATTTATTGGTTGTGTGTGGTACTTTGGTAGTTAGTCCACTTAACGATCGCCCCTTGAATAAACTGGATTGTACTGGTTACCACTATTAAATTGGGAAGGAATCGGGAGCTATTTAGCTCGGTAGTTTTTGAATCAATCTGAAATTATGTGATTAACTGCTAAATGCAGTATTGAACACGTAGAATTTGCATGATCGTGACAATTGAAGTGTAACAAATACAGCATTGTCAACAATGGACAAACTCACGGCAGCACGATATTCGATGAACATAGTGCGCTCTAACATAGAGTTTATTCTCATCTTCGTCACGAGATACTAATAGGTAAAATAATCTTACAATATGACGCCTGTACATTATGTCTTGACAACAAGTGCGCATTAGGTTTTACAAGGCCATAGTTTGGGAATTTTATCGAGACACACCTCCCAAAGCTCAACGTTTTTCATCAGTCATCTAATCTATAACAAAATGCTTATCTATTGCTATTTTTAATTATTCGTCAACAAACAGCGACGAATACTGAAACGTATACATTAAAATTAAAATTCATAACAACCTCAAAATATCCTTATTTAAGCGTGTTTACTGTTTCAAGTAGATGTTCTAAAATCGGTTTCTCAGTGTTTCGTTATCAAGACCGTGAGTCTGAGTAATTGTTTGCTCAATCACTTATTCATTTTCCGGGGTTTAATTAGCAGTTGGTGTGATTGATACCCTTTATCGCATCGCAATATCATCTAAAAATATAAATTTAATATTGTTGTTCATAAAAGTTACGTCTTGCATGATGACGGAACGTTTGCGTTAAACATCATCATTTTGCACCGACATGAGATTGATAAAAATTGACATCATGACCACTTTTTTAAATGTATTTAAGTTATTCGTATTTGGTTATATGCATACATGTACAATATTTTACGTTACTGTTTGAACCACGAAGATGTAAGATGGCTGGAGATAGAAAACTGTGGGATGCTTTCGAGGAGGCTTTTACCCGTGGACACTACATATATGAATACGGCCTTCATTACTTATGTGTTGTATATCTGTTCGTATTTTTATGGAATAAAACGATTTCATGAACTGGACTCTCCCTCTGCACATTATTTGGACAAAGAATTTATATCGTGTATATAATAAAAATTGCGAATCACACGTCCAGCTCTCAATAAATCAAAGCCGGATGCAAGTGATTTAGTAGTTTTTACAACGACAGGAACAAGGGGGGATCAAAAAACAAACGAATATGTTGCCTTAAGAATTCCTCAGTTATATCAAGAATTTATCCATTTCAGCTAAATTCCTATTTTCATAGACAAATCGAAGTGTTTTGTTAGAATTCGTGTGTATAGGGGGAGTTAAATACTTGCAGTAAATTCTTATATACAAACAGGGCTTCTGTTTATTATAATTAAGATTTTCTAAATTGTAATCAGACGTTGTGTGGGTATATTTAAAAAGGTATTTTAAACAGATTCAATTATGTTTAAGCCTTCGCCTTAAGTCATATCCCTATATTAATTGTATTATTTACTTTCGTTTTGAATATGATGGATTATACAGTCTTATTTTTGTAGATAAAGCAATGTATATTTGTTTATTGAAAAAATTAACATGCGAAATCCTTTCTCTTTCATGTCATCTCCATTATTTATGAATAAATGTACGTATTTATTAATATACGTACCTAGGTTTAAATTCTGAATAAATTGTGTCCAACTTCAACAATCTCTTATTTATTTATTTATTTATTAAGTCTACAACATCATTCATATTACGAAATCTACTGAAAATTTTATAAAATCTTCTATCTAATATGTACGACAATATATGTAAACATTAGTTTTGCAAAAAATAGGAATTAAAAGTCTCTTGAAGTTATATATCAAATATTATGTTAAAATAAATGTTAAACGACAAATGTAGACTACTTAAGTCATGGTGACAGTCAATTGAAACGTTGATTGTCAATCATGATTTAAATTATTCAATTCTGTAGTATCAATCACCTAGAGCAAAAATGTATATTATTTAAGGCAGCAAATGTACGTACATTACATCATTGACCAATTTGTGAACTTTGATTTTTTTACATTTAAATACATTAACAATTGATTACCTATTGTTTGCATTGTATATTAAACTATGCTTTAACGCGATAATTAAATATAATTAAATTTAATAGATTATATGTTTTGTTTATACCGTTGCATAGAATAATACCATTTACCTAGTACGGAAACGAATAAGTATAACTTTAATCCGACTACGACAGACAGATATCCTGATGTCTGTACGCCCCCTTTTTTAATAATAATTTTAGGTGTGGGACTCAGATATCTGGATCTGATTCATGATCATTTGTCAATCTAATAGGGAAGTAGATGCTTCAGTCAACTTAAGTCGCCGCCGGTCTTAGCACGCCGGTTTGTGTGCGCCGAGTGTGCCGCTCAACATGTTTTCCTTCACTTTTTGAGCGAATGTTAAATGTGCGCATTTAACATTAGATAGAAAGTCCATTGGTTCACAGTCAGGGATCGAACCTACAACTTTAGGGATGAGAGTCGCCCGCTGAAGCCACTAGACGAACACTGCTTTTACCTTATACATTAGCAAGAAAAAATATGCAGACACAATATCATTGAATTCTAGTCACAATAGTTGAACTCCAGTGTAATAAACAAATTTTCTGGACACGATACAATATTCGCGAAATCTAAAATTAGCTCTTGTTTGTGCTTTAGTTTTGACATGAGTATAATGTTATGACTAATGTCATCTACAGCCATATATAAGAACATGCTTAAAAATAATGTTACTGCCAAAATTATATTTAGCAAGCCAGTGAGGCGCAGTTTCCTCAGATTATTCTCATTATCGTCAAACAAAGACCACGCTAACCCCTAAATTGCATAATAGATGTAGATTTTTCTATAGAAAACCAATCGAATCTGTTTTCTAAATATAAAAATACGAATTTTATATATAGTCCTGAATGGTCATTACTAATCGGTATAACATAAATCCTACAGCCCTTCTCAAAATCCATTCCTTATTTCAAACATAGAATAGAACATCTTAATTATACGTAGCTATTTTATATGTTACTTATTGCATCCAGCCATTACACCTACATAATATTATTTTATTAATGAATATATTTGTCATTTAATAAGTGATATTCTTGTAATAGAGAATACGAATCGTTATTGCGATTAGATACATAATACTCTAAACTATAAAATATATATTGAATTTTCTTAATTTTATAGAAAATGACTCTTCAACGTGATTCAAACAAATGCCTAAAGGTTGCTTTTTAATATTATTTTCGCCTCATAACGTCAAGAATAAAATAGGTAGCGAAAACTGAATAGTTTAATAGTCGTTATGTACTAGGAAGACACTGAAACCTGCGTCACTCGATTCACATGACCTTGTCCTAGATAGCGGAAGTTGTTGCTTATGGGACAAAGGATTACTCTTATTATTTCCGCTGGTTATATACTTTAGTACGAAATAGTAAACCAGTTGCACTACTTTGAATTTAAATGGAACGCGCTGTTATTTGGCGCTAAATGTTTTATATTTATGAAGCTAATGGTATATTCTAGAAATAAGGTTATAGAAATTTACAATTATAATTAATAAAATGAATTTAGCAAGCCGGCTACAAATACCTATATAAAGATCTGCGTATATGTATCAACTTGTTTATTCTAAGTTAGAATATATCTGATATTTAAGTACAAACCTCCAAACCTCAACACACGTTATTCACACGTACTTGAGGAGACTAAAAAGTTATTCAATTCCGACTATTACACATACCAAGTCGGTTTAACTCTGGCATTATAGTTTTTGCTGAAATACCCATTTTGCATGCACATTGCACACATCTATTCTTTGAATCGGTCTATCTGATTCGGTTTTGGCTAACTATAGCGGAAGGAACTGCGTCTACCGCATTCATAGATTGGCCCTTATTCTATCAACGGTGACGACCCTGAAAGGGTCAACATTTTGTTGTTGGCTCAACAGAGGACATACAATTTGTATAAGCAATTAATTAAATCTTTTGAATAAAATTATTTTAAAAAAGAATTCACAATTGTTGCATATAATGAATATAATATTATTATTTATATTACTATGTTTGGATAATTGGCATGGTTCCAGCCTTATTCCAGTAGTAAGATGAATGGATAGAGTCGATTCAGGTGACGCAACTGTCTGGTTTCCACCCCGTGATGGCGCCGAAAAACTTATTACGAGGTCACCCTTACATCGCTGTTTTTGAATGTTCTATTTACTACATTAATGTATATACTCTCCGGATAAACAAATAGAATTATACTCAAATTTCACTTAAATAGCGTCTTTCTGATTAAAATAAATGAAAACAGCTGCCCACTGTAGTATTTTCGAACATAATCGACTCAAGGTCCTTAAGCAAGAGCGTACTAGTTATTGAAAGGCCGGCAACGCATTTGCGAGCTTTCTGGCAATGTACGGCCATGGACATCACTTAACATGAGATGAGCCTTCTGCCTGTTTGCCTCCAATTACATGGACAAAAAAATATACATTACAAAAATTTAAATTTAAAAATAATCTGGATTCTAAATAACTATATACTCTATAAACGCCTTGTAGGCGCTAGTTTATTTTAAACCTAAGTATTGTCGTAACGAACGATCACGTGCAAACCGCATGCGCAGGAGTTTGACACTTGAGTGAACGAGACCATTACATTTCTACAATGAAGTCGCTGCCATGACATTACAGGTCTTATTGTAATAAAAATACGAGCTATAAAAATGTTTAGAAGAAATGTTCGCTCGCTAGAATTAGGCCCCGTTTATCGCGTCGTCTTAGACAATGCTTCAAGTTTTCATAAACCAAGAAAAGTGATGGCACTTCAATCATTATAAAGACATAATACTGCTTTGATAATTTCTAGGAATTATATCTAAGGAAAACTATAAACACATAAATTTGTGATGAAATATTTCATAATTCTTACGTAACATGAAAAATCGAATTACAATAATGATTTAAAAACACTACCCTAATTGCAACCATTTGGAATAAAAAAACAGTATATTGTCCTGACGATACTTAAGGTAGAAAATAATACATCCAGACATATAGGAGTCGTGATAAGCGCTAAAATTCCATTCATTCAACGCATATAAGAAAATGAAACAATTGTTTCTTAATTACACACACCTCAATAATCTACGGTAAATTAATTTTATACTAAACAAGTAAAATATGTTTTTTAAAAGACCTTAATGTTACATGCGTATAATGACGTCAGGCCATTGTATTCAGAGCCATAGATTTATAATATGATGGTATGGCTCGTTACGAATGGCCACTGAAGATTTATGTGACAGAAATAGTTTGATTAATTTATATTAACACTAGTAGACTCGGCCAAGCGTTGCTGTGGCTAAGGTTTTTGTTATATTACATAGTAGTAAGGTATTCAAGGGAAACGGTAGGAGAACTTATATCAAGCGTTGGTACTTTTTACTCAGCGCCATCTGTTAGAATTGTATCAAATAATAAACAAATAATTTGCGATAAAATAAAATTGCGACTATAATTAAAGATTTAAGCTATCCTATCTCTTAAATTGGACCAGACTGCTCACGGTGTGCCAATTTAATTTAAAATCGGTTAAGTAGTTTAGCAGTCCATTGCGGACAAACATCGTGACAGGAGATTTATATATATTAAGATAACCGGTGTTTTGGTGTGTAAAGCAATTTTATTTACCTTGAAGTATCGTTAATTGTTTTTAGGTACTGTTTAAAACTTTATTCATATAAAAAAGTAAATAACTAAGTTTCTATCCGAGTTTTTTACCAAAACCAGTTTGAAAATGGTTATAAATTTTGTAGCATGTATCATACTAAATGTGAAAATAAAACCTATTTTATTATATTATGATTTACTGTCTCAAACTAAAAATAACTTTCTTTATATAGGTAAAGAGAGGTTAGAGGTTCTCTTTGCATCATGTAACAATAGATTTTACTATTCGGATTATAATTAAGATTTTTTATACATAATATATTTACATTTATATACAGAAATATATACCATGAAAAGTTAATAGTATGTTTAAAAAAGTGAATAATGCAATGTATGTGCGTTATCGCTTTTATACACTTACATTATTTATACATTTTAGTGATTACATAAAATGTATAGATCGTTTTCCGTGGAAATTTTACTTGTATTTCAAGCAGTATTGTAAACAGTACAGTAAAATTCTAGCAATCTTAAACTTCAATAATAGTTATAGCGACACATCCAGACTTCGTGCCGTAAACCTTGATTTTTTTTAAAAAAATCTTCCTCATGAATCATTCCAAATATTGGTGAAGCGATCGCAATAAATTTCGTGCAATAGTTTCGGAGTTTATCACCAAGGAACAGTTTTTTTATTATATAAACTTCAACGTTATCAATTGATAGATTTTTACAACAATACAAATCTGACTACCACGAAAAAGGTTTTTAATATCAACCAAATAATGTCCAAACTCAGTTCAGTAAGTAGATAGAGCGATACCCACCTATAATTTTTCAAACCCCTTTATAATATTAAATACATTAAAATGTTCCCAAGGTGTCTTCATAATACTCTCAGAAGTCATAATATTTACATTCAATCTACCCAAAAGTACGACATCTAATGCGACTGAATTATATTTTAGAAGTAACGGTGATATTACATTAAATTTAGAAATGACTAATCAGTCCTCTTGAATTCGATCATTTTAAATTGGGTAATCGCTTACGAATAAAAAACCCTAATCAGAAAAACTGATTTCAACGAACGGAAAACCACCCGTTCAATGCATTTAATACTTTATTGTCTTTTCCACTTTCTCAACAATGCATCGTATTTTATAAACCTCACGAGTAGCAGTATTTGATACTGTAAACATCGCATCGCAACTTCAGATTCACTCAAGCTCATGTTATATGTGCATGAAAAGCCACATATTTTTTTTAGAAGATATATATAGATTTTTCCCATTTCCCACAAAGAAACCAACGGTTTATGTAGTATATACTGTTAAAAGTTAGTAACCACGTATTTAAAAATATAGTCTTATGGCATAGTTGTAACTTTAACAATCATAATAATGCAACAGCGTTACAACTCTAAGGTGTAACTCTAACCTTATTACTTTCTACACTACAGGCTTCTACCCTGGTTTATAAGGCTGAATTTACAAACCACAGCGGTTTTCTAATGTAACATATTGTGATATACTATATTATTTTGTAAAATAAAGAGAAAAAATAAAAAAATAAACTCATTTCACGGTTTGTAGTCGCACTCCAAAAAGGCTTGACTGATTTTTTGATAATTTTATATGTATATCTGATTTGAGATTTTATAACATTTTCAATATTATAGGTGTGAATATCGCACTGCTACACGATTAGGGTGTAGTGGATTCAGATTTATTTCCTATTTTAATTTTATCGAGGGCTATAATCATGCTACGTAAAGTAAAGCCAATAAAAGCGGGCAACCCCAGCTATAAACTGAAATCTATACCTAATTCTAATCAGCATTTTTTATGCGACACGGAATACGTATATTCGGCTTTCACGTAGATTTGTTACGTAGTAATATTACAAAGACAAATATTATATGTATATTATAACTGCAATGCAAGCATTGAGAAAGTTAAATAACGTCAGCCTTACTTCACATAAACTATCGAGCGTTGATTGACTCAATCCTATGTTGTAAACCTTCTATCGAAATATGATACAAAAATTAGTTCTACAGAGGCTTGGCTCTTCTCATGAAGTCCTGCACTCAAAGGAGCTTAGGTCTGCCTGCCCAATTGTCGAATTAAATCCATCATTGTTCAAGTGGAAGCAATCTTCGTCAGTCATCGAAATTGACGTGTTATGCTTCAACAACTCACTCTTTTGAAAATTTTCCTCGCGTTAAATAAGCAAATTTATGTTTTTCCACCTATTTCAGTCATTATCTGCTATCATAACAAATTCTTGAGTCATCCTTTTGGTCCAAAGTTGATATAAGGTGATGACGCAGCTTATTAAAAAATCAATATCATATAACTTTATCTGTGATTTACATGAACTATCGTCTCATTACACAATAAATCTGCCCCAGTTTTGTATAATTATTCCATATATAATTAGAGAATACAATTTAAGCCCTTTACAATATCATTGAAAAGGTTATATCAAACGGAAAAAACTGATCTACAGTTAACTTAATTATTATATACATTAATAAAAAAACCGCAAGTAAAAATAGAAAAAATAGAGTTCAATTTCTACCATAATAGAGGGAACTCCTGGACTTAGCGGCGCCTGCATCCTAATTGGTATTTGTCATGATATTTACGAATATTCAAGCGGGGGAATTTTAATTCAGTATATTCGACCAAACATGTTTCGAATACTAATTTGTACCTAGTCCAGCCGTAAGTTCTGTTACAAATGAAAAGGCATTTCTTGACAGTAAGCTTCAGGTCTTGTTTCAGAATACGAGACAGTGTCCTAGCGGAAATCTTCAATTCTCGTGATAAGATTTTTTTTCTTTTTAATGTGGTTTCGACGAAATACGAGGCTGCCCCGATTTTCTTTAATCTACGACAGACGTATTGTTGTATTTGTTGGTAGTATTGTCGCAGCCAATTATTAGCCGTTCAATTAACAGCCTAGCCGCTCAACTAGCTGCCTAAAACATGTTCAGCCAGTTGGTGAAATAGCTAGGCAAATTACTTGGATCGATGACGTTTCATTACTAGCAGTCATACAGGCTAGGACTAGCATACTAGGCTAGGTTATTACATTAATTTAATGTAATAACCTCTTGGAAAACCACAACTTTAATGGTGTTTACAAAAAAAAAACAAGTATAATGGAAGAGAGTAGCGACAATAATAAAATGTTTTGACGCAACCAATTTAATTTTATTATATTATATATTTTATGTCATATGTTTCATATTTTTATTTCAGCCAAATATTTACTCTATCGTACGAATGGCCTTAGCATTAGCCAGCAAGTTTATTAAATGTTGTAACAAACGCTACGGCTGAATATCTTTCAGGCCGCTAGTTAAACGGCGTAGTTTAGTTAAAAGGCTAGGCTGTTAATTGAATGGCTAATTAAGCTAGTTGGCTGCGACAGTACGATACACTGGCATATGGCTGATATCAAGCTTTGGAAGAGACTGGAATTTGACCGACGCCTCCATACCCACTTTGTGCAAGGCGATCACTACAATTCTTGATTCTAAAACATCCTATTCCATATTGAAATTTCATAATGAATACGAAAAAATCTGTGAAATTGTTAAAAATCTATATATATTAAGGATTCACGGTATCAATGGGCAAAAATAAGTTTATCTAAAGATAACTTTATTGATCTGTTACCATGACGTAGGTTTTTTATGTTAATAATGAACATCCAAAAATTCTACTAGCAATCAAAGTGATATTATAGATACAGAACCCGTGAATGAGATTACTTCTTATACACCCGATTGCCAAACAATTAAAAGCGTTAGTAAATAATCGTAAATGACATAGAATTTTATTGGTAGAGTCGCAAGGACATTCTTATCTAATCTCTACACTTATGGTTCGTGATTGTACCTTTTAATCGATGGCGGAATGAAGTCATAAACGTTATCAGGCGAGAAGTCGCTGACCAGAATAATGATTCTAAGTGCCGAGTTTACGGCTGCATATTTAAAATTCAGTTAATTATGAACAGCGGCAGTGTGCGACTCTTATCCCTGAGGTCGTAAGGTTGATCCCCTCCTGTGCGACAATGGCCTTTTTCTATGGGTAACATTCGCTCGAACGGTGAAGGAATCATCGTGAGGAAAACTGCTTTACTGAGATGCAAAAACTCGATGGCGTGTGTCAGGCATAGAGGCTAGCTATGAGATTGACAAATGATCATGAAAGAGATAGAAAATCCCAGGCAGCTGCGAGAAAAAAAACAGTGGACCTAAAAATGGTTGAAGAACCATTGATTTTTTAAATCATAACAACGGTGAAAAGGGTTTTATTTAAAAAATAAGATATTTGATCAGGTGCTTAATAAAGCATTTGATTAAATTTCTTATCTTCAATAGAAAATTAGTTGTAAGTTTCAACAGCAACATTTAAACAAAGCACTAAATTCGGACAGACACAGGTCACCAGTCTTTTTGTCTACTAATAAAAGATAGATGCTTCTTCGAGAATCAAACATTGTAATGTGCTATATTACTTTACAACTAAAAAAAACAATAAGATTTTCTTTGAAAATTCTCCGAACTACCTATCCTGTGTAGAGAGAAAGCGTCGCCTGAACAAGGTTAAAAAATTTAGCTCTAATCTTATTTTGTCAACAACTTGAGCTATTTTAAAATGACATTGAAAAAATTTGGCACTACTCACAAAACTACGTGAAATATGTTTTGAAAATGTGCTTTAATAACGCACGAGAAATTGGTAATTTTTTTACACAAAAGATTATTTTTCTCCTTCAAAATAATCTACAAGACGAAAAATAGGGAATATTCCTGCACTCATCCCTGAGTCATACAATGCGTAGTACTTCAATAAATATTCGCATAGGCCGAGTGTTAGCATAAATCTCAATGTGTGGCCTCATTAGTATTTTGTGTGCGGTAAAACAATGGCTATGTGAAAGCTGCTTGTAATCCACGTTATATACGCCTCCAGTGAATGTAGGAGTTATCATAATATCTTATACGACCTTGCTTTCTGGTTACTTTTTTTAATTATCAGACAAATTTTTGCAATACATTGATGTTTTGAAACATTACTTAATTTGATTAAACACAGGAATAATTTATAAATTGATGTCTACCGTATGATTTTAATTCACATAATTGAATGCTTAAAAGAAATGCTTTATAATAAACCCCAGTCTCAGATCTAATGCAGAATCACATTTCGTAGGTTTCTTCACATTTTATAAGTTATAATCTAATTGATGAAAAGAACTTGAGAATGGATATAAGAATTTACTTTAGTAGATACTCATTAGCTGTACTCATTTATCATTAAACTTAAACATCAAAGTTACGCGGATATTTATTTACAACTTTAGAAAGTCTAAGTCCTCTATTTTTTTCACGCTAACTTCGTTCATTTAATTCGTTGATGTCTTTTGTATTCAATTTGACTCGAGCCAAACAATAAATTTCTAAGAACCCATTAAAAGTAGCACCCGTACCCGCCCGTTCTTCTCGAAAATTCGAGAAGCTATTGTCAAATCATTTTAGTTTGCTTAGAACACGCTTAAATTTGTTCAAAAATAATCTATATTGAATCTTTAATATTACGTACCAGGTCATGAACAAGATTTAAGATGTGGTCATGAACACAAGCAGAGAGATATATAACTATAGAAGCAGCGGGTCAGTGTTCTTAACGTTTTCTTTAATAGATGTAAAATAATATTGCTGTGTGTGCAAGAGCGACAAGCTGGAGCGGGTTCGAGAAGGGGCGACAACACATGAATCTTTTGCGTGTGTTGCGCTTGTACCGTGTTTGTATGTGTGTACGCTTCTCTATATACGCGTGAGGAGGGGAAGCGCGTGAGCGGGCTCAGTGGAATTTTCCATAGCTGTGTAATTTTGTATAAGCCGCGCCGCGTCGGCGTCCGCCGTCGCCACCGCCCGCTTTACACTTCACGATATTATTTCGAAGGCCAAATTTCGGCGCCACGCTTCAGTGAAATACTTTGCCCAAACGCGTACTAAGCCTGGGAGTTGCGTTTGTCTCATTTTTAATGTTTGCAGTGATAGAGACAGCAGTATTTTTAAGTTCAATTCTAAATTGGTTCAACGTCTGAGAATGCGCTGCGAAAGTTTTTAGTAAATTCTTCAATCTATCATGAATTGGGTAGATTATTTCTTTGATTCTTGGTTCAACAAACTTATTTTACGAATTAATAATTATGAAATATCAATTTTATCAATTCCCTTAGTCAAAATTGACCAATTCGAATTTGTATAGTATTTTTCGATTGAATGTATTTCAGCCAGATAACAAATTAAAAAAAGGAACTTTATTTTTTAATTTGTTATCTGTATATCGATTAATTAAAAAAATAAAACGCTACGCTTATGTTTTAGTCGGCAAGGTACGTGTATTAATATGAAAACTTAACATGATGACTCGAAAAATATTATTAATCTTTTAGTTGCTAAGAAAATCTACGATTTCCTTTAACTACTTATACTATAAAGTTTAACGTTGTGGAAATTTTTATTCTGAATTAATTAATTCGTGGAATTTCAAGTGTGGAACGAATTCTTAGATTTACTAGATAGAAGCGATATTAGTATTTTTTCCTATTGAACATAATAAATTAACTGTACATGATGTGAGAGCTGTTAGCCTAGTAGCCAGTCTCTCTTGACCCTGAGGTCCTATGTTCGAACTCCGGCAGTACAGCAATGGACTTTCTACCTAGGTGTGCATTTAACACTCGCTGATACGCTGATCAAAAATATTGTGAGGAAATCAGCATGCCAAATGCCTCATGCATGTCAGGCACATAAGGCTGTTCACCTTGCCTTTTAAAATAAATCAATGTCCACAAAACGAATCTGAAGCCCAGATCTAAAAGGTTGTAGCGCCAACAAACAACAACAACAATAACGCTAAAAGATTTTTTTAATGTAAATTAATATATGATAAAGCACAATACTAATATGGGGAACCCAAAAGTTTATATTTCCGCGGTAGATCACTGAGTAAATTTTTTTAAGCTTAGCTCAGAATGCCCCAGAAACACAAAACTCCAACCAGGATTTTGGCTTACCGTTTTATTTGGTAAAACAAAACTGGTTTGAAACTCGTAAACAGTTTTTGAATAAGTTAATAAATAATTTTATATATATAACGTAAAAAGAAAAACAACGTTTTGCTTCTAAATTACAAGGCTAAATAACTGAATAAATATTTTAAAATAAAACTCTCTCCAACACTTTAAATACGTATTAACCATATGCAATTATAATTTAAAATAGGTTTATTACTGTATTTTTAATAAAGAAAATATGAACAATACTAAATAATATTATTTTCGCTAGTGCGTAGTACACTACGCATATACGTTTTATTTGTTAGGTATATACACTATATACTTATTCTATTTTTATTTCAATTTAGTTTTATAATAATAAATTAAACAAGAGTCGATTTAAATTGAAAACACAATTACAACGTAATACGAGTATATAAAATGTTTTAAATGCAGTTAACACGAATAAAATTTCTAATGCAGCGACGACGACGTAATCTGATCGAAATTCGTCATCGGAAAAATTGTTAAATATTATTTTATAATACACCAGCAATATTGCATTGAAAGTTTTCTTTTATCGGTTGATATTACGACATTTATTTCTTATTTGTTTTATATTTTGTACCGACTTTTATATTTCTATTGATAAAATCTATTGAAAATCCATTTCGCAGACTTTGCTTACTAAGCTACTTTGCTTACTGCATGAATCATTATTATTTTACGTGGTAACTTCGAATAGTATATATTTCTAAATAACCGTGATGACTTTGACAAACTTTATATGTAGATGTATATTATAACAACCCGATTCTAATCTGCAAAAAGCAGACGCTTACAAAAAATCTTAAAATGCGTTCTGATTTCGTCGCAATTTGACAGCGGAAATGTACAATACACTTACTCACAGGATCGCAACAGTTACTTCATGCATCATGTTTGCTTACTTCATGATATTTTTGAACAAAATACACAATTTTAATAAATACGATTTGACCTGGCCTTTTTAAAGATGTTTTAAACTTAAATTGTGACTCTTCATGTGCGCGACAGTTTTCACGGCGATATAATATTTAGTTGAATAACAGTGTTAATGGTTATTACATTTTTTTGCATAAAAATCCTTAGTTAATACTGAAATAAATTTCTTTACCATACCTTAAGAAACAATTAAAAATAATCACATGTACTGTACACATTTCAAAAGTAAATTAATTCATTTTATAACGTGCATAACATTGAAATACGATGTATTTCGATTACGTAACAGTACAAGGCGGCTTATAAATGGTTTTGGTACGAAAGGAAGTGCAATAAATAGACCGCGATATTCACTCAAACTAAGTCTAACTTAATAAGATGTAAACCGCAAAAATCATCACTATTACTACATACTTAAGATTGAAAAACCTCTGATAACTCTTGAACCGTTCATTTGGAATGAAAATGTATGGAAAGTATATTGAAACAAAAGAGAAATCAAATTGCACATAGAGCATAAACGCAAGTGTAAAATCTTTACTAATATTATAAAATCCCTTCACGATTTAGATGACATATTTGGAACATAGGGACGCGGTAAAATACTCTTCTTACTTCGTGAACGCATGCTTAAATTTGAATTAAAATTATCCGTAAATTTAATGTTTTTTCAAATGTAGAGGCACTGGTTAATTAAAGCAACAGTAATCATTTATTGAAATTATGTACGTCATTTTTTAATTAACACATCATTAGTGCTCTAGCCCCAATGTTAATTTTGGTTTTTGTTGGCTCTAGTCATAGTAAAAAAAACACATGATTGGACCACGTTTTAGGTTCATCCGTTGTAGGTTAGGTTATATTAATAATTATGATGCTATAAATAATTGTAATTTCAGTCAAAATGTCGAAAAAGAGTTAAAAATTCAAATCTTCGACTATTGCATTAGACTTTCCCCACGGTAAATTACTATACTTTCATATTTTGTAAAATTACGTTGAAATTTTTTACTAAAATTATGTATTTGAAATTTATAATTCGCTCAGCAATCGAAACACGTATACGTAGGATCATATAATACTTCTAAGGCACCTATTAAGAATAATGCACATCGCACAGCGTTATCGTGTATATATATATATATATATATATATATATATTTAATGAAAAACTTACCTTAAACACTGCAGGAGCCAATGGAATAGCAGCTTGATTGTGAAGATGCTTCTTCGACATTTCGGATGATTTCCGTATACACCACCTCAAAAATTAGACTTATCGCTACAAAGAAAAAACTTTAAAATGCTCAAAAAACCGCGTAACTGAAAAAAGGCAAATGCCTATAATCACCGACTCCGAAAGTTGTGATCAAGTTTATGATCACTGTTAATTATATTATCGATCGCCGTCTTTGCGGATTAACGTGACGATTTAAAAATTTTGAATATGCTTAATGGCAGTGATTTGAAATTTAAAATTGATAGTTCAACGAATAAACAGATATAAGCGTGAGGACGTCTAATCGCTCTCACGGTTAAGTCGGCAATGAGCCATCGGTTCAAAACCGGTACCAAGTACTGGGTTATGGGTAGACGAGCAAGCGCGCTGAGCGGTGTACGGGCTGATGTATTGTGTCGGTATCGCGAATCGGCGCCATGGCCGGCCGTGGTGTTATTCATGTAATCAGCGTGACGTCAAAGATACTCTGACGAGAATTTGAATTTCAAAAATTCGTAGTGATGGACAAATTAACTAGAAATTTTAAAACAGCAATAGAAGTTAAATTTTTTTAAAGTATGAAACATGTATAACCTCTCGCACAAATTCACGTACAAGCAATACCTGTGTAGAAGTAAAGGTTTAAACTATTTATGTCGTCTTAGAAACCTGAAAACACTTTATTTTTAGAGATTAGAGATGTGTAAACTTTGAATATTATTGTCTATATGCCACAGTAACTCATCTTAATTCTCTCTTCTATTATATGATAAATTGTAAATAGTATCCAACATAGATTAACGAGTGTGTATCGATTTAATTCGTTTATGTGAATAAGATCTCTTTTGTATGACGACAAAACTACTGAATAAATACAACGTCAATTTTTCTGTATAAGTAAGATTTTAGTGTAATCTGTTATAAATTTTATTTAATTTATATAATAGGTGTCAATCCATTACTCTCATCAGATGTTAATCAGGTAGGTATTACTCCGAAAACTGGTCTGAACGCTCTACATGGTAAATGTGGTATGAGACCCCAAGAATGGTGACACATCCTTCGAATTGCCCAGGGATTAAGTCGTTCAGAGTGAATATGGAACAGTGCTCTACGTGGTGCCAAATTGGCTTTATAGATTTGCAAGCTGTGACCCGGAGTGAAGTACCGTCTGGCCTTGTTGAGCACACCAAGCTTAGAGGCTAATCTACCTTCCCTTCCAAATGACCTAGAAACTGAAAGTCATTCGAAATGTAACCAATATTCCGATGCTGGCTTCGAGCAGAGTGTCTTTAAAGTGAGACGAAACGGCAAATATTCTTCTCGGGGTTAGATTGGACTAGATTTAGTCGGCCCCAGTCCGATAATCTACGTAACAACGTTTCAACTTCAGCCACAAGTTTGTCGCGGTACTGATTGACTTCTGCCCCTGAAATAAATGCACGGCCAGTGTGATGAATATAACAGTGCCGTCGTCCGAATGTTGAATGTTGTCTTCAGAGAGTTTTACAATTTCAGCGGTTGGATTCCTTTACGGTAGTAACTGAATTCGAAATATGAAAGGGTTTAAAATTTATTAAAGATTTGTTTTATTATTCCTATACTCCAATAGATGTTTACATTCATAATTAAAATTAACCTTCATAAATAGGTATTTATTTATGTTTCACAATGTACGCATATTTTCTAAACCCGTACAAGTAAATACGGTCACCGACCTGCCAATGTGGTCCAAAATTAATATTTTGCTTTTATTTCAAATACTTGGTCGATTGGATCACTCATTATTATTTTTCATACATTGTTACGAAACTGGATTCAAACGCTTATTATACAGCTTACATGAGTTCTTAGTACTGTCATTAAAATTAAATTGATTACACCGTTTATACGACCTATTTGCTGGAACTCAAGAAGAAAGAAAAGAGTATACAGGCAGGTCCATAGAGAAACTATCCATGAATAAAGAATAATTGTTGACCGACCCTCCTCCTTCGATTCTGAAGACAATTAAGAAACATATCAAACCATTTCTCTTACAATTACATTGCCTTTATGGCATGGTAACCATCACCTGCTACAAGTATAGTTTTAGATCTATAAATTGTCAAGTCCACGATTTTTTCGAAATGGGTGCAGGTTCTTAATTTACCGGAAACATCGTTTCGGTACAACGCTGGAAGTCAATTAGCGAAAGCTTTTTCGATGTTAGCTCTATTTTGCAGTTATTTATAGTTATTTCCAAGATGTTGGCTATCGAGTTAGCACTTGAAATATATTGTACACTAGCGGACCCGACCGACGTTGTCCTGTCTTTATTCTTATTTATAACCAAGTAAAGCAAGTTCTATGTTAGTCACGTGTATTTTAGTCTATCCAAACTAATCAAAACTCGATATTCAATTGAACTTTAAAAACTAATAGTGATTATGTAATAAATGAAAATGTAATACGTATTTTATCAATACACTACTCTATCATAAACAATATCATTAACTCCTTAGCTAAATTGGTCCAGCCGTTCTCGCGTGATGCTGTGACCAAGGGAAATAGGGATTCATTTTTATATATATAGATTACAAGCACCAAGTTCATTCTGGTATTTGAGTCAGAGCCACCGAGCAAAATAGACAGTAGATGCTTTTGTTAGATCGTACGAACAGAATAAGGTCAAAAACTATAAAGATCATAATAAAAATTATTGCATACTACTTCATACATACTAATTTGAAAAGAGTATAAATGACGCCAAGGAGGCCATTTTCGGACCACAACAACTCTATAAAATCATGTCGAATATTTAGTAAAATAAGTCTTTTATGTTTATGAGTACCAATAGTACAATGGAGATTATATGGACCTATTACGAGAATAGTAATTTTATTACCACAATAATTGTGAAAGGTGACAGCTTAAATACGTTGTGACAAGCATTTTGTTATTGTAACGTAGCTGGTTTAAATGGTACATAATTAAAAATATCATTGGATATTTGAATCGTGAACTAAGTAATTTATTAACTCGTTTATAAAATATGAAAAATTAGAAATATTCATAACCTTCGTTAATATTAAATTATATTATATAAATTTGTCTCTTATTAATTATGTTAAAAGTTTATAAAAACCATACTATGCGAAAAAGTATTAAAAATTAAATGTATAAATAATATGACACCGGCCGCATTACTTTTATGAAGTTTAAAAAAATTAAATATAATTTGCCCATTCGCGCCGTTTAACTCTTTCAATATATGTAATATATACAAGACTTTCTAGTCATTGTGAAGGCAGTCCGTCAAATGTTTCTATTGAAATATCAATTAACAAATTAATTCAGCTATTGCGCCTTCAAAAATTCTACATATCTAAATTAGAAATAAAATTGTATTCAGTCACTCAATCACAGTCTGCACCTACGTAGGTTAGTTTCAAAATTGAGTACACATATCGATCAATTTTTCGTATTTGAAAAATTAATAGTAGAAGAAGGTACTTAGAGCATATTTACGTGTTAGCCTACTAGTTTCAGCAGGTTCGATCCCTTGCTGTGCATAAATGTCTATTTTCGCATTTGACATTCCCTCGTACCGTGAAGGAAAATATCCAGAAGATACCTGAAAAAGCATGCCTTGGTAACAAAAATGCGTGTTCCATGCACGGATAATCACCTGCTTGGAAAAACAGATGATGACGAATCAGATGCACCAATGTTAGGTTCTGAACTAGGTTTTTTTTTTTTTTTTTTAATTAATGTTCACTCTACTCCCCTGCCATAGTGTCCAGGGACTTTATATATCACTGTTACTATTTAACGCGTCGGGAATTACGCCCCGACTACATCGGTAATATTTTTATTAACAATATTCATGGGCGAGCCGGGGCGCAATTCCCCGCGAGACCCGCTCTTTCTGTCTTGTTTGCCGCCTTTATGTAGGGAATGATTTTTTCACAGAACCGTTCCAGGCACGGTCTGTGCTTTATTAACATATCCTGTAGGCCGTTACGGTCTACAGTCATCTGTATTTGTTGCTCCAGGTCGTGCCTGGACGATGCGAATATAGGGCAGTGTAGAAGCACATGTTCCACTGTTTGCTCTTCATTACTGCAGGCACATGTTGGGCTTGTCCTAATTTTAAATCTATGCAGGTAATATGCAAAGGCTCCGTGCCCTGTTAGAATTTGCGGCATCTGGGGTGTGAAACGCTTCTCTTTTACCAATTTATACGCAGTTTTAACATTGCCGATAAATAATTTTGTAGTTCCAGCTGTTTCACCCCCCAGGTAGCGCTCATTCCATACTTCCAGAGTCCTTTGCCTTATCTGATGTTTTATATATGACAGGGGGTATGCAGCGTATTCAGGTTCTGACCTTAGTTTTTCCGACGCTTCTTTTGCTAATGTGTCCGCTCTCTCGTTCCCCGGCGTACCAACGTGCGCCTTTACCCAGAAGAGGCTTATATGAGTTCCTGTTTTGCGGCACTCTTCCAGGCTCCGGCGGATCTCGGCTACCTGGGGATCGAGAGATCGTCCACTCACAATAGCATCTAGTGCTGACTTTGAGTCACTGTATATTTTAGCGTCGCGCTTGTTTTTAACTACGTGGCTAGTCGCGTTCCGTAGTGCCATCAGTTCGGCTTGAAAGACTGTGCAGTGGGGCGCCATCTTCATTTTCTTGCTGTTTATTTCCATTCCATCTTTCCATTCTGTCCAAGCGGCGCCCACTCCTGTACTTGTTTTGCTGCCGTCCGTATAGATTTGTGTGCCGCCGTGTCTTGCGATTTCTTCCGGATTTGTGAGCATCTTATAATCAAGTTTTGTTTGTTTCGCCGGGTGTGGGAGATCCACATATTGCACTCTCTTCTCTAATTCCTCGCCCTCCTTCAGTATTTCCGTGCTGACTCCCATTTTTATCTCGTATAAGGCAGCGGCTTCTTGAATACGTAGGTCTAGAGGAAGTATCCCGGCCAGTAGGGTTGCTGCGTGTAACGATGTCGTCCTATAAGTTTTGGCAATTTTTTGGGCAAAGCCCCTTTGCAGATGGTTTAGTTTTTTCCGTACACAGATTTTATTTGTCGCGGGAGCCCACACCGCGGCCGCATACATTACGATTGGTTCAATAACGGCAGTGTACGTGGTCGCGATAACCTGCTGGTTTAGTCCCCATTCGATCTTCGCGGCTTTAGCCAGCTGTTTATATATCTGAATGGCTTTCCGGCATACTCTCTCCACATGTCTGTTGAATGTGAGTCTAGAATCCAGATCAACTCCGAGGATTCGGATGTGGTTATCCATCTGTATGGGTACATTATTCATATTTAGCCGTGGGGTGTCATATTTTAGTTTACGAGTCACCACCATGGCTTTGGTCTTGTGTGGCGCAAATTTCAGTTTGTTTAGGATACCCCATCTATGTATCCGGTTCAATGTTAGGTTGAGTTTCTGCTGGATCTCACTACCAGTTTCTCCTTCCGCTATCAAAACGATGTCATCCGCAAAAGCCTGGACGTACTCACCACTATTTTGCAAGTCCTGTAGGAGCGGGTCCAATATTAGATTCCTCATTGTTGGTCCCCCTATTGAACCCTGAACGCAGCCTTTGTTAGTTACTTTTTCAACCGTGTGTCCAGCGTAGGTTAATTTAATTTGTCTTTCATGTAAGTAACTATCCATAACTTTCCTTAGTTTTAATGGGCACTGTTCTTCTGCCAGGCGGACTCTAATTTGCGGCCACCAAGCGCTGTCAAAGGCGCCCTCTATATCGAGTGATACGATGGTTAGTATCTTCTTTTGTTTCAGCTTTGCGCGTATATGTGTGACTGCGTCATATAGGGCGTCCTCAGTGCTCCGCTGGGGCATGATTCCGTATTGGATTTTCGAGGTTTTCGGGACTAGATGCCACTTTAACCGAACGATTAGCATCTTTTCGTATACTTTACCTAGAAGAGGTAGTAAGCCTATGGGTCGATAAGACTTCGGGTTTGAATAATCGGCCTTACCCGGTTTGCGCAATACAATTATTGTAGCAATTTTCCACAATTTGGGGAAGTACCCTAGCTCCAGGCATTTGTTTAGGACGGTGAGGAATAAGTTAGGCGCCGCGTTTATCGCGTGCCAACTTATGTCCGCCGTTATGCCATCTTCTCCGGGGGCCTTTCTGGGGTTAAAACTGAGAGCGGCAGTTTCGAGTTCAGTCATTGTGAAAGGGGTATCATAGACTAAGTTATGTTCCTCTTTGTTTACTGTGTTTGCTCTTCTTCTTACCAATTCGTGGTCTTCAGTTTCATCCTCACTAGTATCTTCCGGGAAGAAAGTTCTTGCCAGGGTCTCCGCTGACTCCTTTTCACTAACATATCTACCGTCCCTGCAAAGTGGTATATCCTGGACTCTGGTCTCTGTCCCTCTTATCACTCTATATATACCTTCCCACATTGTCTCTTTTTCCTGTTTCTCGCAGAATTTCTTCCAGCTCTCAGTTTGGGCTTGTTTGATCCGGTTTTCATACTCTTGTTTTAGTGTAAGGTTTTCACCTACGACCTCTGACCTTCTGCGTGCTGCGGCACATCTTATCCTCCTCTTTCTAGTCTCAACCTGTTTCTTGAGCACCTGTAGTTCTTCGGTCCACCAAGCCATTTTAGTTTTCTTCCCGGTTTTAATTTTTGGAATTGCTATCTCACTTGATTTGATTACTACTTCTGTGAACTTTTCTACTATTTGTTCCAAGTCTTCAATTTTATTTATCTTTCTTACGACTTCTTCTGTTAACTGAAAATTTTCTATATTAAACAACATTTCTTCCTCGAATTTTACCCAATTAGCTTTTTTACTATTGTAAATTTTTGTTCTACTGTTTCTCAGGATTCCTTGATGCATTTTTGCATTAATTTTGAATAGTATGGCATTATGATCCGAAGAAACCATTCCGATGTCCACTCTCCAATCTTCGATCTTTCCTAGTAGGTCACTCGTGCACACTGTTACGTCTAAGTGGCTGACTATTCTGGTTCCTCTCCTTATTACCTCAAATGTTGGTTGCTGCCCATCGTTCAGGATGTGCAGACCAAGCTCAGTTACCAGACTTCCGAAGGCTTGTCCTCTATCGTCTATTTTCGGGCTTCCCCACCACGGACTTTTGGCATTTGCATCACCTCCTAGGACTATTCTTCTCTTGAGCTCATTCACTGTCGTTTCCAGGTGCTTTAGATAGGGTTCTATATTCGCTGGGTCTGGTTCCATATAGTATGAGATCAGTGCAATGCCAGACTGTGCCGTGGTCTTCAGTTTAATAGGCACTATATTAGTTGTTGTTAGTGCGGGGTATTGGGTAATACTTTGTTATAATAATTGGTAATAATTTGGGTATTGGGACATTCCCTCGTACCGTGAAGGAAAATATCCAGAAGATACCTGAAAAAGCATGCCTTGGTAACAAAAATGCGTGTTCCATGCACGGCTAATCACCTGCTTGGAAAAACAGATGATGACGAATCAGATACACCAATGTTAGGTTCTGAACTAGGTTGTAAAGGTACAGTTTTGTTTCTTGTTTCCATGCGGACGAAGCAATCAACTACTAGTTAAATTACTCGTAAATAAAAATCTAGATAGACTTTACGGGTGTAGTTAACGGTAATCAATGTTAAATATTAAAGTCTAGTTCATTTATTCCTACGAATCAAGGTAGAAAGAAGTAGAAGGAGCCCAAGCCGCAGTTGAACGTCGAATCTCCAAAAGCCTGGTAAATGGATCAGCTAGTTGCATCCAAAATCTAAGTAGCCATGACGATCGCCATCCTTTGAAATGCACTATTTAAATAGTAATAATCGGAATCCTTTAAACTGTAAAAACCATTCACTTATATATATATAATTAGAATTTGTAACGCTACGTGTGTGGATACGTTAGCCCCATCCCACCTTCCTGAGACAAGCACAAAAGCTGGCGCAGAGAAGGAGGAAAGGAATTAACGCCATAATAAAAAGCCCCCTTCCTCCAACTTCGATTTTGTTCTCTCGTAACCATGTGGAGTAGCAATTCTCAGCTTCTCAGCATCGCAATAAAACGAGGCATTATTATATTATACACATAAGATACAGAAAGAAAGCAACAGTATTAAACAAAAGTTGTGCAATAGTGTGACGATATTAATACTACGTTATATTAGCGAGTTTATAATTGAATATCAGATTAAAACGTTGAAGCCGAGTTAAGTTACTTATAACGTTTCCGACGATCCATTTATTACATCTTTGTTACTAATATCTTTGTAATCAAGTGTCAAGTCGCAAGAAGTTTATAGCTCTTATGCTTCTTTTGTTTTGAACTAGACTCGAATCAATTTTACATTGAATCGGAAGTCATTTTCTGAATCCAGTTATTACGTGGTCATTATGTTTGTAATGTCTTAGGCGCATAATCGCTGACAACAGCGGAACAAAAGCAATAATTAATCATCACTTCTGATATTTTCAGGGTCTATGTGCTTATAAAACATAACAATAATGTAGCAACATAAGTAATTTTTCATGACAATTTTTATTTTTATGAACTTTAAGCAACTAGACACTAAACTCTTGTTTGGGAAAAGGGATAATCTTCTTTAATAAAATCCCAGAGGCTCTTTTATCTCTGCCTTTTAATAAATTTAAGAAATGTCTTAAAGAAAAGCTGTATAAAAAGGCTTACTATAAAGTTAGCGATTACCTAGTTGATAAAAGGGCCTGGGACCAGTTTTGGGCAGACTACTTCTAATTAATTTGCTATATTTGTTTTAAAATAAGTATTGTTTGATGATTTGCTTTTTTAAAAGAGTACCGAGAGTTTTGTACGCTGGCTTTTTCTCTCGGCCTACACCCTCTGTCTTCTTTGCCGATGAGTAGGGATGGCTACAGGTTCAAATTTAATGTCGGGGAATAAGTGATACCCTCTCCTTATGTCTATCTTATGTTCCATAACAAACGTATTTTATTTATTATTTTAATATTTAGCTTGATGTCCAGCCTGCTAGTGCCCCTGGTTCGACAGGTCGTACGTCCTTGTAGGTCGAAGGAAGAGCATAAAATCCGTGCTCCACAATTCTTTATTAAGAAACGGAAACTTTCTATGACTTGGTGATATTGAGTACGGCAATGATAATTCATTGGTAATAAATAAGTATGTAAATACTAACCCCATAATATACTTTCACCTCTTAGTCACATTGGTGACAGAAAATCTCTTCCGCCTTCCACCGGACTACGGAGCACCAGTAGCGTATTAATATTTAGTTTTAATATTTATTTCGTAACTGCGCAAAACAATTAAATTAGTAGTCTGACAGATGATGCTTATTGAGCGAACGAATGAAAACATGAAAATTAGTTTATCATGTAGTAATGTATAGTGTGTATTGTGTAAAGTAATCGTCGGGTACTAACTATGCTAATTTAGCCGTCATCTCGTACAGTCAACTTTACAATAAGGAATCACAGAATATACAAACATTTGCGAACGAATGACAAAAAAAGAACAATATCTTATGGTTTTATTTAATTATTCGAACAATTTAGTTCAAATACTGTAAAAAATAATAATAGTATTTAAATAAGATGTATACGAGAGTAATATGTAGAGTCAAAGAAAATTTGCGAAATTAAGTTAAATTATAAAAATAATTCTTTTAGTTTTGTGAAGGGCGCTAATCTTACGCCCAATCCAAATAATCTATCTCAATTCATTTTTAGATAGAAATTTTAAACCAAATATTATTTTAAGTGTGTCAATAACCAATCGGATTGTAATAGCCAGCTGTTGATACAAGCTATCCACGGTAGGTCGTATCGGTGTATGTGGATAGAACTTTGTATGAAAATGACTCTAGCTATTTGATATGTTTTAAACATACACATGTATATTTTAATATTATTTGTACGATTTTATTTACTTTTTTTCGTTTATATTGATTAAAAAGAAAGAAAAAAAAATTAAAGAGCGAAAATATTTTATATATATATAAACATTCTATCCGTAGTCAATCGTAGTCGTAGTCTTCGTAGAGTTTGGTTATTGGGACGCAGATAGGAGATCGATCGACTGTCACGGTCTGATCTCGTGTGGATTAATTATTAGTTTCAGGCGTTAGTGATTAGTGGTTCGATGCCATTTATCTAGGAACGATTATACAAGGGACCCTCAGCCCTGAGGTCGTGCCTTCGAATCACAGTTGGAATTTTTGGAAGTGCACCAAAGTTGTAAGATAAACATCGTGAGGAAACGGCGTCGTCTTAAAATCGGCGACTTGTATCAGACGCTGATTACCCACCTGTTTGTAAGGCCATGGCCCATATAGGGCTGTAACGTTTCTAGATTATTCTGTATAATTTGATGTTAATATATAATTAATGTCATCCTATAATCAGTTAAATAACTTTATTCGTATACATGATATTTTGTATGTTATCTTAGGGAACAATAGTGTACACGAGTCTTGAAAATTGGGTTACGACGCTTAGTTTCGACAATCAGCAAACTTAAACACTCACTATTAGAGAAAATGTAATGTTCAAAAACTGTGTTGCGTAAGAATGTAAACGCCACGTTATCAGTTCAACACGACTTGAGGCAATCCTTAATGAAGATTGTATTTTAGTATTCTGTGGTATTATGATTTTACCACTAAATCAAGTATAATAATTAAATAATAAGGATGGCTACCGGTGACCTTATCGCTTTCGAGGTGAGCGCAAGATGTGTAAAATTACATAAGATATACAATTATTTAAACAATTAAAATAACACATATTATGTAAAGGACACCTGAATTCATGAATCATTATTACTAACTAGTTACCAATCAGTTAGTCAATCATAAATCCATTAGAGAACATTACCAGAAAGTCTACATATCCAGATTCCAATAATTTAATTCATTAAATTGTTTATTTGTAAAGAAAGTTGTGTATTCAGATTGGTTAATTTAAGTACAATCAGCCTTATAAAAATAGGTAAGCATATGTAATATAAGTATTGTAATAATAATAAGAACAGTTAAGTTATTTGTAATTATACGTATTGTCAAACTTAGGGTCTGTTTCACAATGTCGCGATAAGTTCCTAATAAGCTATTTATTACTTATTCGTAGGATAAACAATAATTTTGCGTTTCACGACTGTCAGATAGCGCTATTCGCCATGAAACGCGAACTATCTTATTCGGAACTTTTATCTTTCGAATAATTTATGTGTTGCATAGCTACTTTTCACTTCATCCATACATTGTGAAACAGGCTCTAAGGGTCTTAATACTCTAACACGCAATTAAAATTTCCAACAAAAGCTCCCTCTTCTTTAAAATTTAATATAACTGTTATTTAACTAATGATTAGGGCTTGCATTAACAACTCGAACTACAAATACATTTCAACGATAAACACAACCAGACAGTAGTACTAAGTATATCGGTTTATTAAGTACCAGTAGAGGTACTTACAAACCGATATGACTTAAGGTCCTTCAAGAAAATACTAACCATTCACTTAAACACATCCGTGAGGCTCCCGGCGTTGCTATTGCCCGTGAGTGATGGTTATTATTACTTTTGACCTGATCATATCCAGTTGCATAGGCACTTTTGGACACACATGAATAAAATAATATCACAATCGATAAAAGAAAATTGTAGTTTGGGATAAAATAATAAGTTCGGTCTTAGTGTTTTATATTTGTTTTGTTTTATATAAAAGAGCCAACAGGCAGGAGGCTCAATTTATATTAAGCGAAACCGCCGCGAAAACTCGAAGCCGTGAGAGGCTCGCGTGTGCGATTCCGGCCTTTAAAGAATTGGTACGCTCTTTTCTTAAAGGACACTTAGTTAAATTGGTTCGGAAATACATTAGTGGGCAGCTAATGCCACATACTGGTGTGCAAAAATTGCGTTGAAAACTCTCTGTTATTGAACGACGGACGAAGGCGGAATTTCGTATTCCTCCTCGACGAATGATGAACTTCCACTGCAGGGTTGAATCCCAGCAACTTCTCTAAATACTCTCCATTCTAAATGACTCTAATTCTAACCATAAACCCTTTCCTGATAATAAAAGTTTTTCAATTTTTTTTATCGATTATGCCCCTTTCTGGTTTATTAAAAAGAAACAGTAATTATTTTCTTTTCTGTAATCTTCATAAATGTGAGTAATTGCACCATTGAAACTGTTGCACAAAATGTACAATTTTAAAGCAAGTAATTTGCTTAGCTGAACGTTAGCTGAATCATCATAAAGCAACGAAATCGTTGCAACTACCGTTATCAATGACACGCCTAAAGTGTTCACACACAGACGCAAATGAATAGAAAATCTAAATTATACCTTATCCCTTTTCCATTAAAGTTGAAATCTAAATACAAAAAAACACAAAATGTAATACAATTTTGGGCATGACTGCTAATGGAAGTTATCGTGAATTTTAGGAATATTCCTACATCGGTTATAATATAATATAATATAATATAATATAATATAATATAATATAATATAATATAATATAATATAATATAATATAATATAATATAATATAATATAATATAATATAATATAATATAATATAATAAAACATAATGTGATTTTGTGATTTCATCAAGGATTTTATTTTATTATCTTATTTTTTAGAATCATTATTTTTTTTAATCTAATCATTATTTTTTTTAGTCATCTAATGATACATTGTTTATTAATATCTAAACATAATAAACAAATATACAGTATTTATAATTTTCTTATCCTACATAGTAATAATAAAAATTAAAACAAATTTCAAATGTTTGGTCTGGTCTCCCCTTTAACGCTCGCAGCAATACCTTGCCGTATTGGGATACATACTTGCTTGAGCGAGGAAAGAACCAACTCTGTGGTCACCGGTACTATATCTCAGGCGCCAACTTAACTCTAAACCTTTAGCCATCCTCGATCTTGTGGGGGATTTGCCTTTTATGGTCACTTTCTCTTGGTTTCGATATCATACCTTATATTCGAAACAATAAAAAATAACAATTATAAATGTCCCTCTGGAATTTATTAAATTTATTTATCAAATATAAATATACCTACTAAATTAATTTTGTTCAATCTTGGACTGGTTTAAATCAAAAATAACATGTCTATATGACATAAGTTTCCGACAAATTTGTGCACGAACATGCAAACACTTATGAAATTCAATACACGTAATCATCATATTCACTACAATACGACCTACGTATATACAAACCTGAAATTGGTGTTTTGTATGGGAGGGACAAAAGAATTTTTTTTTCAAAGATTACAGATATTTGAATTTGCAATTCCTAACCAAAAAGCAGATAATCGAGTGATAGTTTAAATAACATTAAACAGATTAGTGGATTTAGAATCAATAATAATATGTCATTAATATAATCAGTCAATGATTATATTATTACTAGTTGACTCGGCTAAGCGTTGCTGTGGCTAAGGTTTTTATTATATTACATATTACATGGTAGTAAACCATTCAAGGGAAACGGTAGGAGAACTTATGTGAAAGGTTGGTACTTTTAAGACAGCGCCATCTGTTAGAATTGTATTAAGTAATAAACATATAATTTGCAATAAAATAAAATTGCGACTATAATTAAAGATCTTACCTATCCTATCTCTCAAGTTGGATCGAACTGCACATGGTGTGCGAATTTTATTATAATCGGTTAAGTGGTTTAGGAGTCCATTGAGGACAAACATTGTGACACGAGATTTATATATATTAAGATAGCATAAATAATTATACAAAAATAAAGGTGTTTGTTATTGTCTCTTTTAAAAACTATAAATTTCTTATATATTTTTATTTACATTTCATTGAACGATTTAAGAATGAGATTTTGAAACGAGACTTAACACTGAATTTTTCGTTAAGTAAAGTGTTTGTTACCATAGTTGGATTTTCTCAATATAAATATTCCGTTCACCGTTACGCCTACGAGGCCGATAACGTTAAGGCGTTGCGCTAAAGGACATCTGTGACCACAGACAAGGCGGAAGTTACAGATTACTTTAGTTACAGGAAATGTAAACATGAAACAATTGTAACAAATGACTGATATAAAGAATTTTACTAGAAGCGATCTAGATGTCAGGAAGAACCAGCCTAGCAGTTTGGCGTAGTAAACAGCATAAAAGTCCTTTTAGGAAGGCACGGGAAAATTATCGGTGCTGAGGGTTTTGTATTGGATCTATCAAAAAATCTTCTATGACGCTTTTACCAACAGGAGTGGAGCTGGAACTAAATAATCAAGCCCAACGTCGTGTGACGGTTAAAAACTCAGTGGCGCCACAAACTTTTAGGTCTGGGCAATTTGTCTTTTATAAAAGTAGGTAATCAGCCTTCTGTGCGTGACACACGCAGTCGACTTATTTAGGCTAAGGCATGCAAGTTTCCTCATAAAATTTTCCTTCATCGGACGAGAGAGTGTTTAGTGCACACATACGCAGAAAGTCGCACAGCCAAAACCCAAGACGACCTCAGCAACTCCTACTCTTTAAAATAGGAATTGCATGCCAAAGCCACTAGGCCAACATTGCGCTTTGTAAACGGATAAAACCTTTACGATGAGACTGTTTCTCTTTAAATTTCAATTAATTTACCTAAGATTATTTATCAAAAGTATTCAATCAATACATCAATGTCTTCTGCAATTTTATTGCAATTGCAGAAGACATTGATGTCGATGTTAGGAAACATCGTTTAAAATACCTTTAAAACAATAAATAATCAAGTACCTAACGAACCCATAAATGTGCAAAGGTCATAAATTAACTCGGATGACATCGTGGGGAACATTTAGTTTACTATAAATATGCACTTGCCTGTATGATAAAATAATTTTGTATATTTTAGTATAATTTTTATTAATGAGGGAATTCGCCTATAATCATAATTCCCTCAAGGCCACACTAGAGGTCAGCTGCTGCTCCCACACAAATACTTCAGGATCGATGTCAGGAATGGCGTCTCCAAGTCTGTATCTAGTCTGACGTCAAGAAAAGCATGATCTGCGAACAATGTTATAATTTAAAATATAGTGATTTTAATATATATTTTAGTAATGACATTAACTTCAATAGCTTATTATTGTAAATATATGTTAAAGAAAAGAGTTAATGTCTTTATAAAATGAAAAATAATATTATATTCTTGTAGTAATTGACTACAAGTTTACAAGTATACTAACTTAAATAGTAGACTAACAAGAAAGAACAAGGCAAGAAGGCAGGCAAAATAAGAACACCTGGTAGATAACATTACAAGTCCACTGTCCTTCGAGCCACGCCTTTGGCCTTTACATGACATTCATTTGATCAAATTACACATTGTTAATTGATTTTTATTTCATCTAAAGAGCTCATGATTTAATTTTATTATTACATCTATCCTTAGGAATATCTAGACCATTTTTATCTCTAATCGTGGCATTCGAACATATAGCGACACCTTTTGCGTAAACAATTAGTAAGATGACGTCATATCAGTACAGTTATCGACCGTTTCTGACCTTCCATTTATATTCTAAATCTCGACATCAGACACAACAGACCGGCCAGTCTGTGGTAAGACAGTTTGAGATCCTCCCTTTAGGTTTGAGAAACACATCTTCCCTACCTCGTCAATGCTTATAATTATTAACCACACGACAAATATAAAAACTACAATTTTAAAAGCTTTTGGTTTTATTGTTGATCCCGCTATGAGATAGATGTCTTCAAATTTATCAAAATAATTGGAAAATCCTTTGATTCTAACAAATCATGTTTTTGTGTAAAGATGTAACAAGCTTATGTACTTAGGTTATAAAATGGGGAAATGTTTTTAACATTGGAGTGCTTGTGAATTGAAGTATGTAGCTTAAATTCATAAGCACTCCAATAATTATATTATTTATTTATATACAGCGTCTGTTCCGTTGAGTCGAAGGATTTAAATATTTAATGCAAGGGAATTTTTGGACATGCACCAAAAAAGATCATTAGTTTCACAAAATAAATTGTTTGACTAAAAGCAGCATGATGCAGATTTCATGTCATTAGAAAAGTATTGTGAAAAGTATTTATTATTTATTTATTTATTTATTTCAAACATACACATTATCTTGTAACGACTGTTAAATGAATATAATATCTACGAATATTGGCAACACTGCTCTAATATGACAATTTATTTACTAATTTGTGCCGAACTTGGTGCGCGCGTCGCTGTAATTTTTTACAAACTGAATAATTTCAATATTAGTATTCAAATATCTTGCCAGGCATTCATTACAAAATATTATATTTGTACATGATATAAACAGTTTACAGGTTGGGTGTTATATAAAGTGATTAGCATTGGTGACCCCTAAGCAGTAGTGCATAGCCGTAGGGCTATCCATAGCCAGAGCGCCCACAGTTTTGTCCCTGGGGGAAGCACAACTTTCAGAGATTTGTTTATGAGTATTTAAGATAAAAATGCTTGTCGAAACAATAAGTACTAATAATAGACATAAACAAAAATTTTTTTGGAATTTGATGAAATTTTATTGAGACTCTTTTGTAACACAGGAAGGAATCATCCTCATTCCTTCTTGGTAATTATAAAATGCAAGACTCTTTAATTATACATTTATTTAAGTCGTAAAATTCATGTGATACAAACAATACTATATAAGAACGTTGCGCCACCATTTGCACTTTTTTATGTTATATTTATTAAATGTTGAACTGAACGATGCTGTGGCTGTATCTTATACCAATACTGTATATTTAAATTCAAATATTTGACGCAGATTTAAAGAATTGTTATGGGTTTTATACTTCGCCCAACTGATTACAGAATAAGTACATTATTTCCGACTGTGCCAGTGCAAAATACAATTATGTTTTCAATGTTATTTACATAATGGTAAACAATACATATTCTGGCGAAGAAAGATACGCGCATCAGGCAGTAATTTTAAAATATCAGCTGGCAACCCTAAACAGTTTTGCGTTTGAAGTATACTCTATGCTTTTTACTCTGGTTTCCCTTCAAAACGTGTACTCTATGCTTTTAAAATTATTAATAATGTATAATAATTTACAAGGCTTTTGAGTGACTAAGGTGACTTTTTAAGTTTAAGAGCACTTTCTTTAATATTAACTTTAAAATAGAGTCAATACTACAAAGATGATATCTATGGTATTTCATATTTAAGCTATTTGAAAGTTTGTTTACTCTGTGCTATATTTGTATTACCTATGTTTTAAGTTTGAAATCTCTTGTCTTTAAGCAAAATGCATCATATCATGGCTAGTCGTGGCTTGTGAAAGTAGCTAATTGTGAATATTATTGCTTGATTGTTAGGAAATTTGAAACATTTCGATTAGTATATAATTTATTTGTATTTGAATACATTTATTTTACACCTATTACTTTATCATTGGGTTTCAGTTACGTGTATTGTCTTCGATTTATAAAGATACTGCTCCGCGCAGGTGAGGTGTTTAACTAATACGAAATTGTGAAAAAGATGAATGAATAAATAATTATATACCTGGATTTATAACAACAATGAAGAAATGTATTTTCTTGTGGTAAATATGCAATGACTTGGTGAAAAATTCATTTTCATTCTCATTGTTACCTTTAATGTCCGATAACAACCACATCAAAATATTGTTGTAGTTGTGTTATTGTCGCTTTTATTACTGAACTAAATGAAAATTCTTCATTTTTTTAGAAACACCGAGTGTTTTAATTTCAATTTTATAATATTTTACTATTAAATTACGAGATAAAAGTGCACTAGTGCACTTCTAATTTGCGATCCCATATTTATTACTTCTCTGCGCAGTTGCGTTCCCGTGACCCATTTTTAGCTATATTGATTTTTCTCGTGATAAAGACGTAGATATATTTGGTCTTAAAGCGACATAACAACATTTCTGGGTGGATAGCATTTTAAGCATTCTATTGTATTCCAAGCAGTGCAGTGTTTAATTAGCTTTTCAAATCGTTCTATGTAAACACAGTTATACAAAAATTCAAAGCAAATAAAATAAATATTTTACATTGGCAGTTTAAAGTGGTGTTAGTTGTTTATTATTTTATGTTCACATTCTATAAATTTATTTATTTTGTGTATAATTTCCTTGCATTTACATTAATCATTACTCATTTGCTTTCCTAGTATACAAATGAAATTTTCAAATAAAAATTATTTATTTGAATATTTTGTTGTTTTAGCTTTTAAGGTAATAATGCTGCATTCAATATGAAGGAGATGGTAGGAGGATGCTGTGTATGCTCTGATGAGCGTGGTTGGCCTGACAACCCGCTAGTTTATTGTGATGGGAATGGGTGTACTGTTGCAGTTCATCAAGGTAAATATAATTTCTTACATTAAAATGTCTTGTTTGGAAACCACTAGGCTGTGTATTCATATAACAATATTTTTCAGCCTGTTACGGGATAATTGCTGTTCCTACAGGACCCTGGTTCTGCCGGAAGTGTGAGGGTCCCGAAACCAAAGGCAAAGTTGTAAGTTTTTTATACATCTATTAATTCATATAATGATAAAGATTATCATTGTGAAAATTTTACTAATTAAAATATGTCTTATTAGATCATTTATAATATTACACATAATTTATTAAATTTGTTACACAAATCTTTAATATAATCCTGTTGTTCAGAAGTACAAACTCTCTAAACAGTATTCTTTAAAGGAAAATGTTATATTAAATATCTAAGAATTCTTTGAATAAATTAATTTAATAAGTTTAAATAATTTATGTAGAGATGCGAACTCTGCCCTTCAAAGTCTGGTGCTTTGAAGAGAACAGACACCGGTGGTTGGGCTCACGTCGTATGTGCACTGTACATACCTGAAGTCAGATTTGGCAATGTAACATCTATGGAGCCAATTGTTTTGAGGTTGATTCCTCCTGAAAGATATAACAAGGTATGTTAACATAGCATTACAAAGATTTTAGTTAATCACAATAAGTTATCATTGAGCCTTGAAAAGTAATGAATACAGGAAAATATTTTAGTCACAAAAGACTGTTAATTATAAAATTTGTTCAATAAGTAGCAATTTTTTGCTATATTATTAAAAATAATTGATTAAATAAAAGTACCAGATTAATAAACACATCATGCAAGTTGATCTAGCTTGCCGTAAACCATGAACAAATAGAACAGCTTTATAATTTTAATATATAAATACAATACATTAAATAAAGTATTTTAATATTTAACAATTTTAAAATGCTCTTTAAATGTTTATAAGTGAATATGTTTTGTGTAGATATGCTACATCTGTCAGGATTTGGGAAAGACCCATAGAGCCAATGCTGGTGCATGTATGCAGTGCAATAAATCAGGTAAATACATAGGTAATAGATATTTATCCCTAGTTTACATTTCAAATATTGTTAGTAATATTTTTAGTACTTACTTATAGCTGAGTGTTAGTTGATGCTGCCTGACCTCTTGTATAAAGGCTTCCCCCAATCCTTTCCGCATGGCTCTATCTTTGGCAAAAGTCTGCCAGTCTTTTCCTGCTATATTTATTAAGTCATCAGTCAAAGGTCTGTTTTAGTCTTGCCGCTCTACTTTTCCATTCTGTTGTCCAGGTATCATGTTACATGACCAGCCCGATGCCAAAGCTTGTCATAGAGCTTTAACTTTTAACTTTTTGAATCTTGTTTATTTTTAGTATATTCTCCATAGATAGCTCCTCTTTGATCTAATCTTTATTTTAACCTTTGCTGTGAACACCCAAGTTTGCTTGCCAAGCTAGATATAGGTGTGTACATAATGTATAATTTATCCTATAATAGTCATGGGTGATTTAAAGCTGTTTGTCATTATTTGCAAATATTCAGTTATAGTCATATTATATTTAGGCTGCCTGCTTGCCCAAAGGGGATACATAACTCTTGTTATTTTTGTAAAACAAATTTTCAATGGTTTAGATTATAATAAAAGCAGCCGAATCGTCCGAAAACCGAATAGTAACCGAATATTCGTTGCAAGACTACTTTTTACACAATATATTACCCACACATCGTCTATGCTTTAAAAAGATGCTTTTTCGAGGATTCCTGCAAAAAATAATTTTTATTGTACTATTATTTTGAGAGTTTTGATAACTTTTACTGGCAAGAGGATTGGGGGAGGGGGATTCATTACAGTAAATCTGCTTACGTAATACTTTAACGGGCCCTTATTACTTTATGAATATTATTACAAATTATCTACAAATATTTATATGAGAATAAGTAAATGTATGAAATACTCTTATATTGTTAATATTACCTATATAGAATGAATTCTGACTAATGTTGTTTTAGGGTGCAGGCAGCAATTTCACGTGACTTGCGCACAAGCATTGGGCCTACTCTGTGAGGAAGCTGGCAACTACCTTGATAACGTCAAATACTGCGGTTATTGCCAACACCACTACAGTAAATTGGTAGGCTGTTTACGTTTCGTATTTGTAATAAATATTTAAAGATTACGTCCATAGATAATGTCGAATAGAATAGTCATATTTCCGATTCTAAAATAATTATATACTTTATTGAATTTTATGTTTTATATATTTGTATAAGCCGTTTAATATTAAAATTGCCAAAACTACTGGTTCGATCAACCTATTTCCGATTGCCCCTTTTCTTTATTGAAATGCCAGTCGTCAACATTTCTAAATACAACATAGGAAGTGAAAACATGATTTTTTTATATTTTGTGGGTCGTGCTATTAATATTAAACCTCGGTAACTGTCTCAAGGGTCCAATTTAAAATGTGGTATAACGTTCGGCTTGGAAGGGTTACCTAATAGTTTTTACCCACGTCCCAGGGTAAAAGGGACTCCATTTATTGGCATTTGAGCAGAATTGTTAAATGTGCAGAAAAAGGGTGGTAACGTGAAGACAATTCCGCCTTACAAGCCGGTTACTCACGAAAGTCAATCGAGTGACTCGAGCGGCGAGAAGGAGGGTGAGGCATCTCCTATGGCCACTGGCAGCGGTACTCCAACCCACGCTTCTAAATCTAAAGGGGTATGTCCTTTGATCAACGAACTGTATGGAAGTCATTACTTTATACTATTGGTACGGGAGGTAGCCTTGCCTAGAGCTAAATGTCTTAAAATTATATGCCTATATTATATTGATTGGTAGGGATGAAATCAGTTTAAATAAAGCAGCTGCCTCCCATACTAGTAGTATGGCCTTTAATATATACTTGTTTCTGAATTAAGACAAATTACAGATCATTCCTTCAAGCTAATTATGCGTTATTTAATTAAGAAATTATATGTTCAACAATTTTAAATAAATTATTTATTGATATTAAGTCGGACAATGCCGTGTATAGTTCGTTGCCTCTTGACATATTCTGAATGTACTATATAAAAAGTATTTAGAAATTTTATATAAAAGTACATTTGAATTCCTTTTTTGCTTAAGTCGTTAAACTTTTAGTAAATTTTGAACTTAAAACCACCTCAAAACATTAAAAAAAACATTACAATTAAGGATAAAAAAAATACTGCTTAATTAATCATTTTATTTATATCTATTTTTTTATATTTACTTTAGCCTGGTCGTAAGACGTCTCATTCATCGACTTCAAATAAGAACGCTCCGAGTTCATCAAAAGTACCTCCCGTCCCAGTACAGCCGCAAGGTATGTACTAAATTTTATTTTTTCTCAATTTGTATATAAATAGATTGGAAGTTATTGACTCTAAGTACCCTACATTTTATATAAAGGAATTAATGTAGATAGTATTTTGTTTATGATTGAGAATTTCGTAAGATTTATCACAGACCAGTTGCCGTAGGTGATATTCGCGTCGCGTGATCTCCCGTCTTATAATCAAACGATATAAAGCTCAAGTGCGCGTGAGTCGCGTTACCGATGCTCGCGCTAGAAAAAAAGAAAATATAACATACACTTGTATGATAAATAATTGTCACAAAGTTGTTTCCACGTTTTATTATTAACATAACTCAATAAATAACGATACCAACATTATTAATCAAAACTATAACTATTGTTAGGCGGTTAATATATTCTTGAAGCCTTGTTGTATGTACAAAAAATGTAAACGATTTTAAAACAAATATGATGGTATGACCAACCAGGCTCCAGAAGATAAACCACTCCTTGTCTGGAAATTGTATTTGTTTTTACAACAAACTTCCAAGCGAAATTCGAGAATTATCACGAAATAAATTCAAAGCCCAAAATAAAAGCCTTTAAAAGTAAATTGATCAATAAAGCTTTTTATAAATCCTAATTCTTGGGATTCATTTGCTCCAGTTCAAGCTATTTATATGGCTCAAAACTTAGCGATTAAAAAGAGTGGCGGTAATTTTTTGCCAGTTCTTCTTGCCCGCTCTACGCCCTTGACTTGCAAACTGGTAGTAAATGTAACTTTACAATTAATTTAATTTTTTTGACGTTCATAAGTGTACTTGTTTACCTATACGAATAAAGATATTTTGAGTTAGCTTTCTGCTCTCTTATGTCAACAACGCTGTTATCGTGAAATTTACCTGAAGTCTCGTCAAATATAGTCTATTGGTACAGATAAAAAGAAGCCATCGCCAAATCGCCGTGGCTCTTCGGCTGATACGGGAACTGGTAGTAAGAATAATACGCCTGCACCATCGCCTCAACACAACGTTGACACACAGAAAAGTAAGATTATTATAATTTAAAAAGAAACTTAGTTATTCCTGTTTTATGCCGAATTTTCTTCATATATCAAGTTTTAAGAAATGTCCAGATGTCTAAAAACAATTATTTCTCCATTTTTTTGGGTTTTTATAAAGTTTACAAATACATAATATAAATCAAAAATTTATTTTATTTGTAAAAAAAGTTTAAACAGCGGCTACGATTGTATTGTAATGAAATGGTAATAGTTAAAAATAAATATATTAATGATCAGGTGAAGTTGGAGGCAGGAGCAAAGCGAGCACCCCAGCTCCATCTCCTAGGCGTACTCCTGAACCAACTCACGAGCAAGCTAAAGGTAATAAATAGTCTTATGTTTTAATATGATTTATATATAATTTTATAGGGCGTGCGGTTAGATTTACAATTTGTTCTGAGTATTCTTGATTGATGCATGCGGTTCGCTTACGGTCCTTGATCATTTTCATTCTAATCATCCTGAATCCATTTACCACGTCAAATAATATAGCTTTCGAATGCATTTATGTGTTTTTTTTGAACGACATGCCATCTTCATAAGGCTAAAAAACTCTTTAAACTACACATTTATTTGTTGAATCAAATTAATAGCTAAAATTAATAAGGTAACCATGTGCGGCGGGTTTTTATGGATACATACCACATGCGCTATGTGTGTGTACCGGGGAAAGCAGCTAGTCAATAATTTATATATCTTACAGCTGGTGGCAATACTCCTGGATCTAACAAGGTACCAGCGCCGGTCGCTTCTCCAAGTGTCAAATCCAACGAGCCTGTTGGAGTCATCAGCTCTGTTGCTTCTGCCACTCCGGCTACTATTACTCCACCGCCTGGGTAATATATTTTTTTAAATTTTAATTCATCATAGGCAAAGTGTACGGCTACTAATACTAGTGTTATTTGTACTAGTGTGAATGTCAGCATCATTTTAAAAATCTTTTCTGCCGTACAACAGTATTAAATTTATCAAAGTTTAATTTATAGAGAGTTAAAACCTTATTAAACATATGTAACTCGCCGGTTATCGCTAAGTCTCAGTAGCAATAACATTCTCAACATCAATATTTTTTACCCATGTTTCTGAAATAATTGTACAAGTCAAGGCTGTACATTTTACTAGTGGCGATTTCCTAAACTCGTCGGGAGTTACGCCCCGAGAGTATACCCAGACGCAGACACTCTCTTTAACTGTTACATTGCATTCATTTGCTACACAGCAGTTAACATTTAATTATTTCGCTTATATTCTATTGTTATACGCGAGTGGTTAATGTAGAGTATAACTAAACTTCTCTATTAATTAAAGCACCCCGATGACCCAGGAACCATACACTAATCGCTTAACGATTTTAGATCGTCAGCAACATCGGTGGTCCAAGTAGCCTCTTCAAAGGCACACCAAGAGTCTGTTATAACAAATACAGAGGCAGTGGAGACCAAGCAGACGAAGAAACGCAAAGCAATGTCCGCTTCGAACGTGCAAAGCTCTGAGTACAATCTGACTCCGCCTACACAAATTGCCCCACCTCCGGTAAGCTATTTTTGTATGAAGGCTTTTTTACAGCTTCTTAAATATTACAGATTTACGTTCCGATAATTTAGAGATACGTTTTTTGTTAGATTTTACGTTAACCTTTAAAGGTACCAATTCTACCGTAAGCCGTAAATAAATACTTGATTACTACTGTGATGGAGTCCATATAGCGATATTGACAATTCCAAGGTTTCTTCGGCGTTACGTATATTGAGAACATTTAAATTGCATACAGAAACGACAGAATCCGAGTCGCCATCGGAGGTTGAGTAAAGTTTATACTAAGTACATAGACTAAGTTTGACCTTCGTATGTCAAATCCAATACTTTGGTTTGAGTTTTACTTCGAGTTTGTATGTGGTGCAGTTCGTAATGTATTGGAAATCCTATATCCCAGAAAAATTAGTTTGAATAGCGCAGAATGCTCGAAGTTAAAATTAATTTAAAGCAAAATGGGCAGCGGCTGAGACCCTTGATAGATACTTGACCGAAAATGAGTGGTAAATGTTTTTTTTTTTACTTTGAATTGCGTTAGCCCCCAACGGAGACACAGACTTCGAGCAGTGCCTGGGAATCTCACGCAAGCAATGAGCCACATATTGATATGGACAAAGTCATTAAAAAGGCAAGTGTTTCATATTTAATAATGAACGAATTTAGTTTATTTCTGTAACTATATGCGTAAACTAACAATTTTGTAAATTTTCGAAATATTTTTTTTTCGACCTACAAAACAAAATTTATTTATTCATTTAGGTAACAATGTACACTTATGAACGTCAAAAAATTTAAAAATTGTGAATTTACATTTACTGCCAGTTCTCAAATCAAGGGCGTAGAACGGAAGAGAAGAACTGGCAATAAACTCTCCGCCACTCTTTTTAAGTAAGTTTTTTTTTACACAATGCTTGTAAGGAGCTGCGACCATTACACCATGTTCCATATGACATATTGAGTAATAAAGAATAAAAAAACAAATTAAAAGCAAAGATTTGTCCTCTATCAGCAGGAGGCATGGTGAAATAGGAGCACGCACTTACACACTCGTGAGAACAACACGCAAATACGTAGTATAAACAACTAATATCACCGCATACACGAATTCAAGTACGACCAGTCTCCACAAGTAGCACCCGTTCACGAGTATGACGCATGGCCAGCCATCGGCCCCCTCGCCATATTTTAGGGAGAGAGACAACCCGACGCATGGACGCCGCCACATAGCTACTACATAAACAAAATTTCAGTTCTGTAAAGTTATTTAAAGGATTACAATGTGACCGGTTTTCGTTAAACATATATTTTGCGTTGGTACCTTTTATAACCATGAATATTAAGCAAAAAAGTTGAAAAAAAAGTTATCCGTATGTGCATTAAATGTTATAAACCGAGCATGTGTTTAATTTAGTGTGTTTTTCAGTTAATTTCTCGAAAAATAAAAAAATCAGTAACAAAATGTGACTATATATTGGAGAGGGGTAATACATGAATATGTTATCAATTGTTAATTTTTTTCAGTTGATATATTTAAAGTCAGTTTTATTTCTTCAATAACTTCCATTTAAAAGTATGGCTTTTGCTTTATAAGATTTTGAAAACGAAAGAGAAAATCTTTACGATTTAAAGGTGTTAGTTAGTGTTAGTATATAACCAGTTTTTCTCGTTCGTTCTACGCTCTTGGTCTGAGAGACTAAAATATAAAATTTAGAAGTATTTTTTTTTATTGATGTAGTATGTAAAAAGCTGTATTGGTTACAATGTGCGTCACTTATCCCTGAAATTGTACGTTCCCCGGCTGTGCACCGAAGGATGTACCATGTGGCATCTCTTTCTGGATTATACTAGTGTACGTTTGCGAATATATGTTTTTATTTGTAGGCAAAGATGGAAGGTCCAGATGCAATATCTGCAACAATGCAGTTTGCGAGTGTGACCCAACCACAACCGCCGCCGGCCCGAAGCCCTGTCTCACACCCAAGTCCAAGGTTCATTATTTATTAAAATAAACTTAAAACAAATTAAAAAGTCATAAATAAATCATTATTTATTCAATAATTTGCTAATTAGGACATGCATTAATATAATAGCTATCAGTCAGTTCTTAGTCATCAAAAACTATTTATGAATTAATTGCTAAGTATACGAAAAGAATGTCACGCGTATTCTTGATTTAATTATTGACGACAACCTAGAATATGCATAGGCATTATTGCACTGTTGTTTCCAGGTGTTTTGCTAAGTTATACCCAGAGTCGAGCATTTATTAACTATGTAACAAACGGTGAGTTATGTGCTCGACTATCTAATATTAAAAAAAAAAATTGTTTTTATTAATATATAATTATAATAGCTTACGTATCTGTTAACGGGCCTAATTTAAATAAACTATAATTAATATTTACACGGACATTAATAAAGTAGCTGTTTATCCATATTATCGCAGCTACCCCCGCTACTTTAAGTTGTACATAAACGTACGTCTCAGGGATTATTCCTTATAGACACGTAGTCTTTCCAAGTTCTTCCACTGGACTCAAATTCGGTCAAATGCAAGCGCTTGACGACTATATTTTTATAGGCATCTACCAAGTCCAATGCCCGGGCCGAGTGGCATGAATCAGATGACAAATATTCGATCTCCATCGCACATGCAGGTATGTTTTGCTTATACTTTTGGTTATGGGTCATTATTAAAAATCATAAATGTATTAATGTTTTTAATTCATAACTTACAATATTTGGCGTGTGTGTGACGCATGGAAGGCATGTCATTCTGAAACGGATTAAAAATAAATTAACTATTTAATGACGACCCGTTTATTTGCAGGGTGGGGAGTCTGTGGTATATATTTTAATTATTATTAGTGCATTTTAAAACTTAAAAAATAGTGTAGAGTATTTCGAAAGATATTTGTAGAATTTTAATAATGATACTAGATTCTCCTACTTGATATTACGTGTAATGCAACGCTCTTTATTTTGCTTAAAGCTTATGCTGCAGTTTGCCTTAAATTTGATCACATTGATGATTAGCTTAGCATTTGATATTGAGTTATTTCTAAATAAATGAATAACATGTTAGCGAGACAACTAAGGGGATAGACATTTTTACTTGTAATTTCTTTATGGCTTAGGAAAATGAGCGGTCGTGGTATGCATGCTTTGGCGATGCCAAAAACTTCGAGCATAGGGTCACGTTAATAAGACTTTTACTTGTCTTGGTTTGTGAGGTTAACGTAAGAACATCACTATCTTTTTTTTATTATCACATGAAAGTAAAGTGAGATAAATGAAATGGGATTATTAAGTTAGCTTCGGCGTACCTACTAATGCGTGGGCTGTGTAGGGCGCGAAAGGGCGCGATGGGACGGCATCTCTGCTCGTCTCGGTGCCTTTGCCGACGTCCAGCCAAGGCCTGCACTTCACCCAACACCAGGTCCATACCTGTACACACAACTATATAAATACAAGCCTACCATTTAAAAAAACAGCGAACAATTATAATAATCCCAATTTCGATTTGAATTTTATAGCTTTGAATTGAATTAATATTCTTTTAAATATTTATATAGACGGTTAATTCTTTGAACGCGTTACATTGAGTCGTTAGTTTGATTTACAAAAACTATTAAATATTTTTAAAATGAGGTTTAAAACTCGGCTAAATGAAAAATTTTGAATTTGAAGACTTATTTTTGTCGTTTAAAAAAATAGACACACCAAAATGGATTAAACAAACTCACGCACACACTTAAAAAATATAAGTAAATGTTTATCGAATCAGGAATCTACTACAATGAAATTTAATATAAAAACAATATTCAAATCTTCAATCAATGACAATACTGTACTTTATTTTATTTTAAAACAGAAAATCTTACGTCGCTCGAGAAAAGAAACAAAATTACCCACTTACCTATATATTGAAACTTTAAGTTCCATTCGTATTAACTTTGTTTCTTGTATCAATGTACATTTACATTATCATGGTGCTTAGAACATTTCATAAGTCAAAATGGGCTGCAGCCGATCCATGGCGTGTAAATCCATAGTTGTGTGTACAATTAAGTTTTACTTTTATAATAAGGAAGCTTTAATATTGCATGATATTTTAAAGAAAAGCTTCGCTTTAGCGAGCGCCGTTTATTCTAAATATGGCATGACGCTTTTTGAAATATTATAAATTAAATGATTGCTTTGGAGTGATGTTTACTTTGGTTTTCACACTGACTTTTATATAGATACCTGGACCACCGTCGGATATAGCCGGACATACAAATATGATGTTTCATCAAGTGCACAAACAAGTAAGTTTTATGTTAAATTATCAATACTCAAAGCATACTACATGTATGCGGATTAATGAAAATAAGACGAAATCTGTCCGCTGGCATGAAACGTCGCGCAACCTAGTAGTTTGGATGCGCATTAGTGCGACACGATAGTTCGTTTTCAAAAATAAAATATCGCAGAAACTTCAAAGGTATCTTTCAAGGTTTATATTACACAAAAATATTTTGAAGATAAAAACCGACGGTCATTTGGGCCACTTTATTACAGGTCATAAAATAAATTCTGTAATTCCTTTTCACGTACTCGGGCACTTACAGATTGGCCATTCATTGGAAATTATTATTCCTACAAACAGAAATATTTGCCCGGAAACATGGCTCTCCATAACAAGTCAAGTCCTTCTACGAATACATAAAGTCAATGAATTTATTATCTACCCTCAATTCTTGAGTACTGTATGATAAATATTATTTGCCCTAAAGACAATATGTTCTCGTTTTTAAACACATTTGGTCGTGTCGTTGACTTCTCAATAGATATTGTACTTAATTGTTAATAATAGTATGCTATTTTTATATACGCAGTAGTTTTTGTATAGGTTGAATGTTCGTTTTGAAACAATTTTGATATTATAATTCTAATCATCTTTTGTCGCGTCAAATTTATTTTTGATCTTATAACGAAGTCCTTGTAAATTACTAATTATTCATTTTAGGATTAAAAATAGGTTATGGATATTTCGTTACTAAATCATAATTCTAAAAATTGATTTTAACAAAAATATAATAGATGATATAAATATTTTATTAATGTCAAATATATAAACTTCGATAATTTAAAATTCCAAAATACGTTTACATCTGTCAAACCACGTGATAACTACCCTTAGCGAAGTGTTGCAATTTTTACCTGCTCCCCATCCCTAGCTACCTGCCCCTACAGTGGTCCAGTCGACCGCTATTTTTGGTTTTAGTCATATAATAAGTCCGATTTCGACAACATCTGTCGTCTCGATAACGTGGTTTTTTTGCGAACTCAAAATGTGCGTTTGGCCGAACGTGTGAGTGAATATGGTGAGCTGATATTTAAATTCGTGACGATTTTTATATTAATATAGTGTACAGGTTTGCCAATTGTTTACATTAAGTTCTCCACGTGCTAAAACTCTTATTACGTTTTTGTTGAATGTAATACGATTCTGTGTTTTGAAATTAATCCATGAGTTCTATGTATTATTTTTCCACTGCGCTAAAAATTGCAACTTTTAAATAAAAAAAAATATTCTTAAATAAAACCAGACACATACCATTTTATGAGTCCTTCAATTTGTAATCTCATTGCGGCTAAGAAAGTGTAACGATGTACTCTTTCATAATACCTGGTGTGGGCAATATCATGAGTTTCTACCCCTCTTAGAGATTTAAAAACGGGTTAAATTGTTATGCAAACTTCAGACCAGTTATATCAAAGCTTTGATCAAGTTCCCTTATTTTTTTAAAGATTTATTGAAATATCTACACGATCGTGAAACTGTGATTTGGGCAACATTCGCAAAAATTCTATATCCATTGTAGTTATTTATATAGAATATTGGGGTGTGAATTTCCAACAAAACAGTTTTTATTTCATTATTATTGAAAACCTGTATATTATAATTTATAATATATTCGTATTTTGGACAACTCTTGTTGAAGTCTTCTTGTGCCTGGAATTATGAAAATGTTGAAAAATGTCTTTGGTTATTTTCCAAGATTCGGGAATTTAGTTGAATTCGCCGTTGTACGTTTAGTATTTTATTCACTTGCTTTCGCTTTTGTAATATTTTAATAAATTTCAACTTAAATCGTCTATTAAAGTTTCATATTATATGTTCCAGTCAGAATGTTAATTTATATTATTATATGCAATATATATTGTCTTGGATGTTAAGCATAGTATGTTATTTAGTCAACCGATTCAAACGGCATGAAAATATTTTTATTTATTTGATTCGTGGCATCAAAACAATTTTAGCTAAACAGATTGGTACCTCATGTCGGACATACTCACAAATGTATACTTAATAGAATTATTAAAAGCGGATAAGAAAAAATAAGCATTTATGTCAACACTTTCAGATTCAGTCCCTGAATAATGCATTCCAACATGACCATAAAATTTCACTTGTACTTTAAGCGTGTATTGGAACAGTAGGCTCGTCGTATTTTATAATAATGTTTTCCTATTTCCTCCAGGTATTATCATGTTCCGTTTCTAATTTTACCTAATGATTCAGAATTTATATATTCACACAATCGTTTAGCAAATAATATTTGTTTTAATAGTTGTTAATGAATATTGATTTTATTGCAGGCTGCTATGGAGCAAAGTGTTGCTGGTCATCAGTCTCATATTCCAGGAAGGTCAGCTTGGGGCGGTCTCAACGTCACCTACGAATTGCAAGATCCTAACAAAACTGGGTAAGGTTTTATAATTATATTGCTGGCGACAATGGTATTAAGAATAACATTTGATAGAAGTTCATCTGCGATTTACAAATTTCATCAAATATTCAATGCACTTTTAAACTGTAATTTTAAACACTTTATTAGGTATTGTCCGAGAAAATGATTTCCAAATTTGCAGGGCGGTTAATTTTCTTTACGTTGCTGTGTATTTTGCAATGCGAATTCTTTTTTCAAGCGATTATATGGTTTCTTGTTTTAAACTTTTGGCTCGTGTAACCTTTGCCTCTGGACTGAATTGATATTTTATGAAAAATTATCCTGTTGATACATATTTTTAAAAGTACTGAAGAATAATTATTATTTTGTTAGTTAATTTATTGATTCAGGCATACTCTCAAACATTACTCGTAAATCAAAGATCAGAACAGTCATGGAATAAGTAACAGATGAGTAACGTTGTTTACCCAAGATTGTCGATGCTGACTATTTAGCATTTGTAATTCGAAGACAATTTCAATATATGTATTCGATTCAGACATACCCTTTTGCTGACCTTCAACCATTACATCCCGTAAATTGTATTGTGAGTGCTGCGTTTTGCACTGGTTTTCCTTATAACTTAAGGTTTCTGTATGACTTTTCATACGACCAATAAGTAAAAATTTTGAGATAAATTAATTTAAATGAAATTACTCGGTAGTAAAACGCCGTAATTTTACAATATTTTTTAATACATGTAAATAAAATTGCCGTTTATCGTAAACAACTAAGTCTGTTGCTGAATTTTCGACTGTTTTTTTTTTACTATGCTCGCATATGGACTTTTCTTAATTTTAGGAAATGTAAAGAGGATTGTCTAGAATGTCTACTTTTTTCTGCTTCAAATACTACAATCGTTTGACGAGTACTGTGTGAGCTTGCGTTGTCGTGGTGGAGGAGGATGCGTCGCTTTAGTTAGATTTTCGAAGTTCGGCCATAACTTGTGGTAAACAAACGTGCTATACCACTCTGCATTAACCGTTCTACGATCTTCAAGGTCAATAGTCGAACATGGCCGGTTTTTCCAACGAACGTGGCATCCATCTTCTTTGAAGTGCTTCGGGAACGAGCTTTAGTCGGCTTTAGCTCGTCTTGAAAGACCCAGATTGTAGGTCGTTGTTTGGAATTAGAATCTTAGGCATAGATCCAAGATTCGTCACCACTGATGATGTCGTAGACGTAATTTGACTCTCCTCGGTTGAACCTTTGCAGAGTTTTCTTACATCATATGACGCGGGCCGCCTTACGATCGTCGGAGAGCAGATGCGGTATCCAACGGCAAACTAGCCCACACCAAGCGCTTAATGCAAGATCTTCTGAATAGTTGTCCCTGAGATGCCTAATAGTACTTCTATCTCTCAATACGTCACATGACGATCTTCGACAATTAGATGTCTCACAGCAATGATGTTATCTTCTGTGAAGGCGGATTTTGGGCGCCATCGCTTCGCGAGATTTGTCATATATGTCCACGCTGGAATTCAAAATACCAGCGTTCGACAGTCCGCTTGAGGCTTCATCCCTGAACACAGATGTTAGCTCTTCAAAACACTGAAGCCGTGTCAGGCCTCTTCTAAAGTTGTAGAAAATTACTGGTCGAACATTTTCCTCAGAAAGATTCATTTTCGTACGTAACCTGAAAGATTCCCACGACGCCGTGTCTAAACAATAGATAACATTAATCGTACGGCTTTCAACTGTTTTGAGACTCAACATTTAAGCATATTCGAATAGATAACAGTTCCAAAATCGAAATTGCCGGGAAATATGGTAACGACATAACTTGAAAGGCATGCCTAGCCATCAAATGCGCCTATTTTCTATGTGCAATTATCGGCGAATTTTATTTTATAAAATAGCATTGCTGTAACTTCTTTTAATGCGTTTGTTTTTATAACATAACAGTAATTTATATATTAACGGTAAATCTTATCCAGGGTTGGAATGGCTGTTCCCAAGGACCAGATGGGTTCCAACATGGGGCAAATAGTTCCCGCGCATCGTAATAAGAAACGCGCTATAGCCCATACAGCAACCTCAGTTGTGGCCATGACGAATCCTCCACCGCAACCTATACGTAAGTATTAACTATTATTAACAAATTAAATTTTGTTTTAAATAGGTGAATAGACAAACAGCACACAAATGTTACTTAGTAAGTTATATTTTCTTTCTTTCCAATTATCTAAAATGTTATCAAACCTAGTATATCAGTTTGGTGGTTAAAATGTATGCTCTTAAATCCTAATCTTAGCTTAAAAGTAAACCTGTTTGTTTCAATATTTCTAATTATAAGAGATTTAGTTAGCCCCAAGTTTAAATGGTAATTAATGTTATACTCTGATTACCGCGATACTTTTGAAGTCTAAAATCACCTATCATATTTTCATTTTCTTTATAGAAGCAGCAGCTCAGAATTTGGCTAACATACGTCGACCACCCATGCCGACTCCACCGCCGATGTACCATGAGCAAAACATTAAGGAGTCGCCACCGAGCTCGCCAAGTATGTATTAAACAATATAATTTATTTAAATTTAAATGTGTGAATACGTATACTGCGTATGCCCTGTAGCCGTAGGACCAATGACTCAATTCTAAAGGAACTGCATTTCACCAAGGGTTTAAACCATTATTCTCCAGTTGCAATTTCGGTCACGAAGTATTTGCATTTTATAATAACCGGAAAATTAAGACTCAGTGCCCAAACGATGGACCAGGTATTAAATTATGTGGACACTAAAGTCTGTGACGCCATTCACCTAGCAGGAGATTGTCAAACCAGCAGTAAAGTAATCTGCCACCAAGGGAGCATCACGGCGCAAGCTGACGGAATTCGAGTACCAATAAATGTATAAAATACGTTTTAATTGATAAATTAGTTCCTTGCTTCCAATGCGACACTGGTGGAGAGATATTTTTTTTTCGTTTCAAAATTTGTTTAGGATATGCTTATTCGTAGCTTACAAACGTGTCTTAAGCGCTGATAAATATCTTAAATTTCATACAGAAAAAAATACCAAACGTGATTAAGGTTACTTTCTAGTTTACTAAAAGTACTAAAAATCATAATATCATTTATAGGTGTAAATTTATATTTACTGCCCGTTATCATATCAAGATATCCGTAGAATGGACGAGAAGAACTGATATCTTCTCTATGTTATAATATGTAATAAATGGGATATGTATTATTGTTATTAGTGAAATCATAGAAACATCAGGAAATCATTAAAATATTTCTATTATTTCCTCGAATCGACCCTCCACGTGTGTCAGTATGTGAAATCCACGTGAACTCAAGATAATGTAATTGTAAAAATCTCTAGCCATTTTTAAAAATACCTATTCTTAATTTTCTTATTTCAGTTTTGTGTTAACAAACGAATGATTCAAGGTGAATCCACGAAGTTATAAAAATGTTATTACGCACAATTCAAATAAGTTTCTTTTGTTATTTCAGGTTCAGAGAGGCCACTGAAGCCCAAGTTCGAAAACAAGTGAGTAACAATTTTGTTTTAGGCATAAATGTTTTGAAATATCTTAAAATAAAATTGTTTTGTTCATTATAATTGCTAAAGTTCCCTTGAAGAATCCATACTAAAGTTCCCTTACTTTGTAATTAACTCAGATTTTTGAGATGAAAATAAATATATTCAAGCTTAGTTGATACAGAAGCTTATCAAGTTTCCTTAGAACTGCTTGTGGAGTTTGTCGTAGAGAAAGTGCTGAACAGCCCGTCCTCACAGTAGAGTCGTGCACGTTTATTCATTTATTTATTTACGGAATAAATACAATAATCCAACTTACTTATGGTAATATCCATAAACTACTTTAAATATAACAACTCTGTACTTACAATCATCTCTCAGTCTTCCCAAACCCGTTACAAATATATCGAGTTCTGCAGACCTGAGGAAACCGTTAAGACTTATAAAGAATTTATGAAGATCAAAAACCAAATCGGTTACTAATGGCAGAAAGCAGTTCTTGCGCTCCACTCAGGCAGCATGCTTCCGGGATCTCAAATACTTTTCAGGCACATTCAGTCTAAGCGGTTCCGGAAGCTAGCCCATGATGTTTAACCCCTCAAACCGAAGTTCTCATCTTAGATGTTTTTTTCAAATTTGTATTGACACTATAATTATTTCAGAATGAGTGTGGGCTGTAGCGCTCCACATATGCTCGGTAACGAGTTGAACCCCGAAAGCGGTGTTGCAGCGCGCTTGCAAGAGCAACTTAGTGCTGAGTTAGCTGCACACGCGGCTGGTACAACAGGACCGGAGCCACTCATACCACCACCGCTAATTAATAAAGCTGCACCAGTGAGTATAAAACGAATACAGTAACCAGAAGTTGTCAAGACGTCTGCATACAAAAAAATTCGATTAAGAAATTAAAGAAGTGCATGGAAAGAAACGGTTGTATAAAGCAAAATAATCAAAGTGGAGAAAATTCGTTTTTATTGAAATATTTGCAGTTGCAACATTATTTAAACTATCGTAGTTCGAGCCTCGGAATCTATTGGAAGTAAACATAAGCGTTTTTAAAATCAAAAGCTGTATTTCAGATGGGTGGTGCAAACGCAGGAAGGGGTACGTCGAGCGCCCAAAGCCTAGATCAGCTTCTAGAGCGACAGTGGGAGCAGGGATCCCAATTTCTCATGGAACAGGCGCAGCACTTCGACAGTATGTACTTAATGCTTGCGATATTTGTATTAATTGACACAAAAATAATAAAGGCTACGTTTTCACCAGCTAATAATATTTATGACCATCAGGTGAAAGGAACCTGTGGCCTCCTAAAATATTACAAATTATTATTTTTTTTAATTTAAGGATAGGATAAATTACTAATTGCTTTGGATTCTTTTTTTTAGATTTTCTACTCATAATGCTGAAAGCTATTCCGCGATTGACCTTTTTAAATAGGTTATTCTGAATTCACTGAGAGGCTGTATTTTTAATAAATTAGTGCATGAAATGTGCACTTAGAAAAATGGTGTTAGAAACTCACTCATTCAGTTCATTATCTCTACGAATAACAATATAGAAATTAAATGATAAAAGATTCCATTTAGTGTTTCAAATATTTAAGATGTGAAATAATAATATTTTTTTATGATATAAACTCACCCGTTTTGTACATTCACGATAAAAAATTACATTATTATAGGCAACATTTCATAAAAATTCTTAAATTATAAATGCTTAGATTGTAAATCGTGATGAACACTTGATAGCTTTAATTTTTCTATTGTTATTCGTAGATACAAAACCTAAAATTGGGCGTATGTAATGGGCCTAATTAGCTTAACATTATTACTGATAAAACAATACGAAATTTAAAAGAATTGGTATTGGTTTCGGCTTTGAATTCGATGTATAGCCCAGTGGAATTGGACGAAAAACGAACCAAACCCAGGAAAAATTATAAGTAGAATTTTTCCTTCGGAATTCGTTAGAGGGGGTCACTGGGAGTCTACATTTCGTTTTTCGAATTCCCAGTGGTCTTGGATTTTCCGCCATCTTGATTTTAAGGGTGTTTTTTTGTTTTGTAAATAACTCGTTCATTTTCAATTTTACACGAAAAATGGTCATCACCAAAGTTGTTTGAAATTGAATTTCCTACAATTTCTGTCCTCATCAATTTTTCCGTAGGATCGATATTTTTCGATTAACATCCGAGAGGAAGGGGTGGAATTGTATTAGCGCATTATCACTTGCATTATCATTGAAATTTGCAATTTTTTAAAATAAATATGTGTTTCGACAGAGTGGTCGTGTGGTAGGGACATTAGAGCATTCATTCATTTATACGAAAACATAACTAATAAACTTAAAGTAAAATATTTCGATGCATGCCTCACCTCTTTTCCGGGTGTTAAATGAGAAAATATCGATCCTACGAAAAAATTGATAAGGACAGAAATTGTAGGAAATTCAATTTCAAACAACTTTGGTGATGACCATTTTTCGTGTAAAATTGAAAATGAACGAGTTATTTACAAAACAAAAAAACACCCTTAAAATCAAGATGGCGGAAAATCCAAGACCACTGGAAATTCGAAAAACGAAATGTAGACTCCCAGTGACCCCCTCTAACGAATTCCGAAGGAAAAATTCTACTTATAATTTTTCCTGGGTCAAAATAACAATTCGACTGGGCTAGTACTTAATTATCGACGTTGAATGATCTGTTAAATGTTTATTATTACAGATTATATTCTACTGTGCATGTAATGTTGTTACAATATTCATCTCACGTTTATTTTATTACACGAACCTCTTGCATGTAATAAATATCTTGCATGAACTTTGTTAAATGTTACTCGTTAACGATAAAAGTTACCATTACACCATTCATCTTCCCGCTTGCAATATCTTTATCATAGGGCGGGAAGCACGCGAATATTATAGAATTTTACCCGACTGCTGGGCAAGGGCAGTGTCAAGCTTTGAACTGTCAGGTTTGACAATTAAAAGTTGACATGGGCTCTTACTTGAGAGTGGATTTAAATTTAACAGTTGCTTCGTTGCTGTCCTGTCTGCACCAACTCCGAACAGAGAATGTCCGTTTAGAAGAACACGTTGGCAATTTACTTCAGCGGCGTGATCACTTACTGGCTGTCAATGCTCGTCTTGCAATACCACTTACAGACGGTAGGAGTTTTTGTCATTTAGTTTAAAAGGGACTTTATATATTAGGTCATATGGGTAGTTCGGTCAGTTAATATTAAGGGCAACGTATTTGAGGTCTTGATTCTCGTACTTTACAGCGACAGAACAAGTTAGTTATTTATATTAAATAGGTAATATTTACGCAGTCCTATACATCGCTTTACCCACATTTTAATTGTTAGTAAAATTTTATGCCCCCTTATCACAATTTTAAGTTTTCATTGCTTTTTAGCATAGTGGTACTATCAATGTTAATTCAAGAGAATCTGAGGTCTTTAATGAATAAGGCCTGATTTATAAAGAACCCTTTAATTTCACTAGAATTAAACCAGCTTTCACCTAATTGTTATGAACCTTGAGCACCAGTAAGACTTTTTTATCCGATTTCATGTTAACTTAGTTTTATGTGGCTTTTGATACTATATGTTGCCGTATGTGCTTTTACTAGTTTGCATTGTAGGATATATAAAATGTATCGTACACTGCTATGTACAAAGCCGTAACCAGAGACACAAAACATGTTTAAGACGATTTTATATTGTCAGAAACGCGTCTTAAGCGGATTATTATTAATAATGAAAACTTATTTTTAAAACTCATCATTTAATGCCGTTTTGCTCATATTTCTTAAATGTAACTGTAGGGTTTAAATAATCACCTAGAGGCTTTTTTAAATACTTCACCAAAGCCAAACCACAATTCATGTGAATCAACGATAATTTTGATCTAATACTTTTTCCCAATTTAGCCATCTTTTCCTATATCTTTTAGTATTGTATACGAGAGTTTAGTAAGCCAAGTAGATAATTTCCAAGGTAAGTTTTTTTAGTTTTACACTACGTACATGCTCCATATTAATCTCATTTGGTTTTTTGTTTATTAATTCTGAGAAATTTGTATTAAAACAATTTTGAACGCATTCATAGTATTTATTCTTTCTATAAAGTAAAACTGCTTTTCTCCCTAATACAGACCACAAATATCATAGTATGTCTTATTTAGAACGAATATGCTCATTATAATTATATCATTTCGCGAAATTCAGCTGTTAAGTGGCCAGCCAGATCGTGTGATTTAACACCACTGGATTATTTCTTGTGGGGCTATGTTAAAGACAGAGTCTATACGGAGCCAATCGAATCGATTGCAGCCTTAAAACTCAAAATCCGTGATGTCATTAACGAAATAGACCCTCCATTTTGCCAAAAAGTGATTAAAAATTTTGATGAAAGAATCAACATCTGTCAGCGTGGTCGTGGTGGACATTTGCCAGATATCATTTTTCATTCATAATTGCCAAACTTTTCTCTTTGTAATACAATAAAAATTTTATTCATTTTCCTCTAAATTCTTTGTTTTATTTTGTTTTAGAAAACAAAGTTCTTGTTGAAACACCCTTTATATACGAATAAATATGAATATGTAAATCTTTTTAAGGTTTTAATAATTTGTTTTTTCACTTTTCGTGGGCCGCAATGTGTGGCCGCAGTATATTAAATTAAAATGTAATAATTTAACTCGTTTAACTATCATCATTTTTGTTGTTTCAAATAAGTTTCGCACATGTGCTCGGTGTCAAGATTGAACAAATAAAAACGCCTAAGTAATATTGTTCTATTTCATATAATGATATCAATTTAATAGTGTCAGGCCCGCCAGAACAACAGCGGTGTCCTCGAGACATTTCATCGCAGGCTAAGGCCCAGCCGCCACCGACCAGGTCTGCTGAAGCTTTGAATGCAGACAGACACCAGGTATGACTAAATATCATTTGTAGTATACTTGTATTTAGTAAAATAAAAATAATTAATAAGTGCTAAGTGCATATAATTCCGTTAAATGTTTCTATGAAAAGTTGTTGATGATTTTCATAGTACGTTTAACTCATGTGAACAGTATTGTTTAGAAACATGACTAGGGCATAAAAATCCAATATTTCAGCTATGAGAGATTCTAATTGTGTTTCAAACTAGACTTAGATTCAATAGATTTACCCATTTTTCTGTTAAACCTTAGTTCAGGGAAATGTCGTAAGGAAACAGACTTTTCTTAGTCCCAAACCCATTGTAGTTATGGCACTTTAAAGTCTTAATTTGTGTAATAAGTTATATAAAAATACAATCAACATCGAATTTATTCATAAAAATCAACTTTAAAACAATCGCAAGATATTTAAAACTAGATAGTGTCTTTTTTATAATGTACCTAAACTAAAAGAAAATGTATGATTATTTTGTCGAATTATTTTAGCTGTCTAAATTATAAAAAACCTATACGCTCCAACGAGCAATTGGTTATTTTCTTATGCGACTTAAATGATACATGAAAAATTCGCTGTGACGTATAGAATAATATGATTTATTGTACTTTTTTTAGTATCTGGTAAAATTTAAAAGTTTCTTTGTTTGTTATTTTTCGTTTTTGGTTTTGTATTTTTCATATTGCTTACATCGTATTAACATCAATAGTTTTAAAGAATCGGATACTGTATTTTATAGCTGTCAACATACATATTTTTAAACATACAAAACATTATAATCTATGTAACTAATATAGTCAAACATATACACAATTTTTTTTGCTATTAACATTAGAACAGAACTACCACAGAACTTTATGGCATGCATTTTACAACACCGTTATGATATCCGATTCTTATATCCGCTTTGGTGATTGGTGATGGCAATTCATTACAAATACATGTTACATTGAGTTTTATTTTTTTATTTTTTAGTCTCTAGCTATGGATCAAGTAAACCGATACTTTTGAGTGCGTTATGTAATGGCACTTGTTTAACCTTAGCTGATAATGCGCGAGGTACAGCCAAAGCCGCCCAGCTGAAATGAACCGGGCGGCAGCGGAGTGCCACGCGAACCTGATCCGCTGCGGACCGTCCAGGCCTACATCAATATCGAACACCAACAGCGACGCCGGCCTGATTTCTCTATTGAATCCATACTTAAATACGACTGAATCGCGAGAAAATAGATTTTGTACAATGACCACGTTTCCTACTAATTGGACTTTTCTTGTGTAAACATTTGGATAATTATTTTAATGGTGTGGACAGTCGTAATCATAAGACTGAAAGGTTAAACGAAACAGGGTCTAAATTTATTTAGACTGTACGTGACGTTAGTGTGCGGGAATATTTGAAAGATGGAATAGGTTAAATATAATGTAATCGGAGTCAAATACGTAACTGAAACTTTAACTACCAGAATTTTATTGAAATGTTTTTTTATTTATTTCGATTTTATAAAGATTGTAGAACTACATTGTATAAGTGTTTTATAAATGTGCAACTTTTGTATTGTATCTTATTCAATTTAATGTTGTTCAGGGAATTTTAGAATTTCATTGTGTGAACTAATGTTTATGCCAATTCATTGTCTAATAGACATAATATATTTAAAATGTCGAATTCAGTGGCTGCTTTATATGTTTTAAACTATTTCATATACGGATGTTTTAATGTTAGTTTTAAGCCTAGGAATAAATTTTAGAATATCGTATAAATATATTAATTTTACTTGTATACCCAAGTGAACTGCACATGTGCACTGTATTTCATCAATTAGTGATGATTTTAATATATTTTACTGTATCTAAAGTCGATAAATGGCTAATTTTATATCATTTGTTGAGCGATTTTGTCTTCAATGATTTATTTTAAATTGCTATAATGTGATGAACAGATCCTTATTATTAGTAATAATGATTACAGCTTTTGTTCCGATTTTCCTGTTATAGTCAGAAGTTTGAAGCTCTTCAGGTGTTACATAATACTCACCTGTGCAGTTGTCACTTGGCTAAAGCCCTTGGGCTACTCTATGTACATAGTATTATCTATCAATGTATGTATATACATTGTTTGTAAATTGCGTAAATGTGTAACTTAATATGTGTTAAATGTTTATTTAATATCAGTAAATTTGGTGTTTTGTAGTATGTCATTTTACTGTGTGTATACTGTATACAGTATTTTAATATTTAAATTGTATTAAGTTTTATTGTAAAGTATTTTATTGGCTGAAATGCTATTTATTTATGGTGTCATAATTGGTGTAATATAGGATTATAATCATATTTATAAGATGTGATGAGTATGCAGTAATTGAATATTTTAACAATATTTACATCATTATGAATCTTATTTTATTTTATTGGGTGTCTAAATAAATTTGTGTCAGTTAAATGTAATTGTTAGATGTTAAGATGTATCAATAAAGGCAAAAACTACATTTGTGTTTTTTATTTAAAAAAGTTTATTTTTCTATATAGCCAATAACAAGGCCAAATAGATTTTTTGGTTTTATAGATTTATTCTCATAACATAAAAATGTATAACTTATATGCTTGCGAAATTGCATTATCAGAATTTCGATAACAGATAAATATTTCCACAGTTGTTATCATATTAACTAACTTAAATAAATATGAGTATCTTATTGCGGTTTGAATTTTGAACCTTGAGCTTAGAATGGCATAGATATTATTTAGGTGCCTTAGATTTTTATTTAGGTGTTACTCCAACATTTAGACATCTTTATGCCAAACAATATCCTTATAAGTAAAGTTCGCTTATATCTTGTTAGAAATATTGAGTTTACACCCACACAATAGTCGAGGTGTCCATTCGTAGAAAGTGTCTAATTCGGATAACTGAAACAAATAAGAATATTATTTTCAATAACAAAATAATTGGTTATTAAATCCTTTGCTAATTAATGACTTACGCTTTACGACATTTTTACGTAATTGAAATTATCACAGATACCTACTGATAACATTTATGTTTATATTTTTAGGTCCGTATAATAAAGATTTAACAAGGTTCCCATGATATTATGCTTAGGCACAGGCTGTATGCTTGCTTTAAGGTAACACTAAAACCTTTCAACATCTGATTATTAGTAAAAAGTAACAAACAAAATCTATTAATAATTTAACATCCCAAACAGAATCTCTTTTAAGTTTAAAAGAGATTCTGTGTAAACAGTTTGTTTAGAGGTCGGTCCGAAACCTATTGCAAAAGCTATTTATATCATGTTAAATGTTAATTGAAAATGAAATGAAAATTTCTACCTTTGAAATGCAATGAATATAGGAAATATCTGATTCGACGGCCCACGCAGGTGCACGGAATGAACGAATTGACGTCAGACGTCCATTACAAATGTTTTCACTTGTATTAGCGAAATACATTTTTAATCAATGAACCCTAATCAGATAGTTAAGACGCTATCAATAGAAAATAAATTAACAATTACACATTATCATTATTACCATTGTGTTAAGTAAGTTGACACGATCCATCTCAGTTTCATTAAGATGTGTTCGTTATTTAAATGCGGAGTTACCTCCGCTGTTCTTGGCGTTATATTAGTTATAGTGACTTGTATAGTGAGCTTCGTAGTTGTTCCTGGTATAGTAGAGAGTATCATTATATCTGTAAGTATTAATGTTCCGAGTTGTTTTACTTAAATACATTATTATGAGCCTAGTGGTTACACGAGCCCCTCCCAAACCCGGTTGTGCGTTCAAAACCCGTAACAAACACGTACAAAAGAAAACCTCACGAAGCAACGGCATGTCATAGACCTGAACATCGACGATTTGTTTGCACACTGAATATTTTTAATAAAAATGATATGATCTAACGTAACTCCACTGTTTTTAACAATAAATATTGCGTTATACGAGGTATATATATATATATAATGTTACGAAAGCGTCTTAAAATAAAAATATTTTTAATAAGAAATGTATGGTTAATTGATATTTATTTACTTAATATATGACAAGAATCGAGAATCTTATGTAAGTATATTCTAAACATAACATTTTTACTTCCCATTATTTTTGCTTGCTTTATTAGTTGAAATAGTGATAATCGTTGCACAAGTATCTTTTGTTTATTTGAAAAATTACCTCAAGTATTTTGGAAAGATACATTTGGTTTTCACAAGACAGATTTGGTTGTAAAAAATATTTGTATTACCAAACCTTGCAACACGTGGTTCTAGTATTGTAATAACATTTATACGGATGCAAATATTCCGTATAAAGGCAAGTCTGATATGAAACAATTATTTCAGGAAGTAGCCTTACAGAATGGAACCGAAGCGTTGGATAGATTTAAGGAGATACCGTTTCCATTGGATTTTAAAGTTACACTCTTCAACATTACAAACCCTGATGAGGTTAGAGCTGGTGGTATACCCGCTGTCACTGAGTTGGGCCCTTATATTTATAAGTAAGCTTTACACACAGTAATGTTTAGATGCCTCTACTGTAAGAATATTTATTTAACAATTGCCAAGGTGTGCCTTGTATTTACAAATAAAAAGAAAAGCGATAAAAAAATGTACGCAACAAAAAGAGTAAAACTTCTTTTTTACTATTATAATCCAAAAAATCCTAAACATTTTATCGCGACAGTCTTATTAAAACTTGTTGCACGTATAACAATTTTAGCTAATGAAAGTATGTGCTTAGTAACATAATAAAGAAAATCAACTGCTTAAAATATGTAAAGTTTGTATGTACATATTTATTTGTATCAGGATGTATCATACAAGAGAAGTAGAAGAATACGACGGGGACATAATAAAATATCGGACAAGAAATATCTTCACATTCAATACTGAAGCCTCATACCCCAACACAGAGGACGACATTGTTACAGTTGTTAATGTTCCCTATCATGTAAGTTGTAATATCATTTACTGAAAATGATATCATGTATAAACTGCCACCTTCATTTTTAATTTGGTTCAGATATTTCCTCAGTGTTCTTCCCTCTTTAATTAATAAATACAAAGGTAGTTATTTTAGTAATAACTATCGTAGAGAAAATAAATCAACAATAGGATTTCAGTAACATGTTTACACTAACGGTTGAAATTACCTTCATTCACCTGTGTTGTATATATACTACAATTTTGGTGTATGTTAGATAGTTTGTATTTTGTTTGCATTGCGATTTGATTTTAATGTTACTAATAATGCGACTTAAGTGGAGCATTGCTGGCCTAGTGGCTTTAGCCTGCGGCTGTCAAGTCTGAGTTCATTGATGAGGAAACATCGTAAGATAAGCGGCAAGTTAAAAACGCAATCGATGGGATGAGTCAGGTATAGGTGGCTGATCATCTTGTCTACGAAAAAAATGATCGATTAGACAGATGCATGCAACATAATAATAATGCGAACTTGCTAGTTTATCAAAATATGTATTGCGAATATATTTATATTATTTTATTTCTGTAACGTAGTCAAGCATTAATAAGCCAAGCGAAATAAATGTTATTCGTTTTATCAATTTTACACGCTTCATAGAGCATTAGATTCAATACGAGACGAGTTTATCGCTAAATTTAATATACCATTATGTCCATGTAATGAATTCTGAAACGGTCGAATAAATTTAATTCATCGTTTAATATGAATAGTTTAATATTGCTTTCATATAAACATCTGAAAGCAATAAATATTTATCGTTTAATATTTACCATTTACCTAGTCAATCATTTTATACTACAGTATGAATTTGTTAATTTGCCTAGGTAACTTTTGATTCGAAGAATCAGTCAGAAATATTGAATACCTGGAACTTTATAGAATCAATATTGGCAGTTTTTCCAGCTATTTTACTTTAAATAGTCGGAAATTCTTACTAAATGCAATGTATGGTTTGTATGCAACTGTTAACTTGTTTACGAGAAAAAATAATTTTCATTAAATTTTTCTCTATAATAATAATATAATCGCTTGTCAAGCCAATTTCTTTGTCATGTGTAAATGTAATTAACCTATCAAAATAAAACACCTACGTTTGATTTCACTTCGCGACGACTTTGCTAATTCATTGAATCGTAAAATCCTGTTAAGGACCGAAGTCAAACTTAGTTTAAGTCTGCGCTAACTTTATGTCAATAGATGGAACACAGTGACTTGTTTATTTGAATAAAGACTATAAAGTATTTTATCCTTACAATTCTTAGTTCTCAAACCGATCTTCTTTGCAATTTTAAATATCTTAAAATGTTTCTCTATCATTGTTACGTTTTCGTCTGGCTGCACAGATTAGCAAAAAAAATAGTTTCACAAGAATGGAGTTTTAGAAAGTTAGCTTGGCGACGACTTGGTTTTGCTCTTCAACCGTGGTACTGTGGCGACTCTGAATTAGGCTACATCAAAATACTTTTGTGGTAACTGACTTCAATGGTAGGACATAACAACTTCGTACCCTTAGCTACGTAAAACGAATGTAGATAAAATATAATTCATTTTAAAATCCATCACGACATGAAATATTGCATCAAGGTTTCAGCTTTGTATGCACTGGCCGTACCGACGGGCAGTCAGTTATATTGCTCCGGGTAATAACTAATAATGTATTGCATATCCTGTTGATATAATGTCGGGTCAATCAAACTTCGGTTTTAATCAAATAACGAATTTGGTGACGAAATACTGAGGTGTAAAATCAAAAAATTTGTTGGGCACGCTATTTAATAAAAAGTTCAGGCTTCAGATTCTATGCTGAGGTCTTTCTATATACAAATAGTAGCCACAGGTAGTTAACTCCATGTTTCATAATGTGGTATCGGAGATTAATCTACAATATTACATTCCTTGTATTTAATATATTATTTCATTTACGAAAATATTATTATTCAAAGTACTCTTCGTGTTTTAGTATAATACGAAACAATATTATCAGAACTCGAAACTCGACCGCCTCGTTTTGTTTGAACGTGAAATAGTTGTTGAAATGCCACATAAGATAAAAGTTTTTTTAAATATAAAAACGTGCTAATTAGGAAACATTGTTCTTTATGTGTTAAATTCATGCCTATGTATATCCCTAATCTAGATTTTTAAACGTAGACCGTCCGTTGTCCTTAATCGTAATGACCAACAATATATGAATAACTTTAAAATTTCAATTCATAGGAAAATAATCATTATACAAGTGATAAAATTGTTTTATATTAAAATAAAACCTTTCTAATTAAACATAACTATAAAAGAATTCATAACGTTCGCATTGGTTTGTCTATTCACCGTGAAAATTTTTGGCTGAAATACATCAATAGTAATTTTAATTGAATGCATTTGTCCAGCATATATTGTAGGAATGGAATTTAATATCCTCATAGATGTTAATTGAAGCGAATATAATCTGACCTATATTCCTCATTTTTAGAATACTAACGTTAGATCGTTATTAGCAGGAGTCCACTATTGAATAGAGAATTTTACGCCAACGCCACATACAAGTGACAAACATTAAGAATAGAAATTAAATATGGAATACTTTTTAAAAAGGACATAGCTAGGATAGCATACGTAGCTATGTATAAATACTTTAAAGCTCTCATAAGAAAATATTTGAAGCATGAAATACAGCCGAAGTGTTAGTGACGGGGCGGCCGCCTCCCCAAGAGGTGCCAGTTCTCTAATGTGGCCCACTCGCCCACTCGCACTTTGTTCGCCTACTTGGTAGGTAGGCAGGTGGGCGACAACGTAAGGTCCTCTCATTATTTTGCAGAAATATTCCACCTGTTGTTGGATCATACAGGCTTTAAAAATAGCCTTTTCATGTAACACCGTGCCTTTTGCGTAATAACGAGTTCTGAAGTCTCGTCTGAATTTTCATTTATACATTTTTATTATTAGCTTTCCCCTTCGATTTTGTTTGAATATTCTGGTATGAAGTTTCAAGGGAAGAAAAGAATTTGAAAAGAAATCCTTCTCTTAACATTTGTTTGGCTTTATTGTTGTTGATTCATTGTTTTGTTTTTACATTTAATTGTAGATGTTAAAAGAAAAGATTTAATAAAAATATGTTAATTAATTATTAAATCTTTTCTTTTAACATCTACAATGAGATGTTGAAAAATACTTTAATCTTAATCACATTCCATTGCCATTGTGATAGTGATACGATATCTAGATTTAGTAGTGAAATTTATCAATTTAATATTAAGCGTATTATGTGGTAATTAGGTCGAGTAAAACGCTGGTTGTTGTAATGAAATATCGATTATAGTCCTAGTAATTAAATGTTCACGCGACTTTGTTTTTAAATATCAACGCTCACTAATAACAATCACACAAATTTATCCACTATAAATTTTAACAGTAGAACAGACGCTTGGTTAGATGCTGTCTGACATTCTTTTAAATCGCCAAAATTTTTATCTTACAAAACGTGTTTATAGATCTGCATCTTTCATAACTTTCTCAACATGACATGAAATAATTAATGATACCTAGTTAAAAGCTTTGGGTTTGTGTCGTCGGTAAAAAACTTGGCAACGAATGTTTAATCCGTAGCAAACACTTGTTGAATGTTTCTCGTTACATAAAAAAATGTAAACGTTGTACATAGTGTATTTACATCACTTACCGTTGGTTACCGTCGTAACTACTCATAACCAAATATGGGAATAGGATAACATAAAGTGTATATTTATTTTACTACATAGCAAAAATATAATTCTTATTTCCTTCGACTGTGTAGTTTGTGAAATACAACTGCTGATATGAGCAAATCTCATGTTCTTTGAAATCTAAGGGAAAAATTGTATTTCATTTTACATTTCTCAGTACCTGTTGAAAGACTGAAATAAGATACATATTGCAACAGCGAATTTTATTTTTAAACCTACATTTAATATACCATTTCATGAATCAACTGACACAAAAAAGGTAATATTTGTAATAAATTTCTAATTAAGAAGTATATAATATTAAAGAAGTTGCTGTTGCCTACGCGATCGCACAAACTTAATTAAAATCATACGCTGCTACAAAATAATGATGAGTATAAAGTATGGACCAGTATTTAAACCGATTACTTGGAACAAAAAAATACCTGATTAGCCAGGGATAATCTAATCTAATTGAATTAAATTAGTGTAATAAAAAAAATTCATAATTTAGAGTAAATTAATTGCATAATAATATAAAAGAAAATTTTATTCTTAAAGAAAATGAAATTTTGTATCAAATCAATTTATTTAATATTTCTACGACTACATTTCATACAACTTCTATCCAATTGTATTATATTTATAATATATGTTTTATTTTAATAGTCTACTTATGACTTTAGATTTGAGATTGGTGTAGAAATTCATTACGTTGTATTAATATTTATTTCAGGGAATCCTACAAATGGCTGAAACACGCTTTCCAGCACTGATGGGAGCTTTAAGTCTTGGGTTAGATGGGATCTTTGGGGCAAATAATGGACCAATTATGACTGTTCGAGTCGGCGACTTCTTGTTCGATGGTATTCCGATTTGTAAGAATCCAGGAATAATTGGAGGCGTAGCTTGTGGCCAAATTAAAGCTATTGGTGCCAACGTCAAGAACTTAGTTGAGGCGGAAGACGGTTCGCTTGTTTTTACTATCCTTGATTATGTAAGTATTCGAAAATTAATTTATACATGAACCAAATATATAATCACCAATCCACACCTAAAGTCAAACTGATACTTAATCAATTTTTCTTCCTATATAATGACCATTACTTAGCCATTTTAATATTACCTCGCAACAGATATAGAAATCTAACGCCAAGACCAGAGGTTGTGGAACCAGTTCTTTAACCACTGTGTAATTCAAAACGTTCACTATATTTATAAAAATGTATTTCTCTATTTGTCGTGAAATAGATAAATTAAATAGTCCATTTACGTTTCAATAAAAAACTTGTTAATGACGAAAACATGTCGAAACAGCCTCCATAATTTCAAACCAAACTCTTCGTAAGTGGTCCTTCGCAGTCGATATAATAAATAAGGCCCAAGCGTTTTTAATTACCCGTGCAGTTCAGTGCTCATTGATCTAAAACCTACCACCTACTACTGACCTTCAGTTATTTTCCAGCAAAAGTTTCTAACTGCGCAATTTCTTTTCATCAAAGGGTCTATTGATGTAAGGTTTCCGTCCATGACATTTATCCTGTCTTAAGTTTATACGACACAATAGATTAATTATTTTCATAACCACTTAGCTTGGACAAAAGAATATATATTAACAATGCCAATCCGGAGAATAGAGATAATAATATTTACAATATTAAGTCGGTAGTATGTTATAAGTTTGTTGGTCCTATGTTTGAAATCCATACGTTTGGACAGTGATTAGACATGTAGCGAATAATTTCAATTTTACTAAAATCTCTTACATATTTGTCTTAATTTCCATGTTAAATATTCTTTTAGCTAGCTACCTGTAGATGGTTTGAATCATTGATTTTAACGAATAAATAGTATTATTTATTCGTTAAAATCAATGCCAACAGATTGCCATATTCCGTAGGTCTCTATATCATTGGCACCTTCAAAGTCAAAGTCAAAAATCATTTATTCATATAGGTAACATAATGTATACTTATGAACGTCTATAGTTTTAGATACATAGTTTCTAAATTTTATGGGTTTCTGGCAAACAAACCAACATTATCAACAAATCTTAAATGTGTTAGTTGATTTCTATTTATATTTATACCATCACTGTCACATTCTCTATTTCGAAAAACTTTATACTGCCGAGAATAATTAAGGAGATAGACCGTCTCCTTGTCTAACTCATTTGAAGATACTAAATTCCTATCTTTCTTTTCTATGTTTGTACAGGCTGTACTTTTACCTTGTGTTTTTTAAAATCATTTTTTTCGATCATATCCTGGTATTTCAGTGATAACTGTGTTGAGTAATAAACTTTAATTGTAGAGCCAGATAAATTTGCAGACCGCGGGATTGAAATTTGGCATTCCGGCACTATCCAATTTACCAATTAATTCATTGATATAGTCAATTAAACCTTAGAACGCAAATACTACTGTGTTCCTTCCTTTGTTGAGTTGGGAATCGTCTTATGCGATTATTTGATAACCTCTTCTTCTCAACTCGCTTAGTGCTCAATCCGCAATGTAGCATTTCTTGTGTTGACAAGAGAGGTACTAAGCCAATCTCAAGGATTATAATTATTTAAACCAGGTTCTCACATCGAATGAATGTTGAAGTACAGGGGCAGAATGAAAAAGAAACATGTTATGATGGCGCGTCCCGTTCGACAGTGATTCAAAACGCTGATTAGTTAAACAACAATTCTTTTATTTATTAATACAGGCATCATCCAAACAGATTTTGTTCACTTTTATAGTACTTACCTATCAGAATATATAAACTGAATAATACATAGTATAACTACTATTTAAAGTTCCATCGTATCAAACACTTGTTCAAACGGGCTACGTAAAATAAAAAGTGTATTTGTCTGCGCATACTCCCTTGCCCAACAATCAGTAATCAGTGTGCATATAGGTTTACCAAGAATACAAATTTTTATTTCTCTCTTACACCGTGAACTAGAGATCATCCTAGTTACTAGATACAAAAGCTGCAATATTAGAAATTTAATTTACTTTTCAAATTCCCTTTAAGGATTTGCTTTGCTCTGAAAGCAATTAAGTCTAAATAAAACCTTGGGCTAGTTTTAAACGTTTAATGTAAGAGGGCCTCGGGCTTGTTAGATGCTGGCCATGTTTATTTTGTAATAGTTATTCAGTTGGGTATGGTGAACTGAGGGTGCGATCTTTCAACTTCTAATTCCTTAATTGTTGAGGATGTTAAGACGCTGCTATACTAAATACATAGATATACATTCTCATGCAAAAATCGGTTTTATTGCACCATTCAACGACTCACTTTTTATCACAGTGTGATCACAACTTGATATAAAGACGTAAGATTAATTAAGTCAAAAGGTTTATTTTTGTATGAATTAATAGTGATAAGAATTTTTATTATTACTTAGGCTTACCATTTATCTATGAATTATTAATTACTGTTTTATAAACAAATTTAATTATTAATAGTTAATGATAAAGTATTAAAAATAATAATATCAAGAAAATTAAAACAAATTTTAAAAAAATTGTTGTCCCTGTTGCAGTGATTAAATCTGTAAATGGCGCCTGTGCACTTGAACACCGAGGGAACAAAAATAAATCGAAGTTGAAGGAAAAAAATGATTTTGTATAATTATTTGGGCTTTAACGATATATACCCGTATATCGTTCCTCATAAAACCATACCAATCTTGGTTGCTGTAAGAAGCGAGTCTAAACTTCGTGAGAACTATGAGTTCCGTGTATTCAAATCCTTTACGTTGACAAGCGGAAGTCATACTTAGCGCGAAGTTTCGACTTAAATCTTACCATAAGCGCAATTTAACTTAAAACAATGACCATTTGAAAGATGGGAAACAGCTCGCCCTGATGGCTCTCAATTATACCTTACAGTTTGTTCGATCATTATTGATATACAGTCCACAATTGTTTTATTTGTTAAGCTTCATAAATAAATTCCTTAAGTTCAAATCTATTTGCTTTGTGACAGATTGGTTTGACTATGCCAGTGGAAAGCCATGGACCATGGATCTTTGGTTTTAGTCCCGAGTAGTTAAGAATGCCTTTTAGCTTGTATTAACAACAAGCTAAAGGCAATAGACTAGTAGGCAAATTTTAAGCGAAACGACGTCTTAACGTTGTACACCAACTAAAATCTTCGTGTAAAGCAAAGTATGATCAATTGACATAGTATAACGGCAGTATTTTTTGTTAACAGAAAAATGACAGCCCCAGCGAGCTGTACGAGGTTTTCAGGGGCATCGACGATGCGAGCAAACTTGGTATTATAAATTTATTCAATGGCTCGAAATACATTGATAATTGGGTAACAGACATCGATGAGAAAGGGGAGACCGTACCCGGAATCTGTAATATGGTTAACGGATCTGACTCGGCTATATATCCACCATTTGTCGATAGAGATAAATCTCTTTTCGCCATTAACACGGATATCTGTCGGTGAGATAATATTCATTGTAAATTTACAAATATAATTAAAAAAACTGCTACATTTGGAACGCATTGCTTTTTCGAAAAATCTAAAATCTTTTACGTTATAAATTTCATATGGCCCAATATTTAAGGATGAATTTTCTTTACAAATGATGAGTGAAAGAAAAAAATCACAAAATAATTACTGCACTTACCTGTACTATTTTGTTTTATTCGAAGGTCCGTCCAATTAAAATATCAGCATGACACGGAGTATGAAGGCATCCCAGTGGCGAGGTTCACGGTTAACGAATGGTTTTTAGACAACCATGAAGGCTGTTTTTGTCTCAACGTGACAAGTGGGATCACACAAGAGAATGGTTGTTTATTAAAAGGCGCAATGGAGCTATACAGCTGTGTCGGTAAGTAAGAACTATTAAGCTAAGAACAACTACTGATATCACAAGTATCTTTTTTTTATAGAACAGGGGCAAACGGGCAGGAGGCTCACCTGATGTTAAGTGATACCGCCGCCCATGGACACTCTTGATGCCAGTGGTCTCGCAAGTGCGTTGCCGGCCTTTTAAGAATTTGTACGCTCTTTTCTTGCGGATAGATAAAAACTATGCCATGAGATCGATGAACAGTTTTCACTCAACTGCAATTTATTGTTTAATTTACAATTTAAGATGCGCGTGTTAAAAAAATCAAGAAACGGTGTAAGATGTTTTTGTAACATAAATATTACCTGTATTTTAATTAACTTATACCCAATTTAGTACTGTAGTTATTGCTAAGTACCTAAGTATTAAGGACTCCCGACAAGTTCTTCGCTCTAGTAGTGCAGATATGTCGTATACTGTACATATTTCTACATATATACTATTTGTAATCTTCACTCTTAAATTATTTATTCAAAATACTTTCAAAACTATTTTACTCATTTAATATATCGATTCTATAAGACTCATAAATGTCCTGCCAAAAATAAAAAAATCTACCTGCCTATATATATATATATATATTTATTATATATGGAAATGGAGCCCATAGTCCCCTATATAAAATTACCAGACGATAAGGTAACATTGCAACAAAGCTCTAATTTTATTATTTACAATATATTTATGAAAAATATATATCCCTTTTCACCGTTATAGTCATAGTTGTTGGCACATAAAATAGTTCTTAAATTTTGAAATTCATTCAAACCAATCACATATATATATATATATATATAGAGATAGAGATATATATTTGTGTTACATTGATTTTTAGTAAAAATTGTGAAAGTAAAGCCTTAAGTTCAAATCAAACTTTTGCGAAGATAATGTATAGTTAATTAAGAATAGGTATTATAAATACAACCTACTATTAATAATCCAGAGACACAAAGGCGCGTAGTAAAAAAATCTAAAGTAGAGTATACATTTTAGGTTTCAGATAGCATATCAGTGAGAATGAGCTACTCACTATAGTATCTTCATTTTACAAATGCGAAATAATTCGATTAGAATGCACCTATGTATTGAGAATAGTTAAACCGCTGAACAGATCATTGTAATTTAACCGTGGAGATGAAAGTAAGTATTTTTCCAGTTGTAAAAATAAATATCATAGAGCTATAAATAGTAATTGAAAATAAATATAACAGGTATTATTCATTGTTTGAACGGTATTCATATTACAATATTCATTCCACCAGAAATGGGAAGTCCTCTGTTATTTTGAATGCGGACGGTGCTAAACTAAATTAAACTTAAACGATATCACATTTTGTATGTCAGTTCTATTTAAGCTATCTTCAATTATTAATATTTAAAAAAAAATATTATTTCTTTACGGTTAGTCATTTTAAAAGTATAGTTCAAATTATAAAATTGTATTGTAATAATAATATAAAATGAAAAATTATAACTAGACTAGCGAGCATATAGGGGACCAGTGTGTACCATCAAACTTCAAAATTTTATTAGAGCATTAAGCCACAGAGGCGTTGCAAGTACGTATTCAACAGTATGGTTAATAAACAGCAACGTATCTAGACAAAAGATATTCATCAAAATGTGATGTAAATTCATGATGCATGGTAGGCAGATCCAAACATATGGTTCCGATAGACGTGACCGGTGTATACAAATAAATACCCTGGTCAAGCCTAGTGTATTCAAACTGGTCACGTCTACAACAATAAAAGATAGGTTGATAGGTTGCATTTTAGCTTTCATACATCAGTAAGCAATTTATTATAGTTTTGCACAATACATTTTTCAAAATACAATATCATAATCTTAAATTACAATATTATCGCCGTTAACACCTGAAAATTATAATTAATTTTAAACAGTTAGGCGCCGGTATGAAATTAATTTTAGAAATTGTATTTTTTATTTTATTTTAATAATAACCAAGTTAATAAAATACCTAGGTACAAATTTTTAATACATTTTATGCGTGTTAATAATACGCGTTTTAATCGAGGCAGCGTCTATATCTAAATATAAATTCTTAGTAATCAAATGTTATCAAACTAAAAAATACTGGAATAATTTATCTTAAATTCTACTAGCGTTGAACTCTACACAGATGATTAATCAAAATTTAAGAGTAATTGGATCTACGTTACGGATCATAAATAGTAATCCACATTCTTTTTTTGCATTATAAAATTAGAAATTCATCAACGAACATAATATAAAACTTTGTTCTATCGACTATGAGATCCACCGTGGTCGACAACCATTCGTTAGTTTTAAAGCTATAAAAATACATTAATCGTAATTAATTACCCCAGATGCAGATGAATGTATTTATCTATGTTCTAAAATTCTAATAATTTAAATGACATGCAATTCAGAATACGGTAAACATGGGGGCCGGTCATGGATTAGGAGCGGGCGCGCGGCGGGAGGCCACTGGTAAAAAAGCGCGCACACGTTTACGCTACGCAAACGTCAATTGAAATGTTTGGCGTCGCGTTGTTGACGAGCACGCTTCTTGCGTTGACCGAATCACGTATTTACGACAGCTGCGAACTCGCCCGTGATTTTCTTAAACTTGGCGTTAGCAAAGAGCATATCGCGACGTGGGTGTGCATCGCTTATCACGAATCGCGATTTGACACTACCGCTCGTAACCCTTATAGCGGAGATCATGGATTGTTACAAATCAGTGAATTGTATTGGTGTGGTCCAGGCAAGGCATGTGGCGTTCCCTGTTCAGCGTTCAGAGATGATGATATCTCCGATGACGTAGAATGTGCGTTAAAAGTACACGAAGAGCATACAAGATTACAAGGTGACGGCTTTTTAGCCTGGGTAGTTTATCCTCATCATTGTAAACATAACGCCAAGAAATATCTTGCTAACTGCGATGTTTTTTTAAAAGATACATCGTATAAATTAGAAGAACGTGGACGTTTTTTAAAATCACAAAATCATGGACGCGTGGAGGCTACACCATTTTTCAAGAAATATACAAATATCGACCAACTGCAGCCACCGAATATTCCAATTAATACGCTTTTGCGGGGCATGTATGACGACAATGAGGAAGATTCTAAATTTATGAATATTATAAAAGAAAAGAATACCAGTAACTTTATAACACAGAGCCAAAATATTATTAAAAAATCACAATTCAACTGGTTAAATAAAATATCAACTTTATCCAATAAAGACACTTTCAATGTAAAAATTTCTAATATAGATGACCTTAAGCCTCCTGTTTTTGGTACAGGAGTTTTTACAATGCCACTGACAACTACTACTATTCGCACTACAACTCTAGATCCTGCTTTAATAGGAATAAAACCTCCCAATCCACGGAGAATCGAAACTAATCAGTTTAGACGACGAATGATGTCTTTAAAAAACAATTACATCGCAAATAGTAGTGTAAAACTTTATAACTTTACAAAGCATAAACTTCCAGAAGAAGCGAAAGATACTTCCAATGTCACAACTTCACCAAAATCTGATCAGTACCAAAAAGGAGAAGTAAATGTAGTGTCTTCATTTAAAATAATCCATACGGATAACAAAAAAGGGGTGAATTATAACAATCACCTCAGACCCACTCCGTTTACAAGAGTAAATGGTACTTTGTCAATAAGTAACGGAACTTCAAACACAGCGATGCCTACAACTACTGAATTTAATACAAGGAGATTTTATTTTAACCCACCTCAGGTGGAAACATCTACTCAATATACACGTACAGTTGTACCTTGGATGTCAAGATCTACCCATGTCACCTCAAGATCATCACAAACTGACAGTTCAACGTTAAGACCAAAAATAGCATCACCGATACTTAAAAGTACGACATTAAGCTCAACAAGTATTTCGGTTACAGAAAGAACTGTCAGATCAACACAATCAATATTTGACTTTTATTTGAATCCAACAAAGCGGCCGAATATAATATTTCAATTCCCAGAATTCCCAGAAAGTCCATATAAAGTAAGAATATTTTCCGGAGGAACTACAACACTGTCGCCTTCTTTTTTGAATTCTAGACACACATAGACCTTATTAACAAACTATTATAATTAATATTATTAAGCAACCAACACTGCCATATTATAATTTAATGGATGCTAATAAATTCCTAGAATAATACCAAAAAGATTTACGTTTTATTTATACTTACTACTTTGTAAATGTTTTGTGACATTGTATGTCTAGCTAATTCCGTATATGAATATATTTATTTATAATTATTATTTTTCTTTATAATTTTCCTATACACAAAATTTAATATTTTTCATTATATTTTTTTAAAACACTTATTCATATACATTTGCGATTGTAAATAACAACAATTGCAAACGCTTTGCGAAACTTCTAACATGCGGTTTGATAATTATCTAATACTCTTAAATTATTTTGTATATTTTATGACATTCAGTGACATACGCTGGTAGCCTGATATATTATATATATATATATTAGTATAAGCTAGTTTGATAGTTGAAGCATAATAAAAATAAGTTATTGCTTTTTATATGACCTTATAAATATTATTTTTGTGGCAAAAAATAGCTTCTCCTGGAAATGGTTGTATTGTGTTAATGGGAGAAATGTCGTTTTTAATTTACATGCAATAAAAATATTTTTTCATAAATCCTTTACCATATGAAATCGGATATGTAAAACGAATACGTAATAACATTATGTTGATATTTATTTTAAACTCGACCTTGCAACGAACTCTGACCTTTTGGATTTCTAAATTACAAATTCCGAATCATTAATTTACCTCACATGACTAACTTTTAGACGGTGTATGAATTCACACCAAAAACTTTAAAAAAATATATAAAAAATATTATATCGTTGTTAAATATTTCCGTCACTGAAAAACAGTTTGAAATCATAATGAAAAAATAATTTACTTCTTACTTGACATCTGGGTAGCCCCTTGCGCGTTTACTCTGTTCTATATAAAGGAAACATATAAGTTACTTAATATTTATCTTAAATTTAGCATTTGACATTTTAGTAATTAATATATACAATTATTTAATTATATTCTTTCCTAGATCGGTGTTTTAATGTTATTCATTATTATTCATATTGAATCTTCGGAAAGCGACTTAATCAGATAACAGCTTGTCCTACCGGTTGTTTAAGGCCACCTCTTGACCGACTACGACCGATTCGTATGAGCCATAATTATAGAAATCTTATATGACCATTACATTCGTCGGTCATTTAATTTTTTACTGCATGAGAGTTTCGGGTTCCCGAAGGTCTTGAATAAGTTCCAGTTAAGGTCAGGCGGAGCCTACTTACACCAAATCTGACTGAGGGAAACATCCATATACCAACTTCATAGGAGTCCTTTAGTAGCTTCATCCTGAATGTATTTTCTAGTCAGTCAGTCTATACATCAATAGTATTCAAAGATGAGGTGGCGCGTTTTTCGCCTTTTAGATTAATTTTTTTTAACAGTTATCGCTCTATCGCTAACAAAATACACTACGTACATGTTTATTGGTACACACATTATATTTGCACCTTGAAGCCATTTAATGCATAATTAATTATATAATATTTTTACTACTAATCGACTCATTACCGCTCGTAATTTCGTATCTTTATTATTTTACGTTCATAGTGCGTATTACAGTTACATTAGTTTTTAATTATACATATAATAGTATTTTCAGTACAAAAAAATTATAAACTCTAATATTTATAAATTGTTGGTACTGGGTATGAAAATTAAATAATAATTTCGGCCCTCTGCGACATTTTCTGATAGTTAATCGAGTTTTAAACCTCTGTTCCATAGATGAGTACTATTTATCCTGCTCTCTTGATATTACGATGGTGTCGGACATATTCCAACGTCGAATGACACTTATTGAATAGAGAGTGCGCATACACTTATGTACTTACATATACTCTGCATATGGACAATTTCAAAATAGATAAGCTGTGATCGAGTCGAACTGGAGGAACTCCTTGACTATATAAATGTTTATTATTAATACAAATTAAAATTACTAACACATTAAACATGTATATAACCATAAATCTGTATGTTAAAAATAAAAACTGAAATGTATCCTATTAAGTTGATGTAAGTTGCGATTTACAACCTAATATCCATGGTTTTGTACTCCGACTGTAAACCAATGGATGTTTCTATCCCTGTGTGCAATTAAAACTGGTAGGGTGAAGTAACATTGTGAGAAAACCGGTATGTCTTTGTCCCAAAAACACAAGAACAACTTTTTGATAAACTTCACGCCTCAGCCGCTGTTGGATTTTTTGATTAACGTAGTCTGTCGCATCGTAGTTATAATTATTATTAGTAATGACCCATCTTAACCGTCCTGCACATTTATTGAATATTTTTGACGACAGTTTATATCACACAAGAGCAAATTTTGTTTACAACATATAAGATCCTAAAAATATATACTGAGTGCATGTTTTGGAATGGTAAATTGATAATACTACGGCCGATGTCTACCTTCGTTAAAGTTTGATGCAGCTTAATTACACTGGAACGTATTTCACCTAATGAAGCTTTTTGAATTATGCTAAACCAGAATTTAGGTAATGGAAAAAAGAAATCAAAATATATTTCTAAAGTTTAATTAATTTAATTTTAATTACATATTACTTGTACCAGGGTAGATTTTAACCAAGAAGCTTTGGTCATGATGGAATACCTTAAAACGGAACATTGTTAGAGTTGAATATGACTAACAACTATTATTGTTAGGAATTAATCATCTTAATTTTTTTTAATTCGGGAAAAAACACAATTCTTGGGCCTCCTCTCAATACCTTGGTCTTCCTCATTGGTATGATTATATTCTTAGAATATATATATATATACGCTTCTGCGTTGCTATCAAATAATTACAAAATATACAACTAAAACTTGCGTAATTTTGTAACGGAACTTTTATTGACCTGTGACGCAACATATATTATTTACAAATTATGTGACGTCACTAGTGACATTTTAAGTGCTTACATAACTCATAACTCACAGTTTTCTTGTTCCTGGAATTGATGTCGAGGTGAGAATAGTGAGACAACCGGAAATCGGCTGTGCTATTTTATTTTATTTTATTTGTGTAGAATAAGGAAAACTCACAGCGTTAGGATCGTGAATAAGTTTTTAAGGCTTATGAAAAGGACCTTTTTTAAAGTTGAAAATTACCAAAATTAACTCTCATCGGTCTTATGAATGTATATATAAAATACAAATGTGTACAATTATTCACAATCTATAACATACATACACCACCTAAAACACAAAACGGATTTTTATTAATTACATAGTTGCCCTAAACAACAAAATGACGACTCAACGACAAAATGTTGATTAACCGCAACTGGATTTGTTATGAATGCACATATTTTATCGAAGTACTGAATTTAGATTCGGAATGGAACAATGATTTCTTGGGTACCTATCCATAAAAGGCTGACCTACGTAAATTTAAGATGAAAAATTATGTTTATTCGAAGGTTGAAAATCAATACTTAATTTAGCATCAATTTTTTATATAAACTACATATTTTTTGTAGTCTTACCTTACTTGTATTGTCTGGGTAGGATATATATATTGTAGACCCATCGACAAAGATTAAAACTTAATCGGCCTCGAAATGACCATGTGTCCTAGGGTCAAGCACGAGCTTTTAAGTGTCAGAGAAAATATGCCTTTGTCTGATGTAAACGATTCTTGGTATATTATGTTACCCACGACCTCGTCTGTGTTGGGCTGAATACTTGATATTCTCAAATCCCTTATATTTCTACACCTATACCAATATTCCGTGATGGTCTACAGCCTTGCTGCAGCAGATCTTACCTTCTGTAACTGTTTTAAGAAGTATTTTTCTGAGATTTGGTGCCCAAAACGCGCTGCAATGTTTTACGTCGGAAAAAACATTTTCGGTGTTTCATTACTACACAAGCGAAAGTTAAGTAAGAAGTAAGAAAAGTCCATTCGGGCTAAGCGACCTAAGCTACAGCTTAGGACCTCAGAGGGAGAGTCACAAGGGGCCACTACACGCACACTGCTCTGTTGTTCAAGTATGTATGAATATATGGCGCAAAAACTATGCGTGACAAAAATTTAATCAAATTATCATTAATATTATTTTCATACATTGTAATAGATATGTTATTCAACAAAATATTGTTTACGGCACCACAATTGCCAGTAACAAAAGTATAAGTACTTAAAGATTTGATTCATATTGTAAATTATGGAAATAATCATACATTTATGTAAGATATTTCATATTCTGCTTTAACAAGAAGTTATTTGCGTCCGTCTGCAAACAACAATACATCTGCTATTTGACCGGAATAAATTTACTTTCTCTTGTTGACATCAGAATAAGCATTACATTATTTTGTTTTAAATATTTTTATGACCTAGATATAAGTTCTTGGTGATTCTACTTTATGGTCCTAGTATTTATATTAATTTTGTCAAGCCGTCATTATAACAAGAATTAACCATAAAACTACATAAAGTAGAAAACTTTTTTACTACATAATTTAGTACTCAGTACCTTTTTTTTATAGAACAGGGGGCAAACGAGCAGGAGGCTCACCTGATGTTAAGTAATACCGTGGACCCTCTGATTGCCAGAGGGCTCGCGAGTTTTGCCGGCCTTTTAAGAATAATACGATAGTTACTATAGTACTTGACACTATATTATATTTGAAAGCCTTGTATATTGTTTTAAATTGAAATACAGATATAGCAAACTCATACTACGCTTTGTCATGGATATATTAGACGCACACTAAATAATTTTTAGTAAATAAATTTGTAATCAGAATCAGAGCAACCAATATACATAATAGGACAACTTACGTCTCAATTTGTTAAAAATATCTATGCGTAATCAATACCTACATTTAAACAAAAATTAGATAAACACACATCGCAATCAATGTTCAAGGTTGTAATGTTAATGTCATGGAACAAAATTATGAACGTATAAAGCAAAAGTGTTAATATTTTTAAACACAAGTTTATTATATACACGTAGATATAATATAGGGCGTTGCCGCGACATAGTCCCTTGATGGCCAGCTTCTGAAACAAGAGCTGGCTTAGTTAAACATACAAATAGAATGCTTGTTAATATACTAAACGACTTATCCAAATGTAGTGAAGCTCTTTACCTTAATTGTAATAAAAAAAATATCAAAATGCTTTAAGATGTAATAAAACATAAAAATCATCGCGTCGTCGGCAGAAGACAACTTCTAAGATCTCTCGCCCTCTTTCGACCTTTTCTTTAAGGGTTACCTGCAAGGCTATTCAGAATTAGAGAACCTTACTCTACTAACTTTCAGAAGCTATGCTTACTTGATGACGAAATGTTTTAACAAGAAATAATAATATATATAATATAATTATAAAGGGTATTTCAACAAGAAGTTTGTTTTTCAATTGTGGCAACACCGAGAACGTGATAGTTTTGACATTTAGTTTTTGGCGGTATTCGTAGTAGGTGCTTTGGCAATTATTACAATGAATTCAATTTCGCTCGAAAATCGCATTAAAATAATTCAAATCCACTATAAAAATGGTGGTTCTGTTAAAGTTACATTTCGTAAAATTCGTGATATTTTCGGCCAGCATAATCGTCCTTATGAGACCGCTGTTAAGAATTTGGTCGCGAAATTTGAGTCGACAGGCTCGGTACAAAATGTGCCAACACCAACACGTGTTCGACCGGGTCGTTCAACAGAAAACATCGCCGCCGTGAGCCACAGTGTTGAAGATCAAAATTTGTCAATTTCACGACGTTCTCAACAATTGGGGTTATCCAAAAGCACAACATGGCGAATTTTGCGAAAGGATTTGGCTTTGAAGCCTTACAAGATTCAACTGGTGCAGGAATTAAAGCTGATCGACCATTCAAATCGCCGCAGATTCGCTCAGTTCATTCAGGAACAACCTGCTGGTTTTTTTGAAAAAATCATTTTTTCAGACGAAGCCCATTTTCATTTGTCAGGGTACGTCAACAAGCAAAATTTTCGCATTTGGGCTTCTGAAAATCCTAAAGCAATTATTGAGAAGGCTTTGCATACTCAACGTGTTACTGTGTGGTGCGCTATGTGGTCTGGAGGCGTGATTGGGCCGTTTTTTTTCGAAGATGAGGCTGGAAATGCGGTAACAGTCAATGGATCACGGTATCGCGAGATGTTAACTACTAAATTTTGGCCTATTATTGATGACATGGATATCACTGAAATGTGGTTTCAACAGGACGGTGCCACATGTCACACAGCCAATGAAACGATCAATTTATTGCAAACCAAATTTCCCGAGCGCATAATTTCGCGAAATTCAGCTGTTAAGTGGCCAGCCAGATCGTGTGATTTAACACCACTGGATTATTTCTTGTGGGGCTATGTTAAAGACAGAGTCTATACGGAGCCAATCGAATCGATTGCAGCCTTAAAACTCAAAATCCGTGATGTCATTAACGAAATAGACCCTCCATTTTGCCAAAAAGTGATTAAAAATTTTGATGAAAGAATCAACATCTGTCAGCGTGGTCGTGGTGGACATTTGCCAGATATCATTTTTCATTCATAATTGCCAAACTTTTCTCTTTGTAATACAATAAAAATTTTATTCATTTTCCTCTAAATTCTTTGTTTTATTTTGTTTTAGAAAACAAAGTTCTTGTTGAAAAACCCTTTATTAATGATGCAGATTTATTAAATATAGTGTAATAAATTCGAATTTTTATGTGTTAAGATTTATTATTATAAAACAAAATGTATATACAGTACATTTAATATAGATTGATGTGCCTAAAATCTTGTTTAAATCATTACTGTGATGCGTAAATACGAATTGTCATCAAGCCAGTTAATAAATGCGATTTGTGTTCAGTTCGTCCAGTAATCATTGTAGCGGAATTGCCCTATTAGATTTAATTAAGCCTGGATGTATTTTTCCATAAAGCTAATTAGTTTTAATAATATCTGATAATTGACTGAAGCTATCGTATCCGTGTATAATACATTATTAAAGCGTTTCATATGATAAAATACAGTGTAAACTCCCTGTAACAAAGAAGTAAGAACTACCTAAAGCATCGAAATATATTTGCTTTGATTGGTTTAGCTTCTCTTCCATACAACGATATACGCTAAATAGCATTACACCAATCCTCATTAACCACATCAATTTAGGAATAAAGTACATACTTTTTAAGTTGCTAAAATTAGTTGCTTTAGTAACCTAGCTCGCATTCAAGGAGCCATGCATTATCTATACATTATCATATTCTTAGTTTCTCACACGCTTACAAGCTGTAAACATGGCTAGTAAAAGAAAATCACTGTGTATTCATGAAAAAGTTTTACTGATTACGCCACTATTGCACAGTCCCTTCAGTATCGTTATATAGAGTATATGTATATATATTACACTGTAAGTTAAAATTCATCCATATATTTATTTACACAAATGAGCCTTTTTTCCTTGAATTACAGATGAAACTATGAACACACATTTCCAAAATTTAATTTAATTCCAAGAAAAATATATATTTACTTTACATTATACTTATGGCTCACATACTCTTAATTACGCTCTAGTGAAATAAAATTAATTAGTGAAATTTTCATAGCTTAGTAGTAGCCAAAATTGTAAAAGTTGTGACAATGCGGGTGACCCAATTAATGTAGACGTAACATGTATAAAACATATTTTGATTATAAACTAGGAAGAGTCAAGTATCGTGTACTTAAGTTTTTAAAACAAAGCTCCCTAATTTTGTCACACTCTTTTAAAATTCTTGATTTGTAAAGAAATACATACAATTGCCTAGAATAAAAATTATTACTCTTGACACTACATTTATATGAACACGAAAACAATTTAACTATTAGTTCTATTATTCGTCCATTAATTCTCGATCCCTTATAAAGATTTAGTTACATATTTCCATTTACGAAATCGGATTAATTCATCGAAGAATATTTTGGTCGCAGAATGCTTTGAGTGTACAGGCTTTGCTCAGGCCTCATTATGGAAAATTAATAATTCGTAAATTAAAGTATTTAATCTTCTTCAGTTATATTTAATTAAATAGAAGTAAGAAACTTTTGTGATCCGACTTAGGTAGTTATGCTATATTTACCAGGTTTATTATTACATATTTACCTATATGCATATATAAATTGTATGATGTTTTATAAGTTACTTAAAACCCTTACTTACTTTGTTCCAGGCGCCTTCTTGGTTCTGTCATATCCTCACTTCCTCTACGCAGATGACACTTATAAAAATGGTGTTATAGGAATGACCCCTATTGAAGAGCAACACAGAATATTTGCCGACCTTGATCCTGTACGTATATCGTTCAAATAAACAACCGATTTTAATTAATACAGTACTTTTCTAAGAAACTATATTTTCAGACCAGGCTGCATTCGAGTAAAATTTTTACTTTCTGTATATAATCTGCTATATAGTTTACCGAAACCAGTGCTTTATAATTGAATTTTCATTAATTAGTATATATGTCAGGTATACATTAAATCAAAAAATACCTATTTCTCTGTTCATGTCAAAATCGTTTAACTGATTTTACGGGCAAACTTAGCAAATTTAGATAATTGTTTTGACTACAATTGAATTATTTGCAGTACACGGGCACAGTGATTCGAGGAAGCAAAAGAGCCCAATTCAACGTATTTATGCGGCCTGTGAGAAGCATCGCTGCTACTAATACCCTAAGGACTACTCTTACTCCAATATTTTGGGTTGACGAGGTGTGTTTTATTAGTTTTCATAATATACACACCCACATGTAAATATTAATAAGACAGAATCAGTAATTTGACAGAAAGCCCGGAAAGGGTTTTAGCGCCACAACGTTGATTACATATATTACTTTTATTTACAGGGGATGTCTTTGCCTGAAGACCTGACTAATATGATAAAAAGAAGACTATTAGGTTCATTAAATTTAGTAGACATATTTATACCAATACTTATATCTTTGAGTGCTGCTCTGGCTGTTTTTGGATTGGTACTCGTTATATGGACCAAGAGACGCTCGAAGATCAACATTTAATATCATTTAATATCAAAAATATCTACCTCAAGCCAAACTATAGTTGAATGTAATATGTAGAACTATCTGATCGCAGGTATCTGGTTCGATGTATCTGTTTGCCTATTATTAAAATAATGTAACATTAAATTAGTTTTTCTCTTTCGTTATTTTGTATATTAAATACAATTTTAAAATAGGAATTAAGAATAAAAACACATTATCTAGATACCACATATATTTAGAAAGTATGTAATCATTAATTATCCATCTTAGAAATAACATTGAATTATAATCATGACATGCAAATCTGACACAGAAATACAACAATGGATAGAGACAATTACAGATGGGACACCCCAGCCTTACAGAGATAAATTAGGTCTTCAGCTATTAAATATTAATATTACAGAATGAATAAAATAACATTTATTATAATATATATTTTGTGTACGTGTTACAGGTTTTACGTATCCACCGCAACATTGAGACATTTAAGTTAAAGTCGAGTTGAATAAAAGGATTACTTTCTATGTGCTTATTGTATCGTTTATTTCATGAGACAGACTATTCTCATGGATTCTTAAATCAAAATCACAAGTGATCTAACACAAAATGTAATATAATGCTACATTACAATCAGTACATTTACGATATCAGCTAAATATTCTGTATATTAATCAGCGTCTTCAAGACTGTGTGTTTCTTATATAGACTGTTGCTCGTGGTATCAAGCCAGAAAAAGCGTCTCAAATTAATCACTATTATTATGTAACGCAAATTTTCAACACACTCATTAAAGAAAAAATAAGTCTTATTTTGTTGATTGTTGAATCACATACGATTAAATCCTAAGAAAGAACGAGGCTGATAGTGGGGTAGTACCTTTTTACACTGGACTAGAAATTACAAAACTTGAGATTTCGTTTGTAAATTGTTAAAATTATTATTTAAATTATTATTATACGTTTATAAATAATTAACAAATTGATCAACTTAAAATATCCAGACACCATCTTATCAGCCCCTTCCAATAAGGGGATTTCCAACAGACCCACGTGGAGACGTTTTATTAGCAACGAAATTCTGGACTGGACATTTCCAAAAAAATAATTTTACCTACTGATAGTGCTAGTAATCAGATTCCGAGGTCTGTGCAGAAAATCCCCAGAATTAAACTCTCTCTCTCACTCTCTCTCTCTGTCAACCTAATTAAAAATATAATTCATGACTTATCGTATCCAAGAAACAAATTATTTTTTCAACATAAAACATAATTTATATAATCAACACTCCATTAAATTAGATAAAATTGCATATTAAAAGTAAGATATAGAAATAATAGTTCTTGATATAAAATTTACAATAATATATATTTTTAGTTAATTCATCAAATATAAAATTTTCCCTAAATTTACTCGAAATTAGGATTTGACATTTAACATAAGCTCATGTCCAAAAGCCTTTTATAATTATTATATGTATTTGTCGTTTAAAAAAGAAATAAAATAAAATTATTAGAAATAGAAAGAGGACCCTCAGCTTAAACAAATGTCAACCAGAATTTAACTATTACTCAATAACAAATATTAAATCTATAAACCATATACAGTATGTACAAAAATCAATCAATTACAGTTTACTTTTAAAATGTGTCTGGTCAGATGTCATCAAATATGACATAGAGAACTAGAATACAATATGTACAGTATATTTACATTTAAAACAATTAGTTCTATAAAATAAAAGTTACTCAACCAAGTTTCTTTTGTCGTCATTATTTCGCTTACCTTTAGCGTGGGCCAACATAGTGACAAGTTTCTTATGGCTGTCTCCGACGATCCAGCCGTGTTGCTGCACATGTTCGGGCTCCTGTTCATCCGACCAGTAGTAGGGCGAAGGGCGAGTGCGTGCCTTTGAGCTCGAGGAACACACCGCACTTGGTCTCGTTGTCGGCACTACTCTCGAAATACTTTCCGAAGCATTTCGGTTGCTTCGAGTGCTGCCATGCGCTTCACGTTTTGCCGATACTTGTCGGTTGCCGCTCTTACGAATCCCAAGCGTATGGCTGTCTTTTTTTCTATTTTTCTTCTTTCGACTCGTTCCAGCAGCAACAGAATCGGCGCTATTGGGTCTTGGCGGGATACCATCAGGCTCAGATTCTGAACTCCAACTTTCGGCCAAAACATTTTGTTTTCCCACAGTGCACTTACGACGGGCCCTTTGGCGAGCCACTCCAGTATCATCATATGTTTTAACAGGTTCGTCAGTATAATCAAAACTGTTATTTTCTATATCTGTGTCAGTAGATTTAATTCTAAATTCTTTTTCTTTCGATTTAAATCTATTATCATCTGTTAGACTGTCATTGTCATCAGGCGATGAGTCATCAACGCTAAAAAGCGAGTCGACGTCGTCATTATTCGGAGAGATCGTATTCTCTCGCTTAGTTTCGTATTTGAATGACTTATCATCATAGCTTTCATACGATACTTCTTTCTTTTTACGTGACGTATGTTTAAAGCTAAATTTGTCTTTTTCTTTAGATGTTGAAGTACTGCAGCTAGCTTGATATTCATCTTCTTTATCAGTGGAAACCTCTTTTTCTTTTGAAGACGAGTTTTGGGATTCTCTTCTTTTACGTTGTGAAATAGGACTTGTACAAGATTCTGGCGTAGGACTTTTTTCTATTTTTCTTGACTGTTCGTAATCTGAATCGTCGGGATCATCATGGTCATGACTTTTTACAGATTTACTACTGCGTTTGGAGGTATCACTATTATGAGAAAACGTGGATTCCAAATTGTATAAATCTTCTTTTTTAGGAGATGAAGATATTGGTGAATTGGGTTCTTCAAGTAAACTGTCAAAAAGTTGGTCCAAATTCGCTTTTGGCTTTATTGGTTCTTTTGCTTTCACCATTTTTTTCTCAGGTCTCACAGCATTGTGCTTAAATATTTTCCCCATAACTGCACTTTTCTCAGTTGTGTCTTTTCTTTTCGGTGTAGATTTTTTAACTTCAGATGAATTTTTGGTATTTCCTAATTCACAAGACATTAAACTATTCTCCGTCTCAGCATCGCTGCAAATGTAGTCATCTGACATATAAACAAAATCATCACCATCAGACACACTTTCACTAGAGACCTCCGCATCAACATCAATAGTCTGCGACTTTGAGGTACTGGGTTTGACATCTTTTATACTCTTGAAACGCTCCATTACAGTAGAAGGTCGGAATTCAAACGGTTCAGCCTCTTCAGTGTCCATAAATTCGTATACGTCAAGTTTTTTCTGATTATCTTTACTTTTGTGCTCACTATCATTTTTAATATTTTCTGTATGTTTTCTTTCTTTTTTTCGTTTATTGTTATTTCGTTTCTTTTTCTTTGCAGGTGTCGATAAAGGAGGAAGAATTGATGCCATATTGATTTCAGACGTTAAAATTGATACTTTTACACCTTCAAAACCCTTTAAAGCGCCTTTAGTGGGAACCGCACCATGGGTGCTATTCTTTTTGAGACTCTTCTTTCTTTTTTTCTTTTCGACTTTCTTCCGGCTTTTAGTACTGTAAAATATGAAAAATTATTAGTTTAAGTGGTACCAGAAATATATAAACAAAAAAGGAAAGAAAAATACAACCTTGTACTAGTTTCCACATACTTGGTCTGCTTAGCCGCCTGAGATCTACATTTCCTTTTAATTTTATCAAATTTATCCTCAAACATGTCAATGTCTTCAATTACATCGGGATACATTTTTTCTTTTACCTCATACGCTTTTTTACTTTTTATTTCTTCCGATTGATTGATGATATTGACATCTTTAGGATGTTCAATACTATTCACTTGCTTAGTATCAACTCCAACCTCAGGCGTACATGTAGTTATTGGTTTAGCTTTAAAATTACTTGCGCTTGCTGCTGCCTCTTTTAGACCAGTAATTAAATCATTTTCTAAGTTTCGAACCTCTTCACTTTCCATAATATCTTGAGCTGTAATAGAATCTACATCACCATCATCACATTTTTCTTCTAAAATATCATTAATACGTTTTTCTAATAAATTTAAACAATCAGCCGAAGTCTGTACACAGGTATAACATTTTATTTTACAATCTGATGACTCTTTAGCCCTACCTGATCCATCATCATTACGACTTGCATTCAGAAGTTCACAACAATCTAGAAAAAGAGCCTCGTCTCTACTGAGACCGCGATGTGCAAGTTGTTGCTGTCTGACCGTCCTCGTAACATCTGCAATAATATCCTCTAATGTTGGTAATGCAATATTTTCAAGAGATTTACAATATATTTTTCTTCTAGAAATTTTATCTTGCAAAACTTTTAAACGATCTAATTGTTGCTTGTATATAACTAAATAATTAATGTCTTCATTTGTAGGTACGTTCTTAACATTCAATTCTACATCAGATAGACGAGATACATGCTCAAGTGACAGTAGGTGGCGCAAAAAGTTATCTGGCCTACGAAATTCTTTTCTACATGCTTCACAATAGGAAATTTCAATTTTAGTAGAAATTTTCTTTTTCCTACCACGTTTCGAAACTTTTTTATTAGATGTATTAAAAGATTCTTTTAGATTACCTTCATCATCCGTCGTTTTCCTATTTTCAGAGTTCACATTCTTCTTGTTAGATTTATCCTCGGGTTCACGAAATGAGTTTATAAGATTATATGTTTCTGATATTTTCTTCGTCGCTAGCAAATTCGATTTACGAGGCTTTCTTTCGGAAAAGAATCCAAAACTTTCCATAAACTGCTCTGATCGTATTCTCTCTTCGTTATCGTCGTGGCTGTTATCTGGATCATGTTTTTCTGAAGTTACAGAAAGTGTTTTCTTCTTTCTTTTACGCAATGCTTTATGTGGCTCTTCATTCTTTTCAGATTTCTTCTTGCCCTTTTCCTCAATATACTTAGTCAACGGTTCATCGCTCTTAGAAGATTCATCAGAATCACACAGATTTTCTTTAGGTTTTTTTAGGTTTACCGAGTCTTGCTTTTCCTGTTTATTTTCGGAATGTGAAAAGTTACTTGATGGAGTATTCGATTCGACCGTTTTAACTACAGTGTCTGTATCAATAGAGCATTTGCTCGTTACCTTTTGAATAACAGAGTTACTTAATGATTCCCGTTTTAAAAAGGGTTCTGCGTCTGTATCGGTATCTAATAAATTAATATCATAGGGATCATACGTTTCTAAGGTCGATTTTGCCAAAAGAGATTTTGATCGACATCGTCGCATAACTGGTTTTTTGCCATGTTTTAAGGATACAGTTGTTGATATATTTTTAACATTTTCTGATTGTCTTACGATTTTATTAGAAACTTCACCATCCATCTTTTCGCTATTAATATGTGATTTTAAATTGTTTCCTTCAAAAGATGGACGAAGATCGTTGCTATGAGTTGTGTTAGATTTTGTATTTTCAATTACTTTTATGGGTACATCTTCATCACTAGCACTACATATCTGGCGAGGACCTAAGTTGTCGCAATCTGAATTCTCATTGTAGACAACTTTAAATACCTCAAGATTAGTGAGCGATGTTTTGTCTTTATTATTCTCCTCTTTAGTGCTAATGGTTCGCAAGCTATTATCTGTTATTTTTATAGGTACATCAACGTCGCTAGCATTATGTATTTGTTGAACACCTAAGTTGTCGCAAGCTGACTTCTTGTTGTACTCAACATTACATGCATCAAGAATAGTGGTTGATGTCTTGTCCTTGTTAATCACCTCTTTGGTATTTTTAGTAGACAAAATGGGATTTTCGGGTACTTTTATAGTTACATCTACATCGCTAGCACTACATATCTGGTGAAGATCTTTGTCATCGCAATCTGAATTCTCATTGTATTCAATTTTATTACTAGCCTCTTGTGTGTTTTCATTTCGCAAGCTAGGATTATCACCATTAGATTTTTTCTTCTTCTCTTTGTTAAATCTAGAATTGTGTTTTTTATCTTTTTTTTCACGCTTGTAAAACAATTCAACTAGAAAATCAAACTCTAAAGTAGACGAGGCACTACTTCCATTATCGTTTTCTTTTGCTAGCTCTTCAGTGTTAGCTTCCTTAATCTCCAGTTTTTCTACACTGACAGAAAGTGTTTTCTTGTTCTTATGTGTTTCAGGTGATGTTTCACAGGGCTTTTGAGGACTGCTTTCCAAGCGATTACTTTGTGATTGTTTCTTTTTCTTTTTCTCAGCAGATTTGTTCAACGGTTCATCGCTCTTTGACGATTCATCAGAATCACTCGACAAACTTTGAGCTTCAGATACTTGACGGGTCGCTGCACCTTGTTTAACTGGTTCCTGGGAATTTTCCGTTGTAGAATTGTATAAAATACTTGTTGATGGAGCGTTAGACTCAGTTACGTCTACGTTGTCGTTAGAGGTATTGTTTAATTTATTTAGATTAGAGAGCTTTTTTATAGATTTTCTTTTTAAAAACGGATCAGCATCTGTTACCTTATGTAATAAACTAAAATCATATGGATCATACATTTCACACGTCGATTCTGTTAGAACGGACTTCGGGCGACATCGTTGCACTGCAGAATTTGTGTTATTTTCAATGATCTTATTACTGTTCTCAGAATTGGCATCGCAATCAATAATCGATTTTAACTTTTTAGTCTCGCCTAACAAAACAAGTTCACTGCTATTAGGACCGTTCGATTTTCGTTTTCCGATTAATTTCGGATCATTTTCTACCAAAGTTAAATTAACATCTTTAGCACGATACACCTGATGAAGGCTAGCGTCATCGCAATCAGAATCCTCGCCGTAATTAACTTTAGTTGAGTAAGGTATTTCAATGTCACTACTAGCTCCTTTCGCATTTTCGTAAGTCAGTTCATTAACAATAACAGGTTTTGATTTATTTTGCTTTCCTTTTTTCTTAATGGAATCGTGTCCATTATCAGATTTTTCAAGTTTGTGTGACATTTCAACGACACAATCCAACTCTACATTCGATGAAGTATTTATGTCTTCTAGTCTTTCATTATTTAGTTTATGGAGATTAGAGCATTGCATTTCAGTGCTTCTAGTAACATGTTTATCTAAACTTACAGATACCCATTTTTTATCCGTTTCACAAGGATTATTTTTAGATCGTTCCGAATGTTTAATTTGTGATTTCTTCTCCTTTTCTTCAATATACTTCGTCAGTGGTTCGTCACTCTTTGAAGATTCATCAGAATCACTGAAAAGGACTTTAGTTTCAGATACCTCTCCTGCGGCTACATCGTCCTGTTTTTTCTGGGTATTATCCATACGACTAAATAAAGTATTAAGCGATGGACAATTATTACACTCAGTTGGTTTTACCTCTTCATCATAGTTCATATTATTTCCATGAGAATTACTCTTTTCAGAATCAATCTCATCGCAAGATTCTCTTTTTAAAAAGGCATGGGTCTCTGCTGCTTTATGTCTAATGTAATCATAATTATCTTTGTCAGACACCGATTTTTCCAAAACAGTGTATGCGGTATTTTCATTGCTTGTTACAGCACGTTTGGAACTGCTATTATAATTGTTGCTATTTATATAGTCGTCATTAATTGTGGATTTTAACTTTTTTGCTATAGCTGATGAAAAACTTGATTCATTGTTATTAGAACTATTCGATTTGCGTTTTCCGGTAATTTTGGGACCTTTTTCACTTAGTGAAGCTTCTTCCTTGTCAGGGATCTGATAATTATTTACTTCAACATTTCCAACGTTTTCGTGACCGTGAACTTCTCCGGTGTCAGTAATAGACGGTGTTTTAAATATAGTACGTGCTTGATTTGTGTTTTCATTTTGCAAGCACTGATTATCAACAAGAGGCTTCAATTTGCCTTGATTCTCTTTTTCCTGAATAATATACTTTCCTTTATGATCTTTTTCAGGCTTATATAATAATTCAACGATACAATCAAACTTTTTACTAGACGAGCCACTGCTATCTTTATGTTTTTCTTTATTCTTATCGGTATCGACTTGAATTTCTTTGTTTTCAGTACCATGTGTTTCTAACGTAACAGAATCTGCTTTCATGTGTGTTTGAGTTGATGTTTCACAAGGTTCATTAATACGATTATCTTGGTTTTTTCGGGGGTTTTTCTGTTTCTTTTCAGGAGGCGTTTTCAATGTTTCATCGCTTTTTGATGATTCATCAGGATAACTTAAAATGGCCTTAGTTTCAATGATCTTCCAGGGTATTGCTTCTTCCTCCTGTTCTTGATTTGTATTGCAACAACCTTCTTTATCTGTAGTCGCTGTTGAATTAACAAATTCAGTTTTTACCTCATCGTTAACATAATTGGATGGCTTATTTTCCGACTGTTCTTTATAGTTAAGTTTTGTCTCTGGAACCTTACTTGGTACATCAAAATCATATGAATAAAACATTTCAGCCGTTGATTGAGATACGACAGATTTCGAACGACAACGTCTCACTGCAGAAATAATATGAGTATTATTATTAGCCTTGACATTTATAGTGTTGTTGTCATAATTACGACCAGTAATGTTGTCTTCAACAATGATTGATTTTAACTTTTTTTCCTTGACCGACAAAACAATTTCATTGCTATTAAAACTGCTAGATTTACGTTTTCCTGACAGCTTCGCATTTTTCATAGGTAAGTCAATATCTTTAACACTACACAATGCACGATAGTCTGTTTTGTCGCATTCTGAATTATTTTCGCGGTACGGAATTTTACATATTTCATCTTTATCAGGGACAAAAACTGAGGATTCAACTTTGTTGCTCGCCCTATTAAGTAACATGGGGTTTGAACTAATGGCGTTTTCGTTTAATTTTGTTTGCTTTTTTCTTTTGTGAGTTATCTTTTTCCGTTTATGTCTTTTTTCCTTCGTGGGAAAGCTAAAATCTACATCACGAGGACGAAGAGGCATATTTTCGATATGTTTATCCCGTTGCAAGTCATCTGAATCAGCGATTTTTGCTACAGTGTTTCCTTCATCTTGGAGCATTTTAGAGAAAATTAACTGTTTTTTTGTATATGGGCCCCGCTGCTCGCCGACATCACCAATATTTTGAAAATTACAACTATCATCACTATTATCAACAAATAGTGATTTTCCCCGTCTACTGCGACGAAGAGGAGTTATCAATGTGTCTTTTTCCAAACGGTTTCCTGTTTCAGGTATTTTTTTGTGAGGAAGGTCTTTTTTCTCTTTTCTTGAATCAAATGTTGATGGTTCCAACAAACAGTCTGATTGTGTATGAAGTGATATCATATTTTTCTTTGATTCTACTTTATTAGCAATAGTATTATTATTTGATGATGATCTATGCAGATCCTGATCATCAAAACTCTTTTGAACACCTTTGGAATATTTTTCAATTAAAGGAACATAAGATTTGTCGTTACTAGGCGATTTCTGAACTGTCTTATCCGAGGTAATCGGAGAGTGCATAAAGGTTTTAAATGGACTACAATCTTTTTCTGATTTATTTCTCCCCTCCACAGGTTTTGTAGATATCTTAAATGACATTTCCTTGTGTTTACTAGTGATGGCGATATCTAAAGTTGATTCCTCGTCATTGTTATCAAGGATTGGATCATCTCTATAATCTTCTAACTCAGGTGTTATATCCAGCGCATCGATATCTTCTTTTGAGTTAATAGTGATAGATTTGTTCTTTTTTGTGCGATTGATTGTATTTGAACAAGCTTCTAGTTTACTCAATTCTTTCATTTGTTTTTGTTTTACTATGACAGCTAAAGACACATCGTCTTCTGAATCATCTTCGTCGAAGTGTCCCTGTATTTTTTCTTCTTCTAACCGACGTTCTAAACTTTCATTCTGCAACAGTGACTCTGGATCTGTTATGTTAACGCTGTCTTTACCAGCTGATTTAGAATTAAATGTGGCGATGCCGGTTTGTACATTTTGCAAGGGAACATTACTTGAGACATTGGTCGTCGTTAATTCTTTTCGTGGTTCATTGTGACCATCGAGAAGATCTGATCGAGTCAACGACAAAGGCGTATCAATTTGGTCACTTAAAATAGCATCAACAACAGAGACGGTTGTAGCTTTAGTCACACTTGTTTCAAATTTCTGAACTACTGGGCTAATATCATTATTGCCATTATCTGAGCTGCGGATAATGTTATAATTTTTTTCAGGAATTGTCTTTTTTAGTGGCGTTTCTAAAATTATCGATTTAGCTCTCTCGGATGGTGCTTTAATCCTTACGGCACGTAAACTTGCCGTTTTTTCGTTATTAGTTTTAAATGCTTTCACTACCGGGCTTTCGGTTTTGTTTTCTTTTTCCGGAGATATAGAAGAAGAAATTGTATCTGCATTATCATCAGTTAAATCAATAATACCACATATACTTAGATCAATGGAGCGCCTTTTATTATCATTCAAGCAACTTTTATGTGTCTCTTCTATACTACCATGAAATTGGCCGTATTCGCCTTCAGACTTCTTAGTCTCTCCTTGTGGTTGATAATAGGCAGTTTGAACTTGATACTTTTCAACGACAGAATGTTGACTCTTAGACAATTCGGAATACGAATGTTGGGGAATTTCTGTATTATCACTTTTAATGCAAGGCTGAGAGTGTCGATGGCTTGATGACAGTTTTGGATCGTAAAAAGTATCGTGTCTGTTAGGTGCAGCGGGTGTTGATACTGATACATACTGAGGAAGAACATTGAGTAACTGATTGCGGTGATCAACTGGCATGTTTCCTAAGATGTCTACAAGCTCTTTCGGTAACAAAGCTATTTTCTTTGCTGTTTCCGGATCATTGTCAATAGGACAAGCAGTTCTTTCATTTACTTCATAGTTTCTTTTTGTCAGGTTTCCCGGAGATCGTTTTGATTTAGAAGGTTGAAGTGACAAATCTGATGATACATTTTGATTATCAGCTTGCTTTGCAGATAACGCAAGTTCAGTTGCCTTAATAAAGTTAGGTGTAATGCTTACTGACGGCCGAGGTGTAGTTTTTAAATTTGACGTATTATTTGGATTTAAAGACATACTAAGAATGTCAAGTGTTTTAGACACATGAGGTTGTTGCGAAGCTATATGTGTAGTTTTATACATTGAATCACCATTTGATACTTTTATCAGAGGATTACAAAGATTTATGGGTGCTTTATCAGGTAAAGGCGACGATCCGGACATAGTAGATATATCTACTAAATTGTATTGAACCTTTCTTGATTGATTTAACTCATTTGCAGAGTATCTTTCATTTTCAATGTGTACTTCAGATGGAATTGTTATCTGTCTTGATTGTACTATATATGAATTTCCATTTGCATTATATTGTAACGGTATTGAGTGGGAAGTTGTATTTTTTACAGAGGTGATAATATGCTTATTTATATGTTGTCGGTAGCTAATATCTGCTGCATTGGTATTATCATAATCACAAACGTCAAGCGATGAATGATGATGAGTTGTATTATTTGCATCCCGACTAAGTTTTGCAGATAATCCTTCAAAACTTTTCCGAGACAAATCTGTTGGGAATTCATTTGGAGAAAAATCTAATTCGATAATATCGTGTTGGGAAGTGAACTTAGAAGTTGGACGCATAACACTTAGATCTTTAATTTCAATAAAATTATCAGTTTTTCCTTTTCCCTTAACAGATAAATCGGTAGGCATGGATTCCGTGTGTCTTACTGATAAATCTGTAGCTGTCATATCATTGTAACTTATATCTTCGGAATAATTGAAAGGAGCAGTAGATGTAGAAGGAATCGCTGGCTTCACCCGTAAATCAACTACGACCTCGTCATTAGATAGTTCGATAGTATCACCCTTATGAAAGACTTTATTTATTATTCCTTTGTTTGACAAATCTAAAGTTTCATATACATCGGAACTGTTATATGAAATATCTTGCTTAGAGCAATGGGCAATCACTTCATTTACATATAATTTGCCCGATAAATCTAACGGTGCCGTTGATATCGACTCAGCATCAACAATACAATGCGCAGTTGTGTTGACTTCAGGGATATACAATTGATTCATCGATTCATTTACTTTTTGATGTCCATCTTTTGCTTCCTTGTGATTTGATTCCAAAACTTGCATCACTGATCTGTCCAGTGAGGAACCTTCTTTATTTATTACTGTTAAAATATTTTTACTTTCCTTGGCCGTATCATTTACATGTATAGCTTCACGATTAGGAGACACACTTCCCCTAGCTAAATTATCATGTTTTTGTGTGTTTTGATCACTTTCTGAAACACTAGCACTCAATTCAGATTCACTGTATTTGGGCGATCTTCCCGTTTTCTTAAAAACTGGCAAATAATTATTACGTTCACAGTTTATAAGCTCAGCGGTATCTGCAATACCAACCGATGCAGGATTATCAAGATTTTTATTTTCAACATCAAAACTCGTACTAACTTTGTGCGTTGTGACTGATTCTGATTTCTGTTTTGTGCTTTCTGTTCGGGATGCTGACTTAACGTGCTTTTCCGTTATGTTTCCTTTGTTTAATATATTTCTAGAGCGCGGAGTTATTACCGTTTCAGGTGCTTGATTATCATCTGGGCATTGAACAGTTATATCGTTGCGATTGGTTATAACTCGTTTCGGCGGAGGTGTTTCATCGATTTTACACTGTATAGATACCTCAGGAGATTTACTAGGTTCAACCAATTTATTTTTTAGCATAGCAATACAATCATTGAGTCCTTTTCGCTGTTTATTTAATTTGTTTTTATGATTATTTAGATTATCTAAATCTTCAATTTTTTCTTTACTTTCTAAAGGTGGTTTATCAAGTTTAACAGTAACTGCTTTATCTTCAAAGAAAACTGGTTGCCCAGAAGGATCATGTTGCGTTACATTATTGCATTCCTGTTGCACTAGAAACAAATGATGAAATTGGACGGCTTTATCATGGGTGTCAGAATCAGCCGTTAAGCGAGCAATCGAGTGTTTTAATGGAATATTTTGGGGAGGTGCTCCCTGATCACGAAAATTTCCATTATTATCATTTCGCTCAGGGTTTTGATTTTCTCGATTATTAGATCCATCATTGTTGGATCCATTTGCTTGCTCTCGTGTGTTGTAAGGTCCAGAGTTGACATTTATTCTGTTGGGTTGATTCTGGAGAGATAAAACTTGTGTCTTAGAATCGGCTGAGGCTGCAATACTATCTGAAGATAATGATAGTTGACTACTAACAGCATCTATTCTAGAATCATATCTTATATTGATATCATTTCTATGACTTTTGTTTGCTTTCTTATTTAAAATCACCGTGCTACGACGGGTTAATTTCTTTTTCATAATTTTAGTTTCTTTAAAATTATTAGGTTCTCCGGCACCTTGGAATTCAGTGTTAGATTTCCTGTTTTTATTAACTTCTGTATGACGTTTACTAAAAGTAAGTTGATCTAACTGTGGATTCATTTTCTTTTTAGGTCTCAAATTTGAACCTGTTGGAGTTACCCGGTGGCGTTTTGCTGGTAAATCTGCTAACATTTTTCTGATGGTTTCAGCTGGAAAATAAGAAACATAAGATTAATTATATTATTTAAAATACGAAATAAAAAAATATTACATTGACACTTACCGTCTCCAACTTCGGATCGAATTTTTGGTCTAGGTCTTCCATTTTGTCGATGTATTTCTTTACGAATTTTTTTTCGTATTCTGCTATCTTGAATACGTGTACGTCTTTTTCGTACTCCAAAATGGCGATATCGACATTTTCTTCTCACTGTTGGCACATCTCCGGCACAATCTAACATGTGCTGATGTAGATCTTCAATTGTTATAGATTTATTGCATTTAGTGCATTCTCGAAAACCCCTTGGAGGTCGGGTTCTATTTTGCACAGGGCTAGGTGGAACATACAAATGTCTAAGAATATCAGCATTCAGCAATAATTCTCCAGGTATCTCGTAATGTTGAACTTGAGCATTAGGATGTTCAGTTAAAATGTGTGTTGAAAGAGTTCGAGGATCCCTAGTTTGTGCTCCACAGGCACAACATACATAACAACGAGGTCTCACCCATTCTCCACTCAAAACTGCAGGTTGTATTTCATATTTACTAGTGGAGGGTGTAAGACCTAATGATGTTGGAAATTCGAGGTTGTTAGGAACTTTGACAAGTGCACTACAATTCCGAGAAACCTGTGCCGAGGATGGTGGTAATTGTCTACTTTCGAGTATTTCTTTTAATTCATTACTTATAATTTTTTTCTTTTCAGTTTTTTTCTCAAAAGGTGTAGTTTTAAATTTTTCTTCAAATTTATGTCTCATACAAAGTTGAGTCCATATATCGAGACTTGAAACCAACGTTACTATACAGTTATTTACATGTGAATCCCGCTTTATTTGGTCTGCATTAAAAGAGTTCCTGTCGTTCTCCAAGTTGTCCCACTTCCATTTGTGTTTTGGTGCTATTGCTCGTGGCATGTATACATCAAATATATTTCGTGAGTACTGTTCACACGATAATAAAATTGGGAACCCCTCGACTGTATTAATAGGGACACTATTTTTAGCTTTCCTTGTTTTAATCGTGTGATTCGGATCTGGATTAAAATTGAAGGAACCGTCAAGAAACTTAGATAAATTTTCTTGTACATTACTTGCGACTTTAGAATAAAAGTTTGTATCGAAGCATCTTTCAAACTTCTGAGTTGCATCATCAATGACTTTAAACCAATCTTTACGAGTAGATTCTCCAGTTCTAGGGGACCTATGTACTACTCCCAATCTTGATAAAATTTGATCGGCATCTGTATTATGAAATGAAAAATTTTGCGGTATCCGCTTTTTCCATTGTAAATCATCAAGTAGTATAACCGCATTCTTGTCAATAATGTTATTGGCCTGATTAATCGATGGCAAAATTAAGTTGGTCGTAATGTTATCTTCAATATCAGCAGCGTCGGTCACATGTGTAGGTTTAAGTTCACACGATATAACAATGCTATTATAGCCATGCCTTTGTTCGTCCCGTATTACAACTTGTCGATCAAGCTTACGAGACTTTTTGCTAGCTCTGTTTGATTTTTGAGGTAATTTACTTTTGTAATGTAGTTTTTGCCGTTCACAGACATTAAGTTTATGTTCAGCCAATTCTGATGTTGATAGAAACCTTGTGTGGCAATCCAAACAGGCAAAATATTGATTGGGATGACTATCAATCATATGCTTGAAAATATTGTTGGGTTCAGAATCAGAGTGGCTACAGTAAAGGCAATTGATAACACCTTTCTCGCCTTGTTTTGAAGTCAAAAAATGAATACGTCGAGCATGTTTAGAAGCTGTTTGCTTAGATACAAAAAATTTATCGCAGTAGGGGCAAAGATATTCTAAGACAGAGGAAAAGTCAGACTTTTTAGAGAGATCATCAGATTTAGTAAGCGGATTCTTAGATTGGGTAGAAACACGCTTGGGTTTGTCTTGCGAAAGTTTGGATTCTAATCTTCGTGTCGTCTTGGTTGATTGTGGACTGGACACGAAAGACTTCCTAGGCCTCAATCTTCCATTTATTCCAGACGATAACTCATCGTCACCCGTGCTCATTGTGTTTTCTTGTTCCGTCCTAAAATTATAACACGACAAACAATATAGAGCCGTAGCTTAACACTGCAAATAAACTAAATTTTCGCTAATAGACAACTTACGATGTTAAAATGTCTTTAGTATCCGGGCCAAAGACATCAATATACACATCCGTCGTAACATATGGATCTGGAGCAATGATGTGTGGATCCAGCCCTACATCATGCTTACTTTGAGCCTTCGTCAATATATCATCCGGGTATCTGAACCAAAACAAATAGCCGTATGAAAATATTGATATTTAGACTTTTTTGAATCTTAACCCTAGAAATAAATATAAAATATGGCCATTATTTTATTGCATTATAAAACAAACAGTATAATTATATTAACACAGAAAATCGCTTTAGAAAAATCTTATCTTATCCGTCAGTTTAAAAGAAAAATTGCAAGCAAGCTCGCTAGCAAAAGCCTTAAATCACAACCACAAAATAAAATTCAAATACAGTATAGTTAGTTGAATCGTTAGTAAAATAGTTAATAATAATAATAGTTCGTAAAATAATTTTCGCCTATGTTGCATTAGCACTTAATTAAGAATTTATTTTTATTTTCCTAATAGGAATAGAGGCTTCAGATGTATCTTGTTACTAAACAGACTAAATTATATGAAGTATATTTCTAAACTATGATATTATAGACAGATATTTATGTGTTCTTTATTATTAATAAACAATAAAAAATCTTGTTTTCCGGGAATTCAAATCTAGAAATTCGAAATTGCGGCGAACTTGGTTTTTTCTTACGTTACAAAATCTAAGGGTACTTAAGCGAAATCCCACAAAATGTAAGTTTCAAGATCTCTCATTGTGTTACAATTAAGAAAAAGTTTAATAATACATTGCGTTCTAAGACTTCTCGACCTCCGACTAAAAAAAACTGCTTTGTTTCCTATAATTGGTAAATGAAAATAAGAAAGCGTGACGTCAAGCCAAAAAGTTATTTCGCGAATGCTTTTACATTTATTACTTTTAATAAGTACACATACAGAAAGTATTAAAATAAAATTAAATCAATATTTTAATATTCATATAAACTTCACGTAATGGTGCATAGCTCAAGAAAATTTAATTCATTATAATGATTTCATTTAAGAACATAATCAGTTTTTACATTCTTAACTAAATAGTTCTCGAAACATTTCACCAAGTTAAAGATATGAGTTTGGAATCGCCCGGGTGACGGCCTCGAGCCTGCAATAGACTTCTTAAAACATCTTAACATTTCTTTTCATATCCTTTAGACAGCTCTAAAGGATATCAAAAGAAATGTTAACTAAATCCTTAGGTTAAAACCTACATGAGGCCCAAGGCCCACAGAAGTCTAAATGAGGCCCTGTAATCACAGTATATAATCATATAATGTCTTAAATATCGCTGAAAAGGTGACTATAATTATAAATTTACTGATTGAATAAGCTGTGTTACTGTGTGTTAAGATAGAGAAATAAGTTTTGGCAATCGATGATGCAAGTTCTAAGATTTTAAAGTTAAAAAAAACATAGCCATCACACTACTAAAAAATGTTGTCCTTTTAAATAAATAGTTCATAAGCTACCGTCTTAAATTCATGCATAAGTTTTCTTGACAACAATTCGAACACAATTAATACGAATTAATGTATAAAATGTAATTAAGACGGTTGTGAAGATTTAACTCAATAATACGTAATGTGGCCACTTACAATCTTAACATGAAAGAACTTTAAAAAAGGAATTATTTTGTAATGGGCTCCAATAGTGATCAATTTACACTAAGCGGTGGTCGCAATAGCTTCTTTGTTAGATACAGTCGCAGTTATCGGCTAATTCAAGACAATATGTTATTACAATTGAATTACGTATATAACATATTAATAAATTGTTAAACTTACGTATGAAGTTGTGGGGCGGCGCGAAGCGCCCGCCCCCGGTTGTGCACAGGCCCACACGTGGCGCCTTCTCCTCGCTTGGTCGAATATTCAAAAAAGTGTTTCTTAGTATTTCACAGCGGCGCCCTGTAAGGACAGCCAGCGCGCGACAGCTCTAGGATCTCAGGATAGGAAAATACCTGAAAATTTAACATTTTTCAGATTTCTGGATGGGGTTAGAAATTCATGAGTACAACAACAGAACCTTCGTCTCTATAACAATCAAACCGGTAACTGTGATATTATTACATATTCGGTCAACCGTTATATATTTTTTTTGTTTTAAGGGAAGTTAAAATTTACACTTTATATTCCCATGTGCATTTCTGGAGACCTGGGCTAATTGTTGTAGGGCAAAACACAAAAACCGTTGAAAGTAAAAATTAACGCAGGAAAATGAGCACAGTGCACACAAGAAAGGTTATCAAAAGAACGAGTTAAACACATGAATATATTCGGTAGTGGGCTGATCGGCTTTAGAGAAAGCTTTCTCGAGCCTAATTTACTGATGTTTTTTTTTCGGCTTTAAGTACATACCAACAATTTCTGGTAATTTTATTCTGTGCTTATCTTATCTAAATTATGTATGTTCTATATTAATTGTACATTTTAATACATATTTTATTCTTTTTATTTTTTATGTAAAGCTTATGTTTACCATTTTTGTACATCTTCATACATTTTAGTTGTAAGATTTTGTAAAATATTCAATAAACTTATAACTCAATAAATAAATAAATATTTGGTTATGAGAGAGCTCTACCGCTTTTGACTGCTACAGAATTGATGATTCTGAGCAGTGTTTGAAGCTTTCGATCGTAATGATTTATTTCACTGTATACTCCAGACTTCCCACCAGATATTTTTGTTCCTACCACAAGAGAATTGCTTACAGAAAATTTTGGAAGTGTTGCGCCGAAAAGGTAATCGTTGAAGCCTATTTTAAGGCTAAACAGAAATCGTACTATAAAAATTGTATCGATCTCTTTGATCGATATAATCACCATATCGCTCATACATAATAAATACATAATGAAAACTCAAATCAAATTCTATTAAAAAAAAGTTTTTTTTTCAATGTCAGCCTACTAATTTATCAGACCACCTGTTATGCTCCCAGTGATTTTCCATGCGATTAATTTAAATTGATATCTAAGATTCAATAATTTTACATAGGAAATTTAAAAAAAGGAGCGACGCACATATCAAAGTTTCAAAATGTGTCATATTTCGTTTATTAGACAGTTAAAGTGGCAGGAATCAACTGACGGAACTGATTTTTTAAACTAACGTATATAAATAATCATTTAATCGAATTCTATTGGCGCCAAAGACCTAAGTGGATACATGATTATAAGGAATAACAAATTTTGTATTATGTTTGCTTTAGTTTATCAAATTTTGCCCCAGTTAGTGTAACAGCCAGCCCCTGGTCCGGAATTAAAATGCCACCAAATATCTTTTAGGAACTCTTTTTCATGTCTAATCTAATTCGGATTCAATACTGAATAGTTGCACAACAAATCCATAACTATTTAACATAAGCAAACCAATAATAAATATAACACTTTATAAAAAAAATGACACAACCAACCCCGGTCTCCCTTAAAGCATAAACTTTAAAACAAGTGTTATAATATTTGGTATATTTATTTTTCGCCTAGTTTAACGAAAAATATTCTTACTTTGTATACTTAGAAGGGCTATTTTCCTTGGCTTAGTTTGGATTTTTTTACAACTGCATTTTATCATTAGTTAAGCACAATTATTTACTTGTCAAATTAAGTTGATGGACGCAGTAATACACTTTCTAAATACACAAAACAAATTATAAGTAAGACATTGATACAGACACACATATAGGTAACTTGTAGGTACTTCTACCATGCATAATCCAGAAATCAATACTTACTTTGTTTATAAAAGAATTGACGTAAAAATATAATTGAAAAGTTCTCCGTCGCGTTATAATTCAGGATTGTAATCGGTTTCTCGTTAGTTTGATTATAATATCATACGCGTTATTAGTAGTTATTATTATTAAATATGTGAAATAAATTTAAAAGTTAATACACAAAGAATATATAAAGATATGCTTAAAAATTTATTTTATGTCGTCTAAGTATATTGACAACCGAAAATGACCCTAAAACGTACAAACACTAAGTATTTAAGTTGCAGTACCCGTAGAAATTAAAAGACCACATTAAAATATTTCGACTCGATAAATATAAATTAATAAAATTTACTTAAATAATGAGAGGTAATAGATATTTTTTTCAATAAAACAAGAGTTCACACAGATCGGAAGAATCCACAATAACATATCCACAGGTGTAAGACATAAGTCTACTTACCTGATCCGAGAAGTACCTGCACATGAATAAGTCGTATATATCTAATATCAATCTAATAACACATATAAGATACATTATGTTTGGAATAAAAATATTTTATAATTTTTTGTCTTACAAATTAAATTTATATTATAACATTTTAAATTGATTAATTCCCGGTAATTTAAATAAAAAACACTATCACGGTCATTACTATTTTATTGTTAGATTTGTTTTAATGTGCAACACGACCAATACGCGGTGCGGAGGTGTATTTTCCTCGTTAACAATTGAGGGTCAAAAATTAAAATCACAAGTTGCAATGGAAGAGAACTGTAAAGCAATAATGTATTCAAAGATGATAAACAAAAAATTAACATGAAACCACTTAACGACTACACCACGAAAATTACTCACTTGTTGCTACTAATAAAGTTACCGTTGCATTCAGTGAATAGAATTCAACTGAAGGATGACGCTTCACCTCACCGCCCAGGCGTCCTGCGCTTTGGCGTCAGTGGGCGGGCAGCCTCGGATTACCGGGAAATATTTCACCGCTATTGCACGGTGCATTTACACAACCTACCGGCTAATATTTATATGTTGCGAACGAAATTTTACATTAAAAAAGCAGTTTTTTTAATTGTTTATTGTAAATTAGAAACTTTGGAAATATATTCGCCTAAGTTAAGCAATATCTAGTCTTCTATTCGTAAGTAATAAAGTTAAGTGATTAAAAAGTCCGTGCCATAAAATACCTTACCTATTAATAAAACCTACCTGACTAATGTACATTCAAAAATTAAAGAAACATATAACAAGAAATAATATATTTTCATAAACTAAAAAAAGCCGGTAAACTATACGAATTCGATGAATGTCTGATGAGTTAGTTCGAAATTAGAGGAGATTGAGAAAACTCTTGCTTTACGCCGTACATCCGGTATCCGCCGACCACAAAGATTTTACTTTGATTGAATTTACTTTTATTCCGGATATATTTTTCCGGACGAAGTCAGAAGCAACAAGTTCTTTCAGTTAAAGCGTAACGGAGACTTGTTTCGAATCCATATTGTAATACATATTACATAGTAACTTTTACCAACACCTAAAATAATTGATTGATTTGACATAAAATCATTAATTAAAAATCAAAATCATCATGATCGTCACGGGCCAGGCCTTTAAAATTCATTCGCCTAAGAATAGCAACACCGAAAGCGTAAACTATTCGCAATCGTTACAAAAATAACAATAGAAAAAGATGTCATACATTTGCTTATAAAAGCAATTTCTCAATCGCGATATGATTCGTATGTAGAATCGGGGTCGGTTGCTTATTCAACATTATTATATTTAATTTGTTTAGAGATGCAATTACCTGATTTCAAATCACAATGGCGTAAAACCAATATTCCTACGAAAATCGAACTTTTTCGAAGGTTAACTCTTATTATAAGGCGAAGTTAAGTATAAACGATAACATTATTTGTTAAATCTTTGTTAAGTGCATTCGACGATTCTTTATTTAGATTGATAAAGGCGCGCGGCCCGCAAAATAGCGATGCAGGTGTTTGTGGGCACATTATCTTTGAATTGGAGATTATCCTCCCATTCAAAGGCACATCACATGTCCAGAAAATCATATGTTGAGGGCGGACCTGGATTCGTTCATATCGTTCATATTTCTAAGGTCGAAACATTACAAGATTCTGTGCTAACATTTTTGTCCACTTTATCACCCATTACGACCAGGTAAATTCGTATCCAGCACATATCTTTTATACAATAACTACAAATACATAGGTACTATCTTTGATCCCATTACATATGAAGTAAGAAACTTTTTCACTTATACTTGACGTAGGCCTTTACCGCAAAAATAAAAGTAATCTTGATTCGTATTTCATTGCTAGATACGAACATAAATAAAAAATTCAAAAATATATTAATAAATCACGGATTTATATGGAAACTTGAACTTTATATACGTAATACTTTTCAAATTATTCCAAAACAAAACTATTGTTAATATGCGCTTATTTTGAAAAAATATATATATTGACAGACTCATAAACTGCATCAAACTTCAGGATAACTTTGAAATGATTTTTTTTATAAGTATGCAACATTTTTAGATTAAATTATATAAATATGGAGAGATCTTAAAAAAGCAATATTTAAAAATAGAACTGCAGTAAATGTAATAGCCGGGAAAAGAAAATTTACTCGTGTATCAGATTTGCGTGTTTTTTAAAATTGATTCTTATTGATTTTTAACTCATCGAGAGTTTCTCAGCCACAATACGGATACTTCGTCCAAACAAGCTGCTCAAATTGAAGCATTGGTGCGGGAGGGCTTGGATCAACGAACGATTGGTAGAAATTTAATTTAAACCAGTCTACGGTTTCTGGAGAGAATATACAGAAAGTTTGTCGAGACAGGTTTTTATAAAAGGAGACGTGGTACAGGCAGAACTCGAGCAATCACGTGAAGACGTCAGTTAATTTAATTTGTTTTTCTTGACGTTCATAAGTGTACATGTTTACCTAAATGAATAAAGATATTTTGATTTGATTTGATTTGACCGATTTATTGTTACAACTTCCCTACGAAATCGTTTGTCACGTCAGTTAACATGAAAACAGAGCTTAATGAAGACTCACAGACAAGCTGGCTAAGATTTGCGCGTGATCACCTAAATTGGACAGATGAGCAACGGGCTTACCGTATTGGTCACAGACGAGTGTAGGACATAGAGGAGCGTGGTCCTTTTGGAGGCGGTTCGTGCATGGTCTGGGGTGGCATATCGATGAACGGGCGAACAGAACTTGGTCTGTCAAAACGGTAGTAGAAGGGGTTTGACTGCATATCGCTACATAACAGAGATCTTAGAAGATCACGTGGTGCCTTACATGGGGCATACGCGAAAAATTTACTTTAATGCAGGATAATGCCCAGCCGCACGCTGCTGCACAAGTTCGACAATATTGCGAAGAGGTTGGGATACGTACAAATAATTGGCCAGCATGTAGCACGGATCTTAATCCCATTGAACATCTTTGGGACAATTTAAAAAGAGCTGTATATGCGAGAAATACCGTACCTACGAAAGTGGCACAACTAAGAACAGCACTTTCAGAAGAATGGGGAAATATTTCGCATGATTTTTAATAACCCTAATAAGGGCACGTGGAGGTAAACAATTAAAAAAACATAAAGGCGGCAAACAAGACAGAAAGAGCGGGTCTCGCGAGGAATTGCGCCCCGGCTCGCCCATGAATATTGTTGATAAAAATATTACCGATGTAGTCGGGGCGTAATTCCCGACGCGTCAAATAGTAGCAGTGATATATAAAGTCCCTGGACACGATGGCTGGGGGAGTAGAGTGAAAATTTAAAAAAGATAAAAAAACAATTTAAAAGGTTATTAAAATATTAAAAAAAAACATTGCCTAAAGCTTGTGTCTATTGTTAAAACCAATTTTTATATTAAACCAATTTTCTTTAAATTTTTGTTTTTTTTTTTTCAAAAAAGTTTTAAGGTCCTTTCCAGAACACAAACTGAAACTTAAGGTATGAGCCCACGGTATTCAAAAGTAAACGAATCAATCTAGACATTTTAATTTAAATCTGTGTAGAAGCATACTTGGTTAAAATATTTAATTCATTCAAGTCGTTTTTTACTTTAATGCAGTTAATGACTTCGTCAGTGTATATTTATAATAATGTTAATTTATATAGTTATTAAATTAATCTACTAATACAAGAACGAGTAAAGATTTCATTGTTTGCATTGAATAGTTTCCAAAATAACCAGACCTATTTGAAAAATTCTTTCACTGTTACAACGGTACGGGGAATACTTAATTATAATAACAAAAAGGAACGTAGATAATGTAACCGAATTTGAAAGAAAATTACCAATAAAATCCTTATAACGCACTGAGAAAACTATTGACAATATTAAAGTATGCAGTAAGTCAAGCTACAGTTTTATATCATAGAAATAAAGTAAATATCTAACCGGGCGGACTGATAATAGCAGTAAGTAAACATTATAAGGATTATTTAAAGAATCAATATATTTTTCAATTTTAATGAAAGTAAACTTAAACAGAAAGAATGAAGATTTTCTTTTGAACAAAAATACATGTATTCCTAATAAATTCTATGGCTACATAAATAAAAAAAAATATATATAGAGTAAGTTAATCAAAGCAAAGAACCTAATTAATTGATGTACAAAATCAAAATAAATTCTCAATCAATTACATGCTGGCTACTACATTATATTCCTTAGTTTAAAAAATATATATAGTGGGCAATTAAAGAATATTATTCTTGACGTAAGATGTCAAATGCAACCAAAGAACCTCCATCAAATTTTGATAAGAATTTTGTCAAATATAAATTAAAAAATATAATTATTATATCTCGTAATTTATTTAATTTAAGTTTAGTTTTAGTTAGTAATTTTTTGGTGTTACATGTAATTAATGTTTTTCATTAACTATTTATGCATTTCCTATACTTTAACCTTGGTAGGTATTTTTTATTTTATTTTACCATACTAGAGTTTCCTGTAAAAAATCCCTTATTAGCGATATGGCAGCCTTTTACCTAATAACTTGTGTAACCTGTTTATTCTTATATATGGTTAATGAAACAAAGTATAAGTAAAATAAAAACAAAAGTAAATACTAAATTAAGAGCAAAATGAACTTAAAGCTTCATTTGTAATTTAAGAATGATGAGGGTGAAACTACCCCAACAATTTGTGATTGACTAACCAACACCTCACAATGCCTAAATCTTACATCCAACCTAATGTAATCCAAGTAAAATCTTATTTGTCTAAATCAAGAGGGATGTCTAGTAAACCTATGTAGTATAGTAGCCCATACTTACAGACAGATAATAATTTTAAATTAATCTTCAACTATAACAATGTTTTTATTAATTTATTTAAAAATAAATCAGTTCATCGGTCATCTGTGTAATTACATAAAATAAAAATAATATATATTGTTTATATTCACTGGAGTGTGCTTCTAGGATTTAAGTTAAACTATATATTTTGGCAGTGAAATACAAAAATATTAGACAAAATTTTAAAACAATCATTTTTTTTTTGTTAAAAGAAAATATAATATCTTTCCTTCTTAAGTTATTAATAATTTGGTCAATATAAGTATAACCATAAATTATTTTTCATAACATTAAACTGAGCAATATAAATTATATAATTATACTTATAATTATATAATAATAACACTATTATTTTATCATTATTTAAGGAAATTTAATATCATGAAGCAAATAAAGATGCTTTAAACAAAATTTCTAGACTAAATAATGAATATAATCCAACAATGTTAAGTGGATGTCAGTTTTATTAACATTTTGTTTAAATATATATATAACGTTTAGGTTAGGGTTTAATCTCGGTGCCTGAAGCACATATATCACATAACTGTTAATTCATTTTAAATTATAAAAACCCAAATTATTCTTATAATGTTTTTTTAATTCTTTAATATTGTGTGCAGCTCCACAATCTTTTATATGTATTGGGATATAAAGCATATAGACACATCATACAGAAACATGTGTTTTTCTGATAAAACAGACAGCTTAGTGCTTTTACATTTCAAAATAATTATTCTCACACCAACACATATAAAACATAGAATGTAGGTCCTGGTTAATGCATTGAGAAACAAACAAATTAACAAAGTGTTTTGTGGCATTGCCTCAAATAATTATAGCAAAAAAAGTTTAGGAAAAATATTTGTTTTTATTAAAAATGTATTGAATAATAAAATTAAACAAGATGTAGGATTATTGTAGGAATTAGTTTATCTTGTAGCTTTGATTAAAATAAGTTTTTAAAGAAAGTGATTAACTTTGCAAAATTCAGTGTGTTTAAGTGTTGCGCTTACCACTTATACTCACTTTATGAATAAGGGAAATAATATAATATGTATATTTTATGTATGGCTTAAGGGCTAGTATATAGTTAGGTTAGGGCTTTAACCTTATATGGCCCGAGATACCAAAATGAAAATATTTTTTTTTATCATCTACTTAAGTACTTACATACATATATCCTATCATATAATACTTGGCAAAAGATGCATTAAAACATCAAACAACATCTTGACAATATACTTAAGTTAATTATAATAGGATTATCATAGCTGATAAGATGTTTGAATCTAGGGTATAATGGTACTATGGTCCAATTCATCAAACATTTTACGAAATTCATTACGTTTTGTAATGTAAAAATTTCAAGTGTGTTATCCTACAAAGTAACAAAAATGCTCAAATTTGTAATAAAATTCTGTTAATAATACTTATTTTTTACTTTTCCATCATAAAGACCTTAAGATGAAAGCTATAGCTACTCATTTTATGTAGTTGGTACCATGCACGTAGCAGTAAAATATGGAGGATGCATAAATACGAAATACTCATAAAACTTCTCAAACAAGAAAAAGAATGAAACGATGTTTAACACAAGGCTGCCAAATGTTAATAACTACGGTTTATTCATATTTTAAGTAAATAAATCATGTTCCACAAAGAAATACTAAAATTGCAAGTAAAATAGAACCGCCCTAGGCCGATGTTGTGTAGGAATTTCTTGTATGACTTACCTCGACCGAGAATGACATATTCCACTCAATAAAATAAAATGTAAAGAACAAATATTTAAATTAACAAGAAGTGTTCACAAAATAAGTTGCAATTTATTTAAGATTCACAGTTTTTTCCACAAAACAATAACACTGTACGCGCAATAGGTACTAACGCACCACCACTGTGAAGTTGTTGACATCGAAATCAATACAGCCAACATAAAATAGATAGTTTGCATTTCGTAATTTCACCTATTTCTCTTTATATTTGGAATTACTAAGTTAAAATTTGAAAAACGTGTTTATATTTTTCTTTTCATCAAATGTGTATAAGGTTTATTATTGATCCGACAACGACTTCCTACTATTTCTTAAATAACAGCCATTTTACGCATGTCCCGTTAGTATTGATTTTTTATTTCGAATTCGGTACTGTTTGAATTCCAAAATTTTAAATAGATACTTATATCGTTTAATATCTGATGAAGGCATAGCAAAAAAAAATGTCGCCCCTGTCCGCCAAAATTTATTACATTATTTACATTGAATACTGGATACTGATGGACATAGGATATGGCTATTATGAAATATGGTGTTTTAACGTCTTGTTAAGTTGAAAGTTTTTAAATTATCTTACAATATATATCAAATTCCACCATATTTTGTTATAAAATATTTTATATAATAATGCAGAAAACAAATCACAAGGCATATTGAATTGTTTAAATAATCCTTAACAAAATAATTTGTACACGGCGTATTTGTACAAGGAAAATAGGTAGGTACTTATTTAATAAAAATTGCTATATGATCCTTTCATTTTTATCTAATAATAAGATATTATATAGAATATTTATTACGAAGTAAGGCTTTAAAATATTTTATTAAAGATTTGATAGCCAAAAAAATTAAAATTAAACAAATGCATGGTTGCTTGTAATCAAATATTTAAATCAATTATGATTCTGTAATTCGTTATAATTATAAAATGCACATATATTTCGATTAAAAGATTCTCCGAAAAAAATTATGTCCTGTAACTGCATTTGGATATGTAGCATTTACAAGAATGCTACATCATTGCCGACTATAATTATTTGCTTTTAGACAATCATTATTTTACTCGCAACATTTTTTTATAAAGATTTAAATGTTTAAAAGATTAGACTATTTAAAATGTATTTATTCTGTTTTAAACATTGTAAATTATCTGTGTACACGCTATTATTTAAAAACACTAATATCAACTATGCCTATTCTGAAAAACTCAAGTTCGTCAAAAATGCTACCTTTTGAAGACAAAGTAACATACAATAGTTTTTTTCTTTCATAACATAAAAAATGGTACAGAATTAAAATCATATTAAAAAGTTGTCTACGTAAAATGTAGTAATCTAAGTGTTGGCTTAAAGGTCCCGTTACCAGGCCATAAAATTATTAAAAAAAAAATCTAAGTGTCAAAAGTCAATTGTTACAACTAAAGAAATATATATTCCTTTGCCTAGGGATACATTGAAAAAAAGATATATATATTATTAATTATTATAGTGACTCATTTCAAGAAATGCGTAATGTAGGCAAGAAACAAAATAAAAATGTTTTAACAGTTTCAGAATTCTTCAAATAGTCCATACATTATATAGGATCATTTAAACAATTCAACATGCCTTGTGATTTGTTTTGTACGTAATTGTACATTTAAAAAATAGTAAAAAGACAATTTGCCCAAATCATTCGCCGTCTGATTTATAATGCCTAAAATATATTTTAGTATTTAAATTTAATTATTTTCACTTATTTTATAAGAAATTGTGAATTGATGTGGTATAATACTATGTTGATAGTTCTTAATGATAATATTATAACACTTTACAATAAATTCATTTTTGAATTAAATCCTTAAAGTCTTATAATAAGTGTAAAATGAGATATTGGAAAGTCTTTAAAAGTATTTTTGTAATGGGTTTTATAGTAAGTGTTATGTGGCTAATGTTTTCCTGGAACAGTATGGAGTTAATCAGGTACTTTTTTATGAAAGATATAGTCACAATAGATATAAAGACTTATAATTTATTTAATTAAATAGTGTAATGGAAAATCGTAAATGTGATCAAGTGCTTCAAGTAACACTAAATCTTTCAGCCTACTGATTATTAAATATAATTGCTAATTAATTATGTATTATAAGGTTCTTATTAAAAAATAGATAAAAGAGTAACTAGTAAAGGTAGATAAAAGATTTGTTTACTTTTTTAATGTGTAAAATTTAATTAATCTTTTTTACATAACTGATTGAAATATTTTAAGTATACCAGGAGTTACTTCACTATAATAAAATAAGTAAAAAGCGCTAGACCTTGACCTTTCTGAAATTGCCTTATTAATATATATATATGCAAGCAAAGGGTAACAGCAACTATTATTATTATGTAGGCACTAAGCCCTACATAATAAGAAATAGGACGCCCTATGCTTACTGACTTACACAAATCTACAGTCATATTGAAAAAAGTTTATCAAATTTAAAAACTATATATATTATAATTTTAGATATGCGTCAATGGATCCTAGAAGTATTCCAATAACTGTTAAAAATAAATTATGTCATGTAAATTACAATGATGAAAGAGTGTTTATAAATAATAGTTCAGATTTAAAGATGATATACTATGTAACACCAACCTACCCTAGACCAGAACAAGTGCCAGAGTTGACAAGACTTGCTCATACATTGATGCATGTACCAAAAATTCATTGGATAGTAGCAGATGACCAATCATTATGTTCAAAAGATGTTGCTAATATTCTTAGGTGAGTGTACACAGTTTCAGAAACTGATACAGAAAATTGTAGTGTTGGTGGCTTTTACTAGCCTGTCTTAGATGCATTAAAGCGTGTAGCTCACAATCATACACAAAGTATATACACATTGTCCCTTTTGATTATTAACGTTTCCTTTTTATTCACAATTTAAAGAAAAAACACAAGTTTTGATTGAGGAGGAATTGAGGAAAAAATTGGTGTTGCATGTAAGCACAGCAGATGACAAGTGTCTATCAAATTTTTGCCTTATTGCTTACCAAAGTTAAATTCCTTTAGATCTTATTTTATATTATGTCTCTGATAATTATAGTAAGTTTAATTTTTTTTAAATTTACAGCTAAGAATGTGACGTGGAATGTTATCTGATGTTAGTGAATATATATTTTTAACTCTTTTTTTCTAAATCTTTATGAAATATACTATCTCTCCTTCTGTTTTTCGCGTAAAGTACTTCGAATTTTTAGCAAACAGACTGTTGAGTGTCTGACATCTGAACATAATCTAAAATTCAATCAAACAATAAATAAATTTCCTCTAATTCATATAAAATTCATAATTCTAGACGTACTGGCCTGCCATATACACACATATCTAGTCCAAAGCCATACATATATAAAGGAACAAACTTCCCTCGTGGAGTTGCAAATCGTCGTGCTGCACTCTCCTGGCTTCAAGAAAATGCTGATGAAGGAGTTCTTTACTTTGGAGATGATGATAATACTATTGATCTTCAATTATTTGATGAAATCAGACTTACTAAAAAAGTATCAATGTTTCCTGTAGGCCTGATAGGAGATTATGGTGTTTCTTCACCTGTTGTCAAGGATGGAAAGGTAGAAATAAGATAATAAATATAAATTAACAGACTTAATATCACATACATATTTTTAAGATTTGCTAAGAGACAAAATGATGCCAACCAAACATTGAATAACAATTTGAAGATTATAGCTTGATTATGAATAAATACAGCATCATTCTCTAATATGAAGTATGAGTAAAATTTTAAGTGTTGCTTTGTAGATTTCTATTTTTGACTTTGTTCAATAATCATTATTAAATTGAACAAAAATAAACATCTCTACTTTATGTTTCAGGTGGTTGGGTTTTTTGATTCATGGCCTGGCTCAAGGATGTTTGCGGTTGATATGGCTGGATTTGCTGTGAACATTGAGTTTCTAAAACCCTCTGCTAACATGCCATACATTGCTGGCCATGAAGAGGACAGATTTTTGGTTAGTTTAGGATTAAAATTGGAAGATATTGAACCTCTTGCTGCGAATTGCTCGAAAGTACTTGTCTGGCATACAAAGACAGTTAAATATAAGAAGCCAACATTACGTGTAGATGTTAAGAAGTTAGACGATGTTAATGCTTATAAATATTTTGTTAATCTTCTTAAAGAAATTAGCAGGCTAGGTATGGCAAGCATCAGTAATAGCAATGGTACTAAGCCTTACATAACAAGAAATAGAAAATCCTATGAAACTGTAGCTGGCTTACACTAATTTATTGACTAAACTATAATCTATATGAAAAAAGTTCCTTGCTTTTTTTAAAATGTAGATTATTCAAAAATATAACTAGTAGATTATATGCTGTATATATGTCTGACATGGTCATGTGTGACAAACAGACAAATATATAATATAAAGAATATTGTTTGCTCTTCAATGTGCTCAGTTTCTAGGCACTTAATAAAAGTGATCAAATTTTTTTAGTTGTTTAATATGAAATGTATGCGTAATGTTAGAGAATTAGGGACCTAGAATCTCAACAGACCTGTATTATGAGATGAGAGATGTAGTTGTAAAAATATGATATTCGGGCGTTTTAATATATTACACGTTAATCTCGTTTTTAATCCTTACGGCATGTTTATTTTTATGTTTAAGTATAGTTTCTATTTGACAACAGACTTGAGCCTTTTGACTTATATTGAGCGCGAACTGACAGTTCAATGTCTATGGTAGTAACTTATCACCGACTTTTATAATACCTATAATCTGCATTATAGTGTTCTTATACGAGTCTCGTCATAGTAAAATATTTTTATTATTTATATTAAAATAAACAGTCTTCACACTAATACTATTAACAGTAATACACTTCTTTAAACAGTGTATACTGTTTATAACGACACTGAAGGGACTGTGCATTTTATGTCGGTATAGAGATTTTCGTGAAATGGATATTAGGAAAATCAGAATTAGAAAAGAAAAAGTTCAGACTAGTATTAGTCGTTATGTGCATAAAAAAAATATTTGAATACTATTGCTTATAGTCTGACGTCTTTGCTGCACCAGTAATATTGTTGTACTTTTTTAGGTATTTTATTTATAACTTGCGTTATTCAGGCATCTCGGTGATAAAGACCGTATGTTAATGCTCGGCGGAGTCTCAGGCTCATCCGTATCATCTTCATCTCCTTGTTTTTAATCCTCAGTGTTTCTTACTGTATCCAAATTTTTTTTGTCATACTAATATACTTATAGTCTTGAGAATAACAACAGTCTACACTTGCAAGCAATCCAAGCAAGTTGTTCTTTTGTTTACAAATTGTTTAAACAAAAGAACAACTTCAAAAGTACTTTATTGCTCAACTGTTGTCGTTATTGATTATATGCTATGTAGAGCATATCATTATATGGAAGACAAAACTAGGCTTAAACAACCAGGGCCAATTGATTTTGCCGCTTTAGTTCTTCCCTAAATCGAGGGAGGTTACATGGAGTTACACTGTATTTTATTCATTATAAAATAATATTAAGGAATTTATATATTGAAGGACTTGTAGATTGTGTATTTTGGTATATTATTAGAGGTATTATGATTTTTATTAGAGTAGGAAAATTTTAGAACCACAATACTAGATAGGCAATAAATTATACGTCCTAACGATACTTAAATAATATTAGCCTATTAAAATTTTACAAATGGAGGAAAGATCTACCATAATATTGAGTTATCCAGTGATACAGCCTAATATGCATACGTATAGCACAAAGTAAATGTCAAGAATTAAGATTTTTTATGAATTTGGGTGCTGACCAAAGCTGTCCATGTTGATTAAAATAAAATTTCATGTTGTCGAAATTAATATATCAGTCCATAGAAACAAAAGTATTGTTTATACACTCATAATAACTACAGCGTAAAAAATTAGTAGAAATGGCCTAGTGGCTTTCGCGTGCAACTATTATCACTGAGATCGTAGGTTCGGTCTTAGGCTTCACCGATGGACTTTCTATGCGCAAATTTAACTCTCGCTCTTACGGTGTGTCAGGCGCAGAATACCGATTTTCTATTAAAAAAATTACGTTATAGATAAAAGTGAGGCCCAGAACAAGTTTGTAGTGCCACTGGTTTTTTTATTTCAAATGTACCTAAGTAATTGTCATGTTAAATAATTTTAACGAGCATGTCAAATTTGTATTATTACTTTGTAGAATTGTGATAAATTTTGATACTACCATACGACTCTCCTCTTTGCTGGGTCACGACTGTCGAAAAGCGTCTGTGTCTCAATCCCCAGTTTATAGTTATAGCTATAGTGTTTATTGTAACAAAATAACGTGATGAATAATAATTAGGCTTAAACAGTCCTTCTAGTCCTCGTTGTTGTCGTTTTTGTTAAATATACCTGAAGATATTTCGAAGAATCTCTTTGAATCTCAAAAATGTTTGAAAAATACTATATTTGTTATTATTTAAGACCTGATGATTATTTATATGCTTATTTATATGTTTTATTTATGTATACGTTCACGTGCGTTCAATAATTATATGAAATATAAAATCTGAATTAGATTTTAAATAAAGTTATAAAATATTGCTTTTATCATGTAACATTTCAAAAGTTTTGTGTGAATGGCAATGCATAATAGTAATGACGTAATAGACTTGGTAGAGATGAATTTATATATATATAATTATATAGTGGTTGCTTAGTAGTGAATTCGTTTATAAGTTTCGGATATAAACTTTTTTCTAGGTGGTTGCACCTACAATTGTCTTAAACGATGACATAATCGGGAGCTGATCACCTACTTGTTTATAAAAGATAAAATATAGAACAGATGCAATATAAGGCTATACCCAACCAATATAGGGTTGAGAAGCATCTGGATGATTAATAATTTTAAGGGTAGTTCACTATATAAGGAACAACTGTTGTGATTGTGGTAACAAATTTTGGTTTTCAAATAGTAACCATTACTATACGCACTAATATTTGCTATTTATTTAACATTCCCGAACAAATTTATTCCATTGTATGCATGTTACTGTGTACATAGAAAATATTTTATTGTTTAATACGGTCGTGTATTGTTTTATCCTAGTGGCGGATTATGTTATTTAATGAGATGGTTTTTAATTTTATTTATATGTGATTGAAAATTAGCTTATATTCAATATTCCTTAAAGTTAACGGTATAAATGTTATATAAAAATAAAAGAATGTTGATGTATTTTTTGTTTTATTTTCATATATTATTTAACCTTTATTTATTTGATTAATTTTTTCTTTATATACTGGTAATTCTACGTGATCCCAGTGGAATGTGATCTTGTCAAAGAATCTGAAAAATAATTCTAACATTACATGCAATCATGTCTTTGGCCAATAAAAAAATTTGGTTTGTTGAAATTACCATGCATTTTGGACGGAAAGAATTGGTAAAATCATTCGTATCAAATTAATTACAATAACAAATATGTACATATAATGATCTTGTTTTATGGTTATCAATTACAATTTAGGCCACGCTACATGTACAAGTATGCACATGTTTCTATCGATTATACTTAATTAATATAAACCACTTATATAGGTACTAGCTATGTCCCAACAGATACTTAGATCCAATAGATCGTCCTGTGTCATGGGCGTGCTATCAACGTGTCAGGAACGGAAATTTTCACTTGCCGATACCAAACGTATTTTTATTACATATGAATCCTAATAGCCGACGGGCTATGTCTGATAAGACATATATGGTCAACATGAGAATGTTAAAATATCTAGGGACTTCATTTACTTGAAACTAAGACCTAGTTTCAAGTAAATGAAGTGGGCTTGGCATCTCCCGCCGGGCTTACGCTAACATATTACGAAATACAATGCTTAGATACACAGTTTATAAAAATATGTATTGTGTACCGGATTTAGTGATCGTATCGTTTGCGTGTCGATCACAAAATGAGAGACCTCAAGAATATATTTTCGTCTAACACGGTCATGGGCCCAGTGATGGAACGCAATCTCAATATGATTCAAGTTCTACTACTGATTATTCGATTTTACCTTATTGATGAAACATTTTTTAAGGTTGTATTAAAAAATTGCATAATATTTTTTATAGGGAGTGACAAATTAGTTCAGAGTTAGTTTTCGGGACAGGAGGCGGGGATGAAGTGATAACTGCCGGCCATGGACGGCCTGTTACCGACCCTTTAGGCAATAGTATACTCTTTTTTAAAGGTCCCCTATGTCGTATAGGTAGCGAAATACTTCTACTGGTAGCAGGTGGTGCGCGGCAGGTGCCTTAAATGCGTTGTGTTGTGGAATGCCAGGTACATATGGAAAGGTTGGACATTTGCACCCGCCTCGATGTCCGATTAGACGTAAGGTTTCTACAGTAGATACATAACATTTCATTCACCACGCTCTAGTGTTAAAATATATACGTTTTACCTGGTCTGAACTTCATTCAATATTCTCTGTTCTAAGTCTGTCAGACCTTTTTCCATTACATCGACGGTATCACTCATTTGCTCTATGTTCCAAAATCCACAGATGTTTGTATCTATACCTGGTTGGTTAAGAGTAAACCATGTCGCTATTCGTGCCAGCTCTACATTGTATTTCTGTAAAATATAATTTAAAACTAAGTTTGAACTTCTTACGTAAGATGCCATATGTCAGATGGCATGATAGGTACCTAGGTAGTTGCTAACAATAACGATAAAGATTGAGCTCTAAAAATATCCAAAGCGCAGTTTTAATGTTATAAGAGTTGAGTCGTGTTTGTCTTGTGTTCAGTTCAATCGTCAAATATGTTTTCTTTAAGAAATTTCAGAAAATTCGTAACACAGTGGCGCAGTAAACGGGGGCGCCGGGGGCGGGCCGCACCTGGTGTCACCCCAAAAAGGTCTCTCAACTTTAAGAATTAAGAAAAGAACAAGCAAAAAAAATAAATCGCTAGCATAAAAAAATATTTTTTAAAGATTTATCTATAATACAAATCGCGGATTCCCGCAAAAGAGCCTGACGTTGTTGTGTAACATATAACAAAAGTAAAGAAACTAAAAAAAAATTTTAGGCATGTTCAGTCTGCCTTTGTTTTAACAACAGGTGTGATAAGAAAAGAACATTATTTACCTAATTGAAGATCGATATTAAACTTATAAATAAAAATTTAACATTAAAATATGTATAATAATATTGTTTACCTTACAATATTCCGCTGCGCATTTGCAGACAGCTCTAATGTCGTCGCTAGCGGGATGCCATGGTTCCGGACCTTTATTTGTTAAAAGCCCCATGCCAGTGGCTGCAGCGTTAATAACTCCAATTCCTTTATCCTACAATGTACAATTATTGGTTGGTTCAATTTATCAACGCACTCCTTCCAATAGGATTCTTGTCGTAGGGACCGCTTTAAATACGGGAAAGCATAATGGGATTTTACGACTATCTTTTTACGCAATCTATATACATACTTACTTTACTCGCCATTTGAGAGGACTGTTCATTGAATTAGGTTTCCGATCCGTACAGGATATACCGGCCTCAGGTACAGTCCTTCAGATCACAAGGTTTTCGAATAACGTTTAAGAAAGAATAACATTAAAATTTAGTTTTAATTGTTGATGGTCTATTACTTAGTCATGGTAGGGTCAACAATTTTTGAGGATCAACAAAAGAATGCAACAAAATAATAACAATTTTACTGTTAAATTTATTAGTATGTAAATATAATGTAATCAAATATCGATTATGCTCAAGGCCAAACAGAGTTAGTGATAGTAATTTGATGAACGTCTTTAGTGTATACCGTCTCAGTTTACAATTTTATTCTCATCAAATAATTGATTTGTTTTATATAGTGTCAAGTTATAGTACCGACCTCTTACGTAAGAGTGTCGAAGTGGCATGTTATTTTAATAATATCTTTGTCAACGTCAATACTTGGAAATATTAGTTTAATTGGTTTGATGTAACTAGATATTACAAGACTTAGAATAAGATACATCTGGTACGCACTCTCGCATTGAGAGGATAGGAACACTTTTATCGCTAGTGGCTTGTGATGATACATATTATCCGGTCTACTTTATTAACAAAATAGCTAATATTACCTTGAAATATTTTGTATAGTTCTGTAATCGATTATCGAAGAGAGTCGATTTTGCGTAAGATAATATTGACGATATTTTGACCTCTGATTCTTCAACAAGTTCTTGCATAATGTCTATGTCATAGTCAGCAATGCCAATGTAACGTGCTTTACCGTCCCTCACAGCACGCTCAAGAGTGGGTAACGTTTCTTTCAAGATGACCGACATATCTGGAGCAAACGTTACGTCATGGACCTGTCAAATATAAATTTGCTTAATTGATTAAATCAATTATTCACAATATATTCTTTATGCTCTACGTTTTAGAGCAGAAATAAAAATAGCGCTTACAATAGTCTCAAGTAAATCTAGTTTTAATAACTATATAAACGTCGAGAATAAAAAAATTTTTTAGAATAAATTAAAAAAAAAAAGACATATGTGTTTAAACCACTTGCGTATGAACTCTAGAAGAACACGTTCATCATCTTCAGGGTTTTGTAAGCATAGATAAGACCTTGACACTGACCTGAATCAAATCAACGTAATCTAAGCCGAGAAGATCAAGCGTGTTATTCAAGCCTACTTCGGTTTTTTCGGCCGAAAAGTCGAACATTTTTTCGGTTTCTTTCTCATATCTTCCAACTTTACTGCCAATGTAATAGGAATCTCTTGGTATTCCTTTAAGGGCCTGTAAATGAATAATCGATACAAAATTTTGCTAACGGATGTGAGACAAGCAAAAACTAAAATGGTTAATTATGTATTTTGTGAACGTTCTCAAACGTTTTCTAATAGATAATAATTTTTACATTAAAGTTAACTATACCTTCCCAATAGTTCGTTCTGAACTTCCTTGTCCGTACCAGGGACCGGTCTCTATATAGTTTACTCCCCGCTTCAAAGTTTCTTGAATAAGATCTACAGACCTTTGTTCATCGAAAACTCTATAAATATCAATACATTTTATTCGGAATGTAATAGAGATAGACCGACATCTATAAAAGTATCGTATTATGATTTCAATGGTTTGGCCGTTTCAATGTCTTAGTGCCTAACGTACAGGACAACATCAAAATTAAAACGAGTTAGCGTTTTAAATTTGATACCTAACAATCGTTCCAGGGTAGAAGAAATAAGTAGGCACTCAGGAGCTCTCTGGGACCGAGAGTTTCTATAGGCGGCAGTATCACTTAGCATTAAATGACCCTCCTGCGCGATTGTTCTCTTGTTCTATAAAAAAACTTGTTGGCAATCAGAACTTGACTAATGAAGCCATAATGGCGGTAAGTTATAGTCTGCTTTAGATTAGAATAGTAGCTTCACTGTGGACTAACGATTTACTTGTGTGTAATTTATAGCGAGAGTCAAAATAGCAGATCCTTCCAACCCCATTAACATACATTGTTAGGCAACTGTGACTTATTTCTAGATTTAGACTAGATTGGTTTTGTCTTTATATCGTAGAACCTTTGAACAAATAGATAGCAGATATTACATAATTCCTATAGGATAATCTTAATTTATAGCCAAGAGCTTAAGATTTCACTGTATCAATAAGTAATGCAGATAAGATAACAGTAATAGTTATTAAAAGACGGGTTTAGGTGAACAATAATAAATATATTGTACTTATTCAGGACGTTTAGCTAAAAACTAACTAGTTTCATTCGTATAGACCGTATTTGTTGGTGAGTATTTTGTATTATTTATCTAACATGAGAGCCGTCTTGGCCTAAAGGTTAGGCGTCAATCCTAGGGTCGTGCGTTCAGTGCTATAGAAAACATCGCCATTAAAAAGGACCCTGTCAAAAACGATTTAGAAACAAACACAGAAATCTATATACCAAAGTACACACACAGGTAGGATTTATTTGCTTTTCAATAAAAGAGGGACACTTATACCTATATATTTATTCCTCAACAAGACGTTTTATTATCCAGTACAATAGGATATAGCGAACTTTAAACTGCTTAAGCACGTCCTTGCTTTGTCATAAATCTCATTCAGCGTGAAAGGTTAAAGTTTTTAGTGTATAAATAATAATTTTCGAGTTTGGAAAATAGGTACTTATTACGGTAAATTAGATATGTATAAGCTAAAGATCATATTAATAAGTCCTTATTTACAAGAAGGAAGAAAATAGCAACTAAAGTAAATTAGTATAAGAAACCTAAATTAAAAATATTTTGGTAGGTATATATTGTTCAGTCATCTCATTCAGTTTGGGAAAATCACTAACTATAAAAACGTTGAACTTTAAATAAAAATCGATTTAATCGATATTTGATAAGAGAACAAAAAAAGTACAGAACTAATAATGATTTAATGAATTATAATTTGGATAAATTCATTAGTTTGTAGCCGCTAGGCGACCAAATATACAACAAGTTTATCAAGCAGATAGCGTAAGTATATACTGATAACAAGGTGAAATTTATTATTTCGTACCCATAAATGTTGCTGAATGCCGCTCCTCCACAGCTTACATGTGACACTTTTAACCCAGTGGCACCAAGTTCGTTGTATTTCATGATAAAATTCAATTATTGCGGAGTTTTATAAAAGGTGACCGCGCCTTCCAGTCGCTCGTATATGACTGGTTCAATTAGTTGCAAAATAACGACAAGGACTGAGAACAGGAGGCGCTCTAATAAAAAATAGCGCTGTATATATGTATATGTTTTATAATTTTTTTTAATACATATATGAGAAAACCTTGAGCATTTACTTAAATATACTAATAGATAAACTAATGAGTTATATAATTATACGATATATACAGCTCTACATGCATATGCATTGTTATCGTAATTCCGAATTACCATAATGAGTATGCCAGTATTAGATTAATACTAATACTACTTTTATTACCGCATTAATTCAAATCATACTTCAAGTAGAGATGGTCTAAAGTTCGAATTTTTGTTAGTAGTTGGCACTAAATCGAAATCACATTGATAACAGTTCTAATAAAACTTAGAAGATTTTGTGATGATTTTAATGATCACAAAGATTAAATATCAATGTTAAATTTTTTTTATAACCCACTAAATATAATAATATGTAACTTAATTGAGAAGTGAGATACAAAAAACAGACAGTAGATTATTAAATTATAGTACTATTTAGTTATACTTTTATGGATTATAAATACTAGTTATATGCGGTCATAAGAACAATTGATTAGCACCATTTGGCTGGACATACTACTTGTATGAGGCCCTACTTATTAGATTTTTATTCTGCCATTACTGAATAAAAATACCCACAGATTCAAAATATATTTAAGAAACTACAAAAAAAATGTTTTATTTACAATAAAATATATTCTTTTATTCAAGTAAATCTCTGGATAGACCCTTTGTTGCTAAGTCAGCTTGCTCTAGAAGGCTTCTGTGATGCCTTCTAGCCAGATTTATTTAAACAAAAATTAATTTAATCATAACTTTATAAAATTTATTAATTTTGAAACTCAATATGATATACATAAATATATAAATTAATTTTTTAGTCAAAATTGGTAAATAACATATAAAGCATAATAATTGTATTTGAAGATGCTGCAGACCAGAGGGATTCTGGTTTATTACTGCTTGCTTCAATGCACACTTTTCAAAACTAATTAAGTAAATTATAATTTCTTTTTATTATTATTTTTCTCTTTCCCAGTTATTAATTGCATAGGTTACCAAAGTTTGCTTTTAAGCCTTTTACCTAAATTATTTGTTATAAATATAATATTAATGTTATTCGCAGATGACAATCTTTATACTGAGACACAGAACTGTTCACTATTTAGAAAACTGATAACTGACAATGACAACTATTTCAATATCTACTATAACTTCGGACGGTCCAGTTTCATTTGAAGTAATATTATTATTATTATATAGTATCGAAAGTTTTTAAATTACAAAATTTGTTATATACATTGATAACAAATTTAACACTATCTTGTGAAATATATACAATTGAGCACAGAGTATATCTTTACTCTACGGTGACAGCTCAAAGCAAATCATGATGTTTCGGCTTTCGGGCTATTGGATGACAGTCTCGTAAATCGTAAGATATCGGTATTGTTCGGCGACAGCGTACTGTATCGCTTGTGTGTAATTGCCTTGCGGTAAATATAATATTTTAATATTTACGAGAGTATTATAATTGAACACTGCCACAATTGGTTTGAATATCTACATAACGATGACCGAAGGTGCTGACTATTAAAAAAGAAAATAAATTTAAATGTAAGTAGACAGTATTCTTTATGACACTATGAATCTTCGCTGTTTACAAGTTACGGAAAGACTAATTTGTAGGTGATGCGGCTTAATATTTGTACGCGACATGTTTTTATTAAATAGTGATTTTGAGAGTAGAATTGAAACTTTTTTGCATTGTTTGCCTTGCGAAAATGCTATGCAAGTTTTTCTTATTCTTAACCATAGTTTAAGTATTTTTTACTACCTGTACTGTCTTTTGTTTACTTACACACTTAACATTGTAATATTCGTAATTCATTATTTATAACATATTGCTTAATTTATTTAAATGGCATTATTATATTAAAAATTACTGCACCATTGCAAGTTACTATAATTTTTCTATTAGATTATTATTTTATTAATGAAACTGGGCAATTTTTTTATTCAAATATATGCTAAAGACTTTTATAGAAATGTAATACAATAAAAACACTTAAAAGAAAGAGTAAGTATGTAAGTAAGTAGTCAAACTTATTACTATTATTTAATATTTTGTATTATATATCTTCCCTTTATAATAATTTAATAAAGATTATTTATTTAATATATACAACTAAGATATTTCATTTACTTAATTTTAATATTTTATGGCTGGCCCTCTTTCTATTTTTATTTAAAGTGTAAAAGTAGTTGTATATTTAACAAGACTCATGAAAATGATATAATACATATTACAATATTTTAATCAGTCATTAATTTGAATTGAGATTGGGGAATTAAAATAACTAATTTTTATATTAATTAAAAAATAATAAACCTGAACCGTTGTGCTCCATGACCATATTTACTCTTTTCATGCATAATTGTGTGCTCATATGTTCTCTTAATGCATACTAATCATTCTAAATGTGACTTTAAAGTGACTTATTTTATTAGTTTTTCCTATTATCATTTAATTTTATAATAGAGATAAGCAATAATAATGTTTTTTTTTACAATTGTATACAGGACAAGTTCCAAACTTCTAATTTCTTGAATTTCATATATTTAAGAAAAAACAAAAACACAGAAAATACAAATTTATGGACTGTATAATACAAAAATATTATTAGATATTATATGTATTATATAAGTATCATTAATATTAAATTAATGTAATACAATACAATTGACAAAATCATAAAATCTTAATATTGTATACATAAGTATAAAAAATATACCACACAATTAACTTTTACTTATTATTAATCTTAATTAATAAAAAAAGCACAATCAAAGCAATGCTATTTAATACTGAAAATGTAACAAATTATATAAATAAATACAAGTCTGGCCACAACATATTCAAAATTATTGATGTCTGTGCCAGAACTATTTTAACCATATTTTATACACAATATTTTTTGATGCAACGATTGCAAGTACATTCGTCTTTATCGAATTTAAAACCTCTTGTATCATATTTAGTGTATTTTATAAATATCATCTATATATAACTTATATTATCAAATTTTGTATAAAATTCATTACACTAGCTGAACTATGTTACAATAACAGGCAATTTTTTCAATATGTAAAAGAAAAAGTTACGTAATAGTTATACATACATCCATAAACCATTGTATGATAAAAGTTCAAAAAAAGTCCCTTCGCATTGTTATAAGTAGGAAGTCAGCACTAATTACTATGCAGCAGATAGAAACAGCGATATAAGCGAATAATTGACATACTTTTCTTTATAATGAAGTACAAAAGAGGACCTAGTGACTAGGATACGAAAGAATATGCTTAGGTGGTTTGGCCATCAGGAAAAGATGAATGCGAAGTGGCTTACGAGTGGGGTAAAAAGAAACCGTTGATAGTGTGGTCGGATGGGGTAATCCTTGTCGTACCTACATAGTACAAATTCAAAATGTACTAGAGAAGGCACAGGTCAAAAGTACCTGTGACCGAATGCAAGTTGAATGCCATTAAAATGGATGAAGCGGGAGAGGTAGGTCAAGACCCGAAGCAAGTGGGGATCTGTAGGCTCTTTCTAACGTATCCGTACTCTCTTCGGGAAAAATATCATGAATCTTTTATTTCATTACCTTACATAGAAAATTATACTATTATTTAAGTAATTAATTATTAAAATTTGTTTATAGAACATGAGGTCAACACGGTGGCTTCGCTGTCGTCCATTCTCCACCCGTTTCTTGATCGTCTCATTTTTGGCAATAGCGTTTGCAATCTATTGCTATTATTATAACCTGTCGCTGGCGTCTTACACAAAATCAAGTAAGTCTTAGTTTTTAAGTATCGAATAAAAATATAACCAGGATTGTAATTCGCAGGCCATTGCCGACAATATAGTATATGTACTATTTAAGAAGCATTACATTTGTCAAATGTGAAGAAAAATGCTGCATTGAATTCATAACGATCCAAATCAAACTATTTTTAAAATCCGCACCAGAAAGTTACAAAGCATTATTTGCTTAAAATTCTCAAAGTAAAACGGACCTTTGATATAAAAATATTCATTCTCCCATTGAATGTTGATTAAACGAATTAAGTTAATTACAAAAATACCTTACCCGATATGTAATATTTTTGTACTTGTGGCATTCATTTCCGCAAACAATCAATTGCAAAATTTTATTTGTTTTCCAATTACGCGTTTTTTAAATCTGGGCATAATTGAGCTATAAATTTTCAACAAAGTTATTATTTTATTAACATATGCAGCAAAAAAATGTCTATCTTTATTAAGATCGCTTAATAGAATGCAAGTTTGGGTTAGACATGACTGTAAATATTTTAATCCGGCTTTAGTCTTTGAAAAGTTAGCATTTAGTTTCGATAGTATATATTATATTAATATATGTTTTATTCATATTTTTATAGAAAGTGGAATTCTTCTCTAAAGTACATTGCTTCTTTCAATTTTTCGTCATTTCTTGAAGTAGGGAAAAAAATATAAAGTGGAGTTGAGTAGTTTATGTACTTATCCATTTTGAAAGATTGATACACGATTTAAATAACTTTGCTTGAGAGAAAAAATCGAAACATAGACGATTTTTTATACTTTTAACTGACCATTAAGTCACGGAATAACTAGTCTAGCCTTAAATACTGAAACTGTTTCTTTTTCAACTTTTTAATTATGTTGAATTTGAAACATGTACACTATTTAAAAAAGTTATTTGTGTTAATTATCAAATTTAAATATAAAATGGAGTGTTAAAGAAAGTAGGATTGCAGTGATCGCCATGCACAAACTGGGTATGGAGCCGTCGGACATATTCCAGACCCTTCAAAATCCTGGTATCAGCCGTATATTCGTATATCGTACTATCAACAGATTTAACAACACTTCGTCTGTCGAAGACCAAAAAAAATCGAAGCGGCAGCGTGCTGTTAGAACTACAAAGACTGTTTTACTGGTAAACCAAGATTTCGGCGAAATCCCGTTAGGAAGCCAAAAATCTTATTAGGAGAAATTAATGAAATGGTTCCCGCTAGGACTCTGTCGCGTATTATAAAAGAAGACTTGATGATCAGTGCTCATCGTCAGTCGATATACATAACATGCCCTAAATCAATTTTTACGAATGATAAACGCTTTCTGTCGTATATCCACTTTACCGATGAAAACAAATTCACGATTGTAGAATAGTAATTTAATATAATCAATACTGCATACAATAGGCGAAATGATACAGAAGTTGCTAAAGTGGTCGAAAAGGTGCAATGTGGTCATCGTTCTGCGTCAGTGATGGTTTTGTGGGACGTGTCTGAGTGAAAACTTTAGCCAAAGTGTATGAAGGTACAATCTTGAATAATGTTTTAAAACATCTCAGCAATACACTTTTTAAAAACTTGGACTTTCCAGCAGGATTCTGCACCTTCCCACCCTTCACCATCTTAGTCACAAATCACGAACTATCCAAGCCTAGCTTGAAACCAACGTTCAGGACTTTATATGAGGTGAAGACTGGCCCTCATCTAGGCCCCGTCCTCAAGCCTTCAAATTATGGTCAGTTTTAGAGGACATGGCCTGCTTAAAGTCCCTTAAAGAATCTTTGGAGCAAGTATCCAATTTTCCCTTCGAAACAGTGCGTAAATCCATAGATTCATGGCCAAACAGATAGGCTACATGGCTAAAAGCCAATGGTGGCCATTTCGAATAGAATATTTTTTCTGCGATTTTAATAAATATGGAGGTATACATTTAAAAATGTTATATTACTTCATTAAAAAAAAAATTACATTTGTAACAGTACTTATGGCTGGACTAGGTATTTGACCTATGGTTTCTTATTGACCTATATATAGTCTACTTTTTCAATTAAGCTGAAAAAAAAGCGTATAATAGCTCTTGTTAGAAATATATATATATATATATCCATAGTACATCTTTATTACAACAACAATAAATAGATTTATGATTTTTAAGGAAACAAACCAATTAAAGTAAAAAACATTTGTAGTTGTGAATTTTTAATAATCAATAAAGGTATCATAAATACTGTTATAGTATAAAGCCAGTAAATAAAGGATTGAGTATCGCTTAACAACTAGCCTAACTTTTGTTACAGTTATAATATTGACGTCTTATATAATCTCAATGTAAGGTGAAGTAGTCCAAGGCTTGCAAACGTTTTATTATTATAACAATAATATTGTATAGGAGATTGACAATATGACGTTTATAGTGTACGTAAATAGTGTTTTTAAAACACACTTACCTTTTAGAAGTTTATCACTGTAGCAAGTCTGTTCACTTTTTAAGGTAACTGGGAAACGTTTAAAACAATAAACTGAATCAGTGAATCACTTACGCTCATATTAAATGTCCAGTCCGAAGTTTCCTGTGATGCAGTCGCCTTTGCAGGCATTGTAAGAATCTTTCATGGATTGCAAAAAAGCAAATCATTTTAAATGTACAAATATTAATAAATCAAACGTAACTAGAAAATTTATGCGTCCTTTGGTTTATGTTTATTTAAATCACACTACAACATCGAATTTTTTGGTTCACAATTTCAAGCCCGCTAACAGCCAGTTAACACTTGTAAAATTGACACACATTTTTCAAGGTTTTTTATAAATTTATTTCTATATTCTGTTAATTAAAAAAAGAAATGACCACCCTCCTTTTATATTTTTAATGTATATTGAATAAAGTCATAGTTTCAAATATTGCAAATGATATTAAAGTTGGTTCAGCTCGCACAACTAATGTAAATGATTAAAGACCTGACGATAATCAATAAATCGATATCATTGTATCTAAATCAAACAACCTTAAGATATTCTTCGAAATTAAACAGATGTAAATAAAATATTGAAAAATATTTTACCTTAAAAATAGAATTGAATAAAGAACTATTCTATTGATATCTAAGTGAGGCACGCTTTCGCCCACATTCAAATATATAGCTGGATATAATCTCGTCTGGAGCATTGTCAAACATAGAGAAAAAAATTGTTCAACTTTTCGCAGACTTCAATGATGAATGTTTATCGAATTATCTGCAAATAGAACGTTCTTTAGAATAACTTTTATTGTTCGCTTAAATATTTTTGTTATACATTAATTGTACCAGTTCCATATCATTGGGACAAAATGTGAAGTGTGAATAAAGATGCTTAAAGTAGGCTTTGTTTATATAAAAAAATTGCAACTTTTTCATAAAATGTGGGAACACAAGAGTCCAAAAGTCTCTGGTTACTTCTTAATGTAGTAAAGTACTCATATTCGTCTCAAGCCATTTGATTTCCCATGCGAAACGATTACAATGGCTTACCGGCTCATGCAGCTCTAGATTTCTGTAGTTTTCTCAGTGTTGGGAATTTGGTAAGCCACTACCGAATAATCCGATAACATACTTTGATTTCCCTAAACGCCACTCGCATAGTGGTTTGTAAACTATTGTTAGTACGCTTCAAAGAAATTACTCTTGAACTAAATAATAGGTATATCAAATCTACGAAAGTTTGTTTTCACCTTTTATCAAAAATGCATTTAAATTTATTGAAGATACTTTTTTATTTACCAGAATATACAATGTATCAATCAGACTCGAGGCTTAAAAACGATTAGGATTTTCCACAATTAATTACTTATTTAAGATTACAGGTGTGAAGTATTTAGCTGTCCCATCGATATAGATGCGCGAAAGTTTTAGTGTTTAATTAATTATGATTATATGTATGTAAACTGCGTTAAATACCACGGTTATTCTTAAAATCTTAAAGAACCTTCACAAAATATACATACAATTATATACTAATGAGCTAAAGCTGCAGTTAATGTCAAATGTTTGGACATAATTATTATTATGTCTATATTGGCAAATTTTGCTTTAGAAATGGCTTCTTGTATAACACTGTAACATCGTAATATCAGTTCAGAAACTTCCCTGAAGTCTGAAGTTCTCTCGTTTGGCATAATATAATTAGTATATTAACTACAAGTTTTAAGACTATGTATATTAATTTATAAGTTAAGTTATAAGAAGGCTCTATATCTTTGATAGACGTTGGTCGGCCCGTTCTTGTAGAATAACATTAGATGGCATCATTGATGACTGAAACAACATACATGAATGTATAAAAAAGGTGAAATTATAAGTCATGAAAACAAGTTAGTACAATGGAATATTTTTAACTTAAGTATCCTTTGGTAATATTTCCGAGATTATCTATAGTGTTATAAATAACCGAAAAAATATCGTAAAATTATAGTGTTTTCAAAGCCGACAGTTTTGTCCGAAACTTTTGACCGTTCATTTGTAGAATACATAAAAGACAAAACCAACTAACGTTTTAAATTTTCTAAAGTAAATTAAAAAAAGACAATATTTGACTTTGTATTAAACGCAAAGTGCGGAAAATTGAGAGTAAAATTAGTTTTAAATAAAAAAAACGAAATCTGTTTAGCTGCATTTTTTGCAGTATGTTAAAAAAGACAACCTCCCTAGGCACACATAAATCAGTAAGTGTGTGTGTGCATATTTTGATTGATTATTGTGTGTTAGGTATAAATGGTGCTGGTTGTCTTCTCTCTGTAATACTCTTGAGCGGATATAAAAAAATTCAAGCAAATTGCGGTAAGCGAATAATATTATGGTTATTGAAGATAGGCTACGATACATATAGCTTAACTAGCTTTAACCTAGAACCAGCCCCGATCAATACATCAAATTCAAGTTAGATTCAATATACAATTTTATAATGCACTGTTACGAACATTCAATTTTTCACTTGTTTCTTTGTCAACTTTGTATCGGACATACTTTGCACTTTTCAACGTTAAGCTTTACATATTAAATGGCAGGACCAAATTGAGAACCCATATTAATACATATCAAGCACTTCAAAGGGTTGCAACGCCTGTGGTCGATTTCGCGGAACTCTTCCCTTTCACTTGCTACGGTTATTGCTATATGATTGAGAAAACTGTTCAAACGTGTTCGCTTATAAATTATTTCTACCTGGGTCTTATGTCGTTCACGTGTATAGTATCGTTTATATACAATTTTAGAATGTTCTGAATTTGGGAAATATACCTACATTCAATTTGCATATAATATAGTATGGATGTTTTAACTTTTTTTACATACTGTTGCAACTGTGCGACGTTCCCCATTTCCACACATTTCCACATCCAATTCATTGATATTTATAAGTGAGTATTCAAAAACTGCACGTCGTCAAAATAGTTTCCATAGCTGTCAAGAGTCTAACAAAAGAGACAAATTTAATAATTCTCAAGATGAAATACGTAGAGAATACTGTGTTGAAAAATATAGACACTGCATATTATCAATTAAAACTAAAACAATAAATTAAGCTGTCCCTGTAGCAGGGTATCTATAAATTGCATGTATATTCATTACCTTTTGTACACAAATGCCAAAGATCTTAATACATACAAGAGTGAAGCCAATTAAATTATCTTGTTCATAGTTAGTTGATACACATAAATCGGTTCAATAGTTTCTATGCTTGCCTGCTGAAGTTGTCGCTCCAGAGCACTAATGGCTTACGGGGTAACAATACCGAGTAGTACGAATTACGGACTAATCTTCACTAATCTTGTTATTCTCTTCCGTTGCAGAAGATCCTTGGGTATAATGAACATAAATTGGAGGATTTTTCTACAGATGCATTTTAAAACTTTGTTTCTTTAAATACACTATACGTTACACTATAATCCATTAAAAGCGTGGAAAGAGTAAACGACATTGGTTAGTTCTTGGATGCTTATAATCCTTTAATGTAGAACGAAATCTCTATTAGGGATTATGCTAATGCTTTTTGAATGGATATATACGCTATTATAATTATTTTGTTTAGGGTACAAAATTTTGTAGCGAATATACGGCCTGTAATACATAGTGGTTTTAGCAGACAAGTATGTGTTATCTACACTGTCATTTGCATTGTTACTGTTACACAGCAGTCAGTATTGTTATAATTCATATGGATAACTTTAATTAGCTTAAGGTCCTGTTTCACAATGTATGGGTAAAGTACCAAATAGCTATACAACACATAAATTATTCGAAAGATAAAAGTTCCGAATAAGATACTTAGCGTTTCATGCCGAATAGCGCTATCTGTCAGTTGTGAAACGCAAAAATACTGTTTATCCTACCAATAAGTAATAAATAGCTTATTTGGAACTTATCCCGACATAGTGAAACAGGCCCTTAGTGTAATTAGAAGTTGACATTAGTTGACGGAAAGGAATGTGTCCCGACTTCGTTAGGCTGAATAAAAAAAAATGTATGTATTAGAAATAACTAGTGACCCGCCCCAGCTTCGCACGGGTGCAATGCTGATGAAAAGCAGGTTTTAATTATGTATTGTTATTTCCGTCGCTGGAAAGCTCCGATAATATATATACGCGTTCGATCGCTGCTAAATAAGCTGAAATGGGCTGTATGGATCTATATTAAATGAACAATGTATTCAAGGTATTTAATTGGTTAAGGATTAATGCTGTATTGGTTAAAATCGCTTCGAAAATTAGCCATTATTTGTCGTAAATAGTAAATGACAAAAAAAGTTATTGTGGGTTATCCATAAGTGATAGACATATACCATTACGGACTTTTCTGTAGACCTTTTCAATTTATACAATACTTAGTACATTATTTTGATAAAACTCGTAGGGTTCAGCCTGCGTTTGCAATGAAAGCGGAAAAAATGTAATTATTTACGACATCACATTAGAAACCTCAAAAATAACAGTACTTCTCCACTATTTAATGAATGTTATTATACGTATAAACCTCTAATATATATATATAATATCTATTAAAAAAAACCTCATCAAAATCCGTTGCGTATTTTCAAAGATTTAAGCATACAAAGGGACATAGGGACAGAGAAAGCGACTTTGTTTTATACTATGTAGTGATATAGGAATTGTAATGGTAAACTTTTAAAGATCATTTCAGTAATTTTTAATAATAATAATTTATTTATTCAATCAGGCAATGAATAATCCATATGGTATTATTGTGTTACAATATTTTCGTAAAGATTAATTATATTAGTAGGTTAAAAGTATATTCTAGCATAAAGTTCATTGTAATGACAGACGTAGGGCACATCCATCCTTTTCGATGTTACCGCCAACATTAACAATGATACACATATGTATTTCCTCTTTATAAGTTTAGATTCAAAATGAAAACTTTCCAGTATTATATTCTACACATCTTCAATACCTTGTTGAAATTCAGTTGCTCTACCTTGAGGTAGTGAAGTTCATTTCCTTTCTATTCATAGAAACAGTCGTACGATTTCATGTTATTGCATACGCCGTACCTTTAAATTTTTTACAATATGTATAACAATTTTCCCCTCATTCCATACATACTCGTACGTGAGTGACGGATTTTATACCATATTAATTGCACTACGTAATGCTTGTACCTGCATAGAAAGTGGTTTCAATTTCACTATTAGCAGCGTTCCCCTATATGGAATCCTCTGTGATTAACCACTTCGGTCCCTTTGCGACGATTCATTTCACACATAAATTAATGTATTGCGTTATTCGTTTATATGAAAAACATTGTTAACAATGATCCATATAGATTCAAAGAATTTATTTAATAAGCCATAAAATCATTAATTATAGGAAACTTTATTTAACTTATGAACGTCAGTAATAAAAGAAATGTTCTATATTTTTTTAAATCTTTTATCTTTAAACGAGCAATTCGTATATAATAATTCGAATCTCGGAATCGGCCCCAACGATTTTCATGAAATTTAGTATAAGGGGGGTTTCGGGGGCCATAAATCGATTTAGCTAGGAATCATTTCTAGAAAATGTAATTTTATTCGTGTTTTATTAACTTAGACATAGAATTGCTCGTTTTAAGATGTCAGTCAAATCAAAACTTAAATATGAATATAATTATATTTATTCGATAATGATATTCATATTTGATCATTTTATTAGAATGTACTATTAACACAATTTATTAAAAAAAAATACCGAGCTAAGCTCGGTCATCCAGGTACTTCTCATATTAATGGAGAACGGGCAATAAACTTTCAGTTACTATGAATAGTGAAAACTTAATTTAATATTAAATACTTATTAAAGAGGTTAAGGTAACATTATATTTTCAAACACTTTAATGTATGAACCGGATCATTATTAAAACTATAACATGTGCTTACAGAATTGTTCAATATGTTTAACGCGATTGCGATTTTAACAAATACAAAGTTGAGCGCACCGAATCGTATTTAAAGCAGCAATAAGTAATTAATTTGAGCTGTCCTATATAAATAGTCATTGCAATACAGCGCTTTATACGATTTGTCATTTATTTCAATCAGATTATTTATAAAAAAAATAATTCTTTTAACTTACTTGAAAAATATAAAGAAAGCTAACCAGTAATGAAATACGTAGTAATGACTGTATGTTCTCATTACGTATTTCATTACAGCTGCTCAAAAGTTCCTAACGTACTTTGCGTATTCGGTAAATACACTTAACGGGACGGTTTAGGTACTGCTTTCAACGTTTCCCGTGTTGGTAGAAGGCGCTGTTGCCGTGTCGGAAACAACAACCGATACACCTGCCAACAGCCGACCTAACCGAATTTCGGATTGAATAACGCTGAAAAACATTACCTAAAGGCCAGTGTAGCTGTCACAATTTAAAATGCTTTTGCCGGAATTTCTTTCGGTTTTTTGTGGTACGACAAATAAACGGTATATTTTTCGCTGAATTATTGAAAACGAACCCCGATCTTGACTTGCCTAAAGTTTAGCCTCCAACTATAATAGTTCTTCATGAGGGAATATTCTCTGTGTAAACAATTAAAGACTAGTATATCCTAATCTCGGTAACATTTGAAACACAATTTGAATAAAAGCTTATTTGCAAACATTCAACTAAATTTCTTACAATATTGTCGCTCAATATTCCTTTCAACGTCACTTCAATAGGATTTATCTCGTTGTTGCAGTCAGTATAAAAGTGTATTTACTTGAAAAGTTATATGAAAAGAAATATGAAGATATTAAGCGAGTATAACTTTGTTTATTTTCTTTAAGCATTAAGGGAAGAGCAAAAATATTATCAAGTTGTAATCTCATTGAAGTTGATATTTGTAACAGATTTTTTTGATAGTTTTATTAATGTTCATGAAATTTAGATTTAGGATTGTTATATAAACGAACAGTATACAGTCGGCGTATATATGGGTGAATTCAAATTCAAATTTATTAATTAATATAGGTAACATAATGTACACTTAAAGGTCAAAAACATATGTAAATGAAATGGTTCTAATTTTACATTTACTGCCCGTTCTCAAATCAAGGGCGTAGAACGGAAGAGAAGGCAATAAACTCTCCTCGACTCTTTTTAATCGCCAAGTTTTTATTTTACACAACGTTGGTAAGGAGCTGCAACCATTATTACACCATGTCAATCATGTTAATAATAACCAAGTAGTTAATTATAATAATATAAAATAAATTTATCTATTTTATTTATATTCCTATAAGCATTTCTACAAATTATTTTTGTAAGTTCCCGAAAATTTAATTCTACGTTTAAATGGACACCTAGATCTTTTATTTCTGTAATTGGCTGGCTCTTGGAATTGGCTGCTTCTCAAAGTAATGATTATAGGGAATCGGTGTCCGTGCTCTGGAAAAAGAAATAACAGCAAGTTTTGCAGAATTAAGGTGCAGTCGATTTTTTCTGCACCAATTTACTACCCGAATAATCTCCTGCTGTAATCGTAGACAATCTTTCACGCTATTAATCGGCCGTGATAATTTAAGATCATCCACGAACAGCAAACATTTTGCCTCTACCTTGCTGCTCCTGGATCATTTATCATAAACAAAAATTCTAAACTTCCTAAATTGCTCCCCTGTGTCACGCCAGACCTACATTCCACATACTGCTCACTATCTGTCATGTGACCTGCCATGAACCGAATCAATGAGGCAGTGAAGCCACCTTTTGCTAATTTCTGCAACGGCACATCATTATCAACCATGTCAAATAGTTTCTCACATCGAAGCAGGCTGCATCAACTTGTACTATCCACAACTGGTACTATGCAAGTCACGAAGCTTAATACGTTGGTTGTGGTACTTCTTGCTGCTCGAAATCTATCCATTTCGTTGGCGGCCTTTTCTTCCGAAATTTCAATAACGCTTTATAAATTAATTTTTATACTATAAATGATTCGTTGAAAATTGATAAGTTGTTTTGAACATACTTGAAATATGTAAACATTTCCAAAACTCTTTTGAAATAAGAATTTTTGAAACTTTTAGTCTTATTTTACTTACTTAAGTTACAAAAGGTAAACTTAAACGTACAATTTTCAAAATTATTTGTTATATTTAATATTGACACTATTAATTATTTAAATACCAACATATATAGTTGTATATATAAGTGAATATATAGTTCCACGTAGCAATTATAAAACCAAATTTATTTGAATACATTTATGAATAAATACTCTTGAAATTCCGCACAACATATTTAAACAAATATGTACACAATATTCCAAATAATTTTACATGGTACAAAAGATTTTAATAATTTCGCCCTCTGAATTGATGATTTAAAAAATCAGAATATTTACAGAATTCCTGATTTTGGTGGACTGACATAGCATCGTGTTTATGTGTCATTTAAAATGCTATCGGTTACAATTACATCTAAAAGATACCCTCGATAACTAATAATTTGCCAAGCCCGCTATTTAAATCTGCAAAAATGATCGATTTTTACTGGTAAATGCAAAATGCTGCAGTTCAAAATTCTCAAAATGCAATTCTTAATTTTTTCTTTGGTATTAAACTGGTATTACATTATTATTAATCGATATGCGTTTGTTACATAATTATCGAAAATATGCAATCATTTTATTTATTTTCATCAGACCAATATTGTAGTTTGGTTAACATTGACAATATTCAGTTTCAGAATTCTTATAGTGTATAAAGTTAACATATGCGTCATATAAACTTTTATATCACCTGCGTTTGAATCATCGAAGAAATGTTTCTCTATTGTGGTCTAGGCTAGCTACAACTAATACTTTTGACCGTTTTTTTAGGAAAAAGCGAAATGGACGCTTGTTCGTAAAGGCCAGACGAACAGGCGCATCACACTTGAATAAATAATAATAATAATCGAGTGGCACTACAACCCTTGGCCTTGGCCTCAGATTGCATCCGTTGTGTCGATCATTTTTATATCATCGATAAGTAGGTGATTGCCTGAGCCCAGCCTTCTGCCCGGCACAGGTCGTCGATTTTTGGATTTGATATGTGTCGAATTCGCATTGGTATGGACAACTTATCCCCTTGAGTCGTGTCTAATTAAAAACGACATACATAAAATATAAATGATGCCTCGTCTGCTCTTCGTTGCCCCTGTTCGGAGACCTCATAATTGGTTAATTGTGTATAATTGCAATTCCCACTATTATCTGATGTTCAAGCAAAATTGTGTTGCCGATGTTCGATAAAATTCGTTCGTTGATTGTTTTATTTTGATTGATATTAAAGCTGATGTGAAAATGGATATCTATTTTTTACCCAAATACTTTTATTGGATAGTTGATTCGCTTGATGGTTTGAAATATGTTTGAGTTGTGAAGTTGTTAATATTATATACGGTTACACATTGATAAGTCTTAATATTAAAATTACTTTAAAAGGGGTAAATCTTAAATACATCGTGGGAATCGTAAATACATATGAATAATAATTACAAAAAAGAGTAACATACTACAATAATATAGAAAGGTATTTTATATTAAATATGTATGGCGTATTTCCTTTGTGAGAAAATCACCAAATCTGTAGCCCCGGTACTATCCACCAAGCGCCTAGGCCCAGTCGCTATTTCAAAGCGAGTCTTTCGATGTTTCTTTTTTTTCGAATGTCTTGCCATCGTCCCTTACGTTGAAATAAGCGGTTGATTATATCATTGAGCGCTACTCGACAAATAAAACTACATGTGCCTTTATGAAGTGACGCCGTGGAAAGCACTTTATTAACTCAATGCTACGGAGACATCTCATACACATAACACTAAGCTAACGCTGACAGCGGCAATCAGATTTGTCTGATGTGCCTGACGAGAGACACGCTAGGCACTCTTTTATTTTACGTACACTCAATCCCTAAGCATATTGTATAACGATGCCTGATTGGTTATTGCAAAAGGAATATCGAAAAATGATTAAAATATTATCCAAGCGACTGTATTACGCCTAGTCTATCGATTTTAGTAATTTTATTCGTTATAATACAGATGTTTTTAATTAAGAGTCCTGAGTGGGGAGTAATATCTGGAGGGCGTTGAGAAAGTTCTTCAGGCTAATTAAAGAAATATTGTTGATGAAAAATGTAACTGAGTTACATTTCAATTTTTGTTCGGTATTATCATCGGATGTTGTCATAAAATCAAAATTTAACTGTACTGTTTCAAACTGTAATTATAAAACCTAGGTAAAGTTTATACTGGTCGTTATTTTTGTAAATGTAGTGATTGATGATGACTAATTTGTTGAACCAGTATACTCGTTTGCCTTCTGTACAAGAAAAAAAAAATCAGTATTATATAGAATTCTTTCAAAATTAATTTCTGTATTTAATTAGGGACATGCATTTCTGCGTCCTTATCACACTTATACTTGTATGATACCAAATATGCTTTATTTTTCTTACATGTCGTATGGGTATGACATAATTCTATAAAAATATGATAATTTTAATCCAGACTTTTATCCAAAACTCAATTTTAATAGCAAGTTAAAATGTGTTAATTTTCCAATACATGCGGACTTTATTAAATACAAAGGCTTTATTGCCGTCTCTCAACCGCAATACGCTCGTAGTGATGTAATAATTATAGCGATCGCGTCAAATATGCAATTTCGATAAAGTTATCGTAATTTCTAGGCGATAATTTCACAACCTTGGGATCGCTCCGTACCAAAAATTAAACATTAAATCGCTATTGAATATCAGAGTACCGGTGCTGATTGCGTTTTTAATTTAGAGGTTTCTGTTTGTCTTGAATGAATATAGTATTCTTTCAAAATAAATGTATGTACTTAATTAGGGACATATATTTTAAGCGTCCTAACTTGTATGATTCCAAGTATGTTTTATTTTTACTAGTTGTCGTACGAGAGCGACATAGATGTATTTATACATATGTACTTTGGCTGTTTATGGCAAAGCGGTTATAAGCGTTTAAATTTTAAAAGTGAAATTCATGCGAAATCTTTGCTTAATAACTGCCAACGATTAATATTATTTAGTAGTTAAACGATAACCTCTTATTTATCTTGACATTGTATTTTAGTGACACGATAATGTACATACAATTGCGTTGTGTCTCTATTGCATACAATACCATTATCATCTTAAGTAAAAAATACATAAAAATTACAAGGGTTGCAACGGGTGGCCTTATCGCGAACAAGCGATCTCTTAAAGACAACCCTAGTAAGTATGTTAAATAAAACTCTTTACTTAAGTAAAAACATGTTTGAATAACCCTGAAAAGGTTTGTAAAATGCGCTAAGCAATCAATATAATAAAAAGTCTATTTATCGTGGCACTGGCTGCTCAATGTTTATCTATTAATTTTTGTGTCTAAGTGTAAAATGTATCTATCATACGATGAGGGAAAACATAGTAAGAACGTCTAAGACTGATCATTACCAGTAACGTGATGAAAGACATGGATACTGAAATCGAGGCCGGTATGTAACTTCCAATAGCTATTGCGAACCCATACCCTGTTGTATGCAATTTCGATATAGGTACATAGTTACTTTTAAATAAGTAGTGCCTCTGTAACCTTGGAATCGCATGCTACAAAAATGAAGTTACGGAGTTATATGATCCTAATTTGGAAGTTCCAATCTTGTATTCTATAAGACAAAAAAAAAACCAAAATTACTCGAAATAATTAATGTGCATTTATACGTGCATGCAACACCGCACTGTAGTAAAAAATGTTAAGGCATGGCAATCATGACATATTGACTTAGAACATATATGATATAAATAATTTTATTCTATTTTGTAAGTTCTAAAGGTTCCATTCAAGAGCTCGAAAATAAAATCGCTGTCTCTTTTCATTTCGAACACTGCACAAACAAATCCAGCAAATGGCATGGAAAATAATAAAACCACCACCACTGTTTGTTTTCATAAGCGAAAACGAATTCCCTTCGCAATATTATCTATTCCGGTGCATCGTTTATTAGTCTTGGATGGGATTTCACGTGAAATACAATATTACTTTTAAGGGCTTAACTTCTGTTCACGTAGATGCAATACAATTTTCTCAAAGTAGTATACTTCGTTTATAACAGAATATATCATATTTTGTTCTCGTACAATAGATGTTAAATAGTAAGTCTGAGAATATATAGCAGTTTTAAAGCAGGAAATGAATTCAAAGGATAATTTGAAAGGATGAATACTGCATTAAAACTTGCAAGAAATCATAATTTATTTATATCAACTGAATGGAAAAACGAGTAAAAATTCCAACGTTATCGTTAACTTATTATGTGTATTGTACGTATGTGTCAAAGGCTTCGACGTAAAAATTATTGGAAATACCGTTTCTATTCAAGGTACAAAATTGCATTTATCGGGTCAGGTGTTAGTGGATGCTACTACATTGTATCGACTGTGTCACAGTATAATTGATCGAGGAAGGGAGAGCATCGCTTTACTACTAATCCCGCTTTGCATCTTCATTGAATAAGCATCAGTTATCTACAAACACATAAGGCTGGTGTCGACACAGTATATGTACTCTATCAAAGGGACTAAGTATATTGCGGATAATGTGCAGAAATTATGTTGTAGGTCAGTTATTATAGTTATTCATAAAGCCTAAACTTATTTAAGAAAAGCATTTTTAATATAAAAGCCACTATTATTATATTACAAAGTTAAAGAAATACAAACTTTCTGAAGGATCGGGTTCGGTAAACGAAGGGGTCGGTTAGTACCGGTTAAAAGCTTGTCGTAGATTGTATTAAGAATTATATTAAAATTAACTCAAATGCGCGTCAATACGTAACATTTGAATATAAATCCAAGCGAGATGCAGTTTAAAATTTATTAAAGTACTATTATTTATAGTACCCATTGCGTTGTAATATTTACCTGAAAGCTCCATCGTACATCGACGTACCCGGAGGGCGAGGCTACTGAAGGGATTTCTGTGACCTCCAGTCGTAACATTGTTATGTGTGCTGTGAACCCGTGTAACCTCTATACTGTTTTTCGTACATGTGTAGTAAACGGCTTCTTATGAAATACAAATTTTAAAATTTCCAATCACATTGATGCTTGTATGTCTTTTGTACATTTCAATAATTCTTTGAGAGTTTGAATATATGAAATCTTAAATATATTTTTGTCAGGCCTATTATAAAATGTTCCTTATAGGCCAGATATGTATTAGAGTTTGCCACCTGTTTTATTAAAAAAAATAAGTTCAATTTAGTTCAAATTTTAGGATATCTTACACTACACCACAGAGTATAGAAAGTAATATTGGGGAGAATTTAAAACTTTTGGGTAGGGTATATAATTATGTAATTGTTATGCAAGCAAGATGACTTATCAGGGGTGTAAAAAAAGTATTTATATCTCGACCGTGGACTGTACATAGTGCATTTAATATCCGGAGCATCAATGGATTAACTTTCGATAAGCGCAAACACATGCTGTTGTCGTACACCGAGGAAATTGACATGTCGTGTATCAGGAACAGAAGGCCGACCACTTACTTGCTTAAAGAAAATTGATGTACGTAACAGACGTAATCTATTAAAATATACTACTTTATTACGGATTTATACAACGCAGTTTTATGATCTACGTAGCTTTTCATTGTTTTTGAAAAACTATGTTAGTCGTGGTTCGAAAATTGATCTGAATAAAATTTTAGAACCAATTGAAAGCTTTGACGGGACCGTTCAAGAATGCAATCCGTCTACTTTTTGCTAACACCTAAGTTTCTAAGAAAACGTAACATGTCAAAGATATTTAGTAGTTTAATAATCATATGATTAAATGTGTATTGAATGTACAAATGTTTATTGAATATGGTATATATAATTCACAGTTCAAACTGTTTTGTGTTGTATCTAAATAAACTGTTGTTGTTTGTCTCTTTTTTTATAGTTGTTTTCATATCGTGAAATACATCTCGAATGTTCATACGTATTTTCGAATTCATGAACTCAAAGGTGAACTTAAATTAAAAGTAAAATTTAAACAATAGCGACAATAAATGATTACGGGAGAAATGGCGAATGATATTTTTAATTTAGTTCATTTGTGCACTGAAAATAACAATGCCATTTTCGCTCCAGTAACCAGTCCAACATAATTTATAGAATGAATTAAAGCCGATTACAGATAACATTTTCCCCCGTATTTTGTATTAAATGAACATACTGAAATTTGTTGCCGGAATAACATTGTTTCTTTAAATCCTTAGGCACTCTTGCCGATTTTATTTCCAAAGCGCAATAAATAAATTCGTTTGTCGTATTTGAATGGATAATGGCCAACCCTCTTTAATGACGAGCACGATTGCAATTGTAACACGGTAAGATACGACACCATCTCACACATTTATTATTATAAGATGCGACACCGCTCCGGCGCCGCACATCACCGATACCGCATCGTGTGGCGTGTCAGAGACTAAGAAATGACGAAAATGTCGAAATGATGGACATTTGAAGGCTCTTTAAGATACTTGAATCATGTTTTTTAAGGCTGTCTAGAAAAAAAACGATATTGATTTTATATCAAGTAATTAATATACTTTTTTTTCAGTCTTTATTGTATGTCTGCGTTTGACTTTAAATATCTTTTTAATAACAGTCGAAAAAAGCAGTTTATGAAAAGAACTTATATACAAATAGTAATATTTAATTTAATTTGTAATTAAAATGAATAAACGTTACTGTTTACCAAATTTACAAATTGAATTGGGTTATTCTGAGATGTTTTAAACGCGTCTTTGGTTGGCTTCCATTGTTATAAATATATGCTCCACATAAAATATTTGAGATCAAATCTTTTATAAAGGTTTCTACAATGCTTATAAAAAGATATTTAGAATTGTATGTTTAGCAAAAAGTATTTTGTCAATACATAAGGTATTTTGTATATATTTATTTTAACCATTCTATAGTTCATTCAGTTTTAATGAATTAGGGCTTTCTCTATGGGCACATTTCCTCTATTTTAAACACTTTAACGTTTAAATTTTTTTATAGATTAGACCCTTTTGAACGTGTGTTCAATTTACTTATTGTACATTTGTACGCTGCGAAAACGAATATGGGAGTCTACCGAATTCAATTTTCCTGGTGTTCAGAAGTGGGAACTTGTTATCTATTCAAACGCCAAATGTTCCTTGATGTCCCAGTTAAAATGACCATACAGTTATTATACATGTATCATAATAACATAAGCTTTCTACGATTGAACTTTGTATAAATTATACTACAGTACGAGAAATAGTAATGTGTCAAAGAGCCATGAATTGTAGTACACTCAACAGAAGTAACGCAATATATTAAAAATACTAATATAGTTATAGCCGCTATAGTTGGGCAGGACACATTTCGACGCAATTTTCCTACTTGGACGAAGAAAATAACGGGTTGTCCTGGTCCATGTCGAAGAAGAAAAGAAGGCGGCAGCGTTGAACACTGGGAGAATTTTAAGAGTGGGCGAAAGATCGAGACGAAGTCGAAGACGAGTAGTCTGTAGGAGGACTTAACTCGCGAAGAGGTCCTTACAACTGAGTATTTATAGGATTAAGTTTGTTTGTTTTATACTAGCAAAATTCACGTACTTTGTTTCGCCTTAATATGTTTTTTTTTGGCCTAACTTTATGTGTAAAAATATGCTATGTTTACTAAATACTTAATAAAACTAAATTTTTTATTTACTTTTATAATTTTTTTTCAGAGTTAATAAAAAATAAACAAAATAATAAATATATATTAGTACTATTTTATTTAGCAATAAAAATGTTGGTCACATTTGTTAAGGAATGATGCCGTACCAACTTATGATTTACAATTAGTGCGTGTTTAATAAAGCGTACAAAAAAGAGTACGTTCTGGGAATTATGGTGAAATTGACATTTATTAAGTAGATAGAAATTCCATTAGTTTGTATTATGCAATACGTGTTGATTTAAATTTACTAATTATCAATTACTTATTGTTAGAATAAAAAGCGTCGTACATATCAACGAATATATTATGTCGTTTAGCAGTGTATGGATAAACAAGCGAATTTCCGATTAAAATATCACTGCAAAAGTGTTACAAAATTGCAAAATAATGTGTACCTATCTCTAATAATTGGCGTATATTCGTGTAGTGTTCGATTTCAGTAACGTTCGCTTACGAGATACAGATATGTTTCTATTGTACTGTATTGGCTATTATAGCTTTGGGCTTTGGTACATATGTTTCTAAGGGCTTATTGGTGATGGCGTCCGATTTATTATTTAACTTTTAGCTAATTCACACAACAATTGTTTCACCTAGAATCGAAGCCAGTATAGGACAGGGCATATTTCTTTATTTTCTACAATCTGTTCTATATAATAATATATGGAATGTGTTACCTTAATACAAGAGATACATCTTCTACATATAGGTCACAATGTACACTTATGAATGTCAAAACAGAAATATTAATAACAACACATAACTTAATCGATTATTAAATTTGTTAGACAAATATGATTTTAAATACTGGTGGTGGAAAAGCAAAAATTAAATATAAAATTTCGGTCCCAGGGTAGAAAGCACTATTGTATCTTGAGAATAATAAATTCATTACTTAACTACGATATGAAAATTACTCGTTATACTTTCGTACCCTAGTTGGTTCAAAGGTTCCACTATTATTTAAAGAAAATCAGAAATAGTCGAAATTAAATCAATGTCAGTCTTTTTACTTTATAAATATTTTAATATTGAAAATGTTGAACTGTTAATAATCTTCTTTGTCCTTTTATTTATTTAAACCTGCACCATTATGACAAAAAGGAGCATGAACTAAAACTAGTGGCCTCGATAATCAGGACTTTTTACAGAAGAGGCTGCAAAGGGTCAGAATCAATAATTATTTAAAATAGTGCTGCAAATGGACACTCACTTTGTCACTTTCAGTCTTCTATAAATTGCACTCCGGAGATTGCTCCATGGAACTGCATAATCTGATTCCGTCTTCCCGTTTCAAACAACGCTTATCTAGAAGTACGCTGGAGTTTCACCCCTTCGATTTCGACATTTTCATGTGCCGCACTGCACGTTGTGGTTTGTCGTATCTGATAAAAACATCAAAAGAGTTGAACATCCATCTTCGCTAGACAGTACAATGGCATCCAATAGGCATCTCACTTGACATCAGCTGGGATTGTGGCAAATTTTTGTTCTGTATATTGAAAAGAGGAGGCCTTGTGTATGTAGTTTAAATATCACAGAAGCAAATCCACAAGCGTTTATAGTGTTAATTAATAGTTAATAGTGTACAAGACAGGCTTATGTAATATATGTATATTAATCCTAGATATATAATGATGCTGATTGATTTGAAAGCGCTTGCTTTGCTTTGCTTGTAATTTCGATATAATACAACTACACACACAATTGTTTCTGAATAGAGAGTTGTTGTTGTGGTTATATATATCAGAAATGTAATTGGAATTAGTTTACTAGGAACAATAATATAATTTTAGATGACGTTTTATGTACCCCGTCATATCTTTTTAAATACGAATTTTTGTTTACAAAAATGATGTTACACTAGAGCTTTCGTATCTAAACCTTCCGAGTATTAGAAATTTTAAAATATCCACCGAAATATATATATTTGATATAACTAATTATTATTTATTTATATATATGAATGATATAACTACTTATCCATTATAGTAAACTATAATCAAAAATGGTTAGTTTGAAATGAATTATGTTATAATTGATACCCTTAATCAATGAAGAGTTTTGTTGTACACTTCTTCAAAATCACCTGGATTTTGAAGAAGCGTGTCGAGTGAAAGTTATATGCTTTGAACTCCTGCATTTGATCCAGTCTTTTGTTAGCATGAAATTCGTCGATTTCACTTTGAGGTGCATTTGAGTTGCTATTTAGATTAACTCTGGAAACGTAAAGTCCTTTAACGTTTTCTGATAAATGATTATTTCTCAGTAACGAATTAACGCAAATATTATATGATCCGGCAACCGATTATTAAAGCCTTTAGGCTTTTAGTTTTTATACATAAGTGAATTGAATTTCGTTATATCCTTATTAGCTTGGATTTAAATATGAATTCAACAAACGTTATCGCAGTAGTGTTAATACGAATATTTTTGTAATTTCCAATGTTATTAGAAGAAAAAAGCACTTAAACGAACGATAAATCATCTTTTCTAAAGAGAATGTTATTTAGAATTTATTGTTTTAGATCTTCATTTATTTATACAAAAATGACATGACATAATCCAAATTACATTCGTAAAATATACATAAAAAATTAAATTTATAGTATATATCTATATATAGTCTCATAAAAATGAAAAGCTGCCGATATTCAAATTCGCATTGCTTAGACATTGTATTGTCATTGTAAAGAAATACTTAATAAATAAATACAGCTGAAGTCTAGCGAGAGCGAAAGGGTGCGAAGAAAAGCCAATTACATAATGATATTATTTCTGTGTTTTGGTTCGCATCACGTGTAAAATATAATGTAATTTAATTATATTGATATAACCACACTACTCTGAAATTTATTTATACATAATGTTTTAGTAGTTAATTTAAAAATTAAGTATCTTAAAAAGAGATGTGTTATACCAATAAACTGTTAAATTAACATGATTCTAAATTAACAATTACTGCCATTTCTAAAATTAGTGTAGAGCGGATATATAGGCGCTGGAACCATTGTACTACGGTTCACGGGATTATATTTAATAATAGAAAACAATATTTTAGCCTCTATAATCTATACTATACAGTATGCATAGCGAAGTAGGAGCACGCACTAGCGTTATAGTGAGAATAATTAAAACAAATAGTACATCGCGATGAATCACGACTGAAACTATTCAGAAGTATATCAAATCGATCACTTGTACACATTACACAAAATTTTTCGCGTAATATGTTTCATACAATCGCATTATTTGCGTATTTGTATCACTAACAATGTATATAGAGCAGTGTTGTTGGCCAAGTAGATTAAGCTTGCGACACTCGACCCTCCGTTGTTTATTAAAGGATTTATCATTATAGGAACTCTTGCGGTGCATCCATACATCTTCAGCCGGTACGTCTGAAGACTTAAAAACCAGCGATATGTGTCAGTTGTAGGCAGATACCCTACCTGCCAATAAAATAAAAAAATATCCAGAAACGTGTGAAATATCTGCGAGCAATTAAGGGCTGTAGGGTCACTGAATTTTACAAATTTGTAATAATTCCACAGTATTTAAATATATCAATCACTCAATAAATATTAAACGAAATATTGGAGCTACAACCCTTGGTATTGATCTTAAATTACGTTGTCAGTTTTTTATCTTTTATTCTTAAAAGGCAAGTAAGCAATCAGCTTTATGTGCCTGACACACCATCTACTTTTAGGTCTAAAGCATGCCGGTTTCCTTACGATACGAGCATATTAAAATTCCACTGGTGCACAACCGTGATGAGATTAAATTCCAAGTTTTGAGGTACTACAGGTGAAACGATATCTTGGCTACCGACAGTTTAAGTTATGATTGCGCAAGATATTCACACTTTTCACGCAAATAAATTGAACGAATTACGCGATTCGTCGCCGGCTCCTAAATGCAATGCATGGTGGCCCAGTGTACTTCACACTCATTGCGAGCCTATTGACAACCTACAACTGCGTTGCATAGCTAATTCATACCTTGACCGGGACATTCTTTAAAGGACTCGAATGTCGCCGTGTCATTTAGAGCAGTGTTTGTCACTTATAAAGTCCTGAACGTTGGTTTCAAGCCAGGCTTGGGTAGTTCTTGCCTTGTGACCAAGTGGTGCAGGTGCAGAATCCTGCTGGAAGTCAGGTATATTTTTAAAAACTTTGGGTTTTGCTGCTGGTTTTACAACATTATTATACTTAATAATGAATTATTTAAAATATGTTTAGGATTTTATTTATTATATTATTTATGATTTTATCTATTGTATAGTAATATGTCGCAGCAAGTTTCACAGTTCAAATATTAATACTTACAGAGAAACCACAAAAAAGTTATCGTTATTTCTTTCGGTCTTGCGATTCCAATACGTTTCAGCTTATATGGTCATGGTACTAAACCATGCTATTGTATTTTGGAACCTAAACTCATCAGCATCTCAACTGTAGTTAAAGCTCATGGTAGGCCAGGGTGCCTATACAGTATGTGTATGTCTGAGCATTAGGGTACAGTTGTAGCCCGCGTGAACCGCATATAACTAAAAAATGACGCAGTGGTGCTGTTAAATATTGGCATTATCTATTTATATATTACGTGTTTCGCATTCGATTTTGATGTATGCGAATGACTAGCATTCGACATTATTCTTATATCTATACGAAACTATCGTAATATAACTAAGACCTTTGATTGATGTGATTAGACCGTTTAGAATTTTGAGAATCGATTACGTGCTCTGGCATCACCACCTCAATAATTGTAAATTTGCATAAAATCCGATAAAACGCTAACGTAAACGTTATCTGAAAGCTCAATGGTAGCTGTAAAAAAATAACGATTATGTATTATTCGCATACGAAATCTATACGCTAGTTGTTCATATCGATAGATAAAATAATTAATTTATACGTAACGATCCCAGGCGAGGTATTGCAGACCTGTAAGTTTCAGCTGTGGTTTGCTTTATTTAATAAATAAAGCTGTTATTGCCAGCCGTTTTATTATACAATTTTTTATTGGTCTATTTTAACAATTGGTTTGTTTTGTGTAGTATTTTGTAAAATTGATATCGATAAATATAAATAATTTAACTTTTGAGTATAGTTATAAAATATAGTTATAACAATTCATAGACAATAAAACTGGATGGGGTAAAAGTAAAATGGAAGATGAAAGGATCGCCATCCGATGTGATTCGCCAACAGCATCTAAGTGCAAATAATTGTTCTTAGCTCTAGTTAAACACGCATACCTACATTTGCGACATGATACGTCATTATATGCCAATTTGTACAATCACAATTATAAATAAAATAAAAGTTTGTTTTGCATTATTATGAACCTAACAGTTGCTGCTTTAAAATAAATTTAAAAAATCAGTAGCGGAACAACCTTTTGGGGGCCTTTTTATGGGCCTAGATTTCTGTATTTGTTTTATGATCATTTGTCAATCTAATAGGCAAGTGGATGTTTAGCCTCCTTACCCACGCAACGTCAACTTTTTGGGTTTAAGACAAGCCGGTCAAGAAAAACATTGTGAGGAACACAATGTTTTTCTTCACCGTTCCAACGAATGTTAATTGCGATCATAATGAGAAAGTCCGTTGGTGCAGACCCGGGGTTCGAACTTGCAACCTCAGGTGGGAGTCGCACGCTTAAGCCACAAAGCAGATACCGCGATTTTTTCTGCTCGATTTGCTTTATTTCATTAAATAATATTTGCAAAACATAAAATATTTATAATAATCGTGTATACAAAAATAAAGAGATTTTGCAATCAATTTTCTTGTTTTGCTATAAAATTTAATTATGGAAATGTTTGTTTGTTTTAGCTAACAACTTAAGCAACGAAAGGGTAATCCATCTAAAACGTTCCCGTGGCCAAGATCCAGTAAAAGTAAGTTTGATTCGGTTTTTTTATGCAATTTGTGATTGACAGAAACTGCTCACTGCCGATCTTGATTACAGTAACACAGTTCTAGATTTAATTAATCTAATATAAAGTTATTTTTTTATGATACACATATGTACCCCATATGTTGCCCAGATCTTAATCATTAACTATCAAATGACTCGGCGATTCCCCTTAAAAATTTGTGCTTAACGGATACTAAATGTTATTCCCTTATACATCTATCATTTATCAACATTCTATTGAAGAATAATTAAAATAATATGATTAAAATAGGAAATATCTGTTTATTAACACGACTATAAATTAAAACTTAATTTGAGAGAATTACAAGATTTGTTTACGTAGTTTTACTTACAACTTAACTAGTCTTTTTTTTTTCTTTCGTGCATTTTTAATATTGGATGACGTAAAAGAGGTATATCAGTAATGCGAGACCTGTGGTCGCTGCCTAACCCCTTGTGAATGTATAAATTATTAAAAATTGCTTTAATTAACACAATTAGTCAGCATTTAAGTCAAGTCCGGAGAAATTAATCACAGACATTCATGCTTACCACATAGGACTGTGGCTCAAACGAAGCTAACAATGAAGGAATGAAAAATATTTATTTTCAGTTGCCACAATGTCCAGTGGTTCGCGAAAGCGTAGCGGAGATTGATACAGTTTCCATTTTTCCATCATTTGAGTTTCAGGTATAGTATATTTTTATTTTTCCTGTATATCAGCCTTATCCTACTTTAAGTTAGGTTAGGAAACACATTTGTCACATTTATAATTAAAAAAAAATCTGTGGCGCTACAACCTCTTTAGGTCTTGGCCTCAGATTTCTGGAACTGTTTCATGATCATTTTTTAATCTTATAGGCACGTAGGTGATCAGCCTCCAGTCCCAGACACACGTCGTCGACTTTTTAGGTCTAAGACATGTCGGTTTCTTCACGATGTTTTCCTTCACCGTTCGAGCAAATGTTAAATGCGCACATAGAAAGAAATCAAAAAAAAGCCGAGGATCGTCGATCTGTCATACCTACGATCTCAGGTATGACAGTCGCACGCTAAAGCCACTAGGCTAACATTGCTCTTATAATCAAATTTCTTTTAATACTAAAAAATACACATTATTAATAGCCCAAGAGGGGATTTCGGGATTTACTTCAGCGTGACTAATTAATATACAGGGGGATAATTAGTACCTAGTTAACTACCTCTACCAAATATGAGTCTCATATATAATATATGGCCGCCCGTCAAGGATAAAGGATCAGATTAGTAAAAAAAATAATTAAAATTTAGGTATAGTGAGTTAATTACATGCTAAAAAGTCTATATTTCACAAATTTGACAATTTGTAAGTGACGTAAAGATAGGAGAGGACTGCAAAGTTGTAAAAAAATCATCTTGTCATTCTCGAGTGTAGCTGATTTTTTTATTTTGGAGGAAATAATTTAAAGTAAGAAAAATTCGTCAATAAACTTTAATACCTACGGCTGCATACGTTTAAAAATATTAACGATTATATATATGAGTATATAATCGTTAATATATAATATATGAGTAATATTAACAGAAAGTGTGTGCTTTGTGGTGAACTTACTTTGAAAAAATCAATAAAATTTGCATTAGAAAAATTTAGAAATACTTTAGAATATCGTCGGAGTAAACTGGTTATTCCGGTTTATGACTTTTTAAAGCATTATTTTAAAATTATTATAAAATAAACATAAGTTCTACTTGAATAACATACATTTTTTTCCATCCCTCAGCTTATCAATCAATTAAATTCAATTATTTAAAAATATCAGATTACGCGAATCCCTCCAGATAATCGTCAGATTCTAGATCTAGGACGTTAAGGTGAACCATTTATATCTTAATCTGACTTAAGCACATCATATTTCAAAATGCTGGTTGTTTTTCCCATGCTAATAATGACCGCGAGTTTGCATCACATCCAAATGGTCAGATTATTATCTTCTTCTTCTTGAAGTGCCTCTCCATTACTGGAGGTTGGCCGTCAGTTTTCTGAACCGCGTCTTGTCCTGCGCCAGATGCAGCAACTCTTCCGCATTTGCAATACCCGTCCACTCCCTGACGTTGCGAAGCCATGACTTCTTCCTTCGACCAACACGCCGTTTTCCCTGGATTTTACCCATTATTATTAGTTGAAGGAGGTGGCAGCGGTCATGGCGCAATACGTGGCCCAGGTACGCAACCTTTCGCTGCTTAATGCTCCGCATAAGTCCTTTCACCATTCCAACTCGTCTCAGAACCTCCTCGTTAGTGACCTTCTGGATCCAGCTGATACGAAACATGCGACGATAGCACCACATCTCAAATGCTTCTAAGCGCCGGCGGGTATCTTCTTTAATTGTCCAAGCTTCACAGCCGTACAGAACAATTGGCCATATGTAACAAAGGAGAACTCTGACTCTGAGTTTAATGGTCAAGTGACGGCAGCACAAAACTTTCTTCATTTTTTTGAAAGATCCTCGGGCAATCTCAATTCGAGACCTTATTTCCTGATCAGGATTCCACTCGTTTGTAACCCAAGTTCCCAAATACTTGTATTGCCGCACCCGTTCCAACGTTCTTCCAGCAACAGATAAATTAGGACCCAAAGTATCGTTTCGAGAAATCACCATCACCTTCGTCTTCACTGCATTAATAGTCAGACCGTCTCTTTCGCTAGTTTCCTGAACTTTATTAACGAGCATTTGTAAATCCTCGATCGACGAGGCTATTAAGACAGTGTCGTCTGCAGATTATTATATGGGATCGTTTTTTTAGGTTCACTTAACATCCTCTTAGAAAACCTGACGCGCTCGATTTAATTTTTTTTTCTCATTTTCAACGCTTGCGTACGATCTCCCCTATCGTACAAACAATCAGTCCTACGTAGATTATTAAATATATGTAAGAGATGCCATCAATGTCTGACGCGCTCCAGTATGTCCATGGCACAGTTTTTATTTTCATTTTTGAAAATCTGTATATCACCGATGAAAAGGTATGTACATTATTTAATATTTTTTCTTATTATTATCTAACCTTCACAACCCAGTAGGTCTCTATGACGCTAGAGTAAATTCCTATTTAGCATCGTGGGCTCCCCTAGGTTACAAGGGGATAAAGGACGAAGAATTAGGGAAAGCTTTTAAAAAAAGTACATAAAAATGCGCTTGTTGTTCTTGGTTATTTTTGTTGCGGAGGTATTTTAATCTATTATTATATCTCCTAACTTAATTCTATTATATAAATAAATTTATTATATCTACTAACTATATTAATTGGAACCAAATTATGTAAAGGGCGATTTTGTTCCAAATTAAATGCTTGCTTAAATAGTGAATCGGTATTAATTTCAATAAGGATATAGTGTTTGCAAAAAAGCTTTGAAAATATTTTATGCAAATTTGTATCCCAGGTAATGTGGATTTTTTCAATTTTCCGAATTGTACTGTAGCACCTGTCATTGACGTTACAATTTCCTGAACAAACTAACTTCATGAAGCAGAGAGACCGCAGGCACGGTGTTGGATGAAATGTTTGCCATGGCTTTATAACATATTCGATTCAGAAATTTCAACGTGAAATTTGAGTGTCTATTTAACTAACCTCTAAATAATAAAACATAAATGAGAGTGATAAAATTTTATGAATGTTAGTTCAGTAACAATTTATGCAATTAATTCCTCTATCTTTATGTGAGTGGGTTGAGGTCGGAATGTGCTGGTTTGATGGTTGGGAAAACAATAATATTATAGTTTAGATGGCATTGGTTTAGTTTGATTCGACTTCACTCTTTATCTTGAGACAACATGTTATTGTATTGAAGTCAAAACATAAGATAAGGATAATAAGAAAACAAAGTGGCTGTCGTTAATTAGTGACTTCACTCAGCGAGACTTAAAGGAAAATAATCCTAAAAGCTTAGTACCTGAAATGAAAGCATTTTCAAACGAAATCTGCTCTTGACATATAGTGTATTAAGACTGAAACGAGTTAAACCTTCGTGAATGAAACAAGTTGCATAAAAGTATTTCAAAGTAATTTGTTTAGTATATTCAGTATGCGCTCATAGTTACAAATGGAAATAACCATAATTATATTCTACAGATTTAATAGCATATACATATTTTCTATGTTGAATCCTAAATGGAGTTTTGAAGTTTGTTTCAGCTCGCAAATACATATTTGCCGGGAGTATAAACAGTTTCTATGAGTATAACATGTGTGTTACACTGATTAGTGCAAATATTTAATGTAGGTATCATACGAATATTCTATGTTTTATTACTGGTGAATACTCGTGCTAATTCTACGTCGTTTAAAGTTGTCCAGTCCTGTCAATCATTCACGCTATAACGCATACACTTTTGTATTTATTTATCAGAATTAACCACATCATATATAACAAAACTATATCATTAGATTTCAAACCACAATTATTGAAGCTATTTGATATAGGAAAAACGTGTTCCTTAAAAAAAATCTTCCGCTTCTGTAAGGAACTTACGATTGGAGCCGTTTCATTTAAAATGTATGAGGCTGATATTGCATTAGCTATTCCCGTAGAGTATTTATGCAAAAAGAGAGAAATTATTTATTATGAATGCACCTAGGTTGTTGACTTCTTTTAATTGATATACCTAGGTACTTTTGTCTGTTTTATTTAAAGTAAACAATCCTACCTATAACCCAATTTTTTTAATAATCTTATCCTATAAAACATTTTACTTTCTGGATAAAATCGTTGAATAGCAAAAAAAATCTTTTGTGTTCTGTACATCTTCCTAAATTTCCCGTTATATAACTTTATAATCTCTAGTTATGTTTATTATATATATAACTAATAACACTATTTTTCAGCCAAACTGGTTACGTACAAAGGAGTTTTGGGACCGTAGTTTTGAAGAGAGATATGAAAACAATAAAAACGACAGTCGCCGTCCAAAGTTAAAGGTAATTAATAAAATAGATAGTTATTCAGTGGTCGTTATTGATGTTTTAGCGAATTTATAGTGAATGTGAAGATGTAGCTAAAGGTGTACTAGAAACCGTCGATTAATTGTAGAAAATACATTCGTTCTAGTAACTATACTATTATATAATCATTCACATAGACCAATATTTGTATACATTTAAAATTGATGTGTAAAATGATTTAAGAGACTAACTATATTTCTCAGAATTAATACACAAAGCCTTTTTAATATAATATCTTACGCTAAGTAGATGTTTGAGGAAATCTCGAACAAAGATAAAACACCATGGATACGGCTTTAATCTTTTAAGAACACGAACGGAGAGATTTTATTCAATAAATTTACCGTCAGTTATGAAATTCCATTTATGTGAAAAAATTTACCTTAACTTATAATTGCGTCGAAATTGACGTAAATTCCGATCTTGTTGTAGCATTGCCTTAAGTTACTAATTGTGTTATCGATGCACTCTTGGGTAGATTTCCCGGAGACCGCTTCACAGTGTTTTACTCAATATAGTTTCAACGTCACTCAATTTCTATTTTATTGGAGTACCGCTTTGGAAATTTGTAGTCAATAAATATTATCGTTTATTTATTTGTAACATAAAAATATGTAGGAGTTGTGTCCTAAACTTATAAGTTACACCTACATGTTAAGTACTTAGGGTAAGGTTTGATTTCGGGACCTAACGTTATACTGATCTTGCAATACACTACGTTTTCGACATATCCCCCACATGTCAAAAACGTATTGTATTTTACGTATTACGTCAGATATTTACAACATAACGTTGATTGTTGTTGAGAATTTGTTATTTTACGATTACACATCATTTTAATCAGAGAGTGGATTCGAAATAGCTCTTTTGTCTCTGTGTCCGTTTTGAATTTAGATAGCATTACGACCGATACTATATAAGTGTCGAATTTCAGGTTATCGTAGTACCGCATTCCCATAATGATCCTGGGTGGCTGAAGACGTTCGAACAATATTTTGAAACAAAAACTAAAAATATAATCGACAACATAGTCATGAAATTAAACCAATACCCTAATATGACTTTTATTTGGACTGAGATTTCTTTCTTAAACGCCTGGTGGGAGAGGTCTCATCCTGTTAAACAAAAGGTAGAGTTTTTATTAGTTTTTTTTTAATTATTTAGCAACGATACTGAGTAGAATTCTGTATGAAGTACTTTTCTTTGAAAGCTCTTTATGTGCTCATGGAATCGATATTTAATTTTATTGAAATGATAGTCGATAATATAGTTCGGCAGAGGTGTAAAATTAATAAAAAGTTTTACTTTCATTTGAAAAGAATTGTGAAACGCATTGTGCGGGCATGAGAAATTTAATTTCATCAATCATTGTATTTACTCATCGTGAGACTTTTCTTTAATCAATTATATTTGCAGGCTCTTAAGAAGTTGGTGAAAGAAGGTCGCCTTGAAATAACTACGGGGGGATGGGTAATGCCCGACGAAGCCTGTACACATATCTATTCTCTGATTGACCAGTTCATAGAAGGTAAATTTTGAAACTTGTAATTATTATAATAATAGATTGTTTCTAATGATTTTTGTAGTTGTAGCAGGGTCGTGAAAAGCCTTTTTATAATTTTATTTTATTATTTGTCAATTATTTTTAGGACACGTCTGGGTAAAAGCAAATCTCGGAGTAACTCCAAAAATTGGGTGGTCCATAGATCCTTTTGGCCATGGAGCGACTGTACCTTACCTACTCGATAAAAGCGGTTTAGAAGGCGCCATTATTCAACGAATACACTACGCTTGGAAGCAATGGTTTGCCCAGAGGCAAATAGAAGAGTTTCACTGGATGCCGGGATTCTCATCTGCTAAGCCTTCCCTAATCGTTCACAACCAACCTTTTGACATTTACTCAATAAAAAGCACCTGTGGTCCACATCCAGCCATATGTCTTAGTTTCGATTTCAGAAAAATTCCTGGGGAATATTCCGAGTATACCGCTAAACATGAAGATATTACAGAACATAACCTTCACAGTAAATCCAAAACACTAATGGAAGAATATGATCGTATTGGGACATTGACAAAACACAATGTTGTTCTGGTACCATTGGGAGACGACTTTAGGTATGAGTACGGCATTGAATTTGATGCACAATACGTCAATTATATGAAAATGTTTAACTATATTAACAAACACAAAGACCTCTTTGACGCTGAGGTCAGCTTTGGAACTCCTATAGATTACTTTAATGCAGTGAAAGAGCGTAGTAAAGATATACCGACATTAAGAGGGGACTTTTTCGTGTACTCAGATATATTCAGTGAAGGGAAACCTGCATATTGGTCCGGCTATTACACGACAAGGCCATACATTAAAATCGTAGCTCGTCAATTCGAACACCAACTACGCACCGCTGAACTCTTATTCTCACTGGTCTCAAACTTCTTGCGACAATCTAATAAACACATGTTTGAATCATCAGAACGAAAACTTGAAAAGTACTATGAACAATTGATATACGCTCGTCGGAATCTTGGGCTTTTTCAACATCACGATGCGATTACAGGAACTTCAAGAGCCAGCGTGATGTATGACTATGGAACTAAATTGTTCACTAGTTTGTATCACTGTATTCGTTTACAAGAAGCCGCGCTTACCACGCTAATGATACCTGACAGTAAACTTCACACTCAAAGTATTCTTCAAAGTGAACTGGAGTGGGAAAGTTACGGTAAACAACCGAAGAAATTACATATTTCAGTAATAGATAAGAAGATTGTTGTCCTTTTCAATCCGCTCGCGGAAAAAAGAACTGAAGTCGTAACTCTTCGATCGAATACTACAAGTGTTCGCGTGTATGATACGCACAATAAAAAATATGTACAGTATCAAATTACACCGAATATTCATGTACTGGATAATGGAAGATTTACTATAAGTGATGTCAATTTTGAAGTCAGCTTTGTGGCCCACTTGGACGCCTTAAGTGTCGTGACGTACAAACTCGAGGAATACACCAATCAATCGCATCATTGCACAATATTTTGCAATAACTGTACCGAACAAAAAACTGATTCTGAAAAACAAAACAATTTTGTTATCGAAAAAATGTTGCCCGGAAATATTCAACTGGAGAATGATGTAATGAAATTATTAGTCGACCGGAACTCTGGATTCTTAAGACAAATATATAGAAAAGACGTAAGAAAAAAAAATATTGTGGACATTCAATTTGGGGCTTACCAGAGTGCACAACGACATTCCGGTGCATATTTATTCATGCCAGATTTTGATCCACCCGAAAAAGATGTCCTAACAGCTTACAGCAAAGGAACATTACAGGATGAAAACGTTGTCATAGTGTCTGGACCGGTCTCCACAGAAATAACAACAATGTATTTACCATTTTTAGTTCATACTCTTAGAATTTATAATGTTGACGATCCAGCTCTCTCCCATGGTATTTACGTTGAGAATGTCGTTGATTTTGAAAGTCCACCAAAGAATAGGGATACCGAATTGTACATGCGAATACAGACGAACTTACAGAATGGGGAAGTACCAGAATTTTACACTGACCAAAATGGTTTTCAGTATCAACGCAGGGTTAAAGTCGACAAACTAGGCATCGAAGCGAACTACTATCCTATAACCACAATGGCGTGGATACAAGATGACGAGACTCGCCTAACATTGCTTACCAACCACGCTCAAGGTGCGGCAGCGTTCGAGCCGGGAAGACTTGAAGTAATGTTAGATCGACGAACTTTGTATGACGACTTTAGAGGTATAGGTGAAGGGGTCGTAGATAATAAACCAACAGTTTTCTCTAACTGGCTTTTACTGGAGCCTATCAATCCAAAGAACTCGAAAAAAGACAAACATTCACAAAACTCAAGGCAATTTAATGAAAATCACGCTGATGCGTCTCTAATATACGAATTACCTTCACGAACAGCCGATTATTTGAGTAGAACACTTAATTACCCTGTCAATGCCTATATTGTAGATACCAGCGAAGTTGGAGACATTGAAGTAAAGTCACATCAAACATTTTTAGAAAATTTCCCTCCTGGTGTCCATCTGGTATCGTTGCGTACAATCACCGATGAAGTATTAGAACAATTTCCAAGCAATTCGTGCTTCTTTATTATCCATAGGCCGGGCATCAGCTGCAATATCGGAGATTCAATGTTGAACCCAAGTACACATTTTACAGGCGACACAAATTTCGTTGGGTTAAACGTTAATGCCTTAGCGTCAGTGAGCTTGACTGGTATGAAAACGTTTGAAAATCTCACTAACTTAGCAAACATTACTATAAATCCGATGGAAGTTAAGACTTATAGGATTAGATTTTAGAAAATTAGAGACATATATAGGGTAACATATCGGTGATTAGCCATTTATAAAATCATTTTAATCGACGCATTCTTGACGTTGAAAACTGTAATAGTAGAAAGCGTTGACGCGATAAGTGTTGCTTATCTAAATGTTAGTAAATTATAGATTCTTAATAACTAAGTATATTTGTATGTCTTGAATTCTTTTATAATTTATTTGTATTAAGAGGTGAATAAATCATCAATGGTGCGGAATCAGCACTGACTGGAAATCATGTAGAAACTGTAGTCCCAGTAAATAATAAAACCCAAGTAAAAGTGCACCTTTGTACCAAATCCGTCATAATTCATGTATGCATTATATACTTTGTTGACATTTTGTGATGTCTTGATTTACTAGAAAAAACTACCTCAGGACCAAATAGTATAGTACTATAAACGATCTTTTAATAATAATTTAGGTATAATTTTAATATTTGACTTTCACTGAATATATAATGTGAGTATTTTTCCAATTTATCAGACGGAAATATAGTATCAAACAGTTATTTCATAAGTAGTATCATCCCTAATCAATAAAAATGTTTCATTTCAAGGGGTTGAAGCACCAAAGTTTTCAACCCTATAATATAATATTGTTTAAGCAATCAATTAAAAAAGTCTAAGTAATCTATTGCTCATTCTAGCGTAAACAGTTTGACAGTGCAATTAGATTGATTTTACTTTTATGAATAGGGATGAACTTGATAAACTATCTAAGACTAGTATACAAATAACATTTTTTAAATGTCAATTCCATCAATATATTACTTGAGATGGCATAGATGTACAATGTAATATATTGCATTTATATATATATACATATATATACGCACTTATATTTATTAATATCAATTATGTGTTTTAATTTTTTATTAATATATTTTGAAATATTTACATTTAGTTGGCACACATTTTTGTGGTACGGCTTCTAGTAAGTGATTCGTTGTGATTTTTATAGCTAAGTCTTATTATCGATTCTGACGTAGCCCTATAAATTGTAATTTTATACAGCTAGTATAGCGAGATGAAATTAATCGATGTTTATTTTCACGCCACGTTTTCTCGTTGTAGAATACGCATAAAAAATAACCATATCAAAGTCATTTTAGAACAGCAACTAATCGTTAAACAAATATTTTTTTTTAATGATTTCGTTAATTCTTTGCGTTTTAAAATAAGACTCAGAATCAAGACTTATTGTCAATTTCAGTTCGTCGAATACGTATTAGTTTTATAATACGGGATTTATAAGCGCATTAGGGTGTTTTACCAGTTTATATATGTATTATTTTATAAAATAAGTAAAATATAACAATTAATAGACTGCGCGAAAACATTCGCGGCGGTGCGAATAACGTACAGACAGTGTAATTCTTATTTACTACGGCTTATTTCATTTATTCACAAAAAGTTAGTCTTAATTTTATATTATATCTAGAGTATTATGTTGTAAACGTTACATAAATGTTAATTTAGCACTACAGCGACCTCATATGACAGACTGTTCGCTTTTCGTACGGGCCAAATATTTTGATTACTAAGGGCCTGTTTCACAATGTATGGATAAAGTACCAAATAGCTATGCAATACGTAAATTATTCGAAAGATAAAAGTTCCGAATAAGATACTTCGCGTTTCATGATGAATAGCGCTATCTGAATGTCGTAAAACGCAAAAATGCTGTTTATCCTACCAATAAGAAATAAATAGCTTATTTGGAACTTATCCGGACATTGTGAAACAGACCCTAAATCTTGTAACCTGCATTTTAACATTCACATATTTTTGTAGATGGCACTGTGCTTTTATTTATTAAATGTTAAAAACGCCATCTGCATATAAACATGCTTATCGCTTGACGCGAACAGAAAACGAATGACAATATTTTATTTATTCATAAGAATTTTTAACAGTTTCATATAGTATTAATTTATCTATCAACCGACGACCTAACAAACAAATACAATTTAATACCTAAAACTAACTGTAATTTATTGTAATTATTCAAATGGATAATTTATTTTAATAATCCTGAATGTGACAGTACTAATTTTATCTAGTCTTATTCGTATTCGTGTGTGAAGAAATTTCTCGCAGCAGTAAGACGTTTACGTTATATTAATATATTGTGTGAATTAAGTGTGATGTTCATTATGATTAATACGTCAGAATTAGGACTAATCAAATTATATTGTTGAATAGTGTTTATTTAAGTTTAATTATTTTTGTGTGTTAAAATAAGATAATAAAATGTAGGCTGATTATAGACGAACTAATTCAGAATACCGTTTATAATAACCTTCTAAATTACCTTAATTATGGTATGTAATCTTGGTTTCAGCCCGCATGTTGATAAGTCTCAGCTTAAGCAATTAAATTGTATTTAAATTACGCTTCTAACATTGAGTATAATAACTACGCATTCCTTTCCTAATATTATTTGATAATGGGGCACAAAACGTATTTAGAATATCATAAATTAAAAATTAATCATTAAGATTCTGACTAGGAAGATAATTTCGACTGTAACTTTTGTGTATGGATGGTATAATAAAACAAAAAACTTGTTTTAAAAATTACGTTTATTCCCATTGATTTAGCCATTAAACCAAAAATTATTATTAATTAAAATGATCATCAATAATTAGAATTCTAACATTAAAATATAACCAAAACTCATAAAAACATACTTCTAGTAATTTTAAGAATGTATAATAAAACGAGCTGCTTCTTAAAATAACACAACACAATCTTAGTTATACAACTCATCAATGTTATCTTTTATTCATCACATTGAAAAATAAGTTTATAATAATAATAATAAATGGACATACTTCAAGTAAAATATATTTTCCATCGATTTCAATTCTATTCTATATAAGAAAATTAATTACGAAGTTTTTATTGCGAATTAAATATAATATAGACAGGGAGCATTGTTATGTAATATTGGGCAGTCTTTCTATAGCTCCCAATGGTAGTCCATATGGAAGTTTCGATGTCAACAATTTTACATGTTTTATTTTAACATGATTGGCAAAATTAATATTTAATTAGTCAAATAGTATATAAATTGAAATTAGTTTATAATTAATTAATTTTGTATTCTTCGGCACATATTTCATACCAAATATCACTGTATGTACAATAGAATTAATATTTTCTTGTAGTGCAATGTTTGGTCATTTGTAGTACATAATAAAGGTAAAAATGTACAATAATTTTGATCATCAATATTACGAATAATAAAAAAAGTGATAGAACTTGATATTTGTTTCATTTAAATTTTCCGAAGAAAATAAGACATACATATAATGCAAAAAATTAATATTTCATAACACTTTCCAGTAAAATTATAAAACAATTTTTTTATAAACTACTGAATACAGTAGGACAATACTTTTAAAAATTAGGATAAAAATGATTTATCAACAAGATTTAAAATATTATTAGATACAGATGTACATACTAGATTAAAAATATTAATTGACTCTATCAATTTCATGTCATTTCTTCTTGATTCTACTAGCAATCCACTCTAGACCAAGATGCAGCCTGTCAAAAACAAAGATTTCTTAATTCAACAAATTATTTATTAGTAGTAACATTAATAAAATAATATATAATTATTTAGATTATTAATTAATGTAACTAGGTTTGTAGTGAAATAACACATGCCTGTAAGTACGGTCTATGACATATTTTACTGTAACTTTTTCATTTTCTTATTGCAGGATTATATGTATACACTAGGTTTAATGATTTACAAGGATGTTATTTAAATTAAGTTAAATAACAAGCTCTAGTAGTTTTCATTTCATAAACAGTTACTCAATAAATATCATTCGTATAAATGGGTGTATAGAAAAATAACTAAATTAATTTATTCTGTACCAGCCATCTTTAAATTGAACAAATTTAATATATATTCAGTGCCAATTAAAAAATAAAATTTCTTTAACTTTTCTAATTTAATAATATAAATTTAAATTAATGTAGATGTTAATTTTGGTCTGATTATTAACAATGATTTAAATAAAAAATATTGACCGCTAAAAAAATCTTTCTTTTACTGAGTTGTGAAAACTACCTAACCGACACTGAAGTCAGTTCAGAGTTTATAGAAGTTGTGTCATGATTTTAATCAAGACTACTTACCCTTCACCTGTTAATGCACAACAAGCTTGTATATGCCATGGGTGATGCTTTATTGATGTCAAATCCAATTGCTGTGATATTTCTGCCGCAGTCATGGAACCTTTGACATCCTGAAAAAGTGTTAATCACACTTATTAATCCATATTAGTGTCAATATTAAATTCTAAATAAGTGCAGTAATGGAGCTAAGTAGTAAAATTGTGACTCGCTCTCACTGTTTATATTAGATTTTCTATCTCTATTCAGAAACCATTTAAGAAATTTATAAATTGATTATTTCTTTATAGTTTGTACTTTGTACTAAATTAGGATGAGGGCAGGGGCAAAATGATGTATACGGAAGATAATTGCTGTGTTTTAGACACTGTAGTTTTATACACTGTTTCTTGTTGTTGGTTTGTTTTCCTTATTACATACCCCTACAATCATTATTATTTTAAACATTAGTTTTATTTTGTTATGAAGCTAATTGAGATGTTTTTTTTAGCTTTGGGAAAAGCCCTCAACGAAATTGTCCATTTACAGAACAATAAAAATCACAATTTATATTATATGGTAAACATCGATCAAATCATCGTAGCACCCCCTTTATTTACTAAAGGTTATTAAAAGTCATAGTGTTAAACTACACTGTGATGTTCACCATGACATTAAAGTCATAAGTGAATCAAGTAGAAAAAGCTGTGTATGAAAAAAATTTAAGTCTTGACATATTTTTTTACAGTACCTATAAATTTCATACTTTATGCATATAGTGTAGGTAATAATTATAAAAATCAAATATTTGATTTATGTTATAAGATTTGAAGATTTCAGTGATATCTGAAGAACTCTGTATATATCAAATCCTATTTAGTTAGTTAGTTTAAGAAATAAATTTATATACTTTCCATACTTTAATAAGACTCATTTGTATGAGTATGTTTAATGGAGAGAGATTTGTTGTTAAATAAAATAGAGTAAATAAAAGATTTATTATATTTTACCTAACTGACTATATAGCTTCAGGGACTTTTTAGCTATTTTTTGCTTGATATACTAAGTATTTAGTGGTGAAGCACTAAAAAGGAAATAAAATATCATGTGTTGATGTTGCCAATTTTCCAAAAAACTTGTGTAAAATAGATTCATATTGGTTTAATGCAACAACAGTTAATTAATAATCAGTTTTCTTTTCTTATATAGGATTTAATACTAACCTGCTTATTGGCAAATACAAGGAGGCAAGCCTTGCTAAGTTCCTCATGTGTAAGCATGCTATGGAGTTCATCTCGACTAATACTCAATCTTTGTCTATCAGTGGAATCTATCACCATTATGACAAACTGGAAAAAAATTAAAATAGAAACATAACATAACTATGCATCTTCTTTTTCATTTTAATTCTCAGTTTCAAAGTTGATTATTTGTTGATTTATTTTCACTCGCCTTAATCAATACAATTCTAAATTTAAAAGCTGAAGCATTTAAGTATAAACAGCATTTTATCTTTCACTTGTAATTTTTTTATGGTTTTATGGTTTGATAGTTGGAAACCTATGAAAACAATAATAGCATTTGGATAGTAGACACAGAAGAGTGATTCTTTAAAATGTATGACACCTTTGTCACTAGAAAGAGTACTAAATGGATACATACTGCAAGGCAACTAATTCGCAAATACCAACTTCAGATACAAAGCATAAAACACATTTTATTTATTTACACATCAGTTTATCATGGTTCGCAAAGCATAATCTAAATAACAATATAAGTATAGTAGATGTAAGAAAATTTCAAATGTACCTCACTGTTTGTATAGTAAGTATTCCAAGCAGATCGCAAACTTTGTTGACCTCCAAGGTCCCACATTACAAACCGTAGATTCTTCCAAACAACCTCTTCAACATTTGATCCAATAGTAGGTCTGGTGTGGACAGCTTCACCAAGCAGCAATTGATAGAGTATAGTAGTTTTACCTGCATTGTCCAAACCTACTAAAACCAGCTTATGCTCTGAGGAAACACAAATTATGACAATTAATATAAGTATATTAGAAAAATACCATGCATGTATTGTCCATGTTCTAAATTATTCTTCAACTATTCTGATATGAAATTCAATATTGAGAAATCATAAGTTATCTTATCACAGTCAAATGTCACTGCTTTGTTTTATTTTTACTTACCATCATTGCCAAACAAGCTCCAGATTTTCGATATAAGAAGTCCCATTTTAAGCGTTAAAAGTTAAAACATTTAGATGCATTTACGTTTGTCTTGCAATCCATTCATTAATACATTGACATGTAGAATATTCTTTGAAATGGATTATTTCATCATGATTGATCTAAAAGTATCTTAGACCTTTATACTTCGTCAACATGTATTTCAACATACACTGTTTACTGAACAAGTTGGAAATTGAATTGAGTTACGTAAAAAATCTTTAACTAATTTAAAGAACATTACTTTTTGTGACCACATAACACACTTTTTTAAACGGGACTGGAGAAATAGATATGACTATAAACGCTATAAAAATTATATAATTGTATAGTCACAATTTAGTATTGACCACAGACGGTTACAAACTAAAATGGCTTGAGTTTACGTTTTGACAAAATCGGTATATGCACAGATGTTATATTATATTTTACATTTAAACTTATCTGTCTAAAAAAGAGTAATGTCATCTCCACGTAGACAGCGCCACGGCGAAATGCACCTAGAGGGCGACTCGAGTCACAAATTTGTAGATCTATGAGAATTTGTCGACACGAACTGGATATTTTACCTTAATATATATATATATATATATATATATATATATATATATATGCCTAACTTTAATATTTTGATAATGTACTTTTATTACTATTTAAAAGTTTCGATGCACAATGCAATCTATTCTACATGTAGAACCCTTTCGTTTCTATCACCATGACTTTATAAACAAATTTAGTACTCGCATAAATAAACAGCAAATTTTTTACTACTTCAACGTATTTTTAATTCATATTTGAAATTACCTCTCAAAACAAGCGTACAACAAAAACAGTTTGTTCATTGATTCCAGTTTAGGTTCATAAAAAATGTTTCCATACGATTTATTTACATTACTAGAATGTGTGGAAAATTCTTCGTTCTTGCCTCTGGGATAAAACAATAGAGGATTATAAGAATAAAGTACTTAAACGAAACTCTAAAGTCAATTTAAATAAGGTGTCATTCTATAATAAACATAAAATTTTATTTAATCTTGACCTAGCATTTCATAAGAAACATAAAATGTTCCTGCTAGGCACCTGTTCCTCAACAGAGGATGTATCCAACAACTCTTCTTTGTCTTCGAACGTCTTCTAACGAACAATATAGCTAAAAGTTGTTGGCGATTAAAGGCTAGGCTCATTGTGAAACGTAAAGCCGAGGAATTTTAGTACAGCACTGCGTTACGTCCGTTGCGACGAGGTGACTTCTTTTTACTGATCGATTATTGACGGACCGGAGCAGTGGAGAAGCGCAATCCGGCCTTCCGATATTTTTCTCATGACTCATTCCGGCTTACGCCGGATCGGAGCAGTGGAGTGAAAACTAATGGAGTTTACTTTACTAATTTACAAACGTTTGTTTGTACTACATACTACAACCTTATCTTTATTTACATAAATATACTCATAAAGTAGAAATTCTTTAAAAATAATTTGTATGAAATAAAGATACAATTCAAGTTTGTTTTTTATTAAAAAAAAACCTTGACGTTAAACTGCACAACACAAACGTCAAATTTACTACAATACTATTATTACAAAGTTTTTTTATTTTTGTTGAACTTTTTATCTATGTTAACCTGTTATCGACCTACTCATATATACAATAAAAGTATAAATAACGTGGTATGTCAATGGATCAACATACAAAAAAGTACGGTAAATTAATTAAAATTAATTTTTAATGACATCAATTCCATCGAAGGAAAATTTTTATAGTTTATCTCAGAGATAGGAATACCCTTATTAGTGCCAACTAAATTGGTGTGAAATGCTGCATGTATGTGTTGAAAAACTCTCTCTATGTTAAAACTCGTGTTTCTGCTACAGTAAAAATAATCGGAGGTTTCTACTTGGCATGTATAACTTTGCCTATGTAATGTTAAAAGAGCAGAATCTGAAGAGCTCTTAATCCCAAAAAACATTCTGAAATTTAGAACAAACACATCGCAGGGAAAGGTACTTCTAAATAAAGGAAGAAAAACATAGTGACAGGAGTCACTATGACGCTTGTCGATAAAAAAAATATCTAAAGGATATGTCAAAATATTTCCTGTTTGAATTGCCAATAAACTAGGTAAAATAAGTTTTGATTTTGTAGATAAATTATCCGACGGGTCGTCATGATGCACTAGGGTCTCTAGCAAAATATAATGAACGTGGTTAGTGACCCTATTGTCAGCTAAACCCTCATTAACTCCACGACCATCATTAAACAATACTCTTCTATCTAACATCACCAGTATTTGCCCTTCCTGTAAGGCGGTTACACCTTGAGCGTGATCAGTTACGATAGAAGCTCTATTCTTTTCATCTTGTATGAAGGCCATGTTTGTTAAAGGAAGCATATTTGACTCTATTCTGCGAGAAGTATTAAATTTATGTGAAGTGAATTGAAAACCATTATTGTCAATATGTATTTCTGCCGGATTACCATTTTCGATATCAGTTTGCACTAACATAAACATTTCTAAATCTCTATTATTTGGTGAAACATCAAAATCCACTTTGCTCTCGATTCGTATTGCACCCGATAATGGGTTGTTAATACTATTACATATTCTAATGCTGTGCTGCAAGAGATTCCCGTAAATTGATGTAATATCTGTTATAACATTACCCGACACGATGATAATAATTTTAGATTTAAAATCACTTTTATATGGTTTTAATATATCGTAAATTGGTTTTGTAACATTTGTATTAAAAAGGTATATTCCAGAGTTAATATCGGAACTTCTGAATGCTCCATAATTAATAACAACTTGCTTTTCATTGCTGGTTCCCTTTTCGATTACACTCTTTAAAAATCCAGTAAATTCATCAAATATAAGTCTTAATTTGTAATTTTCAATTTGTATGTCTCCTGGTTCTATTGGTTGGATACTAAATGGACTACTCGTGCTCATAGAATCCTCAACACATGACGTACAGTAAACAATAGGTAAACTATTTGTTATATCAAATGCTTCCTTAAATTTATAAAGCTTAAATGTCATAGAAGGTACTCTAACTATAAAAACAACTTTAAAAAAATGGTTGTTTATCCGTATGACGTTTTGTGTAGAACTATACTTCCAAACAGGATTAATTTGTATGGACACATCCTTTTTATTATGGTCAACCATACGAATATTCGTGTGTCGAGTCAACAATTCAACAACTTCAGTTCTTTCATGAGTAAACGAATTAAAAATATAAAGTTGATCTCCTGGTTCAATTGATTTAAACGAAGAAATGAATTCCCCTTCTTTATAGACATATTTTGTTAGATACTTTTCATTTTGATCGGGTTTAGTGCTGAGTAGACTAGCTGCAACTTCTTGAATATACCAACAATCTTTTACTGTTATCAAAATCAAATTGTTTAAGTAATTAAGTATTTTTGAAGATAAAGTTCCACTGACAACGTTTCTATCCTGTAATCGAGCTACAGTTTCTCTTACCCTTCTAAGTTTACTGATCAATTCTGATTTATTATAACTTCTAAATGCATTTAATGTAGAAGTAAATGAGAATAAAATTTCTGTGGAACGCAATGTAGCTTGAAGTCGCCTTAGCAAAATTTTTACCATAGGCCGTGAGGTAAAAAAGCCTGTCCAATACGCTGGACGTTTTTTAATTATTTCAGCAAAGTTCAAAAAATCACCAGATATTGTAGGAAAGGACTTGTGCCTCTTAGTAACAGTTGTAAAATAATCAGAAGGCGTACCAAACTGTACCGTAGCCTTGTAAATATTTTGATTAACATTGATAAAGTCTGCAATATTTAAATAATTATTATATTGATAATCAAATTCTGTTTGACTTTCAAAATGCAGGGGTCCTCCAATTGGAGCAATAATAATGTTATGAGGAGATAGTGTACCACTTTTAGAGTATTGCTGCAATAATGATTCAGCCTTGTCTTTAATGTTATATGGGTTAACATCAGTGACTTTGTTTACGAAGTTAAAGTCCTCGTTGCATATTTTACTGTCGGGACCACAAGCCTTAAAGCCATCTGAGTTAAATTGTATGAAATGTGTTAGTACGGCATGCTTAGGATATCGATCAATTCCAATTTTGTTTAGAGATAAATTGATATCGGTTTGAGTATTTTTATCGTTGTCCCAGTTCTGCAGCCAGATGAAATCACTATATTGAAACTCAGCAAAATATTCTTCTAAAGCAAAGTGGAGTTTTGTAAAAACCATCTCTGAAATTCCAATCGCTGACAATATATATGGAAAAGTAGGACTATGAGTCACACTATTAGTGAGCCAAGCTACCTTTGGTTTATATTTTATAAACTGATCCAACCATTGATGCCCTGAAAAATAAAAATATATAAATAAGTTTACTTTTGATTTCAATGTAAACCAAATTAGGTCTTCTCTGACAATACCCGTAGCAGTTTGTAGTCTTCATTGAACGGATATAAAAAATAAATACCCTAAAAGTACCTATAACGTTCGTACTATCGCATATGCAAATATGTCACTAAAGAGTAAAATTCTACATTTTATATGATTACTTTATATATAAGTATATAAGTGCAATACTAACATAATAAACATATCAATAATAGAACACTAACCCTCTGTAAATTGATGTAAAATGCCAAATAAGCTCGAGGTAGCTTCATCAGTTTCCACCCAACCCCCTGTTGTGATTTCAAGCCGGCCTTCCCTAATTAGTCGACGCAGACTCTAATAAAAAACAACAATCTGTTTAAATATTGAATAAATTTTGGAAATCCATTGAAAACACAACACAAATTTATCACTAACCACACGTTTCTTTTGTGATGCATTTTTCCACCAGTAACTCAAGTGTGACACTTCATTCCAAGTGAATGTAAGATTTGGATAAAATTGTAGTTTTTTTATTACATTTGTAATAATTTTCTGTACACTTTCATTGTGTGACGTTTCAAATGGTTTTAGCCAAATTGTGTCAACATGCGTTCGAGGAATAAGAATAACCTGTAAAATTTTAGAAAACAATATAAAATATTCAGAAAATAAAGAATACAGTAGTATAAAAAAAGCTTGGGCAGTCAGCAGTTAAAATCCCTTTGCTTGTTTTACAAAATCTTTATTTCTTAAAAGAAAGGCACTTCTATATAATTACTTACCTTAAGAGAGGGCCAATCTGGATTTCTCATAAGGAACTCATATCTATTATTGTATATATTATTCCAAAATTTTTCATTTTTCAACCATCGTGGCTGTAAAATAAAAATATTTAGTATTTACATATTATATATAAAGAGAGAATAGGTGAAAAATCAACTTACTTCAACATCCAGTTCAAGAAATTTTTCTTGGGCGTTAATATCGGATTTAGATACTAGTAAATCAGCACAAGTCCTCAATAGGGAGACATTGTAATTAATAACTGCTTCAGTGAATTCTTCTTTTGAAATTTCTTGATCAACTAAATCACTTACATATTCATTGGGTTCAAGCATCGTAGTAGAAGCTTGATTAGACGTATTTGGAATATCAGCAGTATCATTAGTAAATATTGAAGATATTTCGTTAAAAGTATCCTGAGAACCTACTTTAATTTTCGTTTGAAAAAACGGAACAGCTGGTATCTTATTAATTTCTTCTAAAAGTACTTCTTCTGACTGAGTGAAATTCTTAACAACCGTCTCCGAACTATGGTCGGGGAACAAAACATTTGTGGTATGTACAACGGGATTGGTAGTATTAGAAATTGTATTCCTTGTCATTCGTTGTTCAGTTTGCTCATTATATTTACCTAGTTTTAGCCGTGAAAACGTCGGTTTGTTTAGAATATTGTGGCCTATCTCCACTGTTGATACTACTGCGGAGATTTTTGGTCTTTGAATGTTTTTATGTACCATAGCTTTAACCTGAGTATAGCCTGGGACCATTAAAGAATCCTTTAAGCGGTAATGACTAGTATTTCCCGAAAAGCTATCGCTGAATGGTGTCTGAATCATCTTCGATTGATTTCGCACAATCTTGCGAAGAGCTGCAAAGGATTAATTAAATAAATAACTTGAACTCATTATTTTGATCCAATTAAAATTAACTTACTTTTTTCATAGCAATTATTATTGTGAATTATAAAAAAAAATATTAACGCAACTATCCAAGTGATCCTACACATTATTGCACTTTGTTGGACTGAAAGCATGTTACCACAATGTTAATCAATGAAGGATGTTTAATTTATTATTCATAAACAAGGAATTACATTACCTCGATTGTCTTTACTTTTTTGTTTGTTTTCAGTATGGTCAAAACACTCTTTATTGATAAATTTAATTTAAGTTTTGAAATTGATAATCACTACCTTTAAACTTCATTGGGATATATTGATAATAGTGAGAGAAATTAATAGTTATACAAGTCAACAACTAGAACATTGTACTGTAAATGCACACTAAAAACAAATCACTGACCTTCACAAAGGATTTTCACACATAATGAATTGAATATTCCCTAAATGCCGATTTATTTCAAAGGGCTAAAAAAACACCTTTTCACATTTAACTATATATTTTATAAGTAATATTTTGAATCTAATTCAAAACGTGACAGATTTCTAATAGAGCTGAGTAAGCAAAGAAGAGTACAAGCATATTTAAATAGATTCCTTTATTATTTTGCCGAAGAAGAGGCCCCTTTGGACGTGGAAGGTCCATTGGTCGAGTCCGGGGCAATATTATCCGGGTTGTGGTTGCTGCCGGCGTTATTGTTGCTGCTGCTGCCTGCGTTGTTAGTGTTGATTGGACCCGTTATCAGTCCTTGTCAAGCCCAGATGCGATGCACAACCGTTACAACGGCCTCGGCATCGAGGTAGCGAACCCCATCATCGGTGTATTTAATCAACGACTCCAGGATCGCATTTAGGAAGTTTTCTTCCTCAGGAGTTGACGGCCAACTGAAAAAGAATGACATTTTTATATCGGTCTAAATGATATGACGAACGAGATGAAACTATTTCATTGAAACCTACGAACAGTTTCCACCCACACCCCTTGCAACCCGACCTCCTGTTGGTAAACGCCCACATTGCTATGGGCAACGAGTGTTCAATAATCAATACTTAAGTTCCAGGTACGTGCCTAGGTCATGCGTTATGTACCTAGAATTAAATGAAAGTCGACAACAAATCCTCGCCACAGAAACACTTTATATCTTTTCTGTGCAATATGCATACAATGCATGAAAATGAAAAGGAAAACAACTTATATTTTTGCTTTCATTTTCGGGTTAAGTATGCAACACAGTTTTTTAATTAAATATAGAAAAAAATAATTAAAAAAGAAATTTACAAATTTTAATGCTACGTTTTATTGTATTAAATCAAAGTACGCAGTTCAAAGTAGAATAACAAACAGGTTTTTAACAGGGACTTAAACACATAAAAAAATTTAATATGTGTTTACACATAGGTAAACATAGGTATAAATTATTTGTTTAAATTATTCACTCCAGAAAAAAAAATTTAGCAATAAAAACACTTACTTCAATATATGATCAAGATCCATTCCATCCACTGGGATCAGCGATTCTGAAGCAAAACCTTGTTTTTCGATTTAAGTGCAATATGCACCAAATCATAGACAACGATTCCTTTTTTAAGAATATAATTTAAATGGCGTTTTATTGCTAGCGTATATTGAAAATAAATAATTCGATAACTGAGAAAATTTAATATAATATTATTAATAAAATTGAACGTATGTCCCAAAAGATAAGAATGATTACGAATAAGTTTATTATGTATTCTAAAACATTATGCACAATTTTCAATCTGTACCTAACTCTGTGGGCTCTGAAGTTCCCCCGTAAAGTATACTAACTACCAACATAAGCAGGATAGGGTGCCGCGAACGTATTGATTTTTACAATTCCCGGGCAGGGTCCGTGCGCGTAGTGAGACGCAAGCGAGACTAGGTGTCCTATTCAAAACATATTAAAAAAAATATTTAGTGCGCAGTGCATATAATGGTATGTACTTTCTTTTTTTATTATTATGGAATAACTAAAGCGCCTCCTATAGTAATGCACAATCAGTCTTTAGTTTACAATTATTATGATAAAAATCGCGGCGAATGCGATAAATAATTTTATTTTATGATGTATATACCTTGTAAAAAACTTATTGTCATTTTCATGCGTTGTAAAAATAAATAAGTTTGACTATGTATCGTAATTTTAGGACACAATGACAACGTCGGGTTTGTTAGAATGGGAACTCTCTTTACCTTCTGATCAAATAATTTCTCATGCTTGGTACCACGGCGCCTTAAGTCGAACAGCGGCAGAAAATTTGCTGCAGCAAGATAGAGAGTTTTTGGTCAGAGACTCCTCGTCACAACCCGATAACTATGTCCTTAGTTGTAGATCCAATGGCCAACATCTACATTTCGTCATACAAAGGGTATGATTAAGCAATATTTTAAAGATGTATATATGTTATATATATTTTAATTTAATATAATTACTCTTTTTAGATTGTAGTCCATCCAGAAACTGTATATGAAAGATATCAATACCAGTTTGAAGATGAAGCATACGATACCGTCGCTGACTTGATAACATCTTATGTTGGGTCAGGAAAGCCGATATCAGCTGCTTCTGGAGCTAGAATTCAATACCCAGCAAACAGAATAGTGCCTTTAACAACGTACATTACAAACGAAGATTCAAATCCAATTGTATCTCCAGTTGGAGAAAGTAACTATGGAAATCCATACAGTTTATACAGTCATTTTGCATCGAAACCAGGAATGCAATTACGAGTACCTTTTAAAAAGCAACGCTCTCATTCTCTTACACCTATCGACATGAATCAACACATCAATCATGGCAAGAGTGCAAGCGCCGATGGCGTTATACAAACTAATAAGCATTTAGTAAAATTTTCAAGCGAGTCATGTTCTAATACATGGGATGCAAATCTTCCAACTAGTCCTCCCGCTAAGCCTGCTAGATATGACGGGCCCAAAGCTGATGATAGGCGTTTGGAGTTACAAAGATTCTACCAAGTATCAGGGTCTGATTCAGGAAATGGGTCTGGAGATTCCACACAAAGTTCTGCTCACAGTGATCCAAATAAATCCAGAGTGGATTCTGATTATAACGCAACGACTCCAACAATGAAACAACATTTTGATTACGATTTGACAGAAGCGAAATTACTTCAATTAGAAAATTTGGACTACGCCGTTGAATCTCGTATTAATCTTGAAAATTTCCAGTCTCAAATAATATCACCAAGCTTAAACAAGCCCTTAGAGTCAGAAACATTGCATACAATAAAATTACTCTTGAGAACATCCGGGCCCCGCATTTTAGCGAACCACTTAACCAAGATCGATTTACATTTTCTATTAGACGATGCGGTTCAGGTCGAGGGTTTGAATAAAACAGCATCGGGTCTTGAATTATGCTTTTTGCCACAAGGGCGAAATTTACGTCTGGATATAATTGAAAGGTTCATTCCTTTTCGTACTAATCAAATATAAATTCGTTAACAATTTTGTTCTCATAAGTTCATTGCTTTCAGAGTCGAAACATTCCGACTTCTTGTTGCTGTGACTATACTTACGTGTCAAACAGATCGCCAGAGAGCTGATATTATAAACGATTGGATTTTGTTAGCAATCGAGACTAAAACTGCTTTGGGAAACCTGTATGGGTTTTCCGCAATCATGTTTGGATTATGCATGCATCAGGTACCTACAATAAATTTACAAAATACGTAGGTATATTTAGTTGTAACAATTTGGGTTATAAATAACGAGTATTACGTTACATTGCATGCAGGTGGAGCGATTAGAAACGGCTTGGAATATTTTGAGACGTGTTTATACTGACAATGCGTTTATGTTTGAAGCAAAATTACGGCCATGTTTTAAAAGTATGAATGAAGGAAATAATCCACTACCTCCAAACACAACAACGCCATACGTTGTACCACCAATTTTATGTTTTCATATATTCGGTAAGTATATTTTATTATATAACAGAATCATCTATTTACAAATCGGTAGGTATACAATTAAACAATGCAAGGCAGCCTTCTAAGGTAAAATATAAGATTAATAAGACACGCTCAGATGATAGAGACAGCTAATCAAATAAAATTACTTAATAAATGGCTTTACACTTGTTTAGAGCACGGTTTATTTAATTTAAAAAATATTTACATTGTATATTACAGATGGGGATAGCGGTGGTCTCTTACAAGCAGACGATACATTTCCAGGAAGTCTTATGAACACTTTAGAATTTGATTTCAACGCATCAGCAGCTCACCTCGATGCAGCGCGCCATTTCCCGAACCAAGTCGAAATGTTTAAAAGAAACGCCAGAACTGTGGTACAAGAATTGTCTTCCCTTGGATCCACGTTGGATCCTTCTCTGCTCGAATTATTTCGTACAGAATTTCATATAAACTTTTTGTGGGGCGAAAGAGGTGCTTTAACCACACCCAATCAAAGATTTGCGAGGCTTACTGACATTTTAACAGCAATGTCCAGTAAACTTGTAACTAACGGACTAGAGGCAGACGAAATTGTCTAATTACGTAAAAAGGACTGGGTGTTTTAAGCGCCACCCTATGTTGTTTATAATTTTTTGGCGATTGTTAATGCCGGTTGTAGCGTCGTGATATTTATTTATGATATTCCATGTTTGATAAGAAATATTTAATCAACTATATGAATTGTAATATATATTTATGACAAGCGTAGTTTTATAAAAATTGTGACAGAACTAGAGTGAAATTGTATCTCTTTTACGTGGGCTAAGTAAGATAAAACCTTTTTGTATAAATTATATAACTCAATATACGATATACTTCCATAGAATAAACACTGCCTCATGTAAAATGAAGTCAGCGTTAATATACCAGATATACCAATATTTATGATAATAAATGTGGCAATTTGTTATACATTGTAATAAATAAAAACATTTTAATCTACTTTTGAACATTATTATACAAACAATATGCATGGTGTCCCATAAATCAACGTCAAGCCGAAACCGTAGCTAGTGGCTTAGTCTAGAAACTCAAACAATCTTTGATTTTTTTTGTACAAAACCTTGTAGGGTAGTCCCGTATTTGATCCCTGCGATAAATACTAAATTGCTTTAATTGGTAGTCAAAGATTGACTACCTATTTCGAAACACAGCCCTCCCCAATAAGGCGGTAACCTCAAACATCAAGTATCTAGTTCTCATTGGACAACAATTTATGATCTAGGATAATATTTTATCTATATGTTGTAACTGGCTAGCCAATAGCACATATGATATAAAATTAACAAATGGGAATTAATATAACTAACTGCCGGTACACAATCCTTGGTCTTATTCTCAAAATACTGTTTTTTATTTTATTTTATAGGCAATAACTTATTGAGTCTTCGGCATGCCGGTGACCCGTCAAGAGCGTCTGCAGCACCCCAATACAGATAAAAAATAACAGAAATTTTTAGCAACAAATATTAGTAAGAAGTACTACTTTTTACATTTCCCAGCTTACTTTAGTCGAATTCAAAGGCGTATAATTGAAACACTCTTAGCTGAACAAATATTTATTAAAATTAGTCTTGACAACTTATCAGTGTTGTTATTGTTACCATGAGGTCATGGTGATAAAAAACATTTTTTTCTATATTCATAAAATTTAAAAATTATATGAACTTTTAAAAACAAACCTGATTTTTAGGTATAGTAACTTAAGCTAGTGGTATAGTAATACACATGCACAGTATTGAACTAAAATTGCTTTTACAATGTTAGTTTATTGTTTTTGGTCACTGTCAAAACTAAAACAACCTAGGATATTATTTAAGGTATTTTATAAACAATATGTAGGCTACGAAAACAGTGCCAAATTTTTTTAGCATTATAAAACTTAACTTAATACCATGTTTATGAGAGATTTGATATTTTCAAAAGAAATAAAACATTTAAACTTATATACTAAGTCATGCGTTTTTTTACTTTAAAATCCTTATGCCTTATGCATACCCAAAACCTACGAACACTAAAACTCAAATATTTTGATATCTTATTTCTCGTTTCTATACAATTAAGGATAAATTGCAATTGCAACACCATAGACAATCTGAAATCAGTAAAAATCGGGGAAATGCTTTTCAGTATTACCACGACATAAACCAAGCGTCCGGGTGATGTCACGGGCGATAAGACGATAAAAATATCTAAAATAAGTTTTTGAAATACAAGCACTTATAAAAAATCTAATATATATATATATATATATATATATATATCAGCAGCAGATCAGCAGATCTATAAACTTTATCCCCGGCCAAATACCAAAGTAAGCTAAACAAGACAGTTTAAAGGCATTACACAATCTTTTCTAATAGTATTTAGAGGACACACCACAGCTTTCTGAAGCCCTTTAAAATAAGTCTTAATTATGGTTTTCATTTCATAAAGTGACGTCGGTCAAAATTTGAGAGACTTAGCGAAGAGTGCCACAGTAGCTTGTGTTTTGTCTCCGTTGAATCGACGAAGTTCTACTATAACCTAGAAAAAAAATACAACTGTTGTAGTAAGCATTCTTATTTTAAATAAAATGATAATATCCTGCTATAAAACAATGCAAGGAAAATATAAACGAAATCTCTATTAAAATACCATACAATGACAATAATGTAACAATTCATTTTTTTTTATATTTAATATCAGTTAAGCCACTAACATTTCGTATTAGACATAAAAACTTAATGTCATCGTTTCGTTGCATAAGTTTTTATAACCTTAAAAAAATATATGCCATATTTCTCGAGCATATGTAGCAATAAAACAGTTATCTTAATAAGAACTCGTATTGCAATGATGTCTTTGCTATAAAAGATATTTTAATTTAAATAGTATTTCACCTAGACCAGTATTTTTGTTAGCTGGTTTAAAGTGAATAATTTGTATATATCTTAGGTCTAGATTTTCAAAATATAATGATCACATAATTACTATATAAATATTATATACCTGCTGTCTAGTAAAACCGAGGTTAACTATTTCCTCAACATCAGTCTCGCGAAATGTGTCTGTGGGCAGGATCGTTTGACTTGGGTCACCCAGACCTGAAAAATATCATCCGCTATAATGACTACAAATAAATATTGACCAGTTTTCTATGTGCGCATTTATCAATTGAATGTACGGTGAAGCGTAACATCGTGACAAAATAACGCGTTATATCAAAATTTAGGCAAGATACCGCTAATTATTTTAACCATTTAGGGCCTGTTTGGGCCTGTTTCACAATGTATGGATAAAGTTCCAAATAGCTATGCAACACATAAATTATTCGACAGCTAAAAGTTCCAAATAAGATACTTGGCATTTCATAACAAATAGCGCTATCTGACAGTCGTGAAACACAAAAATACTGTTTATCCTACCAATAAGTAATAAATAATTTGGAACTTATTCGGACATTATGAAACAGGCCCTTAGTGTAATAATCTGCGTGAACATACCAACTCTCGTACTTGTTGAGGGCGAACCGCTAGAAGTAGATCTTTGGATTTGTCTTGCTTCTGTAAATATTTAGTAAAATAACGGCTATATGTAGTATTTTATATTTTATAGTGTATGATAGCGTAAACCTCCTATTCATAAACGAACAAGACAGTAATAAAATATTCCGTACACAGTAATTGTTTAATCACGTAACATGCACTTGCTTATAATTCTCCTGTCAATTTGCAACTTGGCCAAAAACTACTGAGCTTTATACGTTTACAAATAAGACGGACCAACACAAACTTCTCATATAGAGACGTATTGCTTTATTTAAACTTATCCACATATGTATTACAGTAAAAAAACTATTAGCAAATAAACTATCGTCCAATACGTGCAATATTTTTAATTCGACATATTCATTAATATATTATATACAATGGATTATATACGAGATATATAAGTAAAAAACCGCTACATTATCTATTACTTTCTACTTCAATAGATACGCGGTATTAATAATCACTATCTATTAATTACCTTTCGCGTGAGTGAAATTGTAATCATATACACTGCAGCTTCATGTTAATATCGCTACTCGGTTCCAATATGAAACATTAAAGACGTAAGGTGAAGCTTATATCTGTATAGCTTATATATGTCGCAGCCAACTAGCTTAACTAGCCGTTCAATGTCAAGCCTAGCTTTTTAAACAAACAGCGCCGTTTAACTAGCGGCCTGGAAGATGTCAGTTTATCAAATAGCTAGGCAAATGACTTGGATCATTAAGGACATCGTTCATTTAAATTTCATTCCACTTTCTGCCACTCATAAACGTTAAGTTACGACCAAACATGAGTAGCTCCGCCGATGTAGTTTATAATAGATTTTGACTGTTAACGCAAAAATGACTACGCTACCCAACGGAGACCACGCATTTCATTTTTTTAACAATTTGACAGCCTTAAAATCCGATGCTTAAAATATATATAAAAAAATTAAGAGCACATGACCAAATCAAATGTATAAAAGATATATTTTACTGTTTTTATCGATTACAAATTTTATGTAAATTGTTTATAGTCCATTAGAATTTTAAATATTTCGTTTTTTTCCTCTCCCACCTTGTTTGGATTTCTCAGCTGCCTCCTTTTCTTTGCGGTCCTTTGGATCGCAACACGATTGATTGACAATTTCGTCTTCAGAAACTAGTTGTGCACACTCTGGTAGTTCGGATTCAGACAGGAACGGCGTTTCCGTACCAGTCGTACCAATAACAAGTACATTTCTCTTCAAATCTATATTACACTACAAAAAAATTTTTTTTTTATTTATATACACAGGAATAAAAAATTAACATTATTAGTGGAATTATGTTTTATGGCATTATCTCTCTTTAAAACTATATTACACAGTCCAAAAGATTTTAATTAATAATGCATATATAGATAGTAACAGACAAATTTAGATTTAGACAAACATACCTGATGCCGCTTAAGCATATCGAGACCAAGAAGCATATCCATTGGCTGTTCTTCTAATACAGAAAACGATGTAGTCAGGAAGTCTTTTTCAATTCTCATTTGGACCATGTGGATACGTCCTATAATTCTTTGGACACCAACACCTTTCGCTATGCCAGCCCATCTGATAATTAAGATGTATAAAACCCAATACAATCCCAATATGCAGTCGTATTTGATATTAGACTAGATTTTGTAAATTAAATTATTTGTTTTCTTTACAACTCTTTATAGAATTGGCATGAATAATTTAACATAAGATGCCAAAACATTCAAAAGAATGCTGAAGGTGATACAGAACAACTATATTTAGACTGAGTGCATTGGTATTGAAAAATATCTTGCTTTACAAATTTTAAGGTTAATGCACTAAACATATAAATTTACTCATAATCAAAGGAGTGAGCTGTTATGTACATTGTTTTGTTTATGATAATATATATTTAATAATATAAAAAATATTTATGTACTTATAAAGGACACAATGAGCTCAAACTTAATAGGTTTATCAAGAGTAGATCTCTAAGTAAGCATAAAGTATTTATGAGCACATATTTAAGCAAACAAGGATTTGATCATATTTTATGAACAGGATAGATATAACAAGTCCAGCCTGAAATACTAGTAAATAATAATTAGGCTATTCAATTTAGTATAATCTCCAATACATTTTTTATTCCTTTCTACTACTTACCTTGTGTCAACAAGGCGGATTATATTGCATCGTTCAGCACAAGCAGAGGACATTATCGTAGTTTGTGCGCCAGAATCAATGAAAGCTTTTACTGGGAATCTAAAACAATTATTGAAACATTTTCTATTCAAAACAGCCATGTAGATAAAAACAGTGACAATAATTAACCATGCAATATTTTTAGGATGCAAATACAATTATATTTTATTACCCCTTTATGAAGTATCAAAAGTTTCCCTCTATACAAATGTTGTAATTACGTTATATTCTATAGTAATAGATAATATATTACATTTTATGAAATAGTCTTTAAGTGTTTAATGTAGTGTTCATTTATTTATATACAGTGGAAGCTATTGTCGTGTAATATCTGCCTATTTAACATCAAAAACCTAAAAATATCGAAATTACTTGACTTTGGTTGGTTTGCTTTCTTACGATACCTTAATAAAAGCCGCAATATGTCAATACTCATTATAAGTTTTGTAATATCAGTCACTTATTAAGCACCTACTGTTTGCAGCTACTTTCTCAGGAGAAAATTATAATAATTGAAGCAGCAAGTTCTTTTTCCTTGTACTTTCCTTGGTTTTTGTTTGGCATCATTGAAACAAAAAGTTTTAATTTGTTGTTATTACTTGCCTGTGTTAACCTCAGATTTAGACTGTTGTTACGATGTTATTATTCCTTATCTATATGTTATCGATTTCTTATTAAATAATACTATAATAATAAAACAATATTTCTTTCCATATCTCACATCATTTCATATACACCTATAATGCCAAAAAATAATTCTCAGCATTATATATAGAGTTCACATTGTATATTTCTATGTTCTGTCTCAGTGTAGCAATAAGATTTATTTTAGTAAAAAAAAACACTAATTACAGTGACAGAATAAAAACAAACATTTTTTAAATTATGTGGCATTATAATACACACTCGTTAAATGGTATATATAAAATATTATGATTTTCACTTACCCATTTACATGGCAGTTTATATACAACATGACAACTGTTCCAAATGTCTCCGGATTATATTCCATAGCCGCTTCCATATTTGCTTCTATGTTTTTTTGCCTTATTTCTTCAGCAATCATCCTTTGAGCTTCAGTATCAAATGGATCTGAGTTCATCATTCTGAAAATATTGTAGCTTATTTTTACAACTTTTACTACTAATTAAAAGCTTTGAAAATAAATAAAAATGTATGTAAAATTAAGTATTGTACTATGAAGCATAAATGGAAGAAATAGTTTTGTGTAAGGGTAAAGAAAGAGAGAACTGTCTTTACACACCTAATTCGTTGTTGTTGCCGTTCTGTCCTTGCCGCTATTTGTTCACGCAGAACAGAAGCAAATGTGTCTGTGAAATGGGGTTAGTTAAAACATGTTTTAAACATCAATCATTGGTTTTTTTAAAGATTTGAACTTACCAAGATTTCCACTCAAGAGAGCATCAGCTAAAGCAGGGTTGTTTTGTTTGAGCAAGGCAATTTCATTTGGGTTTGCTAAAAACATTTCTCTTATAACCCGAGGGTCCTCTTCTACAGGCGTTGCTCTTGAAGCCATTGATGTGCCAGCACTTGATGGGATTCGGATGCTACTAAAGTCTAGATTTGCCAAATTTGATGGGATAGCTAGGGAGAAATAGTAATATTATTTGAAACTAATTAAAATTCATAATTTTTTTGACATAAAATAATGGTTTTATCCATATTGTCAAATTTCTTATTCTTATTCTTTATAGTATAGAGTATGGATGTGAAATTATGATACAACAACATTCAATGACACATGTGACAAAGAGACATGACAAAGCAATTTTATTAGTATTGCAAAGAATTTAATATTTACCTTGATTGGCATCTCGATTATTTAAATTAGAAGCCGATTGTACCAGGTGGATTAAAATGATAATGTCCCCATCATTAACGCCAAGTTCTTTGAGCGACTTCTTGTCGTCAAGTAAAGGTTTACCATTAAAATTTAGATTGATATCTTTCGCGGGAAATCCAGATTCAATTTCGCAAAAAGCCTTAAAGTTTTCTAGTTCCAGATCTTCAGAAACATCAAGAATAAAGATGTCGTCGTTAAGCGTGGTCACGGTAATTTTCATTTTGATTTCGAGGTGGGAATCCGGATGAACTGTTTACACTTTACACGGTGGCAGGTTTGTGATATTATATTTCGGGAATGACTGACCAAATCATCATTGAGTATGCGCAACTAAAAAAAAAAATCTAAGATTAAAAATATTTATTTTAACGAATTAGTGAAGGTATAAAAATATTTTTAACATTTATTTATGCAAACTTTAATCGCGGTATTTCAGAGTGATGGCAAGATTGTCAATACATTACTGTTAATAGCTAATGAACTAAATGAAGCTTTGTAGATAACAATGTAAAGAGTGAAAATATTACCTCAAGTGTAGAATGAGTTGGTGCATGAAAACTGGTCTCGTTTATAATATATAATAGTTTAAATAAGTATATAATTAACCTATATGCACTTTCAATTTATAGTTTTTTACTTTCTCTATAAACAAAGGTACTCTGTGAATAATAATAAATGAATTTACCAATGAAATAGGAAGTGGGAACCCTAGTTTATTAAGCCTGGGGGTCTAGTCAAGACAGCTTAACAGTAGTGTATGTAGAAACTCTAAAATTGAATTTGTATGAAAATGACAGCTAGTGTCGATAGTTGCCCTGTCATCTACCTTGATGAAACATACATCCATGTCTCACATCACCTTCAAAAATGTTGGCAATCAAATGAAGAACCAGGTGGCTCACGCTGGTGGAAAAACAGTATTTGTGAATAATAGATTCGTATTGTTTAAATCGCAATCAAAATCGAGCGATTATCATAATGACATGAATGCAATAAATTTCATGTGATGGATGACGGAAAAAAATATTCCTAATTTACCACGTAACTGAATCGTAGTTGGGGATAATGCACTGCTTCCGACCATGCATAACCTACGCTAGCGTAGTCTTCGCGCACTGTGCCCCCTCGCATATCCACCGGCTACAGGTTGCTACAGTCGTGTTTCATGAGAATCGCGACCGTTGCACCCTTTTACGTGAGAAACGTCGATCTCCAATAGGACCTGGAGCTCCCTACTATAGCCCGATGGATGAAATTGGCGTCCACACGCCACTTCGACAAGGCAAAACACCATCCCAACCCACTGGTTCGTAAAAGCATCAATTGCTATCCCTTTCTAGACGACTCGACTAAAAAGGCTCGCAGGAGGCCCCGACACGTGCTAGCGGATCCAATTACAATAGCTAACGACAAATTAAAAGCCGCCCGCGCGACCAAGCATAATAACAGTAGCTATAAACAACGGGGACCTTTACTTCGTACTTCGGACGACGAAATGATCGAAGATACAAACAATACAATGGAAGGCATTGACCCACTTGAAGACCACACTTATCCAAAATTTAAAAGTTCCGTTAGATGCCTAGGTAAGGTAAGGTAAGACTCGAAATTGGTCCGTTTTGCGTAATGCCCTGGCTACTTAAGCCAGCCCAGCTCCTTCCAGAAGCACAGAAGTCTCCTGGGCACTTCACAGGCTTCTCGGAGCGACCTCACTGTTCCGAGGATTTTCTTACGTTGTTTAGCCACAGCCTCGCAATCCAGGACTACGTGGGTGACTGATTCCTCTGCGCTGAAACAGCCTCTGCACATGGGGCTGTCTGTCGCGCCTAGGACAAAGAGATGTTTATTACGGAGACAATGGCCCGTAATTGTCCCTATCATTATTTTGAGATCGGTTCATTTTAAGTTAAGAAGTCGCTTAGTCAGTTGTGGGTTCACTGCTGGCAGAGCCATTTTGGACTGCCTGCAGTCTGCACTATGCGACCATCGTTGATTTTGGATTTCGACGGATTTCCGGAGAATCCACGTTCGCACTAGCGAGAAGGGCAAGGGAAGGAGCGGATACGGGCCATCAGGCGTCATTCCGGAGCCTCTTCTCGCAAGTTCGTCGGCAGCATCATTGCCGAGAGAGCCACTGTGTCGTTAGATGCTTAATAAAAAAAAATTTAAAAATATTTTGTGGTTTTCGTTTACTTTTAAAGTACAAACACTTAAAATCGGTCCAGGCGTTCTTGAACTATGGTGAAATCGACCTGATATTATAAAAAGCAGTAATTGCTTGTTATTATTTGGTCGTAGTTCACTTGATTTACCGAGTTACATTATTTCCTTATCTCCCATTTATGTTTAGCAATATCAGCTATGCAACCAGTCGCGCGCAGACTTAACTGGCGCGCACTCTACTCTTAATTCAATTGCACAGAATACAGATATAGTAGATGTGGTTGTTATATTATTTTTATAGAAAAGTTTGTATTCGTATGTCGAGTCAAGGTGTAATGTGAGATTCGGTCGATCTTTATTACGTTTTTTGTTATTTAGACATCGCAATTGCATAATTACACGTCACACATACAGTTCGATAGTAATAATGTTGATACTAAATATAATAATATATAATTTTCGTAAATTAAATTTATACTATCAAGATGCTGCTTCATATAACCACTGCTAAATAATATAATGATACTGGAGTGAGGAGAATAAAATCTATATTTTTGCATATAAAATGCATATTCGTTATGGTAGAAAACGGCATCCATTTTATGTAACGAAACTATTATGCATGAGCTTAGCAAATACTACTTCGGACTCAATTAATGATTGTAAATTAAGGCTCATTTATAGTTAGAAGAATGGGTAAGATTCAAAAACGAGACTAAGCACCTCTAAGACTGACTCACAGTCTCTGTACCTTGACATCTCCCCCTAAGTCTTATTGGTCTAAGATCCGGCTGCGGGATTAGTGCGCTAATCGGTTATTTGCCAAAAACCATATTTTTATGTATATTTATAAATAGGAGAAGGTATAATCACCAAGTTGCCTTTAAAAATTTGGCCGCTACTATTTTTAATGAAATTATTTTGACTTGATTATTGGGAAAACATTTCGTTCACTTGTTATTTAAATAAAATATCGTCTAAAATACGGCAATTTACATAAAGATTTTAAAAAATCACAGGTAGCGTTGACCACTTGACCGCACATCTTCGCAGCCAGCCATTTATACGTTCATAACGTACATTTATTAATTATATATCAAATTGAAGCCATTTCTTTTTTATTAATTATTTCAAATTTGCTTAAATCTGACTGAATACTTTCACCATTTTTTTTTCTCAAAATATTCACATATGAGTCATGACATCATGAATGAAGTCTCAAAAATTTGTATTCTATCTTCACTCAGTCGTTTCTTTTGTCTATAGCCATTCCACAGTTTTCGCTCCTCACTCCTGTGACCTGTCTGTCAGCCCGTGGAAACTCGAAATCTTTGTTACAAAAGTAGAAAATAGAAAAATAAACAGAGGTAATTTTCCTTGCAAGATTACTGTGACAGAAGATTGTGCATTACAAAAACTAAAAGTATATCACAAAATGCTATTTACATTGTGAATTATTGTGTTATATTAGTGATTGTACATAGTATATTTTCTTAGTAATAATAATTATTTGCAGTGGATGCATCAGAGTACTTCACTTTACAATGAAAAAGCAAAGAACAGACGTGCAATGATGGTGAGTACTACCTTTGCAGTTTTATTTCCAAATCAGAATCAAATATTGTTCTTATTTATTTATTACAAAATAATTTCATTTTCGGTTCAATCACGATTCGTAAAATTTTAGTAGAGTAATGTAAGTATGTAAAAATACATATAAATATTTCTATTGTTTTTGTGTATACAACAAATAATTCTAACTTTGTATTTTTCAGTACTTTGTTGTTTAAATAATATGTGTAACATAATAAAGGGAACTAAAGAATCATTGTTTATTATACTTTTCACTTAAATTATTCAGAATAATTTTTAAATACAATTATGCATAATTTGTTTTAGAAATAGCACCAAGTTTTGTGTCTTATCTGGGTATAGTTGAAAGATGTCTTCAGTTGGGCAACTGGTACCACAAGTAACAAAAGGGCCGCCTAATACAACCTTCACATTTAATGGCCCACACATAGAAGGTTCATTCTGCACCAGCATAAATACTAATTATGATCCAGTTGTAAGCGTCATATGTGCTATGTATATTGTTTTTGGAATAGTATATTCCCTTTTTGGTAAGTTTAATTTCTTTTAATACATATTAAATGTCTTTTTAAATCTATTGTGATTGTTTATTTTAATGCACCCTTTTAGGATATCGATGTTTTAAAGCAAGTATGTTCTTGACGGGGTTTACATTTGGTTCTGCCATTGTGTATCTTATATGTCTACAAGAATATTTGATGCCACCATATGGAAATGTTTGTGAGTAATAATTATTTGATTAACTTTAAATATTTCATCATTGAATCATTGATCAACTAACTTATTGCATAAACTAGTTTTTGGAAATGTATTTAAAAAATCAATTGCTGTGCAGGTGTTGCACTATGTGCTGGACTACTTTTTGGACTAATAACAATGCTTATCCAGTATGTTGGACTGTTTATGACTGGTTTTCACACTGGATTGTTGATTGCTATCGCTGGTCTTGCTGTATATGATCATTTTCTGGATAGCAGACTCAATACGGTAAGATACTCAAATAGTAAAATATGATAGTAATTTCATTTTATTTATTAATTTAGGTTACTTAATGTACATGTATGAACGTAAAAAAAGAAATAAACATTAAATACTTCTAATTTTACATTTACTGCCAGTTCTCAAATCAAGGGCGTAGAACGGAAGAGTAGAACTGGCAATAAACTCTCCGCCACTCTTTTTAATCGCCATGTTTTTCTTTAATGTGTGTGTTGGTGTTGGTTATGGAACTGAAATTAATAATATTAATAAAAGTTTAAGTTGTAGTTTAAGTTCTGTTAAAATTAGAAATCATACCTTATATTTGCCAATCTCATCACTCACTTTTAAGGTAAAAGTGGTAATTGATATATGATATATTAACTCCTTGTTAATATATCATATAGTGGCTATGGACCATACATACAGTATTTTCTCCAAATATAATTAGGATAGGCGAAAACAGTGTCACTGCTTATTATCGCGTGGTATTATTTACCACCTATAATCACTTGCCTGCCTAAACAGGAAAATTATTATTTGATAATCGCAAAGTTGTTCTGGTTGAGGCGGCATATGTGACTGTACTAATTTGGCTGGCGCAGCGTGTTTGAGTTCGCTTCCGCAGAACGATGAATAATCGTCCTTATTGGATATCACACCCAAGTAGAAGATTGATCGTTTCAACCACTGAATAGAAGCAATTGAAGCGTAGCTACATAAAGTATTAAATTGCACTGATACATGCACCAAACATATCAGACATACGATTGCAATGTGATATGATTATAGTATATCAAATATTCTTCAGATTGTTTATGTTGGGCTAGATAATAATTTTACGTATCTACAAAATGATTTATTAGCCAGCGTATGTTTCTCGGCACCAACATTCTTTAAATGTTCTTTTACTATTATATAATAAATAATATTTAATATTATATAATAGTAAATTTACTTTTTTTTGAAAATCATATTTGAACGCTGGGAAATAACACATGAATAGAACTGAATAGGTTACTCTTTCGGTTAAAAAGAACACATGTTTAACCGAGCTTTATTATTTTATTATAGAGTTTTATGCGAAATACCATAGTTTGCTGTCATCAAACGCCAGAGTTATTATGTGATTTATTTTTTAAATTTCGTAATGAAAACATGCAATTTTTCTATAGTAGGACAAGATTCGCAGTATCGTTTTCAATTAAGCGAATGCCATCTCTGTACAACTGAATTCATAGAAATTACTTTGAACTACCTACGTTTTCATAATTGCTTGTGTATTTTCTAGAAAAGCTTATTATTGGAATTCAAAGTGGAAACTTCAATCAAATTTCCACGAAGTAATTCCAACTGTATTCAGCGAAAAGCTTTATTGAATTTATCGATAGCTATTGACTTTATTTCTATCTAATATATTCTTAGCTTGCGATTTTTCTATTTCTGTTCATTTATTTGCTAGAATTAAGGCTTGAATGTAACAGAAAACTGAGCAATGGCTAATTTTAAAGAAATACCTTCAATTAGTAGTCATCAAACAATAACATAAAATGATTTTCTTTGACAGCCAGAACGTTGCTAGACATGAAAATGATGCGATTTCAAATGTCGTTAAATAATTAATACTTTTTGGGCTGAGCGAATCATAAGAAGCATCTTTACAAACGAAAGAGTTATTAATGATCACACAATGTTTAAACCCTAATAATACCTTGAATGGTCTAAATTTTTTGACATTGCTTTTGCGAACTGCGTGCAAACGCTTGATTTTAATATAACTATGTACGTCCTACATACGTGCGAGTCTTAGAACTGCGCTTATAGAGAAATCGACGACTCGCATTTGTATTTTGAAAATAGTAATAAGGGTTAATTTAAATTCATCTTCTAAAAGCTGCAGCTGCTATTGATTTGATATATTTTCAATACAAAACACTAATAACAATGATTTGTTACAGTATTGGCTCTGTGTCGTCTCATTACTTTTGTCCGGAATATTTTTCGCCGTTATCAACTTGTACTGGAAGAAAGGTATGTTTATTAAAGCGATAACTTGCTAAAATATGCTGAATCATATTTGTATTTTTATTGGTTTTCCTTAAATACTTGATTTTACGTATATCGTAAGGTGATTCATGTATGACTAAGGACTACAAATTTATGAAGTACTCTAATGTTGAGAAATATTATTTCCAACACATGCAAAATTATTGACGTCATACTTCATAGTTGTAAATTAGACAGGAAATTTGTAGATGGCCAAGGTTTTATACAGGAATTCTTAACTTCAAAAATAATAAAATACAAGAAATAAACTTCCAAGTTCAAAATCGTTTTATTATATTATATGCAATTTCTGTTGAAAAATAAAAGAAAATTCAGTTGTTAAACATTTAAAATTTACCTAGAGAAAGATTTTAAATGTCTTACTTAACTAATTGTAAACTGCTAGATAACTGAAAGAACTGCTGTTCAAAGTTTACAAAAACAAGTACGTTTATTCATTTATTCTCTCAAAATATACACACAGACGGTTACTTATTTGCTATTATTTATTGCTAATTCGATAGTAAATTTTTTTGTAGTTGTGTGTACCCTTTTGCTTATACAAAATATATGAAAATGATTAATAAAAATTTTCAGTTTTGACAATTCTCGGTACTAGTGTGTATGGCGGAGCTGTCATCGCTACATCTCTAGATTATTTTGTTGAAAGAATGGTTATGCTGAAATGGGTAAGTGTTAATAATATATAATATAGATATTATTAACTGTAAAGAAATATCAGCTTTTCAGTGAGGTGAAGGAAAAATTCTTGTTTTACTAGGAAGTCACTGTTACGCTCGATGTACAAATGCAATATTCATGAGTTAATCTAATAAATAATTAAATCATTATTTATAATGTTTTTCTATTATGTACTTCACTATACTGTAAAGTTTAAAACCTCTTTTGAACCCTACTATATTCGTGATATTAATATTGATGAATCTTTGATCTATTTAGTGACGTACTTCAATTACGTTACGGCAACGTTTACGTTTCGATGATTTTATTTATTAAGTATTATATATTTTATAGAAATACATATTTGATATTATTTATATACAGATACTATACTAAAACTTTTAATTCGATTCCTAATTTGACAATTTCAGTGTTGCAACGTTATGAAATGTATTAAATAGTGACGTTGCGAAATTATTCGATACGGAAATTGAATATTTCCGTATCGATTCCTCTGGTTTATAGTAGTATATTTAAACAACTACTACTTTAATAGAAACTAAGTATATCAGGAATTTAAATATTTCTGAACGGATAATTTAGTTATGACGATTCATTTTATTAAGGATCATTACTTTTTCAGTAACAGTGAAAGCTTTTCGTGGACGTTTTTTTTTTTGGGGACGAGAAAATATCCACGTCTTTTTGTGATGTACTTGGCTGAGGATCCATTTTGATGGAAAACCAAAACAAATAGATTTACTTAAAGTTAACAAAAAACTATAAATTATTCTACAATATAAAACAGAAATATTAACTTTTTATAAAATAAAGCAGATGTTTCTAATTAATAAATAATTATTATGAATACAAATTATGTATTTATTTAAATAAAAATCAATAATTTAGTCGTTAATTGGTACACCTAGATTATGATTAAATGACATAAACATAAAGCGCGATTGTTTGTCAAGTTTTGTGTACATCACTACACTTTTATATTTGGTATCATTATTTTACAAAATGACAGTAGCTAATGTCAAATTCGGAATTGAATTAAAAGTCGTGGTATAGCAAACTTCTTGAGCATTAAACAAGGGAGTGGGAGAAAGTTTGCGCATCGTATCGCAGCGCGGGATACAAACGCCAACTGATTTACCAATCACGCGATCGACACTTCTCTCTCCCGCCGCCCCCCTCCCCCCTCCCAGTGATACGTAAAAATCGCTTGGTTTGTATAAACAAGGACATTTCTTCAAGACGTTTGCCGGTATCTGTACTTCAACTAGAAACGACCTAACTCTGTCTGTTGACCTGTGATTTCAAATAAAGAATTATTTTTTCCAGCTGTGGGAGCGTGCAAAGCTGGAGCCAACTGTGCCACCTCCTTGTACAATATCGTGGTTCACTTTAGCTGCTTGGCCGACCGTCGCTATTGTCGGTTTCACTGCACAATGTGCTCTCACAGGCATCGGAATATATCACGAACAGAGTGAGTATTTTTTTATAGAACAGGGGGCAGACGGGCTGGAGGCTCACCCGATTTTAAGTTATATCGCACATCGATACTTTCAAAGGGCTCGCGAGTGTAGTGCTGGCCTTTTACGAATTGGTACGTTCTTTTCTTGAAGGACCCTTAGTCTTATTGGTTTGAAAATACCTCCCCGGCTGCTGGTTTTACAAAGCGCGCGGCAAGTTACCTTAAAAATGATAAACTTTGCAACGAAGAGACGTCGAAGTGTGTGGGTTGGGATTCATATTCTGTCTCGACGTCCGATGATCTTTATAAAAGCATACTGAATTATATCCATTAAAGATTGTCTAAAAACCGATTGAATTATATAAATATGTTCATTATCTTATTATACATCTATATTTAATATCTATATATATATATAAATAAATCCCTATGTCTTTTGGTCACGGCATCGCGCGCAAACGACTTCGATTGACCTCCTTCTCGAAGTTGGATCTACCTAAATAAAAATAAACCAGTGGCGCTACAACCTCTTTAGGTCCTGGCCTCAGATTTTTGAATTTTGTTTCATGATCATTTTAAATCTAATAGGCAAGTAGGTGATCAGCCTCCAGTTCCTGACACACGTCATCGACTTGTTGGTTTCTTCACGATGTTTTCCTTCATCGTTCGAGCAATGTTAAATGCGCACATAGAAAGAACGTTTATTGGGGCACAGCCTGGGATCGAACATACGACCTCGGGTATGAGAGTCACACGCTGAAGCCACTAGGCCAACACTGCTTAAGTTGGATCTACCTAATTATATATATAACGGCTTAGCTAAACGTTCCACGAGAATTGAGTTTCTCAATTTTACAATGTACGACAAAAAAGTTCGACATAATTTTTGTCGCATCCATGTTCATTTTAAAAACTTCTTGTTTTAACTGGAGGTCGACGCGTATTAAGTTGAGATCTTTTTGAGACTCGGACATGATAACAATATCATCCGTGAATCGGGTTCCTTTCAAAGAGTTTGAATGTTTCTTCTATGGCAGCGGTGTTGAGTTTGGAAGATATAACATCGCCTAATCTATCATTTCGCTAAAGTGGAATAGGCTTAGTGCATTCCCGGTGAAGTCTGACTGTCATAGTAGCACAGAATATAAACATTTTAGAGTCTCGATGTCACAAGTCTTAATGGAATCGAATACTTTTTCGTAGTCTGCCTAAGCGTAGGTGGTAGCCTTTACTGTTCGCGCGGTTGAATATTATCGAGCTTGTGTTCTAGACAGTTCGTGTCGTCTCTAGATAATAGCTTATATACATGGCTCAGTATTCTCAATGGCACAATAGCTCTTCAGTTTTTCAAGCGTATTTTATAGCTCTTTGCGTAGAAAAGAATTCGTACATTCCGGTTAAAGGGTACGTCTTTTTGCCATTAATCGTTCCGTTTTGGATGAGAGTTTTTGCAAGTTTTCTTAAACCGTAGGAACTAGCCAGGTATTGGGGGCCTGTGTATTATTTTACTATTCATGTTGGGAGGTAAGTTACTAAGTCTCGCGAGGGCGGTTGAAAAACAACCCTGCTGCTTATTTTCCCAATTTTATGGTCCCTTAGTCGCCTTCACTGACATGCATGCATGCTCTGACTTTAATTTGATTGACCTTCTAGAATACGGACTAAAGAGAGAGAACGAAAAAGAGATCTGGTACTTGTATTTGGTTTATGTGGAAAACACAAAGTTCTAGTGTCTGCCATAATGTAATTAATTTCGAAATATTATTGGTTTGATACTGTTATGTTTTTAATTTAATAATTTAATTATAAATATGTATTTATAGGCATAAGCGCACAAAAGCGTCATCTCAAGGCACAGCCGGCAAGACCTGTCACACGCGAACAACGCGCAGAGATGAAACAGCGCAAATATCGTTATCTGTATCAGGTGCGGACTGCACACGGCGATGTCATTTCACAGGTAAAAAATTTGACTATCGATCGTAATATGAAGCTGTTTGCGATTCCTAATACAATCGTCAGGATTTTCTTCATATGGGCAGGGCGAGCAAGCAAGCTTCTTAAATATCAGGCACCCTCTAATGTTGTCTCGTAAATTCAATCGTTGAAGCATGATATTTGTGCACCACACCCCAGTGTAATATATATATATATATATATATATTTATAGAATATCATATTCTTGTCACACTAAATACTGTTAATTACAATTTACACTAATTAAAAGATGCTTTATTCTTAATTTAAATACACGCCAAGAAGCATAAGCTATTAGTGAGTGTGTGAATGGAGATACTGATTTATTATCTATTTACAGCCATACATGGCCAAATCTCAAGTTCAACAAAAAATATTTTAAAACTATTTTAAATTACGCCACCTTTACAAAACCCACAGATCGCCTTTTGATATCAATTAATTCTCTCTAAGTATACTAATAATCATAGTATCCACATCCGCTTCACGTATAGGTCGTACTCCGGCGAAGAGTTGTGAAAACTGTTAAGCAGCTAGAGTAACCGGGGAATGGGAGCGAATGCACAACAAAAACTATATGTTTCCGGTAGCCGTTGTATTGTGCTTAAAGAACATGATACGAGACTGTACTCGTAAGAGGCACAATCCGTCCCGCTCCTCTTTAGCGCACACTAAAGGGCGTCACTAACACTAGTTCAGGTCTTACAAGTCCAGATTTTAATTTGCTGCTTATATTTTTTACTTTCAGTCATACGTACAAGCATTGCAAAAGAAGGCACAATGTGGTATTTGGACGGGTAGCGGTGGTGGAGAATGTAGTACGCTGCAAAGTGATTCTACACACCTTACAGTATTGGCTGGCTCGGAACAAGCCCCACCCACTGATTCTGACGATGACCTTGAACAGATTCGAGCTGCGCACTAAATTTGGTATGTATTAAGCGCAGAGGCATGTAAATAATAAATTATATACATACATGTATCTATTTTTGTGATCTATTTTACAACAACTTCTTAGAACATATTGATTTTCGTTTACCCGCTCCAGTGCTGAATCCCGCCCATGGACACCTACATGGCCGGTTCGCAAGTGGGTTGCCGGCTTTTTATTGAAATTTATAAATTGGCCTATACGGCACGATTCCTTTATTCAAACCAAATCAAGAGACTAAATGATCGATCTTGAGATTTATGTATACATTGGCAGCTGTCAGTGCTTCATGTCTGTATATTTTATGTATTATGTGAAACTTTAATTATTTTATTTAGTTTCAGTTATTTCTTTCAGGTAACTCAGAAACGATCTCCACGGGAATTTATTTGTCTTATTACAGTATTATCTTTATGAATTTCAAACGTATATATGTTATTAGATATTCTTCTATATGAATTTATTATTGTAAGTAATGTGATAATATATATATTAGTTTTTTATTTTATTTAGGCCTCAATTTTAGTTTTACAATATACAGTTTTTACTTAGTTCTTTATATACACGATTTCGCGACAACAATTTTAATATGGATATTTTTTTTTGTACCAGAATTGAATCTGTACCGAAAGGGAACCGTCGTAGTAACAGTTCGTTTGGTGAATAATTTAAATCACGCGTGAAAAAGAATTATTTACATAGTTTCATTTATCAGACTTCACTAGATTATTCTAGTAATATTATAATAAGTAATTGTCGGCTTTGTAAGAAATAAGGTTCATTTCTTTTATTCGCCAAACTATGGTAACTTTTGGACTAAATAATCTTTTACGACTAAACAACAGTGCAACACATTTTGTTTGTTAGAACGATGTACAATGCTATATTCGGTTAACACTGCCAATAGACTAACGAAATATAAATAAGGATTTTGGCCCTAAAAATTATGCAGCGTTTTCTCATTTCTATTATGAATTAATAGTCTGTAAAATCATAAACTTCGCATGTTTGCATTCTAAATCATTTCAATTCATGAAAAAAGTACAGAAAAAATTGCATAGGTTTAAAATATGATTTGAAAGACGTTGAAGGTAAGAGTCGCAACGCGAGTTATGACTTCTGTATGTCAATATTAATAGAGTTTTTTTGTTTTTGACATACAGGAGTATTCTTTATTTCGTTTTAATTTCCTAATCTCCCCGACGCTTGCCGTGCGAGACCTTAATCACCTATCTTATCTTAACTAATCCAATAATATTACTAGTATTCATAGACGAGTATTTTAAACTTCCAAATATTATCCCTTTCGTCAGAAGCTTTGTTAAATATGATTATTCATTATGACTTGTAGTTTTTGTCGTATGTAACCGTACATTTTTTCTGGTGTTGTGATTGTGGATTTGATTGAGCCTAGCTCGTATTTGCAGTTTATGTTCACAATGGGTAACTTTGAATAAAATCTTCACTGTAAATCATACATTTGGAACAAAATTAATAATTTAGCTATACTAAAAAAATAATAGATATTGTCGTACAATCAGCAATTTACGTACTTTCAAAGTTAGCCAATTGTTAAAGTATTATGTAAAAGGATACGAATTTCTTGCCTCATTTTCTATTAAGTATTCTTTTTATTAAAAACAGCACAATGTGATTGTGATTGACGACCTTGTGAAGGGTATAGTGTAGTACTAACAATAAAATTTTACGTAATGTAAGAAAGAGAACGCTCTATTTTTCACGTTTAGCGTAACTCAAAGGTTGGCTGGTTTCATATTTTTTTCCAATTGGAAATATTGGATTTATACTAAATATGAAATCCAGAATATTTTCGATGCTTAGCATATTTTATTACAATGTTACATACGCTGCTCAAACTGAGAGAATGGCTAGATTCTTAGTGATATGTTTATTTTTGGCCAAAGTTTATTTTAGTTATTATTGGGCTAAGAGCACAATTGTTTTATTTTAAGAATATTTACTATTTTCGCTTTTTACGCTTGAATATAAACGCTTCTTAAACATTCCTTTATACACAAATGTATTGTTATGTATGGCCCTAGTGTATATCAGTGGTGAGTCGGTAATGTTAAGTTGTAATCTAATGCATAATATATTATATATTATAATACATTCGTATGTTAAGCATAGATTGGTAGATTTTGTCTCTGTTCACCCAGTTCCGTATAATCGCTCAATATCTAGTCCTACTGATTTATAAAATCTAAGAAACATACAATAATACTTTATCTATGCAACCAATTGTCATAATCGTTAATATGTAAATTTTTATTTAATTATAACTTATTTTATATTCAAATAGTTGAAATGAATTTGTTTTCGAATTTAATTATAATAATATTTTTTTTTAATTTCAATTTATTTGTGTAGGTAACCTATGTACATTTATGAACGTCAGTTAAAAATTTATTTCAAAGCCGTAGACTATAAGTAAAGTCGGTTATATTTTAGTCAGGTATATTTGCTTAATGTTTGTATGAAGGTCCTAAGACCTGTATCTCGTAAGTAGCATTAGATAAGGCGTTACGAATTTTGCCCAACTAAGAGGCTTGCCAAATCAAATTATTTTAAATATCGGTAACGATGGATACTTTTAAATGTTATATTTAAAGAGATACTCAAGATCAAGCGGCGATTTGGCAGCTATTTAGAATGTCATCAAGTCCTAGCTGATCCGAAATTGACCGTAACAATACTGGTTATTTCTGTCATAAACGACGATATTAACGGTCAAAAGTTATTTACCAGATTTTTTTTACAAACTAAACTGGGTTTAGGACGATGACCTGCATGTTAATCAGTACTCAATATGTATTTATTTTTTTGTGATATTGGCACGTTTCATGAGTGCTTTGTTTGTAGGGTAGTCCCAATACAGTAAAAATAAGGTAGAACTGTTTTAGTTTTTTTAAACGATTTTCGAACATTCAAAGCATTGACTATTTGTATATTTTATTTAAAAATATATATATCTCTTTTTAATAACAGCTCATCGGATTTTTGATGACATATTTCTTTGTTTTCAAGTAGAGAATGTTTACGAATAGAAGTCACATGTAACCGCATTTTCTATACTGTTCACTTCGGTTTTTGGGCACATGTGGACTAGACTACATTACAGCGATCATGAAGGTTTTTGTTGGTAATTGGCATATTTTTATTTTCCTTGTTATGAGCTTGGTTGATGTATATTAAATTGTAATGCACATTCACACAAGTTTATTTAATTTAGGTGAATTTATTTTATGTTATATATTATTTTTTGTATTTGTTTTTTTTCAAATTTAATATACTTTTATTTTATTTTTTCGTTTTATTTCGTTATGTTATCCCTCGTACAGTTATCTTACAACGCGTTATATTCATACAAAACATATTTCTGGTTTTAATTCAGATATATTAAGCAAATTTTTAGTTATGCATTAATAGTTTTTCGAAATTAAGTTTCGGGTTTTATAAAATATACAGTTGTTAATTCAGTAAAATTAGGTCTAGATTTTAGATATAAGATTATAGTCACTGCCAAGGTAATTATTATAATCTCAAAACTCTTTCCGTGATAGATAAACCGTCGTTTTTTTGATAGACTTCTGAAATTTTTATTGATTTTTACTATTTTGCCAACCGGGCATTGACCAAATTGACTTGATTGGATGTAATTTAAATTAGTGTAGATTTGTGTTGTAACGTATTGCAGGGCTTGCAGCCGCCAGAGTCATCCCTAGAGTTAATGGTCACAATTCGCTAAATGAACATTCATATACGCTTATCATCCAATTGTAAGCTAAAAAGGTTTTACACAGCCATAACCTTCCCTAATTAGTTAGCTTGAGACATTAAAGACTATGGACAACTCTGCGACTGTCAATTCCCTATTTGTATATATTAGTTATTATTGGCATTCACCAGTGCACAGTGATGTATCATCACTTCGAACGATAATGATGTAGCATGCATTTGCTTCATCATATACATAAATTTAAATAATATTAATGTCGCTTTATGTAGAACTTGTGTATTGCATTTATTATGTGAAAATGCATAGGTATGTTACTGTAGATGCAATCCCAGTTTCAAGGGACGTCGTTAAAGCTACTAGGCTGATAAATTCTTCTTTCATCGTTGAAGTTCATATAAAAATGCTAAAATTTGTTTAAATATTTGACAATATCCTAGAACCTTGCTTTATTTTAAACAGCTGGCTTTTCTTTAGCTAAAACGTCACCATTAATATTGATCAAAATATATTTTATAATAATTACGGAAAATATATTGCTTTTATATATCTGTATTCTTAGCACAAACAATTGGTTAGTAAAATATATTCGATACAGTATTTTTCAATTTTCAATAAATAGTATTACTATTATGAACTTAATGGTTGACCTTTAAGCTTAATATACTGAGCTGCTTAAATCGTACATATTAATATATTAATATGTATATTAATATATTAATATATAATCATACATATTAATATATTAATATGTATGATTATATATCAATTTATCTATAAATATTATTAGTGCTAAGGGCACAGGCTAGTGTAGTTAATAACTTGTATCCACTATATCTAACCAGTGTTCAATAACAATGTCTAGTTTCCGACTAATATATTAATTAAATACAATATTTCTTCCCCCATATAGAACTAGGAATCAGTATGCCAAGTTGAAAAGGTAACAAAGAAATACGATATTAACCGAATATATAAAGCGATAATTCTTAAATTTGGCTTAAAATCATTTTCAGCTTGATATACTGATACATTAGCATAGTAAATAATGGAAATATAGAGCCATATAATTTTAATAATTTCTTAATTACGGAAAGAATAGATGTGTAAATTGTTAGTAATAATTTGTAGTAGTAAAAGCGAATTGCTTAGACTTAATGGATATTTTTATATAAATTGGGATAAAGGTCTATTTATGGAGTTTGGATTTTGGGTGTGTGTAGGAAGGTCAGAAATTTGTGAGTGCGATCTAACGTTTATAAAATTGAAATGACAAGCTTTCAAGAGATTTGTATGTACTTGAAGATTGGTCTTTGGATTAAAGGATACGAGTTTGAAGTTAAGTAATAGTCGATAAGGTTATATATTTTTCAAATTTATGGTCGTATTTTGCGGGTGTGTAAATAGCGGTCGTGACTTTTATTTACTATTTAGTATCTTGCTCTAGGTAGATCGGCTTTTACCTTCCATTTTCATGAAGAGGGTTGTCAATTTATCTTGTACATATGTGTTGTTGGAATTAGATAATGTTTGATGTCATAATTGAATTAAGTGACTAAGTGCGTGTGCTTTCGTAAAGGTATTTTGTTCACAATTTTACGAAAGCTTCACATATCGACGAAAACCATTTTGAATTACGTACCAACATAGGTCCGTAAATTTAATTATCTAAAAACAGTAACTGTTATATGTTTGGTAGGCAAATAATATCGACAGATGTTTCAAATCGGTATTTTCTTTTTTAATTTACACTATTTTCTGTATCCATATTTATTCAACTATGTAATCCTTCATACCTTTAGCTATAAGAATATATTTTTCGTGTAGAACTCACCACCTCTGAGTTTTTCATACAAACATTTATGATTATTTTTCTGATATTTATAATTAAATTATATATATTCCTTGCTAAGGATGCTGGACACTGATCCGCTGTCTTCTAGGTGAAGATTTTGACGATAAATGTAATTTATATTTGTAAGGAAACTTGGATGTAGAAATGGGACTTTTAAGTGTCAAAGAGTGTTGACAAAACTTTAAGCTTAATAATATAAAATAATTGTCATAACTTAATTCCTGTGTTTGATCTTAATGTTAGGGAATATGCTTCTATTTATTTAGTCTATACCAGTGATCGCTTAGCGCACGTTCTTGGAAATGAAAATATTCAAGCCTTATTTTGGTAGACGTTGATATAGCACACTCTCTACAGAGCGTGTGCTATCATAATCGAATCATAAATCAGAATTATATCACATTGTAGTAGCAGTGATGAAGTTCATGAAGATCGAATAAATTATGTACAATTAATGTTTCATTAAGATAATTTAAATTAATACAATTTTTCTAGATGCATATTCCCTATAACACTGTTATTGATAGTATTTCTTTTAACGCTTTTTCTATGTTGTCCCTAGCGACAAAACTAGTGTTAATATGATACCGGCCAAAGTTTGTTACAAAATTTGTTTCATTTTCAAAGTTTGTTACAGTAGCCAAATAATGCATTTGCGATTTTTGCGTTGGTATTTTCATGTATAATACGTAATCATTTTATCTTTTATGTCTTTATTATGTATTTAATCTTTCAAAAGTTTGGTCTATTATATAATCACAATATAAAGTGGTAAGATAAGTATACCCATTATTTGTAGATATGGGGTTAATTGTAAGCTTAAATGTTATTTTCTAGTAATATATGTGTATGTATCTTCTTATAAAAGTACAATACATTATGAACGATGTTTTATTTCATACCTCGTCGTAAATAGATAATTAATTTCAAATTCTGGGCACGATTGTAGCAAAATTAAGATACCAGGCTATCTAAAACGCGTTAATTTAAATAAAATAGATGAAAAAAGAAACGAGGCTTACAAATGTGCCTGCGCCTCATTGGAGCCGCATGTACGTGATTTATTATTTATTTTTTAATTTAAATGTAAACTAACACGTATAAATCCAGTATATTGATTAGTGTCTGCATTAAGTTTACCGTAAAAAAATAAATTTGATCCAGGACACACGATACACGCAATGCAGTGTCAGGACACACGATACATGTCCGACTGGAACATTTGGTAGGTTTCGGTGCCTTTCCGTATTGATCAAGGTACCTTAAGGGTTGAAAGCTTCAATTAACATATTAATAATTTGTATTCTAATTCTCAGCTTTTAGTAATAAGTATTACTTAGTGGCACTAGCTGCCCACTGAAGTATTTCCGAACCAATTCGACTTGGCCCTTCAAGAAAAGAGCGTACCAATTCTTAAAAGTGAACCCTCTGGGATTGAGAGTGTCTATAGGCGGCGTGCACTTAACATCAGGTGAGCCTCCTGCCCGTAAAATAATCTACATTTAGGACACTACTAGACTACATCTAATGACTGTAGTCTCCAAAATGTAGGGTGATATCACCGGTATAAGTTGACAATTAGGGAATAAGATTTTATAACCCATTCATGGTTAAGATATTTTATGTGCTTCATGTATTATTGAATATTATGATTTGCAAAAAATAAAAGCAGACTTACGCGACTTCACAAACCACGGCGTGTTAGATATAACTAACGTTTGGGCTTAGTTCCTGAAATAAGAGCTTAACTTAAGCCTCAAAAGTAAAGACCGTTTTTTTAATCTAAAACTGTCACAGATTGCTAAGGACATAAGGCGTGTGGAATATTGCTTCTATGTAAACCGATCATGTATTTTAGAATAAATATGTTTGATTTGGTGTGTCTCGCAGTCTATTTCTTTATTTGAAAATAATTAATACAATCATAAGAACAATAACTATATTAGATCATTTATCATTTTATTACACAAAATACTTTGGTTTATTAAAAGATATTACAATCTTAATTTACATTACGACGTAATACTTAATGTGCTAATACTTATATAATTTTATTTACATATGTGTATGTACTCATAAAGTCCTTCTGAATAAAATGTTTCGTACATTAATTTCAGAAGGGTTTTTGCATACATGCCCTTCATAGATTGATACAAATGAATATAGTATAAACATAGTTATCACTTTGCGTTGTGCAGTCAAGTATTTATTTACAGTAATTAATAAGATTTGACTGTTTTTTTTTAGGCAGAGAAACGATAGCAAATATTTTAATATAAAAACATGTGTTTGGCGTACTCTATTTATTATTCCTATACTTAGATTAAGTGTTTAGAACGAGTAGACACATTAATTTTTAAATGTATCTAAAATAAACAATACGTGTAAAAAACAATTTAATTGTTTAACTACTCATTCTCGGTTTTCGGATAATAAAACAGGCGCACTTATAATTCATTCTTAACACATTTTTCTGTAAGGATTAATGTTTAATAAAATATAGTATATTGGCTTGCGTATAGTAATACTTTTAATTTAAACAACTGCAGTTAATTATGTCTCATAAGTACATAACTATATAAAACTCGTTTCTCCGCAATTTAAATATATAAATAACAATAGTATTAAATGCAACAAGCACTAACATTATGTTTATATACAAGATGTTATTTCTTCAACATAAGAAGAGGGAAATATGCCGAAGGAACCATTAAGATCCCCACTCCACCAGACGCTGTCTTGTTTTTCGTAAATGTTTATAATATCACCTGCAAAAGATATTTTTGTCAAAAAGCACGGAATCTTTATAGTGTCAATCTATATTATCACACCCGCAGGCATATCAAAGAAATAACAGAGGCATTATTTTTCATTTGAGACTTCATACATTATTAAATAAATAAATATTATTTGTTTCACTAGTCTAACATTAGAGAACACCTCACATCAACCAACGTACGAAAATAATCTACCAGCTTATAAGTTGCAGTTTCTTATGAATGTTTAAGAATATCGAATATTTAAATATCTGAGTATACTTATCTGCCGACTTTTTAGTCTATATTTTGGAAATTCACGTTTCCATTCATCCATCAATAAGATTTAATCTTAGTTATATTATTTTTTTCTTACCTGGTGCTAATGTTAGTTCATCATTTAATCTTGCCTCATATGTATAAAGTGCTCTACACTTTCCAATAAACTTTTGAGGAGTTACATCAGTGCCGTCATTTTTTTCTAAGCAATTTAAATCTGTTGAACTATCGCTCTGCGACGAGAATTCATCTGTAACAAAAAATAAATGTATTAAAAAAACTATTAATAGACTTAATTGATATAGGATAGAGAGCGAACCAATGCCCCCTTCTTTTAAACAATAATTTCAATCGTTTTAATTATTTATATTAGTTCTTAAAGAAAATAAAAATCTGTTACCTCGAAACAATTATTGTTTCTCCGAAAATTTTGAATGAGCACCTTAGATATAGCTACAGATGCCCTTAAGCAGCGGCGTGACATAAGTTAGGAGGACAGTAAGGAAATATTTTTTGTAATCTTTTACAAAACATAGAAATTACCGAAATCGCTATCATGCTGGTTAGATAGACCATCGCCCGCGCCGCGTTCACTCCAATCCAGTGGGCTATCAGGTGGCGGTGGCGCTTCAGGAGTTGGAGGAGGTTTGGCAGTTGGTGAGGGGAGTTCCGAACTTATGGGTGTGGTAGGAGCACTCTTGTGTTCGGTGTTCTTCCTAAACGATAGATGTTCTATCCTTAGTTTGCTAGAAGCGCGACTCATTATCGAATCTCTTCTCTCTCTCTCCTCCCCCCCATTAACACTCTTCGAAAGAGCTGTGTAATTTGGTTGGAGATTTTTGTTCACCTCGTTTTGATAATCAGTTTGAAGCCATGGCGGCACCTGAGAAAGGCACGTCAAAATTAGAAGAGCAATCACATATTTAAAAAAGTTATAAAAGCATTTTAATTTGATCTTAAAAATTGCCAAGGCTCAACTATACTTTCAGAGTGAGCATAGTATATCTATGTGCCCGATTATAACCTATTGTACTTTTCATTATTCTCTTACTAGCGTTTTCGTGAATATTTAATGACATTATAATGATAAGACCATTTTACGTACTCAAAAGTCAATAGCCTATTTGTATTTATTCGTACTCAGAACATTCATACTAGAAGCCATAAATTAAACGTACGACGTTCTTTTAAACCTATTCTACATATGCTCAGGGGTTTATAGGTTCAAATCTCATTATTGCTCCAGTTTCTACAATCTAAAGTAAAATATTACTTACTTTAAGTATGCTCTGTTGTAATCCCTGCTTGTCTCGTATCACTTGTATGTGTGCTGCCAAGGGATGTTGAACTGCTGTTCGATTGTCTATTTCACTTAACGTTGACGTAATTTTGTATCTAATTGCCTCTAGGTATGTCAACATTGCTCTCATCTGTAAATATACAAGTTACATTTTTAATAATAATTACTCAATTATATAATCAAACATTATATTTAAAAACATTGTTAGAATTACGAAAAATACATAGCCAGTAATTTGTTATATGCACTTGAAAATATTGCAAGCATTATTAACTAATGTGAAACTAATTAATTTTTAAATATTTCGCAAACATTTTGAAGTTATTTGTGTCGGTAAAGTACAATGAAGATCTTATATAACAGTTATTATCAAATTTCGCATTAACGTGATTCATTCGTTTATTATATCTTGTGTAAATTGAAACAATGATAACTTACGTGGTACAATTTATCAGCAACATTTTGCTGGGAATCGTCATTACCAAACGTTGGTGTCTGTTTCATCGCCATGGATAGTTTTTCAAGACCTTGCATTGATTTTCGTTCTCTTTCGATATCTTGTTTCACCAGTTGCAGTATTTTCAGTAATGCCTATAAGACACAAATTTTAGTTTAGAACTTTCATGTACATATTTTTTATTAAACAGGCTGCGATCGGCACCTGATGTTAAGTGATTCGCTCGTGGACAGTATCAATGTCAGAGGGCTTGCAAGGGCGCTGGCCTTTCAAGAAATGGTACGCCCTTTTATTGAGGGACCCTAAGTCGAATTGATTCAGAAATACTTTAAGAGGCAGCTGATTCCATAGAATGGTGGTGAACGGTAGAAATTGTCTTAAAAACGCTTAGTTGTGGAACAGTGGACGTCGATGTCATACGGTTGGAATTTCGTATTCTGCCTCGACGTCCGAACAATCCTCTGAACACTCTCCGTGGAAACTTATGTTAAGTATGTATCAAGTCATGTCAATCATAAACAAAAATAGTAACACGTTTATCTTCAAGTGAAATGGGCGTTCTATAATATGGACTTTGACCTTTATGATCTATTAACCACATAAATGAAGATCGAAAGTTATCATGCGAGCAGTGACAGTCTATTATTAGCCATACAAACTTAGGACAAAGTACTGACATTGCCGTAATTTCAAGGGTAATTACATAACAGTGATGCGTACTTGTTTACGACGTTCTCGATTCATTGCCAATGTTGTGTGCTCGCAGTAAAAGTCCGGTAGCAATTGCTCAGTAGCGCCGGCAGGTGCAGAGCGAACGCCTCGTACCACTCTCATATCCAGATTAGCGTTGGCATTCTTTATTGGTCCCACTAAAGTATTCGTTGCCTGTGAAAAAGTTATACAATCAGATTTGAACGGCCATTTAAGTTTCTCCTAATTACGCTGATATAACACTCACCTCAGCTAATTGTGGCGGAACCGCGGCCGTCAGCCTAAGATAACAATCTGCTGAGCTCTTTAACTGCGCGAGTCTCTCTTCTTCGAGAGATTCTAGCATACCTGCTCCCTTCACGACACTCGTCTCCCATTCTAGTCTAAAGAATCATATAATTAGAATATTATAATTGCAACAAATAATTAACAGATCTAGTCGTTTAATGTACCTTGCTCGTTCTGCTTGTACACAAACATTATAATACTCCGCTTCAGTCTTTTTCACGGCGTCTTCAGTCTTCCGTTTTTTGACTTGCAGTTTGGCTGCATCTCGTTCAGTCGCTGAATTAGAGAGTCGTTCAGCTCGAGCAGCACTGAGGATAGAATGCGGAATGTGGCCCATACTTGAACTGCGTGAAATGCGGCTGTGAACAGATAAAAAATAAACTTCTGGCCTCATCGCCCCTATGGCAACAATCGCATAGCTTGTATATTATTATCGCGTAGCAAATCGCAGAGCAAATCGAAGGATCCTTCAGAATCGACAGAGACATATGATATTGTAAACTAGATGAATAAAAATAAAAATATCGCATGTCTCGACGATTTTTTACTGTATCGATGCGAACCTAATCTCGAGAGAAGAATCTTGGAGTTTCTCGTTTTCTCTTGCGGCGGCATGAGACTGCCTCTTTGATTTTACTTCTGCTGATCTCCAATCTGATAGGCTACGAGTTGTTTTATCCACGTTACCTTCGATCTGAAAAAATGAGCATTACTTAGCCTTTATATGTTCTAGTTGTAACGCAGGCATTTACACTTGTATATATATACCTTTTTTCTTAATTTTAATTGATTATCCATTACATTTTTCATCGGTTTGACTAGTTCTTCTGCTAGCGCACTGGAGTAATTCCTGTAAAGAATTTAAAAAATTAATACTTGAATAAGAAGACTAAACAGTGCATATCATTATGTAAATACCTATGTATTTCGGCTCGTTTCTCCATTTCCATTGCGACATGTTTCCACGCATCTGCACAAGAGCCTACACTCTCCTTGCACGCTTTGCTTAACTTCGTACCGAGTTTTGTTAAGCATTTTGAATAATAATTCTCAGCTTCAACCCTGTAACACATTATTCCATAACTAGCTTTCTTCGAAATGCGTTATCGTAAAAGATTGCGGAAGAGCTAATAACAAATATAACCGCCATGGCGTAACGACTAAGTTTTTATGGATGTTACATAGCTGCGGTTGTGTAAAGTACAAAATGTTAATATCTTATCTAAGGTTATTGTGTTGATAGAGTTGAAGTCTCGGAGTTATTTATGTTCTCTATTGGCCCACTTGGCTTTACCACGCGACGATCTATTTCTAAATCTGTGATCATTGCCGTAACGTTTAGACAAATAATATTGATCTTTAATATTTTATATCCACCGCGTTTGAAAATAAATATTATTACTTAAAGATTTTCAACAAACAAATTGTTGATAATCCTAATGCGATTTTACATAATTGACAATTACGGTAAGTTATTTAGTACTTAATTACTCGTATGAAGGCGGTTTATTAAACGTTTGTATATCTATTATTAAGTAATTGTAACACGCTATATGCAAGGTCGTTAGAAACCTTTAAATAGCAAAACTAGTTGGCTACACGGACTCGTCTAAATAAAACAAATAATAGATTTCGATGTTATCTATCGAATATTATTAAGCCGAAGAGTTTTTATGATTGGCTGTAGGCTCTGGTACTGGTTTAAATTAATGAAATATTTTTCGGTAGTCCTTTTATTTAGGTAGACAATATAACATAATACTGCTATTGAGAATGAATATTGTTGTTATAACATTTAATATTTGGCATGTTATTTTAAATATTATAAAAACGAATATGAATAATTTTTAAGAAATTTCTCGTAACTTTATTTGATTATAATAAATATCTTGGGAGATGAATCATGTATATGTATGATATTTTAGTTCTCGCTGTTGACCTGAAGTCAGACATCTCAGATCGGGCTGTTTTAGCAACTAAGCGGGATTGGGCTTTTTCCTACCACTAGCGCAAGGGCAAGGCCAGTGACATCGGACCCCAGCTTGGGCCGTCGCTGGATGGTTAATCGTCTGAAAAACTGGACGAGTTATCACTGGAGAGAACGAACTACGTAGGACCACGCCTTCCCCGGTGAAGGCGGCAGTTACCCTTATCTGATTTCGCGACAAAATAATAGTCGTAGCACGGGTAAGAAATAAATGTAACCATTTCTAAAACTGCCTGGTTTTAGGTATGACCAAAAATAATTTAAGAAATACTGAATTATTTTATACAAAGCTAAACTATATTTATTATCATATTATTATAGATATTCTGTGATAAATACATTTTTGTAGTATTTCCATCGACTAGCTCCCAGATCGAGAAAAAAGTATTTTTATTTAAATTTTTCTTTAAACATGATTTTTTACTGATGGGGTTAAAAATAAATTTAAGTTAATAGACACTTATCTAACTTGATATGGCAGTTTCTCGCTTACCAATATTACTGAAAAGCCCTCGAACCGTTTTTAATATAAATTGTGTAATAAATACGATATAAAGAATTTTATCTTAACTGGTAGTACTCACGTGTTTCAAGGAAAACATTAGATTAAATAAACTATCATTGTTAAGTGACTAACGAAACGTTTATCTAGAAAATAACACGGCATTGTTCTTAGATAGTTTTGTTTCTAGAAAGCGAAAATAGTTGTGTCGATAACTATCTGTAATCAGAATTTTATAAAATTAACTAGCTGCCCCCGCGAACTTCGTTTCTCCTTAATGAGATTTTACTGAGCCTACCTGTTTAGTACATGCCAACATGGAACATTTTGCTATGCTACTCGAGAGACTGTTCGGTTTTCCGGAATGAAATCTTTTTAGGTTGTTCTGTGAATTTTTCTCTGTATTCTCTGTTTCTCAGAGCTCACAACATAAGTTTTTAATAATGATATAAAAAATAGGGGTCGATTGTAAAGGGTTGAAAATTCAGGGTTATCTGTATTTACTAATGCTGTATCATAAGAAAAATATTTTTTTTAAATCTAAAATTGAAAAAAAAAAATATTAGGGGTGGATTACCCTTAGCATTTAGGGGGATGAAAAATAGATGTTGTCCAATTCTCAGACCTACCCAATATGCACACAAAATTTCATGAGAATCAGGAAAGCCGTTTCGGAGGAGTTTAACCACAAACACCGCGACACGAGAATTTTATATACATATAAGACATCTTGGTCAAGTAGTGCTTCTTTCGCTCGCATTCAAAGGGCTGAATTCAACCTCGCAAACAAAGTAATGTATGAAATCATAAAAATGCCGTGAGAATGTTATTTCCATATTGTATTAACAAAAGGGTCCTTCAAGAAAAGAGCGTACAAATTCTTAAAAGGCTGGCAACGCACTCGCGAGCCCTCTAGCATCGAGAGCGTCCATGGGCAGCGGTATCACTTAACATCAGGTGAGCCGCCTCCTACCCGTTTGCCCTTATTAAAAGTACTTATTTTTTATAGTACAGGACTATAAAAAATTAGTACTTTTTACAATGATTTCTATGTTTTGATTATTAAAAGATAAATATGTCCCGTATCGTAATAATTGACATAATATAATAATGACACCTTAACTTTGATTATTATTAGTCTTTATAAGCACTTTGTGCGAATACTGTAGCAGTACAAACATTGTAAAATGTTTCAAAAACATGGTTTATATTCTTAATTAGGAATCGGGCCAACACGCAAGTCTGTTAAAATACGCATATCTCGGACACGATTGTGTCATCATCGATACGACTTATTGCAGCTTATAATGATGGGCAAAATTCAAGAGAGGTTGTGGAGGGTCCACCATGACAGTCCACCGGTCGACGGGACATCATTTCCGTGATCCACCGAGGAACATGACTTGCGCAAGATATCCGGAAATTCAAGTTGTTAAAAGCCGAGCTTTAGTAATAAAGTGACACCTGAAGAGGAAGATTCTTCATGAAGGAGCAAGTGTTAATTGAGCAGTTAAGAAGCAAAATCAACTGGTGCTGTCTGGAACTAAACCTCCTCACGCACACGCTCGTATCGTTATTTTAGATATTTAAATAGTAATTCTATATACCATATGTTTTCAAGACTTAATAGACAAGAATTGGTTTGCAAGCGGCCTTCTAACAAGGTTGGTTCAAATGTACTATATAAGAGGGCCTTCCACATGAAATTGGCATTTTGTAGTACTGGCCATTTGAACGTCAAATATCTACATTTTAGTTACGACTTGTGCATTTGTTTTTCAAAAATCATGATTTATTTCATTTTCCCGATTTTTTTTAAATAAAAAATATATTAAATAAAACCGTTATTTACGAGAACGAGTTCCACTGTTGCACCAGTGCTTCAGAAACGGCTCGAAGAATTGGTGGGTAATAAAGAATAATTTGGTGATAAAAACCTAAAAATCTATCGAAACGAAGATTATTGTTTTAATTACAACCAGTTATTCCCGGCTTGTCAACCAAACAGCCATTACTTTAGGTTTTCTATATGATATAATCTTTTATCTACAGTAAAATTGTTTACCTTTCTTGCAAAATCGATGCCAACTCTTTGCTGAAATCACTACCTTGCTTCACGTACCGTCGTAACTCGTCAAATCCATTTTGAGCCTGTAAAAAAAACACTTAGGTTAATCGGTGACATCATTGAAATAACACAATTGTACGGTTTAATATTTAAGTACCCGAAACGAGATGCGATATTGCATCCACATTTCTCCATTTTAGCAGGTCATCCCGAAAATCAAACTTATAAACTTTAATTATTTCTCAAATAATTAATATATACAGCCAAGCAGTTTTGAACTAATCCCACAAACCCTTCACACGAAACTGCATGTAACAAAATAATTGTATCTATTTCTTATAAACGCATTATAATCGCGTGCAATTAATTCTCTAGCTAATAACACCACTTGATCTCCTTTTGTCTTGTGTTTTTATCGATTTCTTTTCATTAATATCCAACTAGTAATTTGTTTATCACTAACCCACTTTTGTAAGTTTTTAATTTAGCCAATTTTTTTTAATACTATAAAGTGATAATTTGCATTATGAAGAAGATAGGGATAGAGAGCGAACTTTGTCATTATCGTGAAAACATTTTCTTTTACCAGGAGAGGAAGAAGAGAGTAGCATACTATACGTCTTGGCTACAGTTTTTGTTGTCTTAAAAGGTAGCGAATGTGCCCTTTGTGTCTGACACGTCGTTTATTTATGCCTAAGACAACCGGTCCATCAAGTGTTAATCAAAATTAAAAAATAATAATTGGAGCCTTTATGTTCGCTGACCTGGCTGTAAGTAATATAAGGTCGTTAATATAATAATATAATCTTTCATATTAGAAATAAAATTTAATTTTAATTCCAATTATCTTAAATTATAACATTGTGTTATGGTGTAACTTAGAATAGTCTAAATTGAATATATCTAGGAAGAAAAACAAGGACAAGTTTTCTCTAAGCCAATGTCTTGATTAAATAGTTTAAGTTAATAGCATTTACACAAACGCCAACTAATATAATTAATTATTAAAATCTAAAACACAAGTGAAACCGATACAGGAAACATAAAAAATAGTTGATATACTCTTTAAATATAATATATAGCATTTCCCCACTGGTGATTAATTATTATTCAAGTCACAGGCCTTTTTAAGTGCTGGTCACGCGCCACGATCAACACATCGATGGATTAAAAATGACACTGGCATTTTATTAGTTACAGTAGACTTTCTTTAAGACATATCAAAACTAACAGGCCACGATTTGAAGCACTTCTACTATAGCTTTGACTCTATAATCGGGAATACAATACAAGAGAAACATAAATATATAACAGTCGTATAGTGAATCTCAAATAGCTTCACATGTTTTGCAAATTTATTTCTTGCCAATAAATAAAGTCAAATCTTCATTTACAATATTTTTATGAATACGTGTTGTGCGTTAAAAATACAGGGCTTATTATCTAATAAGGGTGACAAGTTGTTTTAATAATTAAACTATTCTAAGAAATCAAACATAAAAGTGTCTTTATAACGGAATTAATACCTAATCAACAGTTTTCTCGCGATCTTGTCTAGCAAAAAGGCTGTATTCCCTTACTTTGTGAAGTCGTTTCATAACAGTACAAGTATAGCACGTTTTTAATGGAGCAAAATGAAGGCGGTCTGAAAAGCAAGTGCACGGAGTCGGAACGAGATTTCTACTTTTTCTAGTCAGCTTAGATTTCAATTGACTATTTATTTTGTACTTGGCCTTTCCTAGAAACTAAATACAGTGCCTTTTAACGACGAGCGCATAATGCACGCCTTAATTCGCAGTCCCTGGGATGGGATAAATACTAAACGGAGCATAGGACTATAAATTTTTTTAATAACAAAAAAGGATATTTTTCAGTTTTCGATATATTTAAGGTACATACATTCCGGTTTCCTCATGATATTTTCTTTAAAAACGAACAAACTCGGATATAAAATGGAATATTCCTCGGTGACCAGCAAACGTGTACATGTGACCCCAGGGTAGTGAGTCGAATGCTTAGTCACTAGGATATTGTGGGATCTATATTAGTACTCCGTAACTTCCTATAGCGATTGCATTGCTGACTTCGATTCTGAATTTAATGCTGTTCTGTTCTTAATGTATAATATAAATATGAATAGTTTAATAATCCATTAAGTTAATGTCAAATTAAATATGTATATCTCAATATCTAAAAATATATCATAGCTATTAAGATTAATTAGTTAATCTTTAGATATCACAGGTAAATTTTCCCATTTACAACGGACTACTACAAATCTTAAAGGTTATTAAAGGTTAGGTTATAACTGAATGACTTAAGTTTCCGATACCGAACGACTGTGAGTACCAGCCGTTCTCTCTTCTGTAAATATATTTATTACTACTTATATTTTGTTTGGTCTTCCAATTATTTTGATAGTATCTCAAACTTTCACTAAAGCTAATGATCACGACATTACAGATATAGGTTAATATTTTAACAATAGCATTGTCTTATTGTAGCTCCCGATTTTAATCGCAAAATTAGAATATTTATTACCGGTACCGGTCTTCTGACTAGACAAGCCAACTCCTTAATGTATTTTCTATTTCAATGGTTGAGAGACGATAAAGTGTAAATAAAACCATATGCATTTACATTCCATAGGTTAGCCAAGAAAAATATGTGAAATATTACACTGAAATGTCGTCGACGGCATTATAACATTTATATATATATAACCTAGAAGCAGGTAAACGTATATCTAAACAACGACCACGTGGCGTTTTACCACACTTTTACTGAGATTTCGGCTTAATCCAATAGCCTATTTTCTGAATACTTTCACTATCTAGTCCGGCGATTCGTATTATCTCGAGAACAATCATTTTAATTGTTTCTCTCATTACGTCAACAATGCATCATAAAGTGATGTAAACTCTTACGGGTACACTATTATAATACACAGCTTTCTTTGGTTCTTACGTATTACGAATAATAATAAAAAATCATTAATGAAAAATTTTCCGAAAAAATGGAGTTGATTAGGTAATATTTGAATAAGTAACATTTGTGCGTAAATTATGAAAACATACTTAAACTTCATTCCGTTTTAAAAGGTTTATCTTTATGAAATCCTATAGTTGGTAAGATTATCTTGTTATCAAGTTAACATTTACAAGATCATCCCCAACGGAGTCATCGTTAAAATGAACTAAAACGTGTATCGGAAACCTTGAATATTTAATAATCCATTAAATAATTATAACCCTTTGCTTTTTAATATTACAGTTTCAATTCTCTTGTACAGCATTCGGAAAAAAAATATTTACAATAGAACCTTAAATTAATCAAACAAGGCTTCATTTTCAAAAGGACATTTTATACTTTGGGTAATAATAATTATCTATGTTATTATCATTGGTAATTAACTACCAACAAATTTTTGAGTTAATCATTGTAATTATCAATCTATTCAATATCGTAACTGCAATAGAAACATAAGATAAGAGCTCTTAAATATTTCTTAACTTACACAGTAATTGTCCTTGAACGCATGGTTATTCGAAGAGCGTAGATTAATCATATCTTCTATTGTATTCTGCCAGCGGTCCATGCCAGCAGCTATTTTGTTGGTGACGTTCTCCCTATTCATGGTATCCCCACCATCGTCTTCGTGTGAGGACGATGCATTACCAATACTCTCTTTGCTACTGGTACCACTGAATGTCCTGAAAAAAATACTAGTTTTAGATTTTTAAACAAAAAATGCTTAAAATTTTTAAGGTAGCCAATGTCACACGAATTTGTCAACAACTATTTTAAAGTATGGATCATTGATGTCATCTGAAACTAATAAATAAAAAACGTAACTTATTAGTTATGACGGAATAGGAATAGTGGTCTTTAAGATTGTGATAGTTTTCGCCGCGCATGCAAGATATTTTATTGGCATTTTTTATACATTGAGTAATAATATTTTATTTCTTGTAAATAAAATATATTAATGGATGAAAATGTAATATTCAAATGGTGGAAGAATTTTTAAAATCGGTCCAGTACATAGTCATTTAGTTACAAATATACTTACATGGAAATCTTTCCTCTTTATAATATAAGTAAAGATGTAGAGAAAAAGCCATCAAGCGATCACAAAATTTTATGTAAAGTTTTGTTTGACAAGATACAAACACGATATTATTCTACTTAATGATTGTTACTCTAAATCGTTATCACCTTGAATTATAAAGTCAATAAACGTGAATGTCAACTTGAATTAAATGCGTTATTACAATAAAAACAATTGAATTGAGAACATCATACAGGTGCAGTGATAACACGTTACATTTATGACCAATAACGGTCTTTATACATCAACTGTATCCGTCTAAAAGAAAAATTCGTAAGAAATTAAAACATTTCGTGCTTAATTTGTAAACTCAGTTTCTATTAAATAATAAAAAATAAAAATTTATTCATATAGGTAAAATAATGTACACTTATGAACGTCAAAATATACTTTAAATGATTCTTATTTTACATTTACTGCCAGTTCTCAAATCAAGGGCGTAGAACGTAGAAGACAAGAACTGGCAATAAACTCTCCGCCGCTCTTTTTAATCGCCAAGTTTTTTTACACATTGTTTGTAAGGAGCTGAGAATTACACCATGTTCCATATGACATATCGAGTAATAAGGAATAATAAAATAAATTAAAAACAAAGATTTGTCCTCTATGATATTCTATTGGATTGTATAATCACATAAAATATAAATTTAATTGTAATTAACTTAACCTTGGCTTAGTGGTTCAGGGAGTGACTTTTAACGATGAGATCGTGAATTTATGCATCGACATCGCACCGGATAGCTTTCTATGTGAGTAATTACAAGTTCAAAATCAAATACTTTAGATTCGGTGATACTAAGCGATAGATATTTTATAGTACTGTAAAAGGCTGACAATTATCCCTATATAAAAAAATTGACGTTCGGGAGTCTGACTTTTTAAATCTCCATAGACAAAAGCAGGTAAGCTGCCTATAAAAATAATAAAAGAAAAAAATACAAAATGAAGCCCGGACGCAAAAGGGCTGTAGCGTCACTATCGAATTAAATAATACAAAACCAGTTTAAAACAGGTTTCTAGCAAAAACGTTCTTACATACCACAGCTAATAAAGTAAACTGAGATATATGAATCACATTTCCTACTCGATGCGTAACTCTTTCTTACTCATCCGCCATTCACGTTCGCTCGTTAATTACACAAAACTTAATTAACAAAGAAACAGGAAATGATTTGGATCATACAGCACTTCCTCTATTCCTTAAGTATTTTAGGAAAATATTTTTGTCAACTTCAGTTTTGTGATTTCACACGTATTTCAAAATACGAATTAAACTCTCGTTCTGTTTCACGAAAGTAATTAAGTGATTACATTTCAACGATATTGTATTTAACCGCAACGTACATTATATACATTATACATTTTTGATTCAATCGTTTATAATACACATAAAAGAGGAAGACTATTTGGAAGGTGGATAGACCAGATTAAGGAAACAGCAGCAGCAGCAGCATGGCAGAGAATAGTATAGTCCAGACTTAAATGGCGGGATTTGGAGGAGGCCTTTCACACTCAAAAAAGGGTACACCTACCTATATATAAATACAGATATTTTTATTTGAATGTAAAGTATCTGAAATAAAAGGCTTTTATTATTCATTTAAATGATTTTCAAAGTGTAATTAAGAGTTACTTTTGAAACGCTTACTGTTTTTATAGTTGCTTATTTCGTGGATTGTATATGCGAAACATTTCAACAGCTTCAGTAAATGAAATTAGCCCAGTGGCGAGCTAGCGTTAAACTGGTTGGTTTTGCAACGACTTAACTTACTTGAGATAAACCTACGACACATCTTAAACTATCAATTTATTTCACAATCTTTATTTACCTTGTAATTATTACTTTACATTTGATTTATTTATCTTTTAAATTATACATATTAGAATACGCAAATATGAACTATTGTTAATATTCGTTAAAATACGAGTATAAAACTTATATCTGTAAATACTTTATGATTCAAATGATTAAATATTCAGTTTGTATATAAGTCTGCTTGTCGCTTTTGTAAACTATTATTACTGAACAAGCGAACGATGCAAATGATAGTAGAAACGATAGCACTAAACCGACTATTGGTAAAGGGCATTAGTCCAGACCAAATGTTGCAATGCGGAAGACAGCTTCAAGTTCTAATTAATTTGGTTTAACTTAAACCTTTAAATTTATAATTTAATGTTCTACTTAACAAAACTGTATTTTTAGAGGCGTTATGTTTATCACTTAACTGTTACATTACCAGACACAAGTTACGTTCATATCTTTTTTATAAAGTGGTTACAATATAACAATCTCTCAAGCTCGAACAAATATAATATAAATATATTTTATGTGAGTTTACTGATAAACAGAAATGATAGCGCCGTAGTAACAAGAATTTTTCTATGAACAAGTTGTAATCCGGGCTTAAAAAAATATTAGCTTTTTTGAAAGTTATGTAATCTGAACGCTTTTCTATTTATATACAGTTTATACATAAAGCGACCCAGCCCAAATCTAAACTATAAGATTAATTTATGTTTTTAAACAGATTGTTGATTAAGTTGTAATTATATTCATTAAATTAGTTTAATTAAACAAAATTTTCGTGTCTGCTCACAGTAATATTTCTTTATTGTTATAAGATTTGTAGTTCTTTCGTTACATTTCTCATGAATAGATAGCGATATTTAAGCAGGTCTACGCGTCACAAGCACGCTATCTTCTTGTTTTTAACATAAATGTCAGCAGTAGACACTTCGCCTCTAACAAAGAAGATTCATTTCATCGAACATCTCCAAACGAGCGCGAAATTTGTTTCGAAACAGCTAAATAAGAATCAGCTAATGGCGGTTGGTCGGTCGCGCCTCGTGGCTGTTATTCGTTCGTTACATAACCGACATTAAAAACCGTTGACATCGCGTTTTAAACCAATAAATATCTGCTGATATTTATATATACGTTTCATTTCTTAATATTTTAAACAATTCGATTTATTGTCATTTCAAGAGAAGAGCGTGCCAATTCTTAAAGGGCCAGTATTTTGAGACCTTTGGCTTTGATAGTATATGGGCTCTTAATTCAACATCAAATGAGCTCCCTGTTCTACAAACACTGTATTTTTAAGCAAATAATAAATAACATTTAATTTTGATATAGAGTTAAATTTATATTTAGTGATTAGATTCAAGATTATTTATTAGAATTTACATTACTCTTTTATATCATAAATCCATTCATCAATCATGAATTTTTCATCATAAAATTTTAGTATAGCATTTGTTTTTCCGTATATTCAATGAGGTTACTTTTAGCCTTTACGAGAATTGGATATCTGCCAAATGCATAGTTCAAATTAAAAATGTGAAGAACAACACATTTTTAATTTTAACTATGCACTACTATACACTAACTATTCACTAACAAACCGCTGAACTGCAGGGATACTGTCTTCATTTAAAATGTAAAAAAAGAATACAAAACTTACCAATTGTAGTGTAATAATTAAAATACAATATAAACGAATTTGATGTTTGATTACTGACGACTTATTTAAGCAGGCATAGGCCAGTGTTATCCTCTCACCTTCCTTGTGGCTCATATAATATACATTTAATACTTACAAAAATTTTGAGTATAATTTCTTCTATAAATCAACTTTTAAGTCGAGCAAACATCATGACGAAATTATTTAATCAAAACCAAATTATTTATAGAATAAACCTTGAAAATATAATTCAATTTAATTCGAATGAAATAAGATTTCCTTCCTGCGAACTTGTCGACAGGAAGTGGTTTTTTAATTATGAGTGAAGTCGAAATCAACAGCCTTTTTTTAACCTTAAGAAATTTTAATCAGAACAACCGTTTATACAACTAATTTATATATTTAAAAGGTCTCTCTAGTTTGCTCACCAATGTCATAGGGTAAGGCATTTAAAAAGGTACTTTAATAATTATGTCCCGAATTCTACATTCTTTTACATATAATTATTTAATCAATAAAACAAATCAAATCAAATCAAAAAATCATTTATTCATATAGGTAACATAATGTACACTTATGAACGTCAAAATATACTTTAAATTATTTTAATTTATACCAGGATGTCCATTTTTATTAAAGTTTAAATTGGTAATTAATTAATTAATAACTACGGAAATATCTAAAGTAAAGCGGGTTTATTTTATATTCGTTATTTTCGATTTCAACATGTAACGAGTGAAACGTTATGTAGAAATCGTACAGATCAACTTTGGAATCACAATCAAATTGTATCGAGGAAAGTGTCTTTGACTTTCACTGTGTACGAATCTGACGTCATAAACCATCACACGTTTTGATTGATAGATCGTCTGCGTACGCGGTAATCTAAATTAATTTTGCGTTTTACATTTTAATACGGATTATTACATAAGTGAAAGGTGAACATATTAACATATCTTTTTAATTGAATTAAAATAAAATCTGCATATACGAATTTAATTCTTAATACATTGGTGAGTTGAACAACACGCCTATACATTTAAATAACATCGCAACACGCCTTCCGGCCACTGCTCCATAAAAAATAAACGTCAGCGTGACCTAGTCTAATCATTAATAACTTTTCTTAACAAATAAATGTATGCGTCTAAATCCAACCTATTAAGTGGTTAATACACACATAGGCATTTGTTTTAAAAAGTAGAGCATTAATTAAAAAGTTATGGAGATTATTGCAACTTTAACGATATTGGTCCATGACAGATCTAATTTATCCCAATGTAGGTTAACAGGTAATCAATAAGTGCATTATAAACCCTGTCATATGATATTCTAATCAAAGACTGTCGTAGTAACATTGTGTTCTTAATTACATATACAGTTAGGCTCGTACGCTTTCCTTGTGGCATAGTTTTAAATCTTAATAGCTATAGCAAATTATGTCGTAACATTGGGACCATGCCTGAGCATGTTTATAAAAAAAAACATGGTGACAGGTGAAGTTCAGTCGGGTCTAAAATACCGGCCAAGAATTTTTACCTACACAAGTCTCGTTCGGAAATGCGTGGATGAACCTATTAAAATCAGGTAAATAACTATGTAATTGATTTATATAGGGCTTGGTGTTCAGAAATTTGCAACGAAATAAAACATTACCACACGTATATTAAACTCTCAATACAAAAATACACAATACATGTGATTTTTTATTTAATGTCAGTATCGTAGATGAAATCTATATGCATACTAACTTTAATGTATTTTTTGCTTTAGGTTTTTGCGTAAGGTTTAGTTCGAAATTCAAATTACATTATATTGACTTTTGGTATTACCGGATGCTTACCGGAAACGTAGGTATACATGTGAGTACTTTGAATACGCTGACAAGTTACACTAACTACATTTAAAAATGCACAATAGCAACATTTATAGAATTATAGTCTACGTATAAATTAACATGTTTTGGATTCTAATTAGATCTATGCGGTTCATTATGTCCGTTCATCATAATATCATAATTTTCTTCCGTGAAATATACTTTTCCGTGTAAATTCCTTTTGTACGGGTTTTATTATATTCAGATTTACGACAAAACTAATATTTCGTTTTCTTTTTCATATATAATTCTTTTAATTAGATTCTTAAAGATTAGAAAACTTTCATATTTAATATTACATCATCGGAAGCAAATATATATATATTCTAAATAAGTATACCATTTTTAAATAATGGCCGGGTTTCGAATAATAACGACCACTTTCTTTTGAATAGATAATTACCATTTTAATAGTGCTAGAATAAAGTACTGTATTTAGGTGATCAAGAATCAGTTTATAAGATTCCAATCACGAACATCGGCACCTAATAAATTTTTCATACATTACTGTTCTTAAATGCCCAATGGACCAGAGCGGGCCGTTATCGGGCTTACTTGGAGCGTGTCCACATTTCTTATTCTCTATTGCGTGTGGATATAATGCACAAATAGGAAAAGTGAGTAATAGTTTTTGAACTATGCAGTGACTAGAATGTGCCACAATACAGTGTTGAGATAAATGGTAAAATAATAATATCCTATTGAGAAATAAACTTAAATGTATTTGCGTTAAAGTAAATGAGATGGTGAATTTAAGAGAGCGACACTATCAGCCATTTTAAAAGTTAAAATATAATTAGATAATGATAATGTCGAAGCAAAGGCCTCCTCCAATCTTGATTGAATGAAGATTGGAGATAGGAGGAGGCCTTTGCCACCTGGCAAACGGACAAGCAAAAATGGAAAAAAGGAACAATTTACGAAAAATAAAGAATACGCTGTGATGTCCGATAAAAAAAGGCTATTATATAATGTCGAAGCATTATTTACTAAATTAAAAAAAAAGTAACACGCGTTAAATTCTTTAGAAAAGATATATATTTCGTAATTTCCATTAATTTATTGGTAATAACCGCATTTCGTAAGTACTTTGAAGAGATTTTCTTGTAGGCATCGATTAAAAAATATCTACCGACCTTAGGATATATGTATATGATATAACATAGAATATACGTTGTAGAACGCAGCGTCAATAATTACGAATGTTGCAAACCTTGCAACGAAAAGCTTTAAGAGATAATAAAATAAACACAATTCAAAATATACATTTAGTTAAAACATTTACCCCAATGTCGAAGAAGTTAAAGTGACCCGATTATGAAATAAAAAGAGAATGGTTTACACAATCGTGTGTCTATATATGTAGATATTTACGAAAATATGGGCCGTGTTCGAGATAGTGGTTGCCCTTTTGCCTACCTTTCGAAATCAATCTTATTTATATAATCTGGTTTTAAGGTCTATATTGAAATTAATGAAACGACATTTTTGTTCGAGATTAACGCAACACGGAAATTCCTTAGCAAGGAAATGTCGCATATGAGTAAATTGCTGAAAAGGGCAGTGTCTATATTTTAGACCGGGTTTCATTCATTCTTCTATGACCAGTACGGGTACTTTGTAACTTTCAACAGATTGTGAATGCAATTTCGATGCAGGCAGTTCTTTTAATAACCGTAGCAAATTCGCTACGATCGCCACATAAGCTGAATTCGGGACTCCAATCGCTATTTATAGTGTCAAAGCACCCGGACAAAGCTGTTTACATATACACGCTTTAAAAGCAAGATTTTACCTGAAACACTTGTCGCATCTGTCAAATTGTTTTTATGCTGTGATAAAACGAGACAGATAGCTTTTTGTTTTCTAAATTAAAGTTAACTTATGTGAAATAAATTATTTATTGCATGACACCCAAACTATATATCGGAGTATCAATGGAAGACTACGTCTACTACGTTATTATTGTATTACTCAATATCTGTAATGAGTATTTATAAACATTTTATAATAATACTATTAACATGAAGTTAACAATGAAATGAAGCACGAGCTAAACAATAACATTATAGATTGTTTTTATATTTTATTTTAAACATATTGGTGTTCCCCTCAATTCTTGATATACAAAATAATATTGGTATAGTGAATTGCACACTTCTTAATTACCTGCAGATTAATTTAATTAACCTTAAGTCAAGTAATGTGCCCTCTGTCTAATTTCAACACGACAGTTTCCTTCACCGTACGAGCTGTGTTAAGTGTTCACATAAAAATAAAAATTCACTGTTAACACAGCCCGCTGTATGAATATACAAAAGAATAAGATTTTTTTATTATTATTATTTTTACAGCGCCCGTACTGTATTACTATAATAGCAATAATATCAGTCCCAAGGTTATTGTGAGCAAATTTGATGTAGTTCCATTAATATCCGAATCTCTACTATTTCTACTTTGGATCGAGTTGAACAAAACCTCCTTAGATGAACCACTTTAGAAAATTAGTTCCACCGCCTACTAGATTTTACTCTCTACAAACACTTAGCACACAATAACATTTCATTACACTTAATATACGTTTATATATCTTAATTGCTTTGTTTATCAGTAGCACCTTTTAAACCAGACTCATGGACATCCTTTATTTCAAGTAAAACAACCTGTCACACTTTTTATTTCAGTCTTAAGAACAGGTACTGACCTCCAGATCGACCCTGGTTTGTCCAAGCTGCATTCAATGATAACTACTTCGAGGGATAAACCTGAGTTTGTCATTGGACATAAATGTATATAATCCTTCAGGTGGTTGTATTATTCATCAAAGAATCTTGTTTATGTATCAAAAACAATATAACATAATAATACCGAGCTAACATAAAACATTTGTATAGGCTTCAGGTACTGAGACGCAGATTGGATTGCATAGCAATATTACCGAATTTACAAGGATATAAAGGAAAAATTATTCACGTTATCGTTTAAATACTGCATAAGTTGTCATGTAAATGTTTAATTTGATCAGAACGAAACAAAAGTCAGCGCCGATCATAGAAAATAAAAATTCTTTCGCAACAAATAACAATTATTGTGATTTAAAATTAAAATACTAACAATTGCAAAATATAACTTTACAATAATAATAAAGTACTATATAATCAATACATAAGACTCGTTCTTTTTAATTTTTAAATAAATTCTTATGTGGGCGTTAGGTCCAGCAACCTTCCATATAAGATTTCAAAATAAGTTAAAAAGATCGTTCCGAAACTGAAGGTCGAGTCACACTTAATCACCTACAAATATTCAAGTCGATCCAGTACTCAATTGGATATCTCAATATTGATATCACTGATAAAAGTAGACTTTCTTGACCTCTAAAAATTATGACACAGAGTGATTTAATAAATCTATATTGAGACTTATTAGGAACCGAAAATACTATGATATACCCGCATAATATGAGTCACTGGAACGTTATGCTACACCCTACTAATGGTGAGATATTTTCAGTGTTTTTTTTGAATTTGTGCTCATATACACATCTAAAAGGGTAAAGGCAATCATAAAAAAAATACAACATATGCGTTTAAGAACTCAGGTAAGGTAAATAAATCTTGGCATTAAGCAATCTAACGCGGATTACGCCATACTGGTTGGTGAAATTCGTGCACAATTTTTTAATTATATTTTCCGAAAGTTTTCTGCCCTCACTACTCACAATAATCTTATACTTCAACAACGACAGCGAAATTACAACAGCCAATATAAAATAAAAATGAAACCACAATTAAAAGTGGGCGATTTAATATCGTTATTTATTTTACTACCACATAAATATTGTTTTTACAGGATCAATAATAATGGTGAATGAGGTCACCCCGAATATAACCAACGATATAAATCAATTCATGTTGACTTATGTTCTGTAGCTTCAAAATATAACATCGATTCCCTTCATATATCAATATAAATAAAAAAATAATTCCTAACTTTACATATAATGCTAACTCGTCTTTCGTCTCATATTATTTGTTATTATAAGCTGGGACAGATACTATGAATCTCTTCATGAGATTTAAGTTTCTGCTTATGTTCTAATATATGTACTTGATGTGATATACAAACGTGTAAATATATTTTATTTTAGCCTTAAGTTATAGAGGCCCTTGTAATTATTATATGGAGAATACATTTAATATATGATCCCGCATGACATGGAATTAAATAATTCTATTTTGTGTTTGATATTGACAGCATAAGGTTTTTAAAAATGAAAATATTTTTTTCCAATCTTTTCTTATGAAAATTAAACTTCAATTTATTGAAAAAATAGAAGATAATTTTAATGAATTAAGATAAAAAATGAACATTACGCTACGAAGATGAATCTAAAGATATATATTTACACATTTAAGTAATTCTTGTTGTTGAACGGCTTGTTCTCAAATGAACACAGAACGAACGAGAAGAACTGGCAACAAACTATCCGCTACTCTTTTTAATTTATTTACAAGTACACTATTTTATTTTACAAGAAAAGCCGCTGCAACTACTACACCTTGCTCCACAAGACTGTTTAGTAAAAAAAAAACACAGAGTGCTTTTATACCTTCTAAAATTAATTTAAACCATAATATCTCATACAAACTCAATAATAACAATAAATATAACAAGTTTTAATTTAGCCTCATAATAACTTCCTATAGTAACAAAAACAGAATCACAAAAAAGCAATGACTAAAAACAACGCTTGAACTGTGGTTCATAACGTAAAATATAGAACAGATTTGGTAATTTCGCAAATGCAACGCGTTATGTATGTTTCATAATGTATAAAAGATATTAAAGTTACGTAACCGCAAGGTGGAGGATTAATATAAAATCATTTAAAAAAAATTCAGTAATTTGTATATTACAGCATTGATTCTATACAGCATGCCAGTTTTAGGAATGAATAGCATTGATATGGGATTGGAAAAACTTGAAATGTTTATATTAAAACACTGAATTGTATATGCGCTAATATTCATATATACGTATGTTTTCTTTATGCAGATTATTTGCTAGAAATAAAATAAGATGTCCGAAGTAAGTGCATTAAATATACCACGCAGTTGGTGTAATCAATACGTTGAATGGGTGGTTATTTTATGAGAATAAAGTCATTTTCAATTATTTAAATACATAAAAAAATTGATTCCTCATTCACATGCTTAGTTCACGTGCAATCGTGTGACGCATTTCGATAAATACAAATATGTAGGTGGACAATGTAGAGGCGTCATGTCATCACGACTTGACGACGTTCAATATTTAAATTTCCTTTTACATCTTATAAATATTGGTATTAAATAGTTTACACTAGCTAACTTCGGGTCGTATGAAATTTCTCTGAACTCGTGACTATATTCGGGGCTGTTCAATATCAACTTCAAAGCAGAACTCTAACGAATTCGTTTTCATTATCATTAAATGTAAGGTTGCCGGCAAAAGATCGGTTGTTAGCATTAAGTGAGAACTTTATAGCAATTAGGCTAACCGGTCCTTCCTTAATCATGATTATCAAAAATTAATAAATAAATGTCCTTAAAAATAATAAGGATTAATAAGTTTTTAAAATTTATGAAGTTTAAAAACAGTAGAAAAATAAAATTTTACCAAACAACATACATCAAAGAGATGCAGTTTCCTGTTATTATTAATCATTTTGCTCTTGTTTATTTGCGTAATCAGGTCACAGTCACAAAATAACCTCGTAAATAATCTTCTTTTCAATGTTCATGAAAACTATTTTCACGTTTGTATCAGATATCTAACATAGTTTTGTATGTAAACAAGAATTTATATAAATCAAATAATTAATTTCTAATAGGGGTTTTCTATAGATTTTCAGATAACGCTTATACGAAACGGATATATGCTTATAACCTGTAGAGTTGAACTAATAATAGTGGCGCTACAACCCTTGCTCGTCATTACGTTTATTTATTTTTGATTCTTATTATGTAGGTGACCAACCTGTGACTAACGCTGTCAATTTAAACCTTCAGCAACAGAGCGTTAAAGATAAACAGGTGCACATCCGTGACTCGAACATACTATGAGGGTTTAGAGCCTAGCCACTAAATTGCTTAAAGTTAAATTATGAATATTTAAGAATTTTGTCGTCTAACAATTATAAGAGTATATGCAAATCAAGTTTTAAAATTTCACTTTCTTTTTGTTGTATTTAACCAAATTAACTACGGCTTTAATTATAATGATAACATTATCTTTCGAGGTAGATTTTTTAGTATTTAAAGTTAGTGAAAAATATTCCGATGGGAATGGTTTGACAACGGGATGGGCCTAGGGGACGAGTGGACTCACTTAGACCGAGAAATTGAACGCTACCTCTATTATTATTGTCCCGCTATAAGCACCCTTGCAATTAGTCATATGATATAGTTGGTATCTCCACGCTTCGATTCGTCTGGACGCACACACGTAACATAAACCAATGAAATAAAAATTATCGACTTAAAATCCAACAAACTTTTTACATATCTTATTTATCGTACTGTCGAATAGAACCGACCTTCATGTAAAATGTGTGTTACTAATTAATTCCCCTGGTTACTACATTACCTTCACGAGTAATTAAAAATTAGTACTCGCCCTATAAATATGAGCCAAATGCCCCTGAAGTCGTTAAAAAAATATAACCCGATACCACGTATATAGTGAAGGTTGCGACGTATTTGCACTAGTGAAAGTTTTCGTATCTACATTGTTAACTGAAATTTACAGAAGCCAACCTAAACCATGATGCATACACGTGATAATACTTAGGTTATAGAACAGTCAATTTAACTATAGTTTCCTATATAGATTACATCATTAAGTAGATCATGATTGTAACAGAAATAAAAGTTCACGATACTATTTTTATTTATCTATGATCAGGCGTATCCTTGACAGTGCTAGTGTAAGGTGGGTTAATAAGCAATCAAGCCTACGACTACTTAAAATCAACCTTGTAATCATCAGATAAGTACCAGAGTATCGAAATTGTCAGTGTAAACTAGAGAAGGAGATAAGATCTAATTTTGTCCAATCTTGTGTCGATATTGTTAAAAAATGTGGCCCTAGCAACTTTAACTACGAAATGTAATACCTTTGTGGTGGCGTCAACTTATCATGCAGACACGAGAAACGTTAGGACAGTTTCATAATTCAAATGTGGAGTGTTGCAAACGCAATATCAAAAAGATTTTAGTGTTTACAATCACTCAAAATTGTCTAAGAGTTTCTATGCTTATAGTAAGGATAGAAAAATCAAAAGAAAAATCATGTATTTCTTTATATTAACAACTCTATAAACCCTATAGTTAGGTTATACCAAATTTAGCTAATAAGTATTTCCGTTTGCATAATATTTTTAATTTTACCTTATTACTGGATAGTAAATCATTAACCACAGACTTTCACTTTAGTGTCTTTTGTGGATGCATTGTCTCTCTTACCACAAAATATATCATTACGCGTAGAAAACTAAATTGTTGAGTTGTTAAAAAAGCTAAGAAGGATTGAAATGTTGACTTGTGTAGTTGCAGAAAATGGAAATATAATTTAGGCTTACGGGTAATTTATAAATAGTTAAATAATAAACAATTAAAAAAATAGGTACTTAAAGTTTATCAAACTCAAGATGGTTATTCACACCGAAAAGAATTACACTGTATTCAAAAATATACCTTTGATATTTACTTTTTGAACCAATACAGATCAGAAAAAGAGAGCTCTTTGATCCGTACGAGATGTTTAAGTGCAATATTGAAATGTCAAACCGGCATTAATTTTCTTTCACGGATCTTTACAATTTAAAATGTTAAATTTTTTAAAATCGATTAGTTTCATATAGTATCCAAGTTCCTAAATCAAAGTACATATATACAATACATATCAAAATAATATAGAAATGTGTGGTTAGTGATAAAATCGTGAATTTCCTTCACGCTAAGATTTGTTTACATTTCAAATCAATTCAGAATGAATAGACTCAAATGAATGTTGAATAAAGAAACTATGAAACATAGTTTAAAGGAACAATACCCGTCAATTGTTTAAAAAAAATAGATTGTGTATGAGAGGTTCAGACTTGACATTATCCTTAAATATGACTCTCCTCTGAAACTGAACTGTATAGTCAAGACGGTAATATATTCAAAATCGAACATTTTATTATATTATTATTCATTATTAATACACAACACAATCAGACGCCAAATCAAAGCCAAATCATGAAAATTGAAACAAAATAATGGTCATGGTAGATAATCGATTATCTTTTGTTATTCTTACCTCAATAAACACCTGATTGTTAGTACCACATGATTACATTCACTACTTCTAAAGCTTTTCGAACCTTTGACTGTGTCAAGTATTTAATTAATCAGTGAACGAATGAATGGTGCTAACAGCTATTAAGCCTATCTAATGGATAATTTGTCGACCGATTGTTGCTACGACGATAAATATAAAACCTCAATTAAATGGAACAAGTTTGATTTTGCAACAGCTTAGAAAGATACTTGTTCTGACCGACAATTGACTTCAATAGAAAGGTCGTGGTAATTTAATCAGCGGCGTTGTCCTAATGTGAAATACTGATGCGCAATGTAGCTGACAGTTTGCTAATGCTAATGATAGTGAAGGCCGATTACCGATTTGCTTAGCAGTAAAACAGATATATTGACATCATATATCTTAATGTTCAATTGTTACTTAACGGGGACCATACTAAGATGTGTGACCAAATAGAACACTGTGCTCGAAAGATAAATACAATAATTTAATAAGATATTTCAATTGATACCGCTGTGGTAAACATTACAATTGTAAAAATATACACAAACACGTGTAAAACAATGCGGTGGGTGTAGAGTGTGTAACTACAGTAACTTTACAATTTTGAGTTTTGGCACCACGTCATTTCAAGTTTGCGTCTTCGTTAGAAAGTGGCGACGGCACTATAAAGTAACTGCTGGGAATCGCTATTGTTTTTACAGAGTAGTTCTGCTGGTATTGATTAGTTACAGCCGCTTTTGCTTAGTTGGTAGCAGGGATCGCGGATAACTTGGCTTCGTTTTGACTCTTCGGTATGGTTATGGGCTAAGGAGAAACAAGAGAAACGTATACAAAGGGCACAGAATACTTGATAGTTGAAAAACATGTGTCTTCTTCATGCATGAATGCCCCTTTGAATTAATAAGTACAGCAATATCTTAGTAGCCATACATTTGATACGTTTGCAATATAAACCTTGGAAAATGGCCTCCATTACATCCAATTTCTCTTAAGGTGATAACCATGGAAAGTGGTTCAGTGACATGATACACGTTATCCCGCGGTTAGAGTAACTGTCTGTACCAGTTGACAAAAACCATCATCTAACCACGTTAAACGGGGGCAGTAGACGGAGTTCGATGAACTAATTCGAGATTTCGTTTAACACCTTACGTATAACGTAGATGCACGCAAGTTTTTGTTACCGTTTCTTGAGTCTTTTATCCTAATAACATTGTCATTTGTTTTATGTAACACACGCGTATATATCAAAAATCGTCACTACAGTTTGACAATGCGTTAAAGAATACAGGGAGCAGTTTTGTATATATAGAATTCTAGGAATTACTAATAAAATATAATATGAAAACACATACATATATATTCAATTATTGCGGCTAAAATCTATAAATCCAATCGACATAAAAATATATCCATTAATTTACGATCCTTTCTGTGTGTCCAAACCGGGCCAACATTATAGCTCTTAAATTGTACAAGATTAAACCTCAAGTTGGAATGATAAAGCGGCAAATGAAATAGTTTTATATATAAACAATATCGTATTTCATTTATTTATGAGAGCAGATAGCGAACACGGCTTCCCGTAAAATAAAACTACTATACTAATGTCGTATCGAAAGTAAAGCCATCTTTAGCTCTCCCATAATAAATTAATAGTTATATAATATTAAGCGAAACTGGTATTGAATAAAATTATGATATTGGTAATATTATTCCATAAAAATTTGTTTAAAAGTTTGTAATAACCAATAATTCTCGTGTCTACCTGCTGTAACAACATTGACATAACATAGTTCACCAAATGCAGTTAGGAGGTCGTGTACACGGATTAACTGAATACAGCTAACACAATAACTTCCTGAGTGCGGGTAACAATAGTAGAAATGTAGAATTTAGACAATGGCCTGCCGGTGATTGTCGATACGACATGCTGGAAACACTTAGTTAAGTTAAAAACTGAATCTTTTACACTAAAGTCAACCAATCTTTATAAATAAGATACTATGTACACTCTATTCATACACAACTAAATCGCCGTCGGAGTCTACCCTAAATTTCCAGTACTCGCGCTCTGCATCGAACGATTCCCTCCCCCCAGATACCAGATCATCTGTCCACATAGTGAGAGGCTGTCCAACGCTTCACCGTCTGGTCCTCGCTCTCTATTCCAGGACTTTTTGCTTTGTTGATCATCCGATCTTGGGCAGCTAGTCTCTTCCATTTGACATATTAATTATTTATTTCATTACTTAATGAGTTCTGCATAACACTTTCAATTGTTTAATAAATTACTGTTACACAAGAAGAATACTTTCTGTTTAAGCATAGGACAGATTGAGAAGATGTTGCTTAAGAATTTAAGTGAATGTATAAAGTTTTGAATTGATAGTGAATATATTTATTTAAAGAATTGAAGATGTATTTGAAAGAAAAATACAAATGACGACAGGTAAAACTGTGTATTTGAACTCAATTAAGTCTTTTGAATAAGTGATTTGCCTATTCTGTATTACAAGTACTACAAGGGCAGTGGGAACGTAGGATCAAGTACCAAAATATCGTCTCATCAGACGCACTTAAATCTTATACAAACTTAATAATTGATAGGTAGAGGCTTAGTAAGATCGGTCAATTATTATTATGAAAGAATTTAGTCAAACTATTGCTAACAAGACATTATTAACATAAAAACTTAACATGGCGTCAACAACACGTGTCGAAGATGAACAGAGTAAAGTAAAGCCGCAAAGAGTTCGTACAGAGTTTACGCTTTTAAAGATTTAAGGAACATTATAATAATCCCAAATTTATTGATGAACGAATCTAAACACGTATAAATTTTGTTAAAAAAGAATATACAATATAACACTTTGAAAATAGGTGTCAAATAAAAAATATTTTTTGAAAGTTATTAGTATAAATGAATATATAATCCAAAATATTTTATAATAACATAATAAACGCACGCGAAATACATTAGAAAGGTAGGAGAAATCATACGCAATTTATTTGCAATAAATGTTCCTCAATTTAATGCGATACAACCGGCAAGAAATTACTAGATACCAGATATTACAGTCATTTTGAACTATTTTACTGGCACTAATAAGGTAACGTTAGTGACAGTCACTTAAGTAAGTTCCCGATTGTAAGAAATGAATTGCGACTTCACGCTATAGTAGATTGTATAAAGTCCTCCTTATTCTTTAGAGCTACACACGTTTAACTAAGACACTGATTTTTCATCACAAATTCAACAGATTTTGACAGAGAGACGCATGAATTAAAAAAGATTATTTTTTTAAACGCATGAATAGGAAAAAAGTGTTAAAAGCACTCGTTAGCCTTCTGGAGAAGATGGACAGTGGGGTTATTAGAATACATATTATGACACGGTAACTGACAACTTTCATTACAGCTATTAATGTATTTTGTTGCATTAGATCTCACACTAGCTAGAATTCTGTATTGACACAATGTTACACAAGAAAGTCACATCTCGAGTCACTCAGTATCTTACTGTCTTGAATACATGTTATTATTATATTCATATATAATGTACCACATCTTCGCCTCTACCAGCTCTGGAGCAACTTTACTTAAATATCAATAAATTTCTTCTTATAGTTGCTTAATACTTTAGAACCGCTTAGGTCCAAATCCAAATTACTTTGTTCTAAATTCAATATGTCATTAGTGTATACATATATAGACATAAGATAGCGCGCGCGACGCAATCACGCCACAAGCCTCCATAGGTCTTGGGCACTTCATATAATGTTACATTAATTATTTAACTTTGCATATTGCATGGCCTTCTCTGCCTGCCTTACTTCGTCTATTAATGAGACTGAAGTCTTGTCTCACAACGGATTCCTCACCATATTTTCATCAAAGCAACACTCCTACCGAACAACAAGAAATGATCTAATAAATATTAATGAAACATCATATCAATTCTATTGAGATTATTCTATTATGATTTAAATTGCGAAAAATGAACGCAGTAATCAAGTCTTGCGATCACATTATCTAATTCTTATCAATTGAAGACCTAAGTATCTAGTCACTTTCTACAATAGCGTTGCACGATTGTCATTTACTACTTCCGGAATTAACATAAATTACAGTCGATGTTATCTATGTCAGAAGATATACTGTCGTGACGTAAATATGAAATAATATTAATTATTATGTTATAACTTTCACGTACACTACTGCTCAGTGACTCTCTGTTAAAGGCGTAATAACGATTTATTTCGATTAAATTGTTAATATTTATAAATTTGATAACCTTTAACTGTATTGTACAATTACTGAAAGTTAGGTAGGCAAAAATGTTTCACCAATATTATTTAAATAATTTGTTAATATTTACATAATTTCAATACGATATTCAAAAATGCTAAATCTATACTAAAATTAAAAAGTGGTAATATTTGTGACGTTGTTATGTCTAATTTTATAATTTAGATAAATAGTTATTTGGAAGTGTCATAAAGCTATACAACTAGAAAAAAATATACTGTTGTAACGGAAAACGAATCCGCTCATAATCTTTTAAATACCACTTAGAAGCGATCAGTAGGCTAGGGATTAATAAATACCAGCGAGCATTATCATGTACTGACATTTAATTGATACTATATTAGTATGTAAAATCACTTTTATGGAATGTAGAACAGTCATTATATACAGTACTTATCTACTTGTTCCAACAAACTGTTTAACTTATGTAACTATAAATTTATAAAGCAAAAAAGCTATTAGGTCAAAGCTATCATTTTATTGTGTAGTCAATAAAGTTGAGTCGAGAATATGAAATGTGTTTATTATTTAGGTAATAATAAACACATGTTACATATAACACTGAAGTATTTCCAAACCAATTCGACTTAGGGTCCTTCAAGAAAAGAGCGTACAAATTCTTAAAAGGCCGGCAACGCACTCGCGATCCCTCTAGCATCCAGAGTGTCCATGGGCGGCGGTATCACTTAACATCAGGTGAGCCTCCTGCCCGTTTGTACCCCTGTTCTATATAAAAAAAAATAATACACTACAATAGTACTAGAGTATTTGACGATGCTTTTGAGAGAGTTATCAGATGCACTTTAAGTAGAAAAAGAGGCGTACGGATTGTATATTGTATTGGGAGTTAAGGCTTAGAAAATATTTAAAGCAGCTTTATAAAAACAATTTAGTCTTATATCATTCGTTCCGCTGTTTAACTTTCTTGATCTGTATTCCGTTTACAAACCGAAACAATGATTGTGCACCCAACTATACTCCTTGGAAACGCTGATACACCTGAGCGACGCGACGGCTTAATTCCCATAAAGTACATTACTATGTTTTCCCTGATACCTGTATAGTCTAAATATTGTCTTTGATAAATCTAAAATTTTCAACTGCTTTGTTCATTACCCAATGTTATCGGGTTTGTTCACTGATATTTTTATCGATAAAATTTCTTATTAATCAACTTTGTACCTCGGTTGTGTAAGCCGATTGATGCATAGGTCATTAAAATCCATTGCAAATGAAGAATTATTTTTTCCTATTGCAAAGGATTTGTCAGCTTTCGATCGTATCCATAATGTATTCGTAGTCGCAAAAGACATACCATGGTCCGTGGCTACTTGTTTACAACATTTAACGAGACGAAAACAATCGTATGTTAAGTATTAAAATGCCCTTGGTTTAGATCATATTTTCGCTTAAGCCTATGAAGCTGTCAGTAGCTTTCGATTGGTAAAATAATTATCAAAATCAAGAGATTATCCCCTACAACGTCAAAAAATTTACCTCTTTACTTTTAGTATAGCTTTATATAGGTCGCCTACGGTCGCCGAAAAGGTGTAAGTAAAACATCTTAACTCTCAATATGAATTTATGAGTAAATTCCGCGTCCATTCGGGTCTCGCCTAGTTATTAATACAGTGGGAATTTTAAGATCCATGTCCTGTAGACAAGACGGAAACCATATGTTGTAAGAATGCGTTCGAAGCGACAGCAACCAATGGCTGTGTCATACAGTAGAATGACAGTCGCTTCACATAATTAATTTTAGATTACGACTATAGCGATAACATTACCTATGTTTTATTCCAAATGAATTATATTAATTTCTTAAATTCTTTTATAAAACTGTATAGCCATGTAAGGTCATCAACCTTTTAGGAAAATACATAACTTTCCGAAGAGTATTTAGGACAAAAACACAGGTGTCTTACAACAAATATTCATAGTTTGTTCAATTGCGTCTTAGCGTTGCGTCAGGCGTGAAGTTAAAAAATACCACCACATTTACATAATTGTCACCTCGTTACAATATGCCATGTGATTGTTAATGTTTTTCGTTCTAGATGTACTTGACTGCTGTAGATACTACCTATTAGTAGGCTAAATATTTATTATAGTATAATACTGCTGTGTTACTCCGTAACAGGGTGGGTTGCATGCATGTATGTGTGATAAGAAGTACAGAAGGTGCTCAATCTGGAAGAATCGTATATTATTTCACCGGTTCAAACCCAGAATGACCAAGGATATAAGATGATCAATACAGTAATTAGTACAGTATAACTCAAGAGACTACATATAACATAGGCGCTCGAAAGATAAAAGTTAATTAAGCGTTCAGATTCTCCTTAAATATTATATAGTATACTTGGTATTTAATAGGAGAGATATAAGTGACTTTTATTTGAAAAAAAGTGACCAAGGTTAATGTAAGATTATATGATCGGAAGTTCTTAAATATCATCATTCACTAAAAAATAAAAACATATTAGACTGAATATTGTAATGAATTAAATCGGTTTTATTGGATGTTAGAATATCAAAGGACTTTCATAGGTATATCCAATTAGCATGCATATCTTAGAAATCCTACGTCAACTAATCTGCGAAATTCGTTTAATCATATAAGTTAAATCTACATTTGGACATTAATTATTCTTAAGCCTTAATTGCTGACACACAGTACAATAAGTTAGGTCTAATTGTCCAAGTTGTGCCTCCAACTCTCTTTATATTGTCTGCCCTTCTCTTTTCCTTTTGCGAATAGAGGAAGTTCATGATAGGAGTATGTCAAAATTTCTCACAAAAATGTTAATCAGTGTAAATGAATATCGAAAGTGATTTTGTAAATCGAACGTATATCCGATTAACATGATATCACCTACGTCATGTGCTCACTAAAATAATGTAATAAATATCTAGCAATGAAACTCGTAACTCATATGATATCAATCTACAAATTTCACACCGTTGCTCGTATTCTTCTTTCAATAGTGACAGTAATTTTCATTTGTCAGTTCAACGAAGGTTTCGAAGATAGTGAGCTGATAAGTTTAAAAGAAAGCATTCTTGTCCTCGAATCAAAATTACCGCTTTTCTGCTTAACAAAAATTTCTGGTATTTTATAAATATATAAACATTTACGTTTACATAATAAAATTAATTGTCATACATTCTATATAAAAGTGTTTGTACCGTAGATTTATATATATGATGTAGTAAACTTTAATAAATAAATAAGATCTCTCAATACGTCAACCATAGGATCGTGCAGAACAAAACCTCATGATTGAGGAAGTCGCAAAGGACTGTACCTACACCTTTGTTTTCTTAACAAAAATAACTAAAATCTGCCTGTACATTTCATAATGTAAAAATTATTTGACATAGATCACGAACAATATGAACATGCTGAATAAGACACAGCTTGGTAGCATTTTAAATCTCGGTATGAAAATAGTCTTATTTATTATACCCACATTTTATTGAAGTATTTTAAATTAAAACAGTGCATTTTAATTTTATGCCATTAATGCCAACGCGGTGCCAGACCGTGAGTCTTCGTTTAAAAATACCTTGTATCGTTTTACTTCACCTAAAATGTAAGACAATAATAAGATTCCTAAATAAATAACAAAATACAAATGAAAATGCTTTTTTAAATGAAGTAATGTAATATTAAAATTTCTGTATTAGCTAATAATAATAAAATATTCTACTTCAAATGGCCCCTTTGGCTTTTTTACATGTCTTTAATAATTTACCCACCGTTTTCAATAGAAATTTCGCCACTGCTTGCGCCTAAGACTTTTTAAGAGACTCAATGTCGTCAAATGTGTTTTTTTAGGTAAAGTAGATATTTCTGTGCTTTTCGTCTGCGTATCGCGACAGGATGCGTTATGATCGATCCACTCTTTATAATTGTAAAGATTGCTTTGGGACATATCTTGTCGAAGAAAAACAGCGAGCTACAGGTTTTACGCGACAGATCCCTAGCTGAAATCTTCATTTTCTGCGATATTTTTTGCTATTTAATTGGGTTTCGACGAATTTTGGTTTTAACAGCCTTTGTATCTCTAACATCACGCGGCTGTGTCAATCTTTAATAGTCTACAATAGACCAAGCGTTGTTATATATGATGATAGTACGATATAAGACAATACGGCTGATACCAAGCTTTTGAAGACTCTGGAATATGGCCGACGGCTACATACCCACTTTCTGCAAGGGCATCACTGCAATCCTATTTTCTTTAACACCTCGTTCCATATTGTAATTCGATAATGAACACGAAAAAACACGTGAAATGACGCAAAATCGAAATAAGTTTTAAAATAATATACGTGTTTTAAATTCAAAATAGTTAAAAAGTGAAAAAAAAAAAAGTTTTATGTAACAGTATTTATGGCCCGACTGGTTATATATACATGTTAACCAATTTTTGATATTTTTCTTATGTACTCGTAATACAAGAAAAAGATAATTTCATTTTAAGCATCACGTATATAATTTAAAAACTGTAATTGCAGTCAGCTGTAATAATTATAACGTTTTCTAAGTATAAATGCCAATAAATAGCCAACAAGAGATGACCATAAACAGAGATGTACAAGAAACGAAATGCCCGGTTGAATTTCTCACGCTCTTTTTACATCTGTTTATCCTTAAGGACTGTTATCGTTAAAATTCCGTTTCTGTAGTATATTCTTGTAAGGTAAGAATATACGCCTTTTTGAAATTAAATTGGATTTACAGCTCTAACGAAGCCATAACAAATTCTGGTAAATCAATAATATTCAAACCGATTTATAGTCTTACGACGCTTACGTCATCTCCTGATGTTGTGCTTGTGCGCAAGTTTTCTATTCTCTCCCTCTTATTTTAGTAATATAATTGTGTCGACGTAGTTTAAAAATGTATAGAAAATCACATACCGTTTCAGCATATTTGGCATTTTGAATACACTTTTGAATTCTCGCAGTTATTTTCTTTAGTGACTACAATATACTGTTGGCAGACTTTTCCACATTTATCTTAGTTTTTATCAATGACAGATTCTCAGCACTATCGCGCTTCTAATCTAAGAACAACACGTCAATCATACAGAGATGGTACTTTGGTACTTATCTTCAGCTGTTGATAACAGCACTTTCATTTCTGCGTGGCGTGTTCTAGCAAGTGTTCGCTATTTTATGGCTATTATTATATTGTACTTTCATTCGTTTTAGAAATATCAGCTCTCACGCCTCCGAGCCTATGTTGAAATGATCTGCTTTTAGCACGATTCACTCTCGAAAGAAATTTATAGGCTTGAAACGCAATATTTGCTATTTTTTTTAATCGTGTCACTGATATGTATACTTAGAATATGCAAAACGTAATAGATGATAAAAAATATTCACGCACTGGGCAACTGGGGAAAATCAATTGGTAGAACAGAAATAAACTCATTCATTATAAAAGTATTAAGCAAGGTAGCTTAGTACTTAGTACATAGCATAAGCAGGCGGAAAAAAGTCATAGTATTATCAGCAATATCAAAACAATCAACTCTTTTTTCAAAACAAACTAGATCAGATTTTCAGTTTCTTTATTAAATTACTATTTTTTTTTACGTCACAGTATATATATGTATATGATTTTTAATTAGGTTATACTATCCCAAATACTACATACGTGTTTTAGTAAATGTTACACTAATTTAGTTGTTATAAGCGGATTATATGTTTTTATAGTTACCCGTGTTACCAGCCTTTAAGTTAGGACCTCGAGGAAAGGAGCATAACATCATTGTACCGATTCATAATTCCTTAAATATCCAAACAGCTGGCTGTTTGGATATTTAAGGAAATATCATAAAGGGGTAAGTAGTTAATTATTATTTTTGTTGTAATAAAAATAGTTTATTTGTTAATATTGAGATAATTAAGGTCAACTTTCATTAAATTATCGATCTTTAATGTGTTGTTAATATACATTAATTATTATTGAATAATAGAATAAAATCGTTCAACGAACAACTAAGCAAAGTATCACAAATATGTACGCGAGCAACATCTGACATCTGTCAGAATTCAAAATCCATTTGACATTTCACAAAAATCTTGTAGATAGTCGTGACCGAAATATAAAATTGTATGAATTTCATGCTCACCTTAATCATCTAAAAACGCCATACGTTTAGCCTATATTATATCCTAACGCCGGCGGTCACAGTTCTTAATTGACAAATAATGGACTTGAATAAAATGACGTTTTCTCTAAACCAATTTGACATTAAATTAGTACTTAAATATACGTTAAAAGCTACATTATATTGTAATATGATAATTTTCAATAATAATTAATTGCATTGAAATAGCGTCATTAGATCGACATCAACGTTCATTTTACAATGGATAAAAAATGAGTCATGGCTCACTCCCGCCGTAATCCTGAAAACAAGGAATAGGAACCTACTTTTGGTTTGTTTAATTTTTTAACAAGAACATTATGGATATATTTATCCTAAGCCGATATTAGGGAGCCAACCCAACCGAAAAAAATTAAACTTTCTAACTTTAGTGATTTTCATGTATTAATTTCAAATATATCGTTACCTTGTACATAACTAGCCATCATTTACTGAGCGTAAATAGCAGCTTATACATGAACGAATGGCGGGTGTAACCCTATTCACATAAACAACGTAATTCGTAGTAATTACTCAACTATACATTTGTCCTTATTTATGACTAAGTAAACTTTACTACCTATAAGTAATGTAATTTTTGTCCTCCATACGTAACATTACATTTGTCATCCACGTACTATTCTCACTCCGATTAATGGGTAAACCCACGAATCGGAGAAAAATATAGGAATGTGAGGAGGTTCCTAAAATGACCATAACAATAATTATTAATTTAAATAAAATTGACCTAACTACAAACTACTACTTTTGATATATGTAATGAATACATCATTGAACTAAAATACTATACACATAAGTAAAATTGATAACCTCATTTTTTTAAGTCAGTTCAAAAGTAGTTAACATCGTTACTTAATAAAATTTACTTGTTAATTTTAACTTATATTTTACAACACTTGTTTAAGAATTTAGGGAATATTTTTTACATATAGGTAGAATACACAAAATATAAAATTTGTGGCTTTTACCACTACCAGTTCCACTAAGTTAGTGCGGGTTTGATTCCCACAAAAAAAACAATTGCTTCGAGTTGGAAAGCATCAAGAAAGAAGGGCCTCCGCCATCCAATTAGGCAATCAACTTCTTATGAATTTTAAATGGAATAGCGATCAACGATTTATGTTTAAATACACTTACAATTAAAAAAAAAACCGAGTCCCATTTGACCTTGTTTCGAAGACAGGTCATTTTTTTTACAAATTAAAAACATTTCTTATAATTAGTGTTGCTCTAATTTTTAATTACTTACTTTCGCCGTTGCCGACCGAAATCATTCTACTCAATGTGCATTACCTACTCCCCTCTCGTCTTCGTATAACTAACTTAAAATACTTAAAATTAACATACTAACTTAAAGTTAGACATTATTATTATATGTACTTATTGCATAAATGTGTAAATTTTATACTGTCAAACCAGTATGAGTTACTTACATAATATTGTTAGTTTTATACAGAGGAAATGCTTTTAAACATAAGCAAAGACATCAAATATAACCGTTAAACTATTAAAATGCCGATAGCCTTTAAAGAGTATGGAAAAATATTAACAAAACACGCTTTTAAAATTTTAAACAGGGCAATGTCATTACAAAATAACAGAAAGCAATTAAAATATTTTGAATTGTCTACTTACGTAAGCGTAATCTGTTAACGACGGTTTTAAAGTCACTCACAACGTATGTTCCTTGATGCACACTATTTCACTTTGTTTTCTCTGGAGGAAAACTGTCGATTAGCATGTGCGACGGTTTATAATGGACGAGAAACACAACCAGCTAGGTGCGGTGTGACGGCGCGACTGTGGTTATGTGGTTTGTCGGTTCCGACCGACATCGTCCATGGCGTTTCTCGTTGCGTTGGTCCGTTCGCTGACGGATTGTTTCACTACTTGCGCCCGCGCAGGGGAGATGCTCGATTCGACTCGCCTGTTATGTTACCGACTCTAAATACTGTTTCGTACTTAGGACAATACACAGCTACCAATTGTATATTTCAGTACGTTTTTATTACAACGATGTATTTGACAGGCTTGTCACATATACATAATTTTGAAAATTTAGCCATAAACGGCATTACTAAGGATTCATACGCTTCTTTAATATCGTAGTAAAAAATATTTAATAGACATTTCATTTTCGAACTTAGCATATGTATGTATTTTACGTAAAATTGAAAAAATCCTTTTTTAGATTAAAACGAAATAATCGCTCTGACGTTAGTGTTATTAATTCAATGGCCCTGTCATTCATTCTAGATGAACTATCGGGGACAAAAAACTTATTTTAATAACAAATAAGATTGCTTAAAGAAGCATAATATGGATAAAAATCGATCTAGATTCACAGCATCACCTGCGAAAGATAAGTCTAAAGGTACAATCCAAAGAGCAAAAGGAGATTGTTTTGAAACTAAAAGTTCGTCCCATACCCAGTTCTACGGAAAATTGAATCACGCAGAAGCCTTTGAAAGAATAACAAAGGCAGAATATCATGGAAAATCCGAATCAATATCAGGCTCGTCTGAATCATATCACTGTGTCCACGGGCCTGAAGGAAAACAGTATACAGAAAAAGGACTTCTAAAGAGGAACTTATTGAAGCAATTGGATCCTATTCCAACAGGTATGTTTGAAAAGAATTTTGTGTTGAATATAGTATCATATACCAGGTTAAACGTAAATTAAGATATAAAGCCTTGTATAAATTTGACATGGGATTGATTTGCTCCAGACAATTTGTATGACTCAAAACTTTGCCATTAAAAAGTATGGCGGCTTCCCAGTTCTTTTTATCCACTCTACTACACTTGGCGTTCATAAATGTTACCTTGTTTACCTATATAAATAAAGTTAGTTTGAGTTTACCAAATGTAGTTATAATTATAATGATTATTATATGAGAGAATCAAAGAGATGTAGGTAATGTATTATTGGTATTTCTTCAAATTGAAAATATTCAAATACTCTAAGCCCATTTTAAAGTGTTTTATAGAGTCGTATTATTTATGACTGGTATTTGAATATTCACGAAAAATTTACGTGTCACTGAAGATCTTTATCAATTTATAATACCGATGAATAGAAAGCAATGACAGTACTAAAATGTGCGATGCTGTTCCTTCTATTGCATTGGAAATGAAACTTTCCCTCACCCACATACCCTTTATTTCTGCCGTCATATTTTTATTACGATTTCTCGCGTGCCACTATCTTGACCTGCAAACCTTTCCATTGTTTGACGTCAATAATAGTATGAATTGTAGTGTCCATGGACTATTTTGTGGACCTAACGAAGTTATTTCATTGAGGGCCATTTAAACCAACAACATTTATTTACGAGAGTATCACAATAAATGCAGCTTTTATCGCATAGGTTGTTAAATTGTTAACGTACATTGGTACGGACATGAATATAGAATGTTTATAAAATTAAATAGTTTTTGGGTAAGATGGTAAACCTGGCCTATAAAGGAAAGAGATCATTTTTTACAGGGACTGTGTAAGCTGTAGGTAAGAGTTGTAACAATTTTCTTTTTGACACAATATTTCGTGATATTATTTTCAAACTCCTGATATTATTTTCGAGCTAACTGGCTCAATGAGTTTTAAGCGAAAGCGAATATGACCTTGTCTTTAGAGCGTGCCTGGAATGACGAGTGTCCACCGGCCCTTGGTAGGGAAATGGTTAAAATGTTGGTGTTCCTCGCATCAGATCCAGAAATAGATCACCAAATGGAGAGATTCGAAAATCATCTAAGAGATTTCGCCAGAACAACCTGCCATGGATATGTATCCTTTAAAATAATGACACCCTGTTTATTCCTTAAATTATTTATTAAAAACCTTACACTTATTATTATATTATCCTTAATTTCTACTTATATTGTATAAAAATAAAATAAAATAAAAATACGTTTGTTTTGGAACATAAGATCATCTTCACTATCACTTATTCCACGTCATTAAATCTGAACCTGTAGGCATCCCTACTCATCGGCAAAGAAGACAAAGGGTGTAAAGTCGACAGAAAAAGCCGCCGTAAAAAAGTCTCGATGCTCTTTTAAAAAAGCAAATCATCAAACAATACTACAATATTTAAAACAAATATAGCAAATTAATTAGAAGTAGCCAGTTCAGCACTAGTCCCAGGCCCTTTTATCAACTAGATAATCATTACTAAGTTTAGATACTCTTGTACGGAGAGATTGCAGCCTGCGTTTGTTCCGAATATTAACATTGTGCGTATGTTCTATTCTAGTATACTTATCACTATTTTTGTTTACATACATGTAATATTGTTTTTTCATGTAAATTTTAGTATATCAGTTAGTTCGGTGGCGGTTGTTGAAGGATGTTTAAATATATGAAACACCATGCTCGGAGCGTAGTGTCAACTGTCTTACTGCACCCACCCTGGTGGTGTGTTGGTTCGCGCCCTGCTAATATTGGGCGGTACTGGTGCGGGCTTTTGGCTATGACGACGGCTGCAGCATTCGAGGAGACAAGGGCTCTACTCGCTCCGCGAAAACTTTAACCGTTTAAAACAAGAGTTTATAAGTATGTACCTAATAATATGGGATTGTGATAGATATAAAAAAGTAACTTCACTTATGAATGGGATCTAAGGGACAAATGAAAGTGACTAATCCATATAAATAATGTAAGTGCAGTCGACCTATTGGACATTCGGGGAAACCAAAATGTTATATTACAATTTATGAGTGTATAAAAACTAAAGGGCTCATTTATTAATTTATTAATACCAAAACTGTCCGTTTTACAATTTATTGGTAAAAGTGTAACTTTATAAACATATAAATAATTTTTAGTTTCACTTTTTAAATAAACATAATAAAATATTAGTTTAGAAGCCCATTAGACATTTATTTTGAGCAGTCTTGGTGTTTTATATTAATATTAAAGTAAGAATAGGGGATACCCCATCAGCCTGGTGGCATAAAATATACTCTACACACTTTAAATTCCGTCATCGAACAAGTCCAAGAACAATGACACAAGTTTTAATATGTATATTTTCTATACCTTATCTCAGTATGTCGATAGCCTAGACGAAGTTTGTGTCATCTTGTATTTCTTACTTGAAAATATTGGGAAAAAGCAAAACCTTTATGAAGTATTAACTCTTTTACTGCGGAATATGGAGAAACCGATTCGCCTCAATGCCTCTTCTGATGTGACAACATATTTTGAAACTTTACAAAAGTACTTCGGATTTATTGGTAAGGAACAAATAATTTATTATCTAGACATTGATTCTTATCATTCAAAAATGTTAAGAGTAAGATTACCGAAAGACCTTTGTATTGAATTTTGACAGACGGGACTGTCTACCGTAAGTCTCGAACCATAGAACTGAATGAACCTTATTCATTGACTGGTTTCAGAGGAACACCCAAATATCATCAAAATTTACGCTCCTTGTTTTCCGCAATGTAACCTTTATTATGTTCCAGGTTACCTGTTGATACAACTAGCAGACGACGAACTTTTTGATATTGTGTCAAGAGCACTGGTTTGGCAACTGTCAACCCCTGATGTGAAGCGGCATGGAGCAGCGCAACTACGCCATACCCTTGCAGCTGCCCCACTTTATCTTTATCAGACTTTAGTGAGGATGCTCTGCATCTCCTCTCACCACAGATATCCTACGTTTCTAGAAGCAGCTCTTCTTCTAGCATACGACTCTACCGATAATTGTATGTTCAATAATTCAATATTATATTAGTGACTGTAATTTACAAGGAAAATAAAGAGCAAGTTAACAAAATTTAACTGACTTCATATGTGCCTCAATATTATTTACACATTGCATATGAAACATTCTGTACATATCTTAGAAACAAATGAACCAATTTTGATGAAACTTTGATATGTTTATAGTTTTTTGGTTCTTCTAAATATTATTTTAATCCGTGATCCGTGAAATCCGCTATATTTATAGATTACGAAATTTGGTAACGACTATCGACTTATAAAATGTCATTACTTATTTTAGTGTTATATGTGTATACACGTTACACACATCTTATATAGTAAGTATATTATTGTAAAACTAAACTATTCTTGAATCTACAAAAAATTTCTTTCCTATAGGAAGAGTAATTACAAATACAGAAGATTTTTACCCTCTTTTTTATTTTAATTGTCCCATGTATCTGTAACTTGCAACGAAGCCGGTTTGAATCACTAATCCAAATAGTAATACTTTATACGCATTTGATGTGATAATGCCGTGCTTATTTTATTTATCAAACAGCACTTAATACGAGAATGTGTAGAAAATTCTATTATTTTCAGGCCTCAGTATGATAAAAGAGAGTATAATAGAGAACATATTTTATCGTTTCAATCCCTATTATCCACACAGAGACTTACCTGATTATGATATAAACCCTTTGAACCCCCAGGATATTAATATAAAACTTGGTACGTAAGTTTTGAATTAAGCATTTTGGGAAAGAATTTAAGATTGAAATAATACAGAAAGTGTGGGTTTGAATCTTCTACCCTTTCTGCCACGGAGAGTATTCAAAGTTGTTCAAATTAATACCTGCAGCTGAGTTTTATGATCGGTCGTCAAGGCAGAATGCGAAATTCCACCCATGTCACCTCGACGTCCGTCGTACAACAACTGTGCGTTTTTAAAGCAGTTTTTACTGCGCCACTGTGAAACAACTTGACTTGACTGTGGAACCACCTGACCACTAAAGTATTTCCGAACTAATTCGACTTAGGATCCTTGAAAAAAGAGAGCTTATTCATTCTTAAAATGCTGGCTTCTGCTCTCTGACATTGAGAGTGTGGACGGCCTCCTGAGCCACCTGCTCATTCCTAAACTATTAATGGGTTATATCTGAAACTGACCCGCAGGTCAAACATATCAGATTCAATATTAATGTACATTACCACCTGATAGATTATACTTTGTTATTTTTATTAATTTCATCATTTCAATAGGAGACAGTACTATTCATATTTCCACTACTATTTCGTTGCTTCTTATTCTATCGAAGACATTGTTGGATTTGCTGAATCAAAATCAGAAACAAATACTTCTTCTGCCTTGCCCCAACGAATATGCTCAAAGGTTGGTCTTATATGTGGGTATCCTGTATTGTAATTTTGGGTGTTTTAATGATATAGCAATTATTACTTTTTTCAATAAACAAACAGAGTGAGTTTCTATGTTTGTTAAAAAAATTATTGAATTGTTAATACTAATGTTTTTAAAATAAGATCACTGTTTGATTTATTTTAAAACTTTGCCTATTTCAGATGCTTTTTGTGGGCTTTTCGATATGAATGCCGAGCCAGAGACCATAAACACGAAAGACTTACCTTGGCAGTGATCGCTAATGCTTTATTAAAATGCTATGGGGAGAGGCTCACATTGTTTGCATCAATATTCATGTCTGGTAGGGCGATACACTCGACATAATTTCACAGTAAGAGAGTAGATGTCTATAAAGTTCGTAATCACTTCAGCTGGGTCCTTGTTTAGTAATAATATATTGTCAATCAGGGGTTTAAAAATGTAAAACAAAAGATGAATGGTATGGTGTTTTGCTGTAATGTACAACTTACGTAATTTAATCATAATCAAAATCAAATTAAATTAACAGTAGTCTTCTGTTTTACATTTACACCCCAAAACTAATAGCTGCATTTAGGTTGCATCGCTTTCTTCGGGTTATATGGGTTATAATATACTAGAAAAGTGACAAAGCTGTGAATATATGGCATATATTGTTCAATTTATCCTAAGTACCTGGATTTTTTTTTATAAGTTGTGTTTTTTGGAAATTATATTTAAGTACGAATTACATACTAATAAAATGATAAAATATGAATATAATTATCGAATAAAGATAATTATATTCATATTTAAGTTTTTTATTTGACTGACATCTTTAAACGAGCAATTCTATGTTTAAGTTGATAAAACACGAATAAAATGACATTTTCTAGAAATTATAATAGCTTGATCGATTTATCGCCCCCGAAACCCTCCGTATACTAAATTTCATGAAAATCGTTGGAGCCGATTCCGAGATTCCAATTATATATATATATATATATATTTATATATACAAGAATTGCTCGTTTAAATATATAAGATATAAAAATATTTTATTTTAATTGTCCTCAGATATATTGTCATTATCGGTGTTGACTGAAGTTCCAACAAGGCACGAATGGATGCGTTCTGTTAATTTGAACACCAAGCAGATGGACGTGGAATTTAAAAAAACACTCATTTGTTTTTCCGTAGATTTTATCAAAACTTTTAAATACAGTGCATTCGTGAGTTTAATATTTGATTTTATATTTACTGCTATTATGTAGGCGAAAGATAACTTAAACATTATTTGCCAGTCATCATTTATGTGCTGAAAAGTAGCAAGGAAATCCAATACATTAAACGCGTAAATCGTGAAAGAGTTATTTTCTTTACATACTTTTATTAAATCTTACTGTTATTGTGATAAATAAGAACAACTGTTGGTTTTGAGTGTAAAACAAAAAACAAAACTATATTATTGATTAACAACCAACACCATGCATTGTTTTCTTGAAATGTATCACCATATTTAGTCCCTGGCAGATTTCCAATTCAGCAAACGAAGTTTATAATTTTGTAACTATTTACAGACTATTGAATCGGAACATTGGTTGTTGGAATTAATGTATTTAATAGATCCAGGACTCTGCAGTTTAAGAGCCAAGTGGTCACCAGCTCTTTTTGCAGAATTACGCAAAGTTGCACTACAAGCTCTTGTATGTACAATTCCTTGTATGCCTTCGAGTCTAGTAAAGAAATATGGTCTCATAAGAAGGTATAGCTGTAACAAAATAAAAAGTATTTTTTTACATTCTTCATAATGTTGGACATTTATTTTTCCCCTCTACATATTTTATGTTATAGAGAAAACACAACATATTATTCGTATTGAAACAATGTTTGTGCGCTTGTAACAGTGAGGATGGACCACAGCGATTACAAAGAAAGATTTATTTATACAGCTCAAAGCCAAAAACTCACTTCTATCGAAGCCAAATAAAAGTAGAAAATTTTTACAGGCTCAGTCCATCCAAACCTGTCACTTGTATGTTTAAGAAATATAAATCTCATTAAATAAGATATAACCCCTAAATCTCGATTAAGGCATTATTAATACTCCCTTATAGTATAATTTAGAATGTGTAATATATATATTGAACTTTAAAGGCTGATGTGGTATATTGAATGGTATGCTGAAGTCCCATATGAGTTACCTGTGCTGTATTGGTGTACAAGAGTGTTGCAAGTGTCGATTCAAGGCGATTGTTTACCCAAATATGAATCTATACGTGATTTATTTGAAACACATGGCATTATAATTTTGATGCGTGAGTATTATTTAATTACAAAGTATATACTGTTTTAAATCTACAAGTAATTATTAATAAAGCACGTATAGTCTTATACGTATGGAACATATTTTATATAGATTGAATGAGAGCACTAGTCTGCAAAATTAGTTTAAAGACTTCGGTACTATATCACACTACCATGCTTGCAAACAAATATTGTATTCGTTACTGCACGCCGATTTATTTTCAGATCTATGCTATATCTTACTCAGTCAAAAGCTTCCACCAATAGAGAGAAGTCAAGTAGTTATATCTGTTTGCCTCCAACTTCTGACTGGTGCAGTTAAAATAAATGAGAGCATTAACTGTTGTGTATATCCTGAGATAAAATGGCCTATTTCGACGGGTAGACTTTCACAAAAAATGTTGGATGACGTCTTGTACTCTTTGAAAAATAATTTTATCATAAGTGATAAGTATGTAATTTCTACGTCAAGATTCTTCTTTAATAAGACAACATTAATGATTTGATTTGTTTAAGGTGGATAATTTCTTTAGTAGATTTTATCTGGGAAGCAATTGTTTGGAAGAAAAAATATAGAGACTATTTCATTGCTCACAATGGCTTGTACAAACTCCTTGATCTTATTACGGTTTGTACTTTGTTTATAATTCATAAAATATACGCGAGATCCTTAAGATAACATATTGCCTTATTAGCAGTAAGATTTTGCTGAAGGAAGTCTGTTTTTGCCACAATGTATCAAAACTATCAACAATGATTTACGATGCTACTGAAGCAGTCATGCAATGTTTAGTTTAATCGACTATTATTAAGTTATGCAACAAGCATTCACAATTGATGTGATTGATTATATTGTAAGATGGGTTATATTTCCGCCTGTATCCTTAAAGGAACCCTCATATATGATTCCTAATCTATAAATTGAATGAATTTGATTTGTCTCAAAAGCCACTTTATTACTATTTATCAATGACTCTTCTTTGTATTGAAACGATTATATTTTGCGGAACTTATAATTTATTATTACTTATTAATCATATGTAAGTAAATTATAGATAAACAAAATAAAAGTACTTAACGTTCCTAACGTTTTCAAAGAATAATACTAAGTGACCATCTGAGATAAACATCTTAATCCAAATATTGATAAAAGTGTGCCTGTAACCAATCGACGGATTGTAATAGTCATCTGTCGATACAAGCTATGTTAATGACAGTACAACTGTGCCAATATCCTTCCTAAATCCTAAAATCTTGAGATTTTATCTTACACAGTTACAACTTACATGTATATTTTAATATTATTTGTTCGGTTTTATTTACTATAGTTGGTTGTTGATTATCATATATGAGTGTAAAGAGCGAAGAGATTGCATTCTATTCATTATAATATATAGGATTGTCTTCGAAGGGCTTAGTTATTTGGCTGCAGATAGGAGATCGATCGACTGGCACAGTCTGATCTCAGATAGTTTTCAATCTGAGGTTGTGGATGAATCATTGGGTTCTGGCGTATATACGCTTAGAGTACTTGTGATTTAAATGTAAAGTATTGCAGCGGTTTAATTTTTGAGCTTTGACAATTAACAAAATATCTTAAAAACTAATGTAGTTAGTACGAGTATATTTCTATAGCGTAACTAATGGTCTATATTTTTAAAGATGACGAAGCCACCGATTCAGTGTATCACATTGGCCGTAGTGTGTGACATTGTGAGAAGTGGAGAAGCAATTGGGCAGTTGGTTACATGGAGGGCGGCTATAGGCGCTTCCAACGTTGTAAATGAATTCAATGAATATTTCATATTATTGTTATGTCGATTTAGACAGATAATAATTATAAGTCATGTAATATACTTAAAAAGAGTCATTCACAAGTCTGCTATTTATGTCTATGTTACTGCATTTTACAGAGCCCCAACGTTGTCAAACGAGGGTCCAACATTGCTGGTCTGTTAGCAGCGGTTTTCCGTAACGAGTGTTTAGCAACACAAGTAGCTATTAATGATTTGGGAGTGTTACAAAGTGAGTTATTTTAATACAGCCTCAAAAATGTAGGTTCACGGATGATTTCTCCGATCTCATCTTTCCCGATCTGATTGTGTCTGTTCTGTGGGAAACAAAGAAAATTTTAAACAGTTTTCCACATCTCTTAGACAATTTTTTTGTAGTGAGACCTACAATATGCGGCTTTATATTACTACGATAACATCATACCCTTATTGTCGCTAACAAAGTTCGACCTGACGACCTGACGACCTGACGCAGTTTGCCCTCGCTGACGACGGCCCAAGCCGAGTCTCGCAGGACGCACGTGTGCTTGTCATCGGACACACCCATTTTTAAGACAGAGCTAGACTCCCTAATACCCGATCTTAGCTGTCAAGCGAGTCTGCCTACCTGGGTCCACCACATTTAATATTTTAAAAACTTGCCCATACTTAAATATATTAATGACATAAAAAGTTCGAAATCAAAATACTTGTGTGTGTACGTATACGTAAAAACGTGTAATACGTAAAATATGTTTTTTTTTACTCAAATATAATGTAGCTGCAGGCTCCGGGTGGAGCTTACCGGAAAAGGAACGTGTTGAAGGTATTGAATCTTGAATCGCCAAAACTAAGGCACTAGCCGACAATTTTTTTTTTTTGCAAACTTTTTATTTAGATGTAAGCATAACATTAAGGAATCAATTCTTGTACATAACAAATGATCATTTTAATCTTGACTTCTGAGCGTTTCACTTCTCTCTCACTAATCACCATTTATAAGTTAACCATATATTTTCAGATTTGGACTATCCCATCTTATCAACTAGCTTGAAAGAACTAATGATAGAAAAAACAAACAATGCAGATACGCTTAGAACTATTTGTCCAGAATGTTGCTTTATAGCATCAGATCTAGCAGGATCTCGTCTCTCCAAGGTCTACCGATATGTAGTTAACACTTGGTTGAGTCGTGAATTTTATAATACTTTTTATAGAAAATGCTACCATGTTTTAACACGAAATGAAAAACCTAAGCAATAACGGCCTATTATAATTTGGTTTAAAAAATCTAAATAAATGAAGCGTTCCTTATTACAGGCATATGCTATTCTGCAATTACTCTCAGAAGATCTATCTTACAAAGTTAATTTGGCGGATGAGGCCTACAATTTATATAAGAATGTACAATTATCACCAGAAGAGGAGGTAACACTGGTTTAACATATGTCCTTACTTTATGCTAAAAAGTATTTATATATTTTTGTTGACCTACTTATTTACAGGTTACATTGTGTTAAGCTGTGTGTGATAGCTGTTAAGATATGCTAACGGATAAACTTTACTTTAAATCAGTTGTGTTTCAGACTATTTTAGTACTTTGCTCACACTTTCTTACTATTAAATTAAATGAATGTTGGTTCGAGACAAAAGCTCGGAGCAAAAGGTTTTTACCTCAAGATGAGGAGTCATTTGAAGAATTCATTCAAATAAGCAAGTAAAATATTTTTACAAAATAGTTATTATATACCTAAATAGACAAACATTTATTACATTTATATTCGTAGCGGCTGGGCAAAAGAAATAAAGAGACTGCAAGAGGACGTAATTACAAAGGATATACATAAAGTATGTTATTTACTTTATATATTATACTACTTTATTTATTATATATATAAAAAAATACTAACAGGCATTCTTTGCATAAATTATTATATTATATTTAAAATGCTATTTTCATTTTATTTTCAGGATCTCTCTCACGAAAGTTCATTGTACGATTTTCTCGCGCGCGTGCGTTTAAATATTGCATTAGATGCATTGCGTGACGTGCGTTGTGTAGCGCGCTCAGCGGATCGTTCTCAAATGGTGCATGCGATGCTTCATGATGCTGTTCAGGCGCACCATCGCCGTACTAAAGCCGCAAGGCAATTAAATACAACAGTGTTACGAACATTTGGGCCGGCGCTTGATGATCAGGTTAGGCTAACATTACACAATTAAGGTATCCTCAGAATAACAAATGGACTCGAGGCGTTAAACATATGGAAGTCATCTTTATATATGTATTTCTATGGGTAATTGATAACTAACATCCAATCTTAGCATGTTTTTATGCGGTGTAAATCACGAAATCTAACGACTAATTAACTTGACTGTAAAAGCTAGTACAAATATTGCAAAAAGACCTGGCTCAGCTACTGATTGCTTTTGATGATTGACTCTAGTTGGGATAGTCTCCAATGGTCAAATAAATTTAACAGATTTACTCAATTAAAACACTTAACTGCAATTTCTATGATACGTGCATTTGATTAGCATGTATTTCTATCGGTTCTGCTCTTAGATTAGCCGGCGCCGTAAAACGTTAACTTTAAAAATACAATCTAAACTACATTATTATTTAATTATATTTAATTAATAAGTGAAACTGTTGTACAAATAATTCGCTAGGATTTCCTTTTTTGATATCAAGGTATAAGTGAGCATTGTATATTTTATTCAAGCAATTATTATTTTTCAGAATATTACTGGTCAGTACGTTAAAGTATACAGTATCTTTCCTAAAAATAAACCAAAACCGAAGGAAGATTTTTCGTCAGCATATAGCAGTCACAATCATTAATCAACAATTTAGTGAAACTAAAAATCTTGGTATTAATCTAGCACTGACACTCTTATTTCGACTTTAATTTTAATAAATTTTTGCATCTTTAAATTTAGAAGTGTTTTTTTTATTAATGTTTAACCTCCTTTCTAAACAAAAACAATTTTAAACATACAGTAAAACCGTTTGCGACGACATCGTTTAGAACAGGATTATTTAAACAGCCTTTGATTTTGGTCAATATAACCGGTGTTGTTCTAAAGGATTTCGTCGTAAATGGTTTTGCCTGTACTTAATAACGCCATCGGCTGTTACGACCACATATGAGTAGTGCCTTCGCTGTCGTTATAACAAATTTTAACTGTATTAATAAAGTTCTAGGATTACTTTTTTTTAACAAGAATACGCTGTTGCGTGATCAGGAATTGAAAATAAATAATATTCTTGATAGGTGTAAAAAAAACAAATTATTGTTTTGTTATTGACCAAGGTTTAAATGGCAGATGCAAGTTTCATATAGATAAAGGAATTATTTAAACACATGCACAAAGAAAGACTGTTCTATAATCACGAGTATATTGAATAACATAAAGTATTATACAGTTAATTCTTAACTACAATCAATAAAAAATCAATTAGCAAACCTATACAATGTTGACTTACTATCGCGTTTTAACTATAATTAAATGCCCCATAGATTTTTCTATATTATGAATTGATGGTCTCTATATAAATAATCAGAGTTTATTCATTGAAAATTCTTAAGTTTATTTGAATCTTATAAGAAACTTTAATGTCATATGAATAACCATGTAAAAGTTTTATCTCTAGTTACTTAACTGCAGGCACTTGATCAGTTAACATTTATATAAAAAAAAAAACAAAAATATATTAAAACAATAGAAGCATAAAAATATAGATATATAATAATTTAAAATCAAATCACAATCAGGTGCTTGTAAGTTGTTAAATCAGTAACAAACCATTCATGCAATTGGAAAAAGAAATCTTAAGGGCTGATTAAAATAACCCTTAAATATAAAAGCAACATACATTTTAATTGGCCATTACAATAGACTATTTGACTAGTAACATTATTAGACATTTAAATTGTATAACATGTAGTTATTACACACTTAACTTGACAATATTAGATTCCACATTGAATAACGCGATATTAGCCGTAAATTCAAACTTAATATTTTATAATCCATATAAATATTCTCATATAAATTTTCATTGTGTTTGCAATTTATTTATTTCGCCTTTAGTCTATTTGTACATGTAAGTAATGCCTAGTTAGTCTTACATTTCGTTACATTAACAAGCACAGCTAAAACTTTAGTCTTCGTGTCAGCTTAAACTTACACATGAAATGTCCTCTCCGTTTTAAGTACTCTTAAGAGTATTGCAGACATGTTTTTGTGTCTAACCTACCCTTCACATACAACGACATTTCAAACACGATAAAAAAAAAGCTAAACGAGCAAATTTAATCTCATTTCGTACAAACCAAACGTATCCATACGTTGCAACTTTTTCTACTAAAACTAAATTGACCCTCTACAATTAGGTACAGTGATTGGCACTTTCACCTTGTTGAAAGGCACTAACATTAAATCTATTTGAACTTTTCCAAGTCATTGGATTACCATGAACGTTGCAAGACTGATACTTGAAATGTAGGCATTTTGTTAACCTACACAAGACATAAAATAGTGGCCAAGAAATGGATGAAATAAAATCTATTTTTAAATAACACCTGTTCATATTTCTAGATGATTCGTGAACATGTATCTAGGTTATATTTTATATGCCCAACGTTTAGCGGTTAAGATACAAAGAGACATACATATATTATTCAATTCCAGTCTCACGAGTTTCTTCCATTCATATGCTTAGCATGAATATGTAAGCACCAAGACATAATAAGTTAAAGAATCGATCCAATTAAATCGGTATTTCTCTTGGATTTAATTTAAACACAATAGTGCCTAAACACTTTTAGTTAAATAATTATTTTACATTACATATTAAATATACATTAACTAAACAAATCAATCGATAACTTATATATCTTATACAAAAACTTGGTATACGAAGGCATTGTTAATTAGGGTCATTTAGCTCTGAGTCATACTTACATTTTTCAAGACAACATTCATACAATATAATTTTATTTATATATTTACCAAAAGTTACAATTAATTAATTTTTACTATATTTTCACTATTTCATAGGATTTAAAAGGTTTACAATTCTTCAGAACTTGAAATCACAAGGCTCTTAGACCGTAAAATGAGTACTGTTTATAATCATGGTTACTAATTATTTTCATAAAAAATAAAGCTAACTATGGTAACACATACTGCAATTTACTCCACGTATTAAAAGACAGCTGATTGTCGTGGCTCCAGTTGATACATATGTGATTTATCCAACAAAATAACTCTGGGACAAATGGCGCAATAAATAATTAACTACGGAATGTAAAATAAAACAATTCCTATCGAACCACCCGTGATTAAAATTATTTTGATCGTCTTAAAAACTGCATAATTGTTTGTATAAGAATATACACGATTTCTGACACGATTAGATGTTCGTAACACCAAGAATAGATTTATAACAGTTATCAGGTTAAGGCCTTGATTTGCTAAGCATCAGTATTAGACAGCCGTATCTTAACGTACGCAGTTACGCACTTAGGCACTAAATGAATGACGGGCAGGCAGCCTCTTAACAGTGGCAAATAGGCGCCAAGATATTATGATTACTTTCAATACTTGTATAGTACATTCAATAATATGATTTTTAGCCTCATTTAACCGTCTACGACGACATTGTTAAGAAAAACATACCGGCTGAATTCTATTGTATTAGATACTTAATAACAAAGTAATCAGCTGTTACGACTATCGGTTTATACGACCAAATATGAGTAGCCCCATTCGATGTGTTCAAATCAATAGAATATACACTTTTACTTTTTTACTTCACAAGAAATAAAATTTAGTTATATTTTATATTTATTAAGTTCACTTTTTGTGAAAAAGAACAAGTAGGTAAAACTCTTCTGTAATGTCTGCGAAAAGTGAATCTACATAGTAATTATGCGAACTATAATTATTATTTTCAAGACTGTCTAACTATAATGACGTAAGTATTGTCAACAACAAAAACGATAATTTAGTAATGCTGATGATCTCTTCCGCACCGACTCAAGTGAATTATCGCTAGAGCTATCATACTATGTACTAATGAAATATATATTTTTAGGAGTGATCAGACCCATATTCAGTATTACTGAACATAGACTCTACCATGCTGTCAAACTCGGGCACTGCCTCTTCATACATTTTCAGTTGTTGTGAAAGGTTCTCGGAATCGGTTGATATGGATTCATTCGTCCACGCCTCGCTGGCTGAACGCGCTTGTAAACATTCTTGGTAGAAATTGGCCAGTTCGGTTATTGGGCTGCCATCAGCAAATGGGAATTCCTAATGAAAAGATACAATTAAATTATTACGTAGTATAACGGAGTGACATATTCACAAGATCTGATCCGTTTTCAGGTCCAATGATTTTTTCCTTTGCTTTTATACATATAACCGAAATTGGTTACAGAAAATCACAGGATACAATGGACTAGAAATTACAAATCCGAACTATGTATATTGAAATCAAATTTATATGCATAATTTATTATTTATAAACATAGTGTATATTATAGTGAAGCTCTATTATCTTTGTTGAACGATATTTGTAAATGGCTAACAGTAATTACAAAAAACTGACCTTTTTAAAATTTGAATTATCATTAAGATTTTTAAACTCTAAAAATATTAACTTCATGTGTATTTCAGACTTACCATAAGGCTGGCATATTTGTTATCCTTGCACTTAGGCACTTCTACAGCTTTGCTTGCATCTGGAGGTAATCCAGGTTTGGCTTCAGAACTTGGACCAGGCTTCGAGAGAGCATCAGCAATTGGCAATTTCATCTTCTGTACAAAATTGTTCATGTTAAATTCATTTTCACTTTTATTATTAATAATATAATAATATTGCAAGATGTGTAACCATAAAGTAATATATATTTGATCATTATTTTATTTCTGTAATTTCACAGAATGTGATGTGCCTTAAGGATTTTAAGCTGTAATGAGGGATAGTCATGATCTTGATGACTGATGATGTATAGTAGCAGTGTTATGTTTTCAAGTTAATGAAGGGTTAGTATAGGTTGTGTATAGTCATCTTTTTGTGCCTATTCCATTGATATACATAGTTTGAAGAAGTCTTACTTTTTCCATTTTATCTTTTTCAGCTAATAGCCACTCCATTGGTGGTGCTGGTGGTAATTGTTGATATAATGCATCATGTAATTCTTTTAGTTTTATTTTATCTACAAAGGCACCAGCTGTTAAAGGTTTTGTAAGGTCAACTTTTTTCTTATCACTGTGGGTTTTCCTGTAAATTTTGAATGAATTAGTTAAGTTTGAGTTATTATCCTAGAGGCATTGAATTACAATCAAAGCTTATGATTTAGAGACAAATTTAAATTTAAGATGATTTATCAAATATGAGAGTCAGTTTGCACTTATCTATATTATATAGGTCAATTTTGAATGTCTGTTACAGAGGGGAAATTATATTTAATCTAAATAGGAGACAGATACAAGCCATCTTAAAAATCATACCTAGGAATTTCCTTTGGAAAATGGTCACTTTTGACCATTATGTCACTATTGGATATATTTTGAACTTCACCATAGCTTGGTACCCTACTTCTAGGTTCTGGCAAAATTGTCATTTCAGTTCTATATGAAACCTCAACTTCTATAGTACCTATTGGCATGTGTAATTCACCCACCTTTATATTTTTATACTTCTTACCTATAGAAAGAAAACATAGATATATTATAGAATAATTTTAATTAATATGCCACCCAAATGTCAATATATTTGACAGAAATACACTCTACACATTCATTTCTTTAGCATAACAAATAGTGTACTCTTTTTTATACAATAATTCACAGTAATAGCTAGTAAGCTAGTAAGTTTCACTAGATGCACTAAAATCCACCATAAAATAATAATTGGAAAAAGTCATACCAAGAAGGTCCAAATTTGGCTGGCCACCACATATCTTATGTGAGATTTGATAGCAATCCTTGTTTTGCAGGCGAGACATTTTATATGCTGGTGTTATTCTGGATATGCTCAAGGTTGATTTTAATATTATACTCATTCTATAGTATATAGTGGATATGGAAGTAATGCTTGAATCATGAAGAGGACCAATTTTTACAGTCCAAAACTCCAACACCATGTCATCTCCATCATTTGTATGTAAGGATATTTCAATACAGAGGACATTTGAGAGTGCTTGTATGACTTCACCATTTAGAACACGTTTCGTATCACTGTTTACATCTGGTACGTCTGGTATTGAAAGATTAAACTACAACATTAAATAAACTTTTTATATATAGAACTATTCAAATACAGGGTTTTAATATCTATTTATTAATGAAGATGGAACCTACTTACCCATTGTAAATTATTCGGTGTACATGTTGTATCACATATTACATTATCGTCTGATGATTTTGTAGTGTTGTACAGATGAACAATTTTTCTTCCTTGTCGACTTTGAACTACAATTTGCGCAATTTTTAAAGTCAATATTTTTGTGAATTTATATAGTTTTAATCGGTCCTGAGCATCAGCACTAGACATTTTCCTGATTTTCTTGGTTTTATTAATTTTATTTTCACCTTCAGTTATTTGTAGAAGAACATTATTTATCTATTTAATAATTAAAGAAAGTGTCAACATATATACTACGATACTAACTGATAACGTTTAATTGAAAAGTGGAATCAAATCGGAATATACACGGCCAAATTCTACACTTCTAGGAAATAATTATTATTTAATCGCACATAAACCAAAATTAAATTCTTTGGAATTCCTTAAGAGTTCATGCTTTAACCTTGTAATAAAATGTCTTTATTCCTACTTTATAATCTGTGGAGACAGGTTTTCCGACTCTTCCACTGATAGGAACCATAGATTACATAACAGATTTCAAGGCTTTAAAGTGAAACCAAAATCTATTTAATGGATTAAAAATTACGTGATCACAGAATTAAAACAAACCTTAGGCCAACGTATCCCACGTAACAATTGCAATAATGGTTTCTCATTTTAGGCTTGGCGCTTGAGACAAAAAACAATTTTCAACAGGTGTGACCCACAAACTTATTTGTACGAATGTGGTCACGTGATCATGCATAAAGTAATGTTTTTCATGAGAAATTAGCCCTTCCCTTGGGAAGTGATTGTGTCAAGCCCGAAGTAACACAACTCTTACAGTTATCTGTGTAAACTTCTTTCACTTCAGCTAATCCCATATACATAATACATATTTGCGGCATTCTGTAATGCCCATTGCCCAAGACTTAAGGTCAACGGCCATTGCAACGTTGGAAGGCATTTTTTAAATAAACTTTTGCATGCATTCGGATATGCTAGATAGCTTACTTATTCGCGTAAACGATGTAGTTCTAACTCTAATATAGCAAAAGTCTAATAAGGATAAATAAAACAATACGATTAAGTCTTATTATTCAGTATAAAAATATTTATTTCTTAAGAAAAACTTGTATGAACTTTCCAACCATAACATATATTATTCCCTTATCTAGATTTGCCACAAATATTAATAGATAATCATGGTTTAGATGCAAATAGCACTATAAGATAAATTCAAAAGTGAGTTATTGTGAAATATAGACGATCAATTGAGTTGCGCTTTAACCAATACTAATCCACTACCCACCATTTTAAAAGCGGTTAAGGAGAAGTTTAGATTTTAAGTATTCCTCTGATAATAAATCTGAAAAAAAAAAGTAATTTATTACCCTGTTTTTAACTGCCAAAATGGGCAGTTAAAAATAGTAATTAAATTAAACATAAATAAGACATGTATCTACAAAATAAACTAACTATAATATATGTAATATAATATATTTAATAAATTTATACAAATACAGTCTTATAATTATTATTGATACTAACCTTTTTTCTTATAAAATTTTACTAACTCCACAATTGTATAAAGGAAACATAAAGTTATAATTCCACAAAAGAACATTAACCACCCATACTGAAATTGTAATTTATTATAAGAGCAGCAAAAGTAAATAATTGGACTGGCCTAGTAATATATTTAAAATTCTTTGGAATTAAATTTTTATAAACTTATATGAATTAAAATTTAGTTTCAAAACTTAAAAACAGGCTTTGTTAAAACCCTTTTAACTACAGTAAAGATTAAATAAATGATTGAGAGTTTAAAAAGATGTGACTTGAAATAAGAAATGGAATATGGGCCTTATATTTGGACTATATAAACAATAGGTAACCTCTTCTTCACATTCTGTTTCCCAGTCAACAGTAATAATGTCTTCATATAATTTTATAAACTGATCCAGTGGGCACAATTCTCCACAGTTAGGAATGTTTAATACATGAGGTTCTACAATCTCAGTACTATTTCTATATGAAAGTTGAATATAATATCCCGAATCTTTTTCTGTAATAAAATAGCTTAAATAAACAAAAAATAGACAAACAAAACAAAAAATAGCTACTAATACAAATAATATTATAAAAAGCTAGTTTATTTATTGATATCCTTTTCTTTTTGTGTTGGGTAGTAATTTTATTAAAAAGGACTAGGCTTTAGAGGTGTCTCACAGCCACCTAATTACCTAGCTGTTCAATTTTTGCCAAATAATGACTGATCGTAGGAATGCCCTAAACATTAGCCAGACAGTTTATTAAATGTTGTAACAACTATAACCCTAAAAAAAACCCTACGGCTAAATATCTTTCAGGCCGACAGTTAAACAGCTAGGCCGTGAATTGAAGGGCTATACTGATAATTGAACGACTAATCTACCTAAACAACCTAGTTGTCTGCGACATATACACAAAAACAAGATACTTGTATTGATAGGAGGGAATAATGGGTGGACAATGTTTTAAAAAAATAATGGAGGTAAACAAAATTAAAAAAAAACCATTTTATCTTTAGTGTAAAAAAAATGTACAACAAAATAATTATTAAGTAAAATGCATGCATGTATGTTGTGCAAGGCAATATGGGAAATGGTGTTAGTTAATTTAAAAAAAAACTTGAATTATCTTTTTTACCTTAAAATTACTTTTGAATCAAATTGCATAGTTTTTGCAGTTAATTTCTTAAAACCATCATGACATGTTTTAATTTTCTTTTAATACTAGTTTTAACTTACCAATGAAATCTAAAAGTATTGTTGATGTATATTCAGGGCAATTTCCATCATAAACACCAAATCCATTTAAAACATTACCAACAGTGAAATCATGTCCACTATAAATTGATAATCGTAATTTGCTCTTTCCTAATATAGCACTTAATGCTTGCTTTAAAATATGTTTCACCAATGGCCCAATCATAAGGCGTGTCATTGCTGGAGTTGCTGTGGCGGTAGTGAAGCTAAAAATTCCAATAAGGTTGCACACCAAGTTCTTTTCATTATTTTATGTTCTTTATTTTATCAGCTCTCCCCAAGCCAACAATCTTTGGTCAATTGGTCATGGAGGTATAAACAAGATAAAATTGACATATTGTGTTAGTCAGAAAAAAGGTTTCAAAATTTAATAAATAAAGCTTTAAAACCTGTAACAAGCAGGACTCTTCATTTTATCAGGAAACACTGCATGTGTCCAATTTGGCAATGTAAAATTATAAAGAGCTTCAATTTTTAAGGTACTGTAAATTGATACAATATCCTCATAGTCTCTGATTTTTCTACCAGTATATTTTGTGAGGTACCTGAAAATGTAATATCAAACAAAATTGAAAAGCCTACATTAAGAACAAATATGATATTGAAAATCATTAATTAGGTACATACTCCATAAGGTCTTCATATTGGCTTAAACGATTTTTATAAACTTCTGAATTCAAATAAACTTTTTTCAACTTTTCATAGACTTTACACTCTTTTTTCATTGCTAAAACTTCATCATTTACCTCTGGCACTGTATGTACAGGTATAGGTTGCCAGAATAGTTTGGGATTCCAAGTAGAATTCTCATCTGGTGGGTACATACCTATAATTAATCGAATATTTATATAAAACAAAATAAATCCACTGATGGGTAGTTAGAATTTCTTCCTTTAGTATTAATAAATTTATTACTTGTAATCTTTATATATGTTTATAAATGTTAAATGTAAAATTATTATAATACATTTTTAGTTTGACTAAACTATGCTATTGTATATGTGGAAAAAATTATATACCATTAAAATGTATTTTAAAAAAAGGTATAAGTCCTACCAGCTAAGTTAGCCTGAGCTGACATAAGTGTACGATCAACATCAGTGGACCTAACATAGACAGCTTCTGGATCAAATTCATTAGCAATTAAATTCTGCAATAAATGGTAAAATACTAATTTAACATAAAATAAACCATATTATGATACATAAATAATGTGAGCTGGAATGATCTTCTCTGTAAATCTGATATAACTTATAAGGTCATTTTTTTGACGTTCATAAGTGTTACATGGTACATTATATTACCTATATGAATAAATGGTTGTTGTTGGTCATTTATTCATTATAGGCAGTCATTTGGAATGGTACCATAGCCTCCAATGCCAAAGAATGAAGCTCAATTTTTTTGCACACCACACTCTGTGATTGTTACAATTAATTTTTTAAATAAATTATGTAATATATCAATTATAATATAGATTGGCTAAGGCAGGGCATGGCACAAAAAACACAGATATAACTGAATCAGCCAAAAACATACATAAAAATAACTTCTGTATTCAATTCATATGTGCTGATGGCTTGAGAAAACAAAAAGATGAACAACAAAGTGAGAGTGTCAGCATGCACTGGAGGCATTAACCCTGACAAACAGGGCTAATGCTTCGGACGAGCTTGGAGAGTTTCCGAAAGAGCTTCATCTCTTGCCTACATCTCAAATACAAAGCTGGATTCAACAGAATTCCAATTTTGATTACAGGACGCGGACTGCAGACAATCCGTGATGGCAGTGAAAGCCCAGTAAACCACTTAGTGCCAAAGCCACTTCTAAGTCTGAACAGAATTTATATCAAAATAATAATAGAGATAATATAGGGCCAATGTCTCCTTAATAAACATCTCTTTGTGATGGCGTGACAGTCACTTATACTAACCAAACTTTAAAAATGTATTATAGGTTTCTATATAAAACTTCATTATCATCAATCATTTGAATATAAGTTAAGAGTGTACATAATTTACTTACTACTTATTTACTACTAGCCTTAAAATGTATTATATTCTTAATTCCAATCATAATAATGCCTTACCACATATCTCTGTCTAAGCCATTGTCCTAATTTGTAGTGTTGCATTTTGCCAATGTTAGTCAGCTCTCCAAATTTTACCGGCCAGAATGATTCATCTCCCCAAGGATCTGTTGGATATGTGTCGACCGGAGTCCTATCGCCATGTCGATATATAACAGCTGCATAGTTGAGTTTGTATTCGTTACAAGTGGAATAATGAATAATAAGACTGAATAATGGTAGACATTTATGCATTGTTTGACGAGGTAGGTTGCAAGTTATTTTCTAACAATAATAAATGACTACTTTTATTGACCGGCGTAAAAAAAACCGTGTCAATTAGATGTGTTATTTTAACCGATTTATAACGTTTTACGATGCAAAAAGCTAACGCAGTCACAAACGTTAAACTAAAAATACTCGAAGACGGATTGCTGTCTATGCTAATGCAGTTTACTGATAATTGATAATAAAACAATGTATTGACACTAGATGTGAGATCTGAGAAGTCCGCTCATTAAATATTAAATAACAAAACAGATTTCTATGATTCTATAACATTATTATGTTATTAATAATAATATACTTTATCTGAGCACTTAATTTTTTAATAGTTTAGATCCTTCGACTACATAAAAAAACATTGTACATTTTCTTGTAATGACATAGTACTATTATAGTAGATCTGTTAGCTTGTCATAGTAATTATTAGGTGCCTAAGCCTGGATTCTAGAAAACTAAATGATTATTTGTTTGAAAATGACAGTTTATTTCAAAAGTACAATAAGCGACACCTGTGACCTGACGGTTGCCACCAAGGCAGGGATCGTAGGCAAGAAGCCAGTGTATGAAGAAAGTCGAAAAAATAAATTTGTACGTAATTGGAGGTTTAGTCTAAGGGGTCTAGTCAAGAAGTCTTAACAGTAGTGTATGTAGAAAGTCGAAAATTAAATTTGTATGAAACATTTGTATGAAATATGTATTTGTGTCGACTGTTGGTTACCTAAACCCAAAAGGCGTTAGTTAGGATACAATAAGCGACGCCATGACAGTGCTACGAAAAGACACATTAACGCTAACGCTTTTCGGTAGTCAACGGCCAATTAATGTTTCGGCAGTGTAGAAAAAACGGCGTTTACCCGCCATGTTTTTGCGTGATCTCAAAAGCTGCTGTTTTCAATAATTTAATACAGCTATCGCCATCTTTAAAGGTTAAAGTTTCAAAAAACGTCGTCAAACGTTCTTAATAAAAAAAATTGTTAAGATTTTCAGTTATGAATGATTTTAATTTTATCTAGCTTCTTTAAACGAACTCGTATACGATTTAAACATAAAACTTTTATTCATTCTTTACTTAAACAGGATTTGTTTTCAGATATTAACTAGTTGCAAATCACTGATATAAACAAAAGTTAATTGATGTAAATATTATTCAACTTGAAATCAGCATGAAACTTAAATTTATACCTAACATGTTAGAGCACCAATATCAAATCAACATTAATTAAGGTCATAATTTAATACCAAATTAAGTTTCTATTTTGATAATTTTTATTAATCCCTTTTTCATTTCATTGGTACTTGCTGTTTTACAATTCTCTCTATTAAAAAGTATAAATATTTTATAAACAATCAACTTTTATGACTCCTAATCTAAACTGGAATTGTTTGTTGGACACAAACAGAGATAATTTCAACTATTGGCAAATCACCAATAACAATTAACATAAAATTATTTTTTTATAAATCTGCCTTCTATTTGACATTAAAAATGTTCAAGCACAAACACCAAAACTAAAAAAACCTTAAATCAGATAATTTCAATGTTTACACTAGTCTGTTTTTTTTTCTTTTTTTGTTAATTTGGACTTTGTCAACTCCTAGGCAATCTTCTTTTCACTCTTTTTTTATCAAGTTATGTAGGTACTATTTCTATAGTTTCTTCAAAGCGGTACCTCAATAGGTTGCTTCTCCATTTTGTAGATTAGTTATGAGGTCAAATCCTAAAAATATAAAGTATGAGTACTACTAATTATTGTATATTTAACAATAACTTTAAACTTTTGACAGAAAATAAAATAAAGCATAGTTAATTTTAACATACCATTTAAATTCATATATTATGTCACTTTGTATCTTTCCGTAACGTACGTACATCGAAAATTATTTCGATCTTGCTCACATTCTGAAGTCTATTTTGCAGCTTTCTATTTCAAATTTACAATAATATTGTAAAGTATTTACTTTTATTAGGTTTATTAAAGTGACATTAGCAAAACATTTTATCCAGAGACAATATGACAGAACAAGGTCGAACAACAGCAGATCTGGCTTTTTGTCGCTACGCTGTCGACTTTGCGGTAGTGTATTGACATGCCTCTTGGCTACGAACGAAGCATTTTTGACAATACAATAACCCAAAAGCGGTTGTGTATGTCGAAAACTTTTCGACACCAATATGGCTAGACCCCCCTTGTATGACAGTTCATTCCTTAAAATTACTACATGTTCCGTGGGGTCTAGTCAAGACAAATTAACAGTAGTGTATGTAGAAAGTCGAAAACTAAATTTGTATGAAAATGACAGCTAGTGTCGACAGTTGGTACCAACTACAGCTGTCATTTTTTATACAAATTTAGTTTTTGACTTTCTACATACACTACTGTTGAGCCGTTTTGACTAGACCCCCGTTTCCAACTAAAATCTCCTGCCTTTTGCTTTATCCTTTATTGTATTATAATGTATTATCTTCTTTCATAATCAATAACAATATTAAGATGTAATATTTTTGTAAATATTATGCTTTTAACTAGCTTACCCCTTTGTTTGTTGATGTATTTCTTTATTTTTTCTCGCGTTTAGTTTCCCTAGCTTTTACTTGAAACTGGCATAAAGTTATAACTATTTCCATTATATTAAAAAAAAATGACAGTTCATGTCAATAAATTTTCCCCCAGTTCATTTGCATACAAAAGTATTAAGTAAGGCTACAAAAAGACACACGCTCACGTTTTTTGATAATCGCGCCCGCGATTCACGCCGTGAACTTCGCGTTTTCATGTGTCTATCCACACTCGCGAAGCTTCGCAGTCTCGTTCGCGGCCTCAAAGAAGATGGACAACGACGACGTGATTGTCGCTGCTGCGGTGACGCTTTGTGCTATATCTAATTTCAACTACCTGTGTATTAAAAATAAAACACAAATAAAAAAGATATGGAGAAAAAGACGATGGTGGATGACTCAAATCCATCGCGGGAGAACCATATTATTAACTAGATACCATATAATAATGATTTATTTAACATATTGGTTGTAGACATAATTTATCTGGATTTATTATTTATTTAAGTAGATTTTTTTTTCTTTATTTAAATACTAGAGTTCCGCCCGCACATTTTCGGTTATATCCTTCACTTTCTTTCTATATGTCCTATAACTAGACATAAGTGAATCCTTTTTTTTTCAATTCACCCACAGGTATATCCAAAATATCACTTATCCGCGTCCAGGCATCGTGGATCTTATTTTTATTTTTATGGTCCTTGTGTTTGGACTGCCAAAGTATTGGTTGGGGTTTTTAAAAACACTCAATAAATTTTAATTCAAGTTCATTATTCCACGTAGTACTCATTTTAAAAAAAGAAAGTTGCTAAGTACAGTACGCAATAAATAATGCACAACTACTTGTGGAGACGTCTTCTCAGCTACTGCGACAAACTGCGAGTGTGGATTGTATTCGCGTTCGCACGCTGTGAACCAAGCGCGAACCTTTGTCGCGGGACAAAAAACCGTCAACGAACGGGGAACGGCGCGAAGCGAAAACGCGAACGCGCGAAACCATCTACACTCGCGTTTCGTGGCTTTCGCGGCCCTTCGCGCCGCGAGTGTAGAGCGCACTTAACGTTCCATGCAATACGTCATGCGTTGACAATTAAAATTAGATTTGAAAACTTCAACAGCCACACTAGACAGACAGAGATATACAGACAGCCACAGACTACCCAACTACTATATACCCGGAGCATCTTACAGACTGGAATTCAAATAAGTCACTTTCAAATCGTAATTGTTGATTGTCATATACTTGTAAAAAATTCGAGATTTCAGTTTTCTCATATTTTTCTTCATTGGAATGTTCAATGTTGACTTAGTACATAATTGGTCTAATTCAGAATTATTTTAAACTATATGAAACAGTGTTTGTGTGCAAAATTCTAGATTTCTACGATTATTGTGAAAGGTCCCGTTACAAGAATGAGATCACGAAATGTTTGCGCGTAAATTAATGTGTTTACGGTTTGTTACCAACAAATTTCATCATGTCTATTTCTTACCTAATTTTCTTTTGCTTTTCCTTCCTTCAGCGTAGCTTTTATTTTTTTATATAAGTCTCATTATATTGCCTATTCAGGCAATAAGCATTCGCTTATTGTAATTATTAATATTTGAAGAAGTCCTTCATAATTAATTAAGTATCTTCTTTGATCTGTATAAATGCATCTGTGTACTGTAGAATAATTTTTTACCTAATATAGAAATCTGCTCCCACCCCATTAGCTATAATTTGAAGTGAAATAAGTAGTTTAATTTAAAAAAAGGTTTTGATTAATATATTCTAATTTATATATGCATAATGTAATGTTTTTATGATCAAATTATTATTTCAGATTCTTGCAATGTGCATTGAGAATAATGCTGTTGCAGCGATGACATAAACATAAAACATATGAATACATTACTCAAATGCATCACACTATATTAAAGAATATGTAACTGTCTGTGATTAAACCATAGTTATTAGAGTTATTTAATTTCTGGCTTATGGTATATTGTCCAATGGAGTCTGATAATAATAACATCACAAATAAGAATAAGTCTAAGGGAAATTTAAAGAAAAATGAAAAGAAAAAGAAAATGGAGAAAATAAAGGATGCAGATCTGAAAAAAGATAATACCACCAAAGAAGATACTGTCTTCAATAAGAGTGGGTCTCCAAGTTCTACAGATAGTGAAGATCTAGTCAATGCAATTAATTACAACACCATCACATCTTTAGCAGCTTTAAAAGATATAATTCAAGGTGATAGTAATGATACTCCTGAAACTGATAGTTTTTTTCAACACTATTTTATGAATCACTGTAATAATCTCTCAAGTCGTACTTCTAATTCACCTTTTCCATACACTGAGAGACGACGTTTGTCTCAGTGCCGAGAAGAGGATGAAGATGATTACAAAAAAGATAACTCAGCATCTAACTCTCCATCAAAAGCATATGATGTTAAAAACGTTAGTCAAAAAAATAAATCACCCAAGGCACACCAAGACATAAAGGGCAGAAAAAAAATCCATGAAGGCAAACCCATAGATGATGCTCTGTCTGAGCGAACTGTAATGGGTGCAAAGCATAAATTCTTGGTTACCACTGCAGAACCTGCACAGCAAAAAGTAGAGCGTGCATTGAGAATGCATGTCAACAATGCTCATACCGTCCATTTTGGTACCAAAGGTGCAGAAGAGTTAAGACCTAGTGTTCGGTCAATATTCAGTGGTGAGAATCTTCATCGTGACAAAAACTATTTTGACAGTAGTTTAATAGAAATTAGATCTACTGTTGATGGTGTATTGACAAGTTCTGAAGATATTTGGATTAAAAGAACAAATGAAAAACCAGTAAGTTTAATTTTTAAAAACATTATTTGTACATATTAAAGAGGTACCTGGTCTAACCTTAAAAACCTAATTTTTTCCTGGAAAAAATGAAAGGTTTATTCTATTTTATTCAGAGAAGTCCATAAATTTTATTTTATTAGATTATATGAAGGTAAATTCAGCTAGGAAATATGCTGGTCTTGTCTGCTGATAAGTAATTCTATTTTCACATACAGATTATTTCCCCTAAAGAAGCAAATGTTACCCATGATAAAGCAGAGATGCTAGAACAGGACCAAGTTGAAACAATCCGAGCACGTTCTGGAACCTGGGGTTCCCAATCTCGTAAAGAAAAAGATATTAAAGTCATTGATGTCAAGAAAATAAAAGATATACAAAAGAACAATGACGACAGAAAGAACAGAAGAGGTAAGTTTCTATATTGTCCAGACCATAATTTTACTCTCCAGAGCTCAGTTCTGTTCACTTTAGCAAATTAGATGTTTTGTAATACCACCTTATTCACTATTTAATTAAACAGCACTTACATATTAATAGTAACTATATAATTATTTGCTTGAGTGGCACAAGCTTAAGATATTATGAAATTAGGATGTTATAGAGAAATCTTTTAAAAATTATGCTTACACATTTAAGCATTACGTGAGTACCACTGAAAATGTTTAGAAATGGCCAGTTAGAAATATTGCTAATGAAATCTTGTTTGAATGTCAATTTAAAACTCTTGTTACACTTGAAAATGAACCTAACGCGAGATATTTCGATTTATTATGACTTTCGTTGTGGGCTTACTCAACAAGAAAGCTATGATAGGCTGCGAATAGCATTTCCTAATGAAACCCCTCCTCGTGTCAATATTTACAATTGGTTTAACGAGTTAAGCGTGGACGTAGCAATCGTAGGACGTAGAAATCTCAATGATGATTCGCGTGAGGGGCGTTCTTTAACAGTGACTGCTGAAGAAAACATCATTGTTGTGCCACGCAGGATAGAAGAAGATAAGAGAGAGATAGAGATAAGATCACCAGATACGGGTTATCTTAGGCAATGGTATGAGTCAAGTTCAAAAAATATTACACGAACACTTAGGCGTCAGGAAGCTTTGTACCAGATGGATTCCCATACTGTAACCCGACCAGAAACACATTCGCATGGATTGGTGTCCCCGAATGTAAGATCAGTTCAACAATGGTGACTCAAATGCAATTTCACATCGTCACAATTGATGAAAGCTGGATATATTGCTGCGAACCCGAAACCAAAAGATACATAGGTAGCGTAGTGGTGTTTCCATTCGAGGATCGGCCAACTAAGGTAAAGAAAGAAAGAAGTCAGGGAAATGATTGCCTCATTCTTTGCTTGTAATGGTGATTTCGCGACAGTTGTGCTAGAAGATGGAAGGACAGTTACTGCAGACTGGTATGTCATTCGCTGTTTGCCTGTTATCTTGAAAAAATTCGACACAAGCGCCCTCGACGCAGGATCGTCCTTCACCACTCCAATGCTTCAGCGCACTCCGCCAAACGGACTGTTAAATATTTGACTATGGCAGGTGTTGATATAATGAGTCATCCGCCATACAGTCCTGACCTTGCGGCCTGCCACTTTAATTTATTCTCAAACTAAAGATAAAATTTGAGGTATTCGCTTTACGAGCAATGAGGATGCGGTGAGAGCATACAAAAAATTCCATAGAAGTGACCCCTCAGGAAGAATGGACCCACCGCTTTTCTCAGTGGTTCCATCGAAGCGACGATGTGTAGAGAGGCAACTTTCTAAATTAAGCCGTTTTTCATTTTCTAAAAATTTTTAGTGTTACCTAGGTATTATTAATTACTAAAATAATGAGTGTTTTTGATTTACAAAAATATCAGATATTAATCTTAAGTAGCTAATGCTACCAAGAAGGCACAATAGAAGGCATTTATTGTGTTTTAGTGGTTCTTACGGTTCTAATGAATAAAGTGTAGGGACCATGAAATTATAGTCCCTATTGGCTTTCAGCCAAGTATAATATGATACTGCTTCGACGTTTTAGATCATTATTTTAATATAAATATTAATTTACAGTAAACTGTATAAACATAATGTCTATAGTCTTTAAAATTCATTTTGAAATTCTTCAAAATGAAATTTGGCAGTGTCATAGATATAAGTTACAATACACTATATTCTTATCATACAATAAACCTCGCCCATGGCGACTGCATCAGTTAGCTAATATTCGTATCTAAAACCTTATATTACTTAATGAGCAATACAACATTCATGAAACAAACATCAAAAATGTACAGTATTTTTTTATGTGTTGCGTTTTATGATAAAAAATATCACTTTGTTCAGTAATATTGTAAAAACTGTTTTACTAAAGACAATTGTTTAGTATTTAACCTAAAATACACAGTCTTCATATTCAGAATTCGACGTAAATTACTGTAATTTCATTACAATTACTAATGGCCATATTTTATCAAATTTCCAACTCGTACGATTGTAAAAAATAAAAATATGAAAAATAATTCCTAACAATTATAAGCTGCATACGATTATGTCATGGTTTGTAATTCGTATGCAGGTATTCAAAGCCAGTATGAGCTGGTACGTATTGTGAAACAACAAGGAATTTACATTTAAACACATGTGATGGTATAGTTCGAGCGCAAACATTAGGTTATTTTCAGAAATCTTTAATGTGTCTATGTGAATTTGCGGCTAATTGCGAAATTGTAAATACTAGCTATTTTCTGTGACGTAATCTAAAATCAAACTCAAAGTTTAAAAAAATTTAGTTAACGTTAATTAGAACCAGTATGTAGGAAATACAGTATAAACATTATTATTTATATGATAAATATTAATTATACATGTATTAATAAATCGCAAATAGGTTAAGATGAGTGTTAATCGACTAAGTCACACGAAATACAAAGTTTTCATGTCCTCGACGCAATTTACGTAGTAATTGTAAGTAAGTAATTCAAATAAGTATTTCATAACAACTACATACCCTATAAAAATATATACATTGTTATATAAGTAAGACATACCTACATATATCTAATCAGGACAATGACATTTCGAGCAACTGTGTGATTCCCAATTTTAATAATATGTGATCGTTTCAGACCAAAGATTGGATGCCGCCATTACAAGAAGTACCCAATCTGTTGGTGAAAGAAAAAGGCGAGGCTCGGCTGATGATGCTCATTCACATCAGCTATATCAGCAGACAATTCATGGTAAATTATCTAATATTCATTAATTATGCTTTTATCGAATTTACAAATCCGACAGAAGCTAAAAATGAATAAGAAGCTAACATTAATCTATCTTTAAAAAAAGAGCGTACTGATTAATTCTTAAAAGGCCGGCAGCGCGCTTACGAGCCTTCTGGCAGTGCGAGTGTCCATTGGTGTTGCTGTCACTTAACATCCTGCTCCTGCCCGTCTGCCTGCCGGCTCCTGCCTGTAACGGGTTTTATTCTTAATGTATTAGAATGTTACTGGCGGCTGTCATTGACTTACTTGTATAAAAATCTGCTACGCCTTATAATTACGCCTCGTTGAACAGCTGAAAAATAAGATAATATGGGTATAAACTGGGTTAAATATAATTTTCACGTCATGAAAAAAACGTTTAATAGGTTCCGCGCCCGTGAACATGCAGGATTGTAGGTCTATTGTTCTTTACAGGAACCTCCGGGGTGAGCAGAAGACCAGCTTTGTTTGATATGTTCAAATCTAGGCCTCGCGGTGATAATAAGAAACAGCCAACTATAATGCAACAGTTCAAAGCCGCAATGCAGGTGAGATTTTTTTGACTCTGTATACGAATTATATTTTTATTATACATACTAACATTATATATAATAGTATTTATAATATATGAAGATATAGTATGTATATGTGAATACACAATACAAATATAAAATGGTGTATGTACCTAAATGTAATCGGTTATTTCCCGTTACCCAAAGGTTATTTTTACAATTTTGTAAGGCCAGTCTTCATGCAATTCAAAACGAACCCAAGATCTTCAAGTGTATGCCACATGTGACATGATATCGTCTCTGTCATTAAGCCACAGAGGCGGCTAACATAGTATTTTTTTTATTATACAGGGACCCTACGTCCTAGCCTAATATGGTATTGAAGTAACGTGTACCAAAAATGCCTCTGGTATTATTTATGTGTTAATTCTCTTCAGCTTACCTTTATAATATTGTAACTGTATTAGTGTTGGCAAGCACATCGCAAATTGATATTTAAAGATACATATGTATTTAGTTATACGTCATATATTTGCTTTTCTTTGCAAAATCTTTTAAACAAACTTAGATTTTCCGGAAATAAACATTGAAAAATGATAATATGTAATATAAATCTTTTAAAGTTTATTATGTATGTAGATAGCTAATATAGAGAAAAATGTTATTTATAAAGGATATAAAATATACATCTATCTGCCTTTGTATATTATTTAATTGTTACTCCATTCACTTGAAGTATATCAACTATTAACGCGATCTAATAATTTTTCTTCTAGAATATAACAAAGCCGAAAGAAGGAGAGAAATTAGAAGTTACAAAACCCGAGAGCAAAACTGATGGCGCCTCTTGTTCGAGTCAGGCAAGCAAAGTCAAAGATGGTTCTGCGCATCCGCATCCTAGTAGCGACGCTAAAGTAAATATTTTTTTTTTATGTATGGTATGGTATCTTACAAAAAATTTAAGGTTCCGTATACACTCCGATATTGACTAAGCGATGTATAGGGGGTGTCGTAATGCATATATAATAGGGTCCTGCGGATTAATTACGTTGTGGCAATTTATAGAAATATGTATATAATATTTGATATTCGTTATAAAACTGATATTTATGTAAAAGTCATTTTTCGAGATGTGAGATATTCTCAACATATATTACTTCTCTGAATTAATGATATGTTAGACGGTATCATTTAATTTACGCACGTAATTTACGAATATCAAGTGAAATAATGTAAATATGATTTACATACTTGTAAATATACTTGTGGAAAATTATTTCAAATTATTGGTGAACGCGAGCTCGTATGAAACAACGTGATCTCGCGATGACAACTATTAATCCTGGAACTAAAACCTGGACGATTTAAAACGATCTCTTCGTTTATGCGTTTTTTAAAGTTTATTGTCAATATTAATATTTGGTTCTTGTGTAAAAAGTGTGCATAAATTAATAAAATCGAATTCAATGTAATTCGCGTTTGTCATTTTCTTTCAGTACTATCACACAGTAACGGTGCCGGCATCGCGTCGTCCCAGCGCAATAAGCAAAGTGATAGAAATGTTCCGCGGAAGGCAGTCAGTTCCAACACATTCTGGCTCCTTTGATGCGGATAAACGGCGATCGGTAAGTTATACTAGATATATTGATTAGAATATATACGTTTGATAAAGATGGTGCTTACCCACTACTTTTAACTCGACGTATTTTAGTTTTTTAATTTATGTACAATAACTGATACATGCGTGTATGAACAACCATATAATAATTTACTTTTATTATCCTGTTGAAAATATAAGCAGTTTTCATTCATAACGTTATATGCAACTTTCAAGTGATATTTCCTCTATGCATAGCAATTCCAAGCTACTATTTATGTATATATTGATTTTGTAAATACTTATTAACACAGACATACATCGTCTTCAAAACATATTTATCTATATATGTGTGTAAAGCTGATGTTACTTTATTGTCCCGAATAGGACCTTTCTGAGACCTTTTATTGTAAAACCAAACAACATATATTTCCACAGATTACATTTATACTATAAGCTGAATGTATATTTTTCAAGATTTTTATTAAATAACAAAATGCATATAGTTATATAGTAGAAAGCGCCATCTATAAATATTAATAAAATGTGATGTAGGTTTGAGTTGATCTTCAAGCTAATTTAGTCCTTAAAAGGACCACTAGATGGCGCTAACTGTAGAACGTTGTCTTACATAATTTGTATTAGATGTCGCTGCTTCAGTAAAATTGTGGTCCATTTTAAGGGTACGCGATGGGTGCGGACTTAATACATGCAACGAGAGGGCCTGAGTAAAATTTATTAGGTTTTGTTAATATTAAAAATTTCATGATAAGAAATTGGTTTTTATGAAGTTCGTAAGAAAAAAATCCAAAACCCTTCGCAGAACTAACATCTTATCAGTGGGGGGTTGGGAATAGATCGCGAATAATTACGCACGATTGAGGTGGTAAAGCAGCCTTTAGGCCACTTCACCATCCGTGCAGTTAAGTTCATAGCTAAAAATGTAGATTACATTTAGCCTTAATTATGTACCATCTAGTATTGATTAGTGACAATATGACACTACATTAATGTTAGAACTATAATAGTACTACTATTCAACCTTTTGTTATAGATAATGCGGTTGCACTATCAATTCTCATCGCAAGTTTAGAATTTCTTTCTTTCTATTTACATAAGGCGTCTGTAAAAATTATCTGATTTAAATTTACATACCTATTACAAACTTATTTTTAAAATGCTCGTAATAAACATAGCTAATCGATAAATAACGGCAAGCAACACTTACTACATACGATTATCTAGATGGGTATGCCTGGCTAATGGGCTGATAACGTTATTGGCGTCCAATTGACCAGACTATACTTAAGTAGGCACAAATGACAACCAAAGTGGTCTGCCGTCTCCCATTAAATGCATTAGGATCGCAAATTCACAATGATGTCGATGTATAAAAGAAAAACATACAGGGCATTTATATCAAGTATGATTTATTTGAAATATCACGAGAGTGATAGGGACAAAAGATTTTATAGCTGTTTAGGGTTGTACAATAGGGTGAAATCTACTTCACACACTTTATTCATAAATGTGTGTAAGTATATGTCTTTGTTATGCAAAAATCTTAGTCTAGTACTAGTACTAATGATAATATCTATACGCACATCAGTTAATACCTCCAACGACATTATAGTTGGGGAATTTGCTTACGAAACGTTTTCTTAATATGTAGTTTGATTCCTTCTAAACGACTTTAGTGTGATAAACTAAACGTATAATCGGATTAGACTTCACTATCATTTTCAAAACTTTCCAAAACAAAATAGATTGTCATCAATTACTGAGCAAAACTAATTTTAATATCCAAAAGAGACCTACGCCAGCCTTTTAGCCTTAAGCCTCCTTTCCGATGAAGTGTCTCTGTGCGAACTTATGTACGCCGAGTTTATGTAATTGTAAATGAACAAAAGTTAGCGATAGATATATCTGTTCCTCATTTCATGTCGTACATTCGTCTTATTCTTCTTAGGTTACAAAATTAAACTACCGCGAGATTCAGCTACCTGCTAACCTACTATATTTTCGTTAAAAGTTAGAAGAGCTTCCAAATCATCGCACACTTGAAGACAAAATGAGCCCTTTACTTTTTCACACACTCATAAATTGTAATATATTAGTTTCGTTTTTGATACTTATATTCCTTATAGGTTACAGAAGTGTCATGTAGATTTTCGAACTATTAAATTAGTATTTTGTTAATCCAGCGTCGCAACCCCACTACGCCTAGTTTAATGTTAGTTTCATGATTTAAATGATTAAACCAGTCGACACCCAAATTCAAAGGAAAGTTTTCATTTAACAACAACCGCCATCGAACTAAATTAGCGTTAATATTATTTTTGTTTATTGTAACTAATATGATTTAGTTATAATTTTATTTGTCTTTTTTAATTTTATGCATGCTGTGTTAGGTTTTGAGGTATACATTTTAAGTATTTGTAAGCAAGGTTTTTTACCTGTTTTAAGTAACCCCTGTTAGCTGACCAAAAACTAAATAAGTATTCTAGCACATTAAATTTACTTACCTACTTACTGTAATCGATACTCGAATAGTTTAAATATAATATATATTATAGTAATAACATATAATTTCTAAATAATAATTCATTGCCGCAACAACTCTAAATGGGTCTTGGCCTCAGATTGCATCCGTTTGTTTGATCATTTATTACAGATACTTAAGTTAAGCCTTCTGTGTTCAGACACAGTGTGTGTGAACTGTGTCAGCACAGTTCATGATTTTTGACGTATTAGCGGACGTATTAGCAGGTACTAATTGCACATATAAAAACAAAATCACATTGTTGCGCACAGCCGTGTTTCGAAAGATTATACCTCAGGGATAAGGGTCGCAACCTTAAAACACTAATCCAACACTTTGTAGCTTTCTATGTTTTATGAATCATCATCAGCATACATTATTACAGTTGACCATGGCCCATTTTTGATGGCTAAGTTGACAAAACCATAACTGAAACTCTTTACACTTATATTATTTTGATAATCCATATAAACCAAATAAAGTTAATAAAACCGTACAAGTAATATTAAAATATACATGTCTATGATTAAAACATATCGAATAGCTTTTTAATTATTTTAAAAACTGGTGTTAGTTAAAATCTTAACGTAGGATATTGGCACAGTTGAACTGTTATTTTCATACAAAGGTCTATCCACATACACCGATACGACCTACCATGGATAGCTTGTATTGACAGATGGCTATTACAATATGTCGATTGGTATTGGGCACACTTTTAAATCTATTTGGATTAAGATGTCTAACTGAGATGGTCAAAAATGGATTAGATAGGTTTTTGGGCTTGGGCCTAAATAGAGTGTGGCTAAACTAGAGATTGGCAGCATCGGGATATCAAAACTGTGCCACTGTTGACACGTTGCTTTCTATATATCTTGGCAACTCTGTTATACGTACGTATATGTAATTAAAATTGTATATTTTTGGAATAGATGAGACAAACACACAATATATTGTGTGTTTTGTTATACCTGACTGTTTTTGCCGGTCAGTTACGTAAGCCTCCAAAAAATGTGTTTTTCATTGGTAAAAAAGTTAATCTTGGCAAATTAAAAAAAACAAACGTACGTATCACTGTCCATAGGGAAAAAGCGGATTATGACGTTAAGCGTAAAATATATTCTCCTTACTGTTTCCTGCTAGAAAAGCAACACGGACAACAATTGAATAATACCACTAGTGGACTATCAGTTTTGTTTCAATTGCCGTGCCTTGTGTAGCGAGTTATCTTATACGTTTCATACTCAGGAACGTATAGGTATCGTGACATGGCAATAAAGTGATAAAGGATAATAATAATTACGAAAACAATTTTTATGTGAACACACGCTGTGATAAAGATTGCGTCTACGTCACATGGGTATTGTCAACGAAGATTGGGTAACAGCCCATGGTGCTCAGTTAACACTTTTCCAAGCGTTAAGATAAGGCATGCGCTTCCCAATTCGTTTGCGGAGTCTACATTCATACAGTCCAACATTGCATAACAAAAGAACGTCTCGTGACAACCATGTTATCGCTCAGTGTCTTAAGAGATGCCTTCGCGTTATAACCTCACCGTGTTTAAGAAGACGTGTATATTATAGTGCAGTGTCGTGATGTATTGTTAAACATGTATTAACTGCTATGGCGAATTACTTTAGATGGAAAAAGGGGAAAAGGGATGACGATATGCTCCTTTCTGAAAAGCCTCGAAGTCGATCCCTAGACCCGAGGTCCTTAGAATTGAGCGGTATACGTCTTGTTGCTCAGAACTATAATCAGGATCAACGTAATGTTCAGGTGATATTTTTATTTTATTTAGCGGAATTAACCTTCCGTGTTGCAATAGTTTGATTGCCCGACCTCCTATTATAAATTTGTTGAACATTTATACACAACATAAATTCTCTTACGTTTATGACTAACTGAGTTTATCCTGTGTTTATGACTTAAAGCAGTGACGGCATCGATGCTGAATACCTACTAGTATATTTCCTTTGGGTTATGACACTGTTTGCTGTTCGCTGAAAAAAATAATAAATTATTTCCTCAAAGTTTTTTATATATTTTGTCTTATAAAAATATAATAATACTGAGACATAATTGGTTTATATTATGTACAGTACTTATCGAACTGGACAGTAGGGAGTAAGACAATCACGGTTTATTTTGATAAGATGTTAATACGTGATAAGGAAGGTGGTCAGCGTATGTTTATTGTTGTGGTTATCAACGGATTGCAAATGTGAGTGTTTAAATTGCAAAGTACCTAGCATAAAACTCACGTCCTTGCTTTGATTTACGGTTGTAAACAAAGGCGTAGTACCTTCCTAATGAATAGATAAACATTTTCTTTAGTTGGTGTTTGAATACAATTTGTTTTTTATTACATTTCGGCCACGAAATCTAATTTTAATGAGGTCATCTATTAAATCTATTTGAGACATAAATTGTAGCTTTGATACAAACCTGTGCATATATTTTCACGTTAATTATAAAGTACGGTATTATATTTACATGTTTCCATGTATATTTTTTGCTTTTATGTCATGTTTCCTAAATTATCTTGCGTTGTATAAAGTTGCTCACAATGAGTTCAAATTATTCTAATATCTTATAAATAATGCTAGCGGTTAACCGCGTGTCAGTTCTTTTGTTTTATAATTACTTCAAAGACAATGTCATTTAAGTAAATGTGTCTAGAAATGGTTGTTTGGCGGAGTTTTTGTGTGGATTATTATTTCTAAGCTCAAAAAAATTCAGAGTAATTTTTCAGGGTTTTTCTGCTCTCAACCATATTATTTAAGTTATTTTGACTTCATTACTCTGTTTTTATTGAAAGTAAGAAATTGGCGTCAAGTAACAATCAAATCTTGGGAGCTGTTTATGATTCTCTTAAATGGTAGACTCTCCTCCCTAGTTCTTGTCTCTAATTCTCTAAGTATGTCTTCTCTATAATAATCTATTTAAATAAAACATTATAAGGTCAGCGGTAAAACCCTTTTTTAGTTACAAAAAGCATGTAAGTTTGCAGATTGCAAGTGATAAATATAATTCTGTACCTGGGCTTATATTTTCATACAAAATATAAGAAATTCTAAAATACCTGAAAATATATTTTATCTTGCACAATTTGTATGATCCAACCTGACTGCCGTATTCAAGCTTCCCGAACTATAAAGTTAGATTGGCTGCCCATCATGATTAAAATATTCTAATGCGATTTCTAAATTCCTGTTTTGGGACTTGAAACACGTTTCACATACTGTTTGTTGTATGTTTGATTGATTCAGGCAATAATGGCTCTTAATTTTACAAAACTTAGATATTTATATTATATATGTCGTTATTGCGTCTTAAACACCATTATTCATAATAAATAAAAATTAATTGCAAAATGTGGTGCTAGTCGCAAAACTAGAGACGGCTGGACAGATTCGAGTTTGTTTTTATTAACTATCTAACTCGTAGTCTGTTTTTATGAACATAAAAATTGGAAAATATTAAAAAATAGTTTTATTACTAGTTAGGTTTTTATTCCGAAAAAACGAACAGTCTATGGGGTAACGTTGAAAAATGTCCCGTATGTTGGTAGGTAGCTATTAAAAGAGTGGGCTCAGTAGAAAAATCACTATAACTCGAAACAAAAATTGCGGCGGCTTTCATAAATACGAATACAGTGTTATGCATTTTTTAATTTTTTAACAAACTCTATTTCGTCTGTTTCTTTCAAATTATGTTTACGCAGTGGAGACAGGTGAGTTAGTTAAAATGATGTAATACGACTTACTTTTCGTCTCCATGACATTTCTTAATAACTTATTGGGTAACATTTTATTCAGTATTCAACGATTTAATATTTTTCAACATGCTTTATGAGGTATATATTTTTACTATCGAGTTGTCAGGTTTATCGTGATGGATTAATGACCAGTGACGCTTCTGTTGTTTTAAATTCCCTAAAATGCGATTTATAAAAGAAACTGAACTTGTATGAGACATGTATTTAAGTCCGCTTCACTGGAATTATACATTTTATTCTGTTTCCTATACATTTTAACGCTGTTTAAAATGATGAATACCTTTTGAATATAAAAAAACCCACGATTATCATTCGATTTTCGTGTTTTATTCATATTGAAATTTTTTGAGCAATGTATTGTACTAAAAATTATTGCTATTATGATGAGTACAAACTATACAAATTACCATGACCCACAGGTTACTGTATATGAACTCCTGTTCACCCAAGTGTATTGTTTAAGAAAAACTTTGTTTGTAAAAAAATGTGCTTTATTTACCAGAGATGAGATGAGATGAGATAGCAGTCAATAATTTTTAATATTTCATTCGTGTCTTTTCGGAAGACATCCTATGGGTGTCACAACAATATTTCTTCATAGTTTGCTTGTCCAGACATTTTCTGCCATCAACTAGAAATATTTATTTATTTCAGAAATCCACACATTATTTTTTAAGCCTATGCCAATACGATTATGTCGAGAAACATTTAATAAAATATAATAAAGTACATAAAAATTAAACACATAATATACCATATAATAGGAATCCATTATTAATGGCCAGCTCTTGAGGTATCTGGAAGACCACCAGCTGATAAGTGACTCTCAGTACGGCTTTCGTCGTGGTCGTTCGGCTGGTGACCTTCTTGTATACCTTACGCATAGATGGGTGGAGGCAATTGAGTCCAAGGGGGAGGCTCTAGAGGTTAGTTTGGACATAGCGAAAGCCTTCGATCGGGTGTGGCACAGAGCACTGCTCTCGAACCTTCCAGCCTATGGGCTTCCCGAGAAATTATGCGATTGGATCTCCAGCTTTCTGGCCGATCGGAGCACCAAGGTCGTCATCGACGGAGCATGTTCCGACCCTAAACCCGAGAACGCTGGGGTCCCACAAGGCTGTGTTTTATCCCCGACCCTGTTTCTTCTGCATATCAATGATATGTTTCAACTTAGCAACATTCATTGCTATGCGGATGACAGCACTGGGGATACTCTTTGCCCGGCCAGGGCAAGTATTTCTCGAGCAGATGTCGATGAGTACCGGAACAAACTTGTGTCTGAGGTAGAAACTCTACTACGTGAAGTCTCTGACTGGGGCAGACTAAACCCAGTCCAATTTAACCCCAAAAAGACACAAGTTTGCGCGTTTTCCGCTAAAAAAAACCCTTTGTCGCTACTCCTCTTTTCGAAAACACTCTCCTTAAAGCCACAGCCAGCATTGGAATACTTGGCGTTGACATATCGAACGACGTTCAGTTTCGCGGTCACTTGGAGGGAAAGGCTAAATTAGCCTCCGAAAAGCTCGGTGTGCTCAGTAAGGCGAGACGGTACTTCAATCCGGGCCACCGCTTGCTATATAAAGCGCAAATTCGGCCCCACATGGAGTACTGTTCCCACCTCTGGGCGGGTGCTCCCCAGTACCAGCTCCTCCCACTTGACCGTATTCAACGAAGAGCGGTTCGAATCGTTAACGACCAAACTATCTCCGAGCGGCTTGACCCTTTGGCGTTGCGTAGAGATGTGGGATCTCTCTGCATCTTCTACCGCATTTACCATGGAGAGTGTTCAGAGGAGTTGTTAATACCTGCAGCAGAATTTCATCATCGGACGTCGATGCAGAATACGAAATTCCACCCGTATCACCTCGACGTTCGCCGCTCCACAATTGCGCGTTTTTCTAGACAGTTTTTGCCGCGCACCACCACTTTGTGGAACCAGCTGCCGACTGAAGTATTTCCGAACCAATTCGACTTAGGGTCCTTCAAGAAAAGAGCGTTCCAATTCTTAAAAGGCCGGCAACGCACTCGCGAGCCCTCTGGCATTGGGAGTGTCCATGGGCGGTGGTATCACTTAACATCAGGTGAGCCTCCTGCGCGTTTGCCCACTGTTCTATAAAAAAAAAAAAAACAATCGCTACTGTGAATTCACTCTGCGAACATACAAATATGTCGATAGTGTCGGAGACAGAAATAAATATCTTTTCATATATGCTGGTGAATCCTTTTCTTGATCCAATGTCCTATATGTATTTATATTACATTAGGATGTACTTCAGATAATTTGTATTTTATAATCAGACTTTTATAATTAAATAAAATTTTGTGAAAATTCGGCAGCAATTTTATACATTATAGTATACTGTATAATGTAGCGAAATTTGGCCAAGACTACACCTTTAATGTAGGGTAACAGATAATTTTATTTAATATTTTAAGGTAATTTTGGATGAATGTCACCTGAAAATTACATTTCATAAAAACACTAGCTAGCACATTTGATAGCTCCGGTGTAGTTAATGAATTTCTAATACATGAAATGAGACGTGACAATATGCTAATAACTCCAATGACAAACAAAGAGGATTTAAACTATAATTATATTGTACAAACAACTCAGTAGGACAACTGTTGTCAATAAATGCCACTGTTATCTCGTTGTATTTTCATGTTAAGAGAGACAATAATTGAATTGCTATTATTTTGGTATGAACTGGGTTAAGGTGAATTTACAAGATTTTTTGGTTGTAGGTACATATAATTTGATACACTTTTGTATTGCAAAAGTCTCGAGGAAGATATAAGAGACTGCAACGTTGATTTCTGTCATGTTTGCCATGTAAAAGCTTTACGCGTCAATACGCCTTTTCAATAAGTGTTTTTACGATTTTTTTAAATGGAGTTTATACCATTCAATATTATTTGACACTCCCAATTTCGTATTCTCTTTTCATCCTTTAATGAATTAGCAAGAATGTTAATTTAATTTCTAGTATTAATTGCACGTCCCTTCTTCATTGCACATTTTTTTTATTTATTTTCTTTTTTTTTACAGAGAGCAGGAAATCAGTCTCATCACCACGCAGGTGAGTTATTTTTGTTACTTTTTGTGATAAACAGGTAAAAGCTTCGTTGTAGACTCTGTAAATGGAACACAATTTAATTCAAAATCATAGCTCCATAGAGAACCGAAATAATAAAATAAAATGAAATGAACGCCGAACCGATTCAAATGTGAGAATAACAACCCCCGTATTTTTTGTAGCCAATCAAGATAATGAACAAGCAATATTAATTGTTCTTGAGTAATATAGTATTTTTAAAGAAAGTAACAACGTAAGATCTTTGAGTAAAATTTCAATAATCGTGTTTGATCGAAAGAAGATTCCCTACGAATGACTGTGTGAGCAATTAAAAAAAATAGGTTTTCTTAATCTATTTTTGCATAGAAAAGTAAATAGAAATATTCCAAATTTTAAGAGATAAGGTTAGAAATATTTACGTTGTCAAGCAAGAAATTTTAATTCTCCAATAAGATGGTTCTGCTGGTTCTCTACTTGGATTAGTACAAATGGAGTCATTAAATGGCTGGCCAGATCCCGAGACCTAACACCAGAGATTTGATGAGTATAAAAATAACAGAGACGAATTTAAAGGAAATAATGTTCAACGTTAGGGTAAGAGGCATCTCGTTTGGGATTTGTTGTAAAGGTCATACAAAAAGTACTTAAAAGAAGTAGGTAGTAGTGCTTTATTATCCGGGTTACTGATACCATCTACGTAAGCTATTTAATACCTCCGACGACTACATAGTCGGGAGGAATTCTGTAGAAAACATTTATGAAAAAATAAATATAAATAAAACACCGTTAGATTTCTTCTTTTACATACGTTAAAGATATGCTTTACAAAAAGCGATACGACAATGTGGGATACAAAATTACAATACAAACAGAATTGAGTCATATCATATCGTTTTGATATAATATAGTATTGACAATAATATGATGCGAAAAGCAACATGCTGCGCACTTGTTAAAAGATTGGCGATTTGCGTAAGAAAAGAGAATAATATGATAAATTTTTCGTTGTTCCTTTCTTTAAAAATACTATGTTACTTATTAAGAATTATAATTTTTTGTCCATTCTCTTGATTGGTATAAAAAAATAAGAGATTTTGTTTTCACATTTGATTCGGTTCGATTCCCAGACGAGACAAGTAATTTTTCAAAAAATCAATCAATGTAGTAGTACTTACTTTTAAAAATAAAATAAAGTCTTGTTACATCAAAAATCCCATCGTCTTGGGAAGTCCTTTATACTTATAAAGAAATTTATGTAAAGCCATACAATGTATACAAATGTTTCTCATAATTTTCGCTCTTTTAATGATTTCTTCGCAATTTGTTTGCGTTGCCTTGCTTCTTTAGTTGCGAAATTATTCTATTTCCACCGTAGTAGCTATTTTTAAACTCAATTATATGAAACAACAATTCCTGTTACTATTCCACTGTTTTTGGTTTGTTGAAAATTGACGATGTAATTGTATCAAGTTTTTTTAATACAGTGTAAGATAATGCTTTTAAAAGCCTGATAGACTAAAAATAGGCTTCTGTCCAACCTTTTTTAAAATTATTTAATTGAGAGAAACGAAGAAAATACATTAATTAATTGAACGACCTAAGTTGTTGTTCTTATAATAATATTGAAGATAATTAATAATTTATATGACATGCATGCCTATTTTTATATGGCTGTGCGGTGTTTATATTTTATTTATCTTAATATACCGCTTTATTTTGAACAACAACTACTACAAGCTCATTGTTCATAACTATGACTATAATTTTAGAGAGGACTAAATGCGTGGTGGTTTTTTTTGTATAAGTATATTGACTTTTAACGTTACGTTGCGCGTTACTTGCTGCGATTACTTGTTTTGTGATCTGAAGGCGGCGTTAGTAATGCTCTTAATCATCTTTAAAGGTATCAGGATATGTTCCTGGCATCTAATAACTAGACTAGATGAAACTTATGTGAAGTGAAGTAATAAGTACTTCGGAAGTAATCTAGTGTTCACTTTTGAAATAGCTCGTCAAACGCAATTTTGATAAAAAAAGTGTGTGTTTTAACATTGATGTGTTTTAGGATATAATTCCTTCAATAATAAAAATCTTATACTTAGTAGGTTTTATAATATATTTAACCAGCTGCCCCGCGATTTTTTACTTAGCCTAGTTTTATAGAAGCTAAATATTCAACATTTTGATATGCTACTAAGTACTATATGATTCACACTTTGTTGTAGAGTTCGTGCTTTAGCTGCACTTCTCGCAGTTATCTCTTACATAGAACAAAGACATACCAACGCCAAATCGATACTAATGTGCGTAGTTTAGAACTGTAGCACGTCCCACCCTTCGGTTTATTCGTAATGTCAAGTTCACTCCCTACATTCATTACGCTTATATATATTTGTATAGTTTTAGTTCTATGTCTCCTTATATTTCTTAGCTCGTTACGGACATTATTTCCATACAAATTAAAGATGTTTATATCTAAATCAGATATAAAACATCTGAACAAAGTACGATTTAATAAATCATTTCGCTATTTATTTTCAAAGCATGCAGAGTTCTTCCTTTATTGAATAAACAAAAGATAATTGAAAGATATGACGTATACGTACAAACGTCAGTAAGTTTAAAATGAAAGTAGTTATAAATAATAAATAAAGGAGATGAAAACATTAACTAATATTCGTATATATAATCAATAGTGACCGCCCGCCCCAGCTTCGCACGGGTGCAATGCTGATGAAAAGCAGGTTTTTATTATGTATTGTTATTTCCGTCACTAGAAATCTCCGATATACGCGTTCGATCGCTGCTAAATAAGCTGTAATGGGCTGTATAGATCTATATTAAATGAACAATGTATTCAAGGTATTTAATTGGTTAAGGAAAAATGCTGTATTGGTTAAAATCGCTTCGAAAATTAGCCATTGTTTGTCGTAAACAGTAAATGACAAAAAAAAGTTATTGTGGGTTATCCATAAGAGATAGACATATACCATCACGGACTTTTCTGTTGACCTTTTCAATGTGTACAATACTTAGTACATTATTTAGATAAAACTCGTAGGGTTCAGCCTGCGTTTGCAATGAAAGCGAAAAAAATTTAATTATTTACGACATCACATTAGAAACCTCAAAAATAACAGTACATCTCCTCTCCATCTATTTAATGGATGTTATTATACATATAAACCTTCCTCTTGAATCCCTCTATCTATTAAAAAAAAACCGCATCAAAATCTGTTGCGTAGTTTCAAAGTTTAAGCATACTAAGGGACATAGGGACAGAGAAAGCGACTTTGTTTTATACTATGTAGTGATTAGAATACAAAAATTACCCGTTGTAAGAATAGTTTTTTAAGTTTTTATCATTAAATCTGCGATACTAACTTTCAGGTTGTGGGTTCGCACCCCAGCTACTAATAGTTTTTTTTCCATGTGCATGATTATTATGCTCGTGTGGTAAGGACGGTGACGAAACAGGCATATCTTACACCAAGATAATTCGTGTCAGGCACATAATGTTGATCACTTACTTGACCTACATATGAACATGTCATGTCCCCACGCACCATTGGGCTTAGCAATACCTAGTGTAATAAATTTATCAGATTGCAGTAATGTCTTTCCTTAGATCAATCCAATCATAGTCATCATTTATGAAAAGTATAAAATCGTGATCGCGCTCTTTTCAACTAAAGCAGACTTTCTTTGCTTTTTGCCATATTGAGTTTACGCTGTGATGAAACTGGACAGATGCGTACTTTAGTTAAAGCGACGCAATTGGACTGATTTAGTTTTTATGACAAACAGTTGCTAACTTTGCTTGAAGATACCTAAGTAGTTATATATATGATATACCGAACGTATGAAAACTGTCAATCCATCCTGGTAATGTGACGATTTTTTATATAATGTATGATATGATATGTACGATAAAAACAATATAAGAATTGACCAATTCATATGACTAATAATTTAAAATGTAAAATTCCCTTAGAGACAAATTTGCGCGCCATTGTGTGGCAGAAAATGAAAACTAACAAATGTACCACTTAACATTTTTGTATATTCTTGCAAAAAATTATTATTATTATAAGCCTTATTACTATAGAAAGGTCATTAATAGTGAATTGCTCTGTCAAGAATGTCCAAAAATTACGTGACGTATTACGTGATACTTGAACCGTGAACGCTCCCTTGCATAGTATGTTATTGACACATAATGAGATTATTTGATGTTAGGATTTTTTATATTTATCGTTATCGGTTAGTAAAATTTAATTAAAGTTGTGAACTTCCGTTAATGACCCTAGAACAGTTCGCTAGTATCAGTATGCAATTAATTGGGAAGACGAAACCAATTTGTTTACGCGTTTAGATGCACTGACAAATGAGTGAAACGTGAATTTATGCAATGATTTTATATTCGTGCTTAGTAGGTACTCGGGCTTTGGGAACATTGATATTATTAAAATTTAATTATTATGTATAAGTTTTAATTAATACCCGTTGGGTAGTTAGGTATTTGTTATATTCTGTCAAATTTGTCTTTTAATGAAACATTGCAACACTGATTTTGGTTTTACACTTTCGGTAAATATCATATCATTTTTAGAAATGTGTCTTAGTGAAAACACAATTCTATAAATTAAAAAAGAAATAAAATTAAAGGATAAATAAGGTTTTATACATAAATAGTTAAATCGTGTTTTGTCGCGGTTATTAATTTTAAAAGTGAAACGTTAGTGATAAGGACAAACATTAGTTACTGAAGACTTATTATTAACATGACTAGATATTACATAATGTACACTTATTTTATATATTATATCTTTATTAAGACAATGCATTTAATAACTGGCGAACCCGACGCGTCTTAAGGACAGTTAATAATCAATGTAAATTAAAAACACATATATTTATTACTATATTTAGTAACAAAATAATGAATGCTATAAAATTAGGTCATTCAAAATGTATCAACCAACTTAATAAAAACGGAGACTGACTAGAGAAAGTATTAAAAAAAAAGATTTTATAAATATATTAAAAAATATATAAGTAATTAATAAGATTCTTACTAAATAAATTACACGGTTTGTTAAGCTTTTAAAATTAACACACTTTTATATTACTGCGTAGTTGCACAAATGTACGCAAAATCACACAATATTCTGTTATAGTCAGTTTACTTTTTATTATGTCGTACTATTCTGTAGTTCGTATCCGTCCTAAACCTTATTGGAAAAATCAACACTTGCAATACGACGCTGTCTGCGACTGGGGACATACCATGCGTTATATAGATTCCTATATCACTAAGCACAATAATATAAGCGCTATCGGTCGCGTGCTCACACTCTACGCGACCAATATTATGATTCGCGTAGAATATTATAATGAAGTCTGCCTTCTCGTTCCCTCTCTTATTTATATTGCTAACTTAGTATTCCCACGGTTGCCGTGAGTGTATGACGCGTCGCGACAGACATCGTCGAAATTATACGATAAAACTTGGTGACTTAAAGAAATTGTGTAAATTTGTGGGCATGTATTAAACCCGGATTTCAAATTGAGACTTTAGTTCAACAATCTCAAGATAACGCGTTGTTATGAGCACATGCATCTTGGCGCATTGCTGTTGTTTACAAAAAATATTTGCTCGAAGCATTAATCGCAAGCTGAATATTGTTAAAATATTTATTACCCATTCATTGGTGCCAAATAATTGTTATAAATTATACAGCTGCTATATATTTTAGATTTAAAAATAAATTGTGTACTAAATTTATAAGTATATCATGTAGTAGTATCTCAAAACTGACGTTTTATTAAGAATACGTTAGTGATTTTAATAACAGAATTAGTCATTAATATGTATGTGTATAATTATCAGTACATATTTGATTTTTCATGGTTTAATGTAATACACGAAGTGCATTATTTCTAACCTAACAATAATCTTTAGCAAATATTTACAACGCTGTAGAGATATGCATAGTCCGCTACTATTAGTGTTTGTATTGGTGTAATTAATTCAATATATAATACACAAATACTATTTAAGACACATAGAAGATATCGAGGTTTTTGAAATCCATTTTATATTACGTTTGAAGGTTACTAAAAAGATATCAGATAATCACTATTGTAAAGGTAGTCATGTTGAATGGAGTGCTAAGTAATGAACCTGTTCCTTTATATGGGAAACGATCTCAATTGGTTAGTCTCAAATGAAAACGGTCGGCACTTGCAGTAGTTAATCGTATAAATGTCAATTTGTACACATCTTAGTTTTACGAATAACGCCTTGAATAATAAAAATAAAGGTATAGACCTCTAACCTTAGACGAAAATAAATGGATAAGCTGAGATAGGGCTTGAGTAAAAGAAATTGGCACATAATATATAATATAATCTATAGGTCAATATTTTTGTATTTTTGAGTTATATTTTCGTTTTATTCCGTAATACAAAGTATAAAAGCATAAGTCGTGAACCGACCCTGATATTTTTTGTATATTTCATTGGCCTTCGAATCTTTTAAAGGAACCTTTTGCACTTAAATCGTATTTTTATTGATATTCGATTTCTCCGTCACTTCCATAATATACAAGTGTGACACGTCTATGATATGTTTTTACTAATAGTTTTTAATTGATAACCACTATTCAGGGTCTAGTTAGGTCATAGATTAATAATAATAAAAAATCGTCAGCATCAGACAGTGTACTATGATATATATAATCTTATATATAAAATATATAATCTTGTTATCTATATAATTTAGGTATGCTTCTTTGAATCGAAATACCAATTAATAAATCATTAGCATTTGCATTGCTGGCATTATTTGGCACTGTTTTTTTAACTATTTAGCGATTAATACTTGTTGTTAATTACCAGAAATATAAGTTCAAGTGTTAATCTGGAACAGACTTGTAAACATGTGATATCAATAAATAAAAATGCGGGCAATAACGAGCTTTTTTAGTAAAAGTCGATCCCGACAGAATTCCGCGTCACTCGATGATGATAATAATTCTCTCAGTGATGTTTTGAACTATGTTCCGAAGCCTAAAGCAGCACCAATAGAGAATGGCCCCAGTAAAGCAATTCCTATTGAACGAAGAAGCTCTTGCAATAGAAGTTACCGTGCAGGGTCATCGAGGTCCTCTGAGCGTAGGTCCTACGAGCGTTCGATAAGTCCTAAAGATCGACCGATCTTCCCTTCCTCGTTTGATGGTCATCAAGACTACAGTTGCGTGCATTATACTCATCATGGAGAAAGAAGACGCCGATATGACGAGGATACTAATTTCTCAAAAAGTCTACAGAGCTCCCGCCATGATTACCGATATTTCGTATCGCCTCTTTTCGATGATGTTATGGACGAAGGACAGGAGAATGAGTTTGATAAATGTGAACAGTACGGTGAAATAAGCTTCAGTCTTAATAACTCTCAAATCAATCAAAAGGAAAATGTCGATAGCAAAAGTTTCTTGAAAAAAGTTACGGAGACAGTAACTCGTAAAACTAAAACTGAAAGACGTGGGTCTAGCTCCGGAAGCAGTAGTTACAAAAATTCAATTCACGAATTGATACGAACATTTTCCAAAAAAGTAGGTCACTGGCGCCACGATCGGGGTGAAGGTCGACGAGGGTCATGCGCTGTCCCCACGACCACATCTATTGAAGACGTTGAATCCACGAAATACCGATCTCGTTCGAAATCTTTGGATGCTCACTTCATACACAAGCTTCCTGGTCATTCGATTCTAGACGATTGCGGCGCTACATATGCAATATTTGATGAAATCGTAAGAGAAGGTAAAATTTAAACATATTTAATAATAGCGAGGCTAGAAACTGAAATAAATCAAAATTAAGCGTTTCACAGTTGCTTTGGATACGATTTACATTCTAAAATTGCTATAAATTATTTTAGTATATATTATGAGCGTCACCCTTCTATATATGGACCAGTTGGCCTAGCCATTGAATGTAAAATGTAAATGACCTTTATCTAATTTCCTGCGTCCAAGATGTTTGAAAACCTTTAGTATTAATGCGGATTGATAATAAAAATAAGCAGGTTATGCGAAATGTAAAAGACATATAGTACAGTATGCATCTTTTGAGTATTAAAATATCGTCACTTGCATTATTCCTAGATATGAACGAAGTGAAAACTTGAGTTCAACACTGGGAAAATTATTTAAAAAAAATGTATATATATTTTCGTTCATTTCTTAAATGATTTCCTCTAAAATATATTAACACACATTTTTTTGTATTACATGATTCTGTGGCGGTACTTGCGAGTTTATAGAGATTATTTAACACATGTATTTGATGTGGGTATTTTGCTCTGCGGCACGCTTCCACAGTTACAAGACTTTTTACATATTAATATTTATTATAACTCAATATCATATATGTATTAATGGTTGGTTAAAATGGTTATAAATGGTTCCCGAGAACCTAATCACGTAGGTATATATGCGTGATATTGTCGCGTCGGCCTTGGAAATCAATAATTATGTTGTTATATTTTAAGACTAATTAAAATAAACTTGCATTATATGTATTTGTCTTTTATGCGTCAAATGATTTATGTTGCTATTATGATAACTAGTTTTACTCTCAAAGAACCCGCAGGGTGATGGGGTAATACATGACTTCACTCCAAAATCTATGTAAATTTATTTACGTCAAAAAGTTATGATAAAATTATTATTAATAAAGTAATTTTTGTATAAAAATTACGTAGAGTATTCTTTAAATTTAACAAACAAACGTTTTCTTAAAATATTTATTTTTATTTAAAAAAATGAATTGCATATGTATTAAATCTAAAAAACTGATTTATGAAGATTATTCTGCTACTGCAGCGCAGATTCTCCTTTTTGTTTCCTCCTCCGTTCTACTTTATTTATTGAGTAGTTTAAAATAATATTGAAATTAAAGTATACCTGCAAAACGTTATCTTGGTTTGTTCATTTAAAAAAAAAAATCTGTCCATAAAAACTAACACAACATTTTTCTTTTGAATAATTTTGCATTTTATCTTAACAGATTAAACTAGTTTTTCAATAAAAATCCATACATGAAGTCAAATCAATCGTTCACATTACTAGGCTTCAGAGCGTTGGTGCAAGTGAAATCTGTTATAGTATTTCTTAGTCTTAAACATGTTTTTTTCTCTACACGAGCAATGGCCGTACGATTTACAAACGTTTTAAGAACTTCAGTGACTTTGTTTCCATGACTCATATTGTGGAAATAAACGCGACAACGTTTTACTATACTGTTTCTTAATGACTTTATATTGAACAGTGATTAGAATCGACGCAGTGTATATTGTCTTAAAACCATTGAATTTAAATTTGGTAACCTTTGTGATTGTAAGTCATTACATTAAGTTATATTCATAAGATTCAAAGTCACTCACAAGGTCAAGCAATGACCTACATAATAAATGACAAATTGCGATATTGAAATAAGTATTAAAAAAACAAAAAATAGTCAGTAATATATGTAAGGTCTAATGTGCTTGCCGTGCCTAATACGAGTGGAAAAAATATTGTCTGATTACTCAGACAGACTCAGATTTTACAATTCAGAAAAAAGCTGTACAAAACACGCCTATATTATTACAATTAGATTTTATTTCAACATTTTCGCCCACTCATTACTGGCGAACCTTTTACATATTCTGGTGTGTTAGGCCTAGTGTTACTTTTTTTTCAGTAACAATAAAACACCGACTTAGGTTCCTTCGATAACAGGGCGTGCCAATTTTCAAAAAGCCGGTAACGCATTTGCTAGCCGTCTGACTTTGAGTGTCCATAACAGTAACAATCAGTTGTGCCTGCCTGCAAAACAGAGATGTATTAAAAACTTTTTTTATTCATACGATTTCTTACATATAACAGGTATCATATATGTAGTTGAATTTAAAGAATGATATTGTTCAATGAATGCCTGGTCTGTGAGATTAATGCGATCTTTAAATTAAATTAACCCGAATAACTCACGGTTCGCACCATGACAGTGAATTACGCGCTCAAAGTCAAATCAACATTGCATTTTAGAAGTGGCATATAAATAGTTTGAAGAGTAATTACGTTTGCCAGTATCTTCGGAACTTTGCCTAAAGGGACTCCATTTAATAATATTTTTTAATTATTAAATGTTAAGGTTAGTTATTAGGTATATTTTTATGTATTTAATTTTTTTAAAGTTATATCATATAACAAAAATTATGTTTCATATGATCAAGTGTTCTATATGAAAAATTCAAAATTCAGTTACCAACCCAGATTTCAGTTCGTGGTGAAACAAAATGTTTGTGGGCTGAGTACAGGGACACCTACTTACTATTACGTTTCTAATTCATATTAATATGAAATTTTGCATAATTTTATTTGTATAAATTGTACTGACACTTTTTGTCGGAAACATATTTTGCAATTATGGAAATTTGGCACGATTACGCTACTATTTGGTTCTTTTAAATAATTTTTAATGTAAACTTAGTATGTATTGTCTCGTTTATTAATTTTAAATGCTTAAGAGGAACTCAAATGCTGGCTTAATGTACGTTTATAAATAAAATTATGAACATTTTACTTAACAAACATTATAAGTACCTTTTAACAATAACGATGCTTCAAATAACATCGAAGAGCATTATTAAATATTAATGTAAAATTATTATTATTAAATTATTATCCAAGGAATATAACATATTTATTATATCTATTATCTTTAAAATTTATTTTTTTGTACTTATCCGGTTGAAAAAGAAAAATCTTGGCGATTGAAAAGAGTGACGGAGAGTTTATTGCCCGAAAACGCAATTAATTTAATTTTTTTGACTTTCATAAGTATAATTGTTTACCTATATGAATAAAGATATTTTTATTTGTTTGTTGAGGGTATCTGCTCGGCTCGTCCAGCATCTTGAAATCGGATTATTTAGCGATCGGATGTGAACTGTTAATCATTAATGTCTGTGAAGTAAAGAGGCTTATCTTAATATCCGCCTATGATTTTAGTTGGCACTTCATTTTCCAGTAAAAATAATTCGGATTAGCCGACACATTATGCGAAATTAATGATGATATAGAAATTTGTTAACTGGTCATATTCAAAGTAAATGTGTACATTAAGGGCTATTGGCTCTTACTATTTCAGTGGATTCCCTAGGATTGTTCATTAAATACCGAGTTTTCATTAAAATGGCAATATCTGTTGAATTTATTACTGAACTACATCTACGGTATTTGACATTCGAAAGAAGTTTTGTTCTAACTCATTACATATAATTGTTTTGTTATGTTTATTGTTTGAAAATTAACTTTTGATAAAGCGAAGGTTTTATGAAAATTTTGATTTTAAAGAAAACGAGACAATGAAAAATTATGTAGGTAATTCAAAAACCTTTTCAGATTTTCTAAATATCAAGACATTCTTGAAGTTTTCACCTCTCTCTGTTTCAAAAATATAGCTCAAGTGTTAGAATCATTGTTGAATAATGATTGCATATTATCGTTATTGATTTCAGTATATTTTTCAGGTCATTTACGAAGGACCACCTCGCAAGAAGCAGAAAAGCGTCGGTCGTCACTAGGGAACGTACCTCCGGCGAGACACCGAGCGTCTGATGCTTCATTGGATCCACATCACGCGGCCATATTATTCCGTAATGCCAGAGGAGTAAGTCAGTTGATACACTAGAATGTTTAATTGTAAACTTCTAAGAGTTTAGAGTGAATGTGAAAGTTATGAAAATAATTTAAAAGTAATAATATGAATTTCATCCATAATATATTAAAGAAATAGCAAAGATAAGCAGATCAGATGCAATCTTAGTTAATCCTGAATAGGCTTAGATGAGCAATTTATTGGGATTCTATCAATTTCTCACAAATTATAAATTCCATAACTTGTATAGGTAAAATTAAAAATCTATTATATATTATAGGACTGACTGTATTAGACCATATTTTGTGATTCTAATATAGAATAATTAATATGCATTATTTCATAGTATTATCGATTATGTAAATAAGTTGCTAAGATAGAATTTATACTATGTGCTCACCATTTCTCCGGGATCCCATCATCTCTCTTAAGAATCGTCGTTTCATATTCGCAGTACTAGGAACTCCCTATCTTTATCTATTGTTGCTTACAAATATAAAATGCAATCTTCAAGAAAACAGCAAATGTGCCTTACGACTCAATCTTTTCCATCAAATAATTAAGAGTAAATCTGTTTTTGTAATATAATAAAATATTCATAAAACTTTGAGACTTCGTTGCTGATAAAAGTAATATTTCAGCTTCCAGTTGTGGATCCCTTCATACAGAAAGCAAACTTGTCTGATCTAGGTAAGTTTAATTTTTTTAATGTATTAGTTAAAATAATAGTCGTAAAGAGAGAAATGATTCGGTGTTGTTTTAAAGTATTCTATCCTAAATCTAACTCGAAGAAGTTAAGAAGCTAAGTTGTGTTTTATTTATGTTATGGGTTAAATGGAACGTATTGCATTAGTATTACCAAAAGCAATAAAAGATTTAACGTTTTAATCGTTTCTGTAAAAGTAATCATTATCTTGTTTTTGCGTTCGGTCGTTAAAATTTATGATGTTTATAGATAATATATCATTTTAGCTTTTTATTTCACGAATTTGGACGTATATATAGTGTTGAAATATGAAGTATATAGTCAAAGAAGGAGATCAAACGTGGATGCGCTGCTCGAAGAGGTTAATATTTGAAAAAGGTTCGGTTATTCAATTAAAATATGTGAAAAGTTAAAAACCTCCGGTAGAGATTTCGCTTATAAAACTTTAATTTCTGTTATGCCCGGTTACATGAGGGGTAACGGTGAATATAGCGTTATATTGAGTGAAAAGGTTTTGTTTCGTCAAGATTGTCAACCCTTACACCTGGCTCACAACATATATATTTTGATTACCATACTGCCCCAGTGAATGGCGTATATAATTAGTGTGAATTTGCGCCGTTGACAGTGAATTCACGTTAATTTTGGATCTGGTACGGATTATATTTAGCGTCGATATGGTATAGAAGTTGTGTGATGCGGATATGCTGTAGTCGCGTCTCCCCGTTAAAGCGAGGTGGGCGTAGGCCGAGTTGGGGCAGAACGCCAACGAGTGTGTCAAGTAGTGTGCGGGTGCGCGGGCGCCGTTTGGTGTATAATTAGCAGTGAGCCGTAGGAGGCGCAGCGGGCCGCTCCGAGTGGCGGCGGGCGATGCATGCTGCGCCTACACTACTTTTCGGACCACCCAGCCCTCGCCGTAGAAGAAGGCGAAGAGACCGTCTACTCTATAGAGCTCATCAAGGAGTTCGAAGCGGTCGGCCGCGCGTGGAAAGCGTTTCTCGCTGATTGGCTAGAAAAAGGTGTCGGTTTGTTTATTTCACCCACGCTGTTTGCGCCCCTTGTTTTGGAAGCCGCCGTTTAATTGTTTTTGTATCAGCGTTGCGTCGTAATAACAAACGTTATAGGGGGCCGTCTTGCTTATTTTTTGTTTCTGTGCGTCGTTTAAGTGTGTTTAAATCAAGGTTTAAGACAATGAGACTCTACATCTACTCTCGACATGTTTTCTTGGTTAATCATAGTAGTTGCGGTGGCGCTGCTAAAATATTTTTCTATCAAATCTATAAATAATTTTAGCTTCAGTATTAAGTCTACTATATATTATGATGTATAGTCGAGCTTACGTCACGAGGTTCCCTGTGACGTCACTGAATGACCTCAAAACCGTGCGCATTGCCAGCTGCTGCTAAACATAAATAAACAACCGGTATCTTCACACGTGTAGTTTTGAATTCGTGAACGGCTAGACTTGAAATATATCTCGCTACTTAGAAAATCATTTTTGAAAGTTAAAATATAGAAATAAATGTCAACAATTTAGAAAAAATATTATTGAAATGATGTTTAATAATGGTTTCATTAAGTTCTTTATGTGCAACGGTTGTGCAAAGTGCATTTTACACAAGTATAGGATTGTTTTCAATAGACTAATAACATATGTAGTTGAAACACCGCTGTGAATGATTATTTAAAATTCTAGCAAACTCGGCATTCTTCTCATTTTTCGCCTTATCACATGATATAGTATATATGTACATTAGGTATCGTACAAAAGACTGCTTCCTATTTAATTTGTTTACTAATCGGTATCAGTGTAGAATATTCTTTCTCATTTGACTACACTATTTGAATTCTTAATTATGGATAACCTTTTTCCTGAATTTCTCTGTATATTAATGAAAACGCTGGGTTTGACTGTGGTCAAATCGTAAAGACGGCACAATCAGGCATATCGCAGTTTTATAGTATCTTTGTGGTTAGGTGTAAAATATACAATAAAAAACGTTTACAACGACATCCTTTGGAACAACATACTGGTTATAATGACCAAAATTAAAGGTTCTGGTGGGTAAAAGTATGATGTACTTAGTAACAACGTCATACGCTGTTACGAGTTTTTGGTTTTTAAGAACAGGAAGATTTTACTGTATTTGCTAATATTTCATCGCTCAGCTCTGTAACTTTTGACGGTCTGTTAATAATAGGGCCAAGAAGATACAGCCCCGGGCCTTCTCCACAAAAGACGGGAAACCACAGTAGAGACTACGGAAAAAATATGTATCAAATCCTGACTAGTAAACAACTCTCCTTTGCAATTTTGCTATTTCACCTTTATCTACAGGACTTTGTATTAATATTGTTTAACAGGAATCATTGATGCCAACTGTAAAGGTTTTTAATTTTATTTCGAAAATAATTTGGGGCTAGGAAACATGCGGCCACACTTATATAAAATACCAGAAAATGATAAGTTCCATACATTTTTAACTTTAATACGTATTTTTTAATACCCACGTTATTACATTAATTATTACATATATTTAATTCAACTTTGCATTAAACAATCTACATTTTGACTTTTGACCTATAACTGTTGATCTGAAAATCTAAAATTTCTCTCCGAACCAAAATGTTGGTTCTCTTTAAATCTATCTGCAAAACGAATTGTTGCACAAGGCAAAAAGTAGTGAATTTGTGATGTAAGGTAGCAATGATCAAATTAAAAAGAATCATAGTAGGGAAACCTTCAATACTCATGTTCATTTTTATTTAATTTAACAATAATAAAATAAAACATTACAAGAGGAGGAATCTAGTAGGTGTAATTTTTTTTTAACAAATACGTTTTCACAGGACTAATGAGGCTTAAAAAATACAAAGCTTAAGTTAATCGGACTACTGTAATTGTATAGTACTAAATGTTTAAATATATTAATTGTAAATAATTAGGCTATAATGTGTAATTTCTTTTGCAGAAGAGGACGAGTCACAGATATTCGTAAAATTTTTCAAATTCCACAAATGCTACGATCTCATCCCGACATCGGCTAAGCTGGTCGTCTTCGACACACAATTGCTCGTCAAGAAGGCATTCTTTGCACTTGTGTATAACGGTGAGTTACATAAAATATCCGCGGTAATATCAAGGCATTGTGATTTTGTTTCTTTTTACTATTATTATAAGAGCAAAGCTATTTGATAATAGTGCTTGTTATCAAGGCTGTGTGTGATTATTACGTGATATACCTGTTGAGGATGTTATAGCTATTCAGTGTACTGTATCATGCTTGGCAATTAATAAGTAACTTGATTAGTATGTCTTATATTATAACACACATATTAGGTGTATAATGGTATATTAATAAACTCATTTAATAAGACACATCGAATACCTGATTCAGGTCACATTATTTACATAAAATTTACAATCACATTAGTAAAACTTGTACAGTATAGTGCGTGTACATTTTATTACATACTCCTTTGCGAAACTATTCATTAATACTGAATCTTGTGTTAACATCTCTTCCAGTGTTTGTAAAATTGCTGCGCGACGTTTATAAAATTAGCTGTAAGCGATTTTAAGCTGAGCGATTATAGAAATGAAAATAACGATATTGTATTTTAATGCAGGGCCCTCGAAACAATAACCACTGTGCTGGCTAACAAGGTGTTTATCGTTCCTTTGATCTAAGTATTTCTAATGTAATACCTATTGTAAGACGTTCAATTTCTTATCTTGAGCTACTGACCGATAAGAGATTTCGTTATTATAGTCAAGGCTGAAAAAATGTACACTTTTTCATGTTCATGCACACTGGTCCCCCTTTCAATCCTTTAGAGATGGAATTTCAAAAACTACATGTGATTTATAATTTGATAAGTCAAATCTACAAAAAAATTTAAGTTTCTTTAGGTATATTATTATTTACCTATAAAAAACAATGTAATGGTTAATCTACAATGATTTATTGCAAACATTTATGCAGAAATTTTATTTCATATTATACTGTGACTGGTCATTAATTTTTAAGTTCGGACAAAGTCATAATAATGTATTCTAAGTTAAATAAATACGAAGAACACATACGTACATGATATTTTAACTTTATTTATTATTAAGATTATTAAACTCTAAAAATTATAGCCAAACTAATTATAATCAAATTTTTAACTAAACCTTGGGGTAGAATAAAAAACGTCAGTTTTTTGTGTCAATGACACTCACAGAATCTGAGTCTTAGCTTTATAACTTTCGTATCAAAATCCAATGTGTTTTTGACATAAGGTTTCGTATTTATTGAAAGTCTCGACCTTATTTCTCCCTAAATTCCCATTAAACATATATACCATTTCTGTCGGTGAAGGATATGTTACTTTCGGTGACTTTTGACTGTTTGAAATAGTCTTACCAATGTGAGAGTTACATAAAATAATAGCAATAAAGTTTATTACGTAGGAATTTTCTAAAATGATAAATCATTTTTAAAATTATATAACAAATTTAATTTGAAAAGTCTTGAAACTACGATTATATTGTTGATTCAATAAACAAATGCCTAAACTAACACTGAAAATCGTGGTATATTTATTAGCAACATATGTCTATATCGTAACATATATAATTAGATACGTATGCACTCATTGCGTAACTCAATGTGTTAACTAAATAAAACAAAATAAAACATTACAAATAACAAAATGTTATAGAACATAAAAAAAATCATTTTTTTTAATAACAAAAAAAGTTTAGATATGTTTATGTAGTTTCAATATACAAATAATTATAAATTTGAACATTTTATTCTTAACAAGTTTATATTCATGTATGTAATCAAAACTCACAAACCTATATTAATGGTTAAGTCACTTTACAAATTAACTGATTCACCATAATTGAAGACGCTGAATGGTAGTAGCTCTTTGCTGTTTTCTAAATCAGCTGTAAAATAATCAGTTATATTTTGTATATATCATTGTGACGAGTTTTATTTATAAATTCCGATAAACACTTTTACGTCAATTTACGCATCGATATACCATTGATTAAATAGTAAGATCTACCGCCTAATAGATTTTATGTTTTTAAAATTAATTCAAAACTATTAAGCTTTTTTTCATTGCGATTTATTTTGGTGAATGGATCACTCTTCAGTGAAGCAGCTCATTACGACATTTTACCTTTTCTTATAGGCTCAATAATAAAACAGAAGACTATTCTAAAAACAAAATGTTGGTCCAGTTCTTAAGTTGTAAATAACACGACTTTATTTTATATATCGTACCATTCAAAATTTAAAAAATCATAGAATAAATAAATATTGGTTTACATTTTTTAATTACAATGAATTTTTTATTTGTTAATGATAAAATAACTTATTAAATACCCCTTAGTACATCACCATATAAACGTGAGATTAATATTTGCCCTCTACCAGAAACATGTGGGATATCCATACTCTATCAATATCTGATACGGTCCAGTCTTTGTAACTTTTTTTAAATTTTTGAATAGTGTACACCCTATTTTAGTGAAACTTTTAAATAACGTTTATTTTTATTTTTATCATGTAACCTTCGTGTTCCCTACGAGGTTCGAGTAACTATTTATTTACCCTCTGCTATGACTCATATACCGTTTACCTCATTTTATATATAGCGTGTGACCGCCTGTTAAGAAAAACAACCGACCAATTATCTACTCCATAAGCTACCGTAAACACTTCAAATAAGTCGAATGTTGTTAACAACACTTCAAATAAAGCGAGTGTTATAATTTTGTCGCCAGGTGTCCGTGCTGCCCCGCTATGGGATTCCCAAAGACAAGAGTATGTGGGTATGCTCACAATAACGGACTTTATAAAGATCCTGCAAATGTACTACACCAGTGCAGACGTCGCTATGGACGAGCTGGAAGAACATCGACTTGAGACTTGGAGACGTAAGTTTTAAATTAAGAATTCGAGTGCTTTTTACAGGTGTTTGTGCTTTGAGCAACGTTGCCTTTATGACCGTGAAGTGCGCTTCTTAACCCTTTCGTGTGTTGAATTCGGGTTTGTGCACAATAGGACTTAAATATTTTCATGTGGACTTACTCGTACGTCGTGAAAGAAATAAACATATTTATTTTACTTTATAATAATGAACTGATTTTTATTAATTTCTGTTTTCAGTCAAAACCATTAATATAAGATTTACTAAGTGCAAATAATTATAAAGTGTATTAATACGTTTAATACGAGTAAATAAAACGAGTTCATATTGTTGCCGTCTATAAAGTATTTTTATTAAATAAATAAAAAGCCTTTTTTATATCGAATTTATCTGATTTTAGCAATCGCATTTGCAGCGAAGGTTTCCCCAAACCATCTGGATGGAACCATATCTGTACAAATTTATACCTTATATGTCGTTTTTTTGTTTTGTTTCTTGGAATAAATATGTAATATAGAAAAATATTGTAGCATCTTCATCATAGACAGTAATATATACAGATAAAAAATACGGTTAAATTAAATCGGCGTCTAATACCAATGTATAATAGATACATAGGTTTTATATGTTTAGGATAAACTTTTATGTTTCATATTTCACTGGGTTGTTGTTACATATTTCTCAGTACAGCGAGCCTTTGATATTAAGTTCTTGTTAACGATTTTTCCACTTCAAAAGAATGTGTAACATTTTGCTAGTTTTCTACTTAAACTGATATAAAAATGTATTGTACTTTTATAGTTTAATAGCGAATCTGATAGACGTCTTAATTACAAAAAACGCAATCTAAAATATAAACCATTATTGAATCTACTTGAACTTGTGAACACTTGAAATAAAGATACTCTTAAATTTATTTTCTTTATATAATATATGCGTGATGGGCTTGGTGCAATGGGTTGTCCAAGTAGTTAGAAACAGACACCGTATGTAGAAGTTTATTTATTTGACATTTAAAATGAATAATCAGACAATGGGCGGCCCTGATCGCTTTCAAGCTATTTCTTCCACCAATTAAGGCAAAACGAAATTAAAAATGTAAAATTAAAAATGTACAATAACTCATATAGAAAATGTGAAGGACAGATGAATAGCGAATGGTGTATGTATATCTTTGGTGTAAACTATAGAGTAGAGATTTAAACTGTGATTTACTTGTACAGTTTTTTAAATACCTAATATATGTATGTAAATTAATGGGTTTATAATATCGTACATAAGAGTTCTATCTCGGCTATTTTTGGAAGATCTTTACTCAGATTGTCCGAAGATTTACTGTTATTATATTTTTTATCCTGATTAAATACGTGTTGCGGCATGAAAACCAAGGATTTTTTCAACACAATTTCTTCCTATCTATACACTTCCGACTTTTGCCGGAGGGGTAGAGAGACCGAGACCACGGATTTCCACTTGCAACGGCCCTACGCTTCATTCACTTTCATGACATTCATTACGCACGCTTGTCGTTCTGTGACTACTTTTGACCTGGGACCTTGGAGAAGGAATTCTCTAGTACGTCCTGGTCCAGGTATGTACGACAAGGTCAACTCCGTCGTCCTGGGTATATTCTACTCTTAAACCTTTCTCATTCATATTGTCTACTTGGCCAACCCAACTAAACATTCCTTTTCGTATCCTGGTCACTACGTCGAATATGCCACACTTGATGTACCTACTATTGTACACCACTTGGTTGGGAATTATCCTAAGTTTAGTATTGCGATATACATTTTAGGTTACTAATAACGAAGAGTAACAAAAATATCTTAAACATTGTTAAATAAAGTTTATGATGAATATCTGAAGAAAGATAACTAATCCACCAATATCAGATTAGACGATTAAGGGCCTGTTTCACAATGTCCGGATAAGTTCCAAATAAGCTATTTATTACTTATTTTTAGGATAAACAGTATTTTTGCGTTTCACGACTGTCAGATAGCGCTATTTGTCATGAAATGCGAAGAATCTTATTTGGAATTTTTATCTTTCGAATAATTTATGTGTTGCATAGCTATTTGGCACTTTATCCATACATTGTGAAACAGGCCCTTACTGTTTAAAAAAATTGTAATCAAATTAAACCATTTTATAGTGAAGATAATATAGACTAATTCAACATAGAAACAGAATATAGATTTTATTATTAGATATAGTGCAATAACAGTTGGAATGTTATTGCATTACAGAAAAATAATGTTTTCCTTGTATTAGGTATTTAAATTGTAAGCTAGTGTAGAGCGATGACCGCGGATGTTAATTAGGTGACGGTTCAGCTGTTTAATTATTGTTATTTGGCATATTACATAATTATTTACTTGTGGAAAAATAAAGATGATTTGTTGCGTTTAGTAAAATAGTGATTGCGTCATAACTTTTGAAAATATAAAAAAATAAATGATTTTGTATGGTATTATTTTGACATATAGAAAATTTACCTAAACAATCGCAAAATTATTTCTTCTCCCTTGAAATAATAATGAAGGTAGTAGTAGTTTGTAACTACATAAACTTTACATAAATCCCGATTAGATAGCATTGTGTGTACCGATTTTAGCGATGATGGTGAGAATTATTTTTCTACAACATATTATTATAAGCCTGAGTTTATTTTTTTATAGTTTTAGCGGTTTTACTCTATAAGTATGTCATTCAAAATATATTAAAAAATTTAGGGAAGGTTAAACTTAATGGGTGGGTTAAATTACGGTGCTAGCTGTCGCTATTACAATGACCCATTTTTGTCACATGACCCGTAAGAGGACTTTTCTGATATTTTCCTGAAATGATATATGAAGTACGCAACGTATATAAGTTTGCAACGGTTTTATATCGATCGCTATACAAATATGAATCCCAGTGACATAATAAGAAAGCCACGATCGAAATTTAATAGCCGGTTGCGGAGCATAAACGGTATTAAAATTTTGATCCAAAAATCCTGAAAAAGAATTCCGGAAGACATAGCCCTCACTTTACATATTTTTACGAGCTATCGGACAGAAAATCCCGTAGATCTATTCAGGGGCTTATTTCTAAATAAATCAATAAGGAATTTGATAACACTAATAAACCGGAAATTTACTCGCAAAAAACTCTCGCCATAGATGCGATGACTGCATTTCAAGAAGCTGGCTCACCAGACCTAACTCATAATTTCAATTAATTTCCGCTGATGAAGGAACATATTAGGGACTATAAATTTATAGATTATGACGCAACAGTTCCCGCGGTAGTCAATAGATAGTTAATAGATCAGAGAAAAGATTAAAAAAAGGGAATCTCAGCTTTAGAAAAAAGATATTTTGTATAACTTCTGTGTATCTTGTATCTTACATTATTTATTTATTTATTTCAAACATACACACATCATCTTTACAGCCATTTTTCAACCTAAAGGGTTGAAAAATAACTTAACATGGAATAGAAGATAAGTGCGTCATACTCATTATTACTTTTTATTGAACACACCTAATATTTCGTACAAAGGTTTGCTGTGAATTACATACACGCAGTGTTCTATAGATATATTGCATGTATATCATGTGGCTTGATTTGAGGTTTGAATTCTGGAAATATAATTGTTTCTGATTCGATGGCACTGTAGGTAGGTACAGTACAGTACTTTAAATGGATTAAAAAGACCATCGCAACCATCATTTGCTTTGGCCTTAGATTTTTGTATTCGTTTCTTAATATATAAATAAATACCTTTTTAAATACCTCAATATACAATATATTCTTTAAATACCCAAGGCTCAGCCTTGTGCCTAAGATAATGTTTGAATAGGAAAGATTCACTTAAGTAACCCTTAGATATGACGCCCGTATATCTATATGTAATGTGTATCTTAGCGCTAAATATCGACATTGAATCTTCCCTAGTAGCAGCTGAGTTGAATTTGAAGCATCACCTAGCTTTTACGATGTATCGAGCATAAACTACGTTGCAGCGCAACTGTAACCAGATCGGTGCAGTATCGATTAAAGGGTCGCTCTTGTTATTCGCAATGTTGTTAATATTTTAAACTTTTTTATTATCTTTCTATAACTTTTCAGATGTGCTAAAGGGATCGGTAGTTCCGCTCGTATCGATTGGGCCAGATTCTTCTTTGTACGAAGCCATTAGGATACTGATCACAAACAGGATTCACCGTTTGCCCGTCATCGATCCAGAGACTGGCAATGTACTCTACATACTCACACACAAGAGAATACTTAGGTTTCTCTTTTTATATGTAAGTAGCCCGATTTATATTCAATTAATATTTTTATTTTGGAAACAGTTATTAAGGTAATATACCTCGAGAGGCTTTTAAATAATACTAGCAATCTTGTTTTAAAATAAAGATACTTAAAAATTACAGTAATTTAGGAGAACTTTCAAACGACAACAAAAATGATTGCTTGACATACTCATTACTCCTATATAAGATATGTAGTATCGGAAACCTATTGAAAGTTGGTACTAAATTATAAAAGGGGTCAATATTAATATTATGAGTTTTGATTGAAAACTATTGACTTTTTTATAAGTAGCATCGGTGTTTGGCAACGTGAGTGGGTATTAAGTTAACGTAAATTATTTTATCCTAAACTAGCCTAACTGGATGACAAAAATGACATTAGGCAAAGCGAACAGCTTATAGTGGATGCTAAACGACTTCCGTAATCCTGTATAAACAAAACAGATTAATTTTTTTAACAAATATGTGTTTGTATGAGATAATAATTGAAAGATTAACAAAAAAACAGAACTCCAGTACTTATGAAATAAATACGTTTTCAGATAAATGAATTGCCAAAACCCAAATACTTACAAAATAAGCTACGAGACCTGAAAATTGGTACGCTTAATAATATTGAAACGGCCACAGAGGATACTTCTATTATTGAAGCCTTAAAGAAATTCGTCAACCGCCGAGTTTCAGCTTTACCAATTATTGATACCGAGGGCCGGCTGAAAGATATATATGCCAAGTTTGATGTCATTGTAAGTATTTTTTTTATGAACTCTTAATGCAGGGCTCGCGAGTGCGTGTTGTAAACATAATACGAACTGCAAAGGGTTGATTTGCGTTGTACCCAGAAATGCTGGTAATGTAGAAATATTCTTATGTTAGAATAGTTGTCGTTTTATGGAGGAGTCTTGGAGTGGACCTTCAACAAAGGTGTGCGTTAAAATTTACGCTGTGCCATCATTTTACTTGAATTGTGAGAGTATTGTATGAAAACCGGCATATCTTAAGGCCATAAAATTGACGAGTAATGTTGGGACCAATATGTCCAAAATATCAAAATCAAAGTACATGTAGGTAATCTTAGACTATAGGGTTTTAGCTCTGGGTTATATTTTTTTTAAGAGCTTTTAAATAGCTTTGCGCATTTGTTACATATCGTATATAGATTACAAGGCTCTGCAGACTTCCCCTAACCGCCATCTATAGTTACTTTCTCATATGTATACATATCATGCTAGATAAAGCAGTATTTCCATTGAGCTTCAAACATATTTATAAGGCACTACATAATAGTCCATGTGAAACACCAGGCCAAATTACTAATATTCTCTAGAGTCTAGACTTATAGTTTCTTATCGTTTAATTTTGTTCTAGAACTTGGCTGCTGAGAAAACGTATAACAACTTGGATGTGACGTTAAAAAAAGCAAATGAACATCGCAACGAGTGGTTCGAAGGAGTTCAAAAGTGTAATCTGGACGAGACCCTCTATGAGGTTATGGAAAGGATTGTTCGGGCAGAGGTAATTAAATGTTATATTTTACTTCTCTGCGTTTTGTCCCATAATTTATGTTTCCTGGGGGCTGGATGCCGATGCCGACGCCAATGAACATGCCGTATCTTGTCGCATGCGTACGTAACGAAGCGTATATTATAGACGTTGTTGACCAGTGATAATTAAAACACCATTTTATCTTTTGTTTCACTTTTTGTTAAATAGTACAAATAAACATTTGAAATATTATTTTTAATCATAAAATATAAATTAAGAAAACTACAAGATAAACATCAGATGCATAGATTTTTTTTTTAAATATTGTAAATCTCGTTTTTGGTCAGCCTAGTTACAAGGCCTTCAGTGTTTTTTATATTTCGCTGGTATTCAAACCTAACCCAATATGTTAGTGCAAATAAACCAATGATGGGATTACAAAACATTTTTTTTGAAAATCGAATGTAATAAAATAGATAAAGGTTAAAAAATATATTTATATTCATATAATAGATTATATTCATTCATTCAATAATATATAAATATATTTTTGAATGAATGCTAGAAACTTTTGGCAGATATATCCGCCGTTACCAGGGTCGTGTGAAACAATCAGTTTTCGCCTGTTATGACCCATTAACTAATTTGTATAAAAATGGGCACGTGAGCGTGAATTGTTCCCATACAGAATCTTTTAACGTTAGTGGGTTACGCTTGTCGAAAAGTGATTTTGTTTTAAGCCCCAGGTTAGTCTTGCGTCCACCAGAGGACGACCTGTTCCACACGCAATAGAATTTATAATGCAGCCAAATAATTTAATTACTCTCTAGGCTTAGCTAAGTAAATTACGTAGACCGAACAGAACTTCCTAAACATTTACATTATGATCCTTATACAATTTACAGGTGCATCGTCTGGTCGTGGTAAACGAAGAAGATAAAGTAACGGGCATCATATCACTTTCCGATCTCCTGATGTACCTCGTCCTACGCCCGACTGGCGAATGTGAGGGCGCCAGCCTCCGTAACGAACACGGTCCGATCGTAGAAAAGGATGAAACAACAGATACCATATTAATAGAGAATGACAAAACTATACAAGAAGATGAGTTGGAGGGAGCCGTTGGCGGAGAAGCATTGACGGACAGTTAATTTGTAAATTTATAATACGTTTCTATCGCTACCAAACCTATATTGGTTTTTAATACTTGTTCTACAGAATTATATTTATAGAAATTACTAGACGTAGAATATATAAGTTATTTGTCAATTTTCTAGATATTAAAAAAAAATTAAAAACAATCTACCTAATCAGTAAGCGATTGTATTTTGGAAAATAATAATGAGATTGTCTTAAATAAACTGTACTACGTATAAATGACAATAGCCCTAATTCCCATTATAAAAGTTGGACTATGGAATATGCATTGTAACCATGTTATCAAACATTTTATTAAGGTTTCAAATGACCACCCTTTTTCGAAGACATTTTTCTTAATTCAAATAATATAGCAACACTTACACACCTATTTTTCAACACAACTACATACTGTATGTCAAACTCACTCAATTTATATCACAATTTTTACGTATACTTATTTATATACACCGTCTATTGTTATTATATTATAATGTTATTTAGGAATTTCAAAAGTTTATACCAAAGCAATATTGCTTGATAATATACGGGATAGTCTCGTGTCATATTGGTGTGCTAATGCCATTATCCAATAGGGATTGTATATCCACGGATTATGGATTAAGCTATTAAGCTTTTTCAGTGCGGCCTAACCATACCCAACTGCCAAATGTTTATATGTTGGTTCGATTTATTTAAAACCACTATATATCGAAATACGGACTGTACAAATAATAACCATTAGACAGTTTCGACCACCAACTTTATATTGAATTAACAAAGGTCAAATGGACCCATATAAACCCTGTGTAGTACTTAAGTAACTCGTAAAGAATATTCTGACCTCTGGTTGGCTAATATATTTAATACCATTATTTAGTGAGTAATTTGCCGATTTCATCGCCTTTAGATTTAGTTAACATGTCAGTATTCGGAAAAAAAACTAATATGCTTTAAACTGTATGTGATTTAGTATCTCGAACTGACTTCGATTAATCGGACTAGATTTTTTCCTCCTACTGATAATTGAATAAATGTCATCCGACTGGAGGGAAAGATTCCATATGGTCCGATTGGTCGGTGTATGCGGTCTGAGATGGATTCAAAATAAAAATAATAAATGTCTAACGCCCGCTTTATATATTCCAAATAATCATTATCACTTGATATTCGATACTTTACGTGTAGCATAGATTTTTTAATAAAAAAATTTACTTTTTGTTACATTTTAAATGGTATTTCAAATATACGAACCGGGCGTTTTGATGACTAAAAATACTATTGATACGTACATTAGTTGAAAAAAAAAAATTCCCATTTAAGTTGTAACAAAGGAAGTCATATATTAAGAAACTCACTTTATATTAATTCGTCTTAAGTTAGTTGGATTAATTTAATATAAGATTCGATAAATGCGATTGATAAGTTCTAGTGATATCGTATGTATCTGTATATGCACAAATGTACAGCTATAAAGACAAGGCACATAATAAAAAATATGTTTGTTACATATAAGGTCCAAATTTGATTATAAAATATTAAATTGTTACAAGATTTATAAATATGTACTTGATGCCACAAGGAATAACGCTCAATTTTCTATCTATACTAAATTTTGAAAAAAAACTCTTGTCATTTTTCGATGTGTTTTTCTAACCCACAAATATTTTTACAGAAAACAAAAGCATTTATTAAATTACAATTTATATTGAAATTATCTCTTGATAGTATTTTCTATACTAGAACATTAGGACTCCTTCGTATATTCCTATGAAATTGCATAAAATTATTTTTGTATTTAAAATATCATATCAAATAGTGTAAATTTCATATATTGTATGTAGAACTGCATATTTGTGCTTCGGTGCAAAACAATATATGAAACTGGTGTTGTGAAGTATATTTTGTAGTTTTGGATAATATACAGATACATTATGTATTAACGCATATAAAGCGTACCTTCTACTGTTTGCAAATGATTAAATGTATGTACTTTTAGATAAAAAGTTAACAAATATGTTATACACTATTACGTTTTCGCATAAGTTTTCAAAGTAGATTAGAACAAAATTTTTGATATTTTTTGTTAATAGCCTGTGTGCGAATTACACGTAAATGTGTATTATTTGTCAAATTGTTGTGCCTCATGTAACAGGACTTATGTTTGAATATGAAATTCTTTAGTTTTTAAGTTGTATGACTAAACATGTTTGATCTTAAGAATAAAAGCATGATTCCGTAGATTTGGTTTTTATTTCCCAATATCAGTTTTGCGTCTGTTTCTAGAAAATCTACCAACAATTGCAAATACCAGAAGTAAAATGCGGTCTACTGCCAACAATAGATGGCGTTTTTTTCAATTGACTAATCATTCGTATTTTTTAAGTGTCAACATTGACAGTTGCTATCTGACGTTCGAAACATCAACTTAATGTCATAAATTTTCGCTCATCTAGAGAGATTATTTAAATGTAAGCATTTTTTATATTAGCATCGATTGTGGTCACTGAAAATACGTGTGAAGGTTGATTTTGAACAAAATATACAAGAAATTTTTAAATGTTAAGAATAGTATATTTTATTCTTAGTGTTTTTTAATAAAACGACTTATTTATTTAATTAATTTATTCCAACTGCCAACATCTTTCCGACATAAAATAGTAAAATTTCGCCGTCTCCACGATACCGCTAACCCACATTTATTTTGGTTAAATAGATTTATTATGCCTAAAAGTGATTGTATTATATGAATATAATTTCATACACATAAAGAATGTACTTCATTAGTAATAATAATACTGCAAAAATTTAGATTTACGTCTGTTTATCGATTTTGCGAACTTTTTTGGAATAGGCAATAGGCCTTCTGTGGCTGACGTTGTCGGATTTTTGGTTTGGACATTTGGAAAACTAATAATTCTTACCGTTACTTACTGTCATTATAAAAATCGGCAGACAATCACTATTTTTTTTCTTTTTCTCTGGACATTTTTTTAAAATTGAGCTGAATATACATGTGGTACAAATCAAAATATTGAAATCGTATCTCGTATCAAAGTTTTTTGAATGGCGGTATAAGCTTAGGCCCCTGGTTACTAATGTTGCAGTTTATACAATACAATCACTTCATCTTAACATAAATAACAACAAGACAAGATTTGTGTCTCCAACGGATTGGCTTCTGACCACGCTAGATTTTATATATGTTTTCTAATTTCACTTACTATTGATAAAGCAACTCTTGGTAAAATATGAAAGAGGCGCGCAAATGTACCTACATGGCGCGTATGATAGAGAAATTTTATTCCCTTTGTATGTTCTAGACATGTGCTTTACGCTATGAAGTTTTGTCTTTGTAATGGGAACCTTTAAACAATTTTAATTTAAATATTTTTGAATCGATGTTTTATTTCTCTTCATGATTACTTGATTTATTTCTCTTGATGATTACTTATAGGCGAATGTCGCCTATAAGTGCGTGTCACATGAAATCTGTAAACTTGCTATTTTTTTTCAACGTCGTGTCCTGAATTAATTATGAATGTAGCCTCTATGATCGGAACAAACAAATCTCTCTAGACTTAGTTTTTGCTTGTTGGTACGTTTATAATCGACACAATAGATGAATTTAAATCAAATTGAGTTACCGACGAATGGCTTTATTACCTCTTGTTAAAACGACGATTACCTAATCAGTGTAGGTGCAGTTAAAGCGTAGGTGTATTTTAGGGATACGTAGTGATGAAGCCCATCCGATGTAGTGATATTCCTTAGTCTACGTTTACAGTTTACACAATATTATATTATAGGACAACATTTTTTAAAGGTTTTCTTGTATATATAGGTGCACTAAAAGTTAAAAGAATCAGTTAAAGTTATTTAAATGAGTAGACAAATGATTTTAATAATTTTGTAGAGTTTTAAAAAGCACGCTGCAATTAGGATGATAGTTTGGCAAATGCTTCATTTCTAAGAGCAAGATTTTAATACACTAATTCCGAAAACGATCAATGCACCAAATTATGCAATACTATTAAGACTATATATTAAGACTAAACAGCTTTACAGTTTACATTTGAGCAGTGGGGAATAGTACTAGATTCGAGATACTGGACAGAATACTTTAGTTTATGTTGTGACCGCGAAATATGACTCCAGTATGTCCAAACTCTAGTAGGTTTTCTTTTGAAGTCAGGAGTCAAAATTTGCGGTTTTAGTAGTGATTTTACATGCTCAGAATACAATAGGATTTTTTTTAAACTTAGAATCTAATACTCATGCTGTAAACCTTAAATAGCATTAAAACTATTTCCTGCGTAAGAGTAAAGAATTAACATTTAATTTCCAAAAATCGGTTCATTTTTTGTTGTTCATTCTATTGACTTTTACATATATCTTTTATGAGGTAACACATGTTGTATTTTCAATATGATTATATATATTTGTGCCAGAGAAAACTTGGCGAACTTATTTATAAACCAAATCAATCCAGTTACACTGTTTACTCAGCATTTTCAAAATGCCAAAAGTCTATCGCTGTTGTCAGTGTTTAATACCAGTGTAACTTGTGCCTTTAATTTTTAAATAAATATGATTTAACTAATAGTGACAAACTCTCAAGCTTAATAATTAAGAGTCTTACTTAATAATTAAATACATACTTTAGCTCTAATAAACAACAACAACTTCATATTATGGCCTATATTTAATATGAATAATACAAACATCAATCTTCGTTTCCTTACTAAATTATAGTTACGCAAAGAACAAGCTACAATTAAAATCACATTTAATTTGAGTATCATAATATTATAGTGAATAAATTTAAATGGCTAGTCTCACTAATAGACACAATAAGCCACAAATAACATGATGTCCTTATCAATATCATCGCTTTTAAGATGAATAAGAGTGACAAAACTATTTATATATCTTATTTAAATCTCATACTTAGTTACCTACAAAATAATATTGAGATGTCTAATTATCACATGCATCCCATACTATATACAAAATCAGTATTTAGTTAAACAGGCAATAAAGTAAAAGAAATGTCTAATTCAAGCCACCAATATATTACTTAAAATATCACAATCGTGAGTTTTAATAGGACCTATATGTTGAGGATAACGTAACGAAGTGCTGTGAAGTTTGCGTGCGTATTTTATTATTACTACATTATTGTCTACAACCATTTCATGTTTAGATTATAATGTATTTGATTATTTCAAGTATAGAAAACATTCACACAAATTGGTATAGTATATTAGATATGTGATTTACGTGTTCGGTATTTTATATAGTATTATTAACCTAGACTTTTAAGCGACTGTTTAGGCTGACAGACATAGTATTAAAAGTAATCAATAGATTTGTTCTCCAAAATACATATTATACAAAATAGTGAAGTAAGAAAATTTTAAAAGTTTTACGAAACATTATACAAAGCAAAATTTCCAATCTTTGTTATATTCTAGCTGGCTTTCATAGTAATCAGTGCCACTACGCTTAATTTTTTCTGATGTGACTATGATGTCGGGACACGCATTGTCTTTTCGAATATTTTAATTTTTTCACGCGCGTATTCATTGCGCACATAGAAATCATTCTTGTTATTAGGTGTTCAAAGCCACAGGTGTAGATTGGAAATTTTGCTCAACAAGCAAGTATCACGCTTGATATTTTGCTGGAAAATTCGTTTGATATGTTTGTGTGCGAAGAAATTTTAGGTTCAAATTCCAAAAGCGTAGCAAACTTGAAGCCACACTATTAGTTTGACACATTTTGACTAGATCTCGAAACGTTTTGGAATAAGCACCATAAGCGTTGGATATATGAGTATCAGACCAAACATTCAGTTCTTTTAAATACAGAGAGAGATTAATATATCATTAATAATACTTTAATATAGTAAATGCATGTATTACACAATAACATGTACGGTTTCTCACCTTTCTAAACTTAATTTACCTTTAAAAACTTTATTTTACGGAGTGAAATACAGACACAAATAATCTTATATTATTAAAAAATAAAGATAACCGATTCATAATTAACTGCTTACGCTATTAATACTGACAATAAAAATATATTTATACATTAAAAAACAATGAATAAACAAACACTATAATACTTTTGTGTAAGAACTTTGGCTTATCACTAACAACTCTTTAACAACACATCAACATCGAATATAACTAGAATGTCAAGGTAATAATGTTATATATTTCTTATACAATTTTATAACGTTCAAAGTCAAACTTGGATACTTTTAGATATCAGGTAAAAATATTTTACGAAAATAAATAATTTCTGAATATTTTTTGAAAAATTTGGTGTATCATAAAATAAATTCTTTTGACTACTGTTACAAATCAGTGTAAATAAATAATTTCTTTTTGTACTAGTGGAACCATACATAAAATATAATATAATATGCTTAAACGAAAATTGTTTCATTATTCAAACGAATAATGCCGAAGCAAGGAAAAGAGAAACTCTCAAATTAACTAACTATCAAAATAAATCCTCAGGAAAAAAATTAGATGAGACAGCTAGGTATTTAGTCGTCCCATGCGTCGTAGGAAACCTCCGGGTACGCCCATGGTGGTCGGCTAGAAGTGTGTAAAGTTACATTGTTGGTTTGAGGATCGAATCTGTAAAGACAAAATGCAATCACATAAAACTGATGTCTGGAATTCTATTGCACATCATTAAAAAAAAGACCATCCGATAGCTATTCTTTTGATTCTTAAGAGATGATGAAACTTTTATTTCAGAGTTAAAAACTGTGACACATTATCCTGAGCTCAATTAATATAAGCTCAATAAAAAATTAAGTCAATGCCATGACGATACGTTTCGTGTAAAATACAATAATTATTTGTTAATAATTAAAATATAAAGCAACACATATGTATATAAACTTTTCAGTGGCAGGTACGTACCGAGTTTCTACTTGTTTAAATGATATATTGCTTGTAGTGCGGTTCCGTGTTGGTTGCGTTTCTGTTATCTTCCAGGACTGGAGCGGATCTTCATAGATTCTGGAGAGTTTTGATTCGAAAATAGATTTAATGGTACGATGAATAACGTTCAAATAAATAATGCTGGGTTTTAAGGGGAAGTTACGAGTACAGTATTTAAGGATAATTATTATATTGCACACATGTTTTTAAAGTACAAAGAAATTCACTTATTTGATTTGGAAGTTTGAAAAAGGCACAAAAGAGCTCTGTTATATCTTATACAGTATTTTGACTACGTTTAGTACATATATAGGTATTAAGCCCCCCATACACTACGATGAAACAATGATGAATCATCGTAGTGTATGGGGGGCTTTATATTGATTTGACGTAGCAGTTGTAAATAATTGGTTGAAAATTACAAAATGGATTTTACTTAATATGTTCAGCCACGAAGAAATAAACAACAGACTATTATTTTATTTAACTGTTTAAAATAACATCTCCAATGTTTGTTTGTTAACAATAAAACGTCTACAATGGAAGGACGTGGACCACACGCTCCGGAAGCATCCAAGTCAAGCGGGTCCAGAAAAACCAGGCATCGTAACATGCGCGAGGCTTTGAAAGGTACAGGAGAAATAATTTGGTATGACCTGCAGTCAAGTCATCCTAGGATGACTTTACGGCAATGTATAAATAACAGTTGTAAATACTCCATACAAATCTATTTTACAGTATACAATGGTAATTTCTTACTGATCATTGTTGCCAAAGGGTCCACTTCCATCGCCTTGGAATATATTGCGATCTCCGACTGGGTAACTTTGAGTGGGCCCTGGGACTAACATAGTGCGGTCAAGTGGATTCGGGGGTGGTGGTATTGTCTCCGGAGACTTGGGCGGGTCGGTCTCTAACACAGAGTTCTTAATACCATACATGAAGTACATAAAGAATCCTGAAAAAATAAATGTATCTTCTATTTATCTTTAATTGTTAAAAATAATTTAATGTTTTTTTAATTTGATATAATTTGTCTTTCCAACAGTTGGAATAAATAAAAATACCTATTAAATAAAAGAATTTCAACGTACGACAAAATTTACAAAATCTTTTTGAATCTGTGGTATCTGCTATAGCAAATATGCTTACCTAAAATCATCCAGACGGTGAATCGTACAAGGGTCAGTACAGAGAGGCTTAAGATCAGATATATGTTTACTGCAACTGCAATTCCCGGTATAAAAGGGACAGCAGGGGTAGTGTATATCAAGCCGTTCCTGAAAGAACAAAACAATTGAAGGAAACTACCTGTATATGAAATTCGTAAGCACTGTTATTTGTTTCACACTGTGTTAAAACTGTCGCAAGGGAATGTATCATTATTATTAAAATCGATATATCATAAATTACAACGCTTATTTTCAATTCTAGATAAATTGCGAAATTCGCAATAATAGCTAAATATTATTTTAATGTATCACTCACACTATCGATGTCTAAATTAAGAAAATTATTCTTCTGTATCTCATACGCTTTATTTGCTATTAAAAAAAATCTTGTGTACATACTTATTTTGTGGCTTGCGTGAGATAATAAGTAGGATAGCCAAAATGCCGAGTGCCAGTAGAACCATTAGGAATGCGGTAATGTTGCCAGGGCTGGAGAAGGCGGCGAGCATGTCGAAAATTATAACCAGGATGTACATCAATCCGACAGCCCTTATCACGAACTTTCCTATGGAAACCAGAAGATATAAGAGATTTCAAATTGGTGCAGGAGGATAGAAATGAGGAATATGATGCAGAACAGATGCAGCCATGCCAGAATGAGTTCATTACTAAAAGGTTCCATATTAGACGTTCTTTAATTCATTTTAAATTTTGTCTAAGTTTGGAAGACAGCTGAATATTTCTGAAACTTAAGATTTCCACTAGAAGTCACAATTTCTCTGAAAGCATTCTTGAAACTCAAAGTCCCGCAAATTAAAGGCAAAAATTCCAGTTTTCCGGGACTTTTGACGCTTTGCATTCTTTAGGCGTTCAATTCTCGTCTTTTAAATAAACGGTGTTTATTATATTGGCGCTACAACCCTGTATGGGTACAATCCTATTAAAGCAGCTGCTTCTGCCTACCTTCCAGACTCACTCACTTAACCTGTGTTTGATTCTTGGACATTTTTTTGGAACGAAGCCACTAAAGTCAAAGTCTAAAAAGGAGTATGTATAAATCTGAGTAAATTCGTCCTTCCTATTCATTAGTATCAGCCTTTTTAACCATGCCATAAAAACGAAAGCTTTTATTCTTTCTACTATTTTCTAATTTTACCGTGACTATTAAATTATGTAAGCCATTATAAAACTAGATAGATTACCACTTTGTTCTGTAGCGGGGCCACAGTCAATCCAGGGCAAAATCCCCGGGCACAGGTAGGACATGGCGAATAAACGTTCGTATAGGTCGTCGATGAAACGCTGGAACCTCGACACGTCAGAGCAACCAGCACTGGGTACTGCACCAAGCACACAAACTCCATAATTTTTTTTTGTCACTATGCTGTTATTATTTGAGTCAAACGTTGTAAATCTTTCCGATGTCAATTACAGCATGCGCTGATAAATATGTATTTACAATTTGCACACAATGAACAGCAAAACTGGCAATAAATCTAAGCACGACGACTGCCTTATCACTTATAAGCAGCCTAGAGCCAATGTTGCGAGTTGATTTAAATTTTTATTCAGTTTTATAAATATAATAATTTATTAAAAATGTACGATAATCGAAATATTTTTAATGAATATGCTTTAGATAATCACGAAGTACAGATTTATTTTATATTTTATTTAATATACATAAAATATAAAATAAATAGACAGATAATGTACTTTAGTTTGCCAAACAAGCAATAATACAATATGTGCCGCAATTCGTTACTTTCACTTCTAAATGTAGTGAATGAAACCTTTTTTTTATTTCCGATTACATCCTATTTAAGTCTTCATTAATTAAGGTAATTCTAGTAAGTCTTAAATACTCTAAGTATGGTTGTTTACGTTTTACTTAGTGTTGGTGTCTCATTGTATTTATTGAATAGAATAAGATTTATTCACTGTTATTTTAAAACTATTGTCAGATAGCTGTATTTTTCTTAAAAAATATTATTATTAACTGAATCGACATTTGACACATTTTATTATTACTTTATTAGAAAACTATGCAAATTTTCTCAGATATTTTTGAAGATTAGTTCGAACATGAAATAGAAGGCACCGAACTATCTCGTGATAAAGTTATCGCCTTTAAACATGAAAGTTTCAAAATCTAATCAGAAGAATTAGCTTTTCAGGATTATGGGACATCTTGTATGAGTAAGGTTATTTTGTAAGGTTTTATTAAAAACGAAAACAATAATGGTGTGAGATTGATTAAAAACTAAAACGTTTGACAGTTTAGTCCAGGAAAATTATCCGAAGGAAAAATAAAATTATAGAGGCGATTTTGTTTCTTGACTAAATAAAATCATTTAAAAATACTTCAATATATGTATAGCAAAAATTGTAAATCATGTGTTGTATATTTTTAAAGATAACTATATTTAACGCATTTTTGTTACTCTGAAACGGACAATAAAGTACAATGAAAATTACCGTAGAATTGGTTTTCCGAGGTGGAATGAATCAGATATTGGTCCACGCGTCCGTATTCCTCGCTTTCATCACCAGGCAGAGTATCGTCGGAGTCCGGTGAGCTGTGAATATACTACATCGCTTAAGGATAGTACACATTATATTGAATTAAAATTTTCGGCCGGCCTTTCGCTTTGCAGTTCAACAATTTCGCGTTGCATAAAATGTATTTTACCTGCGTGTTACACGACGTACCATAACGCGTTGACTGCATGGTAAAACGTGGGCTTGAGTCGGAGCCTGCAACGGTAAAAGGTGTATCTTATCCAGGTGTGCAACTCTATATTTTTGACAATATATATGTCTGGGGAGTGAAAATGTAATAAACAAACGAAAAATCCCTGGGGTCTGTTTGGATAAACGGACCCAATTTCATGATGTTACATGGCGCACCAGAACAAACGTAGAAAAACGAAACTCGTCGTTTTCCGTTTTATGTTTTATTAGAGGCTAAAAAGTTTTTTTAGTACTGGATAGTACTATGTTTGAAGAAATAAAATTACCAAAGATAATATATATTTTTTTATTAACTTAACTCCGGTAAAATTTGATTCATGAATTATAATTTCTTCTATATCAATTTTCCTTTGACAATACAAAATAAAAATAACCATAATGAAACTCTTGTCTAAAAGCTTATTTACGGGATATCTTCATAAAATTTGTAATCACCACAGTCAGTTGTCACTGCGTTTGACATTTTCTTTCACTTTGAATTATTCACAAAGGCCGATTTGTAAATGTGGGTCAGAGGCATATCTGTTCTCTCTGGTCGTTGTTTATTTCGGTTATAATTTCTTGAGGTTATTTAACGTGTAATTATTCCAAAACTAGACTAGCACAAAATATAGTAGTTCGCTTGCTGTTTTGCCATTCATATACATGGTTAATTTTGCAGTTATAATATTCCGAAATTTTATTCAATAGCCGTTTCTGATATATCAGTCAACTCCATTGTATTTTTCCAATGCACGAAAGTAAAAATCTATTTTAAACTTTAACAGAAAAATCTGACTAAATCAATTGCTCATATTAAAATTAAACAAAAGCTTTCACCTACAATTGAGAGCTATCTGTATAACGAACATTTGAGCACTTTCATTCATTGACCATTTCACAGGAATTTCAAAATTGCCAACGCTGAAGCGCTGGACTTTACAATTGTTGTCCACAACAACGCTTAACTTTTGAAATAAATCCAGTTTCAACTTTGAACGCAAAATATAGCTGTTTAACTTTTATTCACCCATTTTCTAATTTTATAACACGTTTATTACATTCCTGTATTTGACTAAGAGTGAGGTGAAGAAGGACAGAATGCAAGTGTCTGGACAAGGCCTCAGCAATCAGCAAAAAGAATTCGTAAGAAGAGAAGAAGTAAAAGGGTATTTAATTTAATTGTTATTAATTTTTTTTATTAATTATTTCTTATATTAACATACAAATATATACGTACTTACGTTATATACTTAGTAAAAATGCTTAACGCCTATATTGGGCTTCATTAGTAGAAAATAAATACAAGAAATTAAATTGAAAAACAACAGGATGAGTAAAATTGTATTGATACAATAATACACATTTACTATTGTATGTGTGTGTTTTCCTAGGACAATATAAGATAAAATAAAATTACAAATCATAAATATGTTTATGTTAAAATAGAAAATAATAATATCTAGGAGCATATTCGCATAACAGCATCAAACCTAACATTTATACTAAATCTAAATAAACTGTTAAAATAGAAAGAGGTTTTAAGCACTATAAAAAAAACTTAATTACATTTAATTACTCTAATAAAATCTAAATATTGTTTAAAACGCTATAAGTCACTGAACCTAAGGTAACGCGTCCACTAAGGTTACCGTGAGGCTATGGCCAATCAAATGTAAATCTAATAAAAACCCTAAAAACTTTATGACACACATTTACGCGTTAGTAAAATTTAAGTTTTGTCATGTATCAGTGTTGGCCAGGTGGCTAAGCGTACCAAACACTGGGTACACCAATGAACTCTTACGTTAAAGGTACACATTGCTATCAGGATTTCTTATATATAAAAGTATGCAGCGAATGTTAGGATTAATCAAAATTTATAAAACAAATACAAAACATCTAAGATCATAAGACAAAATAAGATTTAATGTCCCTTACAAAATTATTCCATTCAACAAAATTGTTAACTTACATTACCTGTAAAATAACCTTAAGAATTTTTTTTATAATGACGAGCACGTGTATAATATACGGACCTAAAAGGTTATTCTAAAACTCAATTAGTCAGTTATACTAAGCTGTATTTCGCCGAGCGAAGTTCTGATACGCCGCTTGCACGACGGACGTTAATTCTCGAAGTAACTTCTTAATTACAACGTAAACTAATACAGGTTCTATGTTATTAATATCTGCCATGTTTACATAAGCTATGTTTGCAGTTTTTGAGACATATTCCAGGAATATTTTTTGCCTTTTTCTCCACTGCCGTGTAAATAAACGCGTTATTATACAATATACGATGTTATTTATCGTATTCACAAACGAATTTATTGATAGTCAAAATTATTGTTTGTAATATTATAATATAATATATTGATCTCATCATATTCCGTTACATATTCTATTTTTCGTTGGAGGGTTTATTTAAGTAAACATTAAACCTAAACATAACAATGAAAAAATCATATCAAACATACACAAATAACTAGCATCTAATAGAGCTATAATATAATTAAAATATATTATTATTTCCGTTACATATTGTACATTATATTTGCGAAAGTGTTAAGCTTATTACGAGTGAGTGCTTCATTGAAAATATTCCATTAAATAAAAAATTAAAATAACAAATAAAAAATTTCCCTACACTAAAAACATTATGGAATAAATATCGCTTACCATTATTGCGGTTTGTCGATGTCCCGACGCTGTGCCTTCGGGGTCAACCGGAGTACGAAAGCTCTCAGGCAAGAGGTCGATCAAGTTTGTAGAATTTGGTTGATAACGAAGAACAAGCACACAAGTTGACACCAGTGTGTAGGCCAGAAGAGTACCTACAATAATCATACATAGGTTGATAAAAGTAATTTAAAATGATTATTAAGATATATGTTTAACCCAAAAGAATCTTTATTGTTTTGTTTAGTGTGTTAATTGAATTGTCACACTAAATATCTTAATTAAGCCAAGCGCACTATTAATCCAAAGATATATGCTCATGATTTCCATTCGATATATCGCTTCCCTTAGCTGATGGAAATCAACCTATAAACAAATGACTGCAAGAATTTCTACATATTTTCTCTAAACTTTTTAACACTTTTCTGTACCTATTTTCTTTTAAGCAGATGGTGCATGGTACAAGAAGTAAAAAATATAACCATGATAATATATATGAGAGTTAAACTTAACTCTCATATATATTATCATGGGATGCATCCGCCATGTATAACTATGCATCCCATGATCTAGCAGTAATTGTTTACTGCATATAACGATTACAAATAGAATCTTTCTACAATTTTGACCCTATGTTTACAAATTAGCCAAATTAAACGAAGGCCAAAACGTATCCGTGTTACGAATGGTAACTCTAAAATTTAATTTAAAATAGCATGTCAAACTAGGGTTAAATTAAATAATGAGTAGTATCCATGAATTCCTTACCAATGCTCATCATTTCAACAAGTACTTCAAGATGGACGAAGAGTGCGACAATAGAGGCCGCTCCACCACCGTAAACAGCTGCAGTTGCAGGTGTCCCGAAACGCGAAATCACTGACAGTTGTCTACAAACATATCAACGCTTTAGGTATGTAGGTGCATTCGAAATTATGTAAATAACTTTGAAATACAGTTACTAAAGTACGATGAATTTGCTTAAAGTTAAAGTAAAAATTTTTACTTAATAAAAGTTAGGTACGTAGTTATTACTAAAAACTAGCACATCGCTCAAGACTTTGTCTAAATTGCCCTTCTTTAAAGCTTAGAATAACAACATATATTCATATTTGAAACAAAAACAGAAGTACTATATTTTAATAAAATAATTACTTGAATATCAGACCATCCTGTGCCATAGCGTACACGACGCGAGGAAGCGGAAACATAGACCCGAACATAGCAACCGTAAGGCCAGCTAGCGCACCTACAGCGACTATGTACTTGCAATTCGGTGCATTCACATAGGTGAACATATCGAGGAGGGCAGCCTCTGTCGATACCTGATCGTAGGGCACTGTAACAAACGCATATTAAAGAAAAACACTTGCCACGCACGCTGTAAAGCACGCGAAACGTCGGTCAAATTTAAAATTATGTCTAATTAATTATAAGTTTAAATACAATTATACATAACTATAATCCGTAAAAAAGTGTTTGTCTTTAAATGTGTAAAAGTTATGTTAATAAAAGACAATACTAAACGCATATTACATAATCCTTATGTCATATATTACAACTTGAGATTTAAATTCCTAAAATCTTACACCGGCAGTGCACCGATTCACTTTTGTTTTTTGCGTTTCTTGCTCAAAGAAAAACACTATTCGGTACTTCATTACTAATATGTATTTAAACCAAAATATAAATGAATATTTAGGGAGTAAACGTTTCCAAAATATCAGGTATAATTGGTATGATTGTTAGATAATAGTACTATTAATTAAGGTCCAGTTTCAGTAAACAAAAGCGTTTATGCTATGTTACAATACATAATATGGCTGGAAGACATCATTAACTAGCTGAAAAGCCCCCCGTTGTATATAATATTAATTATTCTAATGGTATTATAGTTTATTAGTTAATTGAGTAACTGAGCGCTAGATCTGAAACTCGAATATGTCTTGCTCGGACGATTGCTAAATCCTGAATTTGTTATATTGTTTTATTTATTAGAGTTAGTAAAGTAAACACTTCAAAAGTAAAAACTCAAACATTAAATTTCACTTTGCTTTTGTCATGTGTCAGTTTCGCAGAAATCAACGTTCAGTATTCGAAAGCGAAAACAGGTCGCATGAAATCACCTCTTATGAACCTTTGAATTTTACGTATATTTTAGTAACAGAAAGTTTTATTTTTTTCGACAGTCGAGAAAAAGTAAAAAGATACCTCTACTGAATTCTGTTTATAAAAATCACAATTCCTCGGTAGTTTTTATTAATCCAACTCTGTCGTTTATTCTCATACGCTAGCTAGAGGGACCTTTTGTTTTTCAGCTTCATAGCTATTAAATCATAATGATATCAGTCTTTGCCTGTAGGGCATAATTAGTTGCGGTTATTATTTCATTAGAGAGAGCATAATCCCTTTGATTCAAACTGTTCAATGAGCATTTTGTTTTTTAAACAGAATTCTCTTTAATACTTCAAAGTGCAGTGCTAATAAAGAAGAGAATTTTCAATAAATGGGTTTTATATATCTGGTAGAACACATAATAACAAAAATATAGACTAGCATTTTCATTCAATTAAATTTTATCTATTACGTATTGAAGATAATAATATTTTTATCTTGAGACAGTCTCCTCGACCGCAATTTCTAAGTTCCAATATAAATTACTTACCGACTAAACTGAGCATCAAGGAGCAGGTTACATAGGATATGAGAACAATGCCGAGACTGTAGACAATGGCCAAAGGAATTGAACGTTTTGGATTTGTGGCTTCTGCGCCTGTTGTAGCGATGATGTCAAACCCAATGAACGCGTAGAAGCATGTTGCCGCACCTCTGAACACCTGTTAAATAAATTAATATCTGTTTTCTCCCCTTTCCTAAAAAGGGACATTATTAACTAAGAGGGTTGGCGTCTCCCGCCGGGCCCGGGCGACAACTACTCGGGAAATATCGCCATAATAATTATGGTCGAGCCGGGGCCCGCTGTCCGGCGCTACCCGCGTTGCCTCTTGTGTTATTTTTGACAGTGACATGAAATTGAAGATTGTCATAAATCTTGCCGCAGAATTTTTTTAGCTGCGATCTGTGCTCAAGCAACATGTCGGATAGCCCAACCCGGGATTCCCTCAAAATTGACATCTAAAGATAAAACCATCACCATTCTGACTTACCTCATGTATTTAAAAAACAAAATATGCCCATTGTGCGCTTGAGTATACCAATTGTAACGTAAGTATACATCGAATCTTGGAAAAATACTACAATACCTTCTTCATAAAACGGGGGCAAACGGACGGGAGGCTCATCTATGTCTCATGGACGATTAGAAGAAGAACCGCGAGTTGCGTTGCTGGCCTTACATGAATTCGTACGCTCTTTTGTTAAAAGACCTTTACTTGTATAAGTGAAAGTATTATAAATGAAAATTGAAAGGTACATACTCCACTCCAGCCGAAGGGTAGGAAACCACCGTGCTCCGACCAATTATCCCACTTAACGTAAAACAATCCAGTTGCCATAATAAAAACCCAAACGCTACAATTAATGATGTTCAGGACATTGTTGAATATTAGAGACTTTTTGACGCCGGCGACCAGTATCAGGGACATCATTATGGTTATTGCGAATGCTACAAAGTCCGGGGGTTTGCCTGTGAAATAAATACATAACCTTAGAACAAACACACATATAAACTTAGAACTAACTAGTAAAATAATCGTTTTAACGATAAATGCATTATGTTGTCATAATAGAAGTTTTTTTATTTTATCATTGACTGAAACCATCTAGAAAGTTCATCTTTGTAAAACTTGCGTGTTATACCGACTACTTCCAAAATAAGCAGATTTCATTATATTTACAAAGAAACTATTAATATCGGTAATAAAATACGGCATGAAAGTTTCAAATTCAATAACATTAAGGCATACTACAAAGAAAGTTGACAGTGAATCCCGTCAAAAGCTTTTAGTGCAAGAGTGAATAGGTAACGACAGTTTCAACAAAGAAGTATCGAACATATTTTGAATAGAAGGTTTATAACAATAGATTTTTCATACTGATACTCTATTGAAGATAGTGCACATAATGTGGGATGATGTTACAAAAATTGACGTCAAAGGTAATTATCGATATGTTATATCAGGCGATTATGAAAAGTTAATATTACTGCGAATAAGAGACGAATCATTTGAACATACATCATGTGATCAAATTATAATAATCTGTATACAATAACTTATTTATTACTGATGATGATGATTATTACAAATAAAACTGGGTAAATGCTTCATTATGTTTGACTGATTTCTATATGTTCAAAATTCACACTTTATCCTACTAAGAAATTATAACGATAAATGCATTTTATCGTTATAATTTCTTAGTTAATTAACAATGATATTACGTTAACCCATATACAAAATATAAAATTTATAACGTAAATAGATTAATTTTGCAAACCCATAGATAGGGGTTTATGTATGTTGAGTACGGGATTGGTATCGCCTAGTGAATCCGGTGTTAACAAGCGGTACACCACATGAATGCGCCGATCATATTCAATAATAATTATAACCCTGGTAACATAATCGTGATTGTATGCAAGGCCTACAATAGTTTATGGGTCAAGAAACACATTCGACCATAATTGGTATTGCAACGAAACACTGATGTATAGTTACAAAATAACACTGAATATGTACATACGATTTGGTTTTGACCTAAGGTCACCTCTACACAGTATCGCATATTAGCTTTCTTTTGCTTCTTATATACTCAATATCAATAAAACGTTGCCAACGTCACTGTTGACCGTTCGTAGGTTTTTCACTTTGACCTTTTAATTAAATAATCAATTTGTCTTAAGATAAAATAATGCATGAAACTCTACTAACCTAGATATTAAAGGCAGTAAAGTAAAGCCATTGACCTATACTTACAAACTGATAGTATTTTTAACAAAATATACAATTTAGAAATAAATACTGTAAAGATATAGTTAAATATTATATTTATGTATCTCCTAGATTAAACTCCTTGTTATAAGAAAATAAACCAGTATATTTATTCAACTACAGTACTCATCTGTCACTTACCATCACACACAATTACGATAAAAATCTAAATTTCGTCGAATTACGGTCAGAGTAAACCCGCTTTAACAATAAAAAGCTTTAAAGGATTTTTACAAAAATATTTAATAAATAAACAATTTTTATTCCTACAATTTCATAAAAGAGAAATATGAATTCTCGGATACTCTAAATAAATAATTGTTTAGAAGGGCATCACAAAGCAGCACAAGTTTAAGCCCTATATAAGGCTTTTAAAAAACTCATACATGATGCTGTTAAAGAAGACTTGCGTTTTGAAGTTGCTAATATTTTGAATTACAAAATTATATATTCAAAGCACGTCATTATAAAATCGGCACATATAATTCAAACAATATGAGATTAGATAAAAATTATTATTTCGATTTTAGTAATAGTTATTAAATTTTTTTCGGATCGAACTTATAATTTAGTAGTGGCATAGGCATAGAAGACACATCATCAAACCAAAAAGTAAACGTATACTATCCTTACTGTGTCCATACTAAGCCTCATTAATTAATAATGAATTAATTAAAGTAAAAACAAGTATAGGTGATTGCATTGATTATCTACTAAAGTAAAACTCTTTTTATTAATATTATGAAGAACAGCACGTCCATGTTTTATCTTTATTATTAAAACGAGGAATATTCCAGACTGCAATACGATGTTTATCCAAGCTTTATTTAAGTTTTATAAATGTAGTAATTGAACAATATTTCTCTGAAACTAAGAGATATTCATGCAGTCTGATAATATGTTTTCAACATAGTACAAAATAATTTTGAAGATACAAAAACGTATATTTTGTAATAATTTTGAACCCATCCATTTAGTGAACTGCTATAAAATAAGTCTTTATTAATTTAATTTACAAGAACCCAATCCACTTTGGATACTTGTATATAAGAAAATCGCAGGTAAAAGCGTAAATGTTACCGGCTAAACTATTAAGTAAACAACGTCGTAGCATTGTCATTACGACGCTGCTACATATGTGCTACGAGATAAGAGCTACGATAGAAGCTAACAGGTTGATCCGCTACGTGTATTTGACGAGCTTATCTACCATGATGGAGAAATAGGGCAGGGCACATTATAGTTTAGTTTATAAAAATAGATTCGCTGCTAAGCATTTTTTTATCTTTGCGGAACTAAATTACCCACTTATCTTATCCCTAGGCAATTTAAACAAAGATAAAAACTATTAACATTTAATAATGTAAAACCATAGCTCACCAAAAATGGTTCCAATGTGCGATGCAAAGAAGTTGGTTATAGCGCCATCACATAAGGAGTCGAAACAGACGCTCAAGGCTCGAGCACACGCACTGGTTCCAATCTAACAAAAACATAAGAATAAAAAATACAAAAGTCCCGCATTGTACTTGTGAATCCTCTAGTAATGACAGAGTCTATGAACAGCGGCATCACTTATCTTCAAGCGAGTCTCCAGCCCGTTTGCCGCTGTTATTAAAAACAATACAAATGAAATTAATATAACGGAGCACCGTTTTTGGAGCAGTATAATAATTTATAAGTCGTTCGGAACTAAGCCAGCTCTCGTTAACTTGAAATCGGTAAAACAACATAAAAATACCAATACCAACCTAATATTAATATAGAGATAGATAGCTGTGTCTATATGCAAAAATATAATTTTCAATACTAGTTAACCGCTAGTGACAAGTTTTGTTTTCAAATACGATCTTTACTATTTAGCTTTGTGAATTTATTATTTATAAATTCTTCGAATGGTTGTTAAAATTATTGTTTGGTTCGGTATCGGGGGAACTAGCTCTATGTGAATTAATAATAGGTTCCGCAAATTGATATCGTTATGCCCTAACTGTGATGAAAATAAACCATGTTATTGATCATGCTTAGGGCTATCGAAGTCGAAGCGAATCCGTAACGATATGTCTAATTATATATTTAATCTTTGACCTAATTGGTATTAAAGGGCTTGTAAAAATAGAAAGTATTTAGTTATTGGAAAAAGATGTATCACGAGTGTATATTACTTCAACTGAAATGCACTTATATTGACCTATTCTATTATATAATATAACCTATTGTATAATATAATACACTTTGTATTGAGCAATTAGAATTAGAATCAATCTACACGTTAACCCTATCATTACAACTAAAACAGGATAATTGCACCCTTTTCATTAACGCTTCATTTCGCCTCCTTCCTTCAAGTTTTTACATTGTGAAATAAAGAGACAGGTGTGTAATTAAGTTAAAACGCTGCAATTAGTCTGATTGAGTATTTATTGATAAGGGCCAAGGTGAGTTTATATAGTACAAAATCTGGCATTGACTATTTCAATTAAATCGAAGCTTAACAAGAGGAGTAAATACTGAAGCTTGTTCCTTTGTGTCATCCTATAAACGGCTTAATCTCGCTTACTTTAATCCTGCAAAAGGTTAGGATTTGTATCATTGAAAAAAGGTTTATATTTAACAAAAGCAGATCAGCGAGCATGGCTATATTACTTCTAGGTTCGTTTACATAAGCGGATTCCTGAAGTCATTATATTTCGATCTGATTTGTTTACTAAGTGTTCACTTTGATAAGTTTTACTGCCACTGTAAATAATAAATGCCTAATATTTTATATTGAACCAATGTTAACATTATTACATGTTATTAAATAAAATACTGTAGTTAATACAAAACTGGGGTAAATTTTCCCTATGGTTTACTACTCATAAAGCTGGCGGAATTTCCAGGTATTGCTTTGAGGTGCAGAGATGAAACAGTCCATCCTCCGGTGTTCTCTATATGTAGCATGAATTATACTGGCTATGCAACAGATACTATGAAAGTAATTACCAGGTATTCCAATAGCATATTCCAGCCGATAATAAACGCTATGAATTCGCCAATAGTGACGTAAGAGTAGGTGTAAGCAGATCCTGTTGTATTTGGCACACGGACACCAAACTCTGCGTAGCAAAACCCTGTGAAATAAAAAATTTTTTACAAGCAAAACTAAAGGTTATTTTATGCCTATCGGAACTTTAATAAAGTCGAACTCCGTAAAATATATTTTAAAGTTTCATTATAAAAGTTTTAAAACATCACCAAACAAAATCTGAGAGATTTTTTAAGATTCGTAACATATTTTGTGATTTTGGAGAATATGAACTTTATTATCTACATAGAAGGGTTGAATACTAAACTTAAGATAGCATTAATACCAATGTTAAAAGATTAAATAATGATCAATACAAAAGAGCCGTACCATTTATTGTTATATAAATGATATTATATGAAAATTGTATCACGCTTATCTTACTAATGTTGGTTACTGTAAATGCGCACCATGGGGCTAGCCCGCAATCTAAGTATATGAATATTTAAAAACCGAAATGGTGAGATAATTTTAGATTTTAGTTACATTACATTACAAGCAGGTACATTGTAGCATATTAAAGATATTATTTATTACATCATTTAATGCTGTTATAAATGGCTAAATAATAAAATAATAATTGAAACCATTCTTGTTTAGTAAGGGCTCAAAATTTTGTCTACAACTATAAAAAATATTGTTTATTCTAAATTAAGCTTGATAAGGCTGTGTACTGCGTTAAACAATCAGTGTTAGATATAATGTTCTCGAGATCCTCTGTAAGTGGACTTAATTAGCCGTAGTTAGGGTGAAGTACACATAGGATAGGGGTATAATTAGAATGATCGTAGAATATTAAATTACAATCCACTACTTAGAATATAAACGAAAGTTTAACGTGAGGCTTTATTCTATGTAGAAAAAGTCATACTTAATTTTAAATTGTATTTACGATCTGTGTTAATATATACTAAAGTTATGGGGCGATTTTGTTTGCTTAAATGAGTTAATCGCTAGGTCTAATTTAACTATTCACTAGGGTGATTGAGAGGTTTTTATGTAAACACCATTAATAGAATTATATTTTATGGACTAATTGACTATTCTAATCTAGAAACTTAAGTGAGAGCCCTCCCTATATACAAAAAATATATATTGATCCAAAAAAATATGGAATTTTGTTTATAGGCAAGTATGTGAACCTTTCTGTCATTGTCAATTACGTACATAGGAAGAAAGATTCAGTAGTGCACAGCTGGAACATGAAATCACGTCCATAGTGTTAAGAGCAACACGATATTTATGTACTTTACTCCAAAAACGCATCAACATTTTTTTATTAAATTACATTCTTCGTTTATGTATTAATTATGTTTCTATTTTAGTAAAACTTTTCTATGTTAGTTAAAATTTGTTCTCAATTATTAACAATTAATACTAATTAAGTTTCGAATTATATGGCGTAATTACACAGTAAAATTATTCCGATATTCAATAATGAAATGTAAGTAATGAAAACATGAAATTGTAATGTAATACTTTTAAATGTACATGCATTTCACTCTGTCATCTAGAAAACCTCGGCATGTATGAACTCGAGTATAAATATACTTTATTAATATCTAATTAAAAATATTCATATAAGAATCAATACAGGGACATCAAAAAAAATTACCTGAGAAAATGCTCGCTATGGCTGCTATCATGAAACTTAGCGCCGCTCCAGGACCAGCAAACTTTCGCACAACCATTCCGGTGACCAGATACATACCAGTGCCGGCACAGGATCCAACTCCCAAAGATGTAAGGTCCGTTGTGTCTAAGCATCGCTACAAAAGAGGAATTGAAAAGTTTAATAATATTAATTAAAATTAATTACTTATTATAATTTAAACAATAATTTGATTTTTATATTTCATTGATGGTATAGTTAATTCCAATATACATAACTGTTGAATATCTATGAAGTAGCTCTCAAATGGTTTTTGAGTTGATGGACAGACACATAGACGAGACAGATGACTTGTTTTAATATAATTCAAAAGTTAAACATACTCTTTCACTTGTAGATATTATCGAGCTTTTCTCTAGTATTCACTAATATATAGTTATTCCTCATTGTTAAAGGCACCGTACATACGACCGAAACGTTTTCGTTTGACCGTTTATTGCCCAGCTTTGTAAATCTGACTATAAAAACACTTTAGCTTTTTTAAAATGTAATGGATTGATTATACTAAACATTATGTTTCATATATTATATTTTATTAGAAATTTTGACTTTTATAGCAGAAATTAAACGGCAAATTGTCGCTAATGTAAAACGTGTATAATTATCAATGTGTCCAATATATATAATATTAAAAGTATTATGAATTCAATATTTTATCAATAATAAATCCGACAATCATCGTTTTACACATTTTATGATAGAATGTTTTTAATTCTTACGATTTATAAATTTTATTATGCTACAAAGTAATTATAATTCAAAATTAATAAATAGAAAATAAAAAAACAAATTTAAAAAGTTTGATCCCTGTGGTAGTGTATGTACCTTTAACACTGGCAGCTTCCTCTCTGTATTGCGATACTTATTCGTTGAGAGAAGAAAGCACTATCTAAAAACACTTGTAGCCTATGACCCAAGTATCTCCTTCAAAGGGATCAAACCAGGTTAGAGTCGAATCGTTTGTCTTTACAAATTAAATAGATCTTTAAAACAACGGCTATAACCAAGTTCGATACTCGGTTGTGGATCAATGAATTTTCGTTTTAATATATGAAATTAACACTATTAACACAATTATTAAGGAAAGGAAAAACACTGCAGACTTCCTTTATCACAAATTTATTTCGTGCTTGTACAAAACAGCTTATGAAAGTTACTCTATAAAAATGCAGCAGTCAGAAGGCAATAAACTTTATGGGTTTATGCCCACACAAAACGTTGGTCCTTTAAAAAGGTATTATTATATTAAATAAAAGTAATTTTTGTATCAAAAAAGTTTTAATTAATTAACATATTTTGGGAATTTATTTCTTAAAAATAATAACGTCTGAATGTCCTCGCGTTCGCGGCACTCATTAAATCGAACAATAAAATAACTTATGACGGCTCGGCAGGTGGACTCAGTGATGGGTGCCATTTCGTGGCGGATATTTTCTTTCAATTGCGCCAGAGAAGTCGGTTTATTGGCGTAGACTTCAGATTTAAGACAACCCTATAAGAAAATTCCATAGGGCTTAATTCAGGACCGCGGTGGAGGATAATTTATGTCATCTCTCCTGGAGATTAATTTGCCTGAGAAAATGTCACGAACTCGTGGCAGAACGTATTGGTCATGTGTGACGTTGTTCCATCCTGATAGAACCTTGTTGTTTGTTTATAGCCAGGAAAGTTTTGAAGTTCAAACACAAAGAAAACAATTTCACAAACGAAATGTAGACTTTCTTTTCAGACACCTGTTACTCAAGTGGGCAGCTGGTTCCACATATAGGTGGTGCGCGGCAAAAACTCCCTTAATAACGATCAGTTTAAAATGACGGACACCGAGGTGATACGGATGTTATTAAAACAATGATACGAATCGGTTTGTTTGTTCTTTATGCCACTTATAATTGTGTGCGATGCCGTGCCGATACTTAACAAAATCGTAGTTACAAAATAGATTGGTAACATACCAGTAAGCACGCTTACTCTGTAAATTCTATTTTTCATTTGGTACAAAATCTCGTTACTTTACCTATGTTTTAAGATGTTACCCTACTTAAGGGTTTTAAAATAATATCGAATTGAAATTATCCCAATGCCGGCTGGTTCTAACGCCACCAATTAGTGCTCCAAGAAATACCTTAATAAGGTAAACTGAAAATACCAACTTTCGATTATCGGAAGAGTAAACTTATAACGGTAAGTGGAATTCAAAAATACTATGTTAAAAATCACTTTATTACTACATTCCTCTGTGTTAGCACTTAGCACAAGTTATTTAACAGCTCACATGCGTCAAAGGCATGAACTTTATGAACATAGTTTAAAAAATTCTCTGAACGACTTTCGCCTTTCATTAAAGCACATGCCATATTTAAACAGATAGACGAGTTTCCGTAGTTAGTATTTTAATGCAAAAATATTCAATTGCATAGTATTAAACTTTCTATACATTAGTTATGTATATATGCGGTAAGTATATATTATGTGAACATTGGCTTTGTTAGATACATTACCTTTGAAATTATTTTACAAAAATAATGATAACCATTAAATAATAATAATAAATTTTATAATTAAAGCTTATAAAAGCATTATGTTCCAAGTCGTGGATGTTTTAGCACGAACCGTACAAAAAATCGAATATCTCAAATTCACGCTACATTTTATATGGAAAAATAATAAAAAGCTATGTGGGCGTATTGGGAAGAGTAAATAATATCACAAACGTAGGAATGGAATACTTGTAGTTAAATAAACAAATTGTATCGAAAGTTGATACTTCCAAGACACCAATAACATCAAAGATCACCTGATCAACAAATTGTTACTCAATTTAGGTACTTTATTCTGAATATATTTTAAGCGTTTATTCGTGGAAATTAGTATTAAGTGAAAAAAAAAATGTACAAACTATTGGATAATCCAATAGTCTGTACAATTTTGCTTTACAAAGAATATATAAGAAACTCTTGCGTTGCCTTTTCATATAGTTTTTAAGCGTTAAAACCAAGTATTTTCTTTGAAAACTACGTAAAATGAAATTAGACTAAATTGTAAATATATTAACGTTTATGGAACAAAGCTAAAAAATATAAATATAAAAAACTTAACAAATCTTCAATATAAAGTAATGAAAAATGTAATGTAGTGAAATGCTTTTAGTTTACGTGTAGTTTGTAACAATACAATTTTTGATTAATATAGACGACAAAACTACTAAGTTTACTACTTCGTTTCAAAGCGTTACCATCAAAAACAAATCAAATTCATGTGAAAAATAGATGATATGTTGGATATAGGCATCTTTAACGAGCCCTCTTGGAATTGCGTTTGCTAGTGACAGGTTTAAGGAGGCCTTGCATCAATATTAAACTTTCATATATAAGCTATATACTCTGAACACAAATTTAATTTCAATCAGTGATGAGCTGGGTATTTAACAAGTTCACCGGAATTAAAACGCAGTGTAAGAGACTTGATTAAAATTCGAATTCAATTAGGAAAAACCAATTAAGGAATTGAAATTAATCGGCTGTTAGAATTGAGAATCAGAAAGAATTTAAACCAGTCATGATTAAGGTGTACCTAAATAATTATTCTACAATATCTCAAACATATTGTGTATCAAGGATTAATAATTTAGATAAACTGAAAACGTTTTTTAAAGGGTCGTAGGCAACACTCCATACGAAAAAAACTTACATGCTTGTAAATCGTTACATACAAATGTTATAGTTGTTTAGTATTCAGAATGCCTTTGAGGAGAACAATACCGATTTAGTGTTCATTACGCTGGACTAGGTTCATAATTACAGATGAAATTGCTATATTCTACACATACGATGAAAATTATGACGAGCCAAAACGCATAATTTTGAATTTAATTATGAAATTACTTTCAAAAGTTCTAATTATATATTGCAGATACTGAAATAGGTATTGAAATAATTCAAGTCCTATTTCATAAGCATGATATTTCTCATTGAAATTCTATATTCAAACTATATACTAGGCAAATTGAGTGAGTGCATCTGACTGAATGAGAGCTATATGGAAAATCGAGTTCTACTCGATGCATGTAATATTTATAAAATTGTTATGATAAGAATGCTTATATTTCTGACTTCTTATATTGGGATATCAAAGAAATTGCAGGATTCGCTATTGAAGACTAATTTTAAAATTCTTTAGAATCAATTGAGCATTTTATTTCTAGTATTTTCTTTTGAAATGGCGTTTGAATTTTTTCAAGAAAAATGTAGTCTATATTTTTCCATTGTTAAGGGATAGGAGAACATCAAATGCATAATTCAAATAATAATGTATTGCGAAATAGTTGTGTCTATAAGAAGTACCTATAAATAATTCTGACAATTAACATTGTCAAACTATTTTATATATTTTATCTATACTCATGTTATTTTATAGTTGGTTTCATAAGATATTATTATATAGGTCAATTGGTCAGAGGTGAGATTTTTGAGTTGAGTACTGGTATTTAATGGTAATTTGAATTTGAACATATAATGTTTATAAGTGCTAAATAATATTAGTAAATCTATTTCAAATTTATGGGATTTAGGCAAGAATATTTTTATCATTCGCCATTCATATCATTTTAGTCATTCGCGTTTTAACATAATTGTAAACTATCTGAGAAATCCTAACAAATGAGATTTACTTACAGAAAGGCGTTGTGTACCCGGAGCTGGGATTTCAGAACCCTCGATGTCTTGAGGGTTACGTGTTCGGATGAGTTTTGTGAATAAATTATGGGCATCACGGCGAATATTACCCCAATCCACCGATCGAAGAGCACTGAAACAAATTGTTTAAATATAAAAAACTTATATGAATCTATAAAGATTACTTAAGCTTACTGTAAATTAATTTAGTGTGAACTGTATCCCAAATTAACTTTGATTAATTAATTATTGAAATAGTAATGGATTATTATACTGATGGTTTGAGTAGCAATATTGATACTAATTGAGGCGGGCTAAATAATTAATTCAGTTCGATCGAATTATTTATTGATGATATTAAAGCTTTTTCAACAATTTAACGATGCAACTTAGGTTTTGATGCTTGAACCTTTAAAGGAACAGAGTCTATTAAAATGTAATGTCATGTAGTAAAGTGATAGTTAAAACCTCTAACACCAAATGTTTAGTTTAAACTTAGTCATAGCCATATTTGGCATCGCTTTAAGTTTTTTATTTTTATTTAATTATGACAAAAAAAAAGTTCTAATATTTCTTCATGTGCCGGTTGAAATCTCACCAAGCACATAAAATGCGTCTTCAGCAGCAGGAGAAGTAGTTCGGAAGGACATTTGTTCGAGTTAAGTGTATCTATGTTGAGTATCATGTTTTTAAATATTCAATTGTTTTAATTTTGATATTAGCACTGGTTTGCTTCATTCTGTTGACGCGTTTAATTGAATATAAAGAAATTAGCCCAATAAGAACATTTAGGGCCTGTTTCACAATGTCCGGATAAGTTCCGAATAAACTATATATTACTTATTGGTAGGATAAACTAGTGTTTGTTGCGTTTCACGACTGTCTTATTCGGAACTTTTATCTTCCAAATAATTTATGTGTTGCATAGCTATTTGGTATTTTATCCATACATTGTGAGACAGGCCCTAAGTCTTATATAACCGATGTATTTGAAAAAGTTCCTATACTATTATATTTTTAATAATCAGTCTTTTATTAAACGAAGTTTGCTATGTACAAATATCCTAAAGGTTGTATTGTTCCACAATTAGTAGGAAATTGACAACGTAATATTATTATTAACGTCGATTAATTCTATTGGGCCAGCATACAAGTCACGTTCCGCGCATAATATCGTAAAGCATTGATTTAACTAGTTTACTCTCGAAATAGTTTAACTATAAATTATGAGTATACAGTCTTTATACAGAGGAACTAAAAAACAAACAATGTGTGTCAAAAGATAAAGAATCGTTCGAAAATTTTTGTATACAGATATTTCAGGCATGCTAATATTTTGTTTATACCCAAATGAACGACAATTAATATACGGTTGTCATTAAATCAGGTATTTCAGGAATGCGACGAAACCAATGTTTTTCTTATTTATTTTAATTATTATACATTGAATATGTTGGAACTTTGTTTTTTTTATAAATACATATTACATATTATTTTTGTTCATATCTGTCTGCAATAAACATTTCCTTTAACACTATAAAATAAATTGTGCTTACTTGTCCATTTGTTATTTTATCTGACTTTTACCGTACCGTGTACTTCCATCATTAACTATCAAAGTTATGTAAAATGTTAAAGGCAACTGTTATTCCAAATGCACTACACTGTATACTTGAGCTAACGTATGAACACTGTTTGAGCAAGAAAGTTGCAACGGAGCACTCGAGGTTGCGTAATCGAGAAAATATAAATTCCCTAGAAAACCCGCTTAATGGGATGTCTGCTGCCCGCCCACGCTACGCTAGTCAACCACGTCGGGTTAAATGTTATGAATATTGAGTTATTAAAATAAGTTAGCAACCATGCGTTGATTGCTCCTTTGTTGTCTGAATATGTTAATAAAATTACTTTACTAGTTATAATAACATTTTTATACCAAAGATATTATTATTGATAATAAGTTAAATTGATAGTGATCTTTACGGTTATCTCAAGGATTATTGGACAAATATGATTATTAACTTAATTAAACAACCTTTTTAAATGTAGATATTAATCTCTGAAATTCGGAAGAAAAATGCGCTCCTGATGCACTGTGATGATCGAACGATTTGTATAATGTTACTGTTATTTGTTTTCGTTCAGATAAATCGAACCAGTACATTGGAATAAGCAAGGATTTCCTGATATAACTGAGAACACAATACTCTGGTTTGCCTAAATGGGCATATTATATGACTACAATGAAAACACCGTTGGCTTTGATAGTTCAAATAAAAGATATTGTATCGGGATCATAGAACGATTTTGTTGAAGTTTTATTCTCAAAAGTGGAGCTTATCGGAGAAACGATTTGTTAAGGGATAAATATAATAAAAAAGCAATTCAGGTAAATTAAACTTAGTTAAGTTAGTTTCTATAAATATTTAGATTTTGAAATATCTTCTGTTTAGTATTAGTAAATGAATGGTGTGTGTAAATAATATTAGTATGTTAGTAACTGGTATTAAAAAAATCAGTAAAATTCTTAAAACAGATTAACCGTCGCAAAATTTGATAAGAAGTTAATAGATACCGACAGATATTTGCTGGTAATTGAAGAGCTTAAGCCAAAAATCTATACATATAACTACTAAGTAAAGGGGTTTTCATTGCGTTAAAAAGCGATCTCTTTTAGCGAACCATTTGTACCACTCGCATGTTTTCTCGGCGGAGATAACGTGTGGGCAATCAAATAAAATGGGAATTTTTTTTTTTATAATCTTCGTCCAGTTTATTTAAGGCGTCTCATACAATTCCATATCACCTGGTCTTCAAAATCACCTGACAAAAATTAACTCAAACGGTTTATAAATGTACTCCCGCAAACGGGTTCAGATGAGTGTCTTTTATTTATAAGTTTCCGCCTGTTGTCTGGGTATAAAACATTTTCCCCCACATTACGATAATGCGTCAATATCCGGTTCATTCAAAAAAAGTTTCTTTTGAGACTCGATCACATGATACACTGCTATACGCGAAGCTTAACAATGATTAATAAAGGCTTTATTTAAAATCTATTTTGATAAATGACCGTGAAAACCCATAACCCGAGTTAAACATGTTTATTTAGTTAAACGTTAAATATACGTAAAACATGTTTATTTAGTTTAACGTTAAATATACAATTTAATTACTGAACATCGATTAAAACATACCGGACAATTCAACGGATATTGAGTTTATAATGAAATTTTACAACAAATTACAACCAGCAAACACATTATTTAATGACGTAGTCAAGTTTCACGTACAGGAAGATTTTTTTAGTATCAACAGTACAGGATTTACCACTAAAACCTTTAGTTTAATTTTGTATTATTGGAAATAAAAATCTTATGTTAATAAGAACTCCGTCACAAAGCCAATTAAATCAATGTTCATGCAAAATAAGTATACAAAAATTCTGAATTTTAAATACGGAAAATTTCAAAATTCAATGATAACTTATTTCATATTTTACAACAAAAACAATGAATGATTAAAAAGAGTGGCGGAGAGTGTATTGCCAGTTCATCTCTTCTGTTCTACGCCCTTGCTTTGAGAACTGGCAGTAAATGTAAAATAAGAAGCATTCAATGTATATTTCTTTTTTGAATTTTTGAAATAGATAGGTTGATGTGTTTTTAGAATTATCTCTGTTAGATGATCGTGGCGATATTTTTATTAACTAAGGATTCGTTGCCTAGTGTATGTTTACAACCATTAAAATGTAAGTACAAAATGTAAAGTTGTTGAGTCAAATAAAGTTTTTTTTTAAGATGCGCTACGCATAGGAGTTTAATTAAGTACGATTTTTGACCGATAGTTTAACTCCACATACCTAACTACTTATCTTTATCTATATACTATGAAGTAGCAATGGAAGCGTTTCGATTTTTATCGTATACGTATAGGTAAAGCACCTACAAAAACTCTAACCTCAGCATGCGATGTCTTTTTTATGGGAACGACGGGAAATGTCGAGCCGTCATAAGCGCTGTATGCATTGTGGCGCTCTGTTGCGCGCTGTTGCCGCAATTCAATGATTGGCAACCTCGCCTTGGCGTCAGTACGTAGGGCGGATTATTTAAGCGATAACTCGCAGCGGTTTTCTATACATTTCGAATTATAAGTTTATCCATTCTTATTTTGATACAGCCAAACAATAAAATTTAATCACCACGAGTTAATATATAGTTAATTACCATAGCAATGATTGGTAATTTACTTTGATTGACTTTGATATACAGCCGATATAAAGCCTGTTAGCTATGAATTCGTATTTTACAACTGAAACACGATGCAAAATTGAGTAGTCAATTTACCTGTTGCATTCAGTGTCACTTCTGAAAGGTGTTCATGACGTCAATTTGAGTGTAACTCCCGGGCGCTATCGATAAATTATATCGATGATAGCTACTTGCGATGCGTATCTTAGAATCTAGTATTTGGAAATAAACAAAGGCTGCTGTATACATAATAACCGTCTGTATTGTTTCATTTTATTTACTCTTCCTTTAGTTTCTTTACTGTGATGAAAAGAGACAGGGCAATTATTTACAAATAGGTGAGTGAAAACTCTGTGTGGATTTGGAAACAAACATACAATATCATTTCATATATCCTTGATAATATTGCATTTAAAACACAGACATAGTGTGAATACATTGTAGTGTATTCACACTATGTCCTTACATATATTAAAACTTTGCTATTATATACAGTTATTAAAAGAATTTAAACGTGCGAAAGACATATTACACAACAATATTTTCAGAGGTATTCGAAAGCCTAAGCTTTTGAATAATATACAAAACGTTATTGGAAAAATGTAACAAAGACTTCAGATATTTATTAGTTACGAGATCGAAATGGTGATCTGATATAAATCTTTGAGAGCTCAGTCGTAACTTGTAACCCAGTAATAAAATGCGATGTGAATCCAGTGTTATTAGAAACACCTATTCTTTTATTATTAACTAGCTGTGCTCTACGGTTCAACTCGCATTATATCAGTCGTAGCACGGTGTTCTATAACGCAAATATTTTTAGGTCACTATACTTTTACATGGGCAGTGTAGGCCTATTGGCTTCAGTGTGCAACTCTCATCTCTGAAGTCGTAGGATCGAACCCCGGCTGTGCACGTCCGATAAGTACTGAGCCTCACAGCCCTATAACACCAGTAGCTCAAGAGAAATTTTGTTCTTTTTTCAAATTCTTGTTACAACAGCTACTATAAAAGTTTCAACCAAATCGGACGCGTAGTTTTGTTTAGACCTGTGGAGCGTGTCTGCGGGTTCAAAAGAATGAAAAAAGAGCAACATCGGTCGGTAATTCCATTCTTGTATTTGAAAGTGAAATCGCGCAGCCAAATCAATAGGCGCTTGGATGTTCTGTACGGTGATTACCACGGAGGGTAACGAAAATCCACGGTCAAAAAAGGACAAAACGATCACAGGGCTCTACATATGTCGAATTATTGGACTGATACGGCACAGAATTGAAGATGAATCGGCCCTATTTGGTGAAGAAAAAAGTGTTCTTCCAATTATGCTACGAACTACTACTCTATCCACTGTAGTTTCCAGATTTGGCGCCGTGCGTTTTCTTTTTATTTCCAAATTTGAAAAAATTTAATTTTTTTATAGTGAATTTTTTTAGTCGAATGAGGTGGATATCGCCGCCACAGAGACCTACTTAGCCTCTAGAAGAGGCTCGTATTTTTTCAAAAGTTATCTTTTTCTTGTGTAAGTACTTATCGGACTACCCTCTTATGTGCGCATTCAACATTAGCTCGAAATTTGAAGATATATATACATTGTGAGAAAGCCGGCTTGCTATAGACACAAAAAATGAACTACATGCTTTTGGCACAGAAGGACGATCACTCCTTTCCTATTATATTGACAAATGATCATGATACAGATAAAGCAATATAAAGGTTGTAGCACCACTGATTTTGTATTTATACTTTTACATGATAAGAGAATATTTTCATGTTAGTCATTGAAAATATTGATATATTATTGATATTTATTCAAAATAAGGTGAAAATATAAATATTTTTAATCAAATAAATTACAGCGTATTTGGGACATAAAAAGGTAAGATATCACCAAATTAAAAATATTTAATATACATTTTTTTTTTTGTAAAAGATAAAAATAAAAAAACCAAAAACTTGGTTTTTTGAATTTTTTACATAAATTTTGAGGTTATGTGAAAAAAGTGTAAATTCAAAAGTTTTAGATCTTATTACCTACAACTTTGCCATCTGACTTAGTTCGATAGGACTCAGGGATAACAAGGATCTTATGGAGAAAGAAATTTTTTTATGACCGAAGTAATTTTGTACAGTCCTGTAGTTGTGGAGTCTGTTTATTGCAAACGGATAAACAAAAAAATCAAATCTTACCTCTTCATACTATTTAGTCGTAGTATTTATTAAGAAACGGCTTGTATTGTCTCAATCTTTGAAAACGTTCATTCATAAAAAATCGAATCACGCAAATTTTTACCAATGTTTTTAGAAAACAAGTTTTGCCAAATTTGTTTATAGATTTAAGGTATTATAGACTTTGGTACTAGTAAATAATATACGTGAAATAACATTATACTATATCTTAGTGGCAGAAAAATTACATTTAACAAGCACATTTCAGTATTATACAGATGCGATATTGATAAATAAGTGTCTATTATTTTCCGAATTTAGTTTTTTTATAAATGAATTGTCTATGCCTATGTATACTTATAATTGGTGAATCTTATTATACTGTAAGTATTTATAGAACATGCAAATAAATGCCCGTGCGCGCTTACTCTGATAGGCGGCGCGTTTATAATTAATATTGACACCTTAACACCGCTCAGCTTAAAAGGTCAGAAATGAGTCAAAAGCATGTCAAAAATAGTGAATAAAAGAATATTGATCAAATTTTGGAAAATATAAAAACCGCTGTTATTAAAGTCTGTAATCAACAGGTTGTTAAGAATGAATGGCTGACGGCATAATGTTGACACTCAAGTAGCCTCTTCGCTTTACATGGAGCAAGCTCGCGTTCATTCTCTCTATTATTCAATTTAATATGACAAAAGCTACGACAATTACTATGAAAATAGTAAAATAGTTCATATGAAGTCGTTGAGTGCTAATTTGTTCATTAGAAGTTCTCAGTTTGAAATAATTTTAGTTTGGTATTACAGCGCAGTAATATCAAAGTTTCATAAAAGAGGAAGTCTAAGGATTTAATTATTTCCTTTCTTAGTAGATACTTAGTTATTCAGCATTTTTTTATTAGTTCATTGCATGCCGGGTTGCGGCTTTGCTGATATGGTTTTAGTGGGTAAGCATGGACCCAACTGTAAGTCCAGGCAAAGCAGGACAATACGATGGTATCAAAAATCCCTAGATAATGTTTTAAATAACGTTTAAACGTAAAAAAAGAGTTCAAATTATTGATCTACTACTAATTTTAGCTTCATTTTGGCTTACATGAATATTTTATATAGAACATATTTGATGTTCACATCAAAAATGCGTAGAAATCGAGTTTTTAAGTTTTAAAAAAAGGAACGAATTAAAATGGCTAGAAAAATACTACAAAATATGGTACATTTATTCAAAATTTTTTAAAATTTAAAAATCTCAAAATAACTTTTTCATATAGTTCAAGAAGTACGATGAACGTCAGAAAATAAGTTAAATGAATTCTAACTTTACAACAGCTTCATAACCAGATTTCGTGCGACATATTACAAGGCGGAAATTCGGATGGACTTTTTTGACCTCATTAGAACAAAAATTAAATGTTTTGTTTTCTTTAGAAATATTAATGCTAACATGATATTAATATACAAATGTCTGAGTACACTCTGTGTACAAAATATACTGTTACTTTTTTTTTCATTGATTTATTCGACCGACGGAAAAGCTCAGTAGCTCAGAAATAATTATTGAACGGTATGTATCAAACGAAGTAAAGCTCTTTTAACCATTTGACACTGGCATTTTTTACTGCGCAATATTGTTCTTTGTATTCTACGAGTGTACATACGATATTTATTTGAATAGCGAACAGTTATTTTCTCTTTAAAAATGATAACGCATAAAATATAAAGATGATTATTGATAACTCCTGTATTTCATACCTCGTGTTACACGAGTTTGTTATATGCGATTCCAAGTAGTTGAATTTAATTAATATCTAAGTCGATTAAATGAGTCTTGGATATAATATAGATTTTCTAAATTTGATTCCTATGTACTGATTTTCACTATTATATTTAAGTGTAATTGTTATAAATATACATTTTAATTAAAATAACATCGTAGAGCATAGATAATATATTTGATAACTACTTGATATTACTATTTTATTCAGTCACCTAAGCACTAATTCGATCATTATGTTTCATTGCTTTTGATTTCAATTGCAAATGAAGGCAAGCGCCATTCGCTTACATAATATATTATTCAAATTATGTAAGGAGCATAAGAAAATTCATGGATCAATTCATTTATTTATACAACGTATTAATACCTAAATGGTTGTATATGTTTGGTGATAATTTGTTTTGTCAAATCAGCCAAATCGGTGATCGGCCAGAAGGCTGGCTCAAAAGTGTTTGATAGACTATTGACTTTTGGGTTAAAGCCATACCGGTTTCCTCACGATTTTTTCCTTCACTGTTCATCGCACATAAACAGAAAGTCCATTGGTGCACAACCAGGTTTCGAACTTACGATGTCAGGAATGGGAGTCGCATGCTGGAGCCACTAGGCCAACATTGCACTCTACACTGTGGTTTAATCGCAAGGTTTGTCAAGTTCCACTATCTCTACACATGTCTCTGTATCTCGGTGATTAAAATGTGTTTCTCTGTTAGTTTGTATGATCAAAGAATGCAACTGGTTGATGACACACAACAAGGAGCGGTGGAGGCTTCAAAAACAAGGACACATGTGCTTAGCCAGCAGAGTGAGTGAGGCTGATCAGCACTTTTTTACGGATTATAGTTATGTATTATTGTATTTAAACTTATAATTATTTACACATAATTTTAAATTTAAACCGACGTTTCGCGTGCTTTACAGCGTGCGTGGTCACGGTGACTGAAGACAAAGGTGTTAAATGTCAAAAAGTATTACAGCTGTAGAAAATGTTGTGTTATCTGTATTTATTTCCCCGGAGTTGGTATCGACTAAAAGATGTAGGGTTTTTGCAGAAATTGCTCATGGTGTCCTCCATTTTCGCGGATTGTTTATTTTGAGATTTTAATTTGGATATTATTGGATCCCAGGTGTTTGATAATTTTAGGCCGTCCTCTCTATTGAAATTGGCGTGTTTTTTGATTTCAATGGCTTCGCGTACCAATCTTGGGAAGAATCTTTTTTCTTTCGCAAGTACTTTCGGTTGGTCAAAGCGTATGTAGTGATTAGGCCTATCTAGTGTGTGTTCACAGACTGCTGATTTTGTGTGTCGTCTATGTCTTATGTCCGCAATGTGTTCCTTGAGTCTGCTGGACATATTGCGTTTAGTTTGCCCTATGTAAGACAGGCCACAGTCGCAATCCAGTTTGTATATACCTGCATCTTGCAATGGGGTGTTACTTTTGATTGGTCTTAGGAATTGCTGAATCTTCTTGTGCGGCTTGAAAATTGTATTAATGGAAGCTCGTTTTAGGACTCGGCTAATTCTATCTGTAACTCCCTTCACATATGGCAGGTAAGCTGGCTGGCGAGGAACTGTTTGTGTCTTGTTTTTGTTTCTGTGATGCAGCCGGGGGATGCGCAACTTGTATCGGTGTAGCACCTGTTTGACATGCTGTAGTTCCTCCTTGAGGTGGGCCGCATCACAAAGACGTTGGGCTCTCTGAAACAAACATTTACCGACAGAGAGCAGTTGTGACGGGTGGTGGTGGGATTCACCATTGAGGTACCTATCTGTGTGGGTTGCCTTTCTGTGTATTGTGTGACCTAGTGTGCCATCTGCTTTGCGTATAATTAAAATGTCCAAAAAGGGCAAAGGATTTAACATCTAGTGATAGTGTTTTTGAATATTTAGTAAGAAGGCTGGATGTTTGTTTTATTACCTTGTTTGTGGGATCTTTATCGACTTTTTTATAGGTATTGACATCGTTTAAGAGGAGAGCCATCTTGCTTTCATATTCCGACGTATCCATAACAGCCTGTGTAAAACCTCCAAAAATGTATGGATTAAATTTACTGTTGAAAAAGAAAACAACAACTGTCTGCCCTTTTTGGACATTTTAATTATACGCAAAGCAGATGGCACACTAGGTCACACAATACACAGAAAGGCAACCCACACAGATAGGTACCTCAATGGTGAATCCCACCACCACCCGTCACAACTGCTCTCTGTCGGTAAATGTTTGTTTCAGAGAGCCCAACGTCTTTGTGATGCGGCCCACCTCAAGGAGGAACTACAGCATGTCAAACAGGTGCTACACCGATACAAGTTGCGCATCCCCCGGCTGCATCACAGAAACAAAAACAAGACACAAACAGTTCCTCGCCAGCCAGCTTACCTGCCATATGTGAAGGGAGTTACAGATAGAATTAGCCGAGTCCTAAAACGAGCTTCCATTAATACAATTTTCAAGCCGCACAAGAAGATTCAGCAATTCCTAAGACCAATCAAAAGTAACACCCCATTGCAAGATGCAGGTATATACAAACTGGATTGCGACTGTGGCCTGTCTTACATAGGGCAAACTAAACGCAATATGTCCAGCAGACTCAAGGAACACATTGCGGACATAAGACATAGACGACACACAAAATCAGCAGTCTGTGAACACACACTAGATAGGCCTAATCACTACATACGCTTTGACCAACCGAAAGTACTTGCGAAAGAAAAAAGATTCTTCCCAAGATTGGTACGCGAAGCCATTGAAATCAAAAGACACGCCAATTTCAATAGAGAGGACGGCCTAAAATTATCAAACACCTGGGATCCAATAATATCCAAATTAAAATCTCAAAATAAACAATCCGCGAAAATGGAGGACACCGTGAGCAATTTCTGCAAAAACCCTACATCTTTTAGTCGATACCAACTCCGGGGAAATAAATACAGATAACACAACATTTTCTACAGCTGTAATACTTTTTGACATTTAACACCTTTGTCTTCAGTCACCGTGACCACGCACGCTGTAAAGCACGCGAAACGTCGGTTTAAATTTAAAATTATGTGTAAATAATTATAAGTTTAAATACAATAATACATAACTATAATCCGTAAAAAAGTGTTTTTCTTTAAATGTGTAAAAGTTATGTTAATAAAAGACAATACTAGAGGCTGATCAGCTTTTGCAAAACTATGATCAGAGCAAACAGAAGTACTATTTTGTCCCGCTTTCAAACTTCGCGTTGGCAGAGTTATCTGAATAGAATATTGTCGTAACGTAACGTGAAGCACGTGTACGCACATTTTTTAAGTGTCACATATCCTCAAACGTTATTTTTTTCATCCTAACTTAACACAAACAAAGTCGCAAGCATCAGAGTAAAAGTAAATCAGACCATTTCAGTTTACCCATCAATATTCTATTTCATTTAGTTATAAGAAAGTATCGAGAAGCACTATATCTACGTCAAATAAATGCGAAAGGTCAACCAATCTTTTCTCTCTCAGAGTGGGCGTATTCAATATTTTTACTAAAATATTTTATAGAAAACAATAATTTCAAATTGATGTGTAAAAACTACTTTTAAAATGAAAATTTGCTTTTTTCAAGATTTCAATTACCTCTCGACCTTTCGATCGTAATGAAAATGAAATTCTTGTTTCATGTGTTAAAACATTCCATGAAACAAGAATTTAATAGAGAAAACTTACATATAGAGGAATCAATATTGTTTTAAAAATAAACTTATAGGTTTGTTAGCCATTAATTATTATGTCTGTTTCTATTTTATTAACAGGTCTGAATATATATACACATATTAAATTTGTGTTATTAATGAGGTTAAATCGTGGGTCGTAATTCATATTAAGAACCTAGTTGACTATGTATACATAATACGAAAAATATCGACTTGTAACTGCGCTTGCTTTGAATTATATTGCTATTTTAATCAGAATTTACCTCACTAACGAAAAAAACTTTTCACCTCATTAAATTTCGGAAATGCTCAATTTTTAAACCTTATTTTCTGATATTTAAATCTTAAATACATTAATGTTTAATGATGAAAGAAAACATTATTTTATGATGTAATTTTTACATCATAATTTTATGTGTTCTTGGACAAACTTATTTATTTTGTAATCCTATTGCTAACATAAATTATATATAATTTCAAACAAATACACTGAAAATACAGCCAAAAATGAAATACATCATATATTACTACAAAAAGGTTCAAAGAATAATAAAAGGTAACAAACAAACAAAAAGTATTCAATACATTTAACTAAGTGGTACGTAATTTGGCTGTGTTGTGTGATGGTGAAATGTGAGGGTATGTAAGTGATGGTGTGGATGTGGTGTGTGCGCATGATGGTGGTGTTTTTGCTGTGGATAAGCAAAAAGATTTTTTCAAGAAATTACTGAAGAACGGGAGTGCATGCTTCCGAGATTCCTCGTTCCGGCGTAAAAAATGCAAGCGAATGCACACGAATTTGAAGCCTTTTTTTGCAGCAAGTCTTCGTCTCCTTCAAAAATTTCTCGTTTTCTGGGATCAAATGCTCATTGACAAAGAATTTTATCGAATCCCCTGATATTCCTAGATCCAGTGTTTGAATGCCTCGCTTTCGACGTAAGCCAGATAAAATTTCGTCCTTAATATCACGTGATTTTAAGGACGACATTTTATCTGGTAGCACACTACGATTGTCTTTGATTTACCAGATGTATACTGCTTCGGCTGCACGCGATTAGCGTATTCAATGTGTTCATCCTGCAATACGACGTTTGCATGCTTTGCTATTTTTTTCACTAAGGCGCGTGTCGATTCGTTGGTGGTTTGTTGAGGTCGAGGTTGTTCATCCTATTCCATTGTTATTGTTTATTTAATTGAGATTGCAGTTCTTTAATAAGTGCATTATTGTTTTGGTCATCATTTTTCAATATATTTACTTCCCTGAGACACTCGGCCTCGTTCATAAATGAGGTGACGATTGATTTTATCTCTTCCCTTATCTCACCAAGAAGAGACATTTTCAGAGATTCTATCAGCTTAGATTCTAAGTGCTCAAGTTTGGGGTCTATCGCGTGGTATAGTATAGTGGATATAGGATTCAACGGTAGCTAAATCCTACATCCTTCTTATTGCGTCGCGCCTTGAGGTTTGCACTTGTTTGTTTAATTTTCATGTGAAATACTTTGACCGCGATGCTCTCTGCGTAAGCATTGAGGACATATCCAGGAACTAATCAATGTCTCCAATGCAATATTCGCACATTCCCTATACAACACAACAACCTCTGAAACATTTTGTACACCTGATTTGTGTACTTATATCAAGGTCCCTGGACAAGCAATACATTTGGGCATTGTCTGATTATAAATTTTTATTTACATTTAACTTAGTAGTTAAATTATTGTATATAATTTAACATAAAGAAATGGATTTGTTTCGAGTTAAGTAAATTACAAAAAACAAATGGCGATGAATAAGGTTAATTTATATTTGCAGTACTCGCATGTACTAAAAACGTGTATTCTAAATTTAAATATAATTCTTTCTATATTTAAAACTTAATTTTAGCTATATGAAAATATATAATAGGTATGAATATTTTGGTGTTACTATTGAAGGCTGTAAATTATGAAAATAAAATAAGTAACGGCATGACCTTCATTCTTCAAACACAACCTCCTTTTCGTTCGTGTCAGGAATAATAATTCAACGCAATTACAACATGCAAATAAAATAATACATTTATCTTAACACTCTTGCGTCGTACTAAATGTCGTATATCCAAGTGAATATTTTTTTAAACTCAGCAGCAAAGTTTAGGTACTACTTGAATGACAAAATCACGTAAACCTTAATGTATATTCTTTTTACGCAATAATATTATTCTCTATACTTATATTATACTTAAGAATCGGTAATCAAAAGTACTTTGTAAAAAGTTTTGCCTTGAATTTGACTTACTATACTAAGTGTAAAACGACTAAGTTTAGTATTAAATATTTAAAGATTTTAGACCTTAGGAGAGTACTTGCATTACAGTTTAATTTCAAGACACGATGGATATTAAACTTAACCCTAATTAATGAATTAACTAATTTACCAATGAGCATATTAAGATTTTTTTTTTTAATTCTAAAAACCTTAAATTATTTCTAAATTATCAGAATAACTATTGTGCGTGTTAAACTCCAGTTTTTTATTATTTTGTACTTTCGAAACTCTATCGCATTGCTAATATTTAGAACGAACCAACCGTTAAAAAGTGCCCGGGACGGAACTTTTTATGAATCTCTAAGGCACTAAAAATATATCTCAGCCTCATACCCAATATGAGTAAATTCCGTAGCTAGTAGTTGCAGTCGTTATTTTCATATGTAAAAAACAAATTATGAATATATTATATGAATTGTTTACTAGCACCATATCATCAGAAATAATTTGACGAAAAACTAAGTACTACCGCTGTTTAAACTCTATATTTTTTTAATGTTTAAAATAATGCAATGACTTAAAAGAGGGCAATAGAAATAAGAATTTAATTACATATGCCTCAACAGTTCGGTAGATGGAAAATTTCACACTTAAAAGAAGCGAATAATGTTAAAGGGAACAGCTATCGGGGGATGTTGCTTTGTACCAACGGAATCTGTTTAACACTTGTCCAATTGTAATTTCAAAACAGAATTACGTTTTAGAAGTGATTTTTTTTAAGTTTAGATATTTTTTTTTTAATAAATAGCCTTTATTTCCAAAACTTAATTATAATAGATTATAAGTTTCATTGATTTTGAATGGCGAAAAAAATACACTTAAAGTGTATTTAGGAAGAATCATTTGCCTGTTAGGTTTTGGTTTGTTCTCCGTCGGACAGAGGCCTCCTCCTCCGGTTCCACTCGTGTCTGTCGTGGGCCAGGCGCGGCCAGGTGACCCCGGCGACGGTGTGGTCAAAATACTCTATATTCCTATTATTGACGGTTATACTGTATTTCATGCCATTTGTCATTATACATGATTTTCAGGGTTCATTTCCAGTCCACAATCTCTACTTGTGTCTCCTAGGGTTCTCATCATGTATTGTAAGTCTTCATGTTTTTCAGTTATTAGAACAATATCAACTGCGAACCGAAGATGGCTTAAATTTTCGCCATTGACATTTACTCCTAGCCCTGACCAATACAACTATCTGAAGATAAATTCCAGAAGTACGGTGAATAAATTTGGCAACACAGGATCGCCCTGCCGAAAACCCCTTTTCAGTGGAAACATGTTATCTTTCTTCTCCAACTTCACTGTGGCATTACGAACCATACGGTGGTCTGTTGGGAGGGTGGATATTAATTGCGACTTGGATTCGGTCTTTAAAGTTGATCCACAAATCATCCGATGAGCTCCCTTGAATAATGAAGGATTCAAGTTGGTTACTCATACGAATATAATCAGCTTTATAGAAGTCATATTGGGTCTCTTTATTAGACTTAACTCCATTACCAATTATTTGTCCGATTATAGACCGTGAATACCAAATGGTCACTTCTTCCAACTGGAGGATAATAACGTACCTCACTTATAAGAGTATCATCATTGCAAAGTACAAGGTCCAACGTTGACTTCTCGTCGTTTCTCTTTCTTGTGATTTGGTTTACAAATTGATTTAAATTACTGTTAGAAAACATATTATTAAAAGATTCACTTAATTTATTTAGTTTTTTACTTGGTTAAGAGGCCATTTTAATTGTGGTAAATTGAAATCACCTATTATAAGGACGCTCTATCGATTATATCAAAAAGCACTTGGTCAGATTCTTGCATAGTGCAGGATGGAGGACGGTACACACAAGCTAACAGAATTTTTATTCCTTTATATTCGACATCTAGCCATACAGCCTCAACACGTGGATCATGGTAGTTTTTATTTACTTTAGTATAAATTTTTATGTTATTGGTTTCATGAGCGGCATATATCAGAACTCCTTCTCCGGGTCTATTCGTTCTATCTAGTCTATATAGGGTATAATGAGGTATATTAATTAGACTATCACTCAATTTGCCGTGTAAATGAGTTTCAGTTATCATTATTAAAGCAGGTTTGTGCGTTTGGAATTCAATCAGAAAAAGATCGAATTTTGCCGTTATTGATGCTAAGTTAATGTATAAAATATTAAGTTTGGTTATATGAGGTAAAGTTAGTTTTTTGTAATTGTAGTAATTTTTTGTATGTTGTTAACATATTTTATAGTGAGATCTTTTTCACCCTTTTCGATCCTCAGGGCAAGTTCGTCTCGTAGACTTTTCAGCTGATCTCTTTGGTACGGGGTCATATCTGAACAAACTCGAACGGGTTTACCAATTTTGCTCTTGTTTTTTAAAATATCAGAAGCGGAACGTTTATTTTCGAATATGACTTTTATCGGTGGCTGTGAGTGTGTGAGTGTGTGTGTGTGGGTTAACGACGGCCGGTTTACCTAAGCGAAACACATGCACTATCTTGGGGTTAGGGATTGGTATCAGATTGAAAGTGTCAGCTATCTTGGTTTTGTCGTAAACCTTTCTTTCCTCTGGAAAACATGAGTTTGATTCCGGTATACCAAACACAATAACATTGCAACTGCCTTTCTTTCTCTCCTCTATTTCATTTATAATAGTGTCTAAGTTGACAATGGACGGTTCAGTGGTCTTCAGAACCTCGACTTCTTGTTGTAGCTCAGTAACTAATCTATGCAACTCTGGAACTTGTCTTAAACCGGTCTCACAGACATTACAAAGAAATGATAGTTTGTGTGTCTGAAGACCAAAGACCCGCAGTTCGGTCGCAGAAAGACCGTTGCATTTGTTACAAATGAGTCGGCAACATCCTTTGCAAGTAACTTTGACATTTTTCTCATCCATTTTGCCAAGACACTTAAAGCATTGAGACATGTTGGGACTTTTAAATATCATAGTTCCTAAACTTATTGTACGCACCAATTCTATTTTAATTTTAAATAAATATATGGAGGTAATGTTTACTGTGACGCGGTACCCGCAATAATAAAATACAATTTATTAATTGTTCTTAGCATACTTACTCGTACGTAAATACGTATCGTATGTATAAGAAATGAACCAACGACTTAAAAATTTCTTTACGTTAATTATACATTTACATAATTACATATGTGTTTGAAATATATGTTTTATTAAGAAATAATAAGATGTAATATTTTCTAAACCCATTTAATTTTTTTAAAATCACCGAATAGTTAAAAATGTTAATGGCACGCAGACCAAAACGTAACAACGACCAAAATTCATGATAGTTAACGCATAGAGATTTTAACTGTGTATTAATTATTTTTTAATTAATAATAATAATCTTTATTTCTTCTCTCACATATACATACAAGGTTACAATGATTAAAACTAAGATGATAACATTTGAAAGTGTATGTGAGAGACTGGTCTCTGTAACAGGAGACCTGAGTGACAGATAGCCAGCCTCTCCACCACCGGACCGGGACACGTACAATAGGTCATTGTATATACATTGTATAATATATACAATAGAAGAAAAAAAAGTAAACGCTAAAAGAAAAACACTGCAAACAGAGATGTAAAATTAAATTAGGTGTGTGAGTGCGCATGCGCTTGTGTGTGTCTCTATGTGTATGTGTGTGCGTGTGTGTGTGTGTGTATGTGTGGGTGAGTTGGTGTTTTACAGAGTAACAGTTAATAAATCTTCTGTTTCATCATAACTCAACGTCTTCGGCCAAGTAGTAACCGTTTTTTTACATTCATATTTTGATAGAGGGTAAATGTTAATTTTTCCATTTAATTTATTATATAGGTAACAGCCTAGGAAACCAAAGAATCTCTGCGAGAAAGATGTTGTCCATTGTGAATTGAAATAGTCGCACATTAAAATAATTTTACTAACTTACTAATGTTTAAGTTAAAAGTTCCGAATTAACTCGCTACATTTATTGTGCTTAAATTCCATTTAATGCATTTTATTAACGTTATAAACCAATATAATGAATATTAAATTAAGTGCATTGTACAGATTAAAGCGAAAAATAGAGGACTCCAAAATTTAAACCCAAGTCACAAATCCAACGACAGGAAAGTGCCATAGTGCACAAACATTTTAATTTTAAATAAATATACGGAGGTAATGTTTACTGTGACGCGGTACCCGCAATAATAAAATACAATTTATTAATTGTTCTTAGCATACTTACTCGTACGTAAATACGTATCGTATGTATAAGAAACGAACCAACGACTTAAAAATTTCTTTACGTTAATTATACATTTACATAATTACATATGTGTTTGAAATATATGTTTTATTAAGAAATAATAAGATGTAATATTTTTTAAACCCATTTAATTTTTTTTAAATCACCGAATAGTTAATAATGTTAATGGCACGCAGACCAAAACGTAACAACGACCAAAATTCATTATAGTTAACGCATAGAGATTTTAACTGTGAATTAATTATTTTTTAATTGAAATAGTCGCACATTAAAATAATTTTACTAACTTACTAATGTTTAAGTTAAAAGTTCCGAATTAACTCGCTACATTTATTGTGCTTAAATTCCATTTAATGCATTTTATTAACGTTATAAACCAATATAATGAATATTAAATTAAGTGCATTGTACAGATTAAAGCGAAAAATAGAGGACTCCAAAATGTAAACCCAAGTCACAAATCCAACGACAGGAAAGTGCCATAGTGCACAAACATTTCATTCAGTTATTGATAATAATAAGAAAATTATAGCGCAATTTAAATTAAAATTTGACTACTTACTTCAACATTTTCGAAGGTGCTTTTAAAATACTTTTGTTTTCGTTTCCCTCGATCGGAAAGCCCGTAGGAGCAGTACGACTCAACACTGCGAGTTCACGTTTCACACTACGACTTCTTATCGACCCCACGCCGCGCCGCACCGATTGAGGAGCACAGTTTTAATAAAAACATTTTATGTAAACGCATAACGTTTTTAAATATAACTAAAGTACATATTGTGACGTTTTTAGATTTTGCTAATAACAATTTTATTACTTGTTCGTAATATGTATAGGCTGTTTTATCTGTTATTCTTGGAGCTAATATTAATTAGAAAACCTAAATCAATGGCATGTATCACTCGAGAGATGAATACTTGACAATAAAAAATATCACACATATAAGGAAAAAATCATTTATATCGTCAAATTTCGAAACAGAAACGTTACAAATCGTGTTTATACAATTTGGATAAAATATGGAAATAATTCCATATTTAGTTATGGTATTGTTCCTGTTCATAACTTTAAAAAGGCCTTTGCGCATAAACATTTAAAAGAAAAATTATGACTATTCAGTGTCTAACCACTAATAACAACCTTAAACACCATTGACTTTTTATAAGCCATTTCAGAGAGTAAATTAGTGTTTTAATTAAATAGAATCTTAAAAAACAAAAACAAAAAACAGCCCTCAGATGCATGAAACAATACGAGTACGACTTCAAGGCTTTAACTTGTAAGAAACTGCCTACGTTACTACTGTGCACAACCCTCTGTGATGCCGCGCCCGACCACCGCGCACTTTGCCAAAATATAAGGAACCAGTAACCACTAAACAATTCATCTATCATTTTCACTGACTACATGATCAATGTGTCGTAAAATCAGAAAATTTCAGACACTCAAGTGTGTATCAAATTTAAATAAAATTGATTTCTGTAACAACCACTTAAGAAGCCAACGAGAAGTTAACAAAAACGGAAATTGATAACGCAAACCTTTAGTTACTCTCTTTTTGAAAAACTTTTACTGTAACATAATATTTAAACGGTTAATTTGGTTTGATTCTGAATACACAGGTTGTTTTCTATAGACTTAAAATCTTACTTGGATAACACATACTAACAAGCTTTTGTAAATAAATATATCATGAAGTGTGTCCCATAAAGCTGCCTACCCCAGGGAGCAGACACATTTTTGTGTCGTCGATGTTTTTTCCTTATATGTAGGTTACTAAGTACTTTCTAACCAAATAATTGGTTAGAAAGTACTTAGTAACCTACGAATCGTAGTTATGAAAATTAGAAGTATTAGTAGAAGTAGGTTTTTATTTATCTGAGTCGTTCTTGTCGTCGTGATACATAATTAGGTGGCTTTATTTTACCGTTTGCGTTTCAGCAAATTAATAAAAGGCAACACACTTGCAAACCCCTCGTCCGCCGCGTGTTCATCGGCGACGGTAAACGGTTAATTGACATGCTCATTTACCACCTGTCCCATAAAAAGTATTAGATAAAATACCATCAATTCTTTAGTCTCTATTAAATAGTCTATTTGTGCAGAGCTGAGATTAGAACGTACCACTTTACATTTAAGGGTCACACCCTAGTCCAACACGACGTGACATCAAAAAGTATTTCTTTAAACAAATTCCAGAACCTTAGTGCATGTTTGAATGCCAATACCCGAGTCGAATAAGTTGCCTTAACTTGTAGTTACTACGTCAACTAACTAACGTAAGTACGTCATTCGAAATTCTGAATACCCAGGTACCAATATATTTGTCTATATTTCAAAAAAAATCTAGTTACAGTGAAATAATAATTGGAAATCACATAAGGCAAAATCCTTTTGACATACGGAAGCCATATTTGTCGCTATTACTCGACTCCAAATTTGACCATAAGAGCCATTATTATAAACTAGCTAGCGAATGCGTGCCGAAACCGGCGTGCGAAACCGGCCTTTTAAGAATTGGAATTGGTGGCTTTTTTTTGAAATGGTGAATCGTCGAATAGATTTGGAAACACTTCATTAGGTAGCTGGTTCCACATAATGGAGGTGAGAGCAAGGAACTCCAAGTATCTCAGTTTTGAGTGAGTTGCAGCTCAAGCCAGCTATTTTTACAATGTAATCTGCTATCCCGTGACCGGTCTTCCTCTATTTCGTTTCCCAATAGGGCCACCCCGGGTCCCCTTATGGTACATCGATCGTCTGAGAGTCTTGCTACATGCCCTGCCCATCTCCATTTAAGCCTTAGGGCATAGTCTGACGCATCAGTAGCTTTAGTAACGCTTCTTATTTTTGAGTGAATTATAGTAATTGATTCATAGTTTCATCTAAATCGGTGAAATTTTCGTAAACCGCTTTTAAATCCACAATTAAATCAAATAGGTGGTACGTAGGATTATTTCTTTATATTGTTTTGATTAGGGTTTATATAAACTAAGAGGCAAAATATTATACCAACTTTAGCTATAAATAACGACCTATTCTCATTTTCTTTAGACACTGTTCAATGTTCATTCTGTCGTAAGAGATTAATCAATGTAGAAGCATATTCTTGTTACTATAACCGTTTGGCTTTAGGAATTCTATCACAGGTCTTTTGTTAGGCTTTTAAATTACGAGTTTTTTTATGATTGTTTGATATATTACACAATAAGCTTATTTTTGCTGTGCTTTAGACAGATTAGAATATCGGCTTTATGCGAAAATATATTTCTTTTTTACAGTTGTGGTAGGTAAGTTAACATGATAGTGAATGACATAATGTCTGATGTCATCTGAGCAAATACCACAAATCACAAAAATATAAGTTCTGGTAACCACACAATAGTTTCTGTGTTCTGAAAATTTAAGCCTAAATTTTTTTTTAAAGCTTTGCCCTGCCAGCTTCGTAATTACAACAGAGCATTACTTCTGTATTTAAAAATATATTTTTTTTTCTATATCTATATATATAATCTATTGTAAACCGTAGTTTTTATGTGCAGACCACGAAGTTTTTTTTTATTTTCACATTTTATAAATGGATATATTACCAATTTTCAACAAACAGCTATGCTTTTCTGAAAGAAACGGAAGAGTTCTTATCCAGGCACTAGCCTTCTTACTTTAATAATAGTTATGCCTAGATTTGAAAGAGATGATATAGACCGTGGAGTTCTGATAACAGTGACACATCGATTTTTTTACATATCCACTTGTTTGTTTCTAGAAGTCCAGATTATTAAGTAGCTCTGTATATCAATCTCGTATAAGAGCTTTCTAAAAAGCCCGCAGTGCCCTTGCCAAATTAATGTTATTCATGACTGGTGCTCATCGAGCAGGTGATTTTCCGATACGTTGCCTTTTTCGACAAAACTTGAATTGATTTCTTGTCACTTCGTCTGCATTTTAAATAGAAGCTACTCGACAAAATATAAGCTTTATTTTACGTAGGTGTATTCACTATTTTCTTACCAATATGAATAATGGAATGAATAATAAATTTATTATCTACGATTTGTTAGACACATTATTAATATAAATATATAGTTGCAAATTTAGGCTAAGCATAAGAATGACACGTAGTCTTGTGAAATTAATTTAATTTTGCATATTAATATTTTCGATATTCAATTCTGTTAATTCATTTTTATAATTATTGGAGTTGGCGAAATTGTATAGTTGATAGATACAGATGCGGCACAGCATATCACTTATCATCAATCATCATTCCTGTAACAGAGTAAGCCGTCTGAAGGCTACTCGCAATACTTTTCATGCACCGGAGGCTTTATAATTGATTTTTTAAAAACATATATTTTAATGCATAATAAAGCCCCCTATATTAGGTCCATAAATATTTTATACGTTTTTTTTAATTAGTATTTATAAATGTCAACAAATTTAAAATCCTTTTGATGTCTGTTCCATTTTTTGACTAATACCTCGAGCGGTTTCTATTCATTTAGTAAATAAATAAACAAACAAATGCCGATTGCAGCTACGAGTCCCGCGATCTAAGCACTAGCACCATGCCTTCAAACTACTAGAAACTAGAGAAAAGGCTCTAGTCTTCCGGAGGCCCGAGTACAATTATTAGGTTTAAAATGCCTGCAAAAAGGACTCTTCAGTACGAATTTCATGCTGAGTTCAACAATTAAGGTCCATCTGTTATGTATCTTTATACCAAATAAATAATTTGAATAATAATAAAGCATGTAACGAGTGATGAGTTTTTAAATTTATGTTCTGAGAAAGTTCTTTATTTCAAGCAGTTGTCAAGTATTATGAGGTATGTTATTTAATTATTAAAAAAAAGCATAACTCTTAATATTCCGGAAAGCTATGTATTTTATTATCACCTAGTTTATGATGCACTCACAATAACTAGTAATCAGCTGAAACTGAGGAATCTATTTAGTTTATTGAATAAATAGGATTCGTCATTGCCTGATTATGAATCTATACAAAGTCTAAAGTCAAGCAGCCCACTATTCTTTGTTCTTCTGAATGAAATATACGATCAGTCTTTCCAAGTAAAAACAATATTTCTTACTTTCTGTGTTCTGTTTTAACTATATCAACTAGACTTTATACATACTAAATTAATTTTAAAATATTTTATTTGAAATATTGACTTCAAAGTCTATTCAACAAGAGAATATTTTAGCCTTTGATATTTTTAATACTGACTAGCCTTTGTCTAATTGATGTTCAGAAGATGTAATTACAAATGTAGCTAATAAAAAATACCAATAGAACAAAAACAAAATGTTTACCTTGTCAGGCTACGTAATATCATACATCGGTGTTTGCTATAGAAGTTATTGAAGCTATGCAAGTTAGAATTAGGTTAAATGACTGTATGACCTACATCGAGCTTCACCTAAGTTAACTATATTGTTTTCGAAGTTGGATACCGCAGCTACAAAACTTAAGATATGCATGCCTTCGATCCAAGTACTAACTTTCTGTACTGAGCAAACGATGAAATGATCACTATAATGAAGTTTCGTTAGTATAAACCTAAGTGACGGTATTAAATGCATTTTACTTCGACTACGAGATCGCCTACACTTACTGACCATAATTAAGTTTTATTTAATTTTAGCCATTGAAAGGCATCCCACAGCTTGCTGGACGATTGAAACCAACTTTGAAATCAAATTGCAACAAGTAGGGTAACAACTTTGTTTTCGATGTATTGAAATGTATTTATGAACAATAATAATGTATACGGTTACACAACGGAACATCGACTTAAATTTAGTACTTTTGAGTAACACTCTAACTTCGCACGTAGTAGATAGCTATGTAAGTGAATTTATCCTACATAAAACATAGCATTTAACTTTTTAATAGTAAAGATTTTTGTTATAACGCCTGTACCTAAAGTAAAATGATGAGTAAAAATTGAGAATTAATAAATTCTCGATTTTTACTAAATCATTTTGATTCCTATTTAAAAAGAGCCCTGAATTATGACCAGTTCACGTACACTGGACCCCATGATCGGCCTTGTAGTATGTACTTTACCATAATTTTGTTGTGGGTAGGAAGTTGTTCTGTCCTAAGTAACAATCAAAAATAATGACAGAAGCAATTGCTAGGGTATATAATAAAAAAAGTAATTATGTTTCACAAGATAATTACTTTGACAGAATTTTTCTCGAAAGCACGTCTATCTTGTGAAGTATTACAAATTCTTCTTCAAACATTATTCCGTGTATTAAATTATGGCATAATTAATACCTAAACCTTTATAACGATTCTGTGTTATAGGTAAATGCTGCAAAAATATTGCCTCCGCCTGGTTCTTCGTTATATTATATTAGTTACTTTTGATTTTCGAGTTATAACTTGAATTGTATTAGCCCTCGAAGCAGCTAAATTATTACTTTTATTACCAAGATGCCTCAATATCACAAGATATGAATAAAATAAGTAAAAGAATAGGTACAACAAAATTGCTGGTACAGCAGAAGACGTCAGACAAAATTAACATACGATACGCTATAGTGATTTTTTTGTGTACATAATTACTAAGACTAGTCTGAAATATAGTTTTTCTAATTCTGATTTTTCTTTAACAGCAACTTTCTTTAAAAGCTCGAACTACGGTTAATCGTCAGATTTAAGTGTATCTAAGTCTTAGGATTTACCGACATGAGTTGGTAAATGTGAGTATTTCTAAAAATACGACTCTTTTTTCGAGCTTTTACCATTTGAATTCAGTATATGCTAGGTTTTACCACTGTCAGCTGGTAGATGTTGGTTTAAGGAATAAAACAATGAGTAATTCTGAATTATTTACTTTAATTAACTAAAAAAACCTAAAGAACATAAAACCATTATACCAAGCCAAGTAACTAGCGAAATGTTTTTTTAGGTAGGTACCTTACCTATTAATCATTTACATTTGCGATTCACTTTGGGTGCCTAAACTCAACTGCATCTCAACTGGATTGTTATAAGAATGTTCATGGTAAGCCCCCAGGTGTCTTATGTAGTCACAATCGATGCGTCGGGAATGGAAACGGAAGGTTCCATTATATATACACACTGTTCGGAGAGCACGAAATCGGTTAAAAGAAAAAGAATATCAGTTAGAAATGGAAAGAAGGAATCACATACCTACGGGTCTATCAGACTGCCAAATTTCCCCTAATAATTTAAAAGATAATATTATTCCTAAAGTGCTTGAGTCTGATGTTAAAAGCTCTGAAATACACCATAATGAGGCTGCTCACTCTACTTTCAAGTAATCCTCGCGCTGCTAGGTCGCTTTACCAGGCATCAGACACTGCGCCTTATGTTGTCCACGTCCAAAAAATCGTACAAACTTTGTGGAAGTATTTTAAAGTTTGGAGGTTAAACAGAAAGGTCTATAAAACCTAGACGCTCAAGTTCATTCCAATTGAGACCATAGTTTTAACCTTCGATGGAAAGGTCTAACCTCCCAAGATCTATATATATGTTACAACTCCCCTACCTGTAGACCTTTATATTTACCCCACCCTGTAACACCAAAATGCAATGCAGAAGCACTGCAAGGTGTTACAAATGTGGTGACAACCATTCAAGTATAAGATGATGCTGTGTGTATCTTATGTTCTGGTTCTCATTTTACAACAGATAAAAGTGCCCAGCATACGTTAGGCAAAAAGATATCAAAGATACAATGGCTAAAAAGTCAATATGTTATTCAGAAGCTAGTAAAGTCTATCTACCAATTTCCAAACCTTATGCAGACGTTGTTGCTTCTGCTTCATCGGCCCATTCTGGTCCGAATATTACTTATTCCAGCCGTAACATGAAAAACCGTATTCATGAAACCCAAAGCTCGTCCCAGAAATGTTAGTAATTTTTGATATGATCAAAAAACGCATGCAAAGCTTATCCAAGATTACAGCAACATTCCTTCCTTTTCTACAGGTTGCTCAACAACTACAATGATTTGACAGAACTAATAACAAAGGATCTCTTCATATCTATGGAATTGCCGGAGCATTAATAGTAAATAAAGTGGCCTATTTTTTTATTAAATAAGTACAAACCATTTGCTGTCTCTCTTCAAGAAACTTGGTTTCATCCCGGTTTCAATTTTAGAATTCCAGGACATATTTATCTTAGAGAAGACATAATTGATGGGTGTGGTGGAGTCGCACGTATTTTGGTCACGGGAGATTTCAATGCACAACATACTATGTGGGGAAGTTTTAAGTCTAATCATTATGAGGCTAGAAACTTGAACATCTTAGATGATAATTTATGCCTTCTAAACTCCGGTGTTCCTACTAGGACACAGCCCGATGAGGGTATGAGTGCACCAGACCTTACCCTGTGTAGTCCTTCCCTTGTTCCTACAATAAACTGGTGGCCTCTATCGGTCTTCATATGGAAGCCATCACTTTCCGCTCATTGTATAATTTCCTCAAAAAATTCGATAGTTAGACAGCAAAGGCTCCTCCGCGGCTAAAATATAGACCTAAGGATGCCAGCTGGTAATTTTTTCGAGATAAAGTTTAAAACATTAAAAATTTATCAACCATACCTCCAGTAAATGACAGAAATAATCTTTGTGCTGAAGCTTTAACACGGGCCCTACTACAGGCTGCTGAGGAAGTTTTTCCAATAAAAAATAAAAGTGGCAATGGGTAAATTCCATCACCTCCTTGGTGGAACAGTGAGTGTTCTGCATGCCCAGAGAAAGATAGCTGAAGGAGATGAAATTACAGAGAAAATTCTAAAACACAAAATTTTAATATTCTTAGTAATCTTATAACTAAAACACGTAAATTATTAAAACAAAAAAGATTCAATGGCTGGAAATATTTTTGTGCCCCAATTTCACCAGATATTTCTTCATCTGAAGTTTGGCAAAATATTCGGAGATTCAGATCCTCCTTTAAACCTCCAAGATCTTCAAACCTTCAAAACCTAAATGACTCCTGCTTTTCTCATTTTAATTAATTCAATCTCGACCCTCCATCATTGAAAATCCACGAAGTTATCCCAATACATAAGCCCAACAAACCAATTAATAATCCATCATCATACAGACCAATTGCATTAGCTTCAATTATATAGAAAATTTCTGAAAATTTATTTAAAAATAGGTTAGAATGCTTTATTGGATTTAGGAAAGACAGGTGTACTATGGATAGTCTCAGTATTTTTATGACAGACTTAACATTGGCATTTTCATACAACAAGCCTCAGTATGTGCATTCATAGATGTGTCTGCTGTCATATGCTGTATGTGATAGTCACTGCATGTGCTGTCTATGATAATGTCCAGCTTTCAATTCTGAAACAAAAAATGATTAAGTTGGATATCCCACAAATTTTTATAAGCTTAAGGAGGAGCTGTAAGAAGTCAGAAAACTCCCCCCAATCCCGTATTGCCTGGAACGGTTTACCCCAGGGATCAGTTTTGAGTCACCTTCTTTACAATATATATTCTCATGACCTGGAAGCTTCCCTTAAGGGTAAAATTAACTCACTCCGATATGCAGATTATTTACTATTATATGTCTCAGGTAATTCTATTGACAACATATCTGAAACTATAACATATACCCTTAAGTTGCTAAAAGTCTGGCTGGACAATATCAACTCTCTAAGTCTTTCAGTTCCTAAGAGTATGATAGTCTTATTTTCATGAGACTTTCTCCATCAGTGACTGTATTTTATAATAAAATTAGAGTTGCGGTCTCTGTTGGAATGTATGGATTATAAATACTTAGCTCTTCAAGCTCCAACACATAGATCACAATTCCTTTCGATATTTAGTGTTAACTATGATGCCTTAACTTTAAATCCTACTATTTGATTTTGGTTTAAGTAAACAAGATCCTTCTGCCAAAGCCAAATTTATTGACAGTGACAGCCGATGGAAACATTGACTTTTAATTTTAATGATTCAAAAAATCCAGTGATTAAAAAAAAGTGATTCTTCCATTATTTATTTTAAAAAAATACTACGTGTTTCATTTTAACCTCCTCGTGGTTCGTGCAATACAATAGTAATAACGGTGTTGTATAATATTTTTTTATACATTTATTTCACCTACATATATTTACATCACACTACAGCTAAAACCTGTATTTGGTTTCATGAGAATCCCGACCGGCGCACCCTTTTACGTGAGAAACGTCGATCTCCTGTACGACCTGGAGCTCCCTACCATAGCCCAATGGATGAAGTTGGCGTCCAAACGCCACTTCGACAAGTTTATACATATATAGACATCTCAACCCACTGGTGCGTAAAAGCATCAATTATTACGCCTTCCCGACTAAAAAGGCTCGCAGGAGGCCCCGAGACATTCTAACGGATCCGGATGATCCAATCACAATAGCTAACAACAAATTAAAAGCCGCTCGCGCGGCCAAAAGTAATAACTGTAGCAATAAACAGACTAGGGTTAAAAACCGCCTTCACCGGGAAAGACCTTTACTTCGTATTTCGCTCACTCCAGTGAGCTTCCGTCCTGCCCTTCAGGCGATTGACCCCCCCGCGACGCTCCAAGCCGATGTTCGAGTCTCATAAGAGACGCACTTGCGCGAGTCGCGGGAATCCCACCCTTTCAGGCTGAGCTAAGCTCGCCAAAACAGCCTGTGCTGAGCTGTAAAGGCCCTTAAGGCCAACAGCGAGATTCCATTAAAAAAAACCACCTACTACAGTTTCTGCTTATAATATATATATATATATTTATTTATTTCTTGTTTAATAATTATTTCTGTATCGAATTTAGATATTTTTTTGACATTTATTAAATATTATTTTGGAGAGATGTTGGTATTATAATCATAGACGCAAGTGGCTGCTCTGCAACTGCATAGACTTTTTTCGCTTGCTTTTGGTTGGCAAAACTGTTTCCTAGTTCCTTTAGCAAACTTACAACTTTACTCTACTCTCTACAATACGCGTGTTGCCTGCTCTTGTAAAATGTAAGATCTTATTTTATTGTTCCTGATCTGTCCGCCATATTTGTCTGTCCGTGACTGGCGTGCTTGTTATATTAAGAATAAATTCAGGTAATCATATTTTCAATTCGTTATCTCTATTATCAATACTGTATAGTCGTATTTTGTATTAGCTACTTTATTATGCTGTAGCGCTAGAAGTTTTAATATCGTTCATGTCGTATGCCATCTTGACCTGTACGTGTTGGATCAGCGTAAACCTTATGTTGTTAGGTTGCAGTCATCATACATAAGATTCTCTTTGCATATTTAGCACTCTTATTGGTTTTTTATACTTTTTATATTTAAACATATAGGTAAGAATATATGCCACGTGGTTTTAAGTTTCCTCAGTATCCAGTATTTGCTGCTGCTATATTATTTCAACTTTTTACATCTGAGAATCTAAAATACTAAATTAAGGAACTTAATTCTAAGTGTGTGGGAATAGACAGTGTTAGCTCTGAGTTTTGCCACCAGGCTGGGATTATAGATTGTTGTTTTTTATTTATTTGATATGAGACATACTCTGCTGCTTATGTTGGGGTGATAGTGTCTTTGTTAGAGGTTCTAAACTTCTAAAGGTAAGATTCCCCTTAAACAGTCACATTAATTATTGACAGTCTTCTAAGAACTACTTAACTAATTATACTTACTACTGGATTATCTAAACGTTTTTGTACATTTTATAATTTAAAAAAAAATATAGGAAATTTGAACATTATTTAAACAAGATTACATTTAAAACTTTTGATTTGTTTTAGTTTTACTCAGGAAAAATTATTGGAATAATGGGGAGTGGAGGAAATCCTATTAAATTTGGTCCAGAGTGGCTTAGAAACTTGGGTGAAGGAACAAACCAGGGAACATCTTCCAGACAAACTAACAATCAAAATAATCCTAGTGTATCAGAATCACCTCAAGGGTCTTCAAGCAGAGGACTAAATAATTTACAACCACCTCGAGCATCTAGCCGAGATACTATTGTCGGTACGTCGTCAGGTTCCACAACACAATTGTCAACAGGCTCACAGAATTTTCGGCAGAATAATATGTCTAGAGTTCACCTCGCTAATCTTAGGTAAGTGTATTATATCTGTTATACTTTAAACTTTCTTAACATGTATTGTTTGATGTGTTTGAAACTGTCTATAGCGAAGTGATGTCATTGATCTCCTGTAGTTTGGTGGATTCTTGTCAAAATTCTTTAGAATAGTCACATTAAATATTCTACAAACTTCTAGGTTCATTGATCCTATTGACTTGTAATTATTCGCATGTTCTCTTTACAGATATGGACGAGAGGAAATGTTAGCACTTTACGATAGAATGGTTGCAGCACCAGAACAATTAAAGCAGTTTGAATTGTTGTATCACTCAAGGGGAAAAGCACCATCCGCTTTAAACATTTTTAAAGATAGTCCAAATGTTGTAAGTCAAGACTTCTCATCCATATAAGTTACAATAATCTCAAATATGTGTTTTAACGGTTTTTATCCTTCAGCCTGTTGAAGGCGCTACGGGTGGTCAAATTGTTGGGACTGGCCCGACTAGTTTCACTACTGGTCGTGGTCGTGGGAATGGGGTAGGGACGGTTTATTCTAAGAAACCGACAACAGTGCGGCCAAATACCACAAATGTAGGAAGGTGAGCTCTTAATTGTTCTATAATCTTATCAGCATTGACATGTAATTTTTTGTCAACCTAATCACTATGAAACATACATGAACACAACTTGATATTTTATCCAACATTCTTGCAGACACAGCCCTTAAAAGTTGACTTATTCATATTGAATACAACAGAGAGACATGTTTCATTTTACATTTTGCTGTTTGTGAATTGATCTGTGAGATATAATTATTATACATGTAGGCTTCAAGGTAACAAATCGCAACTGTTTGTTTACGTAGAATCATCTATTTTGGTTGAAACTTGCCTTAGTTTAGAAATAACTATTTTGCCTGGAGGGTATTTAGGTCATACAATCTCTTCATTAATTCCAGTGTTTAGGTATATCTGAAAATTTACAGTAAGTGCTTGGATGTGAGAGAAGCTTATATACCCCATTTTCTCCGTTTTGTTTTTAGTAGTAGAAATATTGTAAAAATGTATGTTACTTAGGGATTGGAATAGGGTAAGAACAGATCCTGCACAGGGAGGCTCTGTGCCTCCAAATGAAGAGGTCAGAAGGTCTTGGAATACAAGTAGTACATCTAGAGCAACTAGACAACCAACAACAGAACAATCTGGTTGGGCCTCAACCAAATTGTTCAGAAACAGGTATATACTTTGCTTAACTTCGATAAATAATAGTTTATAGCACAGACAAAGAAAATTCTATCTAATCTATAAAACCAGGGATTGGGATCTTTGTCAAATCTGTATCTTTATAAACAGTATTCTTAGGCAACTCACTAATTTATTTTTGTTTAAGGCGACCAATACGAAGTACTAATTGGAGACAATCAGGCAGGGAGGAAGGCGATGAATGGCGGTCCCAAGAGCATACCTCTAGATTTCCCAATCCTGGTAAATAGGCAAAAATACCAGTTAATCTTAATTTAATAAATTAATTTAAAGTTTGTCTAACAAGACAAACTTTGAAGATGAATAGGTCTTCTGCCTTTTCCTTTTGTGGATATAACTTAAGATACCCATAACATAGTAGAATTGTTCATGAAAATAATTTTTTCCATTTAATATTGGCAGAGAAGTAACAATTAAATACATTCTTGGGCACACATTTTGGATATCACCAGAAATTTATATTTTGAAGTATTAATAGCATTATATTTTTACAGAACGTGAATGGACTGAAAGGCCGTCACAGGAAACACGTCAGTCTTGGAATGCTAATCGTCGTCCCTGGACCGAAGCTCAAAATGATGAAATACCGGAGTGGTAAGTAGACTTATGTAAGCTATTTATATAATATAATTATCTGACCAGCTCCAACTAAATAATTAAGTTAAGCTCACTTCAACTTTCGACAAAACCATTTCGCCGCTTAGTCCAATGTCCATGCTTTATGTGATGTATATCATGTGTGTGACAGCAATTAGGTTTAGACTAAGAAAAAGCTAACTATGGTCTATTTCAAAACAGAAGGTAAACAAAATGATCCCTTATGGCTATATATATTTAGTTTTGGGATCACACCTGCGTATTTTGTGTTTTTCAAAATTACCTTACGCATTTTTCATTGAATAAAAAATCTACATATAGGTTACTATTGAAATACATACTATTCATGCTATTTCAACTTTGATATTTGAAAATGAATTTAAATTACACAGTACAGTTGTAAACAGTCTAGTTAACAGTCAGTGACTTATAAAAATTGTCAATACAATAAAAATCTTAAGGAAGATTTACCAAAATAAGTTTTTTTTAATACAATAGCAAGAGACCTTAGGTATTTATAATTTCTAGTTTGTAATATAGTAACTTTCCTTACAAAATTAAAATGCATATGCTATACACCATAAAACATGTATAAGATAAGAAAAATAATAAATTTATCCATATACAATTCATATATAGAAATTAAATAATTTACTTGGACTTTTGACTATAAATTAGATTATTATTATAGTCATTAAAATATATTGTTGTTATTAGGGCCAATGATAATGCAGACGCGGGTGCTGGCACTTTCGATTCGTCTGGAGCATTTCATGGATGCAGTGATGAACCTCGGTCACCAGAACAGACTTTCCGTAAATTTAACTTATTTTATAATTTTATATTAACGTGTAATTTATGTGTCAATTCCATGTACTCCACATGGATACTAAGCACTTAAAAACTCATCTGTATATTGGTTTGATACTTATATATATATCTCTACAGGAACTTATTTATTTTAGCTATTCAATGTCTTGTCGATACTATGTTGTATTGTTTATGTATTAAAAATATATGTGACAAGTTCTGAGATGCTTAGAAAAAAAATAATAGTATATCAAAATGAGTTTTTCTGTTTCTGATTTCCCTAGTATGGATCTCAACAAACAAATTATAATGCATTTAATTGATTATTGCATTTTATAAATTAATGCAATTTTGTCTCTCAGCTGTAACGCGACAACAAGAAGAGGTGGCTGAAAAGTGGTGGTCATCAGAAAAGGCTAAAAAGCTCTCTCCTAAACGATTAATCTCAGACAGGAAACAGGTAATTTTTTCCTAATTTACTTTCAATATTGTATTCAAATGCGTTATGAAATTAACCATTGCTACTTCCAGGGACAAGCCTCTACATCTGATGAAGCAAGCACTGAAACTGAAACCAATGTAAATGAGTCGGATGTTACAATAACTGAGAGTATGGCAGACAACGATGTCAAAACTAAAAATTACGATGCGATAATGCGTCCAGATATCAATGTCGGCAACGAAAGTAACAATCTTAGCAATTTCCAATCCGTCATGATTTCTCAAAACAACACCCTGCGTCAAAAACACCAAAATATTGTGACCTCAACTAGTTCCTCTTCTTCTACGACTCTACTACGCAGCTCATATGCTATTTTCACCGAAAAAAGCATCCATGAGGCTGAGTAAGTTTTCGTTTATAGTTACTATATTTATATACTACACATAATTTAAATCAAATGTTTTAATAGATAATATTTTATTTCAGGCACCCAAAAAATGTACAACAAGAAAAATTGTTTGAGGGGCACTCAGCTGATAATAATGTGCCCGTTAGAAATAATGCAACACCTAACAATCCACGTGGGGCTACTGTAGACATGTCTGTATTACCACAGGGGCAACCAGGACAGCAGGGAGGCCTAGTTAATACACAAATGCATACAGGACCTTCCACAACTGGCCTAGAAGCCCACATTGTTTCAAGCACTACAAATATAGCAAGCGCAGGGCAAAGTAGTATGGCATCACTAGGATTACAAAATTCCGCATCAGGAACTACTTTGAATATACAGAAAAATGAAATGATGATGCCGCCCCTTCATGGATTACCACAAATGATGTCAAACACTCCATTTAACCCAGGAATGAATATGGCTATGCCTATGCCAATGTCTATGCCGACTATGCAACACCATTCAAAAATGATGGATGCATTTCAACAACATGTTCGTCCACATGACATGACACAATCCAATGCTTCTGTACCATATTTAGGGCAGAATAATAATGTGGTAATGTACCTTTTTGTGTGATTTAGCTATGCATAGTACTGATGAACCCAGTAATGAAAACAAACTTTGAAATTTTTTATTTATCAATCTTTCTTTACCTACATAAAATTCGACTCTACAATTACATGAGTTGCCTATGAAAATGATTGTTGGAGTCAACATTAATATACTAATTTTGTAACATATTTTCAGCCAATGGGTAACAATCTTCCACCAAATCCTGCACTGGGAGTCTGCATGTTCCCACCTCAAGGAATTCCAAGGCATGCTGCTCAACCACCTTCACTAAATTCAGTTTATGGTGGCCCGTCAGTTATAAGTAATACTCAAAACTTTTTGGCTGATTTGTGGTATTACGAGGACCCAGAGGTGAATATTCATAATATTCTCAAAGCTACGCGTTTATTTCCTAGTATATAATATACATTTGTTATTTGATGTTATGCTATAAGTGATGCAAATTTTAAATAGATCAATTAATTGATCATGTACAGTATTGTATAAAACCAGCTTCCTTCAATTCTTCCAATGACATATACTGGCTTATGCGTGCTTTTAGATTGCCAAAAATTACCATTTTTTAACTGAAAAAGTTAAATATGACAGTTGTGCTTTTTTTAATACAAAATTCATCAGAATGAGTTGAAAAAGAAAAATGAAAACCAATATTTGCATAAATTGCGGAATTATAGCAATCTATCTATGTTTATTGTAAGGCGTTTGCGGCTTAGCGTTTTTGCAAAGTCTCAATTTATTTGCTTGCGTTAGTTAAAAGTAACATTAAAAAAAGCTTTAAAAACGTTTGTTGTAATTGAATGGTCTATTTCATCATTCAGGAAACTGATCAGTGCGAGAGAGAAAGTATCAAATTAGGTTCTTACTAAAATGCTATTAAGAGACTTTTCATTAATACTGATTTTTTTTCTTACAGAAAAAAATACAAGGACCATTTACGTCCCAAGAAATGTGGAACTGGTACATAGCTGGATATTTCCAGCCTTCACTGATTGTACGCAGAGCTTATGAGAATACGATGCGTCCTCTAGCTGATTATGGACCGATGCCATTCTTCAAAGGGGTAATTGTACTTTTAGTTATTTAAAAATCATCAATCATTCATAAAATTCACATTACCCAATGAAATAATTTATGTTTTAGGGAATGAACTCACATGTAAATTACCCACGCACGCCCGACGGAATTATTCCACAAGCCGGTTTTGGATTAGGCGTAGGTTTCAGTGCTAGTGCTTATTTTGTCATTTGAGGAGTCATATCTTTTTTTTAAAGTTGGATAACACTTATATACATTTCTATCTATTTCAGGAGACGTCTCGTGTATGGAGTCCCGCTCCACATAATCAAAATGCAATTTGGACGGAACCAATGTTGTATCCTGAATCAAATGTCAATAACCTTCCGAGGCACTTCTGGGACGTCGAGGTATGTTTATGAAGTAGTAAGTTTGTATAAAATAAGTGTTTGGATCTGCAGGTAAATGTGTTAACCGATTGTAATTATTTTTCTACGTTAGTTCAATAATTTGTAGTAAGGGGATATGAATTGTCATTGATTATTTAAACTTCAGAAATGAACGTTTGTTACGGGTGTAAATACGCTAGAGTATTGCTCGTATCGCTAATTTGAAAGGAAAACGATTTTGACGTATTTAAAAGTAACAACACTGAATAACGATATTAATAAAATATTACAACGTATTTAAATATGATATACGATATATTAAAGATTACAGATCATTCCTAGTTTCTAGAACCAAGAAGTGCACTTTGTTGTTTATTCGTAAGAGGCGTGGAATTTCTCTAGAAGGCTTAGATTCTACTAAGAATCTGCAATAGGTTCTATTTATTAGGAAATATTTGAGTTTATGATTAGATAATATATGAACAACTAGGGTGTAAAACACTTTTGAATATATTATTTTTTGTGGTATAAGGTCACCTCGTCTGTTGGCTCGTTTTTATAACACTGGTGTGGCCTGTGATGAAATTTAAGTAAGCATTGCGCATTCGTACACAAATGAAAATTTATTTACTAATTTTAAAAAATTTTGTACTATTTAGGTTTAATAATGTGTCTTGTTTTGGTCGACATATCATAAAATAATTAGACAAAAATAAGATATTTACATGGGAATGTTTACCAACTTACTTGATTGTCCGGCTAATGTCGGTCTGCTTAAGCATATAGTACCTTTTTTTGCCTTATTTTGTTTTTATTAAACAAGTTTATCATGTTTCCATTTTACATTTACCCTCAGATCCTTCTGAAAAATTTATCATATCTCATTTCACCCCTGTTTCGAAATATATCTCAGTGGTATTGCTGAAAATTCTTGATAACAAAATTAATTGTAATTACATGTCTTGTAAGTTTTCTTTTGTGATAAGTTAATTACGGTATATGCCGCTACAACATTGTTGGTTTTGACATCAGAAATTTACATACTGTTATTTTTTGTTACTTTACAGATTGTTGTTTATTTTTTTTTACTTTACAGATTTGGGTTAAACTATCCAATATGACCCGTCAATTTGAATGCTCAAATTTTGTTTGTAGATAGTACTCACCAAAAAAAAGCGTTTCTAAGTCACGCGTTTTTATTAAAATAGGCACTCATAAAAATCGGTTTTTGGAACTTTTTGGTATCAGTTTTAATATTAGGTAGTTAGCATAGGAAGCAAAAGTAGAGAATAGAAAATTTATATATAAACATTTATCTTCTAGCCGCCTGCAATGCCTTCTAAAAGTATCATTCTGCCCAAGGACATGAAAACAGAGGATGAGATTTTAGCACAAATTTTAAGTTCTCAAAATATACCATTACCTGGGGTACTTTCCTCCGAAAATATGACGCCTCTAAACAATCTACATGCCATGAATGTCAACGGCGGTTTTCCCAAACCACCCGTTGTTCCTGATCTCTCACAGTTACCAGCTATTCAACCAGAATTGATTCCTCGATATTCGCCGACTACAGTTGAGACAAAATCAGAAATAAAAGAACCAGAGGTAAATTTTAAAATATTAGAATTGTCATTTGATTGAAATTTCTGGTTATATGCTTTTTGTATACAATACTTTGGTTATTTATTTAATGAAAGACAAATAACATTAGGAAGAAATAGCATTGCCTATATCAATCTGCAATAAAACTGTTATATATTTATATTTTTTAAACATGTGTTTTATATTATTTTTATTCTTGGTATAATTCGTCAAACATAGAAATTATTTTCAGACCCCCCCTAGGTCTCTGAGCATGAAAAACCGAACGATGCCACATTTATTTTACTTATGGTATATGTATTATAATATCCTACATATTATAATTAAATGTACAGGAAGCAACCCATTTATTATTTAAGAATTCAAGCGGTCTTGATTTATGATTTAATTATTGTTATATTGATTTGAAGGTAGTTCTTTTAAAATTTCAGTTTCTGGAGCCTACTGTGAATCCAGTCCCAGTAGAACCCGATGCCGATAGTGCTAAAGTACCTCCTACGAAAGGAGAAATTAAGATTTTAAAGCCTAATAAAAACGACACGGATAAGAATAAAAACAAAGATGCTTATAGTACAAAAACGAAAGCTAAAAAACCTAAAGAGGAAATCAAGGAGATTAATGCTACAGTTACTGCTATGGATGATGTGGCATCGAAGTCACTGGGAGTAAGTTCGTTTAAGAGAAAGCTATGCAATAGTTACTTTAATAAAAGAAATAGTAGGACTACTTATTTATAATATGTTTCCTTGTTTACATTCTCATCAGCCGTAGTTGCCAAGCAATCACGCGTCACACGTCTTGGATCTGTTGATCTTTATATATGTAATTCTACTATACATGGACGTATCATTGAACTCTTAAAAGGCTGGAACGATTTGAATGTTTTTTTTTTGCATGGGTTTGGGTAGCGCCCTGGATGGTTTAGATTAACAAATCAGTCCGGCAGATAGCGCTGCGGTACTTTTATACTTTGTTTATGTGTTGTTTGTGTGTCGGGTCCGCTGGTATATTTGAAAAATGTATTTAATTTAGTACACATGTGTAAAATAATTTATACATTATATTAAAACTACCGACGCGTACATCGAGATCTTTTTATGGATATTCGCACGTCATTTACAAAAACTGGTTGAGTATGAGTGCGTGCGCGTAGACTAGAAGTATTGCGTGCGGCAGTGCGTACAGAACCCATGATTGCCCGTATGATTGTTATCTTAAACTTGTAATTTATGTATATTTGGAATCGCAAAAATTAATGATTTTTTTTATAAATCACTCTTACTTCAAAGACCTACTGGTAGTTTAACTTCTATAATGTGTTAAGTTTGAAATGACTCCATAGCAAATGGTGCACGGAATTTTTATTAATATAACATTAACTTTATAGAAAAGATCTGTTGAGTCATCACCTTCGAAGGCAAGTAAGGATGTCAAAGTTCTTAACAAGAAAGAGCTCGAAAAAGAAAAAAAGGTAAAAGTTCTGTTTTAATGTAAATAATATAAAAAAAAAATTATATAGCCAGCGCGAAAATAGCTTCGTTTGTAAGGTCTTAACTTATACATGGCGGAACGCGTCTTTTTAATTACGTTTTTTTTAAATCACGCAATTAATTCTGATTACATTAAACAGTATGAATAGATGTAACTTTATAATTTATAATAAATTAACTATTTTTACAGGAATTATTGAAGGATGGTTTTACAATTGTGAAAGGGGCTGAAAAAAATAATAACAAGGAGATCAAAAAAAAGGTGGAAGAGGCCAAAGCTGTCGAAGAAGCTGCTCGTAAAAAGTAAGCTTTTATATTTTATTATATTTCTATTCTATTTCTTTGTTTCCCACAATCAAAGGAAATTGTATACCTGTATTGTGTAAAGTTCATAAACATTTATAAACTTGTGATAGTCTCATAATATAGATAAAGTACCGTACCGTCGAGGTATTTACGATATAATTACATTCTTGAGGACGCAAATGTTTGCACTGGTGCACTTTATTCCATAACTTTCACATAGTGATTGTTTACAGAAAAGAAGAAGAAGCCGTGATAGCAGCCGATGAAACCAAAAGGATTGTTTTAGCGACAGCCATCAAAAAGCAAGTAGTAAGTCTCACATTTATAAACAATAAAAATTAAAAAAAAATTATCTTCACTAAAATAAAACATAAATATTGTTAAAATTTATATAGCTTTGAAAAGTTTTAGTTATTTTATTAATAGAAACACCCGATTTCCTTTAATATGGTTATTAAAGGAAATTGACATTATTTCATAAATGGTGGTGTATGGTTACGCCAAAGCAAATCTCTTCGCCTTTTAAGAGATTTTTTCATAGATCACCTGAATAATGTTCTTAATATATAGAAGGTATGATTTAGGCTGGTTTGACGTCGACGTCTGTTTTATATGGTTATTATTCAATTTAATTTCAAAAATTCTTTAATATGTTCAACTACAATTAAAAGTGGTACATGTCCAGTGTACATTAATTTCCTGGAATGTAACAAACTTAAAACTAAACACGTTTTTTAAAAGCCATCTTGCTCTTTTTAAAACTTATAAAAAAGAAACAGATAAAAAATTAAGGTTATAATTTTTTGAAGAAGGTAAACTGGGAACTATTTACTTATTAACGGGTTCTTATTAATTATTTATAAAATTATAGGATCAGCAACAGCAGAAGCAAGTAGCAGACTCTGTCGCTAAGAAGGCTCCCTGGTCAGCAGTGGCCACTCAAGCAGCTGCCACAAGCAAAAGTGGAATGACGTTAGCTGTAATTCAAAAGCTCGAGCGTGAAAAGAAATTGGAACAAATAAAGGAACAGCAGCAGATGATGCAGATTATTGCTCAACAGCAGGCCGCAACATTGGCCAGAGAACAGGTCAGTCACCCCAAAGAAACTACACCAAACGTCTAAAGGAACTGCTACACGTGGAATTTTTAAATGAATTAAATAAAACACTTTCTGATAACGCTACCTTCGTATACAATTACAAATACACGGATTTTTATTAATATTTAACTTTAGATCTGCAAAAAGTTATAGAAATCACTAAACCTACCACCATTTGCTGTACACAAATATATTTTGTATACATACATCGATAAAAAGTTCACATACATAATTGTGGCAATGTATATCAAGACAAAAGACAATATCGACAAAAGAATTCTGTTATTGAATATTTACATAGTGGTTGTCTGGTTAATGTTGTTAAATTAAATTGATGTTATTGCAGGAAGTACAAGCCGGTCTTGGTTGGGCTACAAAGAAAAATCCCAATGCTACTTCACCAAACTTAGCTGAAATTCAGGTAATTTTATCATAATACAACCAACCTTAAGTAAAGCCTTTGTATTTAGTTAGGTTGTTCATTAAATTTATTAGTAAATAAATTTTGAATTATTGACAATTTTACTAGTCAACAACGAGACGGGAGGCGGCATCTTCGACCGTTGTTACATCGGAGGTCGTAGAGGAGAAATCACAATCATCCCCTGTTGCGGCAAATCATGTACCTTGGGGAAGTAGCTCAAATGGTAATTATGTTGAGAAAATTAATTTTTAAACACTATAATAGATAGTTATTTTTTTCTATTAACAACGAAATAATTCTCCCCAGGTGGCTTCTGGGATTCCCCAAGTCAACGAAATAAGTCAGATCCAGAGAAAAGTGAATCTAAACCAGTTGAGACTAACATTAAATTCAAATCGCCAGTACGGGCAGAGCCTTCAAAGAAGAAAACTCCCGCTATGGAGTTTGATGCTTGGTGTACCCAGGCCTTGGGCATATGGAGTTCCAACATTGATGGTATTTATTTTATACGTCAGTGATAATTTAGTCCAATATTAAAATAAGAAATTATTAAAAATGTAAAAAGTATATTAACATATTTTGAAAAACAATAAAGTTACTTAAATACAGTAATTTATATATTGTTAAAATATTTATATAATACCTTTAGAGATGCGTTTTTATTTTATGTGTGATGTCTCAAATTGTTAACTATAACAACAGGAACATAAATAAGGATAGTAGTTAGTTGCCTACTAGTTACTACTTAAAAAGGTTAACGATAATGGCAGAGATGATCTAAACAAAAAAATGAAATTTAATATATTATTTATAGGTTGGAAATTATTAAAGGATTATTAATAATAATATATATTTATTTATATATTGAACATATTTTTATTATTTTTGTTTTATGATTTCAGTGTCGACTTTCATGGTTTTCCTCAAAGACATAGAATCGCCTTACGAAGTTAAGGATTACGTCAAATACTACCTTGGCGAATCCAAAGAGTCCATCGACTTTTCTAGGCAATTCCTTGAACGAAGGTAAAATATCAAATATATTCATAGAAAACGATACAATATTTCTAGTTGACGCGAGTACTACAAAATTTTCAAAATTTTGGTATTTGCGAAAATTCTGTAAATTTGTAAACTTGAAGTTATAGATATATCTAAAAATCAAACTTAGCTAATACCAAATTCTACTTGAGAGGTAGCACTATTGCTGAATGCTGCTGAAAGCGATAATAATAATAAATACTTTATTTACTATAACTCTATACGTCCGGCGGTGAGGTTTTCCCGCCACCGTGGACCCGCTACCCACTGAAGTGTATTTCTTCAAATAAGCGATCTTCCCCTTTACCTGCTGTTCTATGAAAAATTCTTTAAATTAAAAACATTTTCAGGTCGAAATTACTTCGTGTCGGTATGGTGACGCCATCAGACGATCTCTGTTCGCCAGCGCTTGCCATCAATCCCCGCACTAATTCAATATCCGACTATCAAGAAGTTAAAGTAAGTTATGTGTACTTATCTTGCGTCTGCGTGCTAAGTGTTTCTGGTAATTCGGAACGTGTCTTACCATGTACATTTATTTAGCACGAAAAAGAAGAGTTAACATTATCGGTTTCTAATAATTTTTGAAATATTTGTAGGGTAAGGGTAAGAAAACAAAGAAGAACAAAATGATGAAAGTGGACGCTCGCATACTGGGTTTCTCAGTTACGGCAGCCGAGGACCGCATAAATGTTGGCGATATTGATACTGCATGAGCCTTAAGAAATTCGCCCTGTGATAAATCCCATGGCGAACTTTAGATAGTAACTTATGAATGAGATGTGTGAACGGGCTATGGTATCCATCGCCCGCCATACTTGCATTCTGTGTCCAAACCGAATGGCTTCATTCAACTATTTTTACCTATGTAATGAAGTTATAAAAATTTTAAATAATGGAAAAGAACAAATCTGCCTTCTCTAATCTATGTGATGAATTTCAAATATCTGTTTTCTAATATTCTATTGCAATGTTTATACTGTTTTAATAAAAACAGTTACTTATTACATCTAGTCCTTTTATCTTATTTAAAATTTTAAAACTGCATTTATATCATATCTTTATGCAAATGAATTGATTTCTAGATTTTTCACATTTATTTATTTTCAATAATTTTGTTTCAATGATGAATTTTAGACATAACTATATTAAATAAATTATTCTGTAAATATTTTTATTCATATTTTACAAAGTTTTATTTGAGCCTCTCGGTTTCGACATTTTTTTTTAATTGCTTGTTTAATAATTTTCAAACATCAGCCCACGGCTCAAAGCCTTAAAAAAACGTGCCTTATTGGCCATTTTAAATTAGTGAATTATTTTAATCTGCCTGGTAGCATGATTTATATATGCGTTCCTAAAAATAAAAAAATATTTTATTGTTACACCATTTCTAAAAGTCAATTTCAATGTAGTAAAATGCATGTCATCCATTGATGTGGGTTATTTGTGGCAAGTGGCAAGACTCATAGGTGTAGTTTTGTAAAATGTATTGTTAATGGTCATAAAATAATTTTAAGTGTTTTTATTTTATAAAATGATTTGTTTTAAAATCGTTATACTTATTTAAATATACTTTGTTCTAGGGCATGCTTAATTGATAATGATTATATATAATTTTGATATATTGTATGAAACTTAAATATAGTAAAGTTTGCTGCATGGATTATTTTTTTTTTTTTATTATATGCATGGATATGAATTTGTTCTGATTATTGTTTAAAGGCGTGGCCTAAATATTGTTCGAAATCTAGTTATCTTTATTGTTAGGATACACTACGATGGCATTTTTATATCTTCGAATATTAATGAGACCTTCTTTAATAACACTTTAAACCTGAAATAGCTATCGAACATGTTTCATTATTACTACAGTCACATGATTGACACACACATAATAAAATATTCTTTAACTAATTTAGGTTTATAGTATGATTATAATGTTACAATTGTTTTAAATTTGTGTCAATATTATTATAAATCTAGATATCTTTATTGTTAGGATACATTACAATGGAATTTTTATATCTTCGAATATTTTTAAAAGACCTTATTTATTAACACTATAAACCTGAAATAGCTATTGAACATGTTTCATTATTAGTACAGTCACATGACTGACACACACATATTAAAATATTCTTTAAATAATTTAGGTTTATAGTATGATTATAATGTTACAATTGTTTTAAATTTGTGTCAATATTATTATAAATCTAGATATCTTTATTGTTAGGATACATTACAATGGAATTTTTATATCTTCGAATATTTTTAAAAGACCTTATTTATTAACACTATAAACCTGAAATAGCTATTGAACATGTTTCATTATTAGTACAGTCACATGACTGACACACACATATTAAAATATTCTTTAAATTATTTAGGTTTATAGTATGATGTATAATGTTACAATTGCTTTAAATTTGTTTCAAATGTCAATATTGTTATAAATCTAATTTCAATCGAGTTTTAAATGTAATACATTTATCATGTACCAACTGTTTGTTAGATTATTGTATGCGTTGATAACTTTTTACTATTGTATCGAATGGCGGCACGTAAGGCTTATTTGTTTAGCTAGGATTAATATTTTAAGCGTAAGGTCCCAATCCTCTTCTAGAACAGACAATCCAACCATGAAAGCATTTGCTACTAATACCATGGCTTGATAACAGCGTACTGAAAGTGCCATCGTAGTACCGTCTTGTGCGAGTGATGCGCCCATATGTGTTTATTAGGCGATTTAAGGGTGCTTAAGCTGTAATAATGCAATTAATCAGTTGGTTGCAGATTCCCTGATTGGCATTAACTGTTAGGCACCTGAAGATTAGTTAACAAACGAAGCAATAAGTGTATTTGAACAAGTTTTAGCTCTGAATGTTAAACTTCTCTGTTGCTATATTAAATGTAAATATAATGAAAAATAAAGAGATAATATAAATATTTATTTGCTGAGTTTTACGACAACCCTTTACCTATCTATCCTTACTTTGTCCTTTGATGTAAAATTTAACTATTAAGCCGCTCAATTAATAGCCTAGCCGTTTAACTAACTGCTTGAAAGATGTTCAGCCAGTTGATCAAATAAAAAAATAGCAAATACAGACATAATTAGGAACTATTCTAATTGTCAATGTGGCGTCTGCAAACAACTTTGGTGGTGTTTTCCAAACTCATGAAAAACAACAAGTGCAATGGAAGACTAGTGACGATAAGTGTAAATTTTAGTTGAGCAATTTTATTTAAAAATGAATATGTTTATCATATGTTTCATCTTTTTTATTTCTGCCAAATAATGACTATCGTACGATTGGTCTAAAAATTAGCCAACCAATTTATTAAATGTAACAAACGCTACGGCTCTGTCCGGGGGGTTCTGGCTAGCGTAAGAGTACAGATTACATAATTTTGTAGGCCGTAGGGAGAAAAATAGAATGACCTCTTTAGTTAACACACATGGTTCTTTCCTTCTAAATTTTGCAGATCAATTCGTAAAGTTTTAGGCCAGGTTCCCACTACGCCGGACCGGCAGATCTGCCGAAAACCGGACACCGGACAGAGTGTTCACATTACATCGGATCCCGGAAGAAATTCAGACAGTCGTTACGTCAGTTGAATTTGGACCTGCGCACTCAATGGACGATGAAATTGTTGCGTCGTGGTGGTATCTTAATAGAAGGCAAAATAAAAGAAAACATTGGGTACACCCTATTTTACGGGAAATATTTACTTGGAACATTTGAAACGATTTACTAGGCGAGGGGAGCACGAGCGGGGGACAGATACCGGCACAAATTCGTTCACATTACTCCGGGCCCGGTCGTTCTACCGGCAATTCGTAGTGACAAAACGCTCGGTAAAAATGCCGGGCTCGGCAAAAATGCCGGACCCGGGATAATGTGAATAGCTTCATATAAATTGTACAGCTACTAGCCCTTCCGGCAGACTTACCGGCGCGGCAGATCTGCCGGTCCGGTGTAGTGGGAACCTGGCCTTAGTCATACAGTCGCTTCACTGTACCTCAATAGCTCCGCGTTCGTTTTCCGAGATACATACTTATTATACTTTATTGTCATTCATATTAATTGTCAGTCAAAATTGACAACCTGAATTTGATAAAATTTAGTTAAATATTAGTTGTATCCAATAATTTGGATTTTAAATGTTTAATAAGGGCATGCGATGGTAAATTAGGAAATTATACTAAGTACAAGTATTTAATTTTAACAGTAAACAATGAGTACGTGGCGTATGGCAGGATTAAAGTAAGTACATGAGATTGCCTCGGTTTGCTTGTTTGTGGGGTTCGGGATGACGAAAAATGTAATGAAGGCAAAGCAAGACAACAACCTGGTTTAATCTAGGCAGCATTCAATTTGGATGTTATATAATGAACATATCGCACTTGTGTTAAGGCCCACATCCGAACACATTTCCGGGTGGATAACGCCTGTTTGTGTCTTTTTTGACTGAAACTTTTGTTTCAATGTTAATTATTAAAAAATATTTAACTTCTCAAACATCATCGGTTCTTTCAGTTACGTAAACTATTCTAACATTGCTGCAAAAACACTGCGCAAATCGCTAAAATCTAATTTGCGAGAGGAAGCATCCAAACGTGACGCATCTTACATTAAATGCTTCTTTTGGTCAAATGGCACGATGTTACGTATGTATTAATAAAATATATATATACACGAAAACATGAATTGATCGCTTATCTTCTCTGAATGATTTACAGCTGCCGGCGAAAAGCCTAAAGCCGAGAAAGAGAAAACTTGATTATACAAAAAAATAATCCTTCTGTAGATTAATTATCATTGTTAACGTTGTAGGTAATCTTGTGAAGTTATACGAATAGATAATGTTGTTCAATATTTAGCTAAATTCTCAATATCATAAAAATAAATAATTTTCTTAATGTATTGTTTTATTATACCTAAATATAACAATGAAACGGCTTACATTATAACAGGCTAGAAGTTTTAAAGTCTTTATAATATGACGTCTTATTATGGGTAGGTAATATGTATATTGTAATATCAATAAAAAAATGTATGTTTATTTTTTGAAAGTGTTCACCCGATTCCCTTAGATTTATATATTGAAGATTTAATAAAAGACCCTGTAGCGAATCATATAATCTACAATTACTGCGATATTTAATACCCCTAATTAAGATAAAGTTATTCCCATGCCTAGACTTGTCGATTTAAGGGTGAGACTTGAGGACAGTCAGTGGCTATAATAATTAGCTACGGTTAGCGATAGACTGATTTGAAATGAATGAATCGTGTGACCAAACGAATGATTTTATTACAAAAAACACTGTCACTCTCAGTGACCACAACAGAGTTACTAACATCGGCGTCGTTTGCGACGACAACATCGTTTCCTAGGGCGTCTGCATCTGCGTGGGCAACGCTTACGACAGCCACACATTTCACGGGCAAAGTTTTCCAAATACCGATTACCGCGTTTATTAAGAAAGCCTAAAGCCGCACTCCACTTTAACGTCTCCTCTGCTCGCCTAGTTAAGTTATAAGTACTCCAAACATGGCCAAATTTGTCCTGCAAATACTTCGTGATATCAATGGCAGACACGCCGGTCTTGTCGTCCAGACGGCGAAATGCAGTTATTACCATTTTTGCCATGTTCTCATTTTGCTCTTTTTCCGTCTCCTTCATTGTGAATTTGGTGTTTAGGTTGTTTTACAAAATTTACATACTTTTGGAATATTGATTGTATTTACCTAATGTCACATATTTATATAGCCATGTATATAATACAGTTTGTCGTAGTAATTTATGAATCTCAATATAAATCATTCATTAATGCCGAAACTGACAATTTCAATTAAATTTTTCAGTTATTTTTTAATTTATGGTAATCTGTCAATAAAATATGTATATAGACTTTTTGGTAAGTATTTTTGAAAGAAGCATTTCGAAAACAGAAGGATACATGACAGAAAATATTTATAAAATCACTTCTGGAGTTCATCTTGATAAATTTTGTTGTATTTGCAATAGCTGAAAATGTATTAAACTTAAATTTGTAATTATTTGTTCTGATGCCGTTGTGAAGAATTATTTAAACACGTGTTACAAATTCGAAATGAATACAAATGAAAAAATCCAACCCTTTGGTAGGCTTATTACACAGTACCTGCAAGAGAATGTGGATGGGGTAACATTAACCGATGTAGTGCAACACCTCCAGGACGAGCATGGTGAAGAGCCTACCGAAGATCTGAGGAGATCAGTTCAGTCAGTTCTCGATAACGGGGCAACACTAGGCTTCCTGGAAAGAAAAGGTTCTCATTTCATTACATGGTTAGCCCGAGGTGCGCGTTGTTGTCCAAGACGTCGAAGACGAAAGTGTGGGTGTCCCCGTCGCCGTCGCCGATGCTGTCCGCGCCCTTGCCGCCGCCGTCGCAGCCGTTGTCGGCGAAGGCGCCGCCGTTGCTGACTTCTTGAAATCTTAAAGTATTGGAATTTCTTAAATAACAAATTCTCAGTGATGTCTATATAAGTAATTTTGAAGTCTTTTAAGAGATTAAGTAAAATAATTTGCCTAACGTTTATTTATATTCTACCAAGTCTAGCTTGTATTATTTCAGGTATGTTATTTTTCGAAACTATTAAGTATTGATATGCATATATATATTTTTACTTACGTCGATTCCTTGGTATAGTAATAAAGTGCCTGGAATATAATTCTGAAAAAGGACAAGTAAACACGTATACATCGCAGAAACATGCAAACACTTGATATATTATATTATATATTCTATATTAATATTAATTAGTTCTATATTAATGGGCATTTAACGTAAGAGGGAATTACTTTTTATGACTTGATGAAGGTCTAAAACTTGATTTCCAGCAAAAAAAGGGTTTTGGAATAGCTTGTTTCAAACGAGACAAGTTTTAGCAGAAACCTGAAACGCATTGTCCTCAAATGGAACGACATTTTGTACATAAATGTTAAAACTATGTATAACATTTATGTCCGTTCCATTCGGGGGGTTACTATATATATGAGCATGTATAGTATTGTGAATCCGGGGCTATATAGCTTAAATGAAACTAGTGTAGTTTTATTAAATTATATTATGCTTAAAATATCCGATACACATGAAAACTACGAGTATATATTTGAGAACCATTACATTTTTAAATCCTTTAGAAGACATTTAAGACCGAAGAATAATTTCAAGTTATTCCCAGAAATTAAATAGGAGATTTCAAATTAAAGCTTTATAGATAAATTTGTGTCCGAGACGTTAACAATACATGTGGGTAATTAGTCGGTCAAGTCAAAATTACAGAAGGTGGTGACTCACATAGAATATTCGCTCGATGTGAGCACGTGAAAAGTCGAATATTCGGCATGTCAGTCCATCGAGCCCAGCAGCTCGATACGAGCGTCGAGCTTCCGAGCACGCTCCACTCGGCTGTCGGTTTTTGGTGAATCCCTTTGAATTTTACATTACAAGTCAGTCCCCACCGCCTCTACGTCCGCCATTTTGACTACAACTGTGAATCAGATGGAGCACAGGCGAATCGCGAATATTCAGGTGTTGTGAGCATGCTCACGCGAACAAATATTCATGCGAATATTCACATCGTGCGATAATTCGATGTCAATCGCCACCTTAACAGTTGAGATATTCTGGGTTATTTTTATTACATATTTAAAAATAATTTAAAGTGAAAGACACCTTGATTTTATTTTACAGTAGTTTTGAAAATGTTATAGCAGCGAATGAAATTAATGAAATTGCTCTAAATCCAAGTTTTATATTTATGATATCTACTATTACATTTACTTACATTTACTATTGAAGATAAATATCAATTTAATATGTGAAATTACGAAAAAACGATTACTATTTCAAATAGACATTTGAAATGTAACTAGGAGATATATAAAGACTGAAGCAATAAATATTTACTGTCTTACTTATAAAAAGCCATTGATGCAAGAAAATCTCAACTTTTACTCTATTAAAGGTTAGTAATTCTTAGCAAGGGTCTAAATTTAAGTGGCGTTTATAAGTAAAGAACTACCACATCGTAGCCGATCAGCATTTAGTTATAAATATGTATTGCTTAAAAAGGGTGTTTCAACAAGAACTTTGTTTTCTAAAACAAAATAAAACAAAGAATTTAAATTCATTCATTTTCCTCTAAATTCTTTGTTTTATTTTGTTTTAGAAAACAAAGTTCTTGTTGAAATACCCTTTATAATCGTTAACATAAATTGTTTCATTTGTAATAGCATGCATGCAATGCATAGCTTATGTTGGAATTTCTATAAAGAAAAATAATAAAAATTGCTCAAATTATGCATTGAGCTCCTTACAAACCTATAATGCTGCTACTCTTACTCAACAAACTGGTCCCGCATAAAATTACAAAGCCAACAGTCGGCGAGTTTGTTAAAACTGGTTAAAAATGCAATCCTAGGGCGTAGATTCCCCAGCTTCAATCCACGATTAATACTTGAGAAACGGGAATGATCAATAAAAATTATCTGGTAGCACATAGGACCTATCACCTTCCTTTATAAATGATCGACGTTTGCCCCAATTGGGGTAAGGGATTACATACAAAACCCTTCCGAAATTTTGAAATATGTTAATAGTAATGAAAACTAGTGAGCAAAGTAAGCAGCGTAATTAGAGGCATTACCACGAACTTCCAAGTATTCCTATACGACAATTATTACAGATTTTGCCAGTGTAAGGGTCTGTTTCATAATGTCCGGATAAGTTCCAAATAAGCTATTTATTACTTATTGGTAGGATAAACAGTATTGTTGCGTTTCACAACAGTCAGGTCTATTCGTCATGAAACGCGAAGTATCTTATTTGGAACTTTTATCTTTCGAATAATTTGTGTTTCATAGCTATTTGGTACTTTATCCATACATTGTGAAACAGGCAGGCCAGGTTCGGTTTAGTTATAAATAAGCTTGCCCTACAAAAATGTTTTGCTACTTTTCTTGTGCTGTTTGATTTAACATATTGTTGGTGATATGACTTCAGAATACGATTAATATTAATTTTTTTAGCAAGAGAAATAATTTGCGACGGTATCTTGTATGCGTGCTTGGAATGTACCAATATATATATAGTAAACTTTTAATAGTAGTTAAAAAAGTGTAAAGGACAGACTCATCGGTTAATAGCAATGGCGGCCTACCAGGAACGTTTTTAATGATAAGTTCTGTGCTTATCCTCCGGCTGTGCTATATAATTATCAAATGCTTTTTGTATCCCACAATTTTTTTTCAGTGACGGCAATTTGGATTATGCGCATCATTGGTTATTATCGTTTCAAACTAAAGATTTTATACCGTTTTAATATTTTAGAAACACAGAACGAGGCTTTGCTAATTGAAATATTGGCCTGAAAGTAGGCTTGGTAAGAAACTAAACAATGGAACAGTTTACCATCATTGAAACATCGTAGTAGGCCCCCAGTTAATCTTATCATCATATGTAACATAGTACGAAGCGTTTTAAAGTGTCCATTTTCACATAGATATTCCTAGTTATAACAACATCGAACAGCCAATAATAGTTTTGGTCTTACATAATTCTTAACAACTAACTTGATTATATAATAATACATTTTTAAAATTCGAAATATTCAATGAATTACAGTACAATGGAAATATCAAAACATACATCTTTATATAAGGACAGCTACAGAGCCACAAAATTTTTTAAATATCATCTGAATCCATATAAATATTAGAGGTTTATAATTTATTAATATTATGGTCTACTTGATAACTAACACTTATTATATTTTTAAAGATTATAAGTTAAAAAGACAGAAGAATGAAGGTTGACTATTTTAAAAGCACGCACAGGCACGCAAAGGGCCGGTTAGAAGTATTAACAATTAAAATTATGTTTAATATATATGTAAAATCATAAGGAACGTCTAGAAATTTAATCGGTATTAAACGAAATATACAACGCATATGTGACACTTTCCACTCGTAATACCCTAAACCTGATATAATTATAACGGATTTTGCGTAGAGACAAAAGTATTTTGCGTAGGAGACCGGATACAATCCAAAAGTTGAAACGACAGTGCGTTCCGTTCGATTGTCAACAACGTCTATAGTCCAAATGTGTTGACTCGAAAAACGTCATGACGTTAGCGCATTCAATCATAATAAAACGGTTTCATCTTTACACTCTCACCTCCTCGATATTGTACCCTTTCGGAATGACTCAATCTCAAATAGCTTTTTTATGTAGGAGGCAAACGGACAGGGAAACTCACCTGATGTTAGTGATACCGCCGCCGATAGACACTTACATTGCCAGAAGGCTCGCAAGTGCGTTGCCTTTTTTTAATTATAGCTGCTAACGTCTCAGAGGTTTTTTACTAAATTTCAAACGGGCAGTTGGCTCACCTGATGTTAAATGCCGTAGACCATAGATACTCTCAAAGCCAGAGGAGTGCGTTGCCGGCCTTTTAAGATTGGTAGGTGCTTTTCTTCAAGTATCCTAAGGGCCTCACCTCACCGAGATGCCCTGGTGACGTGGCCAGCGATTACCATGGCTATATCTGGCGTCCCTGCGTTGCTAAACTCAGTCACCAAATCGCATCGCCAATGCATTCAGTTCTGTCTCGACACAGCCAGGAATGGGCGTGGAAATGACTGCTCTGTTATTATATTATTATCAGCGTCGCAAAAAGATAAAACGAAAAAAATATGGGTACATCCGTTGATATCAAAGCGGTATTGTTCTTAAACTCTATGAAGCTTTAAGAAAGTAACCTGAAAAAATGTTCAATTATCTGAGGATGTCACTAACATGATTTGATGAATTATTGCAATTATTAAATTATTGGCAACTGGTTGGCTACTGAGTGAGTGACGGAGCATACAAACAACTGGCTACGCAGGCTACTTGGTAACGTCGCCAAGCGAGTAAGCCGACATACATCCAAATAAGAACTAGTTGGCGATGTCGCTGGCCACGACGCCATGGCATCTCGGTGAGGTATGGGTCTGACTCATATAAGTTCGGGAATCCTTTAGTGGTTAGTTGGTTCGACACGGTTTCATGTGGGGTGCGACAAAAACTGCCTTCAACATCGCTCATTTGTGGAACGAAGGACGTTGAGGTGATACGGGTGGAATTGCGTATTCTGCCTCGACCTCCGATGATAAAACTTAGCCATAGGTATAAACCCGAACTGACACCAAACAATCAAAACTGCAAAATACTTTTGTCTTGATGACTTATGTATGACGTAACCAAACAAGAATACAAATATTCGTAACAACAGATATACTATAAATGTATCTTAAAGATTTTACTGGCATAATTCAATGAAATTCAAGATCTGATCTGTCAAAAGTGACAGATCAGTCTTCTATCGCAGCATTAAGTGAATTTGATGGAAAGAGAAAAAAACATTAATTGCAACAGTGTTTTAGCCCGACTTAGTTTTTATAAATAAGCCTTTATCAATTCCGATAAGAAAACATAGGAGAGTATTAAGAATACACATTGATTACAAATCTAATACCCTACGTCATAACGACTAATATTATATATGTGTATATCTTTTATAAACATTAATCACCCAAATATAATAAGGAAATTTATTATTTAATAGATAATAATATATTTATTTTAGAAAGTTGTAAATATTTTCAAAAGTATATATAGAATCTAGTTTAGATATATTTTTTCATATGTTGAAGTGAAATGTAAATGATATTATAACGTTTTTTATAATATACGTAGTTAAGAAGGTGTTTGATACAAAATACTCGATATAGATATGAGATATTAATGCACATAAAATATATTCTATTAGAGATCTAAGCTTTATAAACAAAAAGAAAGTCAGAGTCACCTGCTCTTCAACTTGCGTTACACCAAAAACTAAAGTAAATTGACTTTTATGTCACACATTGTGAAGAAAAACGTGTCAAATTTCCACAATTTCAGATCCAAAGTATGCCGACAATTTGCACGGTTTCATGAGTATAATGTTTAATTCGATAACATATTCTTTAATATTGTGGTCCATTCATGACAAAATGTTCCTTATCGTCGAGAATATTTAAACAGTTTCAGTTCTATTCGCGTCTATGGATGCTGTTTTCGTATTTACCCTCATAACCATACTACTCCATGATTAGTAAGATTTAATCTTCATATATATTTTGTTAAAATCCTTAAGTCCGCGAATATATATAGATAACATATCTGATAACTGAGTGGCACATGCCTGAATGCTATGTCGACTAGCCAGAACAAGGGATTAGATAGATTAAGGGAATTTATCACGTAAATCAAAAACCTTCTCACATAACGTTTAAAGGTATGGACTATACAAGTATACCCAATAAATCTTTTAATATACCTGAAATAATTTAATTTAATTAAGTTATTTCGGGGTACACGTGGCGTCATGATGAGATTTTATACGATCGTCAACTTGCGTAGACTATTTTATACGACGACAGTAGTTATACTAGTAGTAGTGTAGTTATACAGCACTTATCCGTGACAAAGTCTCTACTCTTTGATTTTTATGATTGTATGTCTCTTCTGCGAGTGATTTGTGACATTGTAATGATATTTAACTGCTTTTTATATATTTTTCGTTGTATGAAGCATATAATAGGGATTGATAGTTTTGTTAGATTTTCTGTTTTTTTAAGCTCCGAGGAATTTCTTCACTGTGTATCCAGGTACTGCGTACACGAACAATAAGATCATTAAAGCAAATCCAATAACCATTCCGGCTTTTATGATGGTCCATTTGTAGTTGTGCCAGAGAATGTAGCGTATGGATTTCAGTGGGTTCAAGAACCACATAAATGATGCATCAGGACGACTGTAACGAAACATGACTCAAATAATGTTATATATATTACACTTAAAAAACTTTGACATTAATTTTATTGCTGCGTAAAGATTCTAGCTAAGTTATTAAAAAAATAACATGGATATACGAACTTAGGCTTGTCCAATGGATCTGGTTCACTCCGTCCTAATCCTGCTGGTATCTTTTCTGCATCTTCTCGAGAAAGTAAGTGAATTTCAGCCTCAACTTTGCCCGTGAGTTCCATTTCTTCATTGTCCCGTTTAGTGTAAAAAGGCCACCAGCCTTTTATACGCTTTTGCTTGAAAATGTTCACCATTGGAACTGTACCGTCATTTCGTAACATGTCCAAGCTGCAAAGATTTGATGATTTTGCACCACGAGGGAAGCGGTTTAGATCCAAAGTTAAAGCCCCTGAAATCAGACTTCGATTATAATTTAATATTACTAATATAGAAAATGCATCGTAATATCGTTTTTCCACACTTAAAAGGATTTTGATATTTTTGAATAAAGATAGGTCTCAAAATTGTCTACTATTCTTCGTGCTCTACAATCAACAACATTGAAATGTAAGCCTGAGGTTAATACTATAAATAATTTACGATATGTCTTTTTAATAATTATTGATGTATTACCCAAAAAATCATCCGCTGAAAAGTGATCTGCATCCCAAACTTGTAATTCCAGTCTGGCTGGTATTTTACATTCAGTTTCGTCCCAAGAAAACATGGATTCTTTTCGTGATATGACAATACGCTCCTCGGCCTCTAAGTAATCAAAGGGATATATAAACCGCCAGTTGAAGTTCCCTTCGCCAGTCAAAGAACGGTAGTGTATGTCAGTACTTTGACAATCATCTGGACCTTTCAGCCACCTACGAAAAAAAATTGAAATAAGTAGCCATTCATTAGAATGTTGATGAAGAAAGAACTTAAAGAAGTTTTTTTTGGATTGCAACGATATTTTTCAGCACAGCACACAATACAACTCTCATTCATAGATAATTTTATACATGGCGCACAATAGTGTTTCGAAACGTCAACGTTATGTTTTAATTATTGAATAAAAACATGATATTAACCGAAATACTACTTACCCTTTCACATAGATATCAGACATTTTTTCACCGGTAAAGAAGGCATCGTCCTCAAGAACTACGTCATCGGTGTTCCATATAATGACTCGCATTTCATAAGCTTTAGGTTTCCTTGGAGCGATGTTTACGGCTTGTCCCGGAAGAGGCATGTCCATTGGGAACATATCCACCCACATTTCTATTCGGCCTTGTTCAATACCTGAATATAAAAATTTTATTTACATTCCATTAACTACCGAGGAAATTAAATGTTTGAGTTTAAACATTTAATTATTATCGATCACTTTAAGTACTTATGTATTTAGTCAAGCTATTATTATATTTAATTTTTGAATAATTATTATCTACAAAATGCTTACCGGGCTTGTTCGGATTATAAAGTGGCCGAGTTTCTACATGTTCGACAACGAGATGCGTCCCGAGACGGGGCACCTCATGCCAACGCCGAAGAACGTTTAATGCCATTTGTTCTTGAATTGTATCAGGATTAGTAAACAATTCCGGGTCGTCCATAGACATGTTGAATATCGTTCGACCAACTCTAACACGCCCATATTCATAAACAGGCGCATCTATTTTTATGTCTTTGCATAGTTTGGCCAAAATCTGAGTTGGTTTCAATGCGTCACGCCAACGGTTATATCCCTCTCTAAAAAAATTGTTAATAGAGTTTTTAATTACCTTTATTTTCTTGAATATTAAATAATTAAATTATATTATTTTTTTTACTTACTCGTCGTATTTCGTCGGTAGTCCACAAGTTGCTCGATGGCGGCTGTAGAATCTATTTTCTAAATCAATTTTTGTTTCACCAATCAAATCATCTTTTCCCAGCAAATCCCAGTCAAGAACTTGAACTGTTAACATGGAGTCTTGTGGGAAAGTTGCTTCGGTTTCAAAACATCGTCCAAACACAGGATTTAGCTGTTTGGATTGGTAATGTTCTTTATCGCTTATTTTTCGTGATCCAAGATGAAGTACAATGTATGGATCGGCTTTTCCATTAAAATCCATAGGATGTAAATCAGTAGCTTTCACTATGTAGACTCTTATTAAAACGTGAATCGGCTCATTACTTGGAACTGCCTGGAAAAATCCATTGCTTGGATCAAATCCAATCGTATTATGATCGTCAATATTCTTTGATAATGGCCATTTGTATACTTTAAGAGCTCCCTGTAAAAATATGTGTAATCATTATAAAGATAAAAAATTGTGTATCATACGATTCTAGTCTTTTACAAACTTTAAATGTGCCAACAACGCGACTGTCATCCTCTGTATCATCTCCAGTTTTCTTGCCACGGTAAAGGTCAAACGAATGTAGCCAGTCTTTGAACTCTTCATATTCTGGTACGGCTTCTAACTCATGCGGATATATCTAAAATAATGAGGACCAATACTATAAAAAAGTAAATTGAAAATGTATATTGTAAATCATGAATATATAATGGAACTTACTTTAGCCAAAGTTGAATATGGTATTTCACTGATACTAGTTATTGTTGGGCTCATCTTAGACTTTGGCGATACGGTTTGACGCCGCCTTATGCGTTCAGTTCGCGGGGAATTACCTTCATCTCGCGGTGATTGAGTCTCATCAATATAAGTTAATTGACAAGGTTGTAACAAACCTTGCCTTTCTTTTTTATGTTCCTTTTCTTCATCTATCATGTTCTCAACTGAAGAAAAATATTTTGTCCACCAATCCTTGTTACTATCATCGTCCTCCGGTATTGACGCCGAGCTTTGTTTACGCTTTCTATTTAGTTGACGTTTAGCATATCCCGGTGTTTTCTTGCGCATTGGAGATGTTGCATCTGAGCCATAAGATGTACCGTACGGATAATCGGGTATAATTAACGGACAACATTCTCTGTCATCTGTAGTCATAATTATATCGTCTTGGATTATACGATTATTATGCAAGTCAACATTTTGAAGTTGTATTAAAGATTTTTTCCGTTCTTCTATTTCTCTTTCTCGTTTGCTCATTGGTATATACATGTATTTATGGATGGAATTGATAGTATGAGTACCAACTAAGGTTACTCTACCAAAGCTGCGACAATCCAATACGCGAATGGTTAATGGTGGACGATAAAGATCTTGATCAGGCAATTCCACATCTATGTATTTAACGGGATTGGCAAAGTTGGGATTTCTTTTTGTATTTTGTATTATAGAAGAGTATATAATGTGACCGGCACATTCGATATCAACTCTAGGCTTATCAACGGAAAGCAAGTGTATACGCTTCAGATTCCGCAAGCCCCAAAAAAGTACTTCAATCCGGTATTTAGACAACGTTGGTCGAATTCCGACTGGAACTGGAAGTATCGGACCTTTATTAACATCAGCTGGTGGTTTCCCATTAGATTCTCTAGCTTCTGGAAGTTCGGGTAATTCAAGCGTTCCTTCTTTTAAAGGTACTTCAAGAAGTTCAAATGTAGCTAATAGCTCTCCAGCGCTTTCTCCACCACGGTAAATGTTATACCACTCGAGACGAGGTGGAAAGTCCGGTTTTTCGTACTTTTCATACAATGATTTGACATGCGGCCTAGCTAAAGCACGCCCGATAAAATCAGATTTTCCAACTTTATCCTGGTCAAAAATTTCAATACATACAGTTGGTGCATTCTTTTTTATTTCATCTATTGTACTATATAATAGCACGTCATCAAACACGAGGAGTTCATCCCAAGTTGGACTTAGAGTTTCGTCGATAACTTGCGTAGTCGCCGAACAATCTTCAATGACAACTCTAGCGAATGGATCAGACAATCCAGAGGAATCAGAGCCTATTAATGACCTCGCTTGGTAAATGTAAGCTCTCATCTGGAACTTCTGTAAAAGTTTAAAAGTTTGGAATTATAATTCATGCTTGTAATAATCACCATTGATACAAACTATAAAAACTTACATGTCTTTCAGAATAGAATATAGTGCCTGGCGGGTTGGCCCGAGGTCGTTCTATATTTTTTAATTCTGGACTTAATGAATAACCCCGAGGTAAGCCATCAATGAAATGCGTCTTGTCTTGCAAAAGCCCGAGCCAAAGATAAATCTCAATTTTTGCTGGAACGGTCCAACCGCTTGGTGCCGATGCTTTCTTACCTGGCCACTACAAAAAAACGTACGTATATATTACTGAATAAATTACCCATAGAACAGTGTTTATAACAAACAATATTTTTGAACCCTTTGAATATATATTACCTTTAGGAATAGTGTTTGCATTTTGCCACAAAGTCGGCCAATTTCATCGGGTCGATCTGAATAAATTATGTCTCGTGCGGGTATGCGTTGATATGCTACACGCTTCCCATTGCTTATCATCCATATGAAGATATCGGGCATAGCATGTTGTGACTGCAATGTAATGATGAATTATTACTGTTGTAATAAATTATTGAAATTAAATCAACAGAAAAAAAGGTTGTTATGTATTCGAAGTATTAGACGAATCATTATCAGTTTAGTGAACGAAAATAAACGTTTGACAAGAAGACGTCATTACGTTTGTTTTATCATATAAATATTAGTTTAGTTCTTCTTGAATGTATAAATTTATTTATTGAACGGAATTTAAAGTAAACTACAGTCCCAAAGTAGTGTTTAAGAGTTTAAAAATGAAATGAATAAATATACTCACGTCTTCACATATATATCTTAATCGGTTTATATAGGCGTAGGTGGTTTTCAGTCGGTCTTTAACGGAATGTTTTGTTATAATTGCCTTGAGTGTTCGAGCCAAGTTTGCGAGTTGTTCCTAAGAATACATTTTGAAATTTTCATACATTATTGAATAAATACCTTAAATGCCTGATAAACTTTAAAATCACAATAGCAAACAACAAATTAAAAGCCGCCTGCGCGGCCAAAAATAATAACAGTAGCAATAAACATAAAAAAAACCGCCTTCACCGGGGAAGGCGAGGACCTTTACTTCGTACTTCGCTCACTCCAGTGAGCTTCCGCCCTACCCTTCAGGCGATTGACCCCCCCGTGTTCGAGCCCAAGCCGAGGTTCGAGTCTCACAGGAGACGCCCTTGCGCGATTCGCAGGAACCCCACCCTTGTAGGCTGAGCTAAGCTCGCCAAAACAGCTCGTGCTGAGCTGTAAAGGCCCTTAAGGCCAACGGCGAGATTCCATTAAAAAAAACAAAAAAAACTTTAAATTCACAGATGTACTTTTATTTAAAAAATATTTTGCCTTCTCATGACGCCAGTCAACTTTGGCAATTAGGGAACAATACAAAAGATTATAAAATATTAGTTTGTCTTACAAAATTGATTTCTTTATACATAATGAAACAATTCAAGAACTTACAATTTCGTAAATGCATAACTTTTCTCTTTCTCGATCAAGTTTTGTATTCCCGAGCGGGGGGCCATTCTTCATGTATTCGATGTATTTTGCACAGCGGATAGTGACTGTTTCCATCACAGACTTTAATGATGCTAGAGCTGTATTTTCAAAGTTTCCATTGGTTTTAAGAGCCATTTCAGCGTCTGTGATTCCATCCTCCTACAAAATATATTCAATGCTACGTGATTATTTTTTTTAATTTAGTCAGCTTCCGCGCTCAGCATATAAAAAATGGCATCCCATTGCTATATATTGAAATTGTTTACCCTAGATATACAGTCACAGTTTTATGAAAAATTCAAACTAAACAAATCTTTACAGTGTGATCTGACCAAATTACAGTAAAGCAAAGCTAACCAGTATAAATAGAAGTTTATAATAATATAACAAATTATGATTTATACTTTATATTTTTGAAAGAAATTATGATATGCAATTAGACCGAATTATATCTTATGAAAGTATGTAAATAATCGGAATATGTAAAGAAAAAGACTTTTTTATTTACCAATATATCTAATATGTAGCTCAACATGTTTGAATTATATAAACGACGGCGATGGTCCGGCCATATACTGCGAACATGCATACACTGTTTCGTGTCCCAATATGGTAGGTAGTAATAATATCTGTCATTTGACTGAGCTTTCATATCGTGAGTTGTGCTCTGCCAGTATCCAGTATCGGCTTTGAGTTCATCTAGAAGTAAAAAGAATAATTAAGCATTCATTATGTAATTCCTTTAGCTAATACTATATTTCCGATAAAGTAATTATTATATCTAAATCTTAATATGTATAAATCTCCTGTCACGATGTTTGTCCGCGATGGACTAATGGACTACTTAACCGATTTTAAATTAAATTGGCACACCGTGAGCAGTCTGGTCCAACTTAAGAGATAGGATAGTTTAGATCTTTAATTGTAGTCGCAATTTTATTTTATTGCCAATATTTATTTATTATTTGATACAATTCTAACAGGTGGCGCTGTGTTAAAAAAGTATCAACGTTTCCCATAAGTTCTCCTACCGTTTCCCTTCAATAGTTAACTAATATGTAATATAACAAAAACCTTAGTCATAGCAACGCTTGGCCGAGTCTGCTAGTATTATATAAATAAATTACGTGTCACGTTGTTTGTCCACTATGGACTCCTAAACCACCGAACCTATATCAATCAAATTTGCACACCGTGTGCAGTTTGATCTAACTTAAAAGATAGGATAGCTTACATCTGAATATAGAATTCTAAGAGATTTCGCTGTGTTAAAAGTACCAACGTTTCACATAACCTATCTACCTTTCACATAAGTTCTACTACCGTTTCCCTTGTATAGTTTACTACTATGTAATATAACAAAAACCTTAGTACAGCAATGCTTGGCCGAGTCTGCTAGTTATCTTATATAATATGAGAAAATATATTATAGAAGCATAAGTAACGGTAAAAATTCATTTCCTAAGGAAGGGCAAATTAATAGGGCTATCGGAATCGGTAAAAATATTCGGGCTCAACGTCAAATCTGAGCTGCCCTATGGGTGTGAAACGTGGAAGATTACTATAGACATCTCGCACCGACTCCAAGTTTTCGTCAACCGCTATGAGTATCTACTGGCCCGAGAACACTGGTCAGTGCAGAGAAATCTCGATTAGCCAGCAGATCAAAGGATGCTAGTGGAAATGGGTAGGCCATACACTCCACAGAGATTCCAATAGATTCTCCAAGCAGGCGCTTTATTGGTACCAGCAAGGAAAGCGGAAGCGTGGCCGTTCCAAGCCTGACGTCGTACAGTTGCAGATGAAGCAAAGAGCTGGAAAGACTTGGAGCGAGGTAAAATACGAGGCTAAAAACTGAACGTGTTTCACACTGAACTCTTTCTGGCCTCTGCCTCATCTTCGGGATATGGCCTATAGGATATTAAGTATAAGTAAGACTACTACTGGTAGACGTAATGAAATATTACTATCGCTTAATTTGTAAAGTACTTGGAAGCTATAATTTGATATTATATATTAATTTGAATTGAAATTTCCCCTCTTTACTAATCATATTAACTTCATATCAATGGAGCCCCTAATTGCTTTCCACACAAACTAGGATATATTGGTACATTAACTCTTAATAAAATTTTAATGAGTTGGTATAGACGTGAGAGCATTTCTGCAAATAAATAATATTGAAAGCTAGCTACCGTATATGGTATTAAGGCAAGGTAGATATTTCAGTAAATTTCATTATATTTACCTAAAGATTCAACAGCCAAGTCTTGCGGTCTCCTCATCGAAGAGTGAGGGCCGTCTAACGAATTTCCGGCATTTCCGATACTGAGTTCAAAGGTGATCGGTTTATCGGTTAACTTCTTGTCAATCATGTTCACATTAAAGACACTTCCGAACAAGAAAAACTCTTCATGTTTCACATAGGTAAATTCGTTTATTGGCATTATTGGTTCAACTTCAACTTCCGATGATGGCGTTTCAAAATTATCAATCACTTCAGTGCGTATAGATATTAGAATTCTGCGGATAATGATATGATATTAAAGCTTGATCAGCTAGATTCAAACATTCTTGATGAAGCAAGAAAGAATGAAAGACGGAGTCAATATATGGCTTGGGTATGCTAATTCGTAATCCTAAAATTCCTTCCTTCACAAACAACTCTCGTGACATCGCTAAAGATGGAATTACAGCTTATACCGGTTAATAATTATTGAGACAAATTCACTTTTATTTGATGTGTAAACTTTTTGTTAGTTAAAATTTCAATCTATCGAGCATTGTTTGCCTATCCTGGCCTGGCTTGGCGTGGCTTAGCTTGGCTTGGGCGTGCGACTCTCATACCTAGGGTTGTTGGTTCAAACCTCGACACACATTGTTAAATTTTTGGGTTTTCTCTATATTTTACTCTTTACCTCAGACCAAAAAACTCGACAGCTGATCACCTACTTGTCTTTTAGAGAAAACAAATGATGAAACAGATATCTGAGCCCAAAACCAAGAGTCGTATCGCCATTGGTTTTCGATTTATTTACAAAAATTTTATAAAACCTATAAAATATATTACATGTAATGAAATAATAAATGGGCCTTCTAGATACAATGATGACACGAACCTTGCCCTGTATTGCACCCCTTCACCCATTCCTTTATTTAAATTAGATGATTGATCTAATAGAGCACATTCACGAGTAGATCCATACATATAAATGTAGGCTGGTCCAAAAGTTGGTAGAAATCCTGTAAAATATTATTTATATATTTATATATATATATCTTTACAAATTACAATTCTCTTATAAGTTTTAAATATAATATTATATCGTAATTATATTTTTAGCTATTCCCTTTGTATGTATAATCTACCTCAGCTTTGTAAATAATATTCAGAAATTGTGTAACATTTATATGCTAAACTTGCTAAGCTTATGTAAATATTACACAGTTAAAGAAAATAGGATAAAACGGGTATTCACAAGGCGACGTTTTGAGTGCTTTTCAGTAGTTGTAGTCAGCTAGATAGACGAGTTGACTATCAATCTGTTTATAGTAAAATTGTAAATAAAATTTGGAGATTTAAATAATATATCGTAATAGCAGCTGTGAACGCTTTCTACTAAATAATTATTAGATTATATAATTATTAATTATATTATTAAATTTAAATAAGTTGTATTAAAAGGATGCAACTGTTTGATTAGATTTCAGTAATCTGCAAAAAAACTTACCTCTTTCCCCATCATGTGAAATAGTATTTAAATCAATGAAATGGGTGGCAATTATACTAGGATGTATGGCTACATTATCTCTTAGTTGAATTTTAACACGTTGGCATAGCGGTGGAAACATTTCCGTGAATACAATTTGTTCATTCCAAACTGGGGCAGAACAGTTCTTTTGCACTGAAGTCTTTCCCTGATTAAAAAAAGAATAATATAAATTCTAGATAGAAAACCTTAAGTCGCCAACTTTCACAAATGCAAAATATAAGTAGGGAGAAAGTTTATATCATTTCAATCAAAACTGAATAATAAAAGGAAGATCCAACCATTATTGAACATAATATATTTTTAATAAATTGTAGTGTTATACACTGAGTTTACATTCTTAAATCCGATAGGCTAAAAAATGTACTTACTGTCATTCCAGCGAAAGAAACTTGTACATAAGGATCAATGATGTCTTGGCTTTCACCAGTAAATGCGCTTTTGATGTTCGCAAGTAAAGAGGTATCCATTTTAGGTAAACCATCTGCCTTATATATCTTGATAATAAATCTCGCCCTTTGACGCTCAATAGTAACACCATCCGGAAGCAGCAAATTCCTAAAACAAACATAATGGTAGCGATGACATACAACATTTTGGCTTTGGCATTGGCTCTCCATATTAGCCTTAGTTAACTATTAAGTCTATACCAATATATTAAACCCGTAAAGTTTGTTTGATTGATCTGCGGAACTAAATATTATCGCTAAGTTCACTTGCGTCGAATTAATAACCAATTATGATTCATAGTATACGATTATTTACTATTAAGATGTTCATAAGTGTGGTATGGATATCGTCATATTACATCGAAAAGTTCGTTTAGGTAATTAATAGAATCTAAAAACATGTCTTGAGTGAGAAATCGGCTCCAAGGTACTTTTGACATTTCTAAAATTTTAGGTACATATTGCGTAAATTTCCTATAGTCCATTGAAATGTTACATTTGCATTGCATTGACGAAACCGAGTAAAAAAAGTATGTAGTATCTTCAAAAAGACATCTTCTACAAAATTGTTTTGGCATAGTTTTTGATAAAATCTAAAGAAAAAAGTTATTTAAGCAAAATAGCATTTTTTTTCACTTTGTTACTTATAACTTTTTTAATTTTGGAGTTATGAAAAGTCAGACATTCATAATTGTAGGCACAGCGATTTGCGACAAAGTGTGTCTTTACAAATAGATTGTTTAGGAGATATAGCCAAAAACGTGTTTTCACCCCTTTTTCCAAAATGGCGGCCAGGAGACAAGGAAACGATCCCCACGAACTTGAGGTTAAGCTTGTATTGAGGCCCCCTACATGTCCCATAAATAAAATTGCGTCCTCCATCAAATGTTCAGTTTGGCCCTCAAATTATAACATTTTAGTGGACTACTAGAATTAGCGGTCAAAATACCTAAAATAGGTTGAACCTATGGTTTATTAAATCAGGTTAATTCACGTTATTAATGTAATAACCATACGTAGCGTCATATGATTTTCTATACATTTTTTTTGACTATTGTTTCTAAATTTGGTATAGCAGGATCTACTTTATGTTGCATGTACAACGATTATTTTGTGTATGGAAATTATTATTTATTGACGAACGAATTGTTCTTAAAAAATACCTTATCGAATAAGTGACTTCGCTAGCTGGAGGATGATTTTAGCTCCTTTTTGCGGCTTTAACGGTTAACTTTTAGTGTTGTTTAAGAAAATTAAAATAACTAAGAAAATTTGTTGTTAGCAAACATTATTTCATACCTATAGTTTATAGGTACGATATATTAAAAAACCCTAGGTTGTTAGGGTACAACCATTATTATCACATCACTCATTCATTCATATATATTTTCATAAAATGTATATTTTTTCTTATTTTGTTAACGTTATAACCAGAAATGTCTATTCTCTATTATTTAATATCTTTTGTTGATCCGAAGTGATGGAGGCCTGATGACCTGTAACACAGGTGCTCAACCTTTAGCAGGCATCAGTCTCACATAAATAACTATCCCTCAAAAGAAGAATGACAATTATTTACATACATTAATAAATAGTTGTAACTTATCATGTATGAAGTTTTGTGAGAAAATAAATACAGATTATTATTATTATTTATATCGGGTTATACGCGTCACAACTTCTTTTTTAAATAAAGTTGCTCAAAAAGTGGCGTATTGCAGGGATGTATAGCGTTCGGGATGAGGGCTATTACACACTCGTGCTTTATCTTTACCTATTCCGCACTCGTGCGTTCTCTTTCCCAACTGTCAAAACGATGTCTATTAAAAAGAAAAAACCAACCACGAAGTTTTTACTAAAATAAATCACAGCAGTTTTTATGATTCATGCAAATATTTTAAAAAGAAGCTACTAATTTGTTTCAATATTAGATTTAATAATTGGATTCAATGAGTTAGGTTTGGTTTCTTTTCATTTCATATCAATAAAAATATTCTACTGAAGACTTAGATGTATGGGCGTAGTTCCCTTTGCCTACCCAGAATGGGTGAAGAAAAAAAATATCTATGCTCATATTGTTTTACGGTTGGCGCCATTTTCCAAAAAATGTTCTTGCTAGTTGAGTTCTTTGTTGCACAAAATGAGTAGGTTCGACGATATTTTATTTGAATTAACACCACCCGAACTCATTATAATTATACAAAATGCTTCGGAGAACATTTTACCGGAAACGCAAAAGTCGCTACATTTCTACGTACAACAAATTTATTGCGTGGAGCGAAGAGAAAAAAAGCAAATAGTTTTATTAAATTGCTTAATTTTTTTCGCAACTGTATTAAAAATAGATGTTCAGTACACGTGCGGAACCGTCATCGCAACTTGTTCCGACTGTCAACTGTCGGAACTCTTTGCAATGACAGGCTTTCCGCACTTGTAATGAAAAATACTATACTTAGTACCTAAGATTGTGTGTGTCCCCAGGGCGTGGACAAAAAAACGGCTTAACTGATTTAATTGTAATTTTGCAAATAGTTTAAGATCCTTGAGCCTTAAATATGATCATGTCCACGGCTTATTAACTATTATTATTAACTACGCTACTTAATATTTTAAAAAAGCCGCTTCACCGTTGCTTATCTGTGTATGATTATAATTATTTTTGTTATGGTTTTATCAACATGAAATGCTTTCTTTATAAAATAAATTATAAAATTGCCGTTATTTGACGTTATTGAATGTCTTAGAAGATATCATGACCAAAATATACCTCTGCAGAAATATGAAGGTGAATACTAAAAATGCATATAGCACGTCGGATCTCAAATTAACGGGAGTAAAATCAATTACCCGAAAACTGCCTCAATTTCATTCGTTTACAATATACATTCCACAGATCTGTGTAGTCCAGAGTCATTCGTGAATACAAACATATTTCACTAGTGTAAATAATGTTTTAATTAAATGAAATGCGAGGCCGGAAAATATTTTTAATTTAATTCATTTTATAACTTCAGTTAAGCGCCGTTATATCGACGCAATAAATGAGTTGCATGGTCTAAACAAAACGTTACATTCTTGTTCAATGGGAAATTTTTCTTTTTAAAACTATTCTTGATGCAAACATCACATACAATAATTTCATATGGAATTCTCGCACGCAATTATCTCTTCATTTGCAAACATAATTTTTTATTTCTTTCGGTCCGAAAACGTAATCGTGCATCACAATTTTAGATTCTATAATTTATATATTTGGAATCCCATGAAAACTATATAGTTTCATTGAGATTTATGGAGTTATATATATAACTCCATAAATCTCAATGAGCCATTGAATTATTATATCACCAGAACTGAATGTTTAGAACCTTTTTAATATGAGTTCTTTTCACACCTCTCTTCTAAAACATTCAAGACTTGAATGAAAAATTCGCCAACTCAAATACGTGCAATCCTTGAACGAAAGCGCCAGTAATACGCACGTACAAGCCCAAGCCCAAGTACAAGTGATTTTTTTTAATAATATGTAAACTTTTTTGATTAAATTATATAAATATGGAGAGACTGGCCCTTAGTTTTAAAAAAAGCAAAATTTGAAAATAGAATTGCAGTAAAACAAAAGAATAGAGCCCTAATCAAATGTATGCGGAACCGATTAGAATCCATTATAAGGACACGTGTCTATTGTTAAAACCAATTTTTTATAATTTATAATAATTAATTTCTTTAAATGTCTATTTTTCTTTAAAAAAGTGTCCTTTCCAGTACACAAACTTAAAGTTAAGGATATGACCCTACGCTGTTTTAAGTTTCAACTTAAATCTGTGTAGAAAGTTTGCATACTTGGTTAAAATATTCATTTCATATGAGTAGTCGGTGTAGTTGTATTGATGTAAACGAAAGGCATGTGCAATTATTTCCTTTTCAAAACTTAAATACAATAATTGCACTCAAATTTTCAAGTGTAAACAGTTGCATACAATTATTGGACGTCAATTATCGTAGTTCATTTATTGCATTCAATTATTGCTCTATAATGTTCAAGAAAATGGCATAGTGTAAATGAGCCTTTGTGCAACCTTACGGAATATACAAAACTATTGACGTAACATTTTAATGAACAAAATATTGTTTATGAATAATAGGTTTCTAAAAGCTTATAACTTTGAGTATTTGTTAAAATTTTAATTGATTCAAAATCAATAAAGCAATATGTTGCAGTAAATAAAAACATTCATTTGTATAAAAATAACATTCATGAAAAATGAAAACATTTTTACAACTCTTTCGAGGGCTTTTGAAAAGCGGGTTTTCCGTGCAAGATTGCCCAGAAAAGATAATAGAGAGATAGTTTCAAAGGGCTTGACTTTCTTATATGTCACCCAAAACTGTGGAACTTCAATTATATAGTATTTATATTTCGTTTGTACTTACGCTTCAATGTCATCTTCATCCTTCTCACTCTTGGGTGGTATTTTGACTTGGTCGCCTTTTCCAATAACACTAATGTCACACTTGAGATACCCTTTTGGACCAGCGGTAACGTCATCAGGGTCAGTAAGTAACGCCCATTTGTGATAAAACTGCCGATCTGGTGATAAATCATATCGTCATTATAACGCAGGCAAAATATTATTTTTTATTAATAGGTATTTTAGAGAAACCCGTGTCATACTTTTTCATAGGAATTTTAACTTAAAGTGCTGCTCCAGCTGGGTGGATTCAGTGGGAAGAACGTTATCATTTGGTTTCCTTTAGGACTTGACGTAATATTCGTGCATAGCATATAGAATTAAAATTGAATACATACATAATTTGATAAGCGGGAAATCGCAATAATTAATAAATATCCTTATTAATAAAAAGTATTCATATATCTTATAAACAACGTAATATCGATTTTAAACACATTTCATACGATGCATGTAAACAAAATTTTTTAAACCCGTGACACATATGATATTACCAAAAAAGTTGCCAAATGATAGAAGCCCTTGCCGAGAATTTAAAATCAAAATACATTTATGAAAAGAGAGCTTATTGCCATTGCTTAAATAATTCAAATCATAAATAAATAAGTCTCTGTTTTCCGTATTGGGAAATATAACAAAATACATTCATGTAAAATTGTGATATATCGTAAATCTATTTACAATACTATTGACATAGAAAACAGAACGGAAAAGCTTTGAAAAGGGTACTTAATTAACACACATTAATATTTTTTAAGGCCCAAAAAGGCCTAGTAGTAATATTGATGTGTGTTATGTGTGGTCTATTTCTATTTCTTTTTTTTTGACGTTCATATAAGTGTACATTATGTTACCTATATGAATAAATGTTTTTTGATGTGAAACATCTATAGCCGCACGTAAAACCGATTTCTGGCGTGGCGACGCATGCCGTGGCGACGCATCGCCACGCTATATGATGGTAGGTATATACATACAATCTATATGCAGTAGTAAATTTTTGTATTTAATGAAAATAAATGTTTATTCATTAAATAGTCATCGTTATCTGGAAAACAAAATCGTAAAATTTTATTTTATCATTATGACATATATATTTAGTTCCTATCACAATCTGTTCTTTTCTGCATATTACTTCACAAAATAATTTCGATGTTTCACATCTGCCAGGCGTCCCGTGACGGCTCACATTTTTTTTGTTGTTGTTGTTGTTGGGGCTTAAGCGACTTGGCGTATCTAGGAATCACACCAACTGCTTAAGGGGTCTTGTAATTAAAAAAATCGCTTTGCAATATGCATGCCGCTAGCAAAAAGAAATCTTACATTAATAATCGGTGCTTTATCGAAGACAATAGGTGTTTTGCTTATAACTAACCGTAATAACCGTAAACAGTAACCGTAACTAAGAGTACAAAACCAGCAAAACAACTAGTAAGTACCTTGGTGGGCCACACTACTGTACAAATACCTATAAAATCCTTACAACCTACATGTACCTACATACGTATGTAAGATATCGTTTGTCATAAACTCTATTATTATATAAGCTATAACTAGTCTGGCTATAAATACTGTTACATAAATTTGGAACGCGTATATTATTTTAAAATCTTCTTTTTATTTTGCGCAATTTCACATATTATTCGTGTTCATTATCAAATTAAAATATGGAATGGGGTGTTTAAGAAAACAAATGGATGAAATGAAAAGAAGAATGGCAATCCAAGCTTTTGAAGTGTCTTGTTCAAACACTTCAAAAGCTTGGTATCAGCCACATGTTCGTATATCGTACATCAGACACAACAACACTTCGACTGTCGAAAACTAGAAAAGATCACAGCAGCCGCATGCTGTAGAACTGTGTGTTATGTCTGTTAAAGCCAGAATTCGTTGAAGCCCCATTAGGAAGCAAAAAGTCTTATCACGTGGTCATGACCTGTGCCAGTGATGGTTTTGTGGGCGTTTCTTATCTAGGAGTTACAAATTCAATTTTTTTTAAGGAGTAGAAACTTCAACCAAAGTGTAACAAGACAAACTTTCTTGGATCAGGTTATAAAACCTCTCAGCAAAACAGTATTAAAAATATACCTTGGACTTTCCAACAGGATTCTGCACCTGGTCACAAGGCAGGAACAACCCAAACTTTATAAGACCAGACTTTGTAAGAGCTCAAGATTGGCCTTCATTGAACCCAGACCTCAACCCTTTAAACTTCACTGCCTGCTCTAAACGACTCGGTGACATCGAGTATCTTTAATAATAATTGGAGCAAGCAGAGCCGAAATTTCAAATTCAAAAATTCATAGATTCGAGGCCAAACAGATTTAAGGCCTGTATAAAAGTCAAATATGACGAATTCGAATAAAATATTGTTATATTTATTGGTGAGACTTTCATTAATGTGTAGTTATAAATTTTAATAATATATATTATATAACTTAATTCGATTATTTAAAAAAATGCTGTGCATTTTCATTTGATTCAGAATTTATGGCTGGACTAAGTAAACTTAGTCTGGCCATAAATCCTAATACAATTAAAAATAAACCAAATATTATATTTTAATTTGGAATCTGTCATTTTTGTATGATTGTACATTGAGTTTTCTCATTTTGGCGCCAGTACCTTGTTTAATATTTTGCGATATTAAAATGGAGGGGGGTGATAAAGAGAACCGAATCGCTGTGATTGTATTACACAAGTAGGTATGGAGCCAATTGTAATTTTCAAAACTCTCCATACGCTTTGTATTAGTAAAATATTTGTATACCAGGCTGTTAATAGGTACAATAAGACCTCCTCTGTTAGTGACAGAAAAAGATCTGGCCTTCTACATTAGTGATCGTACGCAAAAGGTGGTTAAATCAGTAAGGGAAAGAATTCGAAAAATCCTGTCCGAAAGTCTCGGGAGATGAAAATAGCACCTAGAACCATGTCGCGTATTTTAAAAGATGACTTAGGACTTGCAGCCTATAAGAAACGTAGTGGTAATTTCTTAACTGATAATTTAAAAAAGAATAGGGTGATAAAATCGAAATAATTACTGAAGCGGTACGCAAAGGAAGGTCACAGAAAAATTTTGTTTACGGATGAGAAATTTTTTACAATCAAGCAATATTTTAACAAACAAAATGACCGTATTTATGCTCAATGCTCTAAAGAAGCTTCCCAATTAGTCGACAGAGTGCAACGTGGGCACTATTCGAGTTCAGTGATGGTTTGGTGGAGTATTAACTATGTAGGAGTGACTTAGCCATACTTTTGTGTAAAAGGTATCAAAACTTCGGCACAAGTGTATCAAGATACAATTCTTGAGAAGGTAGTGAAGCCCCTTAAAAACACGATTTTCAATAACTAAGAATTGTCCTTCTAGCAAAACCCTCCGCCGGGTCATAAAGCTCGGCCTACGCAGTCTTGGTTGGAAATTAACGTATCGGACTTCATCAGAGCTGAAGACTGGCCGTCGTCTAGTCCCGATTTTAATCCGCTAGATTATGATTTATGGTCAGTTTTAGAGAGTACGGCTCGCTCTAAACGGCATGATAATTTGGAGGCCCTAAAACAATCCGTACCATCAAGTGCGTGCGTGCTTCTATTGATAACTGACCCAAACGTTTAAAGGACTGTTTCACAGCCAATGGAGGCTACTTCAAATAAGCTTCTAATATTATAAATAGATTTTTTATTTATGTATTAAGACAGTGATAAAGTAATAATGTTGTCTTCTATAGAAAAAAATATTTTTCTTTGTTTCAGTATTTATGGCAAGACGATTTATTATATTATATTTATTAGCACATTTAAATAACAGACTTTTAATAGTTTATTGTTGAAAAAAATTGAAAAATGAAGTACATGATGTAATATTTAGGGTATTTATTTAGAGGAATGTTTAATGTTGTAATTATTTGGTAATCATCAATATTACATTATATATCATGTAAATATGTATATAAATGTATAATATTTAGAAGCAGCAAATTAATGTAAATTATTAAATAATAATATAAAGTATTAAATATAATCAAAATTGGGATTTAGGTTAGGTTAGTCATTTTTTAATTTTTTGAAGGTAATAAATACACTTTCGATTTCGATAGGCTATTGTTATATTTTTCGTCTCTATGCTATGTAATGAAATATCTGTATCTTTAAAAAATAAATGTAAATTTTTGTAAATATTTATTTTATAATTAGTTTTTTAATTGCGTCGCGTTGATGATAACATGAAGGGTTTGGAATTGGCTTTAAAGTAAACAAGACAAAACCGGTTTCTTAAACCCGTTTACTTTGTTAAATGAATTAATGTTATTTTATTATCTTTTTATTTATAATGTTAGCTTGATTCCCAAATGTCACAATTAAATATCTAAATCTGTATTTAAACAAACAACGTATTAATATATAGTATAAATTTACAAAATAAGTTAGGTATGTGTATATATAACGTTTTGAAAATCTCCTGTGATTTCGTATCATGGTAGTTTGACAAATTGATCGATTAATACCTGCGTGTCTGCAATCAGATTAAACCTAGGTGTCATGCTTTGGTATTAACCGGTATTAGTGAGTTTGTATATGCCATTAACAAGCGTGGATAGTTATATTTTAGCATTAATTTTTTGTAAACATTTCCCTGGTTTACTAGACTTTAATAAAAGCATAATTTTTTATTGCTTTATTTCCTAGAAAGACCCTCAATGTTTTGCTAATTATTTGTCTACGCGATGTTTTATGCTCATCTTTTGTTAATACTGTAACAGACAGACATGAAAAATCAATATCTCCAGTATTGTTGTGTCTATGAATATAAAAGTTCATTATACATAGAATGCGTTAAGACTTATGTCCCCCATGTGGCAGAAAGCTTTCAGCGAAAACAACCAGCTTCTATTCTACCTTCATTCGCCTCTGCTATAATGCTTCGTTACCAGCTGTTTTAGGCGGCTTTTGCCATGAGAATTCAGTGGCTTGCTTAGCAATGTGACTTTTATCCCTCCGGAGCTTAGCGTACCTACTTACACTTTCAGGATTTTATATTCCTGTCAATTGGAACCTCATTGCATAGCTCCCACAGCTGCTGATTTGCAAGCTCGCAGTCCAGAATATTCCGACGAAGATCTTGAGTTGATGTATGACTTACACAAATTTTAAAATAGTTTGGCATAAATCGAGTGTAATTATTATTATTTAACTACAGTATTATATACGTAATGGTAAAAATATTTTCTCTTTCCTAGTCTGTGTTTAAATTTGTGCTAAAAGCATTGATGTATCGCCAGAGGGTCTGTTACTTGAGCAGATAGTTAAACTAAAAATCTGTGTGTTCTCGGAAATAGTAAACCGTTCGTTAGTATGAACATAACAATTCACAGAAATATTATGTTTCAACGTGATCGAAATTGCCTGAAGCTGATGTAGCAGATAACAGATTATTAATTATTTTAGTATTCGTGCCAAATATGAATTGGTAGGTTTAAGAAAGGTGTTGCCTATTTATTTCGATTCAATATCCTCAAAATGTTATGACATTAATGTGCAATGGCATATTACGAACACTTTTGTCACTTTTACTTTCCAGTTTGAAGAAATATCAGCATGTTTCTAAGGAGGTATAGCTATTGTAGTGTAGCCCAAAAAACGTTGATTATTACAAAGTACAAAATCCCAATATCTCTAAGTGAAAATCGGCCCAACTCAGCTTTAATATGTTCACCAAATTTCAGTGGGACTAGAATAGTCTCTCAATCAATCTTATAATGAAAGCTTCAATCAATATAAGCAATAAGAAAACTAAGTATTTGACTGTGGGAAATTTTTCAGTACAGTGATTTTAAATTATGCTCTAGCTATCTAAACGGAATCCGTACCGTTATTGGCAGCTACAGTGATCTCTTTTTTATATAAATATGTACCTATTTTTACTTTTGACTTTAGTCTATTACTCCTCTAGATCCATCCCTCCGTAGAATTTTTTTTCTGACGTATGTATATAATCAATCGGTCTAAAAACTCTTAATATCTTAATTAATTATAAATTTACGTACAACTATCTAAGATTATTTCGTCGAGTCAATGTGTAAATTTTTGTGACATATATGACATACTTGTATTTTAATAGAAATGTTAGTATTATGGCGATACGTGAGTAAATAACGTTTAATAGATATTTATAGGACTGTTAAGTTAAATTTCAATTAAATATTTTGTTAGTTTTAATATAAAATTTGGAGTTTGGCGTGCTTATCTGGCATGGTATCCATTATAGCCTGTTTAATACACAAATAAAAGACAAATGTATACCACGAAGGTCATTATATTTACGACGTTTTTTAACTCTCGGCTTTCCTAGGTTATTGGATTGGTGGATATTATTATAGAGCGCAGAGATCTCCACTGAAAACACGAACGGAACTATTCCACTCGTAATATAGAACTCGAGCATTCCGTAATTAGATGTTGAAATGGATTTGATAGTTAGTTAATTGAAAACTAAACTGTTTTTTATGACGAAATGTATACTTAATATTATCTAGGATGGTCGAAGCAAAACCTCCGCAAATCATAATAGAAGTATTTTTAAACCTTTTTTCTATACATATTATGGATTATGATTATTTATTCACACTTCGTTATATTTATAAAAGATACAAAAGAAAAAACAATGATTCCAAAAGAAAGAATAGGTTAAGAAATGTTTATGCAGAAGAGTTTTTGCATAAACATTTCAAAAAAGGCCGGCTTATTCCTCAAGTTAATGGCGGTGATCCTTATTGCCTAAGAATGATGTTTCTAATAAGCATCTAGGAGTAGTGTGGTATCTGTGTAGTTATAAGGACCTGAGAATTTTAAATGATTTTTTTAGAAGAGGGAATTGACTTTGAGTATAGAAATTGAAGGAGATATATAAATTGAAAGTCTGAGTCGAATAGGTGCCTGCGGAATTTAGACACGTGGTGATAATTCCTTGGAGAAAATATAAAACGAATGCCGAAACTCTCCATACGTCAAACAGCTCTTCATTCACATGAGTGGTGCATGAGTCCGCATAATCGTATCTTACATTACTTGTAATATAAAATCCCGAATCGTTGTAATCAAATATGGTTCCTTAACAGCAATTACTGTTACGCTAAAGCAGTGCAAATCATTTACGAGCAATTAAAAAAAAGCAACAGATTTGAGGGATACTGGGGCAGCAAAAGTAAGGTTTACGTTTTTCGCATCAGCTTGGAAATACGGTGAGCCTAAATAGGTTAATAAACCATTTTTTAATTATTTATTATTATTTAAAGACATTGTTGCAATACACAATGTTATATCCTTAAGACAGTACAGGGGCCGACCCAGGGCTTTCTGGTAGTTCAATAATAATAAGAGAAATATATTAAATTTACAACGACTTAAAGCAAAGTATACATTGTAATAGAAATAAGCCAAGCGTTAACGTCGGATCTCGTGGCCAGTATAACTGGATTTTATTAATATTAAATTTAAGTTATTTCTTTCATAAATAAATGAATGTTAGGAATTCCATTGCATTGATTTCCGAAATTGAAGCGAAAAATGTGTATTGTCAATACGAGGGTTCGGTCTATCTCTTGTTTGATTGTTAATTATATTATCAGATTGAAAACGGCACGTGTTTACTTTAGTAAAAATCTTGTATCACAGATATTAAATTAAACATACGCATACTTTATCCCCTTTAGTATAAAGGTTGAATATTGTGAAGCCTTATTAAAACAAGTAAGGTACATTGTATGAAAATACATAAGCCTTCTAAAAGAGTTTTTCTCCTTCAATGGCGTGTCTCACAAAGAGTATAAAAGCACAATTATTTTACGTTCTTTTATCCTCTAAACATTTTTATCTATAAATATACTTTAAATACGCTCAGCAAACGTTGACGTCGTACCTGTTTGATTCCACACAGTTGCCACATCAAGCTTGAAATTACCCAGCAGCTTATTAGCACGCAGAAAGTTGCGGGAGTGTAAAACCTGAAACATATGGCATCTTGCACGGTACACGTCGCAAAAATCCAACTAGAGATTAAATTCAGGACGCGTAAAACTCTCAGGAGACAGGGTGAAATCGGCCGAGTAACCTACTCGGCTGATTTCAGTCCGAGTCGAAGAAATACTCGAGCACTTAATACGATACTTAGCAATAATTGCAGTCGACCTTTCAAGAGTACATTGTAAGCTCTAGGATTAAATCGTGCTGACCTAGTTTACTGTAAATATGAAAGCGCTAAGTACATAAAAATGAACTAAGGATTTAAAGTATTGGCTAACGCTTAACAATAATGTTATATTAGACTACAATCTACTCCATTCCTACAAGTTACACACATTTACGGTATAGCGTTAAATGAATTCGCTTCGCTGAAATTCTATCAAATATATACGTACCGAAAGCGTTATTATCTTGTCGAAAAGCATGATGGGTGGCATGTGGCAGTCGAACACGAAGTACTGAAAAAATACAACTTTTTTATAATGTGATATAACAATCTGTTTTTCAAGCTTTTGTTTTTCTTTAGTCGGTTGTACGGTAATTTACGACAAACGTAGGAAAATGCACAAAACGTAATAAAAAATATAGTGTCACAAATTATAGCTAATTATTTTTAAACGCTAATGAAGAAGTTTTGTCTAGTTTAATGTAATCTTTAAAATGAAATTCCACCCATAGCTGCATTTAGCATTGACCCTAAATAATGAAGACAACATATGTATTAAAACATAATACATTTTATTGAAATGTATTGAGGTGGGGTGTCAGGTACGAATTACTACGAAACCCTATTATACTCTATATATCCTATTCATAGCGATGATTGGATCAATAGGTGTAAACAGGTATTTCTTTGAAGTAAAGCCTAAGCAGCACCAGTGCCAGTTCTAAACGGTACTGAGGATCCAGAACTAGTGCATGAAGACTGTGCGTTGCCTCTTCGCAAATCATTTAAAATAAAATTTAAGAGACAAGAATTATAGAGGTTGGTTAACTTTTCTTTTGTTGTTTTTTAATTCATCATTAAGTTTACAAGGACTTGGTAAAAGTTCGTCCCTTTTATTTTAGTTTCATAGAATTTCAGTGTATATGAAACTAATGTTATAGTTACATCGAACCCCATGAATGTAAAAGGGTACATACAACAGTACCGTAAAATACCCATTTTACCCAGTTATGTATCCAACTTGGCTTGTCTTGGATATGGTATATAGAAAAAGTAAGACCTTACTATCACATTATATTTTTTTGATGTTCTTAGGGGTAAAATGTATAATGCGGATTTTTTTTCTCTTTTTAACAAAAGATAGGGCTGCGTGTGCACAAATCATCGCATTTGGCGTGGTAAGCGATCGTAATTGCTTGCAGTGCCTAAATATTTGAATGTGAGACAATATTTTGTTGTACACTGCCTAAATTCACCAGAACAGAAGATTATTTATAAAAATGTTTAGGTTTTTACTGGTTTTGTTTATATTGTTTTTAGTTAAATGTTTATATGAATAGGTTTCTATTGTTTTAGTATTATGCAAAAATAGGAAATAAATAAATTTAGATATTTTAATTATGTAAACAAAGCTATCGTCTAACAGTGTTTACGTCATCAAGGCGACAGGTCGTCGTATTACATGAGAAATTACAGGTACTCGGGACACTGTTACACAAGTTGCAAATTGGTCCCTTGTACAATCAAGATCAGTTTCTATTGATGAATTTGATAATTTGTCTTGAGAAATTCTAAACCTGCTATAGCAGGTATGATAAATAAGTTATAGGAATAAACCGTTAAATAACTAATAGAGGCTTAAGCGAGAGTTCATTATGCATGAGTGAAGTTCTATTGCAATTCAGAACTTTTCTGTTCAATGCAGTTTAAGTAGTGTGCAGTATATTCTGAATGTATTTGAGACATTTTCATTATTTACTTCAGTTTGTTTTAGAATTATAGCACATGTTTATTTGTAGCTAGGTTTTTAATTCCTTTGCCCTTTAATTTTAAGAATAAAAGATGTAGCTGGGTAATAAGTAACCCCTAGCCGCAATAGAGCAAGGATCAACCGTAGTCAAAAGGAGATGGCGAGAATTTAAGTATGATTTGCTCGTATTTCGTACTGAAAGAAATTTACTGCTGCTGCTGCCACTGCTCATTTCTGCCTCTTTGACTGTTGTGTTTGTCGACACTTATGAAGTGTGTTTAATAAAAAATAATCAAACAACGGTAACTTTCGCTAGTATACAATACTAAGCAAACTTGCTATATTCTTGTATCTTATTAATAATATCTGTTTCTAACAAGGCTAACTCTCTAATAGTGAGTAATTGAACGGTGTAATTTAGTAACGAAAACCATATAAGAATGAACCATCGCCAACTCGAACTCTAAACGAGCGATTCTGAGTACTGCTATACTTTACATAGGTACTTACCTCATTATAATAAGGACAATTGGTACTCTCTTTTACGCTGGTGTATTTACGATGGTCGCCGATTTGAACGCAAACAACGGGGTCCATATTGAGCCCGGCCAATTGCCGAGCTTCTATCACTGTGATGCAAATTTGGAAGTCCGCTGCCTTTAATGCCGACGGGCCAGCCATATCCATCGCAACACGCCTTAAAGAAAAAATACTACTAAGAAGCGCCGTATACTCGTAAAAATTGTCAATAGACAATAGTTAAGACCATGTCATAATACAATTATATTATCTAGATTTTATTAAACTGTCAAAAAGTTAAGATTTGATATTCCTAATGATTTATTTAAACTGTCATTTATTTTTAAAAACAATCTAGCTCATTATATTAATTTGTATATGAAAGTTACTGGCACTAGATACAACTAGCTATGTCAATTAATTTTTTCAAAACCATTGTTTATTCCAAATTTAATAGTCATAATTTAATGCCAAATGCCTGAAAATGTTTTAATTCAATATTTCATGGAAATCTTTTACATGTGAATAATGCGCGTGTTATTCAAATGTAGCTACATCAGCACGAAAGCTGTCACAAAAATATACGAAACATTTTAAAATAGAATTGTTTTCTATCAACTGTTTACGTTATTGAAATATAATAACTAACATTTTTTTTGTTTTCGGTGTTTCAACTGGCGATGGTGCATCGAGTAATAGATCGTCAGACGATATAGAGGATCTGATTTGACTGTAGATAACATCTGGTTCACTCGAAGGCCCCGGAAGTGACTCTAGCAGACCTTGCTCTTCATCTCCACTACTGTCTTGAAACCGGTTCTTTCCGAGACCAATAAAGCTTCTCATTGATTTAAATGTGGATACGCGTTTGGTATTTCTTTCTCGTACTGGGATTTTTTCGGCGCTTACGGATAGACCTCGTCTAAAAATATGGTACATTTAAAGTATAGTGGTAGGAAATAATTACAAGTTGATGATAAAGAAATTTAGAATCATCATTTGAAAACTAATTATTTACTTCAGAAGCTGTTAATATTTATGCGCTGGCGAAAGCATAGCAAGCAAGATTGAACAATGCTTGCTAGGCAGTTAAGGGCAGAGTGTTTATCAATGAAATATAAATTGTCTGGCCATAAATACTGTTACATAATTTTTTTTTCGTTATTTTGAATTTTGAACACACATTTTAAAACTTGTATCAATTTTGCGCCACCTTAATTTTTTTTCGGGTTCACTGTTTAATTACAATATGGAATGGGGTGGTAAAGAAAATGATCGCTATGCACAAAGTGGGTAAACCGGTATGTCCGTATATCAACAGATACAACAGCACTTCGTTTGTCTAAGACCAGAAAAGATCGCAGCTGCCACGTGCTGTTAGAACTACAATGCTGTTAAAGCCAGAACTCGTTGAAACCCCGTAAGGAAGCAAAAAAGTCTCAGAACTACACTTTTAAAAAATACCTTGGAGTTTCCAACGTCGATAAACTACATTTTAGTAAAAGAGGAATGAAAACTTCAGCCAAAGTGTATCAATACAGTCTTGGATCACGTTTTGAAATCTCGCAGAAATTCACTTTTAAAAATAAACCTTTCCAGCAGGATTCTGCCCTTGTCACAAGGCACGACCTACCCAAGCCTGGCTTGAAACTAACGTTCCGGACTTTATAAGAGCTAAAGACTACCCCTCATCTAGCCCAGACCTCAATCCTTAACACTTCAAATAATGGTCAGTTTTAGAGGACATGGCTGCTCTAACGATACGGCGACATTGAATCCTTAAAGAATATTTGGAGCAAGCAATTCCGAATTTTCCCTTGGAAACTGTGCGTTATTTCATATATTTGTGGCCAAATTAAAGGCATGCTTAAAAGACAAAGGTGGTCAATTCGAATAGAATATTGTATTGTTTTTTGCTGAGACTTTAATTAATATGTTATAATTTTAATACTATATATTTCGTTAAATTATTTAAAAAAGTGCATTTTCATTTGTAACAGAACTTATGGTTGGACTACGTATGTTTATTCATATGATTAAGCTTAAGTACCTGAGGAGCCTTTTTCCGGCAGCTTTTATTTTTCGTGAGCGTGGTATGTCGTCTTCCACGTAAGCTTCCATATCTATCATTGTGTCTGTGTTCTGTAAGGTTCGTTCAAGGTTGGCGAAATTGCGTTGCAAATCGTCAAGACCTGTGTCGTAATCTGGTGTTCTTGTCATTGTGTTGGTATCCAGGGTTAATTCACGGCTCGGTCCGGCTTGAACGTCTGGAATCGCTGGTGCAGATAGACGGGCTTTTCCTGGTGGGTCTAATGCTGCATGTGTTTTGTCCCCAAACTCTTTGGCACCAGAAAGCGGGATGGGTGGTTTATAGTATACGTCCATTTCAAGGTATGCCTGTAAGAAGAAATATGTTATTCGCCATTTTCGAGTTAAGATCTGTAATTTATTTTAGCGTCTACTCTTCGGTCTTATGATTAAAAAAACTTCTGTAATACTTATTACCGGACTTCCGGGTCTTTTACAAGATTTTAAATTTGTATTTTTTTTATATTTGTATGTAAAAATAAATTAGTGTACTCAACAATAAACTGTCAAAGTACTTTAAGATTGCGTTAAAAGTAGTACGACGTAAAAATTTAAAACTGAAATAGTTCATTTAGGTAAGTTTTGTTTAGTGCGGTGTGAATGTGATAATGTGACAATATTAAGGATTATAGAGGCTTAGAGGTTTATTTTTTTGAGAAGATTTATTAATTATGAAGATGGTACGATAATTTTGAGACAAGTTTTGATACCACGACAGTTTTTGTAATTAGTAATAATTATAGAATTTTTCTTCAATTAAGTCAATTGCCTTCTGGTAATATGCAAACATTTAATGCTTGCGCAGGCTTATAAAAAGAAACTTAAAGCCCTGACTCATTAAGAGGTAGCATTAGTCTCTATTCCTAGTCAGATTCTTTGAAGGTTGTTTGATTGCTTTAGATTGTAATAGTGGTCTTCCTTGTTGAAACAATGCTCGAACGTTGGTCCGTTTGTTTATACTGATAATGATTCGTATTTTTACGAATTAAACTACAATTACTTATTACGTAACTAGATTAAAAATAATAATACATATAATACGTGTAAACTGTAGCCTAGTTTTTAATTTTTTTTTTAAATTTCTTACAAATGTACAGTGTATAGAAAAAATATTTTATTCTAAGTGATCATAGTCTTTATACAATTACAATTAAAAAAATACCTTTAAAATAATAATTGAATATGAAACATCTAAAGCTCTTCTTAAAAAACGTTTACCAATAACTATTCAATGTCTTGATGAATAACACTTTACCTAATAATGAACACTATAACACATTAATAAATGAAGTTTATATAAGTATAGTATTCGAGGACCCCGTGGTTAAGACTAGGTACAAAAAGGAACCTTGCCAGGGTTCGATTACCAAATGGAACGCTGTTTAAAGTTTAACTCATATTGATATTCCAGATAGGTGCGGTAAGTTTTTTATAGATTTGCCTTAGAAAAAGCAATTTTCGTTTTTCTGTTTGACCCTCTCTATGTCTAGTCGTCAATCCTTCTACAGGCGTGTGCCCGCTAAAACATTTTCATATTTTTAACCATTATTTACAATAGAATAATTAATTATTTATATCAATTGAAAGTCTAGCAGTAAATTGCAGTTTGTAATACAAATATATTCCACTTATAAAACCGCAATGCTTTTAACGTAGATTATTTGGTTCAAATAATGAAAATTGTTAGGTACATAAGTGGTTGTAAATACGAGTAGGCTTCTGAAATACAAAACAGGGTCGACGTAAATATTTTGGCGACGGCCAAGCCCGAGGGAACATGGAAGTGGTTTAGCATTACGTTATCCCTTCAGAACTAGTTATTCGTACGCAAATATTTAATGAAAACAATGCCCAATCATAGTAGTTGTGGTTTTAAGAAAGTTTGGGTTTATAAATAAGTACGGTTTATCTACCCCTAAGCTTTATGATATATACATACGTGTTAAATACATATAACATAATCAAAGGAAGAAAAACTTTAAGAAAAAAGAGTGCACTGTAGTTATACAATGAGCCCCCACGATCTTCGATTTGTCTTATTAATTAGCCTAGCTTTATACATTCTAACGTATGAAACATTTTGATATAATACCCTATAGAAACTGTTCGCTTTTCCGGAATAAAAACCTACCTTTTAATATACCAGATTTTTTTATGTATTTCTAAAATATATCTCCAGTAAAATCCTACCTCAGACCTTATGGCATTGAAAAATACTAGATTAAGTCCAGCCATCTTCAAGTTTTCGATTCACAAATTAAAGAAAATTACTAATATTATTGTAGTAAATTCTATTTCGTTATTGCAAACAATAGCTAATTCCACTCTCTTTGTCCATCGATATCTTAAACCTGATTAATTGTCAATTAATACTCGACAATATCATTGACGTCCACTCCAGGATAATCTAGATTAAAGTATTACCAATACATGATTGGAAAATAGAGTATTAATTGTTTCGTTTTAGAGCAAAGCTAATGCCGATAAAGCGATATATAGAATATAATTGTGTTATAAATTGGTAAAAAGTCTCATTAAGTAACCAAACTTATATTTTCAATTAGTTTTATGTCAGATTTCCCAACAGAGGGCTTTTGAGCAAATAGCTTCGGTGGAATTAGATTTAATCGTCTTATATTAAATATGTAAGAACCTCTAAGTAAGACCTTAAGATTGGTTTAAAAGAATTGTGCCATACAAAACTACAAAACAAATGTAAATACTAAAAATACCATATGGTCTATCCATGACTGAGACTAATAAAAATCAGGGCCGCTAAAGCTTATTTTCAATATTATGAATTTAAATTCTGAATTAAAATATGTTTATAATATTAATTTACGTATATCAAATCAAATCAAAAATATCATAAGTGTACATGTTTACCTATATTCATACTACTATATTCATTGTACACTTATGGACGTCAAAAAAACAAATTAAATGAATTGTAAATTAAATATACGTTAAGATATCGTCTCACGTAAGACGTTAATAATGAGACAAAAAGACTTGAGAGAAGGGCATAAGGTGAATTGTTCTATAGATTTTAATAACGTACCTATATCAGATAAATTAAAATAAATAATAATAAATCAGTGGCGCTAAATCCTCTTTTAGGTCTTGGCCTCAGATTTCTGAATCTATTTCATAATCATATTTAAATCTAATAGGCAAGTAGGTGATCAGTCTCCAGTGTCTGACACACGTCGTCTACTTTTTGGGTCTAAGACATGTCGGTTTCCTTATGATGTTTTCCTTCACCGTTCGAGCGAATGTTAGATGCGCACATAGAAAGAAAGTTCATTGGAGCGCCAAAGCGCGGATCGAACCAACGACCTCAGGTATGAGAGTCACAAGCCGAAGCCACTAGGCTAACACTGCTCGGATAAATTACTGTTTTATAAACAATGAAATGCTTTATGAATTACAATTATGTGAATTTTCCAGTAAAACTGTATTATCCTATATATATTATATTACATATATAAATGCATTTACATTAGATTTAAAAATTATTATATCATTAAAGAAATTTGAAATAATGAATACCATCGCTTCATTAAACGGAAAGTTGCGTAGGTGGGCCACGTGTTGCGCCATGACCGCCACCACCTCCTTCAACTAATTATAATGAGTAAAATCCAGGGTAAACGGCGTGTTGGTCGAAGGAAGAAGTCATGGCTTCGCAACGTTAGGGAGTGGACGGGTATTGCAAATGCGAAAGAGTTGCTACATCTGGCGTAGGACGAGACGCATTTCAGGAAACTGACGGCCAACCTCCAGTAATGGAGAGGCACTCGAAGGGGAAGATCGCTTCATAGTAATCGGTATCAACAGGTTTTTACTTAATAACACAATGTTGAAGTAGATTGCTCAATATCCATGATTTTACAAAATTATACCTAATAATGTGTTCATAAGTAATACTTTTATAGGAATCGTGATCTGAACCGCTGGCTACTAGCCATATCACAGGATTATTCCAAACTACAAGTAACTTTTTGATTTCAGAAAATTTCTGTAGTAAAAAACCGTTTAACAACATATTCGAACAGCCGCGACCAGTTCCAATAAGAGTGATGATTTTTACACCTATTTTCTGCGAGTAATCTGGTGTTGGTAACAAGTTCCGAATTTCTTGTTTGACGCTTTATTTTGAAGTCAAATAAGAAGCTAATTTATAATATTATATTATATCAAATCAGTGTTTATTATATGTCGTTGTAGATATGCTAATTGAAATTTAAATTGTGCCCATTGAATTATTTTAGTTAATTAGTACGTCATGAAATGAAACAAATATAACTCCGATTGATTGTATTATAAGTAAATAATAATTTCTGGTATAAAGCAAGATCTCCCTTCGGTGGACATGTCGTTTTTTAAATTCCTTCCAAATTTGAAACGCAAAGCTGTTAAATAAAATTTACGTAGTACTTCCTAATATATTAAGTAAAAAACCAAATTTTATTTTAATTACCGGAAAAGGAAGGAATGTGACTCGCGTAGATAATGTTTGAAGAAAAATTCTTAGAGAATTAGGCCGCAGGCAAGCAGTTTACCAAACATTAAATGTAATGAGTTTCATAAATACTGATTTTTGAAGCAGCTTCTCTTATCTCGAAAAGATCATGCTTTAAAGGATTTTGCATTAGTATTCGTAATATTTTTTATATATTATCAATGTTAGGTATTCGTTTAAAAACCATTTTCCAACAACACCGAAATACCGTGTATTAAAAACTATTTCAGCCGCAGTTTCCCCGTATTTAATTTGTGGCCCGTGTACATCACAAATGGGCGTGGTCGACCGTTGTTTTGTCGTGAAGTCATTTGAAGACCTATTATCTTTAGCTATTTAATTTTCATTAAAAAAAGTCTATTAAACGTATCTCACTAGTTTTAATATTTTATGGTTTAGCCAGTGTACCAAGTACCAAGCGCTCATTTCAGATGTTGAAAATGGGTATCAAATTAGCGCGGATAAGTCCGCAGGACCGCTAGTAATATTAGTATCATTTATAACAGTAAAAACAATAGTAGTTATACTTTTACGAGAATTCGTGCAATGTGCTTTTGTATGTATCTGTATAGGTCGCATTAGTGTTTGCTGTGTGTTAGTATTGCGACTTCTGACTTGCAAGTCTAAGTAAATGGGTCACGTCTAAGGTATGCAACAAATTGCTTAAACTACTTGGTTGGAACTACTATTGACACTTAAATAGTTGAAATAAAATCGTAGTAAGTTATGGTAGGCGATGAATATCATTAACGCTATCAAAGGACCGGGGCAACCCTAGTAAGGTAAGAATAAACATAGAATTGAATAATTACTTAACTAATCTAAAACAAAGGTACATGAATAACATTCAATTAAATTAAGTTCATATACTTCTAAACGGGGTTGTTGATATTTTTTTAAGCCTGTTAATATTTAAGATAATTATCAAACTTTATGTTATTAATCACGATGATGTGACCATTTTATCAAAGGAGAACTAAGCTTTGTAAAGCCATGTAGTGCATCCTATTTGAATTTGATCGATAAATTTATTTTGGAAGATCCTTTTTGTTATATCGTTTTCCTGACAACTGGTTTAAACCTCTTCTAATAAGCGTTAAACATTCATTGTGTTAACTTTTGTCGTCATGTTATTGCTTTTGCTTCATTTGAACTCACCTCACTCTGGCTGAAGACGCATAATCGACATATTTTTGGGTCAACTCGCTAAATCAAACCACATCAAACGAAAAATATTATTAAGAATCAAAATTAGTACAAATAGTTGTTTGATGGTCAATAATGTTTTATACAAAGTTCTACAAATAAATTTCCATTTCTAATATTATAGATAAGGCTATCCAGGTGAATATCACATTAAACATATACCGTGAAAGAGATCTGGTACTCGAAAATATAACAACCACAAGAATTCAGACGTCGTACAAAAAAATAACTGAAATTGGAATTCCTCAAAGGCTCACTACATTTATTCAACTGAGATGGACGGAATTTACATAGTCTCTATGTATGTTTTTCTTACAATAACAGCACGCGCGTGTAAGGATAAGCTTACAAACTGCGGTACATACCTACTAAGACCTGCTTTCAGGGAGTAAATCACTTTATTGAGAACGCATGAAACCCCCTAAGCTTGGTTAAGACCTATAGACACTTTATTACATTCAATAGATACATATACATAACTAGATTTAGATTATTAGATTATTCCATACAAAAGTGTCTGTAAAATCTGAATAGAAATCATATGCATCTACTATAACATACAAATCAGGGCATAGCACGCTTGCGTGCGTGATAATTATAGGTAATTATACGAACTCGTTGGAGTTAATTCCCTCTCCTTTGAATAATAAATAAGTTTCTGTTTTGCCGTACAACTTATACATGTTACATAAATACGGGGTGTATTTATGTAACATATAGTCATAAAGAATCAGTCTAATTGCGGAGTCATACCTAAAGTACTCCGCGCAGCAAACACTGCTACAAGTGTGTTAAAAATCGATGGAACTAAGGATAATAGGAAAGAAAAGAATATAAAAAATTAAGAAGCCCTTATTTAGCAGAACAACTAAGGTAAAAGATGTTACTGGGAAATGGGCGGGGTTACTGGTACATGGCAAGAGGAATAGAAAAGTGTAACAAGAAAGAACTAATATGGTGCCAAAGGTTAATGGCATTAACGAAAAAGAGGCATACAATTTAGATGGTGGATAGACCAAATGAAAGAAACACCAGGTGATACAGTGCAGCCAGATGGCAGAGTGGCACAGTGCAGACAGGATTGGCGGGATTTGGTGGAGGCCTTTGCCAAATAGCGGCATAGAGATACCTTTAATGAATGTGATTATAGATTATATCAATGTGCTAGTGTAAAAGTCTGTAAATCATATTAATGACTAAGTGATATGTGACTCCTTTTATTTAGGAGGAAATAGAGGCGCGACAGGACAAAAGAGGCCTTTCTGCGAACAACGGCTATAAGCATACAAAAGTAGATTTTTCCATTTATTTCATTTTTTTTTTTTATAGTCAACTTGGTGACTGTCAACTTTCTGACCATGAGACGTTTGCAGAAACGTAAATTTCGTGTGGAAACGAAACGATACTTTCCTTCATCTCATAGCAAGTGTTAATTGCTGACGAAAGCAAGAGATTCGAGTTAAATTGCACTATCACCAAAAGGCTGACGCGTTTCTATATATTAATGGATATGTAATAATTCTTATCACGTTTTCGATTTACAGATATATCCCACAAAACTGTCACACAAACGTGCCTCCAATTTGAAATACGTTTATTCACAAATAATAAAAATCTATACTTTTTGTTTTGCAGTGACATGTATGAAAATAAAACAGAACTCGTGATTGCTATCAAACATCAAATAGGTTTGAAAAATTGAGTGATACATTTTATTGTATAGGATATGTTATAACATACAGAAAACAACGTTCGTACAATACGGTTTTGTTATTGACAGTTTGATATGCGGGCGTATATTGTACATAAAAAATATTTAATCATTTATATTCCACTTACACATATGATGTTTATTTATTTGTTTGGTTGATTTTAAATAAAATTGTTAAATTAAGGACAGAATAAAACATTGCTTTAGTATCATACATGAGATAACCCAATAGAGAACTTGGAGAAACTGATAGTGAAAAGATCACGGTGGCCTCCTTTACTATTTGCTATAACAAATATCCAATGAAGATAAAAACCTTAAGGGTCCTTGGTTGTATTTGTTTCTTTAGCGGTGATTAGCTTGATCGTTTCACTACACGGTATTTTAAAAGCACACAACCTCATACTTAAGTCACATAATATACTCGATATCTTATAACCATATATAGTTTTCTTTTTAAGCTACCCATCGTACATATATGTATGGTAAATAATGTTAAAGTGTTATATATATATATCATTTTTTTAAATTTAAATTTACTTTATCGGGCCGCGATCGTTATAATAAGTACGTAAGTTCGTCAAAGGTAGACAAAAGACTCAAGACAAAACTGATTTTCTTGTAAAATATCTGAGATTTCTCTTAAAGGGGCATGCCAAAGATCAAAGACCACCAGAACTTGTTGCTACCTAAATAAACGATTAGGATAAATAGTTGAAATCGTTTCAAAGAAATTGTATCAATGGGTGGCATGTAAAAATTTCAAGCAGACATTTTATATCAAGATTCTTTATTTAGACATGGAAATTAGTAAATAGAGAGATTTATATCGAAGAGCATGATTGTATTCTCTTTAGCATATCAAAGCTAAGCGTCTAAAGCTTTTAACAGCGCCGGTACTCTGTAGTATCAATACCGATTGAGCCACACCTTCCAAATTTTTTTAACAACATCAGGTTTACTTAACATGTTGTTTTTATTATATTTCATTTAAATATTCTTGTATAAAGCATATAAGCAGTTATGTATATACACCACAGTTAAATTTGTGCCAAAGATAAATCACAAAGCAGGGATTTTCAGAAACCACAAAAAAACTGTAAATGTAATTCCTATTAATGTTGAAAATAAACAATCATGATAATAATGCGAATTGTAGCATATATTTCATAACCTTTATGCAGAGTTTTCACTTTAATTAATTAAAGTTCGCTCCAAAGCTCTTCAAGATGAGATAGCAAACAAAATAAAAGTATTGAAATAAACCCCTCTTATTACTCGTATCTCATTCTTTATAATTAACTACGAATATTTACCGTCTTCTATTATAAAGGAAATCTAGTTTAAAATATTTATAATTTTCCAACAAACTATATGCACGAATATTTTGTTTCTTAGCTTAAAAATATGTGTGAACGGCGTGTGGCGTTTATTGAGTTCCATTTATTAATTTTCACAATAATTGTTATAGAGATGTGATCCGGAATTGGTGATTATTTCCGAAAAGCGTGTCGTTTGCATAAACAGCATTTTGTAACAGTTATCATCGCCTTCTCTTCTCCTCTCTGAACTTGTTCTCTGACCTTAATCTCTGGCAGAGATAACTAAGTAGTGATTAAAGTTACAATGGCTTTTTCAATTGATATTGTAAATGGTTTTATATCGAATATTTAGAGATGATGTTGACTCGATAAGGCCAAGATAGTATTAAATAAATCGTGCAGTGATCGCCTTGCACAAAGTGGGTATTGAGCCGTCGATCATATTCCAGGCACTTTAAAAGCCGTATGTCCGTAAATCTTATTTATTTATTAGCCTTTATTGCTGACACCCAGTATAATATATTAACACTTATTTAATTTACATAAAAACTTAATTCTAATACATAAATAAAACTTAATCTAAAACAGCACTTGACCCGTTTTGGGTAATCTGCGTGTCCTGTGACACATGGTAAGATATATAGATTGAACACCTTTTTCTTAGCTACCACTGGGAAGTCTTTACTTTTAACTACTTAAGGGAGAAAAATCTCTTCCAGGCGCAAGACACTTTTCTTTCTATTTAAGATCTGTATGGTTATTAATCGATATAAGTTGCCCTAAATAAACGTAGTGATCTACATATTCGATAGCATCTCCACCTATATGTATTGTAATAGTGTATCTATTCGTTATTATTTTCGTTTTAGATTTGTCCATAGAAAGGCCAAATACCTTGCTTGCTTTTGTCAGCTGATGCAGCATAGTCTGAAGCGTCTTTGCGCTATCTGAAAGGAGCACTGAATCGTCTGCGAATACTAGGTGGTTCAGCTGTGTGTCGTTTATGTTTATGCCGACGTTATCCCATTCCAAATTTCTTATATACTCTCCAAAATGACTGAGAAGAGTTTCGGGGACAAAGGATTGCCCTGCCTCACACCCCTGGCTGTAGAAAATTCTTCACCCGTTGTCTCTAGTTTACTATAGCCGTGCTAATTGTATATAAATTTGTTATTATATGTATGTATTTTATTGGTATTTCTCGTTGTATTTTTTTGGTATTCCTAATTGTATAAAGCTCTCCAGAGGGAATCGTGTTTTATAGAGTCGAATGCTTACAAACCGCAAATCTTACTTCAAAAAAATACAATATCAATCCGTTTGTGAAAGACCGGACAGGGTTTAAAGTACTAAGACAGTTAATGCTTGCGTTAAAGCCAGAAATCATTGATACCCCTTTAGGAAGCAAAATATCTTATCGCGAGACTTGTCGCATATTATAAAAGAAGACCTACAAGACAAGGTGGCTATCGTCGATAACCCGATGCCCAAACGCCCGAACCTAATAATTAATCCACAATCTCAGATTGTGGATCAATCACAGATGATCGATCTCATATCTGCATCCCCAAAACCAAACCCTACGAAGACAATCCATTTTTGGAGATGGATAAAACGCAATATCTTAGCTCTTTACATTCATATTTGATAATCAAATTAGAGCAAATAAAGTAAATAAAGCCATACAAATAATAATTAAATATTCATGTATATGTTAAAACCATATCAAATAACTTTTTAATTATTAAAAAAAAACTGGTGTATATTAAAATCTTAAGATAGGATATTGGCATAGTTGAACTGTCATGTTCATACAAAGATCTATCCACATACACCGATCCGACCTACCATAGCTTGTATCGACAGATGGCTATTACAATCCGTCGATTTGTTATTGGCACACCTTTATGAATCTTTGGATTAAGAAGTCTATCTCATATGGTCAAAAATGAATTGAGATAGGTTATTGGGTTTGGTCGGAATTCAATATTTACAATTAACGGTAGATCGATCAAAAGGCCTTCTGTCGCGATACGCAGCTAAAAAGCACATAAATATACTGCACGTCTCCATACCCATTGTGTGCAAGGTGATCACTGCAATCCGATTTTATTCAACACCCAATTCCATATTGTAATTTAATAATAATAAACACGAAAAATATGTGAAATGGCGAAAATTTAAAGGAGAAGAAAGGAAACGTTTTTATGTAACAATATTTATGGCCAGACTAGTTCTAGTCATAATAGTAGTGACGTAATAAGTGGCATTACATCAGTTATTCATTCATGTTAAATTTGACGTGATGTATAGATTTTATTTAGTTACTTTAGTATAAATAACACGTATAGACGTATGGCGGAAGTTTTATTAATTAAAACATTTTGAAATCTATATAGATTGATTAGTTTTAGTAACTGTATGAGTTTATCATTATCTAAAGAGCCCTAGTGACGTAATCCTAAGATGAAACCAAATTTTGATGAACTTAATTTAATGTCTGTAGCGAAGATGTTTCCAGGGATACAACATCTTCGCTATTATTAATTATGTTATGAAATTGGAATCACTAGTAATAGCCTGGTAAACTTTCTTTAGGCAGCCAAAACTGAGATTACTTTGGTTTTAAATTACAATCTCGGATAAATTCTAATCTCCATTCTGATCCACAATATAGTCATAACAGTCCATACCCCAGAAAACTTTAAAATGCAGCTTTGATGCATTAACAATGGACCAATGAATCACAGATTTACACATCCATACTTTTTTTAACGTTTGAATAGTGGATCATGCCCAAACAATATTTTCCAAAAATTAAAATGAATATATATTATTATTATTAGACTTAACTCAAAGTTCAGTTTCACTTAGATCAAATCCTTTACAGGCAAGATTTCAAACTAAACTGCGGAAATCAACAAGTATACAATTCAACAGCAGTTGCTAAGAGCATAATGCCATTCTTAATTAATCTCTACGTTTCCCTTTGAGAATTGCGAGTAATTGCTTTTACAATGCAAATCGAAATAGTAGAGTTATATTCTTATAATAATTCTGCTATGTTTACAAATAAAATATTAATATGTGATTCTTTTTTCAAAACTCTATATGAAGAATAGAATATAGATGTCACTATAAGTAATAATATTCATATTTTATTATCAACTATATATATTTGTGTCTGAGAAATAATATAGACATTCTCATATTTATCATAGACAAACGCTATCCCATCTGAAACGGCACCATCGCTGCGATATACTTATTCCAAGAAACACTATACATGCAAAAATGTACTATGTTAAATTTTTTATTTCGCATATAAAAGCTCTTATATACTATTGATAAAAGAGATGAATAAAGAGCATCAATTTAGAGTTTCAATTCAGTAATCATTTAAATGGGAAAAACTTTAATTGCTCGTTTAAAAAGCTTACTTAAGCTTTAATAGCTGCCAGTGTAATTGACAATTGTATATTTTTTTTATTAAATAACTATGAAAGAGGAACCATAATGGAACCGTTTAAACTGAACAACTACAGAAAATTTTAAATGAAAGTCGGTCGAATATACTTAAATCATTTAGAATTATCATTTAGAATTACTCAACGTGTTAAACAAAATTAGCCGCCACCTTTCTTTTAATCTTTATACATATTTTTTTTTTATATAATAGGGGGCAAACGAGCAGGAGGCTCACCTGATGTTAAGTGATACCGCCGCCCATGGACACTCTCGATGCTAGAGTGCTCGCGAGTGCGTTGCCGGCCTTTTAAGAATTTGTACGCTCTTTTCTTGAAGGACCCTAAGTCGAATTGGTTCGGAAATACTTCAGAGGGCAGCTGGTTCCACAAAGTGGTGGTGCGCGGCAAAAACTGCCTTGAAAATCGCGCAGTTGTGGAACGGCGGACGTCGAGGTGATACAGGTGGAATTTCGTATTCTGCCTCGACGTCCGATGATGAAATTCAGCTGCAGGTATTAATCCGAACAACTCCTCTGAACACTCTCCATGGTAAATGCGGTAGAAGATGCAGAGTGACCCCACATCTCTACGCAACGCCAAAGGATCAAGCCGCTCGGAGAGAGATTGATCGTCGACGATTCGAACCGCTCTTCGTTGAACACGGTCAAGTGGAATGAGATGGTACTGGGGAGCCCCCGCCCAGAGGTGAGAACAGTACTCCATGTGGGGCCGAATTTGCGCTTTATATAGTTGCAAGCGGTGGCCCGGAGTGAAGTACCGTCTCGCCTTGTTGAGCACACCAAGCTTTTTGGAGGCTAACGTAGCCTTTCCCTCCAAGTGACCGCAAAACTGAACGTCGTTGGATATGTCAACGCCAAGTATTCCAATGCTGGCTGCGGCTTTAAGAAGAGTGTTTTCGAAAAGAGGAGTAGCGACAAAGGGTGTTTTTTTAGCGGATATTGTTACTAGTCAATACTTTTATCAAGTGATCTTTAAACATATCATCTGATAATAAGAATACAATTACTTCGGGATTCATCCCTGTGTTAAATCCAACAATAAATGCAGAAAAAATATTGGCTTTGTTTAATCTTATTAAAATAATTTATAATAATTAAATTGGGGCATTTTATACATTTATAAACCGAATTAGTCTAATTCTAAATTCACGCCTGGCAACTAATATTCAGCACTAAGACATATTTGAAGACAAGACAAGGGTAAACATTAGGGAGCCATGTCTCATTAGGCTGGTTTATATGTAACCCAGTTACACGGCCTATCACATCTCGTCTCATGGAAAATACATATATGGGGTATATTTAAGAAGATTTCCCTACGAACACTATGGAGACGAACCGAACATTTGTATGTCTTTTTGAAGGTTATTAGGTAATGGTAAAAACATTTTAATAATTAAATTAATTATTATTTATTTTTTAACAGTTCGTTACATTATAATGTAAAAATTGAACATAATTAAATGAAAAGGAGGGCAACTGGCGGCCAGTTTCGAGCGATTTCTTCCAGGCAATCACTCAATCACTAAAATTAATAAAAATAAAATATATCTTGTATTAAGTCAAAACGTTATTACCTAGATTTTCAAAGAACTGATTTGAAATTAGTCTATAATAGTCTAACACAGATTTTTTTAAATTGTTATCACTTGAATGTATCTAATGATACATACAAGTCAAATGGTCAAATAAACTGCATTGTATTGTGCTTTTATAAATAATGCAGTTTTGGTTCTATGTAAAATTACACCCAAATTTCGCGTTATAGATCCTTATAATTATCTGCAATGCGGTATTTCGGTTTCCTGAAACACGCGAAAAGCGTTGAAACAAGAGATGAAATCATAATCATGAACCCATTTTTATTCTGTTATACTTTGAACGTCTTTACAGTGTTATGGTGTTTTATCCTACCGAAAAAAAGTTATATTTTTAATATACATACAATCTGTAGCGTAGTTTATACCGAGTATATTTAAATTTAACCATTAAAGTTAAGTGCCGCAAATAGGAGTAAAAAGGTTCTCGGGGTTTCTTACTTAAATCTTAATATTGTATTTGTTCCAAAAGTGCATTTGATTCTAACGAATTACGTGTTAACAAGAACTCGTACATCTTAAATTAAATTTCCATACACAAAATATTCGGTCTACATGTAACATAAAGTAGATCGACTCATTTGTTATGATGGGTTATAACAAATTTTGAACAATGCACTTTGATATCGCCGACAGCTATCGTCCAAAGCTAGTCGCGCCCCGCGCACCGCTACGTGCGGTATCTACGTACGTAGGTACATTAAGAAATGTAAATAAGTTTAGTAACACCAGTTAACCCAATTTGATAAACTTGAACCTATTGAATATATTACAAAGATACATTTATCTTAGTTAGACATTTGAACCGGAATTTGCGCCATACATTTATGTTAAGAATCTCAAACGAACCTCGCAGCCTCTTTCCAATATCAGTCACGTTTTATGATTTTATTTATAACTTAAAAGAACTTTACAATAAAATATGACGATGTCTAATGAGTTAACAATCGTTTCCTTTTAATCTGAATTTCTTATTATTTCGACACAAGTTTATTTAGGGATAATACTTATGTCTCGTTCGTAGGTATTCTTTTAATCTTACCGAACTAGTACTCCATTGCGCGGCGTTGCCGTTTTTAACAGTCGTCTAGTATAAATGAATTTCCAAGAAAATTGAGAAAAAAGGGTTTTTTGTTCATTTAATATTTCTTGTCTTGCATATTATATCTACGTTATATATGTCGGTTGTAAAATATTCTGTGAAACTGAAACAAGGCATCGTACCAGTTTTAGAATATCTAATTAGAGCCTTACAAATTTTATAAACTCATTGCATAAATTATAAGCTTTCAAAGAGCTTCGGACGTCACAACGTTGAAATATATTAAAGGTAAAGCATAAGATACAAGTATACATTTTCTTCCATATATAACTTGTTATTTAACACATATTTTGTAATCCCAACTCCTGTCTATCTTGGTTAAAGAGATTATTCGTATTGTAAGTTACACTCCACTCATCACTTTGTGGTTCGATTAGACAATTTTATCCGTCGGTATCCACTGCCTTACATATATTATTTCTTTTATTATCCCTTTCATATAAATGGCAGTACACAGATTTACATAGAAAATATCTTTTAAGTAAGTAGAAATACGTAATTGGACAATGTGACTCTCGCTATTGTACAGTCTGAGGGAGAATATATAATTTCACATACTTGACGAAATGTATCCAGGTGTCGGAGCACAATCGAAACGTTCAGGGATCTATTTACAAGTACTGTGATGTTAGCACCAAAAGAACTAGGTACATATAATTTAAAATATTGTGAAAGCGCTGACGTCAAATACGTCAAAGGCAAGGTCAGCCATCATTAGTAATAAATGGTGAAACTGAATTGTTTTATAGAGACATTAGATCACGATGACATCTTTTAACACTTCATAATTTGATTAATTTAAATTTTCTTTTCAAAATATTGAGCTATTTTTATAAACCATACAAAATATGGCAAGAACAAACTAAAAATCTTCAAATTGTTTTCAAATATAATTAAACCAATTAACAGCAACACTTCTGTTATTATGTTCTGTTTCACTGTGCCATTATTATGCAGTAAATCAAAGGTAGCTCCTCTAAAGCCTACTACTATCCCAAGCCTAGATTTATGTGCAGCGCAACTTGCCTGAAAACTCGAAAGAAGAAAATTGGTGTTAGAGTCAATTAGGTTTACACCCACGAGGATAGTACATTGGTGCAATTCCAGTGTTGTGTTACACTGGATAAAAGAAGATATAGGTAGATTGAAAACATTTGTAGCCAACCGCATCAGTGAAATAAAAGAAATAACATCTTCAGCATGGCGATACGTGTAATCGGAATTTAATCCTGCTGATCATACAGGAAATACCTGAAATTGAGATTAACTTTGTAATTAATTAATCATTTATTCATTGTAATACATACTTCTCACTGACTCGATTATAAAGAACAGTTTCAAATGTGTTTCGATTCACATTAAATATAAAAAATAAAACTAATAAACGCCCTATAAACTAGTAAATTATGTAACGCCATGGACAAGTTATGTGTGCCGAAAAGAAATAATTTCCTATTGAATATGATTTATTAATCAAGGGTAAACAGTTGGATAACAAAAGAAAAATTGTCTCTTTTTCTTCTATACCTTGGTGACGATAAAGGAGTTGGCGGGCGCTTAGGTGGATAAAATTATTACTCTTATGAAAGTAAGCATCCAATCATAATACATACCACTCCCAAAAATTCAAATTTTCTCAATTATATTTTGAGCATATGCATGCAGGTCTTTATTGCTACTCACAGTGAGAGAGGTTGTCGGCTCCGTTAACGGGCACCGTTTTGCTTAACGTGAAGTTAATAAATGCGTTATTTGCAGGCGTATGCTTGGAAAAACTCAACCTAAAACGGGAAATTTCCCAGAACAGCGAATTACCCACCCCAGATTACCCTTTTGTAGCAGGAGTTGACTACAGGTTCATTTGTTATCTTAAATCGCAAAGGACGAGGAAGCCGCTTAATTAAATATTATTTGTGTTTATTTGTTTGATTTCGTTTCATATGCATACATTTAGAATCTGTTAGTGACTTAACTAAAGAAGGAATTGTAATAGCATTTCATTTTTGCTCGTCGACGAAGACCAACTGAATATTTTCTGATAACGGTACGAATTTTGTAGCTGAAGCGCGAGAATTAAGTTCATTTTCAAACAAAATAGAGATTCTCTGTTTGACTTTGCAAGTCAACGATCTATTAAATTTCATTTCGTCCGGTAAATACTCATTTTGGTGGTATTTGGGAAAGGAGTCTGCTAAGCACCATATAAGGTGTGTTATGGGAAACTGTCATCTAACCTTTGAGGAAATATTAACTTTATTTGTGCAAGTACAGGCAATTGTCATCTTCTCCCAATGGCCGTCTTACCTTTTTCCAAGGGGAGAAAGATATCAGAGAATTGAGCAATTAAGATAGCACTTTTTTAAACGATGGTAAAAGGCGGAGTGGATGAAACGTCATCAATTTACATCCTGCCTAGCTGTTTGATCAACTGGCTGAACATCTTTCAGGCCGCTACTTAAACAGCACCGTTTAAAAAGCTAGGCTGTTAATTAAACGGCAAATTAAGCCAGTTGGCTGCGACATATTATATAATTATTTGAAATTCGAATACTTCCAAAGGCCTAATCAGACTCATGATAGTTTCGACAAAGACCTATCGTATAATTTTAGTAGTTCTGTTGTCAATACGTATAATTTTAGTTGTTGACTGGTACACACTACTAGAATCCTATTCGATGTTACGTATTGGCTAGTGCTAAATTGAAACCCGATATAAACTCCTGACTCGTGATTTATATTGTCAACATATTACATGGCGTTCCACGATAAAGCTTTTTATGACACTTCTTGCTGCGCACTCCGAGTATTTACAACCAAAACGTCTTATTTAAGGTGCCTCTGTATAAGTGGTGTTTGGCCGTTTGTCTCGTGAAGCATGTCTTGTTCTGTGCCAAATGCAGCAATTCTTCTGCAGTCGCAATAACACTCCCTAACGTTACGAAGCCATGATTCTTTTCTACCAACACCGTTTATAATGGATTTTACACATCATAATTAATTGAAGAAGATGGTAGCAGTATGGTGCAACACCTTGATGCTACGGTATTTAGCGACCTTTAATAACAGAGCGTATGTTTAAATCTGCCAACATACTTGCAAACCATCTGGTGTGGCGTGTGTCCATGGGCGACGGTGAGCTCTTATCTCTCAAGACCTGTTCTTTTGCCTCCTGTCCCGTAAAATATTTTTAGCTATGCGTATGTGTAGGGTAAAAATTAAAGTAACAACATACTTTAATTTAATTAAAAAATTCCCAACACGCCAGCCTTATGGCGAAAAGTCGGACACTGTAAATTAAAGTGAAAACATGGTTTAAATATTTCATATGAATACTAATTACTCTAACACGAACATTAATTTTTGTTCGAGTCAGACCCTTTTTATAGCTAGCTAGCTTGTTTAAAGCGACTGGAACATCATGAATAAGTAATCACTTATTTGTAAAGTTATAATAATTATTAATTTTTATTTCACTACAAAGTTTGGTATTATATATTATATCTTAATTATTCCAGATTCGGGGAAGATATACTCCGATTAGTTGACGTATCATGATTGCCGTCATCGCTCACCTAGTCGTTACTATTTTTCAGGTACCTATTTGATTATTCAAGAGCCTACCGTCTCGGTTTTATTGGCCAATATTTCATCCAAATGGCTGTGAAAGCTCAAATCCATAAAAAGTTACACACTTCTAAAATTATATGAAGCAATAATTTGTGAAAATTACAAATGTTGGAAAATGGGAATAGGGTTCTATTTAAAAAAAGTAACTAATTAATGTCATGAAGAACTGCTTTTTCCCTTGATATCAATAATATTTTTTCAATGGAAATTACAATTGAAATACGTTACAAAGAATTCATGTTTTCTCATCTATACGTTAAAAATATTACATGGAAATAATGCAGCATAATGCCTTTTGAAATCAAAATTAATTAAATTCTTAAATTTAAATAAACCATTTCATAATACGCTTGTATTATCAAAATTGTGATAAATTTTAATATCAAAATTTCTATTCTAATTTTCAAATCTATAGCTTTCATTCGAGCTTCCAGTGTTTAATTAAATAAAGGAAATATTGATCGTATTTTCCGTTTTAATTAACATGCATGAGATTTTGTATTGGGAAATATAGTTTTTAAAAAATATAGTTACATATAAGGTATAAGCCATAAGTTCATTTAATGAATTAATGTTATATTCTTAATTTATACCTAAATATTATTTAAAGACTCAGCAAAAGATAAAGAATGTTTTTTATTCGAAATAGTTCCCTTCAGCTTTTATACATATATACTTTAATCTGTTTGGCCATGAATCTATCTACTAGAATCTACGTACTGTTTCCAAGGGAAATTTCCATTGATTGTCGATGATTAGGGATGCAACAGATTGGAATTTAATGACGTGGAATAAGTGATACGGCTGCTTCGCCTGTTATAAAGTCTGGAACGTTAGTCACAACCTGGGACACATTCAGAATCTGGGCCACAACCTAGACCATTTATAGAAGAGTATTTTTCATTTAATTCATAATTTAATTATGTCAAAGTTTACCTTATCAGCAAGTTGTCTCATTCATAGGCCTATTTGGGATACCCATAAGTAAAATTGTAGGAATTAAAAAAAATACACAAAAATTGATTTCGAAAATTTGTTTAACCCTTAACTGGTATCGTAAAATTCACTAACGTAACTGGTATCTTAATAAACAATCGACGGATTTTAATAGTCATCTGTCGAAACAAGCTGTCCATAGTAGGTCGGATCGGTGATAATTTTGACGGTTTTATTTACTTTATTTGATTTATATGGATTATCAAATATGAGTGTAAACTCGGTAAAATGGAACGACAAACAGGGAAAAGATTGCATTCTACCAAAAAATAGATTGTCTTCGTAGGATTTGGTTATTGGGATGCAGATAGGAGATCGACCGATTGTCACGGTCCGATCTCATATTTTTTTTCAATCTGAGATTGTGGATCACGTGGCCCAATACAGATTAGCTTCTAGGATGTAATGTCCGCAATTTTATTATTAATATTTTTCAAAGATTGCCTTTCCCGTTACAAAACTAAATATCTTTATTCATATAGGTAAACAAGTACCTTATGACCGTCGAAAAAATTAAATTAAGTTAAATTTTAAAATCGCAAATTATTGATCCCGTACATAAAATTTTGCTTTTATGTACGGTGTTGCGGGAATTAGAAAATCCATCTTTGACAACACATTTTGATATCGGAAAACCAAAATATTCCTAAACGTGGTACTTTTAAGAATATTAAAATTAAGGCAAATCCTCCTACAACTTATCTGCTCATAGTCAGAAGACTTTGATTGATTGCACGATACGCTCTTGAAAAAAAAAGAATATTAAGGTGGTGGTATTGTTGGAAACGTTTATAAAATACTCGTAAATTTTAATGTTTTGACACTAAAAATGTGTATAACTATCCCTCAAAAGAAGTATGAAGTTTTGTGAGAAAAAAAAAAAGATTATTATTATTATTCTGAAATGTAATGTGTGTAATGTCTTCAATGTTACTATTATACATAAATCATCATTACTATGAACGTTGAAAGACATATTAGTGTGAGTGTTTTCTTTAAATGAGGAACTTCTCTAATTGCGCTTATATAGGTCAAGACCTCAGGAAACATAGCTTTAGAGTTACTTTATACTTAAGACTAAATTAAAATAGTGCTTAATTCCGTCCTACATAAGCTTTCACAACTTGTAAAAGGTAGTTTCTTCAAAATAGTGGATTTAATGTAAATGACAATTTTCCTAATTTGTTTATTTTACCAGCTTTCTTAATTAGCGAGAAATGTCTATACATTTCTCCTATTCCTATGGAATGAAGATTCTTTAATGGGACCTATTTCGATGATATTTCTTTATTCATGTGGATCTACTTATTCGCTGCCTAAAATTATAGCCTGCACAAACTTCTTAGGGGTAGCAGTATTTCTTTACAAATGACCAATCGTATTTCAATGTCTTAAACTAAACATATGAGAAAATTATTAACTCAGTCTCGTCTTTAAAAACCCATTAGATGTGAAGAAGAAATTGGAAGTATAATTATGTTTATAATTTTTAAATTCATAAACGGCTATGACGCACCCCAATCTTCTGTCCTCACCACCGTCAAATTATAATTGTTTGTATCGAGCTCACTCCACGCGCTTTCTATTATATTGAGATATATATTTATAAAAAAGTATTGATCTGATACGTATAGTATTGTACTCTATATTCTGGTATTGAATTTCTTAATAATAAAATCACTTACAGGTACGGCTTGATTGTCGTCGTCTACGAGAGAATCAGTGATGGGGATCATCCCATCTTCGACCACCACCTGAAGACCGAGCCGGTACTTCCCCACCACACGTGAAGCGACAAAGCGCTGTTTTTCCAGAAGACTGATGGTGAGGAGTTCCCCTTTGTCGATTGGCGTCGTGATGTGCCATACGAAAGTCTGTAAATTTATCACATATTGAACCATTTGAAGGTTTTCATCCATTTAGATTCACGTAAATTTAGTTTAGATTCACTGAGACAAATAAATATGGATCCACATACCAACTAATTCGATATTTCATGAAATAAAATTGACTTATTGTGCCAATGGTTAACATTCCCTCGAGGAAATCGGCTTAGCTTAGACCGAAAAAGTCGCCGGCGTGTGTCAGGGTGTGTGTGTAAAGGAGGCTGATCACCTACTTGCATATTAGATTGATCAAACTGACTGATTACTGCCAATGCAGAATTCATGGGTTCAGAATATGATGGCAAATGATTCTATAATGGATCTGTATTAGAAGGGCGTTTCAGTTTAAAAATCTCGACTTTAATTATTTTCAAATAACGTATGACCAATTTAAGTAGGCAAAATCACTTATCTTAAAATTGTTTTGTTACATTCAGTTTCGAAAATCCTGTCACATAAATGTACAATGTTAAACAAGACTGTCAGCTTGTGTTAGGTTTAGATTTGTAATGTTAGTATTCTATCTACGCATCGAAAATTTTATTGCCGTTTTCAATAAAATTCCAGTTTGGACATTTTGATGTATGTTAGATTTATACATAGGTAAAAATATAGAGATAGTATATCAGTATTTACGTAGTAGTTACTGAAAATGTTGATGACGTTAAGGAACGCGTATTCATTAAACGATAAATACTTTCCAGTAATCCCTTTTGTAAAAGGTTAGGCGGACTAATTCTGCGTCACTTGAAGATTTTTTGTGCCTAGCACAAACAAACAACTATTATCTCCCCGGAATTAAACTGTTCAACACATGCCAGTCCATGTCCAAGAGAGTTAGTGAAGTTTTTGGTCTGTATGGTTTTAATTCGTCATTATTACCTGATTTACGGTGATGAGTTCTTCTTGATCTAATATTGTAGCAGAGGTTTTCTTAGCACCTGTAACAAAGACATTTATCTTTTTATTATATATATATATATATGTGAAAGAATTAAGTAAAAGATGAAAACGAATAGTAATATTAGTAATAATAATAATTTATTTATTGCAAGAATATGGTACAAAATGTTATGGCGGTACAATACACAGCTTGTTATAATCATTGCGCTAGGGTTTTTACGGGCCGAAAGCCTTTGCTGTCAAATTGAGTCAAGTCACGCTGATTGTCGTGGTCACTCAGAGGTATGTCTTAAACAACCTTTCCGACAAACAACAACCGATTCGCGAATATCTTTGGGCAGTAAGTAAACTTGTTGCACCTTTCCTTGGACAGTTTCTAGTTGGAAAGCTAGTTAGCTCTTATTTCGCTCGCTAAGTCGTAACATTATTTAAGAAATCATATCAAATCAAAAATCATGTATTCATGTAGGTAACATAATGTACACTTATGAACATCAAAAAAAGAAATATATTTTAAATTATGGCATTTGTATTAATATTACATTTACTGCCAGTCCTCAAATCAAATTTTTTTCCGGCGCTGGCGTCGATAAGAAAATTTTAAGACCATTCAACAGTGTGTGTCATACTAAAATGGACATCCTTTTAATAAATAAGAAGTGAACTGAATAGTCGAAACATCTTTAAAATTCAAAACATTGTTAATGTTTTTCATTATCTTGCTGTTCTGGTTAATTACAGCGGCTAATTATATATTTCCTAATTGAATGCAAGAATCTTCTAATTAACACTGACATTTGTTCATGCTCAATATAATAAAAATACATAGATGAAGACCTTTTAAAGACTCTAAATTTACTTATATAGGAATAAGCATAATTACAAAATATGATTTTCCAGGTAGAGATTCCTATGCAGCATAAATTCGACATTTAATTTCTCAATTCCCATTTGATATTTAGACGTTTATATTGCATGCTCTGCATGTTTGTATTGGCATTATCTAATATTGACCTGGTGAGTACGTATATATCTAAGCAAAAGTTTCTTCTTGGATATAGCAGTAAGAATAAAAGGGTAACCATCTTTTTCTGTCTAGAAGTGTTCGATGACCTGTCTCACATTGGAAACAATTATGAACTAGATAGATCAAGGTGCAATATTTATTGGTCACCGTTGCATAAAATACAGCAATGTGTCGGTGGGATAATTTTGTTATATATGCATTCTTGCGGTGTGCAAATTAATATTATTATATTTGATTGACTACACAACCGAACCTAGTAACAACTTTGTAAAAACAGTACTCGCTATGTTAATGTGAATAATAATCAGTTTCATACAAACCCACCAACCCAGCCGTACTTAAGAAGCCATTTTCCATAACCGATAAATTAGGAAGATACACCAAGATACAAGATTAACTTTGATCGAAAGTAAAATGTGCAAGCAATATATTATGTATCTTATCATGAAATATTTTTTGTTTATACAACAAATAATATTCCTTTAGCTATATAATATTTTAAAAAAATGATGAAGGTGCTGGAGATGAAAGTTTAATTATTACGCGGAAGATGTCATAAAAAAAAAACAGTAACTCCGAAAGCCTGGCCTCAGATATATGGTATTTGTGATCATTTGTTTCTTCAATTTTTCCGATTTCCTATATTTCATAAAAAATAATCGAGAAATAGTGAATTGCATAATAACCTACATTTGAACTAGTTTGTGAATTCAATGCCGAATAGTTTGCAATAGCTTTATCAACTTGAAGGATAAATGGGAATTTACGTCCCAGTTGATTTTCCAGGACCGATTTCATGAGAAAAAGGAAATAAGTTTCTAATTGTGTTTACTTCACTGCAAATTGAGGTACGAAACGAAATTTATTATGTTAAAAAGTCAAGGGTACATAATGAGTCTAATTTCTAATGATAAAATTATTGTTAGACTTCAATATACCCTAACCAGTACTACATTTAAAGTCTGTCAAATTTGGTAGAAAAAATTACGAGTATGTTATGATGCAGGTCTTCTTGTTCAGAACACGACTTTGAGTAATGTATCTAGCAGCGGTGAACTGTCACTATCCTTATATGCATGCTAACAGTGTCGATAAATTTAGAATCGTGACCTGGAAACTGATATAAAGAAATTACGTGCCCTTTGCAAAGCGAAGAAATGTTTATAGAATTCACATTCTTTTCTTACAGATCGTAAGAGGAATTGATTGGTGCTCGACCAGGGTCGGGCTATGTAACCGGTAGCTTGTAGGCCCTGATTATGTGTATTGGGTTCGTGGTGACCAATTTATTATCCCGCGTGATCCCTAGATTACGACACCGGCGTTATAGATATTTCAAGAAAACTTACAAAAAGTTACAGATTAACCGCTTACCAGATAAACAAAACTCCCTCATGATTATTTTAATGTAAGTAGCTACTCAAGACTTCACATAAATATCATTCCAAACTCAAAGGTAAACAAGTACACTTACGAACGTCAACAGAAAGAATTGATTCTAAATTTACATATTTACTACCTGATCGCAAGTCAAGTGCGTAGCGCGAGCGAGAAGAACTGGCAAGAAACTCTCCTTCACTCTCTTTGATCGCTAATTTTTGAGTCGTACAAATTGTCTGAAGTGGACCAAATCAATCCCAAGGATTAGGATCATGTAAATAATATATTATTTTATATATATATTTATATAAAAAAATTGAGAGAACTTTGAATTGTAAAGTGAAAATTTTCTAATATCGCTTGGGAGTAAAATCTAATACAATTTACACATAAGGAGTGGTTTATCTTCTGTAGCCTGGTTGTTCGTAGGTACGCTAAAATTAGTTCTGTTTCGAGTATTATACTGGTGATGACTTTCACCAGTATAATTTTTACCATTGGTTTTAAAATCGTAATATTTTTTGTACATACTATTATATTTATTGAATTCTTTTAACTTATTCGGTACCGACTCCCTTGGTGAAACACAACAAATACCCAGAATGGCCTGCTTCTGCAGCTCAAATATAGATTGACCATCTGCAGCACCCCACAGTAGAATACCGTACGACATAACGCTTTGAAAGTAACTAATCATGTCCTGATCAGTGAACCGTCGCATTTTATTTACTGCATATGTTGCAGAGCTCTGCCTATTCGAATGCCTTGCTCTCTCTAGTAGTTGTACATTTTGTTTTATTATATTTAAGTAGTAAGTCATTTACATTAAACCAGTTAACTATGCTAGAGATATTAGTGAGATCAAATAGTAGTGAAGTGTCGTCAGCAAACAATACTACCTCATGAACTCCGTGGACAAATATAGGAACTCCACTGACATAGACTCTTTACATCCTTCCCTTCTATTTAGAATGATACCTTAATTATAGGTTTGTTTGAAATAAGACTTCTCGAGTAACTTTGAGTAAAGAAAATATCTACCTATTTTTCAAAGAAAATGGCGCTGAATATATGTATAGGCTCTTCATGTCAAGCTTTCAAAGCTTCGTACTTTAACTATTATTCAAGGCGTGCGTACGTCTTAGCCCGTTCGTAGAATTGATAACATAATAAATGGCTGGATTGAGATAATGTTTTTAATAAAAGTACTATCTATAACAGGCGATATATCTAAATAAGTCCGGAATAAGAACTAATCTGTGCCGCCTTTATGCTTCATCAAAAAATGCTAGAGTTCGCATCTAATGGTGAATAAAGAATTATGTATAATTTATGAACCAGGCCTACTTCTAAATCGGCTATTTTATAAAATATTTGGCCAAATGACGGGGGAAGGCCATATAAATAATAAAGAAGGGTGTTAAATGAGCGCTCAGCTTAGCTACTCGGCAACCTTAACTTGGCAATTATTCGTTTCCCGAATTTGAATAAGCTGCAAAGAACAGAGGTAGAATAAAATCCTGTCCGAATTGAGTACCATGTTGAGACTACATATTTTTACACTCCAATACAAAAATGATTTTGATGGTCTTGATATCGATAAAAGAAAAAAATATGGCGTGTGTCAAGGACTGGTGGCTGGTCACCTACGTTGCCTACGAAGAAAAATGATTCTAAGACCAAAGGCTGTAGTTGCAATAATTTTTTTATTTAAAAACAGATAAAAATTTAATGATTTTATCTTTTATTTTACTGTAGTACGTAAATAATAAAGACCATATTTGTATTAGTGGGACTATGTAATAATTTCATGCCCTAACATTGAAGTGTCTAATTTCATTAGTGCAATTAAAATATAATATTTCTCAGCAAACTTCCATTTAATAGCTAGCGTTTATGCTAAAATTAAGCATAATTTCTACTATACGGGCAATTACACAGCTATTATAATACCAAGTCTTGCCATAAATACTGAGACAAAGAAAAAAAATTATATAGCAAATAACACTTTTATAGCGTGTTAATTTGCTGGTGTTAATTTAAAAACCATTCTATAAAACATAACATAAATATAAAACCATTCTAAAATATAAAAAGCTTATTCGAAGTGGTCTCCATTGGCTGCAGCCACAACACAGTCCTTTAAACATTGAGGCTAGTTGTCAATAGAAGTAGTGGCAGTTTCTTTTCGAGGATCGGCCAACTAAGGTATTATACATTAGGTACATGTATATATAAACTAAGGTATTATACATTAGCTACATGTATATATATATATATACATGTACCTAATGTATAATACCTTAGTTGGCCGATCCTCGAAAAGAAACTACCACTGAGCAGCTTATCTTTTCTTCTCGGGTTATATATATATATGTATATATATATTTGTATTAAGTTTTGTTCTGCCGTAATCTAGCGCCGCTGTAACCTTACTATTGTAATTTATAATTATTTATTTAAACGACACCTATTTAGTCATAGCATTTAGTTTTTAATTCTCTAAAGCATATGTACAATAGTTACTAACCTTGTCCTTTTATTCCAACTTAACAGTTTTTTAGAAACTTTCTTATATGTTACGCCTCAATAGGCGTCCCCGTTTTATTGCAAAGAATGATTATCTATTTTATAACAACATTTTGGTCTCATACGTTTTCAACAGAATAATTTGGTTCATCACAAGACTTAAGGATTCTCTCTCCATAAAATGGGTTTTAATAAGCAAGTGCGGGCTCGGTTTTGATTTATCTCCCTCAACTGTTTGGTTTTCGCTAATAGTGTTTCGATACTGTGCATAATGAATTAGTTAGGCAAACGATTGCCTTGATAAATCCCGGATAATAGAATAATAAATATATGTGGACATACAAAATTTAATGTTTCCGTAACCACATGAGCTTTAACCAATGTTAAGGCATATATATACATATATATAAACGGAATTTGTAATAGGAGTTATCAAAATTTTCATGATAAATTATTATATATTAAAATTTCATAATGATTTACCGTGTATCCAAGTAACGTGGATAACACTGAAAATGTTAAGAGCTGGCCAGTTAGAAACATTCCTAATGAACATAAAAAATCGTTTATTTTGGAACATATAATACATAGGTATCACTTATTCCACGTCATTAAATTTGATCATGGAGGCATCCCCACTCATCGGCAAAGAAGACAGAGTGTGTAGGCTGAGGGAAAAAGCCGGCGTAAAAAACTCTTGGTACTCTTTTAAAAAAGCAAAGATCAAACGCACTTATTTTAAATCAAAAATAGCAAGTTAATTAGAAGTAGTGCCCAGCACGAGTCCCAGGCTCTAACTAGGCAACTACAAAATCGCTAACTTTAAAGTAAGCCTTTTTACACAGCTTTTTTAATACATTTCTAAAATTTATGAAGAAGAGTAAATATCCCTTTTCCAAAAAAAGAATTACTCACTTTAGATAGTCTAGTACGGGGAAATTGCAGCCTGCGTTTGTTCCGAGAAATAAGATTGTGCTTATGTTCTATTTTAGTAAAGTTATCACTGATTTTGTATACATACATAATATTTTCATAAACATATTTCGAGGGAAAGGTATTAATTTCCTTGAATTTATCTCTGAGAGATTCCCTACAATTTAATTATAGATTGCACGAATAACTCTCTTCTGCAGGATGGAAATTGATTCGACATCAGCAGCATTACTCCAACTATAACTCTTTGGTAACCCAATATACTAAGAGTCTGTTTCACAATGTATGGATAAAGTACCAAATAGCTAAGCAACACATAAATTACTTGGAAGATAACTTCCTAAAGATGAGCCCTGAAGATGCGGTTAAAGTGTACGAAAATTCTCCTCAGAAGAATGTTCCCGCTGCTTTTCTCAGTGATTCCATTGAATGCGACGATATATAAAGGGGAACGGAGATTATATAAAGCCGTTTTTCATTTTCTAAACATTTTCAGTGTTGACTAGATATAGTCTATTTATGTGAACGGTTTTGTTTTGACAATTTAGAATCTATCAGTCATTTTAAAGCGCTTATTTATATATATCTGCGTCAAATATTTGTAGGTAATTGTTAAAACGCGTACCACCACAGCGGTATTGGCCTTCAAGGCATAGAAGGCGTCTAAAAAAATATGGCGTGTGTGAGGGATTCATAATAGAACAATGTATGTTAAAGTTTACTTTTATCGTGAAATTTGAACAGAATTTTGAGCCAAGTCGAACCATACCGCCACAAAAAAATTTACTCGGGACGCCGTAAGACTTTTTAAATAAATACTTAGTTGATAATCTCAACGAACCTGAACCAAACAGTGTATATCTACGGTAGTGTACTTATACTCTAAGGCCTAAGATAATTATAAAGATTGAGCCAAGAACCTTACAGAGTTGTGCATCTCGATAACCAACATCAAAGGTTTTACAAATTACAATTTTATAACTTCCATCTTGTAGATCGGAAAAGTTAGAACAAAAAAATATTTTAAGAAATTACTTTCATGGGAACAGTTTTCTTTAGATCTATCTTCGCGAATATTACCTTTGTGATTAAGGTTAAACTGCAAATGTAGAGTTAACGGACTCAAAGAAACTTTACCAATAATAATTAATACTTCCTTTCCCCCTTTCCGTTCAGATCGTTGATGAATCGGTGTTTTGAATATGCATATTCCTTAATATTATAGTTATAACTGTCTATCGCACTGTACGATCTATGAACTAGGAAAAAAGAAAAATTAGAGGTCCTTATTTTGAAATGCTTTTGAAAACATAGTCAAACATTTACTTCCATTAAATATCTTATGTACGGGATGAGCGGTGAGCTGAGCCGAACCCAGCCCTTGATTTGGGCGGCTAAAGGATTTGAATAAGAGAAATAGCTCAAATTCCCAAAGAAATATGTGATGCCACGATGGCAATTACTTGTCAAAGTAAAAATGCTTTTAAATACTAAATTAAACACTTTCCGCTCTCAGCAAATTTCTGATTGCGTTAGGGTTCGGAGCTACCTTATCTCCGACGTCGGAAAAAAAATCAAATGCGACAAAAACCTGCATTCTATAATTAGAATACGTTTGAAATTCTCAATCGAATGCTTTCTGCTCTTGGCCATTTCCTCATGTCGAGTCTAAACGAGCACTGGGCTGTATGCTAGGAACTGGAGGCAGATAAACTAAAAAAATAATAAAGGACAAAGACCCTTTTTGAAATTATGATAATGGCCTCAAATAGAGCCATAAATAATATAAAATTATTTACATAAAATGAAAGTGAAAATAACTTGTTTGAGATCTCTTCTATCTATTTCGCGCCATTTCAGACCACATCTAAACTCATAAGTGGGTTCAAGCCCGGAGTTCCATAGAAAAGGACGCTCAATATATTGCAATTTATTTGAAAATCAAAAACTCAAATACTTCTAAAAGTGCCTCACGTTCCTGATCACTTTTTCAACTATGGAAAATAGAAATCAGGTGTTTGAAAAATCTTTCCCGTCCCAACAACTTTTGTTAAACATCATAATCGATATCTCCAAGGCAACAGAATTTGGTTTGTGAATGGAGCCAAAATTACAAATATTCATAAAAAGAACGCCAGACGTTTGTCCGACCATCCAGGTGTTGTTTTTTTTAGAATCTTCAATACTTTCTTTAATTTGATTTGATTTACCGTATCGACGGGATGTACTTGAAATGTTTGACAGTTACAAAACCCAAATATGTATGTTTTTTTTATAGTCTATTTTCCAAAAATATGCAAATCGGTCCAGCTCGTAAGTGTTTGAACAAAGCTGACTTATGATATTTAAAGCTGTCAAGCAGACCAAAGGTATGGAATCAGAAGTTAGGTAAACAGCCTCCATGATGTAACTAAGAAAATTAAGGTGAGCTACGAAAAAATCGTTAGTATCAAACATATTATACACCAAAGATATATTATATATACGTTTAGAGTAAACTAAAATTTGGAAGACATGTAGAATTTCTATACATACAAAGTTTTAAAACCCTTTTATCTGATACGAACTTACTATTATAAAAACACAAATTCCGACTATCAAAGAGTTGCTTTTCCAGGAATCTGATGGCATGAAAATCATGGGTATAACGGATATGTTACCTCGACACTAGTATGAATATAATTTAGATATGAAAATTGCTTAGAGGCAATTTGTTACGGAAGCCTGCAAGAATATTACAAACATGATATTAAAGAATATTACAAAATGAACACCTTTCAGAGCATATTATCTCCATATAAATTATTTCACACCGGATTTTTGCCTTTACCACGAAGGAAGTTTCAAGACGGAAATTATGACATAATGGAAAATTATTGTGATAGTAAGAAATAGATCCTTTAAAACATGAGCTTGAATAATCAGTACTCTCGAAGTAAAAATTATTTGGCCGATGTAATGTCAGTTGAAATCTTATCGCTATATCAATCTTAATTTTATACTTCGAAAATTGGAATAAAACAAAAAAAAAAAAACAAAATTTATTTATTCATGTAGGTAACAATGTACACTTATGAACGTCAAAAAATTTAAAATGAATGATAATGGGACTAATAAAAGTAGACAAGTCTCAAACTAATATTTTTATTGAATTCTGTGTCTTAGAGAGTACGATATTCATAATACTTAACAATTATTTAGATTATATATACATATTAAAATAGCGTGGAGCACTGGCACACATTAATAATTAATAACGGTCAGCTGCTGCGAACTATGTGCACCGCCATATTGGCCTTGGCTGCTATGACGAGCGCCTTTCACTTTATCCCTACTCCGCGGCCGACCGTCACGCGACATGCGCCACACAAACCAAACAGTTTGAGATGATGTAATAAAAGTTTCACTTTAATAAAAAAAATTTTCCTAAAAGCGAGTACACTACAGTGACACTTAGTCTAAGTGATTTATGTTTTCACTGGTACTCGAACTCCAACGGAGTGAAGGCCTCCTTTAAATTTTTGCACTTGCCCCTATTCCTTACGGCAATATTATATATTTTTTAAGTTGTACTTTAGTTTCAATTGAAGAATCAAACGCTCCATAGCAATTTCGCATACTCCAATCTTATGTATTAACGCTTTATTGATAAATCCACGTTTGGTATCCATATGACAGACATGGAATTATGTATGTGTCCATGACTGTTCTTAAGCTAAGGTTGGATTTTAGAACTTCATTTAATGCCCGAAATTTGGAACAGACGTGGCATTGACAAAAACTTGTTATTTTCTGTTAGTCATAACTTTAGTTTTGGAGGTGTTCATTACTAGTCCAATGCTTTTACTTGCGCCAACCAATTCGTTAAGCATGTCTTGTAGCTACACAGCACTGTTTCAGAAAATAACTACATCGTCGGCTAATATCAAGTTGCTTAGATACTGACTGTTTATTTATATCCTTTTTTTCTCCTATTGAAGGTTATTCATAATGCTCTGTAAAACCGTTACAAATATTCTAGGCAACAAAGGATCGCTTCTCCATATTTTTATTTCTGTGCCTATTCTGTCTAACTTCACGCGGCTTTCGCTTTGATGGTATATATTTTGTATTAGTTATATTATTTCATAAGGAACATTACATTCACCAAGAGCTTTCCATGTGCTTTTGTAAGATATGGTGTCGAAAGCTTTGGCGTAGTCAACGAAAGCTAAGTATAGGGAGCTGTTTTGGTCGTTAGATTTTTCTATAATCATGTCTAAATTGGGTCTATAGTTTAGAAGTAACTTCTAAAACCATTGCTTGTCCTATTGGTTGATATTCTTCGGTATACAAGCGTTGTCCTAAACAGGAAGCGAACAATTGTACATATTTGGTTGCAAGCTTATCACCTTTTTTAGACAGTAAAATTATGTCTGACCACTCTCCGGTTATTTTTCGTGAAGCCATAATGATATTAAAAAGCCCAGTTATGGGGACTGCTAACAATAGTCTTCCAACTTTTTTAGCTTAATTTGTTATGCCATCTGGTCCACAGCTTTTTCTTTTTTTAATATTTCCATACCTTTGATAACTTCATAAATTGTAATTCTTTCAATCGATAAACTGTTGCGATGGATTTTGTAATTATTATCGTATGGATAGATATAACTATTTGTAGAATTTAGTAGGTACATCAATTATTTTGGACTAGAGTATGTGGTCGATGATAAACTGGTTTTTATTCATGGTATCCATTGTTTAGTTCTGAGGAGTGCTCTCAAACCTTTTTTTAGACTTATTGTTTCTGATAAACATTTACCTTGTACTTGTAATCTATGTATTTTTCTCCTGTTTCTTCTTTTTATGTACATATTATAGAGATATGTTCATTCCTTCTTTTCTTCACTGCTTAAATGTTATTTACGTGTCAACTCGTTTCTTCTGGATATCACATCCTTTATGAAATTTGAGATACTATAACCTTTTCGATTATTTCTATTTTTAGTTTTTAGTGTAACGGCTCATAAGCTTTCCCTTAGTGACGTCTTAATTTGGGCGTAAAAATATTTATAAACAAATATTATTATATATTTGTTTGTAAATATTACGTTGCCTTCATCAATATCTTTTATGTCTTTTATTTTGGTTTCTCTATCTAATATATTGTATCTAATATTTGGACTATTTATCTTCTGGAAATGTAAGCTAAGGGTATCAACTATTTTTATATTTTACGCGACTCTTTTTAGGTCTTTCACTTACATGTGCATCTCACAAGACTCAGGTCACAGGCAAATGATGGACTGTGCACCACTTCCATGTTTTGTATATAAGGCATGTCATTTGTTAATGTATAGTCAGTTTGACTTCTTTGTTTTATGGGTGAAAGCCAGGTCCATAAGATTTTTTAGCTTTTTGTTAATTGGGTATTTAACTATAAGTCGTTTTGACGGCTAACTTTCAGGAGCAGATCTCCTCTTTGATTCCGTTTACCAAAACTATTAGCGCCCTAATGGGTAGTAAATGTTGCCTAGTGATGAAAGAGTTATCTCTTTCTTCAACAGGCTACTTCACTTTCCTATTCTAGAATTAAATTCATCTATTAATATACACTTCTTGCTGCAGTGCTTCATTGCTCTACGTACTTATTCATAGAATTTCTATAATTCATTGTGACTTGCTTCGGAAGTCAGAGTTTAAATTTGGATAAAAGACAAATCTAAATTTATTATTCTTAAATTTAAAATGCCGACTCATCATACAATAGAACTCTGAATGTATTATTTCAATCTTTTCTTAAAAACAAACACTGGGCCTAAGTGTCCCTTTCTTTCACCGAACTAACATAATATATTTTCCTCTTCAATGTTATATCTCTTCTTTTTTCTGACAAGCCAATAATGTCATACTTTATTGAAGCAATACTTTCTTTAAATTCAAAGAGTTTTTCGTTTGATGATAGTGATCTCGCGTTAAATGTACAAATAAATACTTTGGAATTTTCTGTTGCGGAAGAGATGCGATTCGGTGGGTGAGATCTGTTGAAATGGATTATATTTGTTAAGAATCCTGAATTAGGAGGATCTCACGGTGACCAGCCGGCTTCGGGTGGTTAGTGTATTTTATGTTTCGTTATTGCAGTTGAGTGAAAGTTTTTTGAAATCGGTGATATATTTACTTCGAATACAAAAAGAATCATTTTTATAATAAATCTATTATTGCAAAATTCTTTAAATATTTTAAAATTATATATTGTATGTCTGTGATCCAATTTCCATACTTTCAAAACAGATTTGAACCCGGTCCCAATTATGAAATCCGTAACGCAAAGCCATATTAGTAAAATACGAAAACAGATTAAGTGCGATGTCTACATAAATTTTGTATGCATTTGAAAAGCTGTTCATACATCTTGTTAACTCTGAAATTTCCATAATAAGGATTTCTATTTCAGCACAATATAAATTCGATAATTTGTATTCGATTTTCAAAATAGATGCCAGCTTTTGACACAATAAGCTATACAGAATGTTACCTTATCTGTTTCAAAGTATAATTATTATACTTTATAATTTATATTGCTTCTTTTAAAAGCGTAGCCCTTTTTTTGTATTCGTATTTTAATTTCAACTTGTCAAGTGCAATTATTTTTTTAATATTAAATTTCTCCGCTTTACAGTGGAAATTGAAAAAAATATATATTCCACCTTCAAGAGGAATGATATCATTGATATCATTCAACAGTGAGAGATGGCTATGTTTTCGTCAATTGAGTTGGTAGATTTCATCTCGTTATATTATTTGCTAAATTTTTACCACCTGTTAAAAACCAAATAACGAAGCCAAAGTGGATGATTACGAACTTGCATAAGCACAGTAGTGGATAAAAAGCAAAAAACTTCGCCATATACATGCCAATTGCCAAAATAATAAGTAATCGCAGTAGCCTTTTGTGCCGAACAAACAACAGTGATATTTTCATCAAAATATACAAAAAATATTACGACGTTAAAACATCAAAAACATCTTACCTCTGAACTCCAATGTTATAAACCTCTCAGCTTTGGATTTAAGGATTTTAAAACGCTTTAAATAAACCGTTAACGACATTTTGAAATAATTCAAATAATTATCACTCAAAATAAAATTTAAAAGGCATCACGCTAAGTGCGATCCGCCGCGCGATATCAACTTTTACGCGATGAGGTCTATGTTAGTATTTTCCTAACGACCGCTTCCGATGAACGATGGAACTGAAATGAAGCTCGTTCCGGGCAATGAGGTGTTCTACCCAGGAGGCGGGGCTAGGGGATGATGGCTGACAGGGTGGCACCCGCTTTTGAGGAGAAAACGCATACTAGCGTATAAAGGATGTCTTTGTCTGTGTGGCGATCAAAATCGTATAACAAAATATCAATTTTTTTCATAACAATGTTCGATCAATCATTGTATGCAAATAATCCTTCTTCTTGATGTTACAATTTGGAGTAACAAAAATTAAATGCAATTTAACGTTGCTGAGCGAACAGATTAGATGACAATCATTTTTTTTATCTGATATTTAATTTCATTTAAAAACAGTAGTCCGGTCAATTTAGACATTCGGAGCTACTTAAATTTCCACCAAGCTAAAAATCGGTAAGATTGTTTCAAATACAAAGAAAAATAAACTTTGAAAGTTCTCCATCATTCCCCTGTAAGGACATTTTTTATTAAAAGTTATAGGTAAAAAAGCAAAGAGCAGTGTTGGCCTAGTGGCTTTAGCGTGCGACTCTCATACCTGAGGTCGTAGGTTTGCTCTAACTGTGAAGGAAAACATCGTGAGGAAACCGACATGTCTTAGACCCATAAAGTCGACGACGTGTCAGGCACTGGGGGTTGATCACCTACTTGCCGATTCGATTTAAAATCATCATGAAACAGCTCAGAAATCTGAGGCCAGGACCTAAAGAGGTTGTAGCGCCAATGATTTATTTTTAATTAATTTATTATTTTAAAGGTAAAAATAATAGATTTTCGCTATTTTCAGCAAAACGGTAAGTTTTATCATCGAAATACCTCAAAAAATGTATTGCTACTTTTTTGCTTACGAGCCACAGTTTTAGAGATATAACAATTCAAAAGTTGTAAAAGTTGTAATCGTCATAATATGCACACGTTTCCACCGCATGAGGTAGTGTACTTAGCGCGTGTTTTTTTAACGTGGTTTCCCCAGTAGGCCTATTCCACAGGTATGTTGTATTCGATCAACTTTTTGTAGATAATTTTATGATCTACAATTTTTGTCGGAAGTTTTTTTATGATAAACCTTACCGTTTTGCTGAAAATCGTGAAAAACGCATGATTTTGACCTTTGACCAAGAGTAAAAAAATCCTTACAGGGGAATGATGATTTTCAAATTTAATTTTTTCATTGTATTTTAAACGCCGCCTAATATTAATATTTTTTTTATCCCCGTAATAATAATAAAGTAATACTGTAATAAAAAAACAAACTTTAGTGATTAAGCAAGTCTTAACTGTCAGGTATTCATTTCTAATTCCCACTCTATGAATGTTATAAATAATATTCAACTTAAGATCATCATTGTATAGCCACTAGATTATTTATTAACAAAATAGTTATATAAAAGCGCTATAAATATTAAAAACGTGGGCAAAACACCTATTTGGACGAAACACGCATCGATTAACACGATTAATAAATTCTATTGAATATGGATTGAAAAGATTAAGTGTATTGGAGATACGTGGGTAGATTAGATTTAAATTCTTACATACCTCTAAATCGTATGTGGGCGTAGTGAATTCTATTTAGATTTTTGCAAATTGTAGAACATTTTTGATGAATAAAATTATGTTTCCAATCCATTGGGTGCTCAATGCCAGACGCATCAATGTTGACAACCAGAGTTGAAATTAATATTTATTCATTATTTTCTTCGAGATGCTTTTATTTTTCTGTATTGTGTATATTTGTTCAGATAATATTATAGATATTCAATAAGAATAAAATTGCATTGCGACACTGACTGTAAATTTTTTAAGAGTTCAGTCTAACTTAAAATATCGTCTTTTCATTCTACCATTAAGTATACTTCTTAAAAATTGTCACTCATAAGGGTTACTTTAATCATTTATAATCAGACAAATGAATACGGTTTTGTTCTAGCTCAAACAAAACAATTATTGATTAGTTAGATATCACAGATTATACGCCCATGTATGGTACGGACTAGGCAACGCTTTGCTTCAGTATACTTAAGGATTATTGCCAACTACGCTGTGAACGCTTAAATTTAGATTGATATAAAAATTTATTCAAATTCAGAATTTAAGAGCCAAATCAGCTCGGTGACTCCACTGAAAATATTCTATATTATGATAGTTTTGATAATTAAATTAACAAGGGCCTTACCCATTAAGTTTCCGACAAAGACGGAATATGGAAGCAGGAGAGTCAGGAAAAATGGAGACATCAAGGACCTGATAGACGATCCTACTGTATTGATCTGACGATCTTCTCTTATTCTCTCAATCTTGAGAGTGTTAAAAAGTACCAAGTGAAACGTCATATATGTGGTTAGAGTGCCCAATTGGCAAGGGGTATCAGCAAATTTTGCGTTCTCTAGTTTCGGAGGCTAAGACTCACTTTGCGTCGCTGGGCCATCGGAGTAACTTAGTAAGTCTCCCATGTAACTGTATAATAGAGCCACTTACACTTTTTATATTTAAAAATAATATACGTATGTTATACAGTTAATAACAGTGTATCTATGCTGATAGTTTAGACTTCAATTATTAGCTAGTTTAATATCAGATCCTTACACATGAAATTGGCGTTTTGTATAGGAGGAACCAAAAGTAATAGTTAAGTTAGAAGAGTATTTTAAAATATTTGAAAAATGTAATAAATCATGTCGTATATAGGCTTGCCATTTACGATTGCTATCTATGCACTTTTGCCACAGGTAGTTCATGAATAGCTTTACTAAAAAATCATTCGGACGGGAATCATTCAAATCTTTGAAGGCGGTGTTGACTGCCCTATCAGAGTTGAATGTTTTACCTAGCAAGAAATTATCCAAAATACGCAAAAAATGGTAACCTGTTAAAGCAAACCCTCACAAGCAACGGGGGTTTTTCGGGGTCGGTTAATGCTTAGGGCACGATTTAGATAAAGATGATATCGATTTTATAAATACAGTGACGCAAAGTAAAACAAATGGGTAAATGAAATAAATTATTGTTTTCATTAAAAATTGAAATTAGAATTCCTAACGAAAGAGGAGATATATGAGTTCAAAGAGGCCAGTACGACAAAACGCCAATTTTATATGTGCCTACCTACTACGTGGATAACACTGAAAATGTTTAGAACTGGCTTGTTAGAAACATTGCTATTAAAAATGTTTTTTGAATTTTAATTATAGAACTCTTTGGTAACCTAATGTTGTATATTGCATTCATTTATCTCTTTTTTTGAATTGGCTGCAATTCTAAAACTCATGTTACACGTGAAAATGAACCTAACGCGATAAAATTTTCGGTCAATTAATTATTATGACTTTCGTTTTGGGCTTACTCATCAACAAAGCTATGATAGGCTGCGATTAGCATTTCTTAATGAAGCCCCATCTCGTGCCACTATTTAAAATTGGTTTAACGAGTTCAGGCGTGGACGTAGCAATCTCAATGATGAAATATAAAATAATTCAGAACAATAAACATAGCATCTGCCTAATCTAGACAAGGTAAGAATGTGAAACAAAATACAATATCCATAGATTTTGTTAAAAAAATGATCTTTTTTCAGTCTCAGTTACTTACTCAATGCGGTTTCGTTAAGGTGCGGGTTCAGGTTCAGTAAAACCTATTAGCACTTACGTGACTCTAACGCACGGTAGAGTGTCACAAATGTAAATTGCAAAATATGGTAAGCGCAAATCTTACTGATCAAATAGATTTCGATTTATTTATTTATTCCATGAACACTAAGGATTTCATAAATATACAATTTTTTTTCACTACTTAGGTTTTTATTGAAAAAAGCAAACATTTCTATGGAGAACAATAGAAAAATGTACCATATGTTGGTATGTGGCTATTATAGTTCTTAAAAAACATTAAGACGAAACGAATTTCGCGGGGAAGCTAGTATCAGAATATAAATAATTAAATAAATAAATTTTTCACGTCTTGTTGTTAACATCTTTCGATGTGAGCAGTTAAGGATAACGCAAGGCGAAAGAAAAGAAACTTATACATGTGTTATCAATTTATACTTTGGTAGAGATTACTCAGTTCCATATTTGAGAATTTACTTTTTCAATAAAATTGTGACGTTTTCTCCCATAGTTTAAGATTTAAATTCGCTCGTGGCAAGTAATCGATATGTTACCAATTAATACCAAAACGAAACCACGTTGTGTGCTGCGTCATTGAGCATGATGCGCGGGCGCATCTCGTCATAACACGAATATAAGTCGATGCGTGGTGTACATGGCTATTCTAAAACCCGTTGCTCATTTAAATTCACGTAAGAACACAGCTTTGTAAGCGTCATAAGTGTTATCGACGTTTAGGAATGTGGTTTCACTAGTATTCATTCCATCGCGCTTCAGTTTGATATCCGCACGCTTTGTGAGTAGCTGAACCTGTGATCTCCACATTATTCTCGATAATTCTAAAATGCACGAGACAATTCGTAATCAGGTAAGGTTTTTGTTGCAAATAGCAATGTTTTTTTAGGTTAGTTGCTTGCGACATCGTTTTGTGTTAAATATTAAGAAATATATCTATTGTTTTACATACTATATGTACAAATTTAAATGTTAACTACGCAGTTTCACCAAACAATATTAATCGATTACCTATTAACATGCGATTATCTATAAGACGAAACGTGTACTGATTGAACACGTCCTTATCTGTAACGCATTTGCTAATGTTGATTAAATAAGTATCCAAAATTTGAAACAAATGTATTCATTAATAATAATATTCACGTCGATATCTGCTCATGACAAGCCGATTAATTCATTATAAATCTATAAGTACCTACTCAATTTATTCCATACATCATAATACAAATTTAACCCCCATTCACAATCTAAATATAATATATACATATCCGAGTTTCTAAGTTTGGGACAACGCGTCATTTTTGCATTACGCGTCTAAAGTATTCATGAATTCTCAGAAGGCACGTTGTTAGATTACATTTCTATAAAGTGAATTTCTTTGTTGCTATATCATTTTGCTGACGTAAAATTTAAGAAAAACAGGCAAAGAAGACGGACACGGTTTATACATCTTGCTCATAAATGTTATGTCAAAACATATTATGTATTTATCCATGATCATAAACATTATTTGTATTTATCATTTGTTTTTTTATGAAAAAGGAACCAAACAGGCAGGTGGCTCACCAAATGTTAAGTGATACCGCAGCCCATGGGCACACATATGCCTAACTCACAATTTAAGATTTTTTTTAAATTTATAAGTATTATTTTGCTCCCCTGCTTGCTCAATAAAATTTTAAATGATAATATATAAGTGTAACATTTTAATAATTTTTCCAAGGGCAGGCCGGGTCATCATTTGAATGGCCTGCCAAAACTTCAGGTTGCAAAAACTGGCTGCCTCGCCAAATCCGTAGGCGATTTCTACTGCTATGGATAATAGGTCTCCATAGCTATACTTAATTTAAGGGTTTTTGTGAGTAGATTTTCAAAAATGGCATTTTATAAAGTTTTTATATAAACATACAGTTGTATTCTAAAAGCGTTTTTAATAGAGCTTATATTTTCATAATTATGTTACTGAATCAGTATAAGATTTAAACACTTGGATAACCGTAACAGTGGCACTAGGTAAGGTGTATATCCTTATTCAACCTTTTATAAGGCATTTACATATTACTTACTAACATTGGATTTACAATAAAATATGTTTATTACGTAATATAAGCTACAGGTATCACTTATTCCACGTGATTAAATTTGTATCGGTACACATCCCTGCGCGTCGGCAAAGTAGTAACAACATCAAAACAGATGGTGTAGGCCGAGAGAAAAAGGCGGCGTAAAAAGCTCTTGGTACTCTTTTATAATAGCAAATCATCATACAAAATGGTAAACAACACTTATTTTCAAACAAATAGCCAGTCTAGAACTAGATCCAGGCCGTTTTTATCAACTAAGTAATCGTTAACTCTATAGTAAGCCTTTTTACACGGCTTTTCTATAATGCATTGTTTAAATTAATTTAAAGGCTGAGATAAAATAGCCTTTGAGATTTATTAAAGATAAAAGAAGTATCCCGTTTTCCAAGAAAAGAATGATTAACTTTAGATAGTCTATTACGCGGAAATTGCAGCCTGCCTTTATTCCGAGCATTCATTATTCGTATGGTCTATTCTAGTACTCTTTTAAGACGATTACAGAACCCATAGTTTGTTTACTTACCACTCGTGGAATCGTCTTTGTGCAGATTTCGTAATTTACCATTCTCTTTAACACATCTCCGAGTGTATATCGGTCCAAGAAAAGGAGCTGTAGTCTGAGTAAGGCACCCTAGATCTGCCGCGCAAAATTGCTTTTGAACTAGGTAAAGACTTTCCTATCTTGAAACTTATCCTCACAAACTTAGCCATAAATATCATCACGTTCAATGTGAATGTGACAGTGATAAGCAAAAGTTCTGGCATTAGGTAATCGTTAAATGCAGACATATTACTTGAAAATAAAAATAGACTGTTTATAAACGTCGTTACCAGGATAGTAACTGTTACGCTTATCTAGTAATGACTTTGGACCTCCGATAACAGAACTATACATTACTAAATGATTCACATAATTTTAGTGATGTTATACTTTATTGTAATACTCAATGTATTAAAATAAACTGTCTATAATGTATTAAAATATACATTGCACATCTTTCAATCGATCTCTCGTAATAAGTCAAGCGGTAAAGCTTGTAATATTCGAGGTATTAAAATAAAATATACATTGCACTACATTCAATCGATAACGAACGAACTAAACGGACGCAGCTAAAATAACCGTAGAATAATTCTATTAAAAATTCGTAACCGGAATGAATTATAAATAATAATACAATAATTTCCAAGTTTAAAGCCCTCAATAATTGAGGTCACTATATTTTGACTCTTCATAGTCACGCGTTTGCCTAGAAGAATGCTATACAATTTACAAAAGTATCATTGTCTATTTTTATGACTTTGATAAGAATGTCATTAAAGTCAAACTACATTCTGTATCTTCCTAGTTAATGGAACGTATAGCTGGAATCAGGCAATGACTTCACTTACTGGCCATAAGTATTCCTTACTTATAAGAAAGCAATGATGAAGGAAATTCCTGGTAACAATTAAAGTAAATCCCTTTACATTTCATAAATTTAATGACGCTAGAACTGTGACGTTTTTAAACGAATAAAAGCATCAGTTGTCATTTGCATAGCTGAGTGGTGAGCCAAATCCTAAGTGAAATACAATTTGTTAGTTGCTAAGACCTGCGGGTTTTTACTTCTCTGTTACCGTATTAAAGCATAGTCCAAAGGCAACTTCTGCATAAACAAGCTCTTATTGTGGCACTGTTTTAACTGGTTATAAATAAACGATTAAGTCGTGGATTTCTCTGGTACTGTAACATGAAAATATTCTATAATCAAATAATAAATATCCTTAATGTCTCCAGAAAATATACTTCTTCAATAAAAGCGTCCCCGTCACCCTATAATCGGGTTCTTGACCTTAAATTGAACTTCTAGCTTGCATGTAATGAAGACAAAGAAAAATAAACGTGTTTTTGGTTTTGAATAAAAAAAAGTAAAAAGTACATGAAGCTTAAGGTATTTCTAGCATCAGAGTATACACAATATAATTCGTCCGTGTTATAGTCATAAAAAGAAATAACAATTCTGCAATTATGTTTGTAAACGCATACCAAGGTGGCTCGAAATTTTATCTGTGCGACGACTCTTATGAATAATATAACAGAGTTTTTAACAGGATTGTTTTTAATCGCTGCGTTGTGACTTGAATATAAATAAATTAGACGTTCCAAAAATAGCAATATTAATAATAAACGCTAGGTGGGGTCGTCCCGCGAGAAATGTATAAAACCATGTTCTGTATATAACAAACAATGTTTCGCTTTCTCTACATTTGGATAAAGTAAGTAAGTTAAAACCGTCAATATTTTTTATTATATACCTCTACATAATATAAGAAATAAGCTACATTTATTTACCTTTTCTCACCTGGCTGCAGGGAAGTATAGCAATCATAGAGATGGGTGCCTACTACAGTGAGGTATATAATATAAAATATTGACGGTTTTAACTTACTACATGTAACTAACATGAGAAAGTAAAAATTAAAAATAAATTAGTTGTTAATTAATTAATTACTATTAATTGCAGCAGGTTTATGGTGGCAGAGGTTGTGTTCATAAGTTCATGATATTGAAATCAGATTATAAAAAATTGTTTCATCTAAATAACAGATGAGGGTATATTTTTCTAATCCCGGATCTTAGACTAAAACGTCATGACGAAGATACGTATTTCCTGATAGTTATCTAGTTCAGGACTTTGTAGTTTACCCTAGCGGCAAATAGTGGTCTAATGTATATAGATCGAGTAGGTCCGCGTTTCGAGGTTAAATAACTAATTATCTTGTCCTCTTAAATCCTATGTATGGGACTTACGTAGAATACGACGTTCCTTAGAAAAAGACTTATCTTATTAAAGATGAAAATGTAACATTATCGGTATGAATGACGGAATTTTAGTAATTGTAACTGAAATGTCAATGAGTAATAATACCTCTGACATATGAAAGCATTTACCACAGAGTATACGTCTGAAGAAACTTTATTTATAAAGATACTGGTAACTAGAGATCTTGTCCGTCTAATAAAGAAGACAAATAATATAAAATATTTCTATCAAGGTTAAATTAAATAATTTAACATATTTAATTTGCTTGTTTCTTAATCAAGAGCACATATATTTATAACCTACACAAACTTTCTAGTATTTATATCATACACATACACATACACAATTTACAAAAAAAGACAGATGTAAAATAACATTCGACCGCCATTGTGCATATTAATATTCTCACTCTAATTGAATATATTTTATTAGTACAATGAGTACATTTTGTATCGATATATTAACTAAAATATAGCGCCTGTGTGATGTATTTACAAATTACAATACATTGGGTATCGATGAGGTCCTATTAATACATTTATGAAATACCTATCTATTCAGGTAATATCAATAACAGGTGAACAATAGAAATTGTTCTCCTCCTGTATGAATTATAGAACAGAACTGGAATAATGTTTTAATAGTTGTCATAAATTTCCAGTTGGAGCGAGATGGGTTCGCCGTGTTGGAGGATTTTCTACGACCAGCAGAATGCGACGAGCTGGTTGCAGCGGGAATTGAACTTACAAAACAAATCCAAGATGGTACCCATAGATCCGTGTTTTCAGCAAGTTCTTACAATCCCGTAAGTACTTCCTACGAGTGCTTCAAAGGAGTTTGTGTTTCAAACGATTTATCAATACTGAAAATAATGACCTTTAGTGCCTTAACAATAATGGTTGTTGAAAGTTTAAAGCTTAGCTTGTAAATCTATTTACCTGGTCAGTTCAATTGAAGACTCTTATGGGTAATAAAATTTTCCTACGAATATCTCAAAAATATTCCTCATTTAACGGAAACCATTGATTAAATCTATTTATAAATTTTGCTTTGATATAATTTGCGTAGGTTACCGCAATATAATTAAAAGTATTTTTAAGTGTTCCTAATATGCTTGTAGCGCGTACTTCGCGGAAAATCTTATTAGAATTTATAAAGGTAATAGAAATTGAAGGCGAAGACATCACATTTTCAATATTTCAGAACATTTAACGTTATTGCACTTAATCACTATATAATTACAAAATCGATCTATATGAAACCACTGGCCGATTTATTATCGCAGCGGCTTACCCATAGTATTCAACAACTTTGCATTACACAATGATAGATTTTATACAGTAAAACGATTTATTAAGATATTATTACCTATCAAGGATTCAAGCTTTCTTCCATTATCAGTTAAAAATGTTACGTTTTGGAAAGTTTAAATAATGAAATCTCTATCGGATGTATATAAAATATAGAAGAAGTTTTACTTAACACATCATTATTTTTCATTTATGCACGTATGTAAACGGAGGCAATCACGAATATTAACTATAACTATAACTATATAATATTGTTTTGGTTTTTTTTCAGGCATCAAAGGATAAATATTTCCTAGAGAGCAATGATAAAATAAGATTTTTCTTTGAATCACACGCTCTGGATGAGAACGGTGAACTAAAAGTGGACCCCAGCGTTGCCCTCAATAAGGTACTCATATGATATTTAGCAAGTATAATTCGTTCTTTTCATTTACTTATTAGAAATTGTATTGTAAAATTTAATATTTAAAAGCCTCACAAAATTAAATCGCAAAATTTATACTACTAGATAGCACCTTTCCAGTAAGCGAACATAATTATGTGCATATTTACTTATTCAATTATTCTTCCACCGCTGCCCGATTGATGAATGCTTTCATATCGTATTTACCTGTTATTCTATTCTTTCAGGTCGAGCTGTTACTAATATTTAGAAAAACTCCTAAGCGACGAGTTCATAAAATATTTGTGTTGTGTTCTAGGTCGGGCACGCTCTTCACCTCCTGCATCCAATCTTCAGATGTTACACATACAGCGATCGGGTCAAGGCCGTTTGTCAACAACTAGGCTTCATAGAACCAGCTGTCGTACAGAGCATGTACATTTACAAAAATCCCGGGATCGGTGGAGAAGGTAACATTATGTGATAATTTATTTGTTCAAGATCCTTTACCTCACGTATTTCTTTGATGTTATTTAGATAGTTGGATTCCTTACAATATTCGGGAGAGCAAAGCTAAAAAATGTTGAATACCTATTTTATATCTGCCAAATATATGTAATATTAATCTGTTTCTGCTTTACAGTATTTTGTGACATGGCATGGTATTGATATTTAATTTAACGAAAACTCTGTTGGCATTAAATCGATTTAGTTTAAAACTGTCTTTGTAGTAAAGCCTCATCAGGACATTACATACCTACACACCGATCCTGTCGCACCTATTGGATTTTGGATTGCTTTACAAGATGCGACAATCCAAAATGGTTGTCTCTGGATTTCTCCGGGATCTCACAAATCAGGTGTACATAGGAGAATGACAAGAATACAAGATGGGACCCTGGACTATGACCGACCAGCTCCAATATACCCACAATCTAGTTTTACGCCATTACCCGTCAGTAAAGGTAATTATCAAAATCAAAAGTCAGATTATAATCATACACATTAAAAGGAATAGAACAAGAATTTTAATATTAACTATTTTCCACAACTTTAGTAAAATATTCAGAGCGAGAAACGCATTTTTGTTTTAAAAAGTAAAAAGTTCATTAATATTACTGTAATATTATTATTGACAGGCACCTGCATATTACTGCATGGTAATGTGGTCCACAAGAGCGCACACAACAGTTCGGATAAGAGTCGGCACGCCTATACGTTTCATATCATTGAGAGAAAAGACAACAACTTCTCACAAGATAATTGGCTTCAAGAGGGCAAGGAGGCACCGTTCGTAAATATTTACACAACTTCGCAGATAGAATAATGAATATACTATTTTCGACATAGATTATTTGATACATTTTGATTCTCATGATTATAATTTCTATTTGGGTTGAACGTAGAAAAATATCTGAGGACATCTGCTTTGAAGTATCATAATTATTATCGTTTAGTTACGACCGATTATAGTTTTGCTTATAGCACATTCCTCACAGTGCTTTTCTACACTGTTTAAGCAAGTGTGAATTACGCATATAGAAAAAAAATATGTTGGTTTAGCCGGTGTCTGAAAGAACCTCAGCTTTACTTAGCAACTCAGAGTCCATAACTAATTCATCTCGCCATGACTCATAGAGATTAAGTAAGGTATAATAATCCTGTACGTGCAACGAGGAATTAATTTATGCTTCGAGTAGAAGATTATTAGTTACTTGTGAAATGTACTAATTATTTTTTAATCATATAGAGAACGAACAAAGCATAAGCATTAACGTTACATTTTAGTTGACGTCGTTTTATACCTTTTAAAAAAATACTACGTATAGCTTCGTTCGTCTGAATCGTAAGGGAAGTAAATGAAAAAGTTACATCTTGTAACAATTACTATGGAGTTTGTAATAAGGAACAGGGTTCTAGAAAGTTATTCAATCATATAGTATTAGAGGTTGGTAAACGTTGTTTAATAGTTTTATTATGCGACGGTTTAGTGGGCGATGTTAAACCGGTTTTTCATGTAGTCCTATTATTTGCTAAATTGCATGGAACATTAATTTGAAATCTACATCATACTCCATCACGACAATTAAGTGTTGGCTAATATTGTAGATTTTAAATATGGTTTACTTTTTATCCTTACTTTTTCTCTATGTCTATTTAAATATAGATCGGATTAATTTCACTTCCTTCATTCTCTACACTTCCATTAGTATTTCTCTACACTTCCATTAGTATTTTAGTAATTGAGTTATATCCCGTGAATCTTATTAACTTTTTGCACAAGTTTTCTTATTAAACTTAACTTATCATATAATAAGTTTTCTTCGATGCAACGTTGAGATGCTTATTCCTGGAAAATAGTGTTCGCTGAATCGAATAAAGGATTTGGGTCGTAGATTTTTAATGTGATGTAAGTCGCATTTGCTCACATGTTATATTTTTATTAATACCCAATATAAATGGAGGTATGGAAATTCATTTATATTTTATAGTACTCAGAGTAGTTCATTTAATTATCTATTGGATTTAATTAGGTTTTATATCAAAAACTGTGCATATCGGATTTAAATCAAATGTTTTATTAAGTAATTCGTTTAAATGGCAGCGAATGCTTTTAATGAACGACTCTGAGTCAGGAACTAAGTTCTAGTGTAACTCCGATGGTAATTCACGCTACCAGATTTTTACCAGAGTTTATTTTATTAATTAATATTTTTCATTATCTTTTGTTAGAGAAGTAAGTCCTTTTGGTAAGTTTAATCATAAACCTGATTGTGTCAGCTTGATGTCAGTTATTTTATTAACTTTGAGGTTTAAAAATATCATACCCGCTATTAGCGATTACACTTGTGATATTTTTTTAATAAAGATTCATATTTTGTCTATTGTTGTTTTAATTTTTATATTTTACCATTCGCATCAAGCCAACAGTAAAAAGTATTGCGAATTTTCCCTTTGCCTGACAAATAGCGATTAAACTTGGGCGTTATTAAATTTAATATGAATGAGTAGTTTTTGAAATGGTATTCTTATTAAAAAATACGTTTATTTTGGAACTTAAGATCATCATGGTTATTCTTATTCCACGTTATTAAATTCGAACCTGTTGGCATCCCTTCACATCGGCAAAGAAGACAGAGGGTGTAGGCCGAGAGAAAAAGCCGGCGTAAAATTAGCTTAAGTAAAAATTAGCTTCTGCTGCCTTGTTATCCATCTCTAGTGCTCTCGGTAATTAATGGGAGCATTTCATCAGGGCCAGACTTTTATATTAATTTTCTCAACAGGCAAGTAGGTTAGTAGTAGTAGGTAATCTTACAACGATGCACATTGTGATAGTATACATCGATAAAATCCACTGTTGCACAGCCGAGAATGAAACTCGCGACTCTAGGATTGAGAGTTGCACACTGCTCTTCGTACACATCAAGGGGTTTATTAAAAGCTTTCTGAAAACAATCCAGTTGAGATGCTAATTAGTTTAGGTTGTTAAATTCAATCGCATTTTTTCGTACCTCCTATAAACTGCATCGTAGTAATCGCAACACTGAACGAAAGAAATATTGGAATACATGTTTATACCTAATTGAACACAGCCCGAAGACATTTTTTTTTTGATGGCGTCTAAACGTACGAAATAATAACAGTTCATAGAATATTTTTAAATGGCATAATTTTTACATATTATAAATTTGAAAAATACCTGTGATTATAGAAACAAAACAGCAGAGGAGAATAATATATACGATTCATGAAGATAATAATTATTATCTATTACATTTAATTAATACTAACAATATTGTTTAACACTAACAATTCTTATATATTTGAAAATGCCGAACCAGATGCGGTATTAATGTTTTAGTTTTTATCTATATTTATTCCTAGAAAAGGTTTATCTGTGTAATTCATTATGCTATATTTAATACAATTATTAGAAGTTGCAGGAAAGAGACTGGACAATACAATGCGGGCGGAACCTGGTTTAAAATAATATATGATATTTCTGGAAATATGTTTTATTGTTTTTGTCAGGTACGAATTTTCATACGAATTGAACGAACGAAATAGATACAGTTAAGGTCACGTGAAAACATGAACGGGTTTTTTTACGTCATATATTCAAAGCAATGCATCTCAGTTGAATGTTTTCAATAGGCTCGCAATAAGACTGCATAGTAGGTCCCAAAACAACATTTTCATTTTAAAGGTGCTTGTGACGAATAAGCATCAATATTAGTACCTATTCTGTAATTGATTAAACAAAAATAATGCAAACGGTTCTATCTCATGCCATTCAACCCGAAATTTATTTTTTTGTCAACAGCCTAATCTTTAGTCTAATGTTATTTCAACATTTTTCAATATAATGCATGTCGAATATTTGTAAAATTAAATAGAAAAATTAAAGTTGAAGAACCCTATAGCAGTTTCATATTATAGTTTTAAAGTTGAAATTCTGAGCTCCTTGACTTAGAGTCCGCCTACCCTCCAGGTCCTGAACCATCCTGTTTCTACTAGGTATTTGAGGACATTGACCTAAAGTTTAAACAATCATCTCATTACTACAATGCGTTATCCGATAAAGTTATTCGGAAAAGAGTCAGTGGACGCAGTAGATAAGGGAAAAAAATATTTATGTTGCATCATTATGGAACAAATTATTTATTGATGCGTAGTTAGTGTGTTTTATGCTAATAAGACAACCTTAATGTGGTGGATGGGGTACTGGGACATGGGGACATCAGCGTTTCAGCGTTTTCTTAGAAAGCTTGGGGTTTAGTAGACCGAGTTTCGTACAAACGTCTCAATACTTCAAGAACTGCGTGTTAAGCAGCGTCTGTTTTCAACAGTACAATTACATCCTTAGATTCTTCAGATACATATATAGGCGTAGTGATCAGTCTATTGAACGCCTTGTCGTCTAACGAAGGAGAAAGGCAGTAGACCGCGAGGAAGGTTAACTACTATACGTGTTGGAGTGACCAGATCGAGTCTGCTGTAGGAGGTTTACTCAATGAGTGCAGCAAGCTGACCTCTAATAGGCAACGTTGGCGAAACGTCGTGTAACGTATCACATCTGCCCCTTCTAATACTACTACTACATAGCGATCACGACCGTTCTGTCAATAAGATAGCGGATAAGAAGATAAGCAGGTGATCACGCGTGTCAAGTGCTAGTACATTTGATTTAGACGTGACAAATAGGATACGAGTTTAAACAACACAAAGAAGACAATTGGTTATCCAGCCCAAAGGCCTGACAATAAATTATTTTATTTTATTGAATTAGATTTATTTGAACTATGTTGTATTTTTGGTAAGTTGTTTTCACACTAAAGTAAATCTGACTTGGCTTTTTATATTTATGCCTTAACACCAAGAGAGAGTGAGATTTAAAGTTTATCCGTTTTCGTATAAAAAATTACTCGCAACGTGTACTTACGTGTACCTACTCGCAATTGTTCAAGACTTTTACGGTCGTACAATTAAAATCTTACTTATTCTAACCTTATACGAGGAATAGTTATGGTTAGAATAAGCTAAGACTAAGGAGAAAATTAAAACATTAATGGTTATTCATTCCTTTTGTTGAATTTAAATTTGTTTCTTGTGTTTGGTTACAGGAACTTTTTTGAAATATATTCCATAATTGAAAACAAAGATTTAAGTACGAACACAAAAATGGAGAAAATGAAGGCTTGGCGAGAAATAACAGAGAAGAAAACCACATTTTAACAAGTACCTGTATCTCAAAAAAAATACTTTGTTTAATCAAAACATATAATTATTTTTTTAGTTGTGCATGGATTCTAAATTGTTACCCAAAGCTTCAATTATTATTATTTTATTTGTTACAGAAAGCAAGTGAATATTATTAGTTTCGGGAATGCCTTATACGCAGATATACATAGGCTTTGAGCTATGGAAAATGAGCACCTTCAAAAGGAACACTAATACAATATAAATTTAAAACTACAGACAGACATAATGTCTAGTGAAGACTTTAGTAGTCACTAAAAAATAAATAGAAAGATGTTATAAGAATGTTTTAAGAATAAATAGAATAATGTTTTATTTGTATAAATTACTTAATTGTTAAAAAACCTAAATCTTGAAAATGAGCGCCTTCAAAAGGAACACAAACAAAGAATTAAGAATATGGCCGAGATACACAGCTATATAAAGATAAATTTAAAATATCAGACCGACATTCTAGTGAAGACTTTATTAGTCACTTTAAAATAAATAGAATAATGTAATAAAAATGTTTTATTTGTTGATGAACAATCAAACTTAAAAGTTTTTTTTAAATGAATATGGCTGTCACAGACCGCTCCACACCAGAGGAAAACACTGTTTTGAGGTGAGGGTGCTGTTGGTGGTGGAGGCAGGCCTCATCATCATCATCAGAGATATGTTCCTTTTTGAATTCAATGGCTATATTGTGCGAGAATGCCAAAGGCACTTACTATATACATCTTAGTGTTTGCTAGAGATGTTCTCAATCCCCTGACTATAAATACCTAAATCGATTGTTTCAAACACCATCTCTCTACACATTGTGACTTCTAATGTAATGCATACCATGCGTACCATGATTAAAACAACTCTTATATTAATTTAGTAATAGTATAATTTTTGTTATACATTTGAGTCACAGTTCTTTCCCTATCAACATTTACTATGCAAGGAAATGTAGAAAAAAACTGATACAAGTGAAAGAGGTCACATTCTAAAATAAAAAATATGAATAAGAATCCAACCGAAATAATCATAAAAGAGGGTTACATTATCCGCATAGAGCGAGCAATAAATGTGGAGGTCGTAGTTTACTATAGATATCGGTGATACGAAGGGGCGTTCACTCTACCAGAGGAAGTAGCATATCAGTGGAAGCCCAGCAGCCGTTTGGACAGCACATACAATGCATTTGAGGCTAGCATTTCTTCTGCTCCTAATCGCCTACTTGCAATGTAAGTACAAACAATACTAAAATGCAATCAGCGAATTTGCTTTGCAGTTTTAAAATATTTAATTGTTAGTCACCACTATCTTGTATTTATAGTTAATTAAAGTTCGTGAAAACTTAAAATATACAATAAATATACTCTATAATAAATTTATTATGATGACTTATTCGACCTAAACCAACTGAAACAAAGAAAGAAATTATGCGAATTCCAAAAAACAGACACAATACATATCATATGCATAGTCAATATATAAATGCCTGGTTAAATTATAACTACAAGTTATAAGTAATCAGTTTTTTAACGCTGAATTACTCTGTCTCTATTGTCTATTCATAACTCATTAGAGTAACACAATTCGATAGCGACCAACTGACCCTTAAGACCGATATGCTTCATAATGTCAATGAATTTGTTCACATTTCATATTCTGTTCTATGATTTCTACCAGCTGTCCGCGATATGAGTAACATAAGACTATGTTATTTTTAATCTCAATTATCAATCAATTCTATCATTCTATTTTTAAAAAATAAAGAGACAAATCCGTGTTGCTTGTTTTTATATTGTTTTCCATTTTGTTATGCGCGCTCGATTAAATACAGATTACACAAAATAAAAATCCCTGGCTTTTCAGATAGGTATGACCTGTGTAAAGCGAGACGATAGCTTACATTTTTAATTAAATTTATCGTTGTCCGCGTTGGAATAGAACCCATTGAAGAAATAATAGACAATGTAAAAATAATAAAAATTAATAAAAGAAATTTAAAATGTATGTATATAGGAAATTAATAACTTATGTCGCTTTAATATCATATATATACGATCAAAAAGCGTATATTCTAAAGTATATATTTATTTCAATCTATTATTGTACGTAAATTTTCTATTACTTGTTTTAGGGGCACATGCTTGTGAGCCGGGCCAATCTCACAATGGCTGCAAAATTTACGGATCATCCTGCATTTGTGGCTATGGGTGCAAAACTGAGTACATTTACAAAACACGACGTGTTTGTATGAGTGCACTACGAGGTAACGCCATTAATTATGAAATTCTTAATTCGTATGCCGAATGAAGCGAAAGATAAAATTTCTTCTGTCCTGCACCATGGAAATTACATAAACATAGACTGATTTCACTCATTTATGACTGATTTATTACAGTGGACACAGAACTGATCGGAAGTTCTGACCACTCTAGGCTATTTATCAGCATGCGTCCCCTTATTTTTATTATTTTTTCAAATGTAATAGTTTGTATAACATCACTTTCTATGTACATTTAACTGCAACAAACCCTTTGGGGGTTCTGGCAGAAATATAGTGATCAGCCTCGGTGTTTAAAATCTGCGCCAAATGGACGCACTCTTCTGCAAAGGTTTCTCCTAAATCAGTGGCATATAGTAGTTCTATTTTGGTCAGTTTAGAATTTTTTCGAGTTCAACAGATTTTTAATACCGTCGATTCTTCATGTAATTTGGATACTAAAATTTGTCTTGGTCTAGTTGAAATATGCAGGGATAATGCTAGCGAAGACGCAATTTCAGCGCGTCCGCGCCCCTCTCTATCGTCGCGCCCTAGGCTGCAGCCTAATTAGCCTAAGGTTTAATCAGGCCCTGCTGTGGACATGTGAATCTCATATAATTACTTGCTTGTAACATAATATTGTTGCGATATTTCCAATGGTGGACATACCAAAGCTTCATAATACAAACATACATATGTTGGTTCCTACATGTTAGATTATATTTTAGCTACTGTAAAAAGTTATTTTTTAGGATCCATATAACAGCCATATAAGTGGAACTTCCATGATCATAATGTTTTGGAAATGACGGCAATTGTTATTGTTATTGTAAATGGCTTTTAACAATATATAAAAAAGAAAACAGCGTATGATCAGAAGAAAGAGGTTTGACGTCTGAGTCACGACCTTTTTTATTTGCAAATCAAATTACCCTATAATTAAAACTATGGCTAGTCTGTTATATACCAATCTGTTATTAACTATTCAACTCATAGGTTCTCAATTGAAGGGCATTTCAGGCACGATTCGACAGAATCAAAGTCACTTAACCACTTCCTTTTTTTTTGTAGTCCCCTGCTGAACGCAACTCAACAATAACGAATAAAACATATTTAGAGAAAAGTTATGTTCAACTTTCGTTCGTCAATCGTCGAAAATAGTTACTTTATATCCTTTGTTCGTTTTTTATTAGCAACTGAGGGTTATATTTCAAAAAAGTAAAAAATATATAGCGTCGTATATACAACGTCGTGCACACAACCTGTATTATTATAGGCCACAGCAAACACGTCCAGAAATTTACGTACCTAATTAATTCTACAGAATAATATACCTATACATATACCAAAATAGATACCGGGCTTTGGCAGCTATTACTATGATTGCTAAATTACATCTGATATTGTAATCACTTGTTGCACTGTACTGCATCTGCGGTTAGGTGAAAATTGCCGGATGTTGCATTTTGACCCATTTAGCCTAAATAGTCATCAAAATTGACCCATTTAAATCGTTGTTAGGGACCAAAGAGGTACATTAATTGGCTGTTGTATAGAAACGGTTCGAACATTTGGAACTCGAAGTTGTTCGTTGATAATAAACGGTTGCTGAAGGAAGTTAGTTGAATAAATTCTCCCAATCGGGAGCTAAACAGGATTTTGATTTAAATTATCAAATAATTGGGTAAATAAGATAAGGCGATTAAAATTATAAGTCGTATTTATTAGGAAACGATTATATTTTTATACGCACAATTAATTATAAATTTAAGACTATACTGGTGAGATGAGGGAGATTTTTTAACAATTGTATGTGACATGCACCAATTCTAAGTTCTATGCGAATTTTATTTTGTTTTTCTAATTTTCGTAATCGTTAATGAGAACCTGTGAACTGTTAAAAGAAAATCTAATTTTGAAAAAAAATTATTTAATAAGATTTTTTTACTTACACTCTTGGCGCAAATATTGATCCAAATCTCAACTAAGGAGTCAAGAGAACGCCCATCGACATTTTCTTTCGGGTTGTTAAAGAGGGAGATGGAGAGCTATATATTTTATCAGAAATATCATTAGTTGCACAATATTATTCTATTTTTGGTACTGTTTTATGACTTCTGACATCTTTATTTCAATAATCTCAGAAAGGAGTTCCAATGTATGTGTTCGGATACCTTGCGTTCGGGGGAACTGCATACAAACCGTACTGGACCCCGGCTTTACTTGCAAATGTGAAGGCACTGGCTTCTACGGGCAAAGGTGTGAGAGAGGTATGAACAGCTTAGTATTTAAAGCTAGCCGAACCGAAACACGATTCTCATAATGAAATTCTTTTTTCGTTTGGAGATTAATATTTGAGCTTTTTTATTCACTCTTCGTTAATTGTTAAGTGACTTTTTCATATACCTTAGATTGTAAATTATAACATATAAGTTTCGCCAATAAGTCATGTACTTGATACTAGAATTTTTGTCTAATATATTTAAGGGGATAGGCGCTGTATGCTGAAATACAGGTTCACACCTAGTTCAGCGTCAGGTAAACCTGATTAATTTTGTTTATATGACTAGCGCAATTAGATATAAGTTTTTCCTGTGAAACAAACTTTAAATAAATAGTTATTATTATTATTATTAGTGTCATAGGGCGTTGTTTGATTCTAATTTGATGCAGTTTTTTAATTTACAAAAATTAATTCATGTAATACAAGCAAGGGCGAGATTTGGGATAACAATTTAGGTAATACTAAGGTATTGAAAAGGGGGTTTTGTAATTTATGTTTTTCTCCATCTTAATAAAAGTTATCTTTTGTTTAATATACTTTTGTATACTTTGTGGAATAAGATATGCTTATTCTGAGTATAGAAACAAATATTTCTCGGGAAAATGGTTGTCTATTTTGAAAGATTTTATTATTCCTTCTTTATCTTCAGAGCACATAATTCCACTATGCATATGAATATTACGGAACATAAACCCGAAGCATATCTGCATGACATCCTTAATAATCTAAGTAGATTTGTGTAATAATTAAAAATGTATCTTTTCCCAGATTCTGTATAAAGAAATTAATATTTATACGTTGTAAAGTTCAGTTAAGGTTTAATTGTAAAAGCCTGGGTAAGGAATATATTCGTTCAGATTTATTTTCTCGCCACGTCTTTTATATAAAGTAGGATTAAGCTATCTTCTATACTGTGCGTTGGTAATATAGAGTTTATTTAGATAAAGATGGTTTTTATCACTTTTTTTTGCCCCAAGATATATAAAGTATGGTGCTGTAATTAAAATTATGTTTGAGATATATTTAGTAAGGAGGTCCTCTGTTGTTTAAGAAAAAGTCGCGTTTAAAAACAAACACATCTTTATGGTTCAACTGCACTAAGCTTTTGCCTAGTACGGAACAGAATTTCTGAATCTGTAGTTAGACAACCCCATACCCCAAAGGAGCTTTATAATTACTAATAAAATTTTTATCATTTCAGCGTGTCCAACAGACCAATCTCGGGGGTTGGTATTTCCACACGAATGCATTGTTATTTAGTGGAGCAACACAGTCAAGGATACAAGTGCCTTATAATTTATTTTTATGGTGCTCCCATTATAACTGTATCATTGCACCTATCTGTAAGAAAGTTATTACAATAAACGCATTGTTACTGTGTTGTATCTCTATTTTAAGGACCGATCCGGTCGCCATACTTCAAAGAACTGCATTGTTTCATTCCATGCAATTTTTCGTCAAAAATATATGTATCCATTTTGATAGATCGATACATAATTTAAATAACTTCGCTGCATGGAAAAAAATATCCAAAGATAGCCAATTTTTGACACATTTATCTTAGTATGGCTCCTACGTCAAACCCGTTTAATTTTTTATATAAAGTGAGTGGGGGCGATTAAACCGCTTTTTTATGAGATGAGCAGCGTTGTGTTTGAACCTCCTGTAGAACAATAAATATTAACCCTTACTAGTTTAGGGCTTTGAATAGTAACGAACTAAAACTATACTATCATCATCTATCATATCAATAACATATTGTTAAATCTGTTCCTAAGCAAAGAAAATTGGTAAATAAAGAGAAGAAAGATACCACTTCAAAATAGGGTAAAGATGAAAACGTGACGGGAATAAAAAAAATTAAATCAATTCTGAAAAAATAATAATATTAATGTGAGATGTCGTCAATGGTTGTAAGTTCATAGTTTTAAGTGACTTGAAACCCACATCTGGCTTAAATGACAAAATACCTTTATTTAACAAAGATACAGCTAATTGATATTTTTTATATATCATATGTAGTAGTCGTAGTCGTACTCAATAGCTGGATTTTGATGGGATTTCGTAACTAAGAACTCTATCTTTAGTCGATAGCTCATGTCTGAGCTTAGTGGTCAGCAACGAAGCATCTAGAGCGGACTATCTGCTTCCACCGGTTCCTGTCAAGCACTTCTCTTATGACACTGTATAGCTTTGAAGACGATGAGTCTTGATCGGTCCATCTGTTTCGTGAACGGATACGTGATCTTTTGCCATCTGTGTTACCAGCCACGATTAGTTTCACCAAGTTCTCATCGCCTATGCGCATTGTGTGACTGAAATACGACACGATTCGCTGTAGGCATACGGTAGACAAGCGAGTTCGTCACATCTCAAAGGCATCGATCCTTTGCCGTTCTCAAGCCAGGATGGTCCACGTTTTTACTCCATACAAGAAGATAGAGAAAACTCCGTATCCGTCTTATTTTAGTTTTGAAACCAATTCCTCTTTTCTTCCAGATGTTGCCTAAACGTGTCATGGCATCCTTAGCAATGCCTTTTTATTTCGGGGATGGAACTGCCGTCGTTGGAGATCTGGGATCCCAGATATATAAAGCGGTCTACGATATTAATTCCAGGAATGTTGCAAGTGACACGTGGAAGCTTACTGGCTCGATCCACAAACATCAGTTTAGTTTATGTTCTGTTCACTGCAAGGCCTATGTTCGTACGTTCTAGCTCGACTCTTTGGAACAGTTCTTCCATATCTTCCATGGATGTTGCCTGAAGAACTGTGTTGTCAGCAAATCATAAGTTTGCTATTCTCTTTCCGCCTACTGGAAAACCCTTCCCGCTTTTCCATTGTCTTCCGAATGTCGATGTACAAATTCTGTATTAAAGCTACGAGGTGTTCAAGAACTCCCATCTCAATTCGACTTAGGGTCCTTCAAGAAAAGAGTGTACAAATTCTTAAAAGGCCGGCAACGCACTCGCGAGCCCTCTAGCATCAAGAGTATCCATGGGCGGCGGTATCACTTAACATCAGGTGAGCCTCCTGCCCGTTTGCCCCCAGTTCTATAAAAAAAAAAAGTTCCTTTGCCTTTAACGAAGCCTGCCTGCTCAGGTACCTATCGGCTAAGGTGGTAATTAAGACGTCGGTTTATTACATGGAGGAGGATCTTACTCGCATTAGATATTAATGCTATAGTTCTGTAATTACCACAGACTTTAGAAGAGCCTTTCTTACCTCTGCAGGTAAAAACACCGATTCTGTTGAGTCTTTTCGCCACCTTCCAGACCGCCAGATGGTGTTGCAGATCTCGATTATAGCCTTTGTACCTCGGTGACCTAGGTTTTTTAATATTTCGGCTGCCACAGTATCTTTACCTGGTGATTTATTGCACTTGAGAGCTTTGATGGCATGCTCAATTTGAGATGGTAGAATATCAGGCTCTTTTAAATTACTTGGAGATTTAAAAGAAAATCATGACGCAGAAATTATCCGAAACGCACTCCGGGCGGCTAACTTCCACAATGGTTTGGAACTATAGAAACTGGCGGTTTTATAAAAATCCCAACGCTCTAAAATACGTTAAAAATTGGTGTTATAGACGATTTGTTGTCGTACCCTACTTTTTATCTTGCCACCATTAAACCTAATTTTAAGATTTTTGTCAATGAACCTAGTAATTTATTACTATGATCGTCTTTACCAATTGCTAGTAGGTAATACGATATTTATACATATGAATATATCAGAAGCTACACCTAGTAAATCTTAATAATATATTCCATTATAAACAAAAATATTAAATGCTGGAAAAGTATGCTAATTAAATATTTAAATCCCATAAATTAGCTGTACATATATTATATAGCAGATATTGTTATGGTAACCTCTAAGAGCTAAAACATTACTTTTAGGAGGAAAATAGCTCTCAGAAAAGAACAATACGCAACTTTATAGGTTCTCCTATTCAATTAAAATAACCCTTGGCGAACTTTATATAAAAAGTTAGCGTCGATGATCAAGGACTACCAACAATGTAAAATAAAACCTTAATGTTTTGATATGGTTATAAGGGTCTAAGATCAATTTATTGACTTGTGATTTTGATATAAGGGCGAAGAATCAATATGAATATATACTTATTAATAAATGTAGGAAATTAAACAGCATAAGTCAGTAATTCGTAAAAATATTGCGCAATACATTCTACCTGAAGAAATTTTTTTTTAACTTACAAATAGAACTTCTCGAAAACGTATGGCGCCCTCTGTTATATTTTTTTGTAAAAAAGGATACGTAAATAGCGTCATCTACTGGTACCAGTTATTATTAAAGTATGACTATTCATGGCTTTCTGAGTTGACTATATCACATAATTTAAACACAATATTTGATAAAAAGTAAATAAAATTGCAAAGCAAAATATATTAATGGTCTCGACTCTCGCGTCTTCAACAATGCGAAATGTCATCTGTCAAATGTCAGCTGTTAATATGGTAGTTGCTTTTTTTATCTAAACATGTTTTAGGTATAGTTTACATTTACAAATAATTATATGATAATTCAATGAATGGATTTATATTATGTACTGAAGCTGAATATTGCCAAAATAGCTTTTGAAACAATTCATTATTTTAACTAGATATAACTATATACATATAGTATTTGCTGTATTGCTGGCAAAACATTCATATTATAACATCAATGATCCTTATAACCTTTAATTAACTATGTCGGTCTGAAAGCATCAGATGCCCCTATTAATTCAGACATACGTTTGTATAATTAATATAGTATATAATAATTTTTGCCTTAAGTGATTCTGTGATGTAAATTTCCTATTTTATTATTGTCTCTAAGTTAAAATATTATATTTTTATTCCATCCTCAGATGAAATTAGGTTGCCCAGTATACTTACCTTATCTATCTCTTTTCAGACAGTAACAGATACTGTTGCTGTTACATTATAGACTTTATTATATTAAACTATTTGTTGTAGCAATAATATGATGAAGCTCATTCTTCTCCATCTCTACAAAAAAACCTACTAGGGTTAATATAAATTAAATTATACTTCTAAATAATAAATAGCAATATGAGTCATACTTGAAATTTTCGAAGCAATATTGACATAGTGTGATAGAATACCAAACTAGTACTATCTATTACTTGTATTAAGTTGGAACAAAAGTCCATACAACTTAAAATGTTGTAATATTATAACAGTGTTCGATGAAAAGTTTTTTTTCGAAGTCATTTCAATTTGTGTCCATTAGAGTTGTGTAACATACAATACAAATATAGTCAACAGAGGAACTGCAAATAAGTTTGAAGAAGGGTAATAAATAAATTGCACTCTACAACAATATATATAAATAAATATCAATTATCGCGAGATGTAAGTAAATACGGTTCTCCCCGCTCCCGCCCTTAAACCGCTTTACCGATTTTAGCTGTGTACTTCATTATAACGTAACAGAGTCCTTACGACTGAGTAACCCTAAAGTAAAATTTCTATGATTTAAAAAACACCTTATTGCAACGCAATAAGGACGCCTATTGATATATGAAGTAAATGCCAGGTATCATGGATTAACATTACTGGTCGTGTGTGTGTCTTCAAACCCCAATTGTTGTACATTATCTGCCACCATGAGTTAATAAAAATTAGGTATATTTTTACGAATCAATTTTTTGTCCTTGATATAACTATATAGTTTAAAGTGATGGAAACGAGCATTACAATAAAAAACGATTAAAAAACACCAAGTTTTAGTATACTCGTACATGCAATATGTTATGTGTTTTGTGTAATCTTTTGAAATAATCTTCGAGAAATCCTCGTCACATATAACAATGGCCGAGTCCTATTCAAATGTTGCACTAAACCTACATCAGTGGACAGCCATTTTGTGACATCATCGTAAACATTACTTGGAAATTGAAATTATTGAGTCATTTAAAGGTAGTGCCCGCTTACAGTGTGGTCATCATCTTAATACTATTTAAATTACATTTTAAATGTGGTACCTAGTTAGAGAACAAAGTACACATTCGTAGAAAAGCATTATCCTTAATAGGACAATGGATTTTAACTTATCTCTGTAAACATTGACTTTCTATTAGCATTCATATTGAATTTAGCGTGGCCGATTATTCCTTGGTTCATAAAAAAAATCCAAACCCAATGGCTAATATTTTTATCAAAGTTGATATCAGTCAAGTGTTTGAAACTATCTACAGTGTATACGAATAAACCATTTCGTAAATCGTCCTGTATCAATTGGTCGAGTGTATAGGAAATTCAACCGAGTTTATTTGTTATTTAGGTAGACTTTGGAGGACAGTGCAGTATTTATTCGGGCATGCGTGGTGGCGTGGCTTCTAAAACGGATTGTAGAAGGTCACCTTGAATAAACACGCCGGCCGGTTCGCAGCTGGTGTCTCTACATCTTCAGACGCCACCACTACGTGACCTGCCGCACGAGACTTTCTACCTGTAAGTATGCACGTAGTTAGTTACGCTTCGTTTTTATAGTTGCACCTACTTTCGCAACTTTACTGTTAACGAATAAAAGTTGTGAAAATTGTCAGTTTTGATTGAACTTTAGGCGTAACAGTGGTTTATGTTTGTGTTAGGTTTTAGTGCGTGCCCGAAAAAAGGTAAAGTTTTTTGATTTAGCCAGTAATCAATAATAAATTAGTAATCATTATGAAACTCTATGATGAATTTTTACCTTTGATTACTCATATGTTGCAATAGTTAGGCAAATTGTGTTCAGGCTTTTTCACGCTTCAGGCAACAATTATTTCCTACATTGTATTAAAACTGTTTATCAAAACATCGAATTTTTTTTAATCTACTTACAATAGGTATATAGATGTGATTTCTAATCCATTTGTTGAACTAAAATAAATATGTGAATATTCATTTTACTTATGGAGTTCATTAGAAAAAAAATTACGTTATTTTAATCAAAACATAATTTTTTTTCTAATTGAACTTAAAAAGTTAACAGAAAAAATTTGTCCTCTATCAGTGCTTACTGATTTTGATAATAACCTTGAGGACAACCAACCGTTTTTCTTCTAGCAGTACTATATTTTATTTATAGACTAGGTACTATACAACAGCGATTTTGTTTGATTTGTATAAACCGACAGATCGCTGTTAATTAGAGCTTTAAAATACTTGCGATTACGTTTTGAAAAAAAGTCAATATATATTAACTGTTTTTAATTATTGAACAGATAATTTTTTTATAAGTAAGAGTGTTTTGTTGTTGAATGTGTATTCATTTGCACTAATCTCTTCAAAGCCATGCAAAGCCGATAGAATAAGTTCGATGGTTATTTTTTCTGAAACATCCTTCATCTACTAAAAAAAACGCATAATTAAGCGCTCTCTACTGTGGTCTTCTATATTGTCTTAATTATAAATAAATTTAAGTCGTTTACAAAGTATAACAATCATATTTAATACCTAGTTTTCCTTCCCTTCGTTGCGCAATTTACGTGTTGCGTCCTTCAGTTGTCCTTGTAATATGAAACTGTAATTCAAGAATGAATAAGAGAAGTGTGAATTCAGATAATATGTTTATTATTAAATTTGTGAATTGTATCGATTTAAATGTTAGCAAAGGCGAGCTGTTACACTTTTTTCTATGATATTATTAAAGATCCTCTTAAAGCTAAATTGTCGTATAACGGAAATGATGTGCTAAACATAATTGATACAGTTTAGTAATGTTTTTGTTTATTTATACAATTTTAGTGGATTAAATATTGCAAGGACGCGGCGACCTTGCTCTTAGCTACATTTTCAGCACACACATCATATGAAAGATGAGAAAATTTATCAGGTACAGGCAACATCATATGTCATAAAATTAATATTGCGAATAAAACTTTACCAGTTCTTGATTTCAGAAATAAGATTTTCGTGCAAATTTTTTATGCTTTAATATAAACGTACAAGGGGAGACCCCTTGGCGGCGCACCACGATATGAGTTAATTTATACATTCCGATTTTTTAAATATGAAGCGATTTTAATAATTATCATGATATATTCCCATAGTTCCTATGCGAAAAGGATATTATATGTTCTCTTTCTTCGTTCTCTTAAGGCGTTTAGTACAAACGTAAAGTCACGTTAAGTAGAACTAAACGGTCACGCTGGACTCAGCAGTCAGCGTGACAATAACAACGCGTACACGCTGAATCACTTCCCCCACCGCCAAATCCTAAAACAAAACTACTGCACGTATAATTTGCCGGGCTCAATTCGATCGTCACATATCTATATCAAACTCTCGTTACGTTGTTCATATCCAGATTTAATTCAGTGCTGACTACTATATCGTATAAACTTCATAATGCCTTCGAATCAAGTAAATGGGCAAAAATATTATGATCGTAAGTTAATTTTTCCTTCTATGCTTATTCACAATTATTTTATGCTCTATAATTATCCTTATTTGCAACGAATTGCCACTTTATCCTTTACCGAGATGTAACTTTGTGTTAAAAATGTTACAAAGTGTCAGTAAAATGTTTGTGTATAAGTGTAAGTTTATTTTTAAATACAAATTGAATTTTAAATACTACTTGTATAGTTGCTGAGTTCTAAATTTACTTTATATTGTCCATTATTTTATTCCCGACCTATTTTCAATGTAGACCTTTTTATATGAATACTTTTATGCTTTTACAGGCTTGCTTGATTTAAGATTAGATTTTTTTGTGATAAGGTAATCACAATAAGTAATAAAATTCAAATTCTAGCAAAAGATATTCAGATTTAAACCGTGGAATAGAAATGTTATTATATTATTTGATGACATTACTTAATATTTTTTGTTAGGAAAGTGTTAATTAAATATAGGTACCATTTTATTGATAAGGCAACATTATTATGGGGATTTTGGGAACAGGTTTTTATTTTATAATATACATACATAACGTTATAACCCGATTTAAATAATTTAAAACAGGTACATTATACATAATATAATATTTAATTTTTGTTGCACCATTTACCAAAAATACGCACTTATCGCTATAATTCCAGGCAAGCCTAAATACTCTGAAAACTTTATACATAACTAAAAATATTAATTATACTGAAGAATCCTAAAATGTTGTGTTGAAAATTACATCAAAGAAAGAGTATGCTAAATTCTTAATCCATCTTATATAAAATTTTGCTATACATTTGTTACATTTGTTACATATTATATAATGAAATTGGAATAACTTGAGATATATAAGTCGGAAGATGTATATCCCTGGCCAATTTCAAAAGTGTTAGTAGATTGTGGTGTTTCATGAAAAACAGAGTTTATTTGCGTTTTGAAATAAATGCGTGCAGTTTAGCGGTCTTGATCGGGCAAAATGCCTATGTTCTTGCTTCTCAAATCCCAAGAGAGGTATGTCTGACATGACAAAGCGTTGGTTTTAACCACCCTTACAAAACCACTGTGACTCGCCATATTAAAAGACAAGAGATGATGAACACAAAACTTAAAATATTCGGCTAAATTACCTTAATTACTTCTACTACTAGAAGCATACTATTTAAATGAGTTAACTGAGTGTCTTTAGCCCTTCAATACATTTTTTAGCCAAAATGGCGACAATACTGAAGCTGTTTCAAACGCTCCAGCCCAAGCAGGAAGACACTGGCAGTAAGATAACCGTCGTTGGAGCTGGTCAAGTCGGTATGGCTGCGGTCTTCTCGATGCTTACGCAGGTATAATTTTCAAGAATAATCTATACCTAAACATACAGATCACATATATATTACAGTGTATATATTACTATTAGTAATAACTTTTTAAATATCTTTAAACTTTCTGGTTGTACAATATTTACTAGTGAGTAATTGATCAGAAATACGAAGTAAATTCACTACACCTTAAAATTAGCTACTTTTTATTAGACAGTCATTTCTATGTCTGTTTCACTGATCGTTTAATTTCTTTTTTATTTATTTTTTTTATTTTTTTATAAACTGAACTATGTAATATATGTGATCTTTAGAATGTTCTCCCGCTTCAGGCATATGTTTGGTGTAGGCATCCAAACGTTACAGACGTTGAATAAATATCTACATATAAAATATAAATTAGTTTTGTTCGGTTAGTTTATTCCGAAGAGTTAAAAGTAATGTCAGCACTTGTGGTCATGCAAAGTATAAAAATAACTTCGTGAAATTGCATTTCAGCGTGTCTGACATTCCTTAGATTGGCATTTCAGTAAATTATATCGAAAAAGATAGCATTTATATCGCTTTTTTTAATTTTACTATTACGTTTTTATAATTATAGATAAGACTAAATAATATTGTTCATTTTATAAGTATAGGTCAATGTTGTATAGAAAACTATTGCTGTGTGTATAGAGTTCGTACTGAGTCTACAGCAATCTATTCGATTTCTTAGTCTGATTTAAACTTGATTAAATGTTTAATTTCATTTGCAAGTAGAGCAAATAAATATCAAGGCGTTAATTTTTGTTTGACTGTACATATGTAACTATCGATGCGATAAAACGACGGAATTTTGATTAAATCGTAACTCTTTCAACAGGACCCGATATAGTTATTATGAACGTAAACTGAAAAAAAAAAATTATATTGACTCGGAAGTTTCTTTCAGCGGAATCAGACAAATTTTTACTTTAATGTTTAACTTTTGTATCAAAGTATAGGTAAATAAGTTTATCATTGATCCAATAAAAATTATAGTTACTGCCGAACGTACTGAAAAGGTGTTCTGTCTAAAAACTATCATGCTTTCCAGAAATTAGTCTTGAGTTTTGTAGTAGAGTTGCACCATTCTATAAATATATGTAATAAGAAGTTTAACGCATTTTCGGAATATGACTGAAAAACTTATCTTTTTTATCAGGGAGTTTCAAACAACATAGCTATTGTTGATGTGATGGCGGAAAAGCTTCGAGGAGAAATGATGGATCTTCAACACGGATCAGCTTTTATGAATAATGCCAAGATCAATGCTAGCACCGGTAAGTTTCTTTTCTCTTTGTTATATCAAGATACCATCATGAGAGGTTTGAGTTTATTGAACACGAACCAAAATTTAAAAAAAAGTTTGTAAAAAAATAAACGATTAAAATATTTTTACTTGTTTATTTTTTTATTATTTAACATAACCGTGTTTTATCTTTTACCTCATTAAAACGCTTTATAACTAAGCGTAATTTTATCTTTTTTTTTAATTATAAAACGTGATATCACGCAATGTTCATTGCTTACACCTGGTATATTTTGAAGATTGTTTTAAAAAATGTGTATTGATTTGATTTTGACATTTGAAAGTTGGTCCGTGGGGACTTAGCGCTATAACAGTTTTTATGGAAATAGCTAACACACAGGAAACCGAAGAACTGGCAGCTACTTCGTACAAAGAATTAGTCTAGCTGCCAGTTTCTTTGGAACCTTGCCTAAAGGGACTCCTTTTAAATAATATATTTTTAGGTTAGTTTTTTTTTGTTTAATTAGATTATTTATTGATAGATTTTCAACATTTCAATATTTCGCTTATATTCCATTCTTGTAGGCAAGTGGATTTGGATATATATATATATTTTATTCTTTATTTTCTTAAGTGTCGCCTTGTTGGCACGGATTTCAATAAATAATAGACAACGCTTATTGTCGATAGATTATGCAATTACTGCTGGGTCAAAGATTTGTGTGGTGACTGCTGGTGTCCGGCAGCGAGAAGGAGAGACTCGGCTTGATCTGGTGCAAAGAAATACTGACATCTTAAAAGTCATAATCCCAAAAGTAAGAATATTTTTGTAACAACTAACAAATATTTTGTACTACGTAGAAGCTATAGAGCTTCGATGTTTTCTCCAGTAAATATATATACATAGGTATATGTAGAATTTTTACTCAAAACTTTAGTAAATTATGCCTTGTAATAAACTACTTTTAAGTATCAGAGGTTAGCGTGGTTAACACATGGTTAGGGACACAAAGAGCCGTTTCCTATTTAGGTTATTTTGTTATATGACAGCCGGTGTCACAGAATGCGAATTTGTTTATTTTTATTAGTTTTGGTTCCTGATAATAAAACGGTTGACTAAAAATGGTGAATGCCTCATCTTGAGACTCTGAAAGCGCACGTCACCACCTTTTTAAATGTATTTTACATTTTTATTATAATTTCTTCTAGTGTTTTAGTATTTCGATGTGTTAGTAGTATTTTGTGGAATAGAGATTTGATTTAAAAATACTAAATCTCCAAGCGCTTAGTTATGGTTGAGGTGTAAACGGCAGACTGTTTTTGGACAGTGGTGATGTCTATAGAAGCATTCAACTATACTATTTCTGTTACGCCTATAGCAATTGGTACGCCGTATGACTTTGACATCTTTTGAGGGTGTGATATTTGCATAGTATTTTTTAAATAATGTAATTTTAACAAGCTTTTATTAAGATTGCAAATGAAACGATCCAGATTCTCGCATGCCCCATGATAAACCTGTGTGATAACCACTGTGTGAAATCGTAATTATTATAATTTGATTAGAATACCAGATTTAACTTACATTGTTTGTTTAATAAATGATATTAAAGTTTTAAATGTCAATGTTAATATTTTTATTATGTTATCTTTTATTACTTAAAACATAATATGTGAGTTATTATATAATTAATGTTTTAGTCTTGCGTCGCGATCAGTCATAACATATGTTCGGACTTCCTCACATTTCTACAAACATTTCCGTATATACTGTCATAGATATACCATATACAGTCACAGGATTTCCTTTAAGTTCATCAGATAGTATATAGGCTTATTATTATTTAATCCACTTGTCATAGCAGTATTAGATTTTTTATACACTAGGAGGAAAATGGACAGGAGGCTCACCTGATTTCAAGTGATACCTTTGCCCATGTATACTCTCAATGCCAGAGGGCTTGCGAGTGCGTTGACGGTCTTTTAAGAATTGGTACGCTCTAATACTTAACTTCTTAGCTTTTAACGACTATCGTTCTCCTTGGGCTTAGTTCCAAGCTTATGCAAGACTGCCCATGTTCATCCCATTCCCAAAAAAGGCGACCGCTCGGAAGCATCCAGCTACAGACCTATCGCAATCACTTATTTATTTTCCAAGGTAATGGAGTCTATCATCAATAGGCAACTCTTGCGATATCTAGAGGAGCACAATCTAATTAGTGATCGTCAGTATAGCTTTCGCCGAGGTCGATTGGCTGGTGACCTTCTTGTCTATCTTACTCATAGGTGGGCCGAAGCTGTGGAAAGTACGGGCATTGGCCGCTAGCTTGGATATAGCTTAGGCCTTTGATAGGGTTTGGCATAGGGCGCTTCTTTCGAAACTACCCTCATACGGTATGCCCGATGGCTTATACCGATGGCTGGAAAATGTTCTTGTAGGACGTAGCATAAAAGTCCTAGTTGACGGAGCGTCCTCTAATCCTGGCGCCATCAATGCAGGCGTTCCGCTAGGCGCAACTTGTTTGTTTGCATATCAATGACCTGTTGAATATTCTTATAATACTCCCTTAAAGGCCGGCAACTCGCCCATCAAACACAACAACGCACCTAAAAATGGGGGTCTATGGGCCGCGATGACTGCGCATTTTGGCTTGTCTGCCCCTCTATAATATAAAGAAAATAAGAGGAATGTTGGTTCTGTCAGTGTTGTCTACCTTAAATTTTGTATATAAAAATATATTGTTTCCACTTTATTTGTATATTTATAAACCTTAAACCCCTTTTAGGTAAAAGCACTTCAAAAAAGCTAAAATGTATGGTATTAAGTGTGTAGTGGGTAAGGGGGCCGTTCAAGTATTGCTGCTCTATATGGGGACTTTAAAAGTAAAAAAATACTTTTTTACGCATATCACTCACACATTGTCTGTGCTTGAAAATGAAATGCATTTTCGAGGACACTTAAAAAAATAAATTGGTTTAGCTTTGCCTACTTTTTCTGATAAGAGGAAAAAGGGAATAAGACTTAGACAACGAATATTTGGTTACTACTTTTATTATATTCGGCCGAATACCGAATACTTAAATAATATATTTTGTCATAGTGAAATATGTATTTGGTAAAATGAAAAATTAATATCGATTGATACGTATTCATAATATTTTTATTTCTGTTATAATCATTTAAGTAGTCATTGCCACAGTTACATTATTATCTTCTAAATTGGAAAAATGGAGGATTCTATGTATTTGAATTAATGTGGTAATCAAAATATAGAAGGGAAAGGTTCTCATTTCTTTTACAATCCTTCTAATAACTAAACAAAGGAGCGCGAAAGTATTGCCTATTCGGTCAGGGGCCCCGCCGAATATTCGGTATTCGGTAGGTATACTGCCGAATATACTATTCATTGCAAGTCTAGGGGGAATAAATTGCAGTAAATCTGTAATACTTGAACGGTGATTTATATCCCAACACACTTTAAGTAATAAACTCATGACTACCGCTAAGTATTGAGAATACGAAAGCTACCAGTTGAAGAAAATAATTCCTTTACTAATTATTTGTGTATGGTATTTTAATAATGTCGTTAATAAAATATTTTTTACAGCTGCTACAGTATAGTCCTGAGACAATCTTCTTGATTGCCAGTAATCCGGTAGATATATTGACTTACGTCACGTGGAAAATCAGCGGGCTCCCAAAGCATAGAGTTATTGGTTCAGGAACGAACCTCGATTCTGCAAGATTCAGATATCTTCTCTCAGAAAGACTCTCTATTGCAACCACCTCCTGCCACGGTTATATTATTGGAGAGCACGGAGACAGTAGTGGTATGTACTATTTAAATTCCAAGTTAGGTGATTAAGAACTTTCTCTGATAGTTTATTTAAAGCTTTTGTATTGACACGAAATTGGGGGCAAACTTTTTAATGGGAAAAACAATTCATAATATTTTGTTTTTTAGGCCAGAATCAGTGCACTTTCAGCAATAAAGTATTACCGATTAACATAGAAATTTTACGAAATTAATATAATCAATAAATTATCTCATAAACATTAATTATGTCTGAATTGTATCGTCAAAGGATTAAAAAAGCTTTTTATAACACTGTATTGATAAGCTTAATGTTATTAAATAATGGACTTGCTAGAACTATATATTTATAGAGGATAAGACTTGCACCGTTGCCGGGAACCTGTATCAGATTAGCGGCCGCCAATATCTAATTTGCTGTTAAATAATTTTCTCTCCACCGGCTTCATAACAAGCATGCAGACTATAGTATTTATTGAAATAGTTTAATTTATGGAATCTTAATATTAGTAGATATATCTTTTAGTTGTATCTTTTTTGTTGGTTTTTTAAGGCATTAAACTATTCAAACTCAACTCAATATATCTTTATTCATATAGGTAAACAAGTACACTTATGAACGTCAATAAAACAAACTAAACCAATTGTACATTTACATTTACTATCAGTTCGTAAGTCAAGGGCGTAGAGCGGGCAAGAAGAACTGGCAAAAAACTTTCCGCCACACTTTTGGTAACACTAAACATTTATACCTGTTTATTTGACAGTGCCAGTTTGGTCGGGTGTCAACATCGCTGGTGTTAGACTCAGTGATATGAATCCTGAGATCGGAACTGACAAAGACTCTGAAGGCTGGAATGATATCCATGATATGGTAGTAAAAAGTGCGTACGAAGTTATCAAATTGAAGGGATACACATCATGGGCCATTGGACTCTCGATTTCGCAGTTGTGTCATGCAATACTAACAAACGCAAATAGTGTACACGCAGTGACAACATATGTGAAGGTATTATATATTTAATTATATAATGATGCTTACATTATCTCATTCATCTCAGTCCACCACTCGGTCTGGTCTGGGTCTGGAATAGCCATACACGTAGTCACAGAAGTCTAAGAGCACTTCAGAGTAAAATTATAATTCTTGAAATACAAAAAATCCCGCTGAGATATTAAGGAAGTAATTGTTTACCGTAATCTGCAGTGTCTGATATGCGTGCGCTGATTGTGATCTTTCGGACCGCCGCAAAATTGGAAACTATATTTAAAAACATTGTTTGTTGCAGGGTGAACACGGAATTGAACAGGACGTGTTTTTGTCTCTGCCATGCGTTTTGGGGTCTAGTGGAGTATCGGATGTGATACGACAACGTTTGACCGAAAATGAACAGACCCAATTTCGCAAATCGGCCGAAATTATGGCAAAAGTTCAGGCAGGAATAAAGTTTTGATTTGACATCAAAGTTTTAAATTATTATTATAGTTTTAATATAACGAAAGTCTTAAATTATTTAATGTATCGTGTTCGATGTTGTGACCGGGCTTATACACGGAATGTGATAAGCGATATTTTTTATCCTTATTGTCTCTTGCATTTAATGATTATAAAAGATATTCAATAATATTTCGAGTCATTTTAATAGAGATATATTAAAATCTTTTTTATATGTTTGAGTTGTTGTGAATTTGAAGTGAATTTTATAATTACATCTAACTGTACTGATTTTATTAAGTATTTTTATAAATATTCGGGATATTTGAATTTAATTTAATTTTAATGTTTAATGGACCTCAACACTATTATAAAATTATTAATTAGCCAAAGTAGGTTTTGTAGTTTTGATATGCTTTAAAATCTCTTTTTGTATTTAAAAATTACTTAATAGGCACATGCTTTCTTTAATAAATGTTGGAAAATGCAATCAATATGTATTATTTTTTAGTAATCCAAACCTAAACAGCCTATCCTATGCTCACTTTTAATAAACAACTAACTAACACAAACACTTGTTTACATTGGTTAAACTATAGGTACAATAGTAATAATTTGTTTCTAAAATAAGCATAAATTCTAATAAGTACATTTCAGTTTATAGGTCATGGTACGAAAATTGCGATTGACTTTAGGTACCTAAACTCAACTGCATCTCAACTGGATTGTTTTAAGTATGTTCATGGTAGGCCCCGAGTTGTAGGTTGTCAATAGGCTCGCATTAAGAGCTCGTAGTAGGCCCCCTGAAATTCTTTAACATATATATGTAAAGAATAAGAATCGAAGACCTAATTTCTAAACAGAGAACAGGAAAAATAAAACACAATATTTTCCGAAAATTATATATTGAGTTTTTATAATACGGTGATTGATAAAGATAATTATAGATATACAGCAAAGTACATTAATACTTACAGTTTCTTTTAAAGTATCCTTTAGTGTCATGATTATAAATATTGTATTAAAATAATGCTGCTAAAATATTGAAAACGAAATTTGATGATCATTTAAGCGCAAAATGCCTTGTGTGCGTTATACTAAAGTACATATGACAAATAAGATAAATAATTTCGATAAAGAATGCAATTTTATATTTCAGACTATACTATGACGAACTACCATTTATAAGGTTCGACATATGAAGCTTATACAAGTTGCGATTGAAATACTTTTAATTCTTAAAATTATAATGAACGAACTCTAAGCCAAGTGTAAATTGAGAAATTTCATACAAATTACGCCACAAAGTTCATCTTAGTGTTGTCAAGATCAGAGTATTTAAATATATTTTCAATTTATCATATTTTGACTAGCAAATTAACCAATATAATGTCAGTATGGCCAAATAGTATATAAATTGGCAAAGAAACGTTAACTCTGGTCTTAACTACCTCACAGTACTTGTTAAAAATAATACCAATTAATTTTAAAATCATATTTAATTAAATGAAATTGGATAATATGTGTTTGTGTAAATATAGGATAAAACAATTTCGTCACAATATTTTCACTGAGCCAAAACATGCAATTTGGATCGACTTCTTAATAATTCATAATTTGGTCAAAAAATTAAAATAGGACTTAAAACTATTAAATCTAGGTGCTATATACATTTATAATTAAAAGTACATGATTAAATTAGGTAAAAGCACGTAATACATTATCAAGCAAAAATCACAGACACTTTCCCTAATACGCCCAGTCGCCATGGGCTCCACCAAGTTTAATACGTCTGCTTCAAATATTTGTATGACATGTCTCTCGCATAACCACTAAGCGTTCTACCTTACAAATCTTCTATCAGACGTTTATTAAACTAATCGTGGAGTTTTACTTCGGTCAAAGCGTTTACGTCAATAACAGTTAATTCTCTTACAAATGGATATGTAATAACCATTTAGTGACTCATGGCTAGATTGGCGTAAATGCGTTAAGACCATCAGAATAAATAAAAAAATCTGTGAAAAATTCTGCGTAACTAAGGTTTTAAAACGTCCCGAGTGGTATTCAAGAATATTGTGTATTCAGCACCTTTAGTATAATCAATGATTTTTCTGTCAAGCATTCCTAGGCGAATGTTTATTTGGTACTAACGAACTTGGATCCGTTAGTACCAAATACGTTCACATAAGGCTGCTGAAATTTCCCACGCTAAAATCTATGATTAATTTTACATTCAATAATATAAATTGGTCGTACTAAGGGTGCTGCGAGATAGCAATATATTTGAGTAGCTCTCACATTTGACGATTCTTTATTAAGACATCATGCATCATGTTCATCGACATATGAATTGATTTAAAATGTAATCTACGAAAAAACGAACCTTGAAATAGTCGGTGAAGTTTCATTTCCTATAGAAACCACCTAACCACCTTATTCATAAAAAAAATCAGTCAAATTGCAACGATTAAACTAAGGCACTCATCCGTCTCTTTCAATCACAGCGTCATTACAATTTGACAGAAAGAGACGAAAAACTACTTTAGTTAAGACTGCCATTAGATTGATTTACTTTTTATTTTAAGACGTTAAAGCCAGAAGAATCACGAACCAAAAAATTGAAGCGTGCACGCGTTCACACGCGATATTAAAAGCGAAGTTCATTTGGCATAAAAATATCGACTAAAACATTGAAAATAAATCGCAGTGATTTCGTGTCGAAACCGGAAGGTGGGTACAATGACTATATTATACGATAAACCTTTGAACCGTTATGATCTACTTTACAAGACACGTTGGCCATTATCAAGCAAAGCTGAGCTCGACAAATCAGCACAATCCGTTTAAAAGGTGCTGGTAATGCTATCATCAATATATGATATCTGTCCCGCTAGAAGCTGGATACCAAAACGGTTTTAGCGATGGATTAGAAAACCAATCCAATACCAACTCAAATTCGTATACTTTTGGTAGTTTGGTAATTCTTTTTTATTGGACATTGGCCGAGACCAAAATGTATGAATGTAAATGAGCTATCAAGTGTCGTTGGGTGAGCGCAACGAGTGAAGTGCGTTACCGTGGCCAGAGGGTCGCCGTCGATCGAGGAACGTCTTGAGTTGTGTAGCAGAGAGACATGTGCTTGGTGCCTGTAAATAATATACAAATATATAAGACTACAATAATAAAAAATAAATCATATATGAATGTTAATTTTCAATATTTTTTTTGTGTTCTTTTTACGACTTATTTTTGGTTTAAAACACGGACAGCGCTTCAACATATTACATATAATGATTCATTAAAATACTTATTAGATATTTAATGTGTTTTAAAAATACTTCTCGTTGAATATTGAATTGAATGGAAGAATGTCAAAATCAGATTATATAAAAAAAATACAACTCATTTGTCTATACTAATTAGCATTAGAAGACGGCCTATACATAATAAAACATAGGACGGTTTAGTACTCAAAATTTATGCGACGAACCAAGGTGCTCCGGCTTAACTAAACTAGTCATGAGACCAACTTGATTTCTATTAGTGATATTTTAAAGAAACGTACATCGTCAAACCAGGGGTCTGTAAGGGCGTCCTTTGGTGTAAGTCGACGACTTGGAGTCGAGTCTAGAAGAGATCTAATAAGTGTTTGAGCGCGTTCCTCTATCCCCGACCAATGTTCCGGCGGGAAGCAATAGTCGCATTTAATTATATTTGCTGTTGTCTCCTCTATAGACTCGTCCAGGAATGGTGACAACTTAAAAAAGAGAAAATATCTTCAAGTATTTCAATGTTAAAGGTTTTAATTACATTATATACAATTCATTTAGAATTAACTGAAGGATCAAGGGCTATATTAGAATTAGAGCGAGCGATGACTCCCTTATATATGTCATTATTATAAATAAATAAGATACATACCCCAGTTAGAAACACATATAGGAAGACCCCAGCCGCCCAAGCATCCCAAGCGGGGGCGGGCGGACGGCCAAGTACGCATTCGGGGGGCGCAAACTCAAGTTGTGCGGGCGCAGGTGGTAATACAGTACCACGACACCCTTCTATTTCGGTACTCATTTCTATAGCCGATCCGAAGTCCACCAATTTGAGCTGTGGTTGACTACCGCTATGTTCCACAAGGATGTTCTCAGGCTAAAGAAAAAGGGATCAAAGGCATAAGTGTTTAACCACTATTACGTATATATTTAAAAAAGAATATTCTTACTAAATTGAGTACAATTACAGTATTAACTAAAGTAATTTGATCTCTGATCAGTCTTGAAACTATAGAATACCATATTTAAGTACGTACATAGAATCCTTAACGTTATTACAGTACGCCAGTAGCCTTTTAAACAGATTTTTTTTGAATTTTATTAAATTAAGTATCCACTCATAAAGGATGAGAGTAACTTAGGTGTTAAAAATAAAATACACACCCGGACATCAAGATGTGCAACATTATTGGAATGAAGCCAATCGAGCGCAGAGAGCAATTGTCTAGTGTGCATTGCGACTGCGCGTTGTGTATACGCGAGCGGGTTAGCAGCAGCGTAGTCAAGTAACGCGCCGCCAGCTACTAGCTCCAGTACTAGAGTGTGAGCACCGGCCCTTGGTACTTCCGCGAATAGAGCCAGTGCCCGCACAACTGCATTGTGAGCTCCACCCGATAGAATACGGTATTCTCGCATCGCATCTGCACCCCTGCCTGCTACAACCTAAACAGTACACAAAGGATTGAAGATAGCTTACACAGATCTTTGATCTAGATTATTTTTAGAACTCTTAGGAAAAATTCAATTGATTAAAAACACCCATTTATGTGTTTTTAATCAATTGAATTTTTCCTAAGAGTTCTAAAAATAATCTTCAACAGTTTTATCCATATGCTGAAACACCAGAATTAAACATTAAAAAAATTACATAATGCATATTAATTATTGCCTGAGAGAGGCATAGGCACATAAGGCCAACGATTTTTGGTTCTGAAGCATGCTGCTTTTCTCACAATGTTTTCCTTCATCATGTCAGCTAGTCCTTAATGGGCACTTACAAAGAAAAATCTGCATGATACTTGATGCACTGTACCATGATTAAAACGCACAATCTCAGGGTTGAGAGGCGCACGTCGCAGCTACATTTCTTAAACCAATGTGAAATAAAGGCATCGACAGCACTTACAACTATCTCTGATAATTTTAATACATACTTTATTAAGCTCAAACATAAATTTACCTGTTTTAATGCAACTCGCTGTCCCGTCCCGGTATCCCGGGCAGCCAACACGCGAGCTGTACGACCTCGACCAATCTCTTCTTCAATAGAGTACCTTCTTGAAAATTGTTCTCTTTGCCAACCTCCACCGCCTCCACACGTTGCTGGGTCAGACGCCGCGCCTGCTGCACTAGTACGAGCACAGATAAGGCGAAAGCTATATTGACCCGCGGGAAGTTCTTCTAGAGCCAAGGTATTTGCAGCAGCAGGTGTTTCTGTCGCTCGTCGCCACTCGCCTTCGCCAACACGACAATATTCGAGATGGGCGGCTTCAGGTTCATCCCAATGCACTACAAGTCCTCCCCCGGGGTGTGCTCGCACCGCAGGAATACCGGGTGTGCCACCGGAGCCTACAGTTAGACGTGCTGATGTCTGCACACCACCCAGTTCGTTACCCACAAGGCAGCAGTAAACACCAGCGTCAGACGCACGGCACGCATGTATGACTAAAGACGCCAGTCCGTCCGCTGCAAGGCTTATAGCGAAACGACCGCCATGTCGTAACGCACGAGTTTCAGGTGCAGTTTTTCGCCACGAAGCTGTGGCACGTGTGGCGTTAGCCCGGCAAGAAAGAACTGCAGAGGCCCCTGGCGCGACCGTCACGTCTGTAGCTGGCTCGATCAACTCAGGCGGTCGTAACTCAGTGACCAGCCCATCACTCGGTTCGCCTGCGCCACTTCCGCCTCGACGAAGCTTCAGACCCCAAGCTCGCTTTGACAGACCCTGCCATATATACATTTATAATAATCGGGTACAGATAATAACATTTAAGCCATTCATGCAAGCTTACCCTATTGCAGTCGAACTCACTGTCCACTAAACTAATTATAGTCAATAAAAATAACTTTAAATAACTTGGCGCTATTTAATAACACTTAACACATTGCAGTCTTGATTCTTATCGATCGTATCACAGTCTATGTTAAAAATGCATTCCCGTGTATATCATACCTACAACAAAAGAAATAAATAAAAGCGTTAAGAACATGCAAAGGAGAAGAAACCACAGAATGCCGAAATAGAATTATAGCATAGTAAATAGTCAGGCCATAAGTACTGTTGCAAATGATAATGCAGGTTTTCAACTTCAATTATTTTAATTTGGAACACGTATATTATTTTGAAAGCTTCTTTCGATTTTGCAGCATTTCGTGTTAATAATCAAATTCCGACATGGAATAGGGTGTTAAAGAAAAAAAAGGTTTGCAGTGATCGCCTTGCACAAAGTGGATATTGCCGACACTCCAAAAGCTTGGTATCAGCTACATGTTCATATATCGTACTATCAACAGATACAATAACACTTCGTCTGTCGGAGATCAGATAAAATCGGGGTGTTCTGTTAGAACTACAAAGGCTGTTATACTATTAAAGCCAGAATTGCTGTGAAAGCATAACAATCTTAATACGAGAAATAAAGATTCCCGGTAGGACTCTGTCGCGTATTATAACACAAGACCTGAAGTTCGTTGCTTATCGTCGATATATAGGACATATTCCATCGATTAAAGAGCGTGAATTGAATGCATTGAGTCCCTTAAAGAATGTTTGAACAAGCAGTAGCGAAATTTCTCTTGGAAAATAAATATAAATGACATATAAAAGCCAATGGTGGGCTAATCGAATAGAATGTTTATTTTGATAATTTGCTGAGAATTTTACTAAAATTACATTAAATCTTTATTAAATAAAATTGCATTTACACTGTTAAAAAACTTATGGCTGGACTAGGCATATTGTAAATAAATGCATGGAATAGGTTTCCTTCAAGATCAAGCTCAGAAAGAATATAATATTATATAGTAAGCAAACCCCGAACTTGCAATTTCCGATATATTAATAGAGACAATGTTTTCGAACCATTATTACAGTAGACTATGCAATTCCAATAAAAATTAAATATATATATCAAGCCGTACATAACCCATAAGTGCAGAAAAAGCTTTAAATACGCTAAGAAGTTTTTATTTGAATGATTATTCTTTATCTTCCCAACTAAACAATTATTGTTAAGTGCATTTAACATATCAACTGAGCTACACAGACGGCAAAGACGGTTTTATAATTTTTTGTTTCACTTAATATCTGCACTTACATTGGCGTGAGGCGGTGAAGTTGGGCTCACAGCAGAACTGGCCTTCTTGTGATCATCTCTTGCGCTCGTAGGAAGATTAATAGTGTTCGCTTTAGCGTGCGGCCTTTGCGTCCTTGGAATTAATTCTTGCCTGTCACCCAAAGATGGCGACACACTCTCAGCCTTTCGGAGCGCCCACCAACAATCACTAGGAGGGGAAAAGGACGGGTTAAAAAAACAAAATAAAATAAATAAATTGGGCACACCAGCTCTTAAATTATACATTTTCACTATTATTGCCTACCAAATTCTTTGAATATTCACTCGACTTCGATTTTGTCATCATTTGCTAACTTTGCATAAATAATTTAAAACCAAAAAAAAAGAACTTATAATAAATTAGCCATTAGAATAGCTGAGCATCGATAAATGTTCTAAGCTATAAGCTGGCCCCCTAAATTAATTAATAAAACAACCAAATACATAATAAGCATGTAGGACTAGAAGCATTAAACCACAAGCAATTCTTTATTCACATTTATTGGTTACTCATTGTAAAATATACATGGTTACCATTACAGTGATTTAGCACTAGATATATACAGCACAAAACAATATCAGATGATATATATACAGTCTACAGTTCTAAATTATAAATAAAGTGTTACAAGTATAACTCGAACAAATACATAGTATCTAGGTGGTTAGTTGGATCGTGCAGTTACTTTAATAAGAAAATACGCTAAATATTGTTTTAAATATTCTAGTGTTAAAATCAGTAATGGATCTGTATGCCTCTAAATGCTGTCACGTTAAAAAAGTTACAATGATTAAGTGCGGTTCGTAAAATACAAGCGACGACAACCGGCACTTAAACTACTGCGTAACAAATTACTTAACATCACTGATCAACTTTTCACTTTTATAAAAACCTTCACCAGGTGGAAGACAATGTACCTAGCTAACGCTTAATAAAATCAATACATAATTGGGTAGCATCTAGTAGTCGCCAACATACCTTAGAATCTAAACTATGTTTCAGCAGTACCGTCTGCTATTGCATGATATTTAACATTTAGTGCTTAAACATGTACCAAAAAATTACGTCGATAGACGAAATATTGTTTGCACGAGATGGTTTGCTATTGGTTCTAGATATCGAATACAATTTTAGGATGTCGTTCGTAGAGTGCTTAAGCATTAATAATACTGACTTCCTTAATCCTGAGAGCATGGGATACTTGTAATGAAAATATTGATTTCATATATAAATCTTAACAGAAATATAAATAAATAACACTAATAAGATACATGCTTTAATTTAAATCAATAAAAGTCATAATTCCTTTCGATCATGAAAGTTTGTTTGTATGTTTGGTAAAACACGATTGATTACAATAATGCTACTTTACATGTATCCCAAACAAAAATATAGTAGTATATATATAATGTATATTTTCCTGTCTACATGCAACTATGTCCCGTTAAAATGAGCAAATGTGTACTTTACAAGCGTAAACAGTGTATATCAGAAATAACTTACACACTACGTAACCCGATATGTATTTTTTTACAAAGATTATAATAGAAGATGACGACAATTTCGATGACAAAAATGAGTATTTAGGAAATTTCATCTTGAAGGTATATTTTAACAACAAGTCCAACTATTCTTTCGAGTATATCATATAAGATTTCGTTTTAAATAAATGCTGTATTATGTATATATGTAAACTACTTTGAAGTCAAATAGCTGCCATAAACTAAACACGTTTTGTGAATTATCGACACGAGACGAACCTTAAATATTGCTTTAATGTGTTGAACAACTACGTGGATGCAAATTTTATTCATAATTCGACCCAAACGCAACGTACTACTGTATGTATACGCGTATACTATGATAATCTTAATTTCGATACTGTTCCATGTTTTAAGGCTTTTTCTACAATAAATGCTCATCAATTTTTATCTATATTAAAAGCACAAAGCACACTCATAAGTAAAACTTATACAATAAGACACCGGCGTAGAACGGTATAATGTTAGTTGGACCAAGAATATCATAATAAGCAATATTGATGATGTTAATATGTATACTAGCGAATGGCTAAATATGGTAGCGATTTCTGTGAATGATATTATTGATAATCACTAATTGCTAATTCAATTCCAAATTCCTATCCTACGCGTCTAATAAACACGATATAATGACGAACAAAATGTGACATAATAGTATGGCAGTATTTTATTGCGACTCCGTTCAAGATTCGTTGGGAAGGCATGTGGGCCCAGACTCCTTACATTTTCAGGCTATAAAAGATGGTGTAAAATATATTATTAAGCAAAAAAGAAGAAACGCACATAATAGTTGTGGATTAAATGGATTTTAACATAAGCCACAACGTAAGTATCTAAGCCAAGCACTGAATTTTGGAATTATCGATTCTTTATTTTTAATTCGTGTAACGACATTTGTGCTAACATATTATAACAGCTTAAGGCCGTTTCTTCATTAACGTAGCCTCAAGTAGTTATTAAATATTTCGGCCTTTTCATTTTCGTAAGTTACAAATATTGCATAGTAGTATTACTAATACGTTAAATAAATAGCAAGTCAAATTATGTTTTGATAATGAACAGTAAAAGAGTTGGCACCTTTATCTGGCTATCTGAGTATGTGCCGCCACCAATTAATTTGATTTAAATTAAGCTTTAATTTCTGAGAAAACCTGATATTTATGAAGAAAGCTGTAACTTACGCGGAAGGTTCACGTGGCGGTTCATCGTTCATGAAAGCGCTTGGGTTTTCAAGTCTCATTCCAAAATTGAGTTGCGACTCAAGAATACTGGAAAGTGTCTTAATCCAGTGTTGAAGACGCCCGTCAGGAGCGCGGCAGTAGAAAGAGCGCGGCTTGTTCGAATTGGATTTCACAATGAACAAATTAGCGCCATCTTCGTGCTCCAAACGCATTTTGTTCACCTGAAATATTTGTTATAACATGGTTTACGTACTCTATCTAGGAGTATATAAATTAAAAATTATATATTTTGGCTTTAGTAAACTATAAACCTGACCTCTTTTATAACATAGTGGCGTTTTGAAAACTAGTATATAACTAATGAAATCATGCACATTTTAAGTGATACTTTATTGAATTATAGATAATTTTGATGTTTGAGCGAGAGAATTTTAACACAATTAACATCATAGCTAAAAGGGAACAATGTTATATTGCTTTATTACGATACGTAAGAATGTAAAGCCAAAAAAGCAAAACAACACGTCGCGATCGATTGTGATTGGCCAAACGAACGTCATAAACTATAATGCCGCGTATCAATCCGCATTTTTCATAAAAGACTGGATAGGACAAGGTACAATCCAACCTGATGTTAAGTGAGATTACCGAACTATTCAAGGCCTGCCCAGGAGATGCCTATTTAACCGCCGCTTGAATGAACCCATGTAAAACTGGTTAGGGGAGATTGAAGGGGGCTAAGAATTCGACTCCTTTGCTGATTTTACATGAAACAACGATAGTACATCTAAACGAGCGTTGCTTGAAAAGGGGGTGATTTAGGTTTTGTTGTTCCATGAAGCATTCTCCAGAGTCCTTACTGTAGTTAACTGAATAGCGGGCAACTAAACGGCGATGGGCGAGACATAGAGTGGAGATTCAACGAGTGAACCTATAGTTAGCTTAGTCCACCTCTCAAACCACGGCACCCAGATGACATATGGCAGGACCGACCCAGAGATGACTGTGGTACTCCACACACGAACGGACTTGAGCTTGATTAAGAAGCTGTTCGGTGTGAAGAACTATCTGATTTTTCCCAAAATAGCCAGTTTTAGAATGGCAGGCTGGGGATGCTGCTGTCCAACCAGAATAGTACGGAACGCACAAACGTTTTGTCTTTCGTTCTCAATTGAATTGAGGAGTCATTTCATGAAGTTCATACAATATCACATTAACCTTTTTATTTCAATTGGGTAATTATGAAATATAAGGCAAGAAAATGTGTAGGATTAGACATAATTAAAACATTCATAATATTTTTTTAAAAATTATTATGAATGTTTATGAATTTGATTTAAATTATTTCACCTCAGACAATTATTTTCTTATGTTCCTTATTTAATTAAAATTTTACCTGCACTTGGGCCTTGTAATGGTAAGTGGGGCTTGTAAACTGTGTCCGCTTGCCGACAGGTTCAGTAAAGATCATGCACTGTTCAAATAGAAACACGTGCAATTCTTTTCCCTTATCATTAGTGGCTTCAGAAACTATCAGCCCCTCTTGGAACAATAGTTTCCCCTGCGCGGCTATATTGCCCTGAAAAACAAAACGACAAATCTTCACTATAATTAATATTCGTTGACGTAAACTATCGTAACACTATCGCATAGCAAACTATTCTTTATTTAAAACACCATACTCAAATCAGTAGTCATAGTTGGCGGTAGGCAGAGCTGAGTTTGAAAAGGTAACAAATATACTGGGGCTATGAGCCGCGTCATTTAATAAAATGTCAGCAAACGACGTAAATATTTCTACACAAGCACATTATACACCGTAATATAATAGAGGTAAACCAAGAAATCTGATCTTTGGATCGTAACAAAGCTCGTTATGACTCCACTCTACTTTGTCAAACTCTTGATACTTTACGAGGTAAATTTTATTTCTGTTAGTTGGTTGAATTTACCAATCGTGTTTCGGTTCAGTAAGTTTTAATAAAATATTTAAATTCAGTCGCTTTAGATACAGTTGCAATAGCATAACACAATTCGCAAATAAAACCACATACTGCCAAACTGAAATATTAGATTACGCACGCGTAGCATAAAGATACATAAAATACAATTTAAATAATTAATAACAGAGCCACGCAAAGCTTTTGATTGCTTTTAAATTATTATTAAATTTATACATATAATTTAAAACACGCCTAGGGCAACTCTGATATAAGGAAAACATTCAAAACGTATTTCAAGTCACAATGTGGCACATGCTTCGAACACAAATCCCTAGATTTGTGTAGGTACCAAGATTTACAGTTCGCTTCTTAAATCTCGATTATAACTTGAGATACGTTAGAATATGCATCTAAATTATCATAATGCATACCGTAAATCCCTGAAGACGTCCGACATCCATCATGTCATTGGCGTTCTTCGGAATAATTGAAGTGCATTGCACGGCGTCAAAAAGCGAATCAATGACGATTGCAGGCTCATTCGCAGTCTCCGAGTATTTGTGGATCTTCTTCACCAGCAAGTGATACTTTTGAATACGTTGGATCGGCTTGATTAGAAGATCACCCAGCTGAAATTAAAATTTTAATTTTTTTCACATCCGTCCTCGATCTATATTCAACTCAAGATTCTTCCATTTAAGCATTTTCCTATGTCTAACTAGCATTATTTATCCGTCATAAGGGCTGGTGGTTCACCTGTTTTAAGTGATATGTATGTGAGTATCCGATACTCCTTTCACGAAGGACTTCATAATATCTGTTTGTAAATTAACTTCCTTTATCTCTTGGCAAACAAGTTATTCTTTAAGTTATTATATAAGTTGCAATGTAAAAGGCCTGATAGGACAATTCAAAACAATAATTTAGGTATTGTCAAACATAAATCCGCGTAAAAATATTCGTATCACAAGAGCGGAAATAGTCATTAAATAAATCGTACACAAACATAACTCTATTCTAACAAGTTCAGCGAAGAGTGAACGAGTAATAGCCGTAGCGAACAACATAAAAGGTACCTGTAGCTTGTGTCCCAGTTTGTGTCTCAATTCTTGAAAGTAATGTTCGTGTTCAGAGACAATGTACTCGGAGACTGGCTTGTTGCGGCAATATGCTTCATATAGGAACATTTTCTTCTCGAGGAACCGTCGGAAAAGCGGCCCCAACAGCTCTGGCGACTCGATACAGGCCTCCAGCTCGCGTACAAATTTACTGCACACATCATTTCAACGTCACACTAAATAAAAAAAGTCACAACATTCGCAATACAGCAAAAAGAAAATTCGCATAGGATATTAACGCGAGCGTGTATCGGGTGACATAAGTGCGTCTTTATATCGCGCTCGTTAAAGTTACGTGTCGATAATGAGATGTCATCTCTGGCCCTCATTTGTTAACAGGATTCGCTATAAAATACTGACAATTTGCGAAATATATCGATAACAAGGTGAGTTACTCACTCTCGGTGCCATTCGTAAATAGCCTCGACGTTACCGAAGATCATACGTAGGCGGCGATCACGAAGGCTTTCCGGGATCGGAGGGTCAGCATTGGGGTCCTGTAATATAAATTAATAAAAATTATTATTTACGAGTTATCTAATAATAGACAAACTTCAAGCCACAACACACATTTTCAAAGACAATATTTTTTTAGGATTTTTCAACTTTCAAGCGCCATTTAAAATCGATGTTGTAATTGATTTGTATTTTGTGTAAGTTTATTTTCTTTTTACTTGTGTGATCGTAAAGATATTCTAGAGTATTTATATAATTTTCGATTTCCAAAACTCTTGTACAAAAGTACTAATTGATTCGCTCCACAAAGTCTACTCGACAGCTTTACATAGCAATACTGACGGCATTCGAGACTGGAACTTGCTGAAAGCCTACAAATACCTGCTCTACTTACTGATTTAAGCGCATTAAATATACCTCTTAGTTCCGCTTTAAAAACAGATTCAACAAAGTTAATTATATTCGATTAAGTACCATCATGTGTTTCATATATCCCTCGCAGACTAGCCGTAGGTCAGAAACGTACACTTCCTCAGTCTCATAGAGTTCCCTGAGTACATATTCACGTTTTTTGAGAACTGCATCTCTGCTCTCAGCAACAGGTGTTGCTGAACTATCTTCGTCTTCACCATCTCCACTACGCCCCGATGTGCTGGCTGTACCACCATGCTGCTCCTACCATATTATAATACATTTTAATTTGATACCATATTTAAGAATAACACACAAATAGGTAAGCAAGAAATAATAGAAACCGAAAGCTGAAGCGAAATGCAATACAACAAAAAGCATAGGTAAGAAAAAGATTTAAAAAAATGAAAGACTTTAAAAGGGAGTCTTACATAAATAAATGGGTATGTGTAAGGTTTGACTCGCGTGCAATTAAATGACTGTCACCAAAAGCGGCTACATTAACAATTGTACAGGTTTTTTGTAACTATATACATAATATATCTCCATTTTGAAGTCGTTGGTGTTATCAACACAGTTTATTATAACGTGGAATTGGGTTACAATAAAACTGTTTATTAACCAAGAAAGAATATATAAGTTTGAGCACATATAATAAGCAGTTTTCTTGATTAGTGTATTACATACTTAGATATTAAAGAAACCACACATACTAACATTTAATGGAATATAATATTAGTATATCGTCCACCGGCAAGTGATAATTGCTAAAATTAGCTTTACTTTTGGATCGCACTGCAATCAAAAGCCGATGAGTTATTTTTAATCCGGCCGATGAAAGCTTAAATATTATCTGTGTTATCGTGTCCAATGTAAAATTGGGCTCTGCGCTGATTTACGCAAAATGAATTGTACGAGCGCGGTCATTAAATTACACGCATACATTTATTTCCACTCGCTGTTTATGTTATGATCTTTATGAACAGGCAATACAACGATAATGATATTTAATAGTCAATTAATCGGTCAATGTCATTTTATTATAGTTCAATGACACAACTGAGTATTTCATTCGTTCACAAATTGTCAGACTCCATACGTAGTTAACTTTAAAATTGGGTCAAGAGCTCGTCCGTCCTAAGAGATTATGTATACCATCGGCTTCATCTAAATGGTTGGTTAAATGCTCATTTAAAAAAAACAAGTGAAAAACGAATAAAACGCAACCATGCGCACACTACATGCTCATATTCGAACCATTTTTTCCTTGACAATTTGCTCAATCTCGGCGATATCAGCATGACCACCGTTAGGTTCCAGTGCATCCATAGCCAACGAGTTCTGAAAATGTCACCAACGTTACACCGTATGAATCACCTGTGCCTCGGTTAGTTACAAGGTTAGAAGGAGAGCGTGAAAGTTAGGTAATGTATGTAGTAATTTAGCTTTAAGAGTGTTAGTTGTTTTGACTCACGCGAGTGTTGGGTACCGATGTTGCAGCCGACGGCGTTGGGGTCTGTTGAAGAACTGCTGGCGGGTTCTGCTAAATCAAACAATTAAAATAAGAAAATAATTATGTGCTACAGTTAAAACTTTTGAACTATGCTAAATCGTGCAGAAAATTCACGTTCACTTCAACTTAAATTTCGTTCGGTTTGGCGATTAGTCTATCCTAACTGGCCAACTGCGCTTACAGGTTGAAATTTGTCTAAAATGTAATGTTATTTTAATGCTATCTTAAATTTAAAACTACGTGCCCATTAAACTTGTTTTTAGAGTTGAAAACGTGTGACAGTTGGTTTCAATCAGACTCCTATAAATACTAAAACACAAAAAAACATACATTACGTTGATCAAATGAACGAGTCTGATAGTTATTTATTCTAGCACGAAAACAGCTCAGTTTCTAACAAAGTATGAGTATGCGTTTCTAGTAGTAATTGACTGATACGCAATGAAGGTCAGGGCTATCAAGTAGGCGTTATTTTAAGCTTCGCATCCTGTACTACATACTAAGGAGAGATAAGGTCTTTTTCTGTTTAACTACATCGTTCATTTATACGTATTTAATGATTGTAGGTTTTAAAACAAATACAAGACACGTGTGCGGAACAAGAAAGTCTTAATGTGATATTATTAATTTAGAATATCTTTCGATACCCATAGAGATAGATTTACAATCTTAGAAAACAATTTGAATCCAAACAGCTTACGAGAGTAAAAAATAGACAAAATATTGTTATAATAGTTCTATTATCTGATTATAGTCTAACAAGAGGCCAGTCAAAATTTTAATATAAAAGGGGTAGTTAACGTAGACTTATCACATCACCTATGCTGATTGTAAACTATGGCGTCGAGTACGCTAGTTGCGTTAATTAGATAGTGAGGGATGTGAGCTATTCAATTACATATAAGGGCTAGTGACGTAATAAAGTGAACATGTCTCCATTACATCGTGAGTGAAGTTAACGAGATACCGGTTTCATGTCAGTGAATTTGATATGACAATGGACGAGAGCGCATTAATTGGAGTAAAGAATCATCTATTCACTAAACCGCAAGTCAATTTAACAACTGTCAATACATGGGAGAGAGTCTGTTAACACTTTACGCATAAGGCCAATAGTAAACTGAAGTGGAGAGTTTTTTTTTGTAGTATGACTCCATACTGTTGCCTTAGTGCGCTAGAGGGTTTGTTTTAATATTTAAGTTGTTTTTTCTGTGCTTATTGGAGGACATACATTTTACATTATGTCTTAAAACGGAGGAGGAAGAGGACGGGGCTTATAACTCGACGGTCAGACAGATATACTTTAAGGCTATATGGGAGGGATCAAGGAGAAGAAAGAGAAAAACGGACCCTTACAAACGTTAAATATACCATATAGAAGCGATAGCAGGAAGCGAATGGCGAAAGAAGAGAGGGATAGAAAGGGTTGGAACAGCTGGAGCAACAGTTTTACTCGGAAATGGGTTCTGATCAATGGTACTGAAAGGTATTGCGACAAAGAGTATTAAGAAAAACTTATGTTATAAAATATGTATAAATTGCGAGGAGTTGTAAATCTTACGAGGCAGTGTTGGCCTAGTGGCTTCAGCGTGCGACTCTCATTCCTGAGGTCGTAGGTTCGATCCCTGGCTGTGCACCAATGGACTTTTTTTTATGTGCGCATTTAACATTCGCTCGGACGGTGAAGGAAAACATCGTGAAGAAACCGACACGTCCTAGACCCATAAAGTCGACAGGATGTGTCAGGCACAGGAGGCTGATCACCTACTACACCACTACTAAAATCTGAGGCCCAGACCTAAAGAGGTTCTATGTGTGTGATTTATTTTATTTTATAATCTTATTGTAATCTTCAATCAACTATTAAACTGCTATAGAAAATCTCAAATACATTGAAATGGCCGCTTTCATGTGTCAAATGTATTTTTTGGTACTTTAGTTTTCATAATGTGATGTCCTACAACCTACCTACCTATAGTAAGATAAATTTCACCTAACATTCTTATAATTTATCAAATCAATAAATTATACACTCAAAATTATATATTTAACAACAAAGTTGTGGAAAATAACTACAGCGATATCTGATGAAACTCAGCTAAACCGAACCTAATAACTCTATTTAATAATAAAACAAACGAGGTATTCAAGATTACCCATAGAACGAAAAATCGGTTTGCTGAAATAATAAATGAACATAATAATAGCAATGAAGCGGCCTACGCAACACTCACGGTTTCGGTCTAATATTTTATACAAAATTGTACTGTCTGTGGCCTTTTTCACGAAAGTCGTGTTTATGATTTATTTAAATATAGCAATTTCATTTGAATCAAATAGACATATACAGGAGGTTGGGGTTTGATACTCATTAACAAACTAATAAATTTTGATAAAAATTGTTTATAAGTAAAAAAGTTGCAGGTTAAAGTTAATGGCTGAAAGTTTTGAACTAAAAATGTGCCTAACATTTTAGTATGACACAATTTTATCATTTTGCGTGATATTTAGTGTAATTAATTTACTTTTTAGTGCAAAGCGCTAAATAAAGTTCAGATAACCGCACGTCTAATGATATTTATAATATAGTGAATGAAAATAATTAAACGAGATACAATAACAAAAATAAGCTTTTTTTGATTTGGATCGAGTTTTTGAAATTGAAGAATTTCAAAGAGCATTCACATTCGCATTCATTCAAATATCGAATATTTTGTCTAAAAATCTTACTGACAATTCAATTTCAATTACGTGAATAACACGATGGGATTGATAACCACGTTCGAAATATGCAAAATTTCTAAAAAATTCAGGACGCTTCATAAAGGACTGATTGGCAATCAGTGTCGTCCCCTCAAACCGGACGAATTGAACAGTGCCCTCGTACTCAGGAAATATACAAGGTGAAAATGTTTTCCAATGTGTTGGGGTAGTCTTGCGCATTAGATAATGCATAAGAAATTGAAAAAGGTTTCAGTAATATGCAATAAATACAAATTAATGAGAAAGAAGACACTGTTACAGGCTTGTTTTATTTAAAGAAAACACTTTTTTACCGGATTGAAGCTGTGTAGACTTATAATTATTTAACATAATTTTTTCCGACGTTTCCAAGGTTGGTCCGCGAAGCCATTGAAATCAAAAAACACCCTAATTTCAATAGAGAAGACGTGGGATCCAATAATATCCAAATTAATAACTCTCTGTAACGTTAAGATTCAAAAGGAAAATTTTAACGGCCACGCCTTGAGACAGGAAATATTTAAGATAATAATGTATGTAAGGAACGTCCCAAATTCATTGGTTGATAATTCGAATTAACTTATATAGTACAATAGACATTAATGTGTTTAATATGAATGGAGAAATACGAAATACTTTATTCTATAAATATAAAAACAAAGAAACATATGTAATCTAAGACTATACAAGTACATACTATTATTAATAATAAAAATACCGTACTTAACTGTTTTTTATATGTTACAACTTACAATGCTCGTACATAGGTTTGAGTCTTAAATATCATGTGAGTGTGTATAAACATTAGCAATAGTTTTATTAGAACTTTTTAATGACCTGCATTTGTTTTAAAAAAACGAATACTATTTCTTTACCACGTTCATAAGAAAATACTTATATTGATATTTAAAACTATAACCTTATAAGCAACCAAATTTTTCTAACGCACTAACTTTATCGGTTATAACTTCAATTTCTCGAAATAGCATGTTACTTTCTATGTATAAAACGTACGTACGTGTAAATTATTCCGAATTATTAACTCCATCCAACTTAATTAGGGAATTAAAAAAAAATCGTCACATTTTCTCAAGTTGCAAGAAACAACTTCAGAAGCTTGAAATATTTATTGTAACCTGTAGCGGCTTCATCGGAGGCGGCAGTTCGACGTCTGGCACGTCATCCTCAGCTTCATCAAGCGCGGAATTCACGCTATTTTCACCAACATCGTCAACGCGACGATTGTCACTTAGCGGCATCTGTACAAACAATATTTCTATTTAAAAAAACTATCATACCAAGTCATGTGTTTATTTCTAAATTTAATATTCCTACTAATCCTTTATTGAGTTAAAGGAATGTAATCAAATTCGGGGTGTTACTAAGACAACACAATAAAGATATTTATTCTATATGATTCCAGCAAATTTCAAACAAAGGAAAACTACTGTGAAATTGCGACTACTATCAATGAAATAATTTAAGTATATCATAAAACAACAATAATAACGAAGTCAAGACAAATTTACTGTTATCTAAAACATTGCAGTCAATTGCATAATATACACAATTCGAACACCTTTGTGGAGTAGTAAAAATAAATTACAAGTTGAAATAACTATTAAATAGAACCACTCGACACATTCAAATTGTTTAGTGTCACGAATTGAGACAGCTGTGTAACAGGGTAAACAGATCTTTATACAAAGGGAATAATTAATAGTAAATAAATGTTTACCTAAAGGCTTGGACTTTAAATAAAATTTTCATTTCAAAAGCGTAAACTAAAAGTTAATTAGAATTTTCTCAGTACAGATGAAAAAATAAGAAATGTAATAATATATCGTTACCTTTATTTTCTTTTCAGATGGGACCTTTTTGAGAGCAGGCTTCTCTGCGGGGGACTTAACTCCCGCTAATGCCTTTTCAGCTTTTCCTTGCGACTTGTTTGGCTTCATCCATTTCCTCCTAAATTAATAAATTTCCATCAATACAAACATAGATAGAGGTATTCGTTATCGATGCGATGGCAAAGTGAATAAATGGAAAATTAATTTGCTGATATTCAAGAGGGACTTTGAAATATTGCTTACAGAATTAATTAATATGTTTAAAGGCAAGCCACGCTCTTTGTATGTGACATATCAAAAGCACACGAACAATAGTCAATGGAATGAGCAAATATTAACAATAATTCCAAAAGAGATCTATCAGCTCCTGTCACGTCACATATTTGGAATCCTATCACCGTGTTTAATTAACGGAATATGGAAATTCATATCACTGAATAATGTTTAAATTTTGATACGAAGCGTCCAGCCATTTCAATTCCGCCCCAATGCTCCGACCGCATTTGTGCGCATTCATTGTTTATACACAATAAACTTCAACACTGCATAACACTAGGAATTTCGCCGACTAAATACTCAGCATAATTTCATATAATGGAATGTATGTTTAATTATTGAAATATGTATGTAGCCCGTTCGTAAAGTTAGCAATTTGATGATATACGTTCATGTTTACATAGGTTTAGTGTATCGAAAAAGTGTTAAATCAGGATATTATCAGATAGAAGGCGACCAAAGTACCCGAATTTCAAGGACTGCGCGCCGCATTGCGGTCTCAAATAAGAAATACCGCGTCGGTGTTGGATATTACACAATTACAAAAACTAAAATTTTTATATATATGTTATCTATTAAGATAACAATTAACGTGACGTTTATTTTGTTTCTATTTATTAAACTCATAATATAGAGGTTTTTAGTAAGATTCTACTCGTCTTACATCAAACAATTCTGTCTCAGTATATTATTTTAACTTAAAAACTCCTGCGTTTCATTCTATTAAGGCAAAACAAAATTTGTCCGAAAAAGTCGAATGGGTACTTTACTTAAGGAAAGTATAAATTGTTTAATAATAATAACAACTGGCTTACGCTAGTAGAAGCAATGCAACTGTTATGTATTTCTGTATAGATAACCATTTAGAATTTAAATAATCACTAATGTGCGTGTGCGTACCGATGACAAATCATTCGTAAATTAGTATGATATACTTTCATGGACTTGCGAACATTGCGCGCATATAAGAAAATAAAATTTCGTATATTTTATTTGACTAGTATAGTTTTATATTGTCTTCACAGTATAAAGTGCAACCCCTTAAAGTTAAAGAACGTACTTTACTAACAAAACGTAGGACAACGTACTTATGTTGTTGTGTAAAATCACTATAAACATATAACATACAATATGATATTCAGACAGAAAGATTATGCAACCCTATGTTATTAATTCACCAAAATTTTCAATTTAAATTACTGGTCTATAATGAGCCAAATAGGTCGCAATTTTACTCACATTGAGAACAAAGCCCGTAATGATTAATATTGAATATTTCCGTATTAATCCCATTAAAACTTACTTTGAAAATACTAATTGACTCCACATAACTAACCAAACTCTTCACGATATAGCACATCACTATACTGAATAATGCTTCAAAACTCACTATGTGCGCACAATGATTTCACAAATCATTTAAACATTTATTGGTGCAAATTTCCTTATCGAGCCGAAGCTGACAACGAACAGGCGAAGTACTCCGAGGGTCGCACTATCAAGCGTCAAGATTACGATAATAATTCTGTAATCTATTCGGGCGAACGTCTACAGAAAGGGCCTACGCGCGCTCGTTGTGCAAGCGGACGGGACTGACCGCGCGACTCGCGACACACACTCAATGCCACTACTATCCCTTTAATAACATTGCACATCAATTAAGCCCGTGTCCCTTGTCACCGGGCCAATCGCCGAAATGTCGTTCACAATAGATACCTATCGCCTTTATATTATATTAAAAACGGCTGTCACGTTTCTATTAGAGCCAATTATTATATCTAGTACATTCGTGTGCCGTTCAAAACATCGGTACCAAAGATAAGATATGCGCGTGATAGACATTAGTTCGCACTTGTTCTTGAGTTATGTACCCTGACATAATCAAATAGTACAATTACTTTACCGTCCAATCCAAAAAGAGTTTGCGTTAATACACCCCAACATTGTAACCTCACAAAAAAGACACTAGACACTGTTACAAAGAGAAGTGAAAAGCGCTAACCAAAGCTGGGTCTAATTAGTGTATGTCATTAATGCTAACAATTTTAAACAGAAGCAAATTACCAAAAGTTAATTACTATTGGAGATATTATTGTTTAATTACTCTAATCCTTCAATTTCAATGAAAGGACATGATGTGAAACAATTTCGGCTTGGATCAGAATCAATTAAGTAAAATGAGGCGAAATTGTAATTAGAATATCTCTACAATTACGTGTATACCGTTAACGGTGTCTTAGATAATTGTAATTACCTACAATCAATAATGTATACAGAGAAATTTACTTGGTATATGCATCATATTGTAAGCACATCATATCAGAGAATAAACAGATAATTAATATTAAGTCAGCTATTCAGTGACGTGAGACTACATTTTCCTATGTTCTTGATTGCTTTAATTCATCTATCCTTCGAGTCGAGTAATTACAATTTGGTCAAAACTGAGAACGTGGAATATTAAATTGTTATGCAAATATTAATATAACTCAACAAAGTGTTATTTAACATTTCAAGTTCATTGAGATATTTAAAGTGAAATTAAATCGAAATTTGAGATAAGAAACAAACGAAGAGTACAAAAAAATGGAATTGAAAAGCACCTGATTATACGACAGCAACACTCAGATATACGATTACGATCGTTTTGTCGTCCCTCAAACATAGCGGCAAACCACGCGCCTGCTTTACACAAAATTACTGAACACACTAGCAACTAAGAAATAAGATAACGTAAGAAAGATAAAAGATGACTAACGCAATGAAACTGTTCAGTCAGATGGTGTGGAAACAAATAAAAATCTAAAGGCACCTCTAAACTCTGTGAAAGCATGAAATTTCCATTTCTGTGAATGGTTTAACTTTTGAGAATCGACCTACGGCGTTTCAATTTCGTAGTAACAACTCAGTAAAGTGCGGAACGCCGCATCAGTTTCAAAAATAAACCCACGTATACTCACTGCAATATTCCCCTCCTATTTTTCCCAGGGCTTGCTGCACTCACACTGCCTCCCGGGTCTGAAGTCGAGGCATCTGTTAAAAGAAATAATAAATGAAAGTAACACTGTCACTATATCGTACAAAATTCTCATCTATACAAAAAAATATAAAAATGTTCAGGCGAAATTTTCTGGTAACAACTAAGAGAATATACCGGCTACGCGGGTTACGCTAACATAAGGAAAATAATTTATTCAGTCTCAATTGTAACAGCCTTCAGAGCTTCACTGTTATGACATCGATATAAATTGGCCTATAACAATCACTTGCGGTAAAAGTGGATATGGTTAAAGGCCGCTATAAACTTAGTAGTTAGGCTTAATAGGTTTAATGAAGTTACGCGAACTCTTTATGGATTATATGAATATAACATGTTTATTCCAGTTTCAAAATATATTTTATCAAACCGTCGAATTTTCAATTTAAATGTCTAGAAAGCAGACGTGCCGTCAGTTCATAATTGAAAGCTACGATACCATGTACCGTCAATAATAGAGGCTTTCTACGTTTGTACATTGCGGCCGGAAATTCGGTTTAGCTTGATTTACCATGTATTAATTGCATACGATACACATCAGTTATAGATTAAGCTACATAGGGGTTCGCTTGAAGTTTAACGGCCATAGAATTATAAAAAAAACGACGAGTTGCACTACGGGAGTGCCGGCACAAATGAAAACTTGAATATTAACGTTGTGCATTTTTGATATTTTGGAATGGTTAGGGAAGAATTTTTCGCGAATTGCTTTAATTATCAGTATAAAAGTACTATCATACACAAACATGACAACTTTTATTAAATAAAATACGCCGCGCCAGCTATCTTACTCTCCATCCGTCTTACGAATTTTCGATCAGGTCTTGTGTCCTGACGATAGTTTAACATTTTTTACCCATTCCAAAAAAAGTGTACAACGCCGCTAAATAAGTTTTGACTTCAATAAAATGCATTTTTTACCTAAGCATAGACACCTAGCAACGTACATAGTTTTGAGCAACATAATGTATGCTTGGACATGCACACACTCTGTTCACAACGCATCAGACACTTTGCAGATTTATGCAGTATCAATAACAGTAAATGAAAAATCAAGCATCATGTTGAGATTGCCAATTTAAATAATTAAGACCCTTTCAATTTAATTGGCTTTTATCTCGTTAGCAAAAATTATGGATCGCAATACAGTTGTGTAAATAGCAGTTTACAAAACGTACACAGAATATATATAGATAATGCATTTTATTTATTACCGACAAAGGAGTTTACGCTTCAACAATATGACAAAGGAAGACAAAATGTAAACTTAATTAAATGATACCTATTTTAAAAATGCTATTCTTTCTAAAAAGCTTTATTCAGTAATATTTTTTGTAAAATCTTAATATTTAATGCTTTGACTAACTAAACTCACATATTGGTAAATTTTTATAAAATACTTCTCCGATATTAATAACGTATAATTTTTGTAAGAGATTTCTCGAGAGAGTGCTTTAATTTAGTTACTTATGCATTAAAAACTTTGGGTATACTCAAAAATTGTACATTCATTCATAACGAATCCAAATCAAGGCTCATTAAACATGATATATTATAGTCTTGTGAATGTGTTCGTGGTAGTTGGATTTGGAAAGTGGGAAAAAAACGGCCAAACGAAAACGTTTCTTACAAACGCTGCCGAGGCAATGAGAGATATACGATTGGACTTTATAAAAAAGTTGTACAACTTGATAACGCCTACAAAACATCAGAGCCATCATTATTTACTTTTGTATTATATATAAATAAGTCCTCCTCCGCCGCATGGAATTTATTGTGGTTTGCAGCAGTATCTAAAATAATTCTTCAAGAAGCAATAAGTATATAATTATTCAAGGTATACTACGCTTCACGGTGCCAATGCGAAGGCCCCACAGCTGGGTCGCTAGTATTTTGTAAAAATGTATACGCAAAAATATACGTACATACATACGAAGCGACAGATAATACACTTTACACCCAAAATTCCGTACACATTAATGTCATTATAGGATATTCAAAATGAAATTTCATTGGCTGTCGTGTTTATAGAATTTTATGTAAAGTTTACCCTGAGATACAATACATTTAAACGCTACAGATATCAAACCAAAACATCTGCGAATAATATATTTGCTTTGAGTATATGCATATGTTAATTCATTGGCCACATTCAAAACTTCAGATAACGATGACATAATAATGCACTCAACGTTGTTGACCTGTCAATGATATTTACATTGATGGTTAGAATAGCAGACAATATCAGAACAAAATATAACTATGATTTATTACCGTTCGGGGCTAATACACGTTTCAGATATTCTTATCATATCAAAGGTTAACCCGAAGAGAAAAGCGTAGCATATGTCAGATTCAGTATTCTATTTGTAACAAATCGAAATGGAGAAACGTGCGAAACTAGTTGGCTGCCCGCCCAATTGTTATTCTCTTTCGTCTACTACCATGTGTACGCAGGTAAGCATGCGGTTATAATTCAGATTATTTATTCTTACCCGAAACATAAAATAATTGAATAAAAATTACCAAATTTAATGTAGCTAGACTAAATGTTAAGATAAGGGAGTGTAATATTCAGCAACGTCTTTTTTTTTAAATAAACGATCTTAGGAGGCTTATCTGATGTTGTGCTGCTTTTATGAATAGCTCGTTCTTTTCTTGAATAACCTTAAGTCAAATTGGTTCGGAAACTTGAACACTCAATTCGAACAACTCTGAACATAGTTTAAATAGACAGAAGCTCCTGAATAGTTCGTTCAGGTTATTCAAAGGCTGGCTAAGGACAATTTGGGCTCTTATGTTACAATCATAGCAAAGAAGAAATGTTGAGTCAATTAATCGCTTAACCTATTGGCAACTATACATATATACTGTTTTGTTTCGTTAGTAAAACTGTAGGTTTCTCTTTTTAGATGACTGAAAAATTTTCCCTAGTTAGAGCTTGACCCTTAACACCGTGCACACGGCTGCTCTTTTTATCTCTTTACGGTTGAATGAGCTGTACCAAATCAAAGTTCTTATACGGTATTTTTCTGCAGTAGATTTATATATTTATATTTAAACCGTTATTTAATAAAATATATATTTGAATAGGTTTAGTAATATTATTACCGGAAAGAGTTTAAATTAAATATAATGTTCTATATTATTCTAGTAGTAAATAGTATAAAACAAAAATTAATTATATTGTAATAGTTTATTTTTATGATATGTTTTTTAATTGAAGAATTGTAAAATATAAATAAATAAGATGTGTTATCGGCATATCTTCTCGTGTTCTTCTATATTATGCATCTATAAAATTGGCAGTAGTCTTGAATCTTGACTTAAAAAAAAAACTAGTTAGTTACTAGTTTTTTACTGCGTAATAACGCAGGGGAAATTCACCACGGTCATATCAGAAATAGTGTCTCATGAAATATTACAACACTCCGGTGTGGATTAAAATAATATAAAACTGAAATAAAAATAATGTGGCGCCGGCGCCGAAGTCGTCTCGAATCCGGTAATCGTCAGCCGTCTTTGACCCTGGATTGTTTACATTATTATGAAATGCTAATATCAAGCAGTACAACAACAATGACGTAAGCAACAGCTGGTGTATAAATGATCTATGTTAAAATCTATTCACTTTATAATAACAACGTTAGGGCGGTACAATGGTACAAACATTGTAAGACGGCTTAAATTTCTACTGCCTTTTGTAATGGTACGAGTTTGTAGTAAGAACGGGGGACAGGTTTTGTCGTGATCTCCGTAAGATTTGAACGTGAGAATGGTTAGTATTTGCACCGGTGCACATGGTAAACAGCGCCAGCATATATTCCAAACATGCACAACCAAGTCACGTCGGTCCAACGGGTTTCACCGCACCAATGCCATTTATGAATGAAACTCAATTCGTATAGAATGTTATGTGAAGTAGGAAGTCTCATAGGTATAACATATTTAGTAGAAAACTAATTAAACTGCCCAGTAGGATTCTGTGATCCAAACACATTTTCAAATATCAAACCTTAGCGGATTAGTTTAAATGAAAGTATTAACATTTTTGTATAACAAATTCACTATACACTACGGTAACCATGTTTTGTATATTTTCTTTTTTATTAACAACTATTCCCTAACAAAAACAATACCACACAGCCACATTGTCACGACCACCACCGTGGGATAAAAACTACATCTCGACGTATAAGAATTACAACACAATTCAGATTTAATATTTAACCTTCCACATATATACTTTAAAATTCTCCTAATATTGGTACGCGATAATCGCATGATTTGTGAAATTTATCTTACCATGGTGTTTGTCCATCAACACAAGCTTCACCATGAGAACACGATACGCGTATCAAAAGGATCGTGTGCGAGTCTTGAGCTCCACAGCCGTACATTATTGTGCAAGACCCGTCCGAGCTATTCAATTTCGTATATGGTAGCAGTCGCGCACGCACGTACCATTGGCCGCCTACCGAATTCGAATGAATTCGCCACGAAAAATCATTTGTACATCGTTGATCCGATACGGTTATGCACGGAAAATGTATTACAACCGAAAACGGCACAATAAAAGATATTTTCGCTTACTAAAACCGAGTATACGGAAATTTAACGAGTTTATAGAATAAAGGTTTACACGAAGTTGTAATAACACGAGTTTATCATGTGTTAGGCTGGAAGTATACAAACGCGTGAGTCACTCAACTGTTTTGAGAATATTAAAAATTTCATATCGTTATGTAACAAACAAGTACTCTGTTATAATAACCAGTGCTACCTCAACAAAGATCTTATATAAAGGAAAGTTGGATCGCTCTTTCTGACAACATTAAAATATTTAAGCGTATCTGACACACTGCCATTTCCACTTTATTATAAAAGAAGGTTTAATATATAAATCAAAACATTTAACTTTAGCATTCTTAGATAGATTGCAATAATTACGTAAAATTACCATTACTTATGCGAAATAATGTGTGAATGTGATCCATAATATTAATTGAATAACATCTAAAATAATGCAAAGAGTGATTATAGGTTTCATTGGATTTTATTAATAATTAAAATTTAGTAGAAAAGTGTAACTTTATTCGTGCGGGATTAAAATTTGGTAGAGAATTAATTTATGTACTTTATCACTTTCGAACTCACAGCAAATGAATTGCAAGCCGGCTTAATTCTTATAACACAAATTCTGAATTGAACTCAACACTGAAATTTAAACTAAGTTATTTTCGCTGCAATTACCACTTAAATTCTAAACTTAAACAATATAATATTTGCGTTTCTATTTATTAGCGATAACTATGAACATTTTCTCTTACTTGTTAACTTTTGTTATTTTTAAATAGAAGTGTATAACTTCTATTAAATAGTACCGAATACCGAATATTTTTAAATTATTCTGTATAAGTATAATAATAATTTAAAAATATTCGGTGTTTATCATAATTATTATTTTAAAAAACAAGTCGTAAAGTCCCCTCACCTGATTGACTTCCATTTGTAATCGAATGAGAAATGATTTTAGACATCTTTTGGTAAGCCGACCTCAGGGAGATGCGAGAGTTACCGTTGCTAGACGACCCGCTTGAGCCATTGCTTGATGAAAAGCCGTTCAAAGACATCGAAGACTCGATGTCGGAGGGAATATCCGAATCACTAATATGGCTAGAATCCGTACCCGAAGCCATAACAATAATAATCTTCACACGCAAAATTGTTTTATAATGAATTGATTTGCAAACCCAAATTTAACGAGTGCAATTTATACACGGCTGCGTTGTAAATACAGGAGGCGAGCAGACAGACCGGAAGTAGGGCTCGTTGTGCTCGCAGCATTCGGCGTCGACGACCGGTAAGTTCCGGGTCAAAAGGCGTTCCCGACGCACCGGGGTGTGTGTATGCATCGGAAGGAGAAGGCGACGCGGACAGCGAATGCAGCGGGCGGGTGCACGCTTTTCATCCGCCCGCCCAACTGACCTGTGCACGCCCATCTGCGCCGACGATCTTCCTGGCGACCCAGTCCCGGCGCGGCACTGGTGCCCTCGTTTCTATACCAACGCGACGTTACACAAGGTCGATGCCGCGAAAAAAGCGGCGCATACGCACGACAACACCGACGCGTATATAACTACTGTTCGTGTGACTGCGACGAGAATTTGTTAACAATAACAAAGTGACTTGATATAGCTACGCTAACAGCGCACTGGGCCAAAATATACACATACACGCACTGTATTATTATTATTTTTTATATTTTTGTATGTACCATATGTCGATACTTAATCATTCTAATGAGGCTTTCGTGGTAGATTTAATTTTCTTTATTTGAAGAAATATATAGAAGATATAAAATATTTGCATAAATTAAATTACTAGCAACATATAATTTACTGATTAGGGAAAATAATTAATGATTAATAACATTTTAAATACTTCTTCATTATTACATGTGCAGATCGATAATAATTTTACAAATACAAAACAGTTTTACGTTCGTAGTTATTATCTTATAATTAATTTGCTAAAGAATTATAAATATAACATGACGCATGGAAAAGAGAAAAATTTGAGCGTAGATCTCGGGAAAGTAATTTAATTAAAAGTCGTTAAACTGCTGGGCAATGTAGTAAAAGAAGAAATTAGAAAATTCACATAATGCTTTTCATTTATTGGTTATATTTTTATTATTGGTAAATATATATAAACCTACCAATGGTTTACTTAGCATTTATAATAATTCATAATTATAATTAATATTATTTAATAGAATTCCACTTAATTTATTATATATGCCTAAATCTAGTAGCCTTTTCGTGCCTAATTGCAATAAATTTATAGTAGGAGTAATCATAAATGTACTCGATATTTATTGATATAAAAATCGTATAAAAAAAAGGGTTTTTAAACAAAAAATGATAGTAATAAAAGATTATTTTCGTAAACTTAACCAAAGAATATCCGTCAATGTTAATTCTTAGCAAACATTTTTAGTATGCTTTTGTTAAAGGTGGCGGTATTGTAAATGCACTCAGTTTAAAAGAGTTACGTACTTGACGCGGCGGTTATAAACACAGAAATTGATTAAAGTGAGATTTTATAACGGAAAACATGACAATGCAACCAAATAGTTCACGGTAATCGCTTAGCGCGAGGAAATAAGGGTGAGAGTTAAAAGTACACACACATAAAATAGTAGCAAAGGGAATTTGTGTAACGCAATAGCATCTCATTATTCTGGAGTAACTTTCGTCTTCATATCAGTTAATTTCCGCTACATTAACTTACGTGTAAAGTAATTTAAGGAAATTGAATATCATTTAGATGGAGAATCAAAATCACATTATAAAAGTTACAATGGACTTTTAAGAATCTATTGAAAAATGGTTTTGGCAACTAAGTAGGATATTATCTTAGACTTTGACCAGCGCAGATATGAAGCCAATATATTTAACTTGAAAGAGAGTACTCTGTTTGAGTACAACAACCATGTTACCTTCCTTACGTTAAAATAAAGGTGTCGCTGAAATATGCGATGACAATACGTCCAAGTTTGTGCTACATTATTGCTACAACTAATTTGATTCCTAAGGTTATGTTTAGAATTAAACGAAAATTTTAATGTTGGAAAAAGAATTAGCCTGCAGACACGGAAATATACCGAACTATATTTTTTTGTTATCCACATTATCGGAACAATTGGCAATAAAAAATTTGGAAGTTAGAACGCACGAGTAGATGATAGACGGTGGGCACTCTATGCTTTATCCTTTCACTGCTTTTAACATACATATAAGCTTTGTAAACACTATATACTAATTTTCTTATAGTCTAGATAACCTCCATAGAACCAACTCTCAGACATTAATCAAATCTCCAGAAATGGTTCCATATACAAATGAAGTCATCAAGTACGGAGTAATACATTAATCTACGTCTTGTATATATATAACCATCTCAGTGTCAAACAAAGAGTTTAACAATTTAGTTTTCAAATTAAAATTGTTTATCTAAACATACCTATTTATTTGAAACATAAGTACTATCAAAACGTCTGCTGTGTCGGTCATAAATTATAAGCTTGTTTAAGTTTCTTCTTGTAAAAAAGGGAGAAAGCGGACTAGATGGTCACCTTATGTTAAGTGACACCGTCGCCCATAGTCAGTTTCATTGCCACCCTCCTTATCATGATATATTATATTACTATTTTTACATATATTATAACAAATATATTAAGAATCCAACTACCACACCTAAACGGTGTAGAAGCTTGTATATAAATTAAGGTAAATACCATTAAATTAATTAATATAATTAAAATTAATAAGCAACGCTGCAATTCAACATTAAATGCCCGATTAGCCACTATATAAAACCAGCTTTAAATGTATCACGAATGTAATTAATACTTATAAAAATATTTGGTAAGTGAGTGGTAACTCTGTGACAATCAACAACTTTGAGTAATTCCTACACATAAACTAATAAAGTAATATCAAAATTATTCACAAAATGTTAGGGATTTTCTAAGTTATTCACTTAAAACAACAATGTTTTACTAATTCAGTTAAGCATATCAGTTATACGGCATTTTAGTGCAAAACACCTGCAGTAGTATGCATAGAACATGCTCTAAGGAAAATCCCCTTCCCTATAGACACTGTTAATCTTTGAAATGGTGAGCTCTTTATGAAATACCCCGTATTGATTCGAAAATATTTCCACACGCATGCTATGACAGCCCTGGAAGTAATATCGGTGGAATTCCGTATTCCGCCTAGATGAAACTCGCATAAGTCGTTCGAATATTAGAAAACTATCAAATGAAATTTTTTACTTTCTAGCTGGAAGTATTTACAATAATAAAACGATTTAGTTATTTGCATAAGCGGTTAGAAATATTCAATACGTACCTAAAAAAACACTTCCCAACACTTTATTCTCTAAAATATATTTAAGTTATTACAATGAAATGTATAACTTAACTGAGCGCAAACCTACCGCGACTTTTCATCTAAAACTACAAATACATACTACGCAATTTAAATAGAAACAAAGGAAAGTCTAAATATCGATAAGCCTTAATGGCATCATTTACTTTGCACATTAATGAATCACCATTTTAGCGATACTTAGGGCACACAAATAGGGCTTATGTAGATCGACATAATGCTATTGACAGCCCCCTACTGAGATTGGCTAGGAGTTGATTACGTTGCATAGCCTGGTTCATTTGCATATACGTTTATTTCAGATAACTGTAAAAGCTTTAAGCTTGACATCCCTATATTAGGATATTGATTGGATCCGCGAAGAGGCAATATACATATATTTATCTACAATAATAATTTAATATTGCAGTTAGTTCAAAGCATTTCTCCGAGACTATTCGCGAGTCTCGTACTAGATTGACTGCTGTGAGCGCGGTATAACGCGTAATTAGACTAAGATAAAAAAAATTAACACATATTTAAAAGTAAAGCCTTCGATTCAATAAAGTAACATCCACCATCGACAATTTAAAAAAAATTTATCTATTACGTACGTCAATTTGAAACCTGCAAAACATTAAAATATCCAGTTCCATTATCAAAACTTATTTTAGTACGTTCAAATGTCTAGGCAACATTCCAAATTACGTCTCAATTGTGGTTTTTAAACCCAGTTAAAACAATACAAATTCTAAGAGTCATTAATCAAATTGCAATAAACATTCAATTAAAAAACCTATTAAGAACTAATGGTTTCGCAATCGTAAGAGTTTGGTTTGAGTGTGACTGGATTTAAGTTCGACGTTCGTATAACTAACAGGTGGTTATAGAATTTTAATGTCAGTAAAGTCTGGACATTTTACTTATTTCGTTAAAGTAGTAAAAACGATAATTCAACTATTTGTGGACCTACGAGAGTAAGACGAGTTCACGGTTGACGTGCAAGTGCCACGACGTGAAAATAGTGGCATTGAGTTTTTGCTCAGGTTTTCTCTTCTGATCTACATCAGTTATTTGACAAGTGGTAGTAAATTCAAATTTCGAATCATTTTATTTCTAATGACGTTCATTAGTGTCTTACTTAGGTTTTAAACAAAAATAAAAATATTAAACCTTTTTAATCCTTATTAAGGGGAAGAAGGAGAAGGTGCTTTAAAAAAGGTGGAAAAAAGAGATATTTGGAAAAAGCTGGAGGCTTTTTTTGAAGGAGTTCCGCTGTAGGATATAAGGATAACAAGAAAAAAAATATAACAAATCTAAGCTTGACATTCTACGGGTGTAATTATTGGAAATTAAATCTATCTTCTTCTTTTATAATTATTATTGATCCAGGCATTCTGTCTTCTTCGTCTTTGGTTGGATACAAGGACCCGACTGAACTTTTAGTTAATTCAGTCAGTCTCTTATGTATGAGAAACGACTAAAGCGAACCCTAAGGATACTCTAGAGACCCGAGCTAACCAACGCTTATACGCGGATTCGCGTAAAAGTCTGATTTTCTGGTAGATAATAGTTTACTACATGGTAGCGGGAAAACTGTGTTCTCTTCTTTACTGCTTACTGCTACTTACCGATGGCTTCATCTCCAGTACCCAAAGGTTGTCTCGAGGGAGATGTTTTTTGATGTGGTTGCGGCTTCAGAACTAGGGCTGGCACAGCGCCCTCTTGCGGAGGGTCTCCATGAATCCTCACGACCCACCATTCTGGTCTTGTCTGCCATGCCTCCAGCACTTCTACCTGCTGACCCTTCGATACTGTCAGCTCGCCGGCACCTCCAGATGTGTGGTCGGCGACAACCCATGTCATCTCCGGACCGGCCTGTTGATAAAACCCTTATTAGATTTGCTGAATATAACAAATATTTAACATTATTCATATAACATAATAAATTAATGAAACCTAATAATTAAACACAGAAAAGAGTACATATTTAATTGTTGCAGTTAGACAAATTAGTTTTTTGTAGATTATCGAAACAGATACGAATGCGGACACATACATATAGACAGATAGTATATCTGTCGGCAATTACAAAAGGAACCTCCAACGGTTTGTAATAAAACCAAAACCAATAGAATAAAATCCAAAGAAAAGAATCAGATCAGTCTGTCTTAAGCTTAGTTTGTTTTATGATTTCATATAATAGATACAATTTTTAAGAATACACAAAATAATATAAAATAAGGCGTAAATAAGAGCACGGTTCGGGGTTAGACCTTATAAAGAGATTTCAGTGTTAAAATGATTAAACTTTTTATATAAAATTGATCTTTTAAAATGTTAATTTTTTTTTAATTTAAAATATTACATGGTATTTACTTTATCGAGCATAACTCAAATATAAATAATAAATCACAAACAATATTCATGCCTATTCATACAAATACACTTAAGCAGCTACGCGACATGATCAATCATGAAGAATACCTTTTATTAAATTAAATGGTTCACGTTATTTAGTTCAATTCCAAATAGAATTGTATGATCTTTGTCTCTTCAAAATACCAGTTGGTAACAAGAGAATCCACGAAGTTTTTGTCATTATTTCTCGGGAGAACATATATGCAGCTAATCCAAAGAGACGTTTAAAGTATTTTTATGTAATGTTTACTTGGAAATTATAGACAGAAATATTCAAAAGTTACAATGACATGAATCCAACGAACACTTCACACCATAATAGAATCACTTATTAAATTTATTGTTAATTACAACATATGTTTTATAGTTTTTTTTAATATAAGTTTCGCCAATGAGTCACGTACTTGATGCTAGTTTTTGTCTATTATATTTAAGGGGTTAGGCGCTGTATGCTGAAATACAGGTTCACACCTAGTTCAGCGTCAGATAAACTAGATTAATTTTGTTTATATAACTAGCGCAATCAGATATAAGTATTTTCTGTGAAACAAATTTGAAATAAATTATTATTATTAACGAATTGCCAAACGCTATTTTGCTAATGTTGAATACTTATCCAAGAAACTCGTATGAATAAAATACGACATATTTATGGGTTAAAGCGACAAATACCATGAGATTTGCGTTCTAACTTTATTCCAGGGGAAAGTTTTTCCTATTTAAATAAAGATATTTTGATTGATTGAAAAAAAAATATAGTAAAAAGTATAACAATTTTTGTAATATTGTATTCGCTAAAAGATAAACAAAACCTGAGCAGAACAGGCTTAAAGGTTAATTGTGCGACTGTCAATCCTAAGGTCGTAACCTCTAGCTATGCACTTAGGGATTCCTCTATTTTATGAGCGCAAACAACACTTGCTAATACGATAACGAAAAAGTAAACGCATACTAGCATTTCTTAGCACAAAAATCGAAACGAAAACCGTTCTGGAGAATTGCAAAATGTTTTAATAGTATTCATTTAGTGAATGTATTTATTCTCAAGTACTGTTTAATTATAACATCACGCAACGTTTCAGTCGCAAATCTTCAGTCTTTCGGAAAAAATGAATCTAGATAGCGTGTTCGTTCTTTAGAAAAAACATTCACGAGTTTCTTAAGCTTTGCATATTATTTAATGTCAAGTTACAGAGATCTAAAGATGCTTAATTTACGTTTTAAATTTTCTGACACAAGATTTATTCAGATTAACTACCAAAAAACTGCAATTATCCATTTAACATTGAATGGAGCACCAAGGAACTAAAACTTTCTTGCCTTCTAAGATAATGCTACTTCGCTATACATAAAATGAGTGGCATCTAGAAGTTGAAAATAGTTCGAGTTTGATTGTGAAAAATGATTTGCATTTTACAACTAAACTGAATTCCACAGTAGCTAAAATACTTTATAACTTGAAAATTTGTGAAAGTATAAGTCTTATGGAGCGAAGGAGTTAGGCTGGCTACGTTGCCAGGACTTCGACTCTGAAGCGCGTAAAGCGAGTCCACAAACCGCTAAACAAAGTCTTATGGATTTTTTTAAGATACTCTCTTATTTTTTTAATTGACTTGAACTAAACAGAATAACACTTTCCGAAAACATTCAAAGTTCAGGCGAGAGCAGGGTAGGGTGCAATATTAAATTGAAAATATGAAGGAGCAACCTTCTATATCGTAAAGACGATTATTTATTTTATTAATTTATGTATCTCAATTACCAAGAATGCTGAATATTTTATATTATTTAATCGCGGAAGATGGGAAGAATTATAATCGTCCCTTCTATACTTATATTATAAAGAGGAAATATTTGTTTTTATGGTATATTTGTAACGAATGGGCTAAAAAGTACTGGACCGATTTTAAACATTCTTTCACCACTCGAAAGCCAAACTTTCACTGATAAATGTAGTAATAAACTAACTTTAATTGCAAGAAAACACTAACACTAGAATAATGTTACCCGAGGTGTTAAAAAATGCATATAAAATATCTTTCTAAATCTAAAACTATTGAAGAAACAACACATCAATATGTTTAAAAATAAATGTCCACCAGTGCGAAGCCGGGACGGGCCGCTAGTAATTCATGATTTGATAAGTGTTGACAACTATTCACGACGCTAGAATACCAACGAGCATTTATCAAAGAGCTTAATTGATATTTAGCACTAAATGTTTTGGTTCAATTAATTATAAAAATAATTGCTACTCAAACTAGGTGCCCAAGTCAAAGAACCGCTTTTAATTATCCACTAGGACACCTTTCAATCTCAAAAACTTAAAAAAGAATAAAATTTAGAAATTGCTCAAGAATACCGGAAAACCATCATCATCACCATCACGAATATACTAAAAAATCTATTATAATATTATACGGTCAAGAGCAGGGATCGATGTCAACATTACAGGCTGTTGATAACCAAATCTACTAATACAAGATAACAACGGCGATAAGGTGACATACTAACAGATATATTCTATTGCTTCTATGAACACTTATTGAAAATTACGTTTACAATTAGGGTTACAAAATTTACTTTAATTTTCGCAAGCAAACATGCTTTGAATGCTATATAAGCTAAGAGTCAATTCTGTTTGAGTCTTTAACCAAGAAACTACAGCTGTTATCACGAGCAAGCAGTTCAAGCCTTTTTCTTTCAGATTTGACTGTATAAAGCCGACAGCCATGACCGTGTCGCATGACTGATTCAGAATATAAATGATTTGTTAACATAAATATAACATTACTAACTAACACGGATTACAAAGCTTCAAATAAAAAATAAAATAACAGCTTCTATTATCACGTTTATGTTCAATACAATTTAATATTGTATCTATTACCTGTTACCTATATATCTGTTACACTGACTACCAAACATAGCTGAAAGTAGATTAATATATATTAATAATGTTATAAACATTGTGTGCAACCAATAAGTTGTATAAAATCAATTCCGCAAGATGGATCGCTGAACGTACTATAATTATCTAACTGATCCTCGGCCACTAGCGAACCTTGAACAGATATTTCCATCACTAACATTCGAAATCGTCAGTTGCTCGCTCTACATCTTTACTGGTGATTGATGACAAAAATAGCGATCGCATACCAATTCATTGTTTCCATGCACGGATTTCAATAAATAAATTAAAATAATGTTCTAAATATTTTTAAAAAAACTTTGAATCTTTCTTTGGGAAGTTACGTATGTATATCCGACTTGGATATTTATCGAATAAATGTGTGTGAAGTCCACTACAAATTTTATCATATAAAACTTTGACATAGACCACTGTGGTAAGCCGATAAAACACTTAAGAAAATAAACTTCATAAATTATTTAAATATAGGAGGATATTAGTACACTGGTTGTAGCAGGTAAATAAATAACGAGATTAACTTTGTCATATTATTAATAATAAAGCATTATTATTTTCCTTGTCAATACCGATTCCTGTATGCATAACGAACGCTAAGTGTAAATAAATACTCTGTAATTGATGACATATTTTTCTTATAAGGGTGAATAATTAAAAACTTTTTAATAAACAAAAAAGGTCGGGAGAACAGAACTGTGCTAGTCTAAATTTGTGACGTCATAATCCCAGTGTCAAAACGCCGGTTGGGGGTATGTTTTCGTAATCACCTGCCGGCGGCTGCCCTTAAGGAGACGAGCATGGAACGAGCTCGGCGTGTCTATGGTGTGCTGCCGCGTCAGAGACGCATGCGGCGAAGTGACGGAACTCTGCCGGAACCATGGCAGAGAAATTTTTCGCCGGCTCTTGTTCTGTTTTGTGAGCGGCGTTGGCGAGGGGTGAGGCGGGGTGGCAGTCATCGCGCGGGCGCGGCGGCGGGGTGCGGTCGCGGCCGCCTCGTCCGGTGCGGCGCGCGGCGCTCGTACCACTGCCGGCCTCACTCACTCGCCTCAACACTCGCACACTACGCAGCCTCCGTATCGAGCTATCTTAGCTGATTTACTCCAAACACTTCCTCACCGAAGGACGCGCGTAGTCGAATGACAACTTCCGAAACACGTAACCAATATAAGTTGAACAACATTAAAGCAAATGTATATATATGGAATTATTTCATTGTGTAAGCGAAATATATTTCCAGAATTCAGAAATGCTCAAATTAGTAAAGCAATAATACCTCTCCCAATTATTATACTACATTCGATACGGCTAAAATTAGCGCTTAGGTAGAACCTAACTTTCAGCCAACTAAACCAATTTAGTGTTCCGTGCACTAAAAGCTCAATTAGAACTTTGGTCTGTAAGGATTTTAAAGTCAAACGTATTTCAACCTTAATACAGATATTATTCAGTAATTTATTTAATATATACTGGAGATGCACGGATAGTTAAAAATCTATACATCTACATTATTTTTTTAAAAGGAAACTCTAAACACTACGTTTCTATGGAGTTTACGAGATGATGATAAAACATACGCTAAAAATATTAAGATAATCAAGTGGAACCATTCAAATTATTTTTGATAAACTTTGACTATGTTTATTCATGTATGAGAGTATCAATCAAAGCGCGGCCGTGAGTCGAGGCGTAGAAACATATAATAAATGTATAGCTCTGCTACATCTAGTCATTCATTTTCAACTCTCGTTAGTTTAACGACATCTACAATTACCGGGACTTTCTTAAGTTTCCTTTGATAGTGACTTCACTGGTAAGTTCTGAGGAACATACGAGATTCGCATTTCGTTATTCACACTTGTATTGATTACAGCTTAACATATTACAAAGACCGTATCGGTTGTATATAATAGTTAACTTAGGTATCGGCTCTTTATTCCTTCATTTAAATTTATTACACGCCAGAAATTGTTAATAAATTGTCGGCACCTTTTCAAATATAAATGAAAAGACATAGAGGCTTGTTAACGAACTAATTACAAGTAATTACAAGTTATTAACAAGTTGCATAAGTCTTCATTTCTCACTACCATGCAGTTTCTAATAAATATTCGATAAAATGTTCAGAGAAGATGTAGTTACAACTTTACAAAGTGTTAAAAGAGAAGTTATTTTAAACTTTTCATTTTTGTCATTTAAAATTCATGTGAAAGGAATATTAAGGATATATTATAACAATTGCAGACCAATTATATGATTCGCTTTGGATTACTTATGTATTGATTGTATTTTTATACCACTATTACGCGATAAAAACCTAAGAAATTAGTTTGTTAGTGCCTATTGGTTTAGGGGACAGTACGACATTGCTGCACTATCAATCTATTGTAAAAACCCGAATGACTTTGTAACGTGAATAACGTAATGTAAAAATTCAAGAACCTGTATCATAATATTTATTAGCAAGGTAGAAAGGCTACAAAAAACCAATTAAAATGGAATGAAAATGAATCACGTAATTGTACATAAACCTATCATTATAACTAATCAGATATATTGCATTCGACGCATTCAATTTTCTCTTATCTAGTTTTTTAATTTCTTAAGTGAAACAAAAAAATACTCCACGTAGCAACCATGTAATTTATAAAGCTTAACGTTGAACACAAGGATTCATTTATAAAATGATTAGAAGCTTTGAAATGCAATATGAATTAATATTTGAAACGTACCCGCTACTCTAATTAATTAAATGTTTCATTTTGTAAAAATTGTCGTATCTTTTGAAAGCATACATATACGAGTATCATAAGACTTTTTCATACTTTTTTCGACTTGGCGTTTCTTTCATTAGCTATCCTTTATGAGTATCAGTCTTTTGTTTTTTAAAGCTAGAGTTCGATTCCTAGCAAAATACTTGTTTTCGCAATACGCTTTTAAATTTAAGGCATGCAAAGATCATATGATACGATAAAGATGCATGCCGTAAATAAAAGGCGGAAGTACTCTAACGAAATTATGACTTTTAATATAATTCTCGATTAATAATTCCACTGCATCTTAATTCCATTCCATTAATCTAAGGCCCAGTGCTGCGGGAAATGTTCTAAACTAAAAGCAGTAAATGCAACTTTGATAGTTACTTATTAAAAAAACATCTTGGTATACATTGTAAGGAAGACATATTCATTTGACAAACAGCCCTTCTCAGAGTCGTTCATTAAATGTTAAAATTTACTCAAGTTATTATAAAAATTGAAAACCTAACTATAAATCGGAGAATTAATAATGCTTAAATAAGTGTTTGTAAATCTAGTTAAAATTATTTACCTAACATTAGACTGAGAACACAAAACATATAAAATAAAATGTTACAAACGTTCTAACATGGTAAACAATTTATCCTATTTATCTCAAGAGATAGAGTAAAGTTGGAGATGGTTTATATACAGAAGGACGATCTTTCATTCGACATTCAGGAAATCTAAAATTTTATTGATGTTAAATGGTGACATATGAAGCTAGATTTGTTTTTTTATAAGCATTAGAAATCATCAAGGCACAAATCTTTCTAATAAATGAGAACGCAAGAATTGAAAATTTTGTACACAAAACACTTTACGATAAATAAAATAAGTCCAATAAAATACCAAATATCAAATCGTGTTAATTGACTTACCAAAATAACATTTCCATTCACTCTCTTTATACTGAGGTATATAACAATCTTTTCTAACGAATAAAACTCTACATTTGTTATTTAAAAGGCGGAGGTGGATACCGTGTTAATAAATTGAATCTTGGTAAAAGAAAAATGAGTGCAAAGTCTACGTGAATTAAATAACACGTATTCACTCCACACATAGGAAATTATCTTTAAAAAAATTTGAATCTGTTATTTTTTATATAAGGCGTTCTAATAGAATTCAGCCGGGTAGTTGGATTTTGGTCAATATAACCGGTTTGTTCTACTAAACGATGTCGTCGTAAACGGTTTTGACAATATTAATACACTGTATTTACACAGACTACATATAAAACTCCTTGATCCCGATGCCCCGTCGCGAACTCAATGACACGGGTCAAGCTATTCTTACAAAATTTCTTAAAATATATTTTTCTTTATAGTATTCATAACCCTTATACCTTATTTCCTGAATTATCAATAGTTTGTGAAAAGTGCAAATAATGCTTTTAATAATTAAATACCTTCGATACCAACGCTTATTGAATTAAAATATAAACACTCACAATCTTCGAATAGGATTAATGGTTTAGTTATTAAAATTCAGAATTAAACGTCATAATTAAATTTAAATAAAATAAATAATTGTTAATAATCAAAACTAACATTGTTAAGATTTTTGTAATTCTGTATTTTTCTATAGAACAGGGGGCAAACGGGCAGGAGGCTCACCTGATGTTAATTGATACCGCCGCCCATAGACACTCGATGCTAGAGGGTTATTTAATTTGTTATCGAAAAAATACTACGCGCAATAGCAGTTAAAAGCCAACTAAAGTGTCTAGCGAAGTGGAATTACGCGATGACAAGGCCGGTGAGAGGGGCAATGTTAGTCCGTGTCTCGTTTGCAACGCACTAGATCAAACAAGATGCGCGTTTACATTTACTTTTTAAAGCGTAAATTATTTCATTTTATAAATTTGAAAAGTTGCGTTGTATCGTCAATCAAAATATCGCCGATACCAAATCTTTCGCCGATATATCGCCGATATATCGATGTCGGTATCGGATACCTAGTTTTAATCCTTTTAGCCTTTTAAGATTTTTAGCTCATCCACAAGTTAACGTCATATTTCAATAAGACAACTTCCATAAAGCATGTATATATCTGTTGAGAGTCACGTATAGATTGTTGAATCTATATCTATATAAAGAGATAGCCGCAGTAAGGGGAATTTTATAAGTAAGATAAGAAATGTGATCACAATATATACTGCAACATAACTTTTCCACATTCGGATAATCGCTATAATATGAAATTAGAGGGATTCTTGCAAGATCTAAATTTCATAATAGCTCTTACCTTATCTGAGTCGGTGGTATTTCCACTGCCGAAGGAAGCTAGTGAATTGCGGTCGAGATTCTCGGTGTCCGTGTCATCGAAGTCCCTGTTGAAATCACTCATTAGAACCAGTAATTCTTCTATTCATGTATATCAAAAAAATAAGTAAAGAAATAATTAATTATTAGTAAGTGATTTTTTGGATTGTTAATTATCTATTGTGTGCTAATTGACGATTTATTTAATTTGTAATATTGAGAGTTTGTTAGTCTGTGGGAAAATACGCGAGTTTGGTTTGTTATTTATGATGAATTAAATTGAAATAATTGTAGTCTCAAGCTCAAAGTATTTATGAATTAAATTAAAACAAAATGTCTGTTTACAGTCTGTCCTTTGATCTAAACTAAAATCTAGAGTATTTGAAATAGCGAGAATGCAAAGTTATACTGAACTTCGCAAACTAATATTGGCGAACTAACATTTCACAGACTCAAATATTAAATCGTTCAGGTATTTTAATAACCTCATCAAACTTAAAATTACTGACCAACATGCAACACGTAATAATAACGTGGATGTAAAATTTTGCGTGCTCAGACTTTTCATGAGCGTTACATTTAAATCGCTATGAAATAACACTACGACAAAGTATTAAACGCTGTTTCTTGTACAATACTTCTATACAAAGTTTTGCGTGTGTTTTAATAATATCCATACATTTGCTGCAGACATTCACTTCGCTCAAGGCATATCAAAATTCTATGAGATATTAATAATAAAAATGTGGTAATAATAAAGTAAAATTAAATCAGATATCATGTGTACATATAATTAATCAGAATTTTTACCAATAAATTTAGTAAGAGCTGAAATATATCGATTATCCGACGCATTAGTAACGCAAGTTTTCATGACATATTAAAAAATTTATACATGAAGTCGGTTCGGTCGATACAGATATTAATCATTATATTGTGAACCTGTCGTTTAGTTATTTGAATCTCGAAGTCTCGCTCATATCAAGAATTTTTTTAGCATCTTTATTTTTCAGATATAAAGATAAATCCAACCCGGTCTACCGTTATGAATATATTTCATCGTTTGCCATGAATATAATTGATTTATCAAAAAATAATGTGATGTGTGTGTATAAAATAATGTGAATAAATTGTATGTTTACCTGCTGGAACGCTGTGAACTTGTAGGTCGTACGCGAGCCGGACTACGTGGCGGCAACGCTTTGTTGAAATATGTTTCCTGCAGAGAAATCATATTTTAGCATTTGGTAGACTAATAAAAATTGAAAAATCTGAAGCACATGTTTAAATACGCTACCATACAGTTTTGTAGTGTATAAAAATTGTCTTTAAAAAATTTGTTTACTCGTTGGTTTGCAAACTTCACGAGAGAACCAGGGTCAAAACAATTAATAATTATTTATAGCTCGGATATGCAACAATAACCTGGAGAATATTAACAAAAGGATCCATGGTTGTCTTCATTTTGTTGCCAATCTGAGTAAAGATTTTTTTTAACATTTCATCCCCTGATGTACAGGTCTGCCTAGTTCAGGGGCTCAAATATGTGCTAAAAACGTAACATGTTATTGAATATTCTTTTTTAGTACCCTTACTCCGCTCTGCCTATGGTTAAATGAAACAACTTAACAATAATTGAAACCAAAATACTATACTATAAAGAAAAACAGGAGAAAAATTATTACTAGACTAAAGATCAAGGTTATTAAAAGAAAATGGTCGAGACATTTGTAACAGTCTTAATCTTAGGGAAGGGATGGATGGCATGGGAGGTGGAGGGTGGTAGTCTTAAATAGTGTAAGTGCATTGTAGAAATAAACATTTTACCCATACCGATTGATTGATTGACTATTAAGGTGTTACTTTTAGAGATTCTAACTGTTTCAATTACTGTGTATATCAATCGGATTTTCTATGAGTGTATTTATTTGATGTTCTTATAAAAACTTTCTTTTGAGAAAATTAAATACATCACCTGGTGTTAAAATAATCCTGTCACAAAAATGGAACACATCCAACGATCGAATGATGTTATTAAAACCGATGTAAAATGATGAAATTTGAATACTACTTTACTTAAGTGTATAGTTATATAAATAAAACATTAGCTAAAACACAATCCTTTTCCACAAACCAATTTCCGGGCAATAACGTTAGCAAATGTTGTATCAGATTTTATTTACGCGCAGCAAACAAGCTTCAATTGCTATTATATGTGACGTCAAACACGTGAATTTACTTATACTGTTCATAGTCAAAAGACTTTTACAAAGAAAACACGTCTCCAAAGCTTTTTTCTATCAAAAAGAGAATATAATAAATACGCAAGTGAACTTATGTGTAAACTATACTATTATAAATAACTTCTGTGGCCAGTACAGTCATAGGACAATATCAAAATGTAAGACTACGTATTAAACACGTTCCGTCTTAGAAAAGCTCAAGTGCGTCTGGTTCAATGAAAGGCAAGAACATAAACTGATATAGCGTGTTAATAAATAATGAAGGTTTTGTTTCATACTTTCATACGCCTGATATATATAACGACAAACAATCAATGCCAGCAGAAGTACCACATCGGCCTTTTAAGAATTAACACGCGAGAAGCGTGTAACCGTATTGGTTCGTAAATAGCTCGAAATAATTCGCGGCAAGGATATTTCCCAGGGCACATTAATATGAGTTCGATTGTGTTGGTTTGTTAACCAAGATAAGAAATTAAAAAGAAAAGATACATAAGAGTTGGTAGTTTTTATTATTAATACATGCGATGATATTATTTATGGACACTTTAAAAACAAAAAAAAAAATAAAAATAAATTGTAAACTTACTTGTATAACCTCTCGTAGTCTTCTAACCCAAGTCTGCTTGACCTCAAGTGAAGGAGCCTTAAGCATTATACGACAATCGCTGGCCATCGGCTCTCGGCCAGTCCACACCGAGAATTTGCATTCGTCACCTTCGATGTGTTCTGTTACGCCCAGTTCTGACGTCTATAACATTAAAGTAGCTTATATTTGCGAACTGTCGCACCTTGACTAACGCCCTAGATCTATTGAAAATACGAAACCTGTCAAATGCAATTAAGTAAAATCAAACTTCTGTTGCAAAAAACGGAAGATTTATAAAAATGTTATCTAAAATTAAATAGTTATTAAAATTAAAATTAAATACACGTTAGTTGTGAAAATAACGGACAAAAATCAACAAAGGAGAAACCGTACGATTTAAGAAATTGTAGAGTTTTACTCTACTGAATAATTGATACTGCCATTTTCGTGTTAGTACATTTTTATATATAAAAACAAATCTCACCATGAATTTAGTCTTGTAGATATATTTAGCCTTTCCATGGGTATCCTTAACCTCCTTTGCGAGCAGGAGATGCAGGTCGAAGAGGAAGACTCGTCTTTCACGACACTTTTTGATAATCTGACGAAGATCCCATACTTGGAAGGAATCTTGGAGTACAACTTCACCCAAACTATCTGTCGGCACGTCACAACCCTCAAGATTAGAGAGGTGCATCGCATCATTTGCTTTCTTCGGCACTGAGAGCATAACTTCCAATCCGTCCTATCAAAACAAGCACATAATTAAATTAATACTTATATATAAATATATATTATTTGACCCTATATGAGCTACATCTATTCACTATTTAATTACCGATTCCCTCTAGGCTTTTAGGGTTTACGGCTTGCGTAGCCACAGTACAGTACATTTAAAATTCATGGAACGACGCTACGATCAAACTTTGTGTTTACCCTTTTTGTCTGAGATGGTCCTTGATGGATTCCTTATGGAATTAGGCAAATTTTAATCATACTTGTTTGTTTAGTGTATTATCGTCATTCTGGAAAACCACCGCAAGACTATACCACAAAGGAAAATACTTTGTAATTGACGAACGCAATGAAGATATGGATTGATCATTAGCAAAAGTGACGGTGACACACTTTTATTTGGGTAGGACGAAAAAAACATTACTTCTTACGTATAAAAATTCAGAATATCTTTTGCGAATTATTGTTGACTTGCTTTGATATCGACAATACATTTTTAGGTATTAAATTGATAATTATAAAATAATACATACGACATATTGTGGCGGTCCAAGACGATTTTGCCGATGACTATTTAGATATTTTAACATTATAAAACAAACACTGTCAACACTGAAACGAACCATTCCATTTGTATTATTATACAAATGAACGTTCTGAATATGCTACAAGTCCCGATGTGCAACTCAACATAAGGAAAATTGTTTCGAACCTATTGTTAATTACAGCGAATTAATTTGTTTAATCTCAAATATTGTTCGACGTATTGTAATGGGGCAAACATCTACTTGATACGACCTAATGGGTTTGACTATACATAACAAAGGTCATTAGTTGATAAAAGAAATACAGTCTTATGTATACAAGTTCAAAGCGTTTCACTGAAGCTGATTTGAAGCGCAGCTTAGCGTTTTTATCGATTCGTTATGCTACCATAAGAGACATTTATGTTCGGATTTAATCTAGCGTATAGTGATAACATTGTAAATATTACTAGAAAAAGTTACTATTAACTTAAATTATTATTTACGCACTAGAATTTTATGGGTCAAGTGATAAAACCAGATTTCTAAACACTACATGAATTGTTTGTTAAAGGAAAAACATGTCTACCGTGAGCCAAGGGGTTTCCTTCACTCAACAATGTCAAACTAACGAATAATGGAATATGATAAAAATACTACAATGTGTTCATTCAAAAGCATTTATCAACTATATATATATATATATACTAGCTGACCTGGCAAACGTTGTTTTGTCATGTATGTTATTTCTAGGAAACATATTTTTAATTCTACTACAATTATAATATTTGATTGCCATCTTGCAACCTTATTGCGGATCTGTGTTTAGATTTTAAAAAATAAAAATCGGGATGTAAAAATAGGGGTTGATCGTAAAAGAGTGAAAATTGAGAGATACATAATTTTTTTTTATTGTCATCACAAAATTAAAATAAAATTTTTTTGCTAAAAAATTAAAGTTTATAATTAACAAATAAAGATAGGGGTTGGTCGTAGAGGGGTGAAAAATTCAGGGTCATATGAAATTTTTTATTCTAAGTCATGACAAAATAAAAAAAAATCCTTGCAAAAAAATTAAAATTTTTAATTAACAAATAAAAAATAAGTGTTGATCGTAGAGGGGTGAAAATTTAAGGTTGCATGTATTTTTGTATGGTGTATCGTGAAAAAATGAAAGCGAAAAATGTTGTCTAAAAAATAAATAAAAATATTAAGGGGTGGACCACTCTTAACATTTAGGGGAGTGAAAAATAGATGTTGTCCGATTCTCAGACCAATATGCACACAAAATTTCATGAGAATCGGGAAAGTTTAACCACAAACACCGCGACAAGAGAATTTTATCTATAAGATATATATACATACATAAAATTGCAACTATAATAGAATTATACACACGTTTGTTTCTCTTATAATAATTTTACAAATAACTTAATTGAATTTTAAAAAACACTGTATACATACAATGTTTGCGAAGAAATTTATTTATTTATTATTATTATTATGTGTTCTGTGCACAACGTAAGTCATTACGGCGTTGTTATCTTATCTCAAGTATCGAGGCGAAAGATAAAATTCATGATTAGTGTCTTTGACACTTCTATTGTAGTTCTAGTTCTAAAATTATAAGTTCAATTGTTTACATAGTTTTTTTTTAGTTTTTTTTTTAAATTCGTCTGTAACGTTATATTATATACCTGTAGCCAATTCGAAGCAGATTTTCCTGATATTAGCGCATTTAACTCAGTCGCCACCTTTATAATATTAGTATTGATCGAAATTTTCGGAATTTCTTTTATTTTTTAATCATGCTATAAAATATTTCATCTCAAACTTTATATACCATAAACACTGGACGGGAGTATCTTCACCTTAATTGCTTTTTGAAGTGCATATGTACACTACATTGTGTTACTTAAATGATTTTGATTTGATTAAAATAAATTGATATAGGACACATTCTTATTACCATATTATTACTTCCCACTGTCACAAGACAATTCATATAATAAAAAGAATACTATCGCTGACGGCGCCACTTTTTATTTTATCTTTTGACTCTGGAGAAAACGGAATCGTCGTATTAAAGTAAAATAATATAGTTAAAACTTACTTTTATTTCTCCTTGTCCCTCAGCACAGCATGCTTGAAGATCTTTAAGTAGTAGCTGGTATTTAGTAATTCTTTGTACCGGCTTGATTAAATACGCTGCGAGGGGATGTTCCAATTTTTTTCTTCGCTGAACCCTAAAAATTAGAATTTTGATTCACTGGGGACACCTATTGGATAGGACAACTATACAGCATAGAATTTGTAAAAGCGCCACCTCTTGAGCATTTATTTCAACTTAATATTTGGAGGTATAGTAGTACATCACTTACTCTATGGATGTCGCTTAAAGGATACATTTCGTTTTAATTAATGTAAAGATCTGTTTAATATAAATTATTTATTCGCTTTGAAGTCAAATTTAGTTAATAAAAAACGTGTATGTACACGCGTTAGAAGTTATACTTTTTTGGAGAAACAACATAAAAATCTTTTCAAAAATTTTATACTACGTTTGTCGAAAAAACGACACTAACAATAAATTATTTTATTCATTGAAAAATTATTATTACGCATTATCTAGTTAAATAAATTTAATTTAAATATCACAAAATAAAATGTTCACTATAGCTAACTTCAGGTTGTCGGCTTTTGTGACGGTGTGCGGGCATCGTAATATATATTTTATTTAAGTTACTTGAGTATAAACTAAATAAACAAATAGTTCACCTTTCAAAATAATCTCCTGCGTGCTGTACAACGGCCGCATTACTGTCCGGCTTGTTACGGCAGTAGGAGACATACATATCGAACTGCCTCGCCCAAGTAACAAAACAATGGCCAACGTCCTCAGGCCACGCCTCATACTTGTCCAACTCACGAAGGAATATACGCTCGTGGAAACGATGGATCTCTTCGATGTTACCAAAAATAAGTTCCTCCTGAAAATAAGAATGAATTAGTTTCGCATTTAGTACAGTCAGTTAGAAAAGTTAGCAAGAATCGAAGACATTCTTAGAACGATTGCAACCACGCAAAATCTTATGGACTTCGTATTCTACCTATTTACTAAATACTAATATGTAGTTATATATTTACACAGGCACATTAACGGTTTTATACAAATTTGGATTCATATTGCAAGAATGTTATCTCTCATCCAAATTTAAATAAAAAATCCTTAAATAATAGTTAAACTTTGTATTGTAATTATTAACCTTGCCCTGAAGTGGCGCTGGGACTGAAGCTGGATCTGTCCGCATTTCACGTAAATACCCAGTGATGCATGTCTCGAGATCCTTGACGTAGGCGCGCTCAGTTTGCAGCAATTCAGCCATTATGAACCTGCAGCAATTAAAATTGTATCGCTTGTAAATCTCGGCAAACATTTCCTATTAAAAACTCAATGTGCTACTAGTTGAACGCGTGGTAATTTAGTAAGACAGCAGGTCGAACTGAAAATTATCCAAGAAAAAACGTCATTACGTCATACGCCACATGATATGTAATAGTCTACTCTAGTCCAACTAGACATGATTTTGACAAAGCAAAATCAAAACGCAAGTACAATAGTTTCTTTAGACTTAGCTGCGATATCATTCTGCGAAAGAATTCATTACAAATTATACGCTCTATTCCGCTTTACACCCTTGACTCGAGAGGTAGTAAATGTAAATATAGAATCAATTTAACATCTTATCTGTTGCCTTCCTTTTTGAGCTTGAGTCATATTTTTTCTTCCTCATCAAAACTCAATCGAATGTTTTTTTGTATTAAGATAATTTAAAATACAAAATTTAGTGTAGTAGTGAATAATAATTACTCTTTTCGCCTGGCACTGCGTCTCTTCTCATCAGTGGATGCTGGTGGTTGTGGTTCCCCTCGTACTTCACTTTCGGAATGTGTCGAAGCTAGAGATGGCGCCATACCAGAGTCACTTTCCACTTCCACCTCACCAGCCTCCATGGTACCACTGAACTCAGCATATCTGAAAAAGGTTTTAATTAAATCCTTTATTATTTAGAAATATTCGTTCATAGAAAAATCAAAGTATATATGTGGACGATTTAGCTCAGTAGAGCAAAGGCAAAAATCGTTTAAAAGATAATTGGCTGCAAAAAATTTTCTAAGAGTGATGTGAAAAAAAAAAAAATTGTACATAAACTTATTGTTACACTACAACTTTAACAAACATATCTTTGCTTCCTGACATGTATTGAGAGACAGTTATATATGAAATTTTATCTGTACCTGGCATCGACAGCAGCCACCCACTCCTTAATCTGAACGGCATGCGGATGTCCCTTTTCAACAAGTCCATCGGCCAATTGTGCTAGCAATCTAACACGCTCACGGCTTTCTCTTGCCACACCAGCAGCAGCAGCAGCGGCAGCCGCCCCACATCGCTCTTGCGTCTCTCGAATCCATTCGACGGCAGCTCGCGCAGATCGTTCAAATAAAGCGAATTGCTGGCACTGTTCTAGACGCTTTTTGCGAACTGTCCAGTGTTCCAGTACCTACAATTTACGTTGTTTTATAGTCATAAAGCAGCAATAGTGATTTGTTACATAACAAAAAAATATTTTTCGATCATAGATCTTAGAATATTATGCTAAATACATTCACATTGCTCAGAAGTGACGGGATTTGTATACTACGTCTAAAAATCAGAGGGATTTTCAAAGTTGCTATTTTAATTCATAAATTCAAAATAAAATTACCGGTTGTAACAAAATCATAACAGTTCCCCACATGAAGCACAACTACGTTTGACAACCGACCATAATTTTGCTACAGCACTGATATCATCGCAAACTAACAAAAGCTGTATTGTGTAAAAATATAAAAGCAATGCCACTAACAATGACTCTTGATTACATTCAATGATTTCAAAATAATTATGTGTCACGCGTCACGGAAATATATATCGTCAACATCGCAATAACTAGTTCACGTGTGATCTCGATCGTATATAGTAATTGTTTATGTTAAATGTATTTACTGTAAATTGTATCGTGTACCCGGAAAACAGCAATTTGTACTGATATACTAAAAATAGAATTAATTGCATTCGATCAGTGCCAGGCAGTCTAGTGGTCTAGGCTAGAATAGTGTTATCATGTAACCACAATTAGCAGAAATCACACGTGATAGCTGTTGTACATATTCCTGTTGATATATTTTTCGAGTGTAAAATAAATGAAAAGCACGGATTCAGACCTTATTTTCTTGACATAGTAGAGTATCTAATATGGCCCGTGTTTGCTCGTGATGGGCCTTACTCGCTGCCGCAGTTTGTCCATGAACTTGAGCTGATCTTGCCGCGTACTTTAGGAACGTTTCAGCAGTGCGTCGAGCGAGCGTACACGCTTTGAGGAACGCCTCTTTTTGCTCGCCATGCTTTACTATTAATGCTGCCACCTACAAACATAATCGAAATAAAACTTCGGTTTACTTGCGGTTAACTTAAAGATTAAGAGCGGAATATTAAAAAAACAACAGACTATGCTAGTGACAGCTAAAACGTCTGTTAAGTTAGGATTTTTAGGGAATCATTTATGAAATGAAGAAATCTAATCGTAAATAATTACTGTTTTTAACATCAAATAAAGCAGTTAAAGTAATTTAAATACTGAAAATTATGGCACGATACTAATTATTCATATTGTAAGCTTAATTGTACGTAAACGTTTGCTAAAGGAATATTGAACATAAGCAAGAACCTGAGCAGCCTTATCCAAGTTCTGTGTTTGGTTATTCTGTGCATCTTCTGTATTAGGCGTAATTGTGGAAATAGCAGCGCCTGAACCACACCAGTCTTCATCACGACGATACTCCCTCTCCAAGGAATCGAGTACAGAGCAAACTTGTTCAGCCGTTTTGTAGAAATTCAACGAAGCAGTGACTAGTTTGTGACGCTCTTCCGCGCACGTAACAAGGCGCTGCCAACGCTCTGTCACCTCCTCGGATATCTCTCTGTAAATTCCAAGCAAATACGAGAACATAGGTTACTCATAAACAAATATTACAAAGATATATGTATTAATTGTAAATGTATTATTATTATACTGTTCGCGTTGATGTTGATGTTGATGTACTTAATAGCTAAATATTAGCAAGCTACTAAAGCAGGCGTTAAAATGTACACGAGTTTACTTTGATATTAGGAAAGCAGGCGTTGCATAGCGACTTTATAAATAAAATTAACATGAATGGTAAATTAAATATAAAACTGTAATAACGTATTAATATCAGTTTTTATGACAGCTATTAAGTGTTTGCTGACATTTACGCTAAAGTTGTTTAAACATTAAATAGATATTTTATTTAATGTGAATTGATTTTTAGAATTTTTTTTTCAATTCAAATATTGTGAAACTATAGTAATACCTTATAGTGTGTGGGTCATAATGATTAGCAGCTCGCAGGGCATCGGCCCTATACTTCACTTGAACAGCACTAGCGTGAGTTTTCTCGACAGCAACTTGGAACTGGTCGTGTTCACGTTTCAACTGTTCTGCTTCAGAAAGAGTTCCAGGGATCGAGAATGAAGCAGCCAACATCGCTTCACCATTTCGTATCCAGCTTACAACTTGTGCCGCATCCTTTTGAAATTGACCTGTAGTCGTGTTTAAATATTCGACCTTAATATATGAACGATATAGTTGTACTATGAAATTAAAAATATATGTTAATATAGGTATTTAAAATTTACGTATTTCACTAGTTCTCACACACTAAAGAAATTGAGTAAACAAATTAATTTGAAATACATCGTCAAAGGTGTATAATACCATATTGTTATAATTAACCAATTAATTATAACAATATGTTTAATATAAGAAAAAAATTACCAAGTTGAACGCATTGTTCGAATCTGGCTCGTCGTTCCTCAGCCAGCTCTTCCAAGTCTAGTTGTCGATCATGCAAGAATTCCAGTAAAAGTTGGACTCTCGCCTGGGCGTCGAGAGGTGCACCCTCGGAGCTATCGGAACTGGAAGCCATTACGTCTGACGCTTCCGCAATGGCCGAAGCTAAGTCCTGACCTTGCTGCACTACCTTTAATAATATGCCAAACTTGATTTATTTTGTGCTAGATGCACTAGTAGGTTGGCTTAAGTAAATATTATTCATATAATAGGTATCGATTGTTCTTAAAAATGGATGGTAAATAATTATTATTTAAAAGTTCCCAGCACAGCTTTGGGAAGGATGTGATTGCAAAAAATGAAATGACATGAATAATGATATATTACGTCGCTCGGAAACACGAATCAAACCGCAATCAGACCAGTCCAGATATTTAATTTATTTACCTGAAAAGTAGCATGTTGCATCCTAGCTACGCTCTCGTTGTGTGCAGCTAGAGCTTGTTCAGCCTGCTGTGGGTCGCGTGGAGGTTCACTGCGCTGCAACTCGTCTCCCCATAGTTCAAGTCGTGATGATACCTGGTTATGTATTTGGTTACTATGTATTGTTTTAAATTCCGCATGCCCCTAGACCGTGACGTAGACTATGTGCGACAGATCATAAGGAGGCCTCATCTCGATCATCGGCAAGTCTCAATTGATATTGATAAACAATTTTGGGTAAAAAGTTGATGACGTTTTCGGCTTGAGTTTATTACGAAAGTAATCATCATAATTAATACTTGATGTCGCCTTTAGTTTCTTAAGAGCATCGTTATCTTATCTGTATATCTTCTAGAACTTAGAAACTTCATCTAACTTTTATTCACTACGTACAAGTTTTATAAGTTATGAATAGAAAAGCAAACGCAAAGGCAAAGTTTTATCAGCTCCATGGCAAATTATAAATATAACGTATCCTTTTATACTAATATATAATTGGACTAATATATAACTGCCTTAATCAAGTATGTAGTTGAGCATTTCAACTTGTATAATTACGTAAATATGCACTCGGCTGCAATTTAGTGCTCGAATAAGTAACCTGTTCGCTAAATCCTAATTAATCCAACTACTTTTAGACAAGTCGTGTTTTTATAAAACACGATTTTCTCGTTTCCTTTGTCGAAGGTCGTGAATTCTGACCAGATCACTAATCAACTTTTAATTTCATATATTTTTTATATCGAAAACCAAGTATATTTTTTTACGTATCGGCAACTGAATTCAAATTAATTTATGCATAAGGTACAAAAAGAATTAAATAAAATTTACAGTTACTGCTAATTCTTAAATCCAGGGCGTAGAAGGGACAAGAAGAACTTGGTTATAAACTTTCCGTCACTTGTGGCGGTTTTGTGGTGAAATCAAGAGGCAGTTTATTAGATAGCATGAGATGCTCTTCTTTATGGAGAAAATGAACAAAATCGAACTTTAGCTTATTTGCTTGATTTTCTGTATATAAATTTTTTTTTTTCCAACAACTAAGACTGAGATTTTTGTACTTAGATATTATCTTATCAATGTGAATAAATCTAGTTTTTTTACCATTCCAATATATAATAGTAGCAGGGCTATTAAATTTTTTAATTTTCCATTGTAGCATTTATAAAAGCCATTGTTCCGTGAATATGACATGGTTTAATCTGCTTGATAGTCAACTAGTACGAAACATTGTAATTTTTTTATTAATGTTAACGGTTTTTTTAAATATTATTTATATAACAGGAGGCAAACGGGCTAGTGAATTGCCGGCATTTTATAAATTGGTCTCGTTCTTTTCCCTAAGACAATTTGCTTACTGCAACTATTCTTCTAAAGTATCATCAAGTATGTATTTCGTCTCCTTATAAGTTACAGGACACATTTAAAGACTATTAATATGGATTAGAAGAACAGGTCTAGTAAAATATATGTAAATAATGGTGCGTCTTTATTATCTTTAGTGTACATGACGATTGCTCCGGTACAGGCGTTTAATTATATACATATAAGGGAATATAATAAATAAGGGAATAGAACGTTAGACTTTAATTGTCGTTTTTGTTTTATCAAGCAAGTTAATTTAATGAAATTCTTGTTTCAGCAAAGCACATTTTCCAATTTCCAATTAATTTTAATCAAATAATAATTCCTTATAAATTCAATACGTTATAACGTATTAAGTGGAGCACGTAACTTAATACTGACATTGGATATAAAATGAATTTTGGATACAATACGTATTTGCAACATAAAATCCCTGTATACTATACATGTACATATAACAAAATTCCGTTAAGCAGGTTCACTTTAGTAGTCAATGTCAAAGCTTCAACAAAGATCTATTAGCAAAAGATTTAAATACAACGCAATATCGCATAAATCAAACAGCAGCCAACTTACCTCCAGGGCGTCCCTCTCAAAATGTCTCAATTGGAGGGTGAGTTCAAGACGTCGCTCCCGATCCGACCAAAGTTCCTCTAGAGCGCTTCGAGTACCGCGTAAACGTTCCAGAGTTGTCTCCACTGCGGACGTGCTTGCTGTATCTGAGTCTCCCGATGATCTGAAAAGACCATATAATTAATTTATGTCTAAGTTTTACATGTAATATTTATATATTTTTGGTTATTTACTAGGTCTCAACTGTTACTATTATCCTAGTACTAGTTATAGATAGTGAAGTGGTAGGTTTGATCTCCGGCTGAGATTTTTCTTTATTACTTGCTCACGTGGTCAAGAAAATATCGCTCTTTTAGAACCCAATCGACGTGCGTTTTAAAAATACTGATATAGTAAAGTAGGCGTAAAGAATAATTATCAGGGATACATAAATCTGAGACCAAGAACATGGGCTGTAACGTCATTGGCGTCGAAACGCTCGCTCGACATCGTAACTAATTTCAGGAAAACAAAAAAATGGTTTCTTTAAAGACAAGCTGAACCATTTTTTGCTTTTGCCCGAACAGACGCGTCTTTCCCATGACCTTTTCAAGGTTCTTTTCAAAAACTCGACTAGTTAAACTGACTGAATTTAATAAATGTACGACTAAGAAACAGAGTAGATTTTATAGGTATAAAAATATATATTTTAAATGAGGCACCGACCTGTGAGAGTTGAAAGAAGGTTGTTTAGAAAATCAAAATAGTACTTTAAACAAACCTCCATCGTAAACATCGTACGGGTGACTTGTGTCTGTGGGAACGCCGATGATATTTGAGCATTTTTTTACAGGAAAATGTTCATTTCATCGTGTTCCGCGATCACTTTTTATACAAAAATCGTTAATCATGAACCGTCGCTACGAATACTAATAAGCGAAGAACAGTTATATGACGAGCACGTTGTTAACTATATTAACAATTGCATACGCATGGTGATTAAAACTATAACCGACAGTGACCTACAATCACTGGCTACTGTTATGTTACAGTTGGTTAGCGAATCTCTTAAAGCAGTGGACAACAGTGTTTACATATCTACTTAATTAAACACATTTGTTTTCATATTTGATTTTGTTGAAAAATATCTGACGCAATACGTTAGTAAAAGAATTTTAAAATTCAATAGGCATTGTTTTAATACCATCTAAATTCATGCTTTATATCGCAAGGTTTACAGGTTACATACTTTTTAATAAGCACAGTTATTTCTACGTTTTTTATGTCAATTCGCAAGCCTTAGTAATATCCGTAGTTGAACGCGTTGCATTGTAATTTTAAACAGCGTTTATTTTCACGCTTTGTCTAGGATTAAGTTTGTAATCGGTATACGTTTTATTATGCGTAACTTTTAAACAGTAAAATTTACCTTACGGCAAGTTTTAATAAGATTTTAGACGCATTGTCATGCAGTTCTTATACAAAACAAGCCGCTTAAATACTTATAAAGTTGGAAGACGAAAGCTTTGTGAAAGTACTCCTTGATTTCCCTGAGTCGCGATGGTGCGATACTACAGACGTTTAATTTTAAGATGAATATTCCGTGAGGACGTTTTCTACTGTCGCCAGAGCGCGGCATTCCTCACGCGTCGGCGCCCAATCGGAACCAAAGATTCTAAGTCTGAGAATGGCATTGTTTTCGCAAATACTAGGAATAATATTTATATTCATAGCCTGTTTAGTCGGCAAATATAAAGTAAAACAAAGGTCAACTTTAAGATTACATCTGCTCATAGCATTGAGCTTATGTATGTTAATATATGTTTTAAGCTAAATGTTTGGGTAAACAGTTTTGGATTTCCGATTACACAACCCACATTCAGCTTAAATTATTAAAACTCAGTCAAGACCTTAACCACACGATAAGCGATAAATAAAGTCGTTTAAGTCACATCAATGACAGCACTGCCTTTTAAAGTCGAGGGAACATTCAAAGTATATATTAACAGTGCGTTAAACTTTATAACTATTAGACTCGTAAATATTCTGTTTCGAAGTCCTCGAGGATACAACAATTAAGGCTCATTCATAGTTTATGGCACGTTAAAAGTTACTCATCAACGTTTTATATCTTTTATAAATTTATGGTTTCCTTAACCTCAAAAGACTATGTTCTAAATCTTACACACATATATGAATTAAATATTTAAATATTTTTATATCTCACTTATAAGTTTTACTATACTAACAACACAACTTATTAATTGGACTGAAATAAATGTTTTTTTTTTAAATATAAATACAATACTTATATATATACAATAATATAATACCTAAATAGTTATCTTAGCTACAATAAATAATAATAAGGTACGCTCCTGAAGTCGGAGTACAATCATTTTTATTTAACAAGATTTAAATGCTCATAGACAGAGACACAAGATGGTAGGGCACAGGGCATCTTGTCGTGAAAGTCACCGTTTAGAAAAAGCAACAAGTCTAGACGATAATGCATAAGTACATTTAAAATCGTTATAATCGTAGTTTTAATTCAAAGTCATAACATATAAACATAATCAATACGCTAAGAAATTTTTATAAATACATATTAAACATAAACTGAATTAATTTTATTTACAGCATAGCTAAATAATAGTTATTATCCATTAAACGATAACACGTCAAATTGTAATATACAATTAAGATCGTGTTGTGTTTGAACATTTTTTTAAGATTAGAGATTTCTTAGTCTGTTATTTACTTGAAAGTAATTTACAAACGATTTAAATATTTGAGGTTAAGGATTTATGGTAATACTCCGAACCAGACTTTTTGCATAGACTCTCATAAGTCAAAATTGTATTGGATTTATATGAGATACAGGGGACATGTTCTTGCTAAGTCACTTAGCGGGACTAAGGCTCCTTATGTTATCCTAAATTCTAGTGTATATAGAGTTCAGTAGTCTGATACGCCTTTCAAACATTAACTCCCTTATTATAAATAAACATTTAATATACATAACATTTCTATACTAATATAGGCTAAGAACATGTTAGACTAATAATATCTCTAATTTCAAACTTAAATTACGTATAAAATGAAATTACAACTTTCCACTCATAATTTGAAACTCAAAGGGTATATTTTGCTCATGTATGACAACTTCTTTAAAGAAACTTTGTTCCCACATCGGATGCACCGAACCGGCGTCACCTTTGTATTTGTTGGAGGGATACAACTTTTTTCTATTATAACACAACGTCAATACGGTAAAAGTCGCTATTTCATTATACCAGTAAATGCATCGAAATTTATATAATCTTAAGATATGTATCCAAGCTTTTCAATCTTAAAAACTATATGTCAAATGGTGACATCAAAGTAACTCAACCAATCTATATGTATTAACATATTTCATAGTTATAATAAAATGAACATTATTTAAAACACGTTTTATAAGAAGCGTAGAAACTTCAAGGCGTGTACACGTAGATCATCCGCAGACTTTCTATAGACCACAACACAAATCGCGTGACTTGCCACCAGACACTTGACAGTGGCGTATGGAATCCCACAAGAAAGCTTAATGCTAACCAAAGACGTAAGCAAACGTTGAGTAAGGTTAGCCTGATCACAAAATACAAAAAAAGCGTTTCCTACGAATAAAATCTACGGTTATTAAAAACCGATAATATTATTAACATGATAAAAACTAGGAACACGTAAGTATGTGACACGCTACATTGTTCAAATACTATTAGTTTTCTTTTTGATTTCACCGTATTATTACCGTAATGTGTTGGATATGAAAATTCTTACATGAGAGATAAACGGAGTTTAATATCGAAGATGAAGTAAAAGTTCTATATCTGAATGAGGTAAACGACGTTATTAAAAGTTGAAGTGAGCGAATATGCTTTAAATGTTAAATTATGCAGGGTTGGCGGAGACCTAAGTACTCTCCACTCACGAAGCTGAGTACAGCTAGTACAAGGACTGAACAATATAATTAGCAATTCGTAAAACCGTAATGCTATAAAATGTAAAACTACTCTTTAATATTCAAGCCACGCGCTAGTCTTCATTAGAACTTAATATAACTTATTTAGCAATATATGCAATGTTTTTCACGGTAATTGAAAATTTTAGCTTTTGTAACGATTAAGCCATAAAACAATACCGAGAAATGGCGTAAAGAAGAAAAACATTATGCAATTCGCTTAAGTTTAGGACAACGCAATTATTATAAAACCGAAACGAAGTAACCGTGAGAGAGTTCAGATTACGCGAGTTTCCGATGATTGGTAGAGTTTTAGACGTCACACACTGCTGATTAATGAGATAAGTGCCAATTATATACACGCCTATATAGTCAGACAAGTTTTTTTTTTTAATTTAAAAATTTCTAAACAATGCTTGAGTTTTTTGAAGCGCTTAAGACGAATTTATTTGCCATTAACAAAAAGTTGTACAAAATTTAAAACAATAAAAATCTTTTGAAATGACAATTATAAATATGAACAATTGTAAGCAGGGGGCGCGAGGATCCCACGGATCGGTGGGAGGGGGAGGTAAAACGTTCCGTCAAATCCTGTTCTTAACCGTAGGAGCGAGCCGGAAAGAACGATTGTGAGACAATTTAAATCACTCGCAACCCATTAACCATTGTTGTCGACTTCCCAACAACTGAGACTATTCCCGACACGATCGCCATTGTAAATAAATATATTGATTTTATACAATATGTTAATACCCCAAATTTAATTAAGGATAAATATTATAACATCTTTATTACATGATTTTAGAAGGACACATATCACCAGTCCAACAAAGGACTAATTTCATCATAGCTTTGTTCTTTGCAATTCTTTAATTTCAATCAATCACCCCTAGAAGCAGTCCAATATAGGGGTTTATCTGACAGCTGAATAGTATGATGTAAAAGGGAAAAAAACAAAAAGAGGTAGGAACCTATAATCACAATAACCGCCTCCCGGGGGAGAGTAATGTAGCTGGAACAGACTTTCGCATTGCAAATATTGACCAAGACTAGACAGGAGGGTTTCAATACATCAATAGAGAGGTGAAAAATACGAAAACAGCTGTGCTAGAAATCTTTAACAAAAGCTTTATTTTTCTGAAAGCGAGTGTTACCATTTTCCATTTACGGTATATTGAGCATATGTATTTCAAAATATTGAATCTATATTTTGCTATTATATCATCGTATCAATATTTTGTAACCTGAGCTATCACTGCGTCAAAACAGGGATTGTCAGTTTAGTATCAAAATAAAGATAAAACTAAATAAAATACAATAATAATATATAGGTATTTTAGTGACTTTAATTTGTTCCATTAAAGTAGTAATTGTGTTGATATATATATATTATAGTTTTATATACAAGGAAATTAAAAAAAGGCCGGCAACGGACTTGCGAGCCTCCTTAGGCGGCGGTCTCCTGCCCGTTTTCCTTTCGTTACACAAAAAAATATTAATAATAATAAAATAAGATTTTATATGTTTATATATTTGTGAAATGTTTTATTACATAAAGTCTGCAGGTTAGATATTAATATGATTTCACCTTACTGTATAAATGTCGGAAATTCTATGTACCATTACGATATTATGAATTATTTTTTATTAACTGAATCAACAAACATTTAACTAACAAACAAATTGTGACATAAACGTTTTTTTCCATCAGAAAAGCAAAAATCAATTTCGTATTAACACACATCTGTAAATTGTGGGCAGAAGTATCGTTTTATGAACCCTCGTTATGTGTTCAAGTTTTGGGGTGCCGGTCGGAAATTCAATCATACCTACAAAAAGTATTATATAATTGAGGGGCCTAATCTATACCGAATGTCGAATTTTTTTTCTCTATATATATTTTTGATTACACTACATTAACATTTTATTGACTATTTACCGATCTATTCATCAATAAAACCAAACATAAAACTTAATTAATTCATAATATGAATTATGTAATGTTTAATATGAATTCATTGTCACAAATCACCATGCTTTAGTTAATATAATTAACGTCACATTTTAATTTAGAAAATCTTTCCTCCGAAACGTGAATTGAGCGCGAAAGCGTGTTACACGCAATATACGTGTCGACGCGATGTTGCCCGACAGTGGACTGGAACGCGAGGCGCGATCGGATCTCGGTCCTATCCGAAAAAGAATTTACTAAAGAAAAACTAATTGGCTTCGCGGAAAATCAACCGCCTAAAATCTTGGCAATCTGTATTAATGATCTTTTGAATACGTTCAATGGCTAATTAGACCTCTGTGACTTCGATTTATTATGGAATAATACAAATATTTAGAAAAAGGCAAATATACGAACACTGTTCGTTTAAGCGTTGTAAGCTTTTCTATATTACGTATATAAGTTTTAGAAAATTACAAAAATATTAATTTGGCTTATATAATCGAGGATTGATCTTGGACTATAAAAACTTTCTTGGACATCTATCACATAAACAATTCTAGTGTCGCCGTCTATTATCAGGAATCATAAGGATGAACAAAATAAAATCCTGTAGCTACATTGTACAAAAAAGATAAACGGCCACAGACGTTCTTCATTGGATAATAGCAGAAACTCGACGTTCTATAATATTATGTCGGCAGACGGATTTATGTATGAAAACAGGGGGAAGCGTTGTATGGGCTCTACGCTTCAAAACGAACTTAAGTACTGTTTTTCAAGTATCTGCCGGTTGGTTGCAGCCACTGAATATTATATTTACCTTAAATACAATGCTGAGATATAAGAGAACAACACGGCGTTAATTATACATGTTCTAAGTTTTTCAGTTTTTTAATTACGTAATAAAACAAGAAAGATTTTTACGCGGACCATGTGGTTTTTAACTCATACTGCACTCTTTAAAAACTAGGAAAGCATAATATACGTTGATCACCTATGAAGAATATACATATTATACAGAATTTTTATAATATCAAACATGATGCAGAATAAAATGTTTTAGGGCATATTATTACACCAACATAAAACAATCGTTTTAACAATACCTATTGTAATATTCTTTGAACGTTAAAGTATTTCAAAATATATTTAATCGCACTCAATATATAGTATGGCGTATTTTCCGAACATTATTAAAACCATTATAATAGAACGTATTTGTTGAAGGGCGAAACAATTGAAGTCGTTGAGTACGTGCGTGAGTGTTAGATATTTCTAAAATATTATTGTCAGCCATTCATTTTTGTTTGCCTTCGTTAGTTGGTCACGCGTATTTATAAGATTAATTACCCTGATTAATGGCTAAGATATTTAAATAATCATAATTACGATTTGTATTGTTTTGGAATCTACAAAAAACTAAATATTACTTGCCAAAATACAAAATATAAGGAACAAATACAATATATACCACCATAATAACTTTCCTGTTATTTTATATATTAATTTTAATATTTTATACTACATACATATAATACATATTAGATACTTTCGTCGGTAAAAGGACGTTTTTTTTTTTTATTAAATCGGTAGTTCCTGATGTTATCGCGTTTAGATTTAGGAATCTTTAAATCGAACTTTGCTATGACTATAAAATAGTATCAGGAATATTTATAAAGAGGAAATAAAGTAGCGTTGTGGTCTGACGCAGTGTTGTAAATTCTAAATGCGTAAATAGACGACATGATGGAATACTAGTGAAACCAAATTTTATTACGCAATTTATGATCAGTATTTAAATCATGTACTCACGGTGTCTCTCTTATATAATTTTCTAAAGGACTAGTAGAAAATATAATTTTTACAATAAATAAACAAAGACTGCATTTTTCTTCAATATTCAAACGCGACTATTTATTTATTTTTATTTTATAAAACAATTAAGCCGAAATTAAATAAAACAAGATAAAATAAAATAGTGTTTTAGTACGCATTTTTTTAAATAAATTGTCTCTTTAATTATCATTATTTATATATAGATAGTATTTATCATCTGGCATTTACTTTACTAGTTGGACATTTAAAAACCACTCATTATAAAACTTACAACTAATTTATTGGCTATGAAAAAGTCCTTAATTAGTATCATTATATATATAATCAAAATATATAAATCTCTTTAAACATATTCCGCAATGTAGTGCGAAATATGGTAGTGTAAATACAGAGTATCTTCATGTAATAATTATATCGCCTCATACTAGAGGAGTTCAAGTGGCCTTACAAAATAAAACGCAAACCAATGACTTGCTAGGCTAAATATAAGTTTAATCAAATCGTGAATTACATAAAGGGCAATATGGTCCCAGTCATCCTTAAGGAGTCTGGCGCCAATACAGACGACAACTTTTCCTCTTACGGTAAACAAGTTGCACGGGCTCGCTTGCAATGAAAAAAAAGGTAAAAAGTTCATCAAACTATCACCCATACATGTTTTCCTAACTATGTTTTACAAAATATTATAGGAAAAAGTTACACTCATCAATGTTAAAAACCCTTATAGGCAGTGGGTTCTATAACTTTAGAATTCTCTTAAAAACTTTAGTGATCCATAAATTTAAGTTTGAACTTTAATAAAAATACAAATATTTAAGATAATCTTGCAGTGAAATCAGAGGCAATGTACCGGAAATCTGAGCTCTTACATCTAAGCGAATACTGCGAATGATACGTCAACTTTTTTCTTAGTTGAGTCAGTACGTGTACATATGCACCAGAACGAGCCGATACCTTTTACGGCGCACTATATTTATAGGTGTTTAGGCGAACACGACACCAGTAAATTGAGGATGTTGCTAAACGACTTAAGAGAATAACAATTTTATTCATACTGATCCAATGCGCGTACAATAATAAACAATTTATATAGCAAAAAAACTATTATACCATTTTAAAACAGTTAGTCTATCGAAACGCATAAATGATTCCGTATCGCGTGTACCGATACATTTTCAGTGAAACCGAGTAGCGTTCATCTGCAATATGGACGTAGAAATTGGGTCGCAGTCCGTTGTGTAATGTCCCGTGGGCAGTGACAACACAGCTATTGTTTGCATTTTATTTAAAAAAAACATTGAATGTATCGTTGATGTTTGTTTAAAAATAATGGAACATTGAATAGAACTATAAAATACTTTCGTATAAGCATTTACGTGTGAATTACTCCTTAATGGGAGATCCATTGCACATTCTGCGTTTGTTTAACCTTCGTAGGCTTCAATTTCTGTCATGAAAAGACCTAACCAATCCGTCGACTTGCTGCCTCCATACCACTCTACATTAGGGATGTTGAGACCATTTATTGTCTTAATGTGGTCAGATCAGCGGGTAGCCGATCGACCCCGACATCTGCCGCGATTACTCTTCCCTACCATTACCAGTATGTCCAGACTATTCGGTTCCTAGTAATATGGCCCAGATGGCTAAGCATCCGTATGTGAATGGTCGTCTTATTTTTTTTTGTATGTAACAGGAGCTATTCGGGTAACAGGCTCACCTCTTAGTGATACCGCCGCCATATTCGAAACCATAACAAAGTCGTTTGTTACATCATGTCCTATATAAATATAAGGATACAATATTGGGAGCCCTACTTGTATACAAAATATATTCTTGTTAAATATCAAATTTAAATTATTATATTAAAAGCTTTATAACTGTTAAATGTATATGCAGAAACTGGCATTATGAGCTATTATTTAAAGATTATTAAATTATATCATATATGTATGTCATAACTCATAACATTTTCCAATATAAACTGTACTTAAGACTTATATTTTAGAAGTAGAAATATTCGTTTGTATAGTATTTTATAAGTATTTAGAAGACTTCATATTTTCCTACGACAACATTAAAACTATAATTGCTTATGCTGCACTTACTAGTTTAGCTAGCGAAATATTAAAGTCTGCGTCTTTAGGCTGATACATTATATAAACCACATTTATACTGATTACAGAACCCGTTTTCTCAAAAGGAAGTAATAGGAAATACAGCGATTACATTTCCGCGAAAATTGCATATATTTTTGGATAAAATTCTTATAAGTTGCTGACCTATTTTTAAGTGAATTAATAATATTATTACCTTCATTCACACACCCATTAAGTACAATACAATTATTTTTATAAATCAATTCGTTCAATGGCTAGGCGTGACATTAATAAACACTCATCATAAATAAAACCCCGCTAGCATGATACAAATTAATTCTTTAAATAATATATCAATCAAGTTAACAAAATTAATGTAATTTTTAATCAGACTGTCTATGAATAAGAGTCAACAAAAAACCCATAAATATTATGAGACAAAAATTGCATGCATGTACTGCCCAAGGATGTATCCTTGAGATGATGACATGACCTGGGTGATAAGAACATTAAAAGACTATTAATTTAAAAAGTAAACTAAGTTAGAACCCCCATAATTGGAATCGTTTAAAAATAGAATTTAATTACATTTTCCAATTTGATTTGTCTACGGTAACAACGGATCTCTCTAATCCTCTTAACTCCGATAATTGGCGTTTCCCTCAAATCCTCTTTCATCCAGGGAGTTGTTACTCTGGCATAAATCATAATTGAGTATCGATTTTGTAATGGTCATATACAAATGATATTATGGATATAAATCTATACAGGGCGTTTCAAGATAGGAAAAAGTAATAGGTTATTTAGCTGAAAGAAAATTAATTTATTTTGAAAAGTACTGTATTCAATGATTTTCTAAAAAATATTATATAGAGTATTCACCATAATATGATAAGATAATCAACAGGCAGCCGACTTATTAAAAGATTGGCGATTTGCGTATGACACATTATGTACATTTGATTCATTTATTTCCAAAAAAATACTTAATGACTTCGGCAGTTTCATGTATGCTTTCAATTTGATTAAATGGAATACCTAAGACAAATAATGTCGCGTTTTTTTTTCGTGAAAAAGATATTAACAATTTAATGAGGCTGTCTTTCAATAAGAGTTTATAATAACGGAAAGAAACAAAGACATTTAGAATTTTAACTAATAGTCGTACGGCCCAAGGATGTTAATTTTTGCTCAAGTGTTCTTGGGTGCGCAAAGTTATTACCTAAAGTTAGCCCAACCCTATCACCTGCACTATCTTTGCATTGCATTTCATACCCATCATTAGGCTTTAAATTTTCTGTTGTACGCGGTAATCAATAGTAAAATATATTATATTATACATTATTTAAAAAATATACACCTGACCTAGCAACGGTACCGTATCAACCGGAAGATATTTCAAACTCGTAAATATCAATTTGTTAAAATTATTATGAATGCATCAAAAAAATAAAACACTTATAAATAACATTGATAACGCTTAAGAGAACTAGGTGAAGTATTTAATTTAACCGAAAAAGGATTTTGAATTATTTCTGATGATGGCTTCAAAGGCAGGTCAAGAGCCCTAACCGGCGAGCTTGCATGAAGAATTTAATGAGAGTACCATGTGGAAAACGGTTGCCTAGCCGTGCATATTTTTATTTTCACTTTAACATACTTTTGAATTTACCAAAAAGTTTATAAATGGGTTTTTACAATAGTTTAGTAAACCCAAATTATTATAAATTAGAGCTTTTTAACTAAATATATTTATTTAGTGATGGGTCGAATATATATTTAGATACTAGCAAGTCCGGGAGACGTTGTCCTGTACCATTCCTACCATATAAACAATCTAATAATGTAAATCATTCTCAACTTCACTTACACACAAAAAACGTCATCAAAATCTGTCCCGCCATTTAAGAGTTTAATTACGAATACATATATAGAAGATTTATTATATATCTACCAGCTGCTTATTTGTAGTATAGATAAATAACCTAGATACCGACTGCAGCGCCATCTGTGGGGCTGATTTGGTGGCTGAGCCACCCACACGTATACGAGAAAATTATTTGAAATCGGTCCAGCCGTTTTAGAGGAGTTAAGTGTATTACATACACGTACAGTAAAATTATATCAACAATTATAATTATATAATACATATCAACACAAGTAAATCTTTATTATTATGTATTGAGTAATATATTATATGTATTGAAAAACTTATTAGTTTACAAGGTAAGTTTCGCACTATTTTCATTTCCTCCTATTATGTCAAAGAAAAATCCGTTTTTTAGTTATAAAGAGGGCCTAGTAAAGTACAAACCTCAAATCCTGCAACAACGCTTCGCCCTGCGCTATAGTAGCTGCGCAGGCGTCAAGACTTGCTCCGCGATGTTGTGCGCATTGCTCTAACGCACGTCGTGCAGCTTCGGGACTATCATCAGCGGGGCATACACCACCACCGCTTCGTAGGGTTTCCAACCATTGTAATAGCTGCAAATAAAATAAATTTTAATCTGGACCTACATGTAATGTTTTATTATTCTTCGCAGTCTTGGCATATTGACATCTTTAGGATAACAATTTATAGGGCGAATGACCCTGCGATATCTAAACATTAATTTATATGCTCCAAACAAGTGCATTAAAATCTTACCACAAAATTATGAACATCTCTACATAAGTATAAAATATGACAGGATGTATATTTAAAAGGATATTCCTAGCATCGCTTAATCTTAACTGAGCCATTAGTTTGAAGTTCCCGTGTTTTAGTACCTATTGCTATTTAGCTAGCTAAGAAAAGACTATAGGCAAATTCGGATTTGGAAAAAGCAGAAAGACTAGACAACGATAAAACTGGAATCTCTTAGCACCTTTGTCCAAGGATAAGCTGTAAAACAGAATTTAACCGGCTTCACGTTTAATTATTAGTAATTCATATTTCTATGTACTAGTAAAACTACATACAGCAATAAAGGCTATTTATTATTTTTATTCTATATAACAATTGCCCATTCCCGAAATTTTAAATTCATTCAAAAATATGTAATAAATACAATCTAATCACCTCCTTCTCATGCGTATAGAGCAAGACAGCAAGATCTAGTCGTCTTCGTCTTCGATCGACTCTAGCCGCAAACGCTGCAACGTGAGCTTCCAACTCACGCGCAACGCCAAGAACCTCTTCCGGATCGCATTCCCCAGAACGCGCTAATTCTTCAGCCGCTGATAGAAGTTTCTCCGCATTCGTATACGTGTTCTATGGGTAAAAGGTCGTTTAACACAAAGAAAAATTCAAGGGCATAGAGAAACACACTTTTATATGTTTTTTCCGTTATTTAGGAAATCAATGTTTGCTTTGCTTTATCGCAGCAATGTTAAGAAACTAAATTTCATGGACAGCGCTGAATGTAATATTATTTCACATGTAAAACCGTATATGAAGATATTATACGGTTTTGTAATATACATATATTATATATACTTCCAGTATCCGTCTAAGTGAAAAAATAAATTCCTTTATACTCAATTCCGTATTTATTTTAAGAGTTTGATATTAAATACGAATATCGTATAAATACAAATAAAGTATGATTTAAAATTTAATTCCATATTGAAATATTTTATTATATTAAGACTGTTTGCTAAAGACATTACTTACTTGAGCAACATTTTCAAAGTGTTCGTGTGACTTCTGATACACTCTGGCCTTATGGAGATTCCGTCCTATTCCAGTATTCTTCTGCAGAAATACTTCGCCATGATTCGTCAACCAATCCAGTACCTTAAAATAATAATGATTAAAAAAATGAATGGTAACTCATACAAATCATGAAAATAATTACGAAGATTCAGCTGTTTCTGTCGATTGGGAGACATTAACTAGTCCAAAAATTATATGGAAATATCCAGTGTATCAAAAATATCTGTATCTGTTTAGTGATTATTTTTATTCTAATAGGCAAATAGTCTCTGCGTACGACAGAGTGTTAATCTCGCACATAAAAATCTATAATTGCGCAGATGATCGAACCTAAGACCTCAGGGTTTAGAGTCGCACGCTAACCCACTAGGACAACTCTGCTCTACTATGGATACTGTACATCAATAAATTTAGTTGAGTCTAAATAAATTTGTTGGGACCTCCCATCACGAGAATAAATTTTGCTTAAAGTTCTTCAAATAATTTTAAATTTGATACAAATAAAACAGTTACCTGTCTGCAATCCTCCTTATACAGCAATAAAGCGAGTCGTTGATGCAATTTAAGCCTTGCTTGATGATATCTCGCCTCTAAAGCTCGATGGTGTCCAAGTATTTGATGTATCACAGCTAGTACGTGATTTGCACCCGAACTGTAATCTGCGGCTGGATCACCACCACTACTACCGGCCGAACTGACTGTGCCGTCTTTTTGCTGTTAAATGAATACATATGTTAAGTATAGCGCCCGCTGCTGTCTAATTAGTTTTGTATTTATTGTTAAGGTTTTGTTATGCAAATTTAAATAGATATACCCACGTTGGTACGGAAGAGAAATGTAAATGTAAGCGACATTTACATTGTAACGTGAAACAAACATACTTCTAGTATCCCGGGGCATGGGAAAAACGTTTCTATGGTACGTAATCATTAAGGCAAAAGACAACCCTTAAATCAGTTTGCCTTTTGCCTTAATGTCTACTAAACCGAATACCAATTCAGTATAAATCAATTTTAAAGCTTCGTATTAAGATTACATAATGATTAATGAGCAATTTTATATTGTACCTTTTGATTTTTTTATATTCCATAATCTAGTATTATAAACGCGAAAACTGCTAAACAGATTATGATGAGTTAAGTCATCGAAGTTTAAACTCAAGAGACTATTAGGCTCTCTCCCTAATTCATAAAACGTTGTAGCTTCGACATAAGTACACTTCAGTTTTTATCAAATTGTGTTTACGTTGTAATAAAAAGAGAGACATAAGTACTTTAGTTAAAACGATGCAATTCGTCTACTTTTTGTGACACTACGATGTTTTGTCTTACATTTACCACACAGTTTTCGAGCCAAGTGCCAACGTTTGATGTGCAGCGACTTTTTTAATTTCTCAGACAGCAAGTTGAAATGCATCATCGTCATAAATCATCATCATAAATAGAATCTATCAAAATTTGGACAATCTGCCCCATTTAGTATTTGTTTAACAGCCATTGCAAGGAGACAAAATCGTTAATTGTAACTACGAAAAATATCGAATTCAGATTGAGTAATCTGCGTAAAAAAGCCATCAAAACCAAGGAAAAGATTTATAAATATTATGGGGACACTGCACCATCAATTTCAATGGTTAAAGTGGCTTAGTGAGTGCCATTGATGTCCTATTCAGAACAAGTGACCCCAAACGTTCTGATAGTCTACAAGAGGCTGTCGCTTCAGAACTGATAAGATGTTTCGGATAATAAAATCGATACTTTCCGAAAAAAAAATTCTTAATACAAAAAGTCACTGTTCAAAGCACTCTGGTATTTCTAAACCAATTTGATTTAAAGTCCTACCAGAAAGGAGCTTAAACTTTTAAATGCCGCTCACAAGTAGCATTCTGGCATTGTGAGTGCTCATGGGCGGCTGTATCACTTAAGATCAGATGAGCTTTTTGCCCGTTCAACAAATAAATATTTCACCCGAAAAATACATACCAAATCGGCTGGGTCTGTCTGATGACAAACTTGAACTAAATGGTCAAGTTGGTACAGCAGCTTTTTACTCGTTGAGTGAACCTGCAAATATACACATTCATCAACCTTATCCGATAACACTGACAAACTTCCGTAAGTGTTGAAAACAAGCCGGGCCTTACTAAATCCCTTATCTAAACATTTTTTGTTTTGATTATTATTCTATTGTTGTGTTGTATCGAAAAGACTATTTCTATTACAATTATAATAATACATACCTCAGTATACGCCTGACACATATGTTCATACAATTGTCTGTGCCTCTGTGCATGTTGTTCCAACGCTCTTGGATCATTACAAGGAGCGGAGCCCTGTCCAGTAGCCAACTGTAAGGCAACTGCACACTGGGCGCCCCAGCCACCAACAGCGGAGGCATAGGCCTCAGCCTTATGGTGGAATACCACGGATAAGGACAGTACTGCCGAACGCTCTTCGAGACCTATTCAAACCAAATAAATATAAACAATTTATTATTATTTATGTAAAAACACGTATGAATAGTTTTTATAATAAAGTATTATTATTACCGGCTGACAGCTGTTTATATGCTCGCTCCAGACGATGCGCAAGCGAAGTTATTTGTGCTTCAGCATAGTGTCGCTTATCAGCTAATCTCCTTGCTGCGGCCGTTACCCTGGCAACACTAGGCCTGCCACCCCCAGTACATGCCGCAGCAAACCTGTTACGGCCAAGAGAATTCTTTATTAATAATAATTCTATCAAAATGCATTTTTAAATATCGCAAACAGCTATCGTATCGTATAAAATATTTTTATTTTAAAGAATTAAAACGTGGTCCAAAAGAAAAATGAATTCAGTTATACTTTTAAAACTCATTGAGTATGCTTAAAATTCTGAACGTTCTACTTAATTACTTAGAAAAAGTTTTAATAGTCATAATACTGAAAGCAAAAGATATCGGTATTTTCTATAGTTATTACCAAATAAATAAATAAATATATTTGCACTTAAATGATTAGAATAACCGTGATATTACATATTAATTATTTACATGTTCCTTTCTAGGTAGGAACTTGTAGTTTTCATTTATAAATAATTACAGGAAATATAGAATGAACACATGTACATGTTGGCTGTTAATTGCGGACAAGTTAATGATTTCACAACAAACTATCAACTTCCAACATATGTGGTATCATAAAAACTTGCTATTACTGCGAGCGAAAATCTAACATTTTCATGTGCTAATGTATCTGTCTCTATCTTTTTAGATTTATTGTACCACGCGATCCCAAGTTAACCACTACAGCCTACGATTTAAAAAATATTGTATCGAATAATACAGTAACGACGGTGGTTCACATAAAATGTGTTGTATTTAAAAATAAATGATTCACAATAACATGAATGCTTTTCAATTATCCAATCTTCTGTGTAAATCAAGAACGATTTCGCTCCTTACTTAGATTGACTTTAACATAAACATCCTTGATGTATACGTACATCTGTACAGTAATGACAGTTTAATCAATCATTCAATCAAGAATTCTCCTCGTTGGTTATAAGTACTCCACGGGTTATGATTCGTCAGTATTGCGACGTTACCGTCTTGAAACATTATTCAACAATACAAATTTATAAAGATAAATAATATATACCTGGCATGCTCTTCTTGTAATCGTTTAGCTGCAGTACAAGAGCGCCCGATTTCGACGTATGTAGAGAGAAAGGCCGTACGGTGGTTAACAATCCATTCCAGCATCTAAATATAATATTACTAAATTAGCAGAAACATATACGTGTTCGCGATTGGTTGAAGGTTACTTTCCCTTAAGCGCACAAGGTCAAGATATAAATATATTATTATGAAGTCTTCTTTGTTTACTAATTTTTAATTGTATATATACGAATTTATCTTCAAGTTCATCAATAAAATGAACATGATCTCTCAAATAATGTTAGATTGTCTATCGTTAGAGCTTAGATTCAAAGGAAGTTTTAAAGTAAATTTTACTTGAAACTGGCACTGTATAACTTTTAATCACGATACCAAGAGAAAGATGACAATACCTTTTCACAGTCTTGTTCAAACAGTCTCAATTGAAAGCATTGGTCTAGTTGCATCTTCTTGTGTTGCCAGAGTTTATGCGCGTGCGCGTGAGCGGAGCGTACAGCGGATAGCTGGGATCGTACCGCACTCGGAGAACCACAGTGGAACGCCGATTCACCTCCACTACCGCTGGCTTCTGAGCATACTGCTTCAGCAGCTTCCAGGCGTTGAAGGACGCGTTCACCTAAATCGTAATATATTTTCACATGATTCAAATAATTAGGATTCCTGTGAAATTGGAGCAAAATCACTTAAATAGCTTTGATCAATTTCATAAATTGAATGGTCCCAACGGTAAAACGTGCTAACAATCGTGCACCTACTTAAAAATACGACATAGTCCGAATCATTCCAGACTTTCATCGTGAGCTGCATAAGGGTAGTGAGTCATCTCGCAAAGTTAGAAATTCTAACGCGAACTGACAGAGCAATATTTTATCGTACTTTCGATAAGTCATAGCCAAGTCAAGCGTCCTAGACGGTACAAAAACAATGAAAATATTTTTTATTCAATATTTTCATAAAAAATCTCCTTAATATTATTCGATTTATTGTATATATAAATGCCTTCATTGCAAAAAACAATCAGTTATGATACCAGGTAACATATTACCGTTAAGTTTATTTTTCAGCCTCTCATTACGATTATTCTTTCAAAATGAAATTTTGAAAGCCCTATAACACTTGCAGCATGCCACTCTGCAGCAGAACCAGGCACTTTGGAAGCGCTACATCGGTTTAAAAAGTTAAGTTATTTGTGCTAAACGTTGAAGCTACTTAGGTCAGTTTGAGTCTTTATCTCGCCTCTAAAAACTCTTGCTTACAAAAGGTAACAATTTGTTATGACCATATCTGCTTTCAACCGTTTGGATCAACATTCGGGAAAGACTTGGATGCGAAATTTAATTTGGTTTTTATAATAGTATCAGATATATATATATATATATTTTTTTTAATTAAACACAAAACCATTCCGCGCTATCTAAAATACAGCCAAGCTAAAAATATATGATAAACATCGAGAACTATATAAGGAGAAATCAATATACCGTGCATCCCGGTGAAACGAAACGAGAAGCCAAGTATAAATTTATAACATGTACGCGATTTAAAATGATTTATTTTCACTTCAATAAACTCAAAAAAAACATAATAAATGAATGCCACTGATTATAAAAACAAATTAATTAACCGTACCATGGTCGTCGTTGGATCGTAGGCAATCAAAGCACATGTTACACCGACATTGTTTAGCGTGTTATGAAACAATTGTGTGCAATAATCCACCGAAACTTGATAGGCAACAACTAGTGTGGCCACGCGGAAAAAATGTCTATGCTGCATACTTAAACTACTTTGAATACGAAATAATGGTAATTCTTAATTTACAATTAGTTAATTTAAAATTACGCTACGCTACTAATAAACTATGGGTTCAAAATTCAATGCACCAGTCGTAACAAAACTAGATCGGAAATTTTTCAACTCAACTTTTGTGCAAACCTAAACGACTCGTAGCTCATATGACCGGTGTTAGCGATATAATCGATATATCTATTTGTCTTCCCAAATCTCTATTACTAAATGTCATAAACTAAATATTGGTTATTAAATGTATTGTCTGTTTAAAGTTATAAAAAGCACAGGTTGTACTGTTTTAAAAAAATCATATCTTATTTACTAGTATAATTAATTTGTTTCATTTAAATTTATTTATGATTGTAGTAGTCTTTGTTTACGGAATGTTTAAAGTATAAAGGTCAACGTTAAGAGATTACATACAAAGAACGCTGTTTAATAGTCTTTATAAAATCGAATTATTGTTATAAATAGTGTGTTGTATGTTCAACTACTTTGAGCCTATTAAATCTTAGAAAAAGATTAATATATATAGATTCCGCCTCCGTGGTTTGTTGCTAACGTATACGAAAAACCCTTATGGGACTCCAGGATAATTATGATAATTTTGTACCACTGTATAAATTCAAATTAAAATATTTCTGCGTAAAAGAGAACTTTTATAAATGTACCTTGAGCCTCAAGTTCATCAACGGGTACTTTGGCGAGACGTTTACTAATATCAGCATGAGCATCGATAGCGCGCCTGGCACCAGTAACATCATCTGCAAAGTCAGCACGTGCCACATCCTCTTGTAAATCATCTAGTCGATCAAGCAATTCACCAGCTTGCCACATTAAATCTTCCAAAGCCTGTTTTTAAAGAAAACATTATTAAAAAAATATAAGATTCCAAAATTCAATGAAAGAAGCCTAACATTTCCAAAAACTCTCCAACCCTTTCAAAACGCAGCAACTTCTTATACAGCTTCATTTTTGAGAGTTTTATTTGTCCCTTGCTTACTTTATATAACAGAAGCTCTGCCAAGTGGAAATTAATATTCAAAAGCCTAAAATTATTTTATAACCGATCCACACACAAAATTCTTCTAATCTTTAGCCAATGCATAAATAAGAAACTACTTACCAATCTAAGATCTATCCATTGTGCATGGTCATATTGTAATGTACCATCTAAATCTGGTGTCAATTGAGAAGTATCTATCACTTTAGGCAGTGCTTCTAGGCTAATCATTGTTGTCTGGAAATAAGTTATGGAATATAATACACATATACATAATATAAAAGAATAATGATTATGTTAATCAACTAATAAAGTCCTATTTAGCAATGTACCACTAATGGTATCTTATTATTATTTCATGCAGAGCTGACACCACACTACAAAAATCACACAATTACTTGAATTTTGAATACAGGAATTCAAGTCTAAATAATTACCTCAAACTTGTACTTATGAGATCCTATTGTTGTGCGTTGTTTCTGCCAAAAATTGTCAGGTTTCACTACAAGTGCCTGATGGACGGATGAAGAAAAGTGTTCTTGTAAAACTTTTAATATTGGCTTTATTGCAGCCCATGCAGAACCTCTCATATCAATCAAAATAGTAAAGCCGTGAGTTCTCACAGATCCACTGAAAAGAAATCAAATATAGAGCTAAGTGTAATTAAATGAAAACAGTATATGGTATACAATGATCACATTAGCTTATTTTATTGCAATTAAAAATAGCTTATAGGTTTCCCTAAGATAAATAAAATATCTTGTTTTAGAATTCATACTTTGGAATGCTGATTAAATAATGCATAAGGCGCCTATAATCATCTGGAGCAACACGATCTCTTCTCGAGTTTGCAGGGAACCAAACAATGGGACCTCCACGGCGATCTCTTCCTCCTGTTAAAGCTGCCACCCTCTCCTGTAGAAGGGGCAGCACATCCAAGGCACGTGCCCCAACCTCCATGGCTGGGTGTATAGGCAACTAATGTAGAAGCCTGGTAAACAATTTCTATATTATACTTTAAGCTATGAGATAAGTCTGTTAAGATGTATTTATATCAGTTATATAATTTGTTAACTCAATAACTGTATGAGGCTTCATAGTAAGTTAATCACATTAAAGTCATTTTATGTCTACTTTATTATTGACAAGTATTCAAATAGTTTTTTATATAACATTTTTGAATATATCTTCATTTAATTTCTAACAACTATATATTATACTGCTGCATACTAATATATCTCAAAATAGTAAGTTAATAGGCAAGTACTACAAATACATATGATCATATTCATAATTCTGTTGTGTTTATGTAAGAATTACAAAAGAAATATAAATAATATAAATAAGTTATATTAAAATAAATAATTAATTTTATATTTTCAGATTCAAATTATTAAGTAAATTGAAAAAAATATTTGTGGTATTTACTTTAGTTGCTATGTATTAAAATAATCTGTTTATTTACTTTGTGTACTATGACTCGTGAAAAAAAATAAAAAAATAGCGTTAATAATCTCTCAGTTATCCACTGAAATGACATCGAATGTAGTTACAAGTCGTAATGTCACTATTAATATTATATACGTTTATTTAAGCAAAAATAATATTTCTATTAGTAAAACAGCATTTGCATTAAATTTAATCAAAAGCTTTATCATCCAAATCAACAATAATTATTATTACACTCCCTTACAAGCGTTAAGACCAACGCCAAGACCCTTGTTGGGGTGCCGTCAGTTAACGACCTTATTGTGTTGAATGAAATAAATCGCGAATAAGATGAATACATGAATTTAGACCATCGGGCTTTGAATCATAAGCTCAAGTAACGGTTAAAATTACTTTTATTTATCGATGATGACGAATAATTTCATGAATATATAGCTAGTATGTCACAACAAATAACCTTTAGTGAAAATCAATTTGAACTAACCGTGATTCCAAGATGTTATGAAACTGGTATAAAAGGTTCGGCACACATTATTGTCACTGTTATTATTTTCACTAAAAAATTATATAAAATATATTCATTTGTGCCCTTTGAATCTCACTAAAAACACACAAGCCAAAGAGAATTTAATCACTGACAAAAGCCTAGACATAATGACACACCGAAGGTACTGTGTTGCCAATTAGATGACATAAATTCCTTAGAATTTTACATTATTTAAGATTTAAATTTTCTTTATTCGCCAAATTATTAACCTTTCCATTGCATTGGTAAGATAAAGATTATTACAAATCGCTTCGTGACAGTAAGTGTGTTAAGAACTTAACAGTAATGATAAAATCCACTGAATATTCATTTTAAATTATAATTAAAACAAAAACTTAAAAATAATGTTTTATGATGACTAAAATAAAACTAAAGTACAGAACATGTTATTTTCGTGAAAAAGTACGTTGTTAAATATATTTTTTTAACTGTCATTGTTTCACGTTTTCTTATTTTGTTATGTTCTGTGGAAAGGGTTACCATAACATAATTTCTAACCATCTTATAGTAATATTAGAAGAATATTTAGGTTAATGTTAGGGCTTATTCAATAAACTTATAAAAAAAATTTATAAATTCTAAAGAATATTTATTTTTAAAATGTTTATTTTTCACTTATAACATTTATTGGTACACAATAAAATCATATTTAAATACATATATAGTTTATACTTCCGTTAGCACGACAAGGTACCTTTTATATCTAATTTGGCTGAGATTTTGCGATCTGAAGTCAAATCAAATCAATTCAATCAATCAATCAGTGAATCACTTCAGACTGATCAGTCTATGCCTGACAATCCGTCAATACTTGTAACTAAGTGATGCAATTTTTTTTAATGAATAAATTGATAATAACTATTGAAGAGAAATAAAATGACGATTTCTATTACTAGGGTTCGAGTCAATCAATTCAAGGTTTAGAACTATTCACCATGCACACTTATTGCAATGTCTCGATACTTCCAATATCAATAAAATTCCGTCTTATACATGAGAAATTTCGCAAGTAATTTATGTGCCTTAAAAAAAGTGTAGAAATATTAGGGTATTTTGTAATCTATATTATATATAAATTTCGATATAATGCTACGACAATATACTAACATTTGTATCGTGTTTACTATGTAGTGTAGTTTAGTTTTAATGTTATTTCTAACATTGTGAGATGTTTCTTTAGTGAAGGTCTTTAAGGTACGTGTCGTAAGAGGTTTGATCCATTAACTTTTCCACTTCTTCGGGTTTGCTTAGTTTCAATCTGAATAGCCAACCTTCTTCATAGCAAGATTTGTTAATTAGAGCTGGACTTGATTCAACAGCACTATTCTTTTCAGTTACCTGTAAAAACATTTGCTTAATTTTACAAAGATAAAGGCACTTAAGAATATTCCTTAGATTTTTTTTTCATTTATTACAAACAAGACAATTAATTGAAATGTATTTAACATTGCCAAAATTGCCACGCAGTTTTTAATAGGCGTTTTATTGAAGTGGTAAATATTGTGGAGGAAGGATGGTGTACTGTTCCATAATAGAGGGAGAATCCTCGACCAGTCTGTCCTGACTTGCCAACCCAATACTCCAAAGTTAAGTCAATAAGTTGGCTATATCCTTAGCGTTCGAAATATTAAATATCTTCGTTATCACGTTACAGGCTATGATGTCATCGCAATAATTGTTAGTCGTAGATTATAGATGTCGCTACAATATAATTAGCAATGAGAATGACTACTTACGATACCAGAAACAGGCGAGTACACCTCGCCAGCTGCTTTAACGCTTTCTAAGGCACCACACTCATCGCCACAACTTATGTTGTTTCCTACATCTGGTAGTTGCGCAAATACTACTTCACCAAGTGATTCCTGTGAGTATCACTTGTATGTAAGCATAGATATAATAATACATATATGGCGCTTATATACAGCTTCTGAATGTAAGTGCCATCTATGTATTGTTCCACAAAGCTTGTATCTATATAATAATTTTACAAATAAGGTTCTGAATATTATTTACTGAGAAGATACTGAAATTCAGATGGATGAGAGCAAACATATTTTTCTGTCAAAAATCACATGTGTATGTTCTTGAGGCTTGTTTCAATTTTGTATTCGTAATATCAAATCTCAGAAATATTGTTTAGTTTGGGTTTTAGGGTTAAATGTTATTAAGATTTCTATCACGTAATTTCGTAAATCCCAAAAAGTTGGACTCTATTGTGGCCTTGAAATTTTAAGAGTAAATTAATTTTATTAAAATAATGTTAGACTTGCCTGCGCAAATTTTGATATTCCAATAGTACCGATACCGTCATCGACCTTCACCCACTCATGCTTTTTGGTGTAAAACCGGCCTAAAACGTTTAAAAAATTTAATAGACAGACAAAAAAATAATATAAACGAACCGCAATTAGACCTTCGCCATGTTCGCCATGATAAACGTATCACTGTTCCATATTTCATATAATAACATTCGCAGTAATAATATTATAATAATTAATTAGCATTATATTTTTCGCGTGTTCGAGATTGTTTTTAAACGGTATAAAACTGTATTTTATTAAAATTAATGAGCGTGATGTCTTCATGAACTTAAAGATAAACAATCTTATCTGTCGCGGGGGGTATAAATAATAAATAGTTTAATGTAACACAATCATTAATTTGATCATTAAAGTGGAATAAGATATATAGATATGTATATATATATTTTTTACATTCTAAGCCAAAACATATTTGCATCGTGAAGAATCATACATTTGTGCTTAATGTTCGTTGCATTTGGCTACTGTGAAAGTAGACAATACTTAGCAGCTGTAAGGAGTGTTTTCTCAATATGAGTAGGTATGCTTATTATGACGCCGAGTTAACAATGTACCAATATTACGAATATTGTTATTGTTATTGTAGGGATATCACCTTTCATTGATAGGGGTAATTCAGTATTGCTGAAGAATAACATTCTAAACAAAAGCTTAGCTTACCGTTTCCATTGTGTACACGTCTGCAAGTCAATACTATGCCTTGTTGTGAAACGCGACACAACGTTTTAATAACATTGTTCATAACCATCTTTCGGATCCTAAACAACAATAAAACAGAATTAGAAAACTAATTTTATTAATCAATAAGTACAATTATAATAGGCCATATTCTGACCGAATTCATTAATATTCATGACCTTGAGCCCTTTTATTTTATCACAAACTTATCGTTAAGAAACAATATTATAACAATATAGATAGGAATGAAGGCTAGGATTATTGCGTCAAATATTATGATGTAATGAGCCTCTAATAACTGTTATTAGTTCATATTACTATTAATATATTATTATATCTCCTTTGAGTTTTTTATCCTATTTTCGAGCGTTCAAAATCCAATGGATTTTTCTATCTATTTGCACACTTGTACTTGCTCGTACGCTGAATACATTTGAAATTTGAGGTCAAGACCCATAGAAGGTTCTTAGGACCAATTGTCTATTATTATATGTCAAGTTATCATGGGCAGATCACGAAATGAAACCCCTAACACCTCTACGTCCGTCGTCCCACAGCTAAGCGTTTTTCAAGGCAGTTCTTGCGCGGCCCACCTCTATGTGGAACCAGCTGCCCATTGAAATATTTCGAACCGATTCGACTCGATCAATTCTTAAAAGGCCGGCAACGCACTCGCGAGTCCTCTGGTAGTTAAGAATCCATGGGCGGCGGGGCGTTACCACCTAATATCGGATGACCTAAAAATTATCTAAATAATGGATCATATTTATGACTTATAGTTAATTAAAAACCAGCTTTTATATCTTGATATTTGTGTATTACTTTTATTAATAAATAAAATAAACCAATTTGCCTAATTAAGTTTAATTTGTCCAATTGTGGTTTGTCAGAATAGCTCGTATCTTGAAGTAAGTAGGTACCACTACTTATGCACGTGTTTTTATCATTTCACATGATAAATGGTTGATTCAAATATTGTTCGAATGATTTAACATAAATGTAAGTACTGTTAAAATATTGTGTTACAGTATGAATTGCATATTTCAATTAAAATTTGCCTTGCTCATACTTCTTTTCTTCTTTCTATTCTCGATTGTGCTTATGTGTCTTATCCAGATTAATAACAACTATGAGACAACGAAGAGAGCTCAACTGGCCGCGCAAGATACACATTATATAACTTTATATAATATCTGTTCCTAGTTACTTAAAGTAAAATTTTATGTTCCTTTCTCTCTTTCTGCGGTGATTTTGATTTGCGCTTCCTTGACAATCTAATTCTGGAAAACCAAATCATAAAACTGAATTTTATCACTCCTTTACTGTGCAAAGTATCCTGCTTTGGAATTCCCTACCTCTTGGTACCGGATGAGCAGAGTAGCAATGTATCTTTTAATTGTTAGAGATTAGAAAATAGTAAGAAATAAGAATTTTTTGAGCAATTCCGTCTCGTCCGTGACACACATGTATATATATTTATTATAACTTCTTAAGCGTACGATTAGCTTTTAAACTTGCGTTTTTTTTTTCATTAGTATATAGAAATAAAATAGCAAAATTACATGTAACATTAGAAAGTGCATAAATTATACTATACCCTCACCAGGAGTTTATTTTTTTACTTTTCTATACTAGGATTGCCTGGAAGGAATCGCTTGTTATAACACATAACTATTACAATTTTTATAATTATTTTTAAAGCATCAAAGTGTAAATAAAAGAAGACCAATATAGCATGCAAAGCGCTTTTACATAATAGTCAAATCATTTATTCCAATTAGACCACATATTTTGAACGTTAATTAAAATATAATGTTGATTCTAGTTGCCCCTTCCAAGAGGTATTTTCGTATGGTGAGGAATGGGGAAGAAACTCCACGCTTACTCTTTTAAAATAGGCTTTACAATATTACAATTAAAATCCATATAAATTTAATGTTTATGTTAATTATAAAAATGGTTAAGTTAAAACTTCTCAATATCAAACGATGGATAAACATGGTAGGTTAATAAAAATACAATTTTAATATTAACAGTGAATTATTACTTAATTTATTTAACTTACGTCTCAGTAGATGGATTTTAAATACGTGTAGTCCGTAAGATTTACGCGCACAATGTGCTTCCACTGACCCTTGCTAGATATGCTTCTAAAAGATCAACTATTACATTAACTTTATCTTCATTTAGTAAAAATAATAATTATAATCATAATAAGATATATTCAAACAAGAATTTGAAGCCGATAACGAGATGTCGTCGCTAAATTTCGAAAGAGCGAAGAGAGGCAATCGTATGGATAGCTAACTACAATAGGATCTGAAGTTAAAAAAAAACCTAAAAGTCATCATAATCAAGGCGTCATTAACGTTTTTCTTTTAAGTCAAGTAAAGAAATGTGTGGGCAGTAGGAAGAAGCAAAGACCAAGCCAAACCAAGGCCAAGTACTTGTTGTGAGTAGGTACTTGCTGGTCCCGACGATTCTTCCCACGGTAGTTTGAATTTTTTTCCCTAAAAACGCGCGCATGGTATTGATCATTATTTTGTTGCTGGGCAATGTTAAATTTATTATAACTTGATATTCCTTAAAATAACATATGTTGTCATTGGTGACTTTGTACAAAAATATATATTATTGATTAATAAACGCAATAATTTTTACTTTAGCTTACAAAATTCTTCAATTGGTATAATATATTCTACAAAATCGATTACAATAATAAGTTAAAATAGAATCCATAAACGATAAACATAATTATGGGATAGTACATTTTTTAGAGATTTTAATAAATATAAATTTCCGTAACCTTTAAAATTTACATAACTTTACCGCATTTTAAAGTACATAAACAAAAATCGTTTTTGCAACAACTGAGATTGATGCTTCGCGTCTATTAACGGACTATCCATGATACAAAATAATTGGTCGATTTAAACTAGAAAAAACTATTTAAAAACACATTTTCAGAGACTTAGGAAATTATATTATTGCGACATAATCTCTATATAATATGTACTAGCGGACCCGTCAGACGTTGTCCTGTCTAAACGTCTTTAAGTTGAAAATTTCAAACTTTTTTAATAAGCTAAAACATTCTGGACCATTTTGATGAAAATTATTATTCAAATGTTACGACAATATCTAACGATCCAGCACATGGTCTACAATAACACAATGATAACAAAACTTTTTTTAATTTGATCTCAGCGCTAACTGTCGGGATAGACTAAAATTAAAATTCGAATATTATTTAAAATTTGACACTGCGATGATAAAAATTAAATTAAATTAAATTTGATTGCCGTCTGGCGGATCCAATGTAAAACATTCCAAAATCAACAACTACTAATAAATTAAAAATTAATTAAAAAAACATTGTCCAGCGGACAAAATTGTGAATCTAAACCATTCCCAGATCCCCTTGAACACACACAAAAAATTTCATCAAAATCGGTCTAGTCTTTTGAGAGAAGTTCAGTGACATACACACTCACAGAAGAATTATATATATAATTTTTTAATCAGTATTCAGAATTATATATATAAATGTTTAAGATTTAAAGTTTTTAATAAATAAATAAAAAATAGGGGTTGATCGTAGAAGGGTAGAAATTGAGAGTAATATGAAATTTGTTTATTTAAAGTCATGAAAAAATAAAAATCTTCCCAAAAAAAATTAAAATTTTTAATTACCAATTAAAAAATAAGGGTTGATCGTAGAGGGCTGAAAATTTAGGGTTGCATGTATGATGTATGATGTATCATAAAAAAATAAAAACTAAAAATGTTGTCTGAAAAATAAAAAAATAAAATTAGAGGTGGACCACCCTTAACATTTAGGGGGATGAAAAATAGATGTTGTTCGATTCTCCCCCCTGGTTAGTATCCTCGATAAGGATCACGAAAATCGGTCGAGCCGTTTCGGAGGAGTTCGGTTACTAACACCGTGACACAAGAATTTTATCTATAAGAAGATATAAAATTCTTGTCAAAGGGGGTGCTAACCGTCTCTCCTTTCGATAGACATATTATATAAAATTCTCGTGTCACAATGTTGCCATTCTCCTCCGAAACGGTTCTTCCGATTCTTGTGAAATTTATTATGCATATTCAGTTTCCACCCACTGACAAAATTGTTTGATTTTATGATACATCATAAAAAATACATACCTACCCTTAATTTTCATCTACCCTGTACGATAGTTCAGGACTCCGAGGTTTGTCACTAGGCTAGCCTAGTAACATGTTGTATGTTGGTGTGAACTAAAAAGGCAGACTATGCATTAAGGAGAAACGAAAGTTCGCGGGAAACCAGCTGCAGTTTTAGTTTAAATTTGTGTCTGCAGCAAATATAATTTTATTTAAAAAATCTTAATTTTTTAAGGTTTTTAAGGTTTAATAAATCTCGATTTTTTCTCAAAAATTGCACTTTATCTGCACGTATGTAAATCATTCATTTTTAAGAATGAAAAAATAAACGCCTTAGCTTTATGTACAGTAATAAAGAATCCCGACTATTTTTCAATAAAGTAAGGAAAGGAGGATAATATTAATTAAATGAAACCTATTTTCGGGTTTCTATATTTAGAAATTCTATACTGAATTCGTAAAAATATTGCCCAATATCAGTGTGACCAATGTGTCTATTAAATTCTGCTGCTTCTATTATAAGCGTGGATTATGGGAAGAATTGCATACATGTATTGGGTTGGAGAAGTTATTATCATTAAATTCTTTAGATTTACAATTATATTGTTGTTTGTTGACAGTAGTATTTGTCTTTAAATCGGCCACGATGAGACAGAATTTGCAGTAATTCTTAGGAGGTTTTCATGTTGGTCACCCTGTTCGCTATTGTGTCAATTTAGTATTGATTTTCGAAAGCTCACGGCCCGCCGCTGCTGAGTGGGAGAATCGTCGACTCAATAATTATTCGTAGTTTATGTGGTACGTTCATGGAATAAAGATGAATTTAACTGGATTTACTTAGCTATTCAGGTAATTTATTATAAGCATATATAGTAATAACCGGTTACCTACCTAATATATATTGCCGATTATGAATTGTATAATCATACATATGTGGCTGATAATTTATTTAAATATAAAATCTGACTTAAACTTGTGCAAAAATTTATTTATTTAATTAAATATGGTCAAATGCATGCGCGATTTTTTTTTGTATATTAGAGATGCTATATATTTACTCTATAACCATTTGCGATATTATAATTAATTTCGGTATGACATCTTTGCGTTTAAGTAATTTGCGAATGCTGTGCAGTTATATTTATAGCGTAAAAGTATTGTCCTTTATTGGTTTATTTAGTAAAATAAAATGTTTTATACTATTTTAAATACAAAATTAAAAAGTATTTATGTCATTTTTGTATAATTTATTATATTTGTCACCAAAAATATATAAAAAACCTGCTTACAGGCAAATTGTCTAGAATTCTAAATGAAAAAGTTGTCAATTGTGTATGCCTATCACAATTTTTTTTTCTCAACAAAACTTAAACATTGCTTTCAGATCTTCGTCCATCATGGCGCAGAAGAATCAAATGGCAGAGATAAGATGCATGGAGCCAGAAAATTATCGGAAATACTTTCGATCCCTATGTTGGAGTGGAAATAGGTACAATAAAAACAATTAAGGCACACATTAAACAATTAATATAATTGATCTGTTTCATATACTTCATGTTCCATATTTGATTTTCAGGAAATTGGACAGACGAACTGGTAGGAGGGGTATAAGAAAAGATAGGTCACGGAGATCTAAAGGACCAAATGCATTTGCCATATGTTTTGCTCCAGCGTTGCTTGGCAATCCATCGCAGTTTGCTGTTTATGCTACCGTCAGGAAGTCTATTCTGTCCCGTTGGAGACATCTACAAGGATCAGTAGCTGATTTATCTGATGAAAGTGATAATGATGATCAAAATCAAGTTGCAAACATTAAATTACCAAAAGTATGTTTAGTTTATTGGCATCATCGTTACTGTTTGCTACAGATATAACATAGTAATGTTATATTAACTTGTGCTATTATCCATAATTATAAATTTGTACTTTGTTTTAGATTACAGGAATTGGTCTTCGTACTGTTTTTAGTCTAATTGATCAAGCAAGGTTTAAAGATACCAGTTTGTGTGAATCTGCACTTCGGGCTTTGCTTGACGTCCTGCAATCACATGCTCCTGAAGATTTATCACATGAAAATTCTGAGGTAAATAAATTTTATATATTTTGAGGTAAATGGATTTTGTTATGTTAGAACTATTGTTCTTTAATAGTAATATATGAGACCCTTTCTTACTTTATGTATCCCTGGACTCATCATTAATTTTTGTATACATTTATAGATTAACTTTTCTTAACATACTTTTAAACAGTTAATAAAATTATTTTGTTTCTTTAAACAGATAATAGCAAACCTTCATGATATACTGGTTGAAATAACTAGTGGTATTGGAGCCTCTGGAAGACCAGAAATCCCAACTGCACTTACATCTATCAGCAGTTCCTGTCTCATTGCCCTTTCTGTCGCAAAGGGTGAAGCAGAACTCATTCTTAACACAGTAAAATGTCTCATCATGGTTTCTCCAAGTTTATCTGATCAATATATTGAGGTAAAAACCAATACAAAAAAATTTTCTTTATTGGCTTTCCTTGTTCATAACAAACACTGAGTTTCACAACTATTAATCTCCTATCTTTTTTTTAATTATTTATTTTATTAGTTCAACTACAAACTCTTCCTGTCTAATACTACTACTCACATAAAATGGAAAGAAAATTAATAAACCAATTCGATTTAGGGTCTTTCAAGAAAAGAGCGTACAAATTCTTAAAAGGCCGGCAACGCACTCGCGAGCCCTCTAGCATCGAGAGTGTGCATGTGCGGCTGTATCACTTAACATCAGGTGAGCCTCCTGCCCGTTTGCCCCATGTTCTATAAAAAAAGTTGCACTAACTTGGTGACTACTACTACTACATGTGTAATATAGGAAGCCAATTAGTTCAACTACAAACTCTTACTGACTACTACTATAATAATAATAGCCTTTATTCAGATACATTTTATATGTACATTAAAACTGACTACCACTACTACACACATAACACGGAAAGACAATTAGTTCAACTACAAACTCTTTCTGACTACTGCAACATGTGTAATACAGGAAGCCAATTCGTTCAACTACAAACTCTTACTGACTACTACTATAATAATAATAGCCTTTATTCAGATACATTTTATATGTACATTAAAACTGACTACCACTACTACACACATAACATGGAAAGACAATTAGTTCAACTACAAACTTTTACTGACTACTACTATAATAATAATAGCCTTTATTCAGATACATTTTATATGTACATTAAAACTGACTACCACTACTACACACATAACATGGAAAGACAATTAGTTCAACTACAAACTCTTACTGACTACTACTATAATAATAATAGCCTTTATTCAGATACATTTTATATGTACATTAAAACTGACTACCACTACTACACACATAACATGGAAAGACAATTAGTTCAACTACAAACTCTTACTGACTACTACTATAATAATAATAGCCTTTATTCAGATACATTTTATATGTACATTAAAACTGACTACCACTACTACACACATAACATGGAAAGACAATTAGTTCAACTACAAACTCTTACTGACTACTACTATAATAATAATAGCCTTTATTCAGATACATTTTATATGTACATTAAAACTGACTACCACTACTACACACATAACATGGAAAGACAATTAGTTCAACTACAAACTCTTACTGACTACTACTATAATAATAATAGCCTTTATTCAGATACATTTTATATGTACATTAAAACTGACTACCACTACTACACACATAACACGGAAAGACAATTAGTTCAACTACAAACTCTTTCTGACTACTGCAACATGTGTAATACAGGAAGCCAATTCGTTCAACTACAAACTCTTACTGACTACTACTATAATAATAATAGCCTTTATTCAGATACATTTTATATGTACATTAAAACTGACTACCACTACTACACACATAACATGGAAAGACAATTAGTTCAACTACAAACTTTTACTGACTACTACTATAATAATAATAGCCTTTATTCAGATACATTTTATATGTACATTAAAACTGGCTACCACTACTACACACATAACATGGAAAGACAATTAGTTCAACTACAAACTCTTACTGACTACTACTATAATAATAATAGCCTTTATTCAGATACATTTTATATGTACATTAAAACTGACTACCACTACTACACACATAACATGGAAAGACAATTAGTTCAACTACAAACTCTTACTGACTACTACTATAATAATAATAGCCTTTATTCAGATACATTTTATATGTACATTAAAACTGACTACCACTACTACACACATAATATGGAAAGACAATTAGTTCAACTACAAACTCTTACTGACAACTACTACAACTCATATAATATGAAAATAAAATTAATTCAACTACAAACTCTTGCTGACTACTACACACTTAATATGGGAAGACAGTTTAACTTTAAACAAAACACTGCAGACTGACGACTGAAAACTCACGTGTAACGTTATAATATGTTGCAGCCAACTAGCTAAATTAGCCGTTCAATTTAGTTAAATTAGCTAAATTGCCTTTTAACTATATGGCGCCCTTTAAATAGCGGCCTGAAAGATATTAAGCCGTTGCGTTTGTTACAACATTTAATAAACTGGCTGGCTAATGCTTAGGCCACTCGTATGATAGAGTCATAATTTGGCAGAAATAAATTAGATGAAACATATGACATAAAAAATATTTCTTTTAAAATTATGTAGTTTGAGTCAAATTTACATTGTTATAGTCACTGCACTCTTCCATTGTTCTTCTTATTTTTCATGAAACTTTGGACAAATAACATCTAAGTTGCGGTTTGCTGATGCCATATTGACAGTTTGAAGAGTGTCGCATCGAGTTGGAGAGTGACGAAAGTGGAATTAAATTTAGTCAACAGGCTAGGCAAGCAATGCAACGTCATCGATCAAAGTCATTTCCCTAGCTGTTTGATCAACTGGCTGAACTTTTCTTTCTTTCACGCCAACAGTTAAACGCCGCTTAGTTAAAAGGCTAGGCTGTTAATTGAACGGCTAATTAAGCTACTTCGCTGCGTTAGATCCAAGTCAAATGCCTAGCTGTTTGATCAACTCTCGGAACATCTTTTAGGTCGCTAGTTAAACGGCGCCGGCTAGGCTGATAATTGAACGGCTAACTAAGCTAGTTGGCTGCGATATATATATTGTGGAAATTATCATGAATATTCTATTCTATTCATATATGAAATTTTATTAAAAGAAGTTTAACTCTATATAACTTCTAGGTACCAATGAATCTGACAATGTTACAACGGAGTGTGCAGTCTGTCATACTAGGATCACCGTCAAGAAACCTTTGGTTGGACTATGGGGTACCCCATCAATGTCTAGTAAACAGCTTCCCAGTAGATTTACCAGCACAGTTGATTACTGGACCCCAAGAACTTGTAATACGTTCACTTGTATCTGACGGTTGCTTCTTGTATGTATTTACGTCCAGGGGTCTTTTGAAAATCGGATCTGGGTATGGCAATTCTATACGGCAGCATGTGTATTTATACAAGCCAGATTTCTTTGCATCCGACCGACATGGTTGGCTTGGATTTTGTAAGGTATGTTTTTATTTATTTTGTTCTTAATTAGTTATACAGTATAAACTCTGTAACGTCAACCTCGCTTTGGTTAGTTTGTGCATTCAATTTTAACTTTATTTTTTGACTATTTATAATGTCAGTTTACATTTTATATTTGCAAAATAACGTGTACCTTAAAAAAATTACTTTTTTATTCTAAATAAATGAAGATATGTTATTTCATTTAAGGATAAGTTATACGTTAGAATTGGACGGAAGAAAACTGATATTTATGAGATAGATAAGGAGACATTTGATGTTAAATGTGTGCTACATCTAGAACCTGGGACACCAATTGCGATTGAACCAAAATCCGCAGTGTTTTCTGACTCTAATCGATTGGGATTAGTATTACTCACCAATTTTGTAAGTATAGTTAAAAAGAAAAAAGAATTTAATAAAGTGTTTGGTGATTTTGAAAATGAAAGCGTACGTATGAATCTATATGCGTACTTATTATACACTTAAAACGCTGAAATTTATAAGTATGTATTGAAATCGAACGTGCTTTTCTTGTCCAATTGATTGATTGTTTTTATTGACTTCAAAGAAACTGATGAAGTTTATTCAGTGGCGTAGCTGCCTTGGGTGGCACCCGGTGCCGAAGTTGGTGGTGTCACCCCATCGAAAGTATAAAGCAATAAATTTTATATGGATATTTTATAGGACATAAATCATTTATTAAAAGATCGCGAGTATGGGAACGAGAATCCCCCATGACAGCGTCAGGCTCTTTTGCGGGAATCCCCGAATTCTACATAGAGCTGAGCTAGTGCTAGTAGAGGAATTCCTGAAATGTTTATTATTGCGATTTTGTTTGTTTGTACATTGTTCTTAAAGTTGAGAGACCGGGTACGTGTTACCCCAATAAAGGAGACACCCGGTGCGGACCGCTGCCTCCCCTTGCTACGCCACTGAGTTTATTTTCCTTATTTGTTTGAGTCCTATCATTGTATGTATTGTAATATTATAACTAAAATCATTATGTATCTTTAGAATGCAGTTAAATTTAATGTCTATATTATTAATTAAGTAATTGAAATAATTTAATAAGTATTTATTTATATTCCAGGACAATCTAACCATTAAATTCTATGACTTGGATTCGACTTGCAACAGCCGTATAGAGGGAAATTCTAGAATTGTGGAATCTGTCAAGGAGCTTAACGTTCATCTCCTTAGGCGAACTTCTTTGATTCTTGGCCGAGCTCCATATGAAGATGGAATTTCTAGAAGAATTACTGACCTGGACGCACCGGTTGCCATTCAGCTTGACGATAACGAAGATGATCCACTAATTGCAATAAGTGCTGGACAAGATTTTGGATTACTTACTACAGCTTCAGGAAAAGTGAGAATCCGTATAAAATAAATTGTTACAGTATTTTCTCAAGAGTCTATGAATGGTTAAACGAACCGTTAAGTTATGTAAATAATGTAATATATAAAAAAAATAAGTTTAATTCAAATGTTTCTTACTTGTATAAAGAAATACGAAATATTTATAAATTCGATTGCGATTCCAACCTGAACATACCATACGTGTTGAGACAGATCAACTGTTGACCTGTGAAATTCACTTATTCATTAATATTGTTTTTTTTCATAACATCTCCTTGATTCGCAAGACTTAAATTTATACACGCGCATAGGAAATCGAAACATGCGCGTGGACAAATAAAGTAACTAATTTCGGTCACAGCCTCAAATCGACTAAGAAATCAAAGTGGTAATCACGGCAGGAGAGGGGATGCCCCTCGCGGGTTGTTTTGCCTAGTACTAGATAGATATTTCGACGACAACGACAACTTAATGTATCTTGTAAAAATGTTTAATGGGAACTATCAATTGTGAAAATCGTTTAAGATCGTTAAACTTTTGAGCGTTGTCATGGCAACGGGATTACCTACGCTACCGATTGTGTAGTATCATTTAGTGTAATGGTAGGTTTACACGCTTGCCAAGCCTTAGCAAACTGCAAACAGTCCCAAGCCTCCACAAATCTCGTTTGGCGTTTGAAAGGCGTTTACACGCTTGTGAATGCGTCAGTCTGCAATATACATCCAAGCCTAGCGGACGCCGAATTTGTGACGGCTATTGCATTTGGTACTTTTAAACATCATGATACCATAATATGATATGATCTTTTTTTACATCAGATTCCAGATGCATGGTTCCATTTGGTAATGTTCCAGAAACGACAGACTCTCATTCGACCAGCAACTCATTTTATATTTATTTTTTGTAAAATCAAGCAAGCGTGTACTCGCCGCGAGATCACAATGGCTACTAAACGCGGACCAACATGTAAATACATCGCAAGCGCTTGCCGCGAACTCCCTTTGATCTGCGTAAAAAAACCGACACTCGAGTGGATCGGAAGCAAGCAGGCACAAGCCCACGCAAGCCAAGCCAAACGCCCTCTTTACATGCTTGCGATTGTCGACGCTTGCCAAAGCTTGGCAAGCGTGTAAACCTACCATTAGAGAGAAAGAATGAACGGAATTCACGTAATCAAATGCCATTAAGCTACCAAAGTATTTAAAAACCAATAAACTTTTGTCAAAAGTATGCAAGTCAAATGGACTTTTAATATCTATGACACCACTTCGCAGATTCTCACACACACACACACGTAAACAAGCGAATTATAAGTACATTGTCTTTGTTAGTACATCATGTACTTCGTATATATTGCGTTATCTATTTCGGCTAAATTTTTAATTATTTATATATTTATGTTATTTTAAATTGTAAAATGTTAAATAAATAAAAATAACGTTTCAAAATGTTGAAGATGTAGTTAAGTAATAGCTTGACCCAATTTAATTACATACAAAAAAATAACATTTATTTCTAGGTTTATTATACTGGAAAAGCTACAAGCCTGGGTTATAAAGTGTCATCATCTTACATAGGACGCTGGACGCTTATGAAAGAAACAATATTTGTCAGGAATGATCAACCAAAAGTTAGAAAGACCAGAGTTATACAGGTAATTGATTACGTCATATATATGTCGCAGCCAACTAGCTTAATAAGCCGTTCAATTAACAGACTAGCATCTTTACACAAACAGCGCCATCTAAATAGCGACTTGAATTTTCACGCGTCGTGTTTGCTACAACATTTAATAAACTGGTTGGCTATGCAAGGCCAATATGATGACCATGTGACAGAAATAAAAAACAAATGAAACCTGTCATAAATAATCTATATTTAATTTAAAATGTAACATATTATGCATACATTAATTTCGATGTCATGAGCGACGCCATAATTTGGAATAAGTGGCAGAATGTTGTACTAAATTGAAATGAACAGGCTAGGCAAGTATTGAATCTTTATCGTTGACCAGTTGTCATCAAGTGGCTGAATTTCCGGGTCGCTTGTTAAAGGGCGCTGTTTTGTAAAGTGGCTTATTAATGGTTAGTTGGCTGGATATAAGTTATGTGAATGAGGTTCTGTGGTGGCGCTGTCAACAATTTATTTCCGCATCACTTCGATAACATTAATACGTAATGTCCATAAATCGATGAACATTCTTACAACTCATTATTATTAATATTAATTACGAACTTACCAAAGACTTACTTTTGTTAATAATACATTCAACATAATATAAATTAATAAAGACACACTTTAAAACTTCGGTCCCTGCAACTACGCCATAACTTACGTCTACTCTATAAAATTATTTAAACCAAAAAATTTAAAGGTTTATTATTGTGTAAATATTAGTAGCCGAGGTCAAGACAAAGGGTTGTTACTGGTATTTTTATACAAAATTCTGTATAGGTCGCTGTTGGCCATGAAGGCGTCCACGCCATACTGGTTCTTGACAATGGTTCGGCTCTATTCACCGGCATCGCACGACGCGGCGAAGACGGTGATGGAAACAAGAGACGATCACCTAAACCTAGCCGTCCTAAGAAAATTGCTAAGGTAAGCATAGATAAGTATAAATTTCGATCAAATGTTTCTATGTTAGAAAGAAGTTCTTGATTTTTGATCTTCTAACTCTGTATATGTCTTAATATTAGAATTTTCCGTGCTACTGTCGCTTGTCTTTTATTTATATAAAATTAGGATTATTGGTACTTGAAACAGAACCGGAAACGGGTTAGAAAATAATATTTTTAAATTTGTAGCACGTTCGAGTATAAATTACTTGCTTCATTTTTCAGGCAGAGAATTTCTACATAGTGTACGCCGCTTGCAACTATGGTTCTACTGCCCTGGTTACTCGACAAGGAGTTGTCCTTATGTTTGGAAAAGACACACAGCATTGCGATTCTGCTGGAATAGTGACCGGTTTGAGGCACGAAAGGATTGTACAGGTATTTTTTACCTTTCATTTGCAGTTAATTATTAGTGAAGGAAGTGTAGACTCCGCGTCGCAGACCGTAAGCGTAAATTATGTCTCATGATGCGGAAAATGAAATTTTTGTACTCGCTTCGACTCCGAATTTTACTTAAACGACCCTGGTGCACAAAATTGGAACAAAAGTCTTTTCAACCTTATTTAATTTTTCTGTGGTTATCGTACTGATAATAAGCTCAAAGAAAAGCTGCGGTAGTGGTACGTTTTTTGTTTTTATGGATAATGCAATACATCACTATATGTATGAATATTATCATAACTGATATCGTTGAAAGTTTAAAGCAGGATATTTTAGTGACCAATAGACTTGTATTACAGTTTTAGAATGAAAATAATTTATGACAATACAATAAAGTAATATGTATATCTCATAAAATGGGATGCAACGTTTTTAATTGTAGGGGCCGTTCATAAAATACGTTCGCATACAAGGGGGGGGAGGGGTCTGGCTGAGTGTGACAAGATGTGACAAGGGGGGAGGGGGGTATGGGGCAGCGTGACGTTCGCCGTTTATTATTTTTTGACATGAGCGCTAGCTCTGTGGCGCGACTCTAGCGGCGTTGCGATCCGTCACAACGGGTTTCTTTGTTTTTCCAATACTTGAGAGAGTAACGTTTCCACGTACCCTGCGCTCTCGATTCAGTAACAAATGAAAATACTATTTCTCATGTATTTATTGTTATTTTATTCCTGCATTCGTCATTTAGCAGTGAACTAAATAATAAATGTTTTTAATTTTCAGAATTTGTCTACTATCATTTAGAATTTATCATACTCAGCAGGGGGGGGTCTTAATTTTTGTGACGAAATATTTCTAGGGGGGTCACAAAAAGTGTGACACAGCGTGACAATGGGGGGAGGGGGTCAAAAAAAGCTGATTTCAGTGTGACGTATTTTATGAACGGCCCCGTACCAATAATATTGAGGATTTAGAAGTTTTCATGTCGAACATATTATTGACTCTATTTATACATAAATTAATAATTGTATATCTTCCTTTATTTTAATAAGAAATATTATTTTATTACCAGGTTGCCTTAGGAAAGGCTCATGCAGTGGCATTAACAAACTTGGGTCAGGTTTATAGTTTTGGTATCAATAATAAAGGACAATGCGGACGAGAATTTGGTTACACAAAAGAAAGTAAGTTTTGTGTAAAGATAATTATTGTTTTAATGACTATCAGTTTTATAAAATAAACAAGCCAAGAGCCGCTCAAGTATTATATAAAAACATTATATCCTTGTATTTGTTTGGCACGAGAGTAAAGAGATAAAAAACGATTTAAGCTTCTATGAGGCCTCGTAACGTATGTTTATAATAAACATTTGGAGTAAATATATTGGCATTTGCTTGATACGTAACACAAATATTTCCGAATGGAAATTGATAGTTTGACTTATGAATGTTTCTACTTATATTATTTTCAAACTAACTACTGAAGTATACATTTTTCATCCCCGCTTTCCGTCATTTGTTTCCCGACAAATCATAAATACATATGTAAATCTTATAAAAAAAGCTACCGGGTTGAAATCAGACCTGATATTGAGTGATACTTATATTTAAAATGTCATAATGTTTGCGATTGTGTTGCCCGACATTACTTTGGTAGGACCATCAAATTGTAAATCAAATATTAGTTCTAGTGGGCGTTAAAATGTTTGTCAAATAGCTTAATTATGAAAAGCGACCGACCTGTATTAAAAACTGAAATTATAAGTAGCGTCAAAAATTTATTTCAGAACCGTATCCACCACGTAAATCGTCATCAAGAGACGAGCCAAATATTTGTAGCGATCAACATACATGGTTGACTGATTATTGTCGCATTTGCGTTAATTGTCGGGAATGCACGGGTTTCGCTGGGAACTGTAGTTGTGCAGCCTTGCCGAACCGAATCCCTGGAGAGTGAGTATAGTCTTTTTTTGTTACTTAAGAAAGATTTTAGAATTTTTAGGCCATTTATATTAAGCCGTATGTCGATTTCCATTTCGGAACTGTCAAGACTACCTAAAAAACACGATTCTCATTGTGTAAAAGTTTACAGAAAAAAATACTGTGGAAGTATTCTTTTCAGATTCAATATTTTTAAACGATATTACTTAATACAAATCGAAGTATATCTATCTTAATTACACCAAGTTTAATTGACGAAAAAAATTTAAGTAAATATATATTATTTTCATCGTCAAGTTTAGTTACCACCACTTCCGAAATTGGGCTCTAACGAAGGTCTACAACGGCTCTGATTTTTTTAAAACGCGTATTGTTTAATTTAAAATAAATCGCTTCAAACGCTCTGAAAATATAATTTTTTTATTTTGTCTAGAAAATGCGGGTGTGGTGAAGGTGAGAGCGGTTGTAGTACGTGCGGCATTTGCCGCCGTTGCGCGGAGGTTGCTGCCATGACTCGCGATCGTGTACCCGATAGTGAGGACGATATATCAGTATATGATATCGCTAGTAGTAAGTTTCAGCTTTGCTATTATTGTTATTTACGCGAGTAGCTCTGTTGTTGTTTGTTCTCTATATTTCAGAAATTTTAATGTCTAGTATACGTGAAATCTTTTGGTATGTGATTTTAAAGCACTAATTACAAGCAGTCGTAGATCTTTGTGAAGACCAGCTACGCTATTAAATGTATGGCTCGTGAATATAAAGGTTTAAAGATCAAAATGAAGCTAGCTTCGCGTTCAGTAACAGTTCTTGTAACAATAGTTCAACTTTGTTTTCTTTCACCACATTTTTATTTCTTAAGCCAAATATCTCTAAGCAATCTAATTACGTAGTATTGTTGTTGCATACAGTACTTTTTCTATCTTGGTGTATCATTAGAAGTAGTAGTATAACCTTTTTTTTAAAGTGTTATAAAATGTCTTTAACGTCTTCCGCGTTCAATGAGCTGCGATTTGCAAATGCGCGATAGTCTTGCTAATATTTTATAGAAAAATGTATTTTAACTTTGTACGGCTATTGTAGTAAATTATGTAAACGCTTCGCGCGTATCTATCATTTATTTATGTATGCATATGGTATATCCATATTATTTTACGTTGTTTTGTTGGTCAACGAGTGCTTGAGGATATCTAAAACAAAATGGTGAATTTATTTAATGCCTTATTTTAAACATTACAGCATCCGAACAAGTTGTAGACGATGAAATAAAATACATGCAGTATGAAGCTCATTGTTCCAAAGATGAGGGTGAGAAAGATGCTGGGTTCAAAGGGAGTAGCTTATCACCAGCGCGTATACCCTTACCCGGAGGGCATAAGATTGAAGCGATAGCTTGCGGCCTACATCATACAGTGTTGATGACTCATATGGGTGAGAATATTAAACTTTTCGATTTAATTAACATAACATTAATCACCATCTGCTACTTACATATCAGTTATTTGTGTGGTAATAATTGTTTTTTGTGAGTTAATACTATGTTTAATTATTATCTGAATCTGGGCTATTTCCAGATATTTTGATAAGACAGAAATTAATACCATATTTTTATTCGCAGGTGACATTCTAACCTTTGGTTCAAATCAGTTTGGTGCTTTGGGTGCAGGGGATACTTCACCCCATCACAGAATCATACGCGTCAGGGTTCCTAGGGCTTCAGCTATTGCGGCTGGCAGTAATCATACCGCCGTATTGACCAGAGACGGAGAGTTATATACGTTTGGAAATTACCAGGTATTTTCTTAAAGTTGTAACTGCTAAGACAAATTTACGTTAGTTTAGCCATTTACCTGATCAAATAATATATAAAAAAATCATACATATGATAAAAAGGGATTTCGTATTGGCACTAAAAATAAGTTATTTCTTTCTTTGAAAATTATTTTTCACCCTTATTTATTTTGTGCAATCGATATCTATAAAGGAAATTAACTTATTATTCAACTAAGGAAATATTTTCTACAAATTTATTTTTCATTTCATAAAATTTCCATACATGTCAGTCTTAAATTTTTTTTTAATTGACTCTGAATGTCGTAATTTTAAAATACGAAAAAAAAACTCAAACAAAAATCGATGCATAGTCCATTCATTATACAGCAGCGTTTACATTTTGAAGTTAACGAAAATATTTAAAATACCTATATACTATTTTTATATTTTCTTTCACAGAAAGGTGCGTTAGGCCGGCCACGTATTGAGGAACCAAGAACTGATAGATGCCCGATTTGGTACGCGACCCCTGGAAGAGTACCACGATTAGGCCCCAAATATAATTGCAAAGCAGTTTCGGTCTCCGCATCTGGAGATCAAACTTTTGTACAGGTACTTTACAATATTTCTTTATGTTTGTTATTTACCGGTTTTACGGTTTTTTAATATAGTTGCGATGGGTTTAGTAAGATTTTGTTTAGTAGAAGAAGTATGTTTATAAACAGAACTGTCATTTAAATGGTTGTACATGTTTCAGGTTTCGCAAGCTGTGTTAAAAACAGATACACTATTCAGCGCAACAATAACGGCAAATAAAAACACCATAAGTAAGTTCCAATTTATATTAATGCCTTAATTAAAAAAAAAGAAATATGATAATTGCGATGCCTTGTACATTTGTTAAACAAAATTCAATTCTTTCGTCCTTCGAAAGCAAACTAGTTGAAAAACTACTCTGTCAAGTTTATATCTTGAATATTTTGGGATATAATCCAGAATTGACTAATTGAAACGGGTATAAAATAATTTCATTTGTAATCTATTCAATCTTCATGCTATTTTTAATCATCTTAAAATAGGTATTTAATATATATATATATATATATATATGTATAATAATTATCATATTATGGCTTTTTTCAGTAATACTGCCCAATAGACCAGAGCATACATTCAAGTGCGTAACAATCTGTAAAAGCGATGGTTCCTGTTACCCATGGTCTGGTCCTGAACAAGTGGACTTTGTCAACACTTTAGCCTGTCTCGATCCTTTGTATGACGTATTATGGTGTTACCAGCCCCAAATGAGAGTGATGAAATCATACAACATACAGGCCTTTGACGCGCACAAACTGCAAAGATGCTGCAAAAATGACCCTGAAGGCTTCATAAATGACATGGACTTTGAATATCCCCATTATGGTATAATGCGGAGGCTAGAAGAATTTAAAAACCTTGAAAATTTTGAATGGATTAGTAACAGTGATGATCGGCCAGCAGATGGTGTTGCCATCGCTAATATATCAATTCTAAACCAAGATCTTGCTTTGCCTTGCGCCAAAGATTGTTCCGTTACAAGAATACACGCAGCTCTACATTTACTTGGATGTTTAGATTCCCTGTTATATGCACATGACAACAGGTCAGTCAGAACGTTCATTTTGTATTACAAGTCTAACATAATTTTTGTTTAATTTATAGCCCGGCTTCGAAAGAATAAAGGCCTACATAAAAAGATAGGTCTTCTGGGTTTAAATAAATAAATTTTCTTTGGACCAACAAATTAAATTCAGCCAAGGCATAGACATGTTTTATATCTATCTCCTTCTTACTTAAATCTTTTTAGGCTGTCGCAAGTGGAGTGTAAGCGGGACAGCTTATCGATGCCCATTTCGCCGCTGAGAGAGGATTACTTAACGGTCAATCGCTTCGAAAGTCACGGCGGTGGTTGGGGTTACTCAGGACATTCTATTGAAGCCATTCGTTTTATGAGCGACACTGACATCTTACTCGGTAACTGTCGTAATATAGAATTTGATATAATAAAACATGTTTTTCTTAGTTTAATTATTCACGCAGGGAATGTCTTGTCTACTTCTTCAGTGCTAAATTTGGCTTAGAGTGAGTGTTTCAAGTAATACAATTAAATAAAGAAGATAGACCCCCTAGATACCCTCTAAAATAAATTTAGATTTAAAATTGTGTATACAAAATTGTATATAAAATACCTATGGAATTTGATTCATAACACACTAGTATAAGTATGTTGTTGTGTAAGTATGATGTAGTATGAGTTGTTTAAATAAAACTCTTCGTTCAAAGCTGGGTAGTAACTGACTTTATTGGTTTATAAATATATGCTTATAACTAACACAAAATTAGGGGCCAACAAAAAAAAAATAGGCTTATCTAAGGGTCATATATCTTAATGACGCCTATGTTTTCGGATAGTATCGTAAACGAGAATGTTAAAATACAATTTATAAGTATGTTAAGAACTGAAGGTGGCATCAAGTGTAATGACTGTTTAGATTTTGTTCATACTTCTTATATGTAACTTAACTAGATAACTTACTTACCTTATTTACGCTTATTTTTTTGCAATCATAATTTTTTATTAATTTTCTAGGTGGTTATGGTCTCTTTGGTGGGCGTGGAGAGTATACGGCCAAAATTAAACTCATCGATATCGGCACGGAAGGAGGAGATCAGGAAGGTGATGGAGATGTTCTCGCAGAGACTGGTGAAATTCCATACGAATGTGCACCAAGAGACAAATTTCCTATACTATTTGAAACGCCCATTGTACTTGCGGTATGTTAATGTTTTTCAAATTATATTTATCCTACAATTTTTTTTAAATGGAAATAAATATAGCATATTCTCATTCGAGCATAATATAGTAGTAATGGTGAAATAATTTTTAAACAGAAAACTATTGTTATCTAAGAAAAATATTTATTGAAGTAATTTTCCTTAATTATTTATATTGTTTCATTCAATTCATCTGTAAACAATTTTTAGTTTTGTGTTTGCTTAAGTATGTATTTACCTGAATGCATATTGTATCTGATTATAAAAAATATTATTCAGGCACAACGATGGTACGTTGCTTGGACGTGCATTAACGGTCCGTCATCAGATTGCGGTTCAACGGGCCAAGCGATCGTTATTAATGATGATGTTGGATTTCACTTCAAAACATCAAAGAAGTCGAATAATGGAACTGATGTCAATGCGGGCCAAATACCCTGCCTTCTTTATAACGTAATTAATCATGAACATGTGCCGAAACGACGCAAAGATCCCGGCGAACCCGTTACTATTCTTTCAAAGAACATCTCCAGAAAAGTAACAGTTGCCTGCTTCAAATGCCTGATAACACTACTTCAGTGGAGTTGGAGCACTTTCAAGGAGTTACTCCTAGATACAAACGGACAAATACCTATAAATTACCAGAAACTAACAATTATGAAGCACCAGAAGCGCTTGGTGTACGTGATTCGAGCGTGCTTGAGGCTCATTAAGACGTATGTCAATGAGATATATCCACAGAATAACAGGAAACGCAATTCCCAAGAGTACCTGGCGTATGTTGAAACAATAGCAGACATTCGGAATTTGATCCAAGCGATCATGGCTGATCAAACGCCCACATGCACTATGTTGCCTCGTAAGCCGGGCCGGAATAAGTCCCAACGAGTATGTTACGTGCAATTCGCTTTAGAGATGACAAATGCGATATTGAAGGAAGCTCATGAAACCGTGACCGCATGCTTTCATGCGTTTTTCCCGACTCCGATTTTGAAATGGCATCACCTATGTTCGCTGCTATATAATGTATCGGTAAGTTTAAAACGGCGTCATTTATATGACTTTCTCGGTCCGTTAAAATCGTAAAGTAACCGGCATACAACCCAAAAAGTCGACCGTGTGTGCACAAGCACAAAAGGTTTTACATTAGGCTTAGATGATATTTGAAAAAATAAATAACGTAAATGGCGGTAGTACCACTAGTTTTCTTGTAACTTCGAAAATTACTTTTGCACTAGATACAGAATTTACTTGAAACGTCATAAACAATTGACAGCTGGAAACTGTTTTTTTTAATCTAGAATTCGAGCCATATACTATTCTAACTCTAGTTCTCTATGCAGTGACAAAATAGTAATTAAATTTCTTTCACTTCAAGCCAATATAATACTGATTTCAGGATGGCATAGTACCAGCCTCACAGATACGTGAACTGACATCTACATGTGCTGCAATGTGTGGGTTTCGAAGTCTTCGTGACGTGTTACAATATATTGTTCCCGTTACACAAAGCTGTATCATGCTTAATGAGATGAGGAAAGAAAGTAGGGTGAGTGACATATAGACCTATTATATGTAATCCGTGGTAATAATTATCAATTAACACATAAAAATATGGCAAAACCAAAAATATACGTGACAAACTTTCATTTGTTTATTTGTTTGGTAATAATTACTCTCTCAGACCAGTATATTATTGGTGGAATATCCTTACCATTATCTTGTTAACGAAAAATTTTTCGACTAAAAATACAGAGCCTAGGGGAGAATGGGGCAGAAAGATTTTTACCAGTCCTCGCCATCTACGCATAATTCCTAACTTAAATTACCTTTATGAGTAATTGATGTGATTTATACATAGTGATCTTATTTTCATCAGGTGGTAAAAGATGTTCCAAGTAAATCAGCCACCGTGCCCCGTTCAGCACATTCTCAACATTCTCCGAAGCCACCACCGATTCCCCCGCGGGCTAATCGAGAAGCAAGGGTAAGATAACAAAATTCCATCCTTATCACCTCGATATTCCACAACTCAACGTTATTTGAATGCAATGATTTCCGCGCACCATCTCTTTGTGAAACCAGTTACCCACTGGAGTATTTGTAACGAATTCGCCTCAGAGCCCTGCAGTGTTTTGCCCCACATGACAAATGCCTGCCATGAAAAAAATATCCCGGTACGTTACAGAAATCTGAAGACGCGACCAAGGCTTGTCCTGTGATTTTTTTGGATTTAAATTTATTAGATTTAATAAGTTTTATCATGATAAAACCACTTTTGAAATTTTTAAGTGTGGCTGGTGTAATCTAATAAAGGCTGAAATCGTATTTTGGTTACAGCAACATAATCCCGCTTGGAAGTCCAATCATACAGACTGGCATCTTTTGGATATAATTCCGAAATTACTGGATATGGTAATGCTACCAATTAAAGATCAGATGATGACACGGCAATGTGGACAACCCCACGACCATGGCGAGATACAGCAGAATGATAAACTCGCTGACTACTGCTGCAAATTTATTGTGAGAATAATCGCTGAATTGGCGTTTAGTTCAAAAAATATTAAGGTAATTTATTCTTCATTATTAGGAATGATTGATTTTGTAATTAAAACTGTTTGTTGTATGGGCTTTATTATTTGAAATTAAACTCCAAAAATACAACTTTTTTTTAAAACTTTATTACATTTTATAGGTTTTATGTTTTACAAGAAATTTTTGATTATAGGAGGACACAGATACAGCTGCAATAAAGCATCTTATTACTCCATCACGATTTATTCGTGTGAATCCGAGCCGTTCCTGGAATACTAGCAATGGTAGTCCGGATGCCATCTGTTTCAACATTGACCGCCCGGGTATTGTCTTAGTCGGTGCTTGTGTCTATGGCGGCCCGGGTACCTTTGAGTATACTCTGGAATTGCTTCACGATGTTCGGGTAAGATTAATTCACCTCACAAAAATATTTGTATTTGTTATAAGCAAATGTTATTTCTTGTAAGAAAATATAAAATATAATCTTTAATACACATTCCAATTAGCCAAAAAAAGTTTATATTTTTTTTGTAGCTACGGACTGTGAGTGAGGAGGCGCGATCATCGCATTGCTGGATAAGTGTTGAGGTCGTTCACGGTTCATTTTCCGCTGCTGACTGCCAACATGACATGGTACAGATTAAATTCGATAGGCCTGTACCATTAAAAGTAAGTATTTTTAATTTAAAACTCAACGATATTAACAATATTTTGCTCACTGGCAACATTACTACGGCAGTTTAATATTAGGGCATCGTTTCAAATTTCAACTCATGCGCCCTGGTGATTGTTTGTTTGGAATCTCGTAAAAACTTGTAAAAATTGTTACAGTTTTTTGTATACTATTAATGTGTTCTGTAGTATAGATGGACTAGTGTCTAGTGTATTATATAATAGCTTTTGTGTGCAGTTAACTTTGGGGATTTACCGCGTATTTCTTAACATTTTTTAATACAAAACTATAACTTCTTAAAATGACGGCAGCGCGCGAGCGAGCCTTCTGGCAGTGCGAGTGTCCATGGGCGGCGGTATCACTTAACATCAGGTCAAGCAACTGATGTTATGTGCCTTGTGTACTAAAAAAATAATAATAATAATTTCGGTATATATTAATACAAGAGTATTTACAGGAAGATCTTCGCTACGCTTTACGATTCTGTAATAATGGTGGTCGTACTGCTAACGGTGACAGTGGATTGTCCTCTGTGAAGGGACCTGATGGTACAACATTCACATTTACATCTTGTTCGTTGAGCTTCAACGGAACTACGCTGGTTAGGGGACAGGTTCCCTGCCTCATTTATTATGGGTATGAAATTAACAATAAACTTCCTTCTTAGCTGTAGTTATTGCTGATGAGTAGAGGACGAATGAGCAGTGGTGGCTTCAGCGTATGGCTCTCATGACCGAGGTTGTAGGTTCGATTTCCCGCTGTGCACCAATGAACTGTCTTTCTATGTGCATCTAACATTCGCTCGAACGGTGAAGAAAAACATCGTGAAGAATCCGGATTTCCTTAGACTCAAAAAGTCGACAGCGTGTTCTAGACAAAGAAAGCTGATCACGTATTTGCCTGTTAGATAGACAAATGATCGTGTAACAGATACAAAAATCGGCCTAGAAAGAGATATAGCGCCATTTATTTCATTATTTTTATAGCGGTTAATAATATGTAGACCCAGCCTTATTACCCAAAAAAGTTATCAATAATGCGATTTTAAACAAGAGAGAGCTTAAATTTAAATATTTTCTAGGACTACAAAACCGTCCAACACTTCGGAGAATCCTGATACATTAATGGCTGCTCTCAGAGCAATAACTTTGAAAGTTGCCTCAATGGTAATAGAACGAGGAGCCGATCTGTTTTGCACCCTACGCAATGAGTTAACGACAGAGGATTTGCGCAGAAATGCGTTTGTATTACAACAATCGCCTGTCATAAATACCTTGATTCCATATGTCTTGGCTAATCTTGAGGGATTAGATGATTCAAAGGTAAAATCGTCAAACAGTATGTAATAATTTAGTGTAGTAAATTTAGAAAATGCGTTGCATCCAACAAAAATAGTTTTATTAACTAGTATTATGGGAATTAAAAATGGAAAATTAATTAAATGTAAGGAAAGGAATAATATAAAATATAAATCAAATTCTAAAAATATAGTACTTAAATAAAAGGAACTATGTTCATCTTGTATCTGAAGCTTTTTATACATAAAATAAAAATTCATATTTAAAAGTAGCGTTTCTTAGTATGCAATTAAAAAGCTATAACCATCGCATGAATTTTTTTTTGTAGAGCGTTATCCACCTGTTGGAAATAATACACAAATTGCTGCCGCATGTGTCGGCTATGAACCTACTGGTTCCCAGCGTGGAAGAGATAAGCACTACCACAACAACCCATTACTATACATGGATAGAAAGTGACCATCCATACAAACAAGCAACAGTCTCCAATATGAGGTATGGAAGAAAGCACATTATCGTAATAATAAATATATTTTATCCCACTGATGCATGTCCAAAAAATTACGTAAAAATCCTATTTAATTAATTAAACACGTAATAATATCAGATAAAAATGACTACAAATTTTGGTTACTTTGATGTGGACTATGGTTTGTATTAAAGTTTACAAGTGCGATTTCGTGGCGATTCGATGGCGATTAATAACCTAAAATAAAGCAAAGTATTCACAATCAAATATTCAATAAATACTGCAAAATTAAACTATCATAATCTGCCCCAGGGTACTGTTCCCATCCCAAGTATCCTGGATAGTTTTGGAAATGGATCCTAGGAGTATAACAGCTCAGCCCGAAGACAATCTGACAATTTACGCAGTAGCTGGTTCCCCTCGCCACAGATGCCACTGCTCTAGCGAGTATAGAGTCCCGGATCCACCATTCCGTAAGGTATATCAGGTAGTGCATCGTCCATCACAACGCATTTGTTCCCGACACTTTCATTCACTGACAGACATAGTGGGGAATTGTAAGTCAATTATTTATACTTATTGGGACCTGCTTGACATGCCCCGTTTTTCCCTAACCACTTCATTTATTTGACTTTCTTTGTATATAGTATGTAGTGAATTATATTTAGCTTATTTGATAATTTTCTGAGTTCATCGAGCTAATTTTAAAATTAGTTAATCTATTAATGGCCAGCTTTTTTTTATCTAAGTATTTAGCTGTCTTTAATATCCTTACTAAATATTATGAGTTGCGTATGGTAAAAGAAAACTGGTTATTATATTTTGTAATGATCTTTATATAACACGATTTTATAGTTCCATTCTTATATCTATTTGCATGTGTAGGTTTTTTTACTATGGCAAGCAGGTCCTAAGTTTTCCAGTACCGCTTGTGAATAACGCTTAAAATTTTACGATCGCGTAATAGTTTGGCTTGAAACACAAAATGGTGACAGTTTTTCAGATTTTTGCTTGGGTTTAGCTTAAATTGTAGCGAAAATAGAAACTTTTTGATTAAATTTAGATCGTGTGAGGTATCGCGTGGCTTGGCATGAGATAGTTAGTTGAGACAGTTTACAGACATACATAAATTTTGAAGATGCGTGTGCTTTTTGTAACTGAAGGGTTATTGCAGAGGATTATTCAACTAACGTCAGACACGGGGGAGGTGGAAGAGCTTGATGAAGGATGCTTAGATGCGCCCTGCATGCAATATAACTGCACCTATGTCAGCGTTACGCCCAAACTTTCCAATATGTAAGTCGCTAGATACAATATTAATAGGGATAGTCACGTTTAGGTTTATCAAAATATATGAAAGTAAAAGTTTCGTACGCCACCTAGGACATGGGTAAAATTTTATTAAGAGGATTAATATGAAAAATTAGCATTTACAAAGCTAATAACGCAATAATGAGCTAAGAAAATTACGATAAAAAAATATGTGGTTTTCAAATAAAGTAAATCATTTATTCCAATTAGACCACCTAAAATGACACTTTTGAACGTTAAATAAAATATAAAGATAATTCAAGTTGCCCATTCCAAAATTTAGTTTTTTAATTCAGCAAACAGTTTTCTGTGATTGAATTAAATTAATTTTAATCACCATTAATGTTCGATGTCGGAGAGAGGAAGATTCCTCTCTCCTATATGATATTTACAGGAGTTACATGATTTATTTGTAGTATTACTAAAAATCCTGCCTCAAATACACAAATGAATATGTTACAGAAATAAATTAGTCTAATAAATTACAGTTGATTAATTTATATAATATTAATTGTAACCAGTGATAGTGAATTTTCACAATCACTTCTTTACATCTTTTACCGACACGCAACATTGGCATTAGCAACGGCATGAGCAGTGGCAGTGCGACTGACCTTACATATTCACACTGCTCACTTGCCCGTCTAACAGGTCTGAATTTTAGTTTTATTGAAATCCATGTCTATATTTTACGTAGGTCTGCTGATTGGCCTCACAAAGGACTCTTGATTCCTGGAAACGAGGTCATATTTTCTCTAGAAACGGCTTCGGACTATTTAAACGAATATAAGAACGACGATGAGTAAGTAATGTTGCTATTAATATTTACGATTTTCATTATTTTTATTTTTAAGAAAACAGAAAACTCGTTCAAATCCCGGCCGGTCCAATGATTTTGTATTTCCAGGTGCGCAATTAAAATTTGTCCACCAGCATTACCGGTGGTATACGAAACTAATATAAAGATTTTAAGTATAACTGCATTATTATTATTTTATTCCTATTCAGAAATTCTGCTATTTAAACAAAACAACAAAGAAGTTCCAACAAGTTTCATGATAGACTTAGTGAAATACGTATAATTATTAATCCTTTCGTAGGCCGGACGAGAACCGATTCGGTTTCCGATGCCTCTGCGCCGGCTACGAAGACGCACCATTTACATCTCAACGTCAAGGCTTGGTGTCTTTAGAGATGGAACTAGTATACAGTGGAGCCGCTTGCGCATCGCGTTTACTAGCACCTGATATCGACATATCACCATTGAGTTATTGTGAGTATTAAATGATTTGATAATTACATGTGTTCTTGACTTCATTGGTCAAGACTGCTGATGTACGGAAGTAAAATCTCGGTTAGGGTGGAAAAAACTTTATTTCTAAGTAAGAAAATTTGGGTTTTTTAAAACTTTCGTGTTTGTAAGGACTCGATTAGTTTTGCAGTCCTGTCGGCGCAAGCTATTTTCAGCTATTTAGGTTGAGAGCACTTGTGAGATTCAGCAAACATTGTGTCAAATATATGCAAATAATTTGATGTTTGGGTAGCGAATGCAAATCATACCCACCTCACTCAATTAGCTTACGAGTGTATGGTTTTCGCTACAGGAAAGTTTTCAAGTTCTATGAAAATAGTATCAGTGTATAGTTTGTACAATATTTTTGATTTTTATTCAGACTTGACAAATTATGGTGGGAAATGTGTGACTGTAAATGACTGTAAATTACTTTAATTATTGTTTAATTTGCAATATTTTCTTCTCCGTTAGTTAATACGTTATACTCATATAATTTGTACTTCACAATGCAAGCTATGAAACAATTCTAGGTCACGTTTATTACAGTGACGGCTAATATTTACTCTGGATTCATCACTGATTCACACAGTGTATCGTGAATACTTATGTGCAGGTGTGAGCTATTGAATAGGTAATACTTGCGTAGCATTTGAAATTTGCGCTTTCAATTAGGTTCTATTATCGTGATATGTTTCTGAAAACAAAACGTATATTTCGTTAAACCAGTATTTGTTTTTGGTTTCATATTAATATTACAATAGTTATATAATAAAATTTTACCAATGTGCTGAATGCACTGGTCCCTGTAACTGTAAATTTAAATATACTTATTCGTTGTGCGATAAAGGATCGGCTCGTACAAAATATTATACTGTAAAAACTATTAAACCCATACGTGTAATTCCACACACTGATAGATAAGTGATTCGTTTACGTTAAATTATGTTAAAAAAACTAAAAACTATAGATTTTAATAGAACGTACTTCACAGGCTTAGGACTACGCCTAAAATTGTAGATAAAATGTAGATATTTTGTAACAATAAACTAGAATATACTCGCATTTACATAACCTAGGGGTGGTGCTTTAAGGGCTATTTGACGAGAGGTAAGTGTACCTTGGGTCTCTACGGAATAGATGATCGAAAGGACCTTCGCTAAACTTAGTACTAAAATAAGAGTCACCGCTTTGATATGAATGACTTGAAAGTTTTTATGTGTAATTATGTGTTTTATTCGCGCGATATCAATGGTAAATTTTTCAATTAAACGTTGTTGTAGCATTAGTAGTGGTGTTGTTTTGAGCTATACTGGTTCTCTAGAAGAGGTTGCTTAAATCTTCAACTAATTATGTTCACATTGTTTTTGTGAAATATATCCTTACGTTAAAAAGCCGTATGTGTGAAAGATATAAGAAAAATCCTTACGTTATCCTTACGTATTATAATAAAAGAACGAAAATTCAGACGGTATTTTGTTTCAGTGACTGTTGTGGAACTTCAAATGCTGGCGGGGACTGGCAACAGTCCAGGCGGTGAAGCCGATGGGACTGATGAGAGCGAATCCATGTTTCTTTACCGTGGACTTGACTTGCCTTCGCCGCCTACTGTTCACAATGTACTTGATGGTCAAGCTTTACTGCGGTAAGTACCCTAAAACTAACAGTTAAAGCTGAACGTGCCTTGGTACGAGTCTTCATTGCCGTTCTAACGTTGTTATGTTTTACAGAGCGTGACGTCTTTGTGTGGTCAGTTAATTAAATTACTGTTTTTAAAATGATATATTACAAAAGACAACGCCTAGCTTTAAAATAATAAGTTATTATTTATATATAAAAAGTTAATATTCCACGTGCATCATAAAAAATATTTTTAGTGAATACACTTGCAACCCTGCATCGTTTTGTTCCTCGTAAGTTATCCCGAATCAATCCCCTCTTAAAAGGCCGACATCGATGAAATCAAAATATTTTTTAACTATGTTTATGTATTTGTTTAAATAACTGATAATTATGTTGGCGAACCATTCACTTTATTTCTACGATACTTTAAATATATGCGTAGATATATGTATATAAGTATTCTTGAGGTGTTTGCTATTAACTTAAATGAAAATAAGAGTATACCGTATATGTGGGATAGCAATAGTAACGATAAGCTGTTTTGTAACTTAGTAATATTAGCAACGTCTGAGTTACTTATATACTAACCCCCTCCTTAAGAAAAAAAATATGTCTAATCAAAATAAACTATATATCTCTAATGTATTTTTCGTACCTTACTAATTCCGCTGTGGTGAAGACATCTGTAGAACGATTCAATTTAGGGTTTATGAATAGGTAAAAAATATCTTAATCCTACGTACATAGTTCTGTGCAAAAATATCAAAATAAATTTCGCAGTTTCACCTCGTCATTGATACGCTAAAACTTTTAAACGATCGTATTCTGAACTAGGTCTATGTCAGATAGATATATAATATACAAATGAAATGTACCGTAGACCGCAACCCAGTTCATCCCAGTGTCAACAATGAAAATAAGCCTTAAATAAGTGCCTCGCGGTTGCATTGGTGGTTTTTTTAACAATGTTACGAAAGGACGAATATAAATGGATGCAAAGCATTCTTCGCAACTCAATGCAACTTGCTTCGCACAGCGGCCATTCTATCTACGAATATTACATTAGACAGTATTTGTTAGTATACTTGTTACTTTGAGCGGCTCCCCGTGGTGCTCCTGGGAAATACGACCTGGAAATATTTAAAATTCTCACTTCTCCCTCAAAAATCGGCAGTGCACCCACTAGAATTAGTGTCCATGAGTATATTTTATAATAATTAGTAATCGTAATCGAAGCCATTTATAGAGAAAAAGTCCATAGCGAATGATTGTATACTTGTGATGTACATTCTGTTAACGTCAAATTATATTCACAAAGCTTAATAAATAGTTCGATTACGAGAAATACAGCAGATAAATGTAATCATGAAGTAGAGAAAATTGTTGTTCTTCGTGAGAAATGGCGGAGCTTAGCCACTTACTTATTTATAAAAACTAAATAAGTCTCAATTTTTAACTTAAATAGTAATTAGTCTTTTTCTGTTTGGATAATTAAGCTAAACTAAAAGCGAATAGCACTCATGACTGATTTATTTTAATATTTTAATAGCAGGAATTGTGTATAATACTGTAATACGGTGCATTCTTAGAATAAGATATGAAAATATATCAAACACTGCAGATCGCTTCGCTAGAAATAGTTCAAAAAGAGTATAAGATATTGTGTACTAGGAAAGTAAGATCCGAGTGTATTCTGTGATATAAAAATAATATTCTAGAACGGTAAGCGACGTTGAAATTTTAATGAGTCATAAGCCTTATGACTACGTTATATATAGTAATATTTAGAGTATAAAAATCTATGCATTTGAATTATAGTAGCTACGTAAAAATTTTAACCCATACATTCGCATTGACAATTTAGGGACCACTGATATTTTAATAACATGTAAATTATAATTAAAATTCGCTAGAAGCACTATATTTATAATGAACACTTATTAATACAAATTTCTAATTAAACTGCGATAAGTGTAATACATGTATTATACCGAGCATTAAACACATTTGCTTTCAAGCAAAATTGATTACATTATTGGTTTTGATTTTCAATTTATATACATTCATAAAAACGATAGGTTATTAACTTAAGGTTTGACTTTTTTCATTGCGTTTTTCATACCGTGGCGCTACAGCTTTCTTGGCCTGGGACTCAGATCTCTCTGCTATTTCGTAATATTTATTTTCCAATTGGCAAGTAATGATCAGCCTTTTGTGACTAACACGCCGCCGACTATTTGGGTCTAAAGCATTTCGGTTTCCTCACAATATTTTCCTTCACCGTACAAGCGTAAATGCGTACATAGAAAGTACATTGGTGCACAGCCACGAATCAAACCAACCACAGGAATAAAATGCAGGCTGGAGTTGCTAAGTAAACACACTTAAAAATAGTGATTTAGATTTTCATGACTATCACGTAATTACATATATATGCATTTCATTCCATACTGACAAACACATTGTAAACAATTTTGTACTTATACAGTTTCTTGCAAGATTAAACACTATGCACACGTCTAAATTGTTAACTCGTTAATGGAATTATTAACATGCATTCGATTTCATATTTAATAAGTAGGGGATTAATAATGGAGCATTGTTTCTGTACTGTTTATTAATCAATTTATTACAAACCACTTAAGTCTAGATTAACCTGTTTTAAATTTACATAATAATACTGTTGGAGACTAAATTTAACCGGACTTGGCACATCCTCGTTTACTTGATTACCTGAGGTAGAAGTATGTACTTAACTTTATCCTCTCAAGGAATGTTTGATTAGGACAGTTTTTTTTGCAACTCTACGTTAACTTTACATGTTACTAAAATGATCACTATTTTCATAAGTCTGTCGTAAGAAGCTCAGCTCTTTCCACTATAACATGAAACTCAGTTTCTTTATACGTCTTACCGTCTGGTAAAACTATTTGCAATTTCTTTTTTTTTTCATTCTCCTTTCTGACTATGAAAAATATAGCAATGCCGGAGGCTAATACAACTAATAGAACGCCTACCGCGACAAAGATCCAAAACGTTTGTTTAAAGGTTCCACATCGTATCATGACGAAGGTCGGCAGCGAAATAAAATATCCTTCCAAATCATACCAGCAGTTTATGATTCCGCCTTGCTTATTATAAACATCATGCCATTCTTCTGCCAGGTCACATGTGCAAGAATTATTTAAATTTAGCCCATCAACTCGCATTGTAAGAACTGTTTGATTATACATTAAAGCGGCGGGAGTTAAATTAGTTATTGTATTATTATCTATTAATAATTCTTGACGGCCCATTACTGCTATTACTTCCCTTTGCACAGTAAACCCTAATAAAGCTCCCTTATTTAATACACTTACAGAATTATTTCTAAAGGTTATTGGGCCCCGAGAAACCATGTGAAAGCAATCACCTTCTATTGTATCAATAACATTATTTTCTATCAAAATTCTCTTTGGTGCGGTGACAAGAAATGTCAAACTTGATAAATATTTTATTTTTACGCCATCTAGTCGAAATAAATTAGTAACTTCTACATCTGATAAAAATCTACTTGGTAAATTATGTATAGTTCCACCGCGTATTATAAAATTAGATGTACTAAACTTTTTAAAAGTTTGTATGTCTATATTGTTAAAATCATTGTTGATGAATTCGACACTTTTCACTCCCGTAAGACTAGAAAACGCGAAGGGCCGTAAATTAATAATCCGGCTGTTGCTGATGATCACTTCGTCGATTCTACCTTGAACAGAGTGAGATGCTATTTCACTTACTGTACTATTTTCTATTGTTAACCGAATTCCCGGATTCATTTCACTGTCTCTGCTAAAGGGAGACCAATCCAAAGCTCGTTCCCCGATCACTATGTTGCTAATATTCTTCAATTCTACAGTTCTCAGTTGAATAAGACTTCGAATACTATTTTGAAGAAATGTTACACTATGACATCCTTCTATGCTTATACCAGTGGTCATAGGTGGTATTCTATAAGCACCTTGTGGCCTGAGAGTTACTTCCTGTAAGACATAAGATTATTTATATATATATATATATATATATGATTAAGATATAATTTAATGAGAAACTTTTGTCATAATAACTACCCGATCAAGGATCACAAGGTATGAATATAATTAATAGGGTGGAAAATGATAGCCCTAGAAATCTATACACACCTCTAACTCCTTCGTACAGATACATATGACCCTTGTAAATGAGTCACAGCGGCAGGCTTCATCCTCGCAAATGGTTGGCGTGGCTGTCTGTCCTTTGGCAGGACCTGGCGCGTGGAGCGCTATTAAAATATTCCACCAGATCACCCACCGCATGCTTAACATGTCACGTCACCATCTCAAGGTTCTGGTCTTCCTGAAAGCATTTTTTTCTTTTATATTAAATATTATAAAAAATAAACAAAATTATATATACATTTAAAATTAAACGCGCACTAAGAAACATGGGTTTATCAATAAAACAGATTTTTGATTGATATTTCATAAATGTATAAATCCGAGTGTATTACTTGCAAGTTGGTAGATATGTGACTCAGTTAGGTATCGTTATCAAAGTGTTATCAGATACGCGGTGCGGTTCACGAATAGTGCTAAAGAAACGTTTGTGTGAATTAGCAAGGTTATCGTTGGGCTGATAGCGTCCTGCGTTCTCAATTACGGCCTATTTCTTTATTTATTGATTAGTTTAGCACCTTTATACTCAACAATGATTATAAATCAATATTTAAAATATTGATACATATTTTATGTCAGTTTGCTTGAGTATATAGTTACTTATACAGATAAATAAGCCAACAAGTCAAAAGTCCAACGTTGTTTTAAAATGATTGTAATACCTAATTACCTATTAAAAACCAAAAAAAACTTTTAATTTAATAATGTCTTTTATCATTTACGAACACCGTTTCTGAAGATAGACCTACGGTCATAGTAAATAATAATAAACCAATAATTACTATAGTCAGACATTCCTTTCCAGGTGACCGCACCCTTGTTATATTACATTGTCATGCACCTAACGAACGGTGTATTACAAGAATGTGTACCAATAAGAAAAGTAAATACTTCGTCTGCTGGCATAACTAATTGCAGCTTTAAGCTATTTTAGCGTTATTAAGATGTTTTTGGATTTATGTAGGCACGATCGCATCTCACGCGGAATTCGTATTTAATCTATTTCTGGAATATGTGGTGCAAATCGATTCATTAAATCCAAAATTATGTTATTTAAACCGTATACTTCGCCGGATAACTAAATATTGGTTGTTTCTAATTAAATTCTTTCAATGTTACGTTGAATTATTGAACAAGCAGTGGTTAAATTGCGATGAATCAGAAAATTCAATCATTGGCTGAGTTGACTCAAGGTATTTTATATTTCATCGAAATTTGATTGACTTTTTGTAAGTAAAGTAAGTAAGTAAGTGTAGTGTAAATAAATTTCCTATTTCATATCATATGTAGCTAAAAGGTTAACCTCCATATAAAATGTAATATCTAGTATGTATCAATTTGTTTGAAAACTGATATAGGATTCGGGTCATTTATTGACGTTCACAAAATACAGAATCAGAATTTTCAGAAGTAATTACGCCTATTGGGCACGGACTACGTTATTTTATAAAGTCTATTTTACCCAGAACCAATAAGTTATGTGTTTGTTTTATATGTTTACAGTTTACTTAATTGCGATTTCATTGACATAAACTAAAAATAAATGGAATATTTCAGAGTCAATGCATACACGTATTTTTTTCAATACTGCATATATGTGGTAAGAGGTAATGATTTTAGAGGTTTCTTTTGTAAAGTTCGATGCAGTCTTTGTGGAAAAAAACGAATGAATAGAGTTTCCACATATTTTTATATTAATAGAAGTTTCTTTTATAATAAATTAAATTGTACTAAGGTAAGCTAATGAAGTTGCATGGTCGTAAAATTCGGTAGCAGTTAAACGACTCAAGAGCCATCTCTGCATATGTACCTACAGTATACTCGTGTGGCCACATTTACTGTTACATAAAAACGTTACCTTTTTTCAACTTTTTAATTATTTTGAAATTGGAACACGTATATTATTTTAAAACTTCTTTCGATTTTGTGCCATTTCACATTTTTTCGTGTTTATTATCAAATTACAATATGGAATGGGTTGTTAATGAAAATAGGATTGCAGTGATCGCCTTGCAGCGTCGGTGCAGCCGTCGGTCATATTCCAGACAAGAGCTTGTTATCAGCCGTACGTTTGTAAATTTTACCATCAACAGATATAGCAACATTTCGTCTGTCGAAGACTAGAAAAGATCGAGGCGAGCGCGTGATGTTAGAACTACAAAGTCTATTAATGCTATTAAAGGCAGAATTCGTCGAAACCCCATTAGGAAGCAAAAATCTTATCGCGAGAAATGAAGGTTCCCGCTAGGACTCTGTCGTAATACCTGAAGCTCGGTAGGTACTTATCGTCGACATACATGCTCTAAATAAATATTTACAATTAAAGGGAATGGATTGATCAAAGCGCCGTCTGTCCTACATACGCATTTCTAAAGCACAAAAATCTTCTATTTTTTAGTTGGGCATGTCTAATAAAGGAGTCACAAATCTACATTTTTGTGAAGAAGTAGTCAAATCTTCAGCGAAAGTGTATCAAGATACGGTCTTTGATCATGTTGCCAAATTATCTCAGCAATATACTTATATTATAAAACTTATAAAAATATTATGTGGACTTTCCATCTGGTCACAAGGAACGAACTATCCAAACCAACGTTCCGGACTTTATAAGAGCTGAAGACTGGCCCTCACCTAACCCAGACCCTAACTAACCCTTTAGATTTCATATTATGGCCTATTACCACATGGCGACATTGAGTGCAAGCAGTGGCGAAATTTCCTTTGGAAACATAAATGGATGCGTAAAGAAGCGTTAATCTATAATTAAGTGGCCATTTCGAATACAATTTTTATTTTATTTTATGCAGACACTTTAATAAATATGTAGGTTTAAAATTAAATAATATTACATCACTTCGTTAAAAGAATGCAGTTTTATGTGTAACAAACTAGGTATATATGAAGGCCTTTTGTAGCCGTTATAAAAAATATTTTTTAATCACCACAGTAATAATTAAAAATATATTGTAGAAATACACAATGTTTTCCTGTGAAATGTACTCTACATTATAACTTTAACTATTTACTGTAATTTATAACGCGGAACGCCGTGGCCAGAGCACGTTCGTAAAGGTACAATAATTACAAACAAAGGTGTTAAAACATTCGATTCCTAGTTTTGGTTAGGTTTCAACGTATACTTTTTTGAACATAATCTGGCGTCTGATTTATACTTAAGAATTTGAACAAACTGGAGAGATCGAACTCAATTTGCATCTTGAACGACTTTTTATATTAAATACTCGATAAAGAATTTATATCATCGCGCCTGTATCCGGAAGAGGTAGGCAGACACCCCACTTGGTACTGCCTTACCTCTCTCGCTTCATCAATGATGCTACGATGCTCCATCGATTTCATGAAATTCACCATGTAACTTGTTCTAGTACTTCCTGGATTTGGTTCAGGTTTGTACGACAAGGGTCCTCACAAATTCACCATCCAAGGTTGCCTTCTGACTGATTCTCACAGCATTAATTTTAGTATCTTTGTCATTACGCCCTTTTTTAACGCACACATACTCACATAACAGGCAAGTAACGTAAAAACTTAAAAGTCTAAAATAGTATTATTCATATTTAAGGCAGTTGATGTAACGTCGGGAATCAAACCTAGAAAGTCGCTGTACATTCCACGTGTTTCCCACTGTATAGAAGCATAATTGATTATAATTCATATATTCAGTACACTTTATTATAACAAACATAGACATATGAATCTAAAGTATTCTTATCAAAGATAAATTGACAACTGAAAGCTATATTCAAAGATTTTTTAAATATTGTGCAGCGGAAGTCTGGCTCAGATTTTATAACATATTTGTTTATCAAATGCACTGTAATAATTTTGTGATCACCAAAGTATTTTATGTTCCTATTTTATTAGATGTGTTATATTGTGATGGCTTAGGGGTTCAGTTCCATGAGGTCGTGGGTTCTAAGCCTGTGTTTGAATAAATTATTGCTCAATTAACACTTGTTCATGGCCACCGGCGCGTCTTAAACCCAAAAATCACGTGTATCTGATAGTAGTATAGTGTCAATAATACTCTTAAATGTTACAACGACTTAGTTTATAACGATTGAAATACTTGTTTATAAACTGGATGCATAATATGACTATGTTAATGTCAAATTGGGTTAATAAATTCTTGTTTTCAACGATACCTAAGATAATGGTGTTTGAGACAAAGATCATTTTATTCCAATTTTAAAATTAAAAGAATGGGATAAATTTTAATAAGCTATCGAATAAATCTAATAATAATAACTTAGTATATAAAGAAGGTTATTTTTTTATAATTAGTTCTGCAAAAGCCTTTAATAACTTTCTGATATTGTTCGCCGGATGTTCTTGGAACAGAGAACGGGGTTGCGTACTGTTGAATAAGCTTAAGTTTCTTGGAAATCTACTTTTATCATAATTCTTCAACTGATAATAGATAGAATACTGAGCATCTCAGCTGATACAATATTACATAGTCAATATTATATAGTACTACTAATAGTAATATACAATATTATATAGTACAATGATACTTCCACTTAGAAAATCAAGATTTCTACTTGAGACAAAATTCGCCAAAAAGGCGATGAAAATTAAATCAAGATACGGTTCGATTGTTGTTGTTGTTGTTGATTGCTGTGCATATAACCTTTAATACTTCACAAGGACTATAAATACCCCACTGCTCGCTAGTTTCTCCTACATTTACATCTACACTATACAATAATTATTGAATCGGCTACCTACACTATAAAACCTCTTTTTTTAACATTAGACATATTCAATTACCCTCGCAACTTCTTAAGATACCCTTAAAACACTACCAGACATTTACTAAATCAAGCCGATTCCAACACAGAAGTTCAGCTACAAACACCCACATTGCCTGAATAAGGCGGTTGACCTTGGAAATACAAAAGTTATGGCGATAGGTAGTGTTTGCGTTGATCAAAAATGTACATGAAGACCATACAGTGAGACGTACCATCTCTAAAATTATGAATTAATTAGATGTTTACAGCGCATTTATAAATTATGAAAAAAAAAGAAGCACACTTTGAACGAAGTCTGTGGGTCTAGCGAAATTGTGTTTTTATTGAAAAAGCGTTACGAAGCAAGTATCATTCATGATTCCATGTTTTATTTTAACATATAGACTGTTTTAAAACCTTGGGTTTATGATATATATAATATTAAGCAGGTTGTAGAAATTATAAACATAATAAAAAAACGATATTACAGCATCTTTCTAAATACTCATTTATTTCTGTATATTTACGGTCCGCGATCTTTTAAAGGAGGCGGATCGGATATTTTATAATAACACTAATTAATTCTTATGAATAAACAACCATTATATTTATTGTGAAGTTATGCTACAGAGTATAATAGTTAATGGCTATTTCTTTGTTGGTATTTCCAGGAGCTTATATATCGCTTAAGCTTTCTTAAAGTAATTGTCGCAAGACACAGCTTTACATTCACAGATCGAATCTTACACTGAGATTTACTTTATTTTTTGGATAAGATTTTAACAGAATTGCATTCCATGTGACAAATAAGGGACGCCGAATATATACAACCAACTTATAGAAACTCTTCGAAAGATACTGGATATCAGTACAATAATCAATGATTCTATCTTAATTACATACAACTCACTAAGTTGAGAAAGGAAAACTAACTAAAAAAGACCCGTTGAATTGATAACCACCTCCTTCGGTGTTTGAAGTCGTTTAAAAAGTTATTGAATTATAACGACAAACTTGTTAACGGATATTCAAAACGATGCGGAAATCAATGTTGCCCAATGGTAAAGTATGTGATGTATTGCGGTCGTGTAATTCTAAACACCATGACAATTCGGAAGAAACATAAAAATTACCAATAGTATGGATTACCATTTACTATACCCATATTATATTAAGAGCACGATACCAATACACACTTTGGCTAACCTAAATAAATTATTATTTATTTTTATTTTTATAGAACAGGGAACAAACGGGCACCCCGTTACTCACCTGATGTTAAGTGATACCGCCGCCCATAGACACTCTCAATGCCAGAGGGCTCGCGAGTGTGTTGCCGGCCTTTTAAGAATTGATACGCTTTTAAAAATGAGTTTTTTATTTATACAGATAATGTTTAAGAAAGTATACGGTAACTCAGCGCTTATAAATGAATAACAACCAATTTTTCCAATATTTTCATTATTTCATTGGAATTTGATGTATTTTAATTATAATTAGTAATTACACGTTGATGCACGACTGAGCATATAAAGGAGAGGACATTAATTAATTTTAATTAACTAATTGTAAAATATCGATCGCGTTTTCAGTAGTGTATTTTTATTTTGTAAATTAAAAAAAATCAAATTGCAGGCCGATTTTAGTACTACTGCGTCGAAAAAAGTACGGTATTTGATCATTTGAAAAGTCGCTTTATGTAATAAATAGTTGGATAAACGCTGAATTAAGAAACTTTAGTCTAGAATGAGTAAGTAGAAACAAAAGCGAAATATGACTCTGCCTCGCTGTTTATTACGTTTCCTCCATTTCATGTACAAGTAATTGTTATCGCAATTATATATATGTTTCGTATTTTTATTCCGCGTTCGATTTCTGTATTACGTAAAGTTATTTATAGAAAATAATTGTTGGAGAGGCTTTTGTGCCAGACTATTTGAATAATATATAAGTATTTTTCTGTGAACTCGCTTCAAGTAATACTCGTTCGTACCAGTTGATTTAAAATAACTATTTACATATTCGGTTCGTCTCTTCGTTGTTCATGTTATAGTTATTGAAACAATAATGTCGTTTCTTTATATGGACGATGGACTATTGCCGCGATAATTGAATTAAACGGTAATTCGCTACTTCCCGCTTGAAAATGTTACATTACCAACCTGGCCATTGTACACTTTATGTTATAATATATTCCAGAATCAGATATCAGAATAACAATGAATTTTGAAAAAAATCCTTAATAGATTTAGTTACTCAATTCATTCTAAACCGGACGCTAGTATACGCGAATTAGAACTTTAGCCTTGACTTCATGGGGACATTTTATATTATTATAATTAAACTAATAAATTAGTAGCACATACAAATATATATGACTCCTGCCGTTACTTTCATATTAAAAGTTTATTTTGTGTGTGAGTTGCATGAGATAAACCTGTAGAATATTAAAAAGGCACGAATCATACAAATCGACATTTCTAGGAAAGAGATAAGTTAAAAATAAAATTATATCTTGGAAATATTATATATTTTATATAAACACTTAGAAATTAATGTAATTACTATAGATTAAATTTAAATAAAAAAACTGAGATAGCCAAAGTCAAAGAAATATATTTAGCTAATTTTTATGACTTGAAGATTTTTACATAGCTTCTTTTTTGGCACTTCTGGTATGTCCGGTTTATTTATTATACAGATATTATTCGTACAGTGACATTCCGAGAACGTTGCGAATGGGCTAAATTAATAATATATTGAAATCGCCGTTATTGGAGGTTCTTAATCCCCGCCAATGTTTATTTATCGCTTGTTTGGTGTTTTGATTAAAATTTTTTTTTTAGTAAAATCTCTTTTACTTACCCAGGCGTGCTAATTTACTGTCCGTAATCATTTTTATTATTTCTCCAGCGACTGAATTGTATGCCTACGTAACGATTTCAGTAAAGCATTGTACCACCTCTTATCAAATTTTTGCTATAATTAAATAATAGTTTATAATTAAATATAGTTTAAGTAAGATAAAGTGAACGACATTACAGCTTTTATTTAATAAAAAACATCAGTGGCGCTACAACCATTCAAGGGCTGGGCCTGAAATTTATACCTGTTTCATGATCATTTCTCAATGTACTAAGCAAGGAGGATCAACCTCTTATTCCTGAAACATGCCGTCGACTTATTGGGTCAAAGGCAAGCCGGTTATTCAAGTAAATATTAAATACTCGCATAGAAAGAATGCCCATTGGTGGGGAACAGCCGGTGATGGAGCCTACGACCAAATGGATGAGAGTCGTCTGAAGTCACTAAGCCAACTCTGCTCTTTGGTAATACAATAATATTTGATTGTAATCTAATATTTCTTACATTGTTTCATGCTGACGTTTTGTTTACACTACGATTTCTCAAAACTACTTGGGATATTTAGTTTCAAGTTCTTGCTAAGTCAGTATTCTGTTTATATTATAATACGAATGTATTCGTTGAGCCACTCATTATGCCACATTAAGATTAAACGCAAACAAAAGATGATATAAAGCAGGTATGGTTACTTTACTATTATGTAATATGCGTAATAATAGCTAGTTTTGGGCTACTAAGCGTACGGAAATGGGTGGTTAAGGAAAAAATCAGAATATGATTCACATATGTCAAAAATTATTGAAATTAACATACGATAGACGAGTTGAGAGAGGTATCAAACAGAATCTCAGCTCGAGTCAAAATCTTAATTAAAATCCGTTTGAAAGCATGTACACCCTTTTTGCATTGCTCAGAACCATATTAAGTTCTTCATTAAGAATGAACGATTTGTTACGTAAAGTCGTCGCGGATTATACAATTTTTAATATTAACCTCCAGTTCCTAAATAGTCAGCACTTTTCATATTTAAAAATACACATACTCTACTTTTGCTCTCTTGTAAATATTATTTATATTAAAACTCTCGTTATGACACGAATATTGTTATAAATTCCACTTAATGAAGCTGCTGATACTCCTGTATACTGCGTTGAAATATCCAAAGGCACAAATTAATTGTCTGTGGTTAGGTTATCCGTTGTGTAGATAACTACCGTAACTAATAAATCACGTATTTTATCTGTGCTTAAAACATTCTTGGTGTGAATCTCTGGAGGAAATCTTAAATTTAGAATACAAAGGGGAAAAAATGCAGTTTAAATCAAACGCTTATTTCTAAATCTGATCTCATAGAAATTTGAAAAATCTCATCTACATTAAAATAAAATATTCTGTTGTATATACATCGCATCGGTCATAATAATACCATTTTGCGGATCAATCTTTATAAGATTATTATATCGATTGCATTTTCCAATTAATTTGGATCAAAATTTTCTGAATAGACTTTCATAGCTACAGTAATTTGGTCAAAGCTGCTGTAAATTGCATCAAATAGTTCTGCCCGATAATTCTAGGTACGCAATGCACTTGGTACTATCAAACCTATTTCACACGTCCTTTGAGTGCTTTTAAAGCTTTGAAACCTTTGTTCGTACATCAAAGCTCGATATTCTTTGACATCTTCATTTCAAAAATAATTGAACTCTTATTGATTTATTTACTGTGAATATTTTTTAAATTGCTTTAACACAAAGGTTGCCGTATTCATACGTTAATATTAATTACGTATAGTGAAGGAATGATTTCCTACAAGTACATTTATTAGTTTAACTTGTTAGGTAAGGGCCAAATAGAGCGTTCATATGTGTATGCTTAACTGTAGCCTCTCGCAAAGAGACGTGCGATGTTTACTCGGAAGGTCTTTTCGGCAAATCACTGGCATTCCCTACTCAAATTGATTGAATATATACTTAACTTTTGATAAATAATCTTGCTATAAACAAAGTTATTGCTTATTGTGTTACGTAATTGTACTGCGTAGGAGAAAATGGCTGCAAATTTTTAATCCTTATCTTGTTTCCAATAATTCTCGATAATATTAACTACATTAATTATCAGTATTATTGCAAGTTATTTATTTGCAGTGCACTCAACGTCTACTGTAACCGTGCTCGAACAAACCTTGACGCATAGGTGCTAGTTCTAATGTTAAATTATTTTCAAGTGCCTTTTGCTTTTAAACTTTGATCGTATGCCAACGTTTCAGAACACTACTAGGATTTACAAAATAATTAAAAATTCTTACCGTAGAAGAAATCCATTTACAGAGAATCATTACGTCCCACCATATTGAACAAAACAGCTTATGATAAATTGTTTCTTTATAGCGTGTATGAACAATGCGCAGTCGGATTTTCCACGGTTTATTTTACGATTGTGCGCAATTGAACACGGCACATGCACGTTGTTGATTCCCGCGCGAGCGACTGTCGTTCGCTTGAGATATGAGAGAGTTGGAGCTGTCAAAATCACGCAGGCGAAGCTATACCAATATTGAATCGTTTAAACTCATGTATAGTCTGTAATGTTTTTGCAAAAATGTATTTGATGGTAAATATGTGACGTTAATATTGTACAAATTGTTTCATTAATTGGCTCATAATACCTATGTCATGTTGAGAAAATACGACGATTTTTAATTATTATTGATGCAGTGGTACTAAACTAAATAGCTTACTTATTCATACAAATATCAGTATTTCTGCGTACCAGTTACAGTATGCCTATACGGAATAAGAAATAAATATGCAAAATAAAACAATCGTAAAGTTTTAGTATGATTTTAATGTTACGTATCTTTTGAATACAACGTATAAATTATACCTTCACAAGGTAAAACTCGTTTCGCGATGATGTCATTTTTGCGTTTGATATCGCGCTTAAATCTAAAAAATGAATAATCTTACATTTTGTTTAAGAATTTACAATTTTTTGCTTATTAAACATTAGCAGTTTGTAAGTCATACGTAGTTACGTAATTGATGTTATTCGATGTTTTTTGTTGATAAAGCATTTTTCTTAATTTTTTTAGTTACTTGAATATCCATATACGGCTATTTTTCATATATGTATAGTATACTAGCCGACCCCGCCCGCTTTGCTGGGCGAATTTTCAAAGGAAATAAATTAAATTTTATTCATCATTTTTATTTATTTTTTGCTTTTTTTGTTAATTTTTATTTTTTTTATTTATATTTTTTTTTCTTTTTTTGTAAATTTTTTTTATTTATATTTTTTTTGCTTTTTTGTTAATTTTTATTTTTTTTTCTGAAATTTACAATATTTTTCAAAGAAGAGTCAAATTCACTTAAAATAAAATTTATTGACATAATAAATTATTATTATTATTATTATTATAATAAATGTTGATGAACAACAAAACAAAGAATAAATGGAAAAATTGTCCAATAGAAATGGTCCGATTCATGGAGAAATGAGTATTAATCTTCCTCCATCTCACATTCGACGACTCGTCGCTCGTAAGTTGAGTTTGCCGGGACGTAAAACATACTCATTAACATAACGGAGTTTAAGTATAATAAGAAGGTACTTCACTTCAAAATAAATAGCCATAAACCATCTAGGAAAAATTTCGCATCGAATGGTGGTAGTTTCATGTCGATACGATCAGTGGTTTAGGCGTGATTGAGCCTCAAACGAAGACCATTTTCATTATATATATATAGATTAACATAACGGAGTTTAAGTATAATAAGAAGGTACTTCACTTCAAAATAAATAGCCATAAACCATCTAGGAAAAATTTCGCATCGAATGGTGGTAGTTTCATGTCGATACGATCAGTGGTTTAGGCGTGATTGAGCCTCAAACGAAGACCATTTTCATTATATATATATAGATATTTAACCCGTGGATACGTTTTTGGTATTTATTTTTAACTGCCGCAATGGGTGATTATCGTATGATTATTTCAATGAGGACCTGGCTGGACGGACACGAACCGTTATTCCCTTTATTTAAGACATATCTTTAAAAATTTATAGAAATTAAGGCAAACTAAAATAGCTTAAATCTAGGTAGATAATAAAAACATGTTTAATATGGTATATTCTGAAAACATCAGTTTCGAAGAAAATAGAATTTTGTAAACTTAACGTGTATAAAAGCGATTTTTTTACTCGGGGATATTTTATCAGTAACATTGCGCTTCGTAATTTTATCAGTGCACCGACTGCAGTAGACCGTATTATTTCTCTAACTCGACTTTGAAAATTTATGCTTTTACTGTTAATAAATGTCAATACATTTACTTTGTCGATAAGATACAGTCAGTTGGTTTTTTTAGATTGTACGACAATCGTATAAAAATTTGAGAATGTTTTCTGTAAGGAACTTTAAAGAAAGCCAACTAAACTTATTACATGTGCCTTTCCATGCAAGCAAGTTGCAAGTTTCCATGCAAACAAACGGAAAGACTAGCTTATAAGAAAAACATCTAAGCTCACAGACTTTGTTATTAAAGAATATTATATATCTAGCTCTTAAATCACTCGGTAAATATCAAAATGAAAATCCGTATCTTAGTTTAAAAGGTTTAAGCATATAGACGGAGGAAAGCGGATTTATTAGATCTTCTAATATATATAAAATTCTCGTGTCACAATGTTCGTTCCCATACTCCTCCGAAAAGACTCGGCCGATTGTTATGGTTTTTTATGTTTGTTTATCCATTAAGTCTGTTAATCGGCTACTCTGCCTACTACTATTTTTCAAAGCCCTACCACAAAAAATATTTTAACTTTTAGATAAAAAAAAAATTCATAATTTTTTATGATACAAAAATACACACAACCCTTAATTTTCTTCTACCCTCTTCCCCCCTATCACCCCTGTTTTTATTATTTGTAAAGAACTTATAACTTATAACTCTGAGGTTTATATAGTGAAAAATAACAGAAAACCCTAAAAAATGTGCATTCCGGAAAACCGAACAGTCTCTGGGGTAGCTTAGTGAAAAGTTCCGTGTTGGTATGTACTAAACGGGTAGTCTAGGCATTAAGGGGTAGCAATATGTAAAGACTAGTAATATATAAAGTCAGTATACTTTGAAAATATATTTGACTAAAGTGTTATATACAGCACGGATACGATCGAAGCTTATCTTCATTGATTGTTATGTTTCAACTGATAACCTTATATTTGTGGATAAGATTTTACACATCCAATGAGCCGCCGCAAGCCTTTTACTTTCTTATCACTAAGTTGACTATTTAAATAAACAAGCAATTATTTTTACCAGATGTATTCCTGGAAAGGCAATGGTTTGGGTTTTCTTATTGTTAAGATAAAATACGTAGGATATTTATTTCTAAAATCTTACATACTTACTTCTTACTTGGACATTACTACGTGACGTACGTAGTAATGTCCGTACCGTCCGTAACAGGGTTTCAAAGTGACGCTCGAAAAACTATATGTGTAATTAATAACTTGAAAAATTTACAAAAGGTCAAAAATATAGACTCACCTTAAGTCACATCTTTAGCTGGCGAAAAGCTGATATAACATCATATTATTCCCTCTTATACTCCACAGAGCACTGAGAACAAAATAAATTTTGACAGTAGGGTAGTCTCCTTCTTTTTATTCAATATATCGGTGTAACATACACAAAATATATATGTCAGCAAACCGAGGCTAGATTTTCTAAACAGGTGACAGAGGATGATAGCTGATAATTGACCGGTAAAAAGAAATACAGTAAACAAAATTTTAAAAACTGACTTGACTTTAGCGCCCCTCTCAAATGTTTGGACCACTGAAAGTTATCGGCTTAAAGTGAATAACGTGTATGTGCATATACAGCATGAAGCTTGTTTATATAGGATAGCTTGGATTACTGAGACGAAATCCAGGCGCTTTGTAATTACAGCTATTGGTTTGAAATTCTGTTTCATAGATTTCATCGCATACTAACAGTCGTGTATATAAAAGTTTACGTATATGAAATGAATGAATGCATTGTAATTGTAACATCATTCTTAATTGTTGTATATTTAGTATATTGGAATGAATATGCTAGAATAAAGATAATTGTGATATATTAAGTATTATTGATATATACGTTAGACTTTTTGCTAAATTTTGTTCATAAAATTATTAATTTATTATATTTTATGCTTGTAATTATATCTTCATTTTCGACCTATTCTTGAATTGCGTTTTATAAAAAATGGCTCTGTTTGTAAAATGATCATAACAGAAGTGTTAAGGACATGTGAAAACAGAATGTTTTGAAAATTTAACTGTGTCTTTTTCCTGTTAAATTATAATGTAATAGGCTAAAATTGGACAATACTGGCAAATATTGAAGTATAAGTTGGTCATGTATTTAGTATTATTTTCTTGGTTAAAATTTCAAAAACAGGATACCTTTAATCCAGATAAGTTTAAATGTCGTCTAGTTGTCAGTTAAATTTCATTATCGGTTGACTTCGCTTCAGTAGCCTTGAGATGAAAATTGAAGTGCACTTTAACGATATCAGGGATGGTGTAAGCGTACCGGATGCCACATATTATTTTCGACGAGACGCCGTCGCCCGACGAAGAATTACAGCAGTCACACACCTATTAACTTGGCCGAATGTTCTCACCGTTTAATAATAATTTGCTTGTTTTTTGTCTGTTCCCTTTGTAAATATTATTAATATTGTCAACATAATCAGGAATTCATAATTTCTGGAATAGAATTTTTAAAATTTTAATTTTATAGCTGGCTTTTCTTTAAAATAATCCGTTTAGTTTTATTAACCGTTGTGCTAGTACTTATAGGTTAAGACAACATTTTGGGTAGGTAAGCCTCGCACGAGGATACAATTTATTGGATAAAATCTCTATGCTTTTACTATGTGCTTTTAGAGTGTAGAGTTTACTACGGATAACTTAAGGAAATATTATTCAAACTTCGATCGATCAACCCCCAACTGGGCTTAACCTTAGTTTTGCATAAACTTTTACAATTTACTGCTGTATTATGTTAAAGTACCATGTTAATGAATATTTTATTGAGCTTGAAAATTAAACAACCAATCACATCTAACATTTATTTTATTTATTCGCTGCAATAACACCAAATTATTACACATCAATATTAGAGAATAGTTTGTTACAATTTCACAATATTACAATTTCAGAATTATTTGTGACGAGTGTAAGATACAACGAATAGGTATTATTTTATCCTTGCATCTCTGAGGAATTACAATATTGATTATATTTAAATGCATTATTTTCAAATAGTTAAACACGTTAAACTTCTACACACACATTAGATTAACCTCATAGGTTATCCTCAGAACAGATTAAATTATCTAACAGCCAATGTAACTATTCAATTTACGGTATACATTTCATTAAACTATAAATAACAATCTCATTTAATATACATAAATACGACATTTGATTCTTACACTACGACGATATAATTTGAATATTAAAAATACATTGAGATTTCCTCCTACCTTAGATAGAATTTAAAGCAGTTGGTTTTGAGAATAGGGAATATTAGTAAAAAATAAGCTATAGTTCTAAGAGTATAAGTTATAAAACGTCGAATAGATTTAAACAAATAAGGATATATTTTTTTAATAAAAAGAATTAAGAGTAATTAGAATTATCTCTCACTAACCTTTGGGACGATAGATCAGTAGCTAGACTGCGGAGATATACATTTTATGTTATAGTATTACAGTTATCACCTAAAACATCTGTACTTATTTAATTGATTATTTTGTTTCTTTAAATGCTTTCAAACTCTTAACTACTAAAAAAGCATTATTATCTTTAATATAAGTTTCAACTAACAGCGGGTAACTCTTATTTGGTATAATTATAGTGTAATATTTTTTTAAACATTGAGTTTTTCTAACTACAAGTTTTGTGCGATGAGCGGCTGTCATCAAAATTTACAGAGTTTAAGAATAATTTATACACCATTAATATATCTTATAGTTAAGCAAGCATTTATGGCAAATATCCATTATGTAAAATTGTGTGGCACGATATATTATTTTACTTCAACTTACAACTAAACCTACTACACAAGAAACAATTATTTACAAATACATCATGCATGATACAATGCCTCATTTTCAAATTATATAAATAAAAACAAACAAAAGTAATATCACAGCAAAGAAACGCATAAGCCGCCATCCCTCATCTTTACATAGTAATGCAAGGGTCAAGGGATAAGTAAAACTCTACATCATCGGTGTCAGGAATTAGAGTCAGACGATTGCGCTTGCGCTTGGAACTTTTCTTTTCCGTAGAATCGACATTCTGCCTTGACTCTATAGTTAGTTTCTCCATTACTCATCCGGTCCGAAAAGATGTGCCTTCGCCAGGGTCAGCAAGTACGGCAGGTTTTTCTGGAAGTGGCCTGTTTATCATTTTGCTCGAATTATTAAAATTTGTCGATTTGTTTGAAAGTATTGTTGAAGTATCTTGGGGGAATGCATCGTTTAATGATTTCAGTGGTGTATTCGGAACGCTTGAAATCATCTTTTCACGAACAGCTCGTAAATATGGTCCACGTGGCACCGCTTGTTCTGCGATTACATCAGGCATAGAACCTAATAAACTCTTCTTTTCTCTATCGTTATTTACTATTTCAGCATACAAATGAACAGCAAAATCTTTAGGCTCGAAATATTCGTGGGATAAAGGTGGATGTCTGCTATATGGAGATAATGGTGTGAGTTTATCAAGAGATGGGGTCCTAGTTCCCACACTGATCATTTGCTTTTTGTTTTTACCTACCCGCGGAGTGGTATTCTGGAAAGGTAACTCGTAAATATTTTCTTCGTTAGTTATCGGCACAGAATTGTTGGAGTTACAACTTTCTTCGACTTTTATTAGTTCGTATAAATGTTCAATCATTTCACGAGCCTCGACGTAGTTCTCTGGATCGTCTAGTTTTTCTTTCAAGTTTTCCAAAAGTTCCTTGGTTAACTCTTCAGGCAGAGTCTGTGTTGCTTTGTCTTCTGCATGTACGAGTTCACGTTCTTGGGGCGCACTCGGTATAGTAGTTTCTTGTATAATATTTTCTTGAACTCGTGGTTCATTTAATCGATGGCGTTCTGAATATTCATTAACTGATAATTGAGAAATTGAGGCTGCGTTATCAAGCCCGATATTTCCACACACACATAATCTATCGCAAAAACCACACGAAGAGTTTGAGTTTCTAAAGTAGTCTTTAATGCTTACGCAGTATCCTCTATGCTTCATCCATTTAAACAAGGTGAACAACAAAGCCATCGTTATACATCCTAATATTGTAACTATAACGATACCAATCACCTTTGCATTACGTCTCGTTAGTCCGCTTTCAGTGTCCTCCATAAAAATATGTGGAAATCTTGGGTTCTTGACTTCTTTTGTTGCTTCTTCGCCTTGAGCATTGTACGATTCACATTCTATACTGGTTTTATCATTGCATACGTTTTGGAAGAATTTACTCAACGGCATATTTTGATCATAAACGTTAAAACATCTCGCGAAGAATTCATCAACAGTACAATAACTTTCATTTACAAAAGGTTCAGCAGACTTAACTCCTAGGCCGCTTGCAAACCAGAGAGACATATTGCAATAACAGGGCTGTCCATAGTAGTTATTTTTATAATATATATATTTTTCGTATTGCGTAAATGCTTTTCCCAGAAAATCCAAACTTCCGGGATTCATTATTTCAATTTCATTATCTTTAAAAATAACTTCATGAATGCTACCACTAGATCCAATAATTGCGTTAGGCGCTAATTCGTCAAAAGAATTCCCAATCATATAAACTTTGTTCCAAGATGATAGCTCAAATCCTCTTTCCTTGAATATATGAAAAATGCAATGTGAGATATCAATTAATACTACTGTCGAATTAATAGCGCCTGTCTCGACAACATCAATTCTGCAACAAATGTGATTATTGTATAAATATTATAGTTCAGATGTACATGTAATACATTTAAGTAAATACGATAAAACATTTAATAAGACTCACTTAGTGTGTGATATATTCAACTTAGCGACAGCTGACTGTAGTGCTCCGGTTGCCAAATGGTGAATGGTGCAACCATAGAAATGTAGATTGTTGATTAGAGACTTCTGTGAAAACGACTCTCCTTCAATAACTTGAAAAGTAGAATTCATAGCCATTACAATATTGTACGTATTTGCTGAAAAGGCTTCCGGCCGAATTGCTCGTACTTGAACCCCCACCATAGATATCAATGCAGCTGACGAACCGAATGTCTGTCCGGCAAATTCAGATATCGACAAGTTTTTCAATTTGATCTGAAAAGGTTATAGACTTTTTTATTATGTCGGATTGAAGTATATGTTAAATGTTTTATTCATACGCAATGTAAATTTCGCAATGCAAATTACTTTCGCATTCCTATTGTAGATTTAGTTGGAATCGTAACTAACCGTCATCCCAGGCCCATGTTCACCGACATTGGCCGCAGTTGGATCCAACATGAATGATCCGCTTCTCAGTTGAAGTTTTCCAATGTTATCAATGTTTATGGATAAAAGCCAAGAAAAAGCTTCGCTCTCGATCGAAACATATGCGCAGTGCTGGATTGTCACAGAGAGAGGTCCTGAAATAATTGTTAAATTACCTTTCAATGTCATATTTATCAAATGCTAAACGAATACGTTTTCTTTCAAAACATTATGGGTTTAGCTTTTCATGTTAGATAATTAACACGTGCTATATTATTGCACCAGTGCAGTAGCAACATGCGTGAACACGCCTCTATTGTCTACGATACATTCACGCTTCTGTATAACGTTCGATTTGCTTCGTGAGTCATTATCCTGTAAACCACGAATACCGAGTCGGGGAAACGATATTTTTAGATAGCTATCCGCGTACGTCTGCTCGCTACCGGTAAACGGGCATGCGTTGGCCAATATTGTGTGACATACAAAACTACCGCTTGCGAATTTAATTATTGATTACTCAATCTTTTGATTATTATTTAAAATAATATAACGGTCAGCGTGTTCGAATGAGAACAGAATTCTTGATAACTGAGATTGTCCAGTTACTAAGACCCCTTATGTCTTGCGTGTACGTACGATAAACCAAGGGGCTAATAAGTTGAAACGGGTCTTCTATAAATGGAGACTACTTTATTCTGAATGAGAACAGCAATAAGCGTTTACAAACAGGTTTCAATAAGACTCATGCTGCATAATATGACAATTTTATAACATTACCTATATGTGATTTACCGTAGAGTTTAAAATAACTTTTTTGAATACAGAAAATTCATTCACTTTAAGGTTGTTTTAATAAATCCGTATTGAAAAAAATATTCCGGCAGATTCCAGCATAAAATGGGATTATTTTAATCTACTTCGCAGGTAGAAGGTGCAATAAAGAAATATTCGTAACTACATACATTTGTACATTTGAAACTCAAGTACATGTCTAAATAATATTTGCAAATACATCAATACAATTGTAGAGTTGTAGTTTGCTATTTTTAATGCAAACTTAATGCATGTATTTTAAAATATGGTTTTTCATATAAAAATATTTTTAGTTAGAGAAAAACTATGTATCAAATTGAAATAGATACATAATAAAAAAACTATGAAAAATTTATTCTCCTAAATCTCTAAAATTCAAACATTTTCAGAATTAGTTTAGCTTTATCATAAATTTTCGAACGTTTTATTTTTGAGTTTTTGTATTCGTTTAAACTAATACTAATTCCAAGTTGTGAATATCTTTACCGGTTGAAACACTTCGTTGTTATTTAATGATAGTGCTGGGTATAGGATACGTCACCCGTCATATCGATATAACAACAGTCCACATGTTACTTTAATAGGCGGAGAGGTTCTCTCGATAATGTTAAATTAATTTTATTTTCATTAAAGTTTTAATCTTGTTTGCGTTTTATATTGCTTGTTTTCATGTTAACAAAGTTATGGAATAAAATGATCTGTCTCAGTTCAAGAGAAATTTTCAGGCACTATGAAACTTTTTACACAAGTTTGCACTTAAAATTTGTGCAACCGAATCTGATAATAGTATCTATACTTAGTAGTGCGTCACAGACGATGTGTTATTGTGTCCAACAAATTTAGTTTACAATTTTACATGCTAAAGGTCGACAATTGAATAACACACACGAAGTACGAACGAGTAGGCGTACATCAGTGGTCATTACATGACTGACCCCGTATAACAGTCGGGTAATCAACTTAGTTTGCCATTTTAAATTGTAAGGTATTACCTTTAAATATTATTGTAAAAGCATTTATTACGTAACGTTATTTTCACGTAAAACAACACTTGATACGACAAACAAATAATGAAACGTATTTATGTCACTTTAAGTATCTAAAGTCGTATTACTCAAGACAATTGAGCAACGAAAATTAATTTTTTGAAGCGAAATAAAAATACTACAGATTTTAGTAAAACTCAACGACAACGACCCGATAATCAGGCTCATCCGGCACAGAGGCAAGCGCTTCTTCGATGCAAGGACCGGTTTTCTCAATAACTACTAGTTTTCCTACTGTACGCTGAACTTTTACTTCAACAAAATTAAGAAAGTAACAACTCAGTAAGCTTTAGTGGAGAGAGCTTGCACAGCAAAAGTTTCGCAAAAGTTTATTAGAAAGCATATTAATATATATAATAGTGGACATTATCAAAAGATCGCAGCTCGCATAAATAGTACAACCATGTAGTTGGGTCGCATTAGCAAATATTCTAAAATCGCGCAGCATTAGTTTTAGGTAAGGATATAATAGATTACCTTTTATATTGATAAAGCTTCTCTCCTCCAAGCGTAGAACTTCACACTTGCTTATGTCGAGGTATAGGTTGACGATGTTCATTTGCATGGCGGAAGACTTTCTTATTAGTATTGACTTTGTATCTGATATATGAACAAGCCTCGCATCGCTGAGTCGGGATAGAGCGTTCGGGTTAATGGTCACTGCTTGAGCTCCGGTTATAATCAGATCAGTCGTGGTGTCGGGGAGGTCGCCCTCATAAATGTCCAACTCCTGAAATAAAATTATTGGCTTAACAATTTGTTAATTATTTTAAGCAATTAACAACGTAAGAGACCATTAACGACCCAACTTCAATACTCCAAGGTTTTTCGTACAATCAAAGAACATAGTCTTGCTTTATTAGGAAAATGGTCGTACTACTCTTCAATAGCGAATATAATTTGTACGCGTATTTTACGCAATTAACACGCTACGATCGTTACCTTTACTGGCTAATGCAGTTTATTTACAAGCGTGCATCCGCTGGCATAGTCAAAAAGGGGTTTATCAAAGGATACGGGCTGCTAATTGAATAGAAATGGGGAAACTGACATTTTGCTATTAAACATGGAACATAATAAGAGCATTTGATAATATTTCTAAATTAAAACAAGTTCGGAACGCAGTAACTTTTCAAACGTGAATAAAGTGATAGTGGTCCGCCCATTCACTATGAACAATTGTTGACATAGCCTGCCAACCAATAGGCTAACATCCGCAATCGAAATTTCTATCGAATTTAACCAGCTGATATCCGTTCATTAAATTTCAATTAAGTAATTGTGTTAAGAAACAATAAATGCGACAATATTATCTATGGACAATGCAGATAGTTAAATATATTAGTTTCTTGTGTTTAGTTGTTATCGAGGAGTTCACATTCACTTAGCTGAGATAACGACCGTGACTCATAAAATACAAAATGGATGTTCCATGCATTGTGTTCTTAGTTTTTAAGAATGAACTAATGAGTGTCATTTTTCTTTTGCTTATTGTAAAGTGCATGTTAGAATCGATAATATATTTTTTCACTTTGTTTTGCTATCCTCATGCATATGTTGTACCATGCGTAAAGGTTTTCTGACTCAGAAGAAGCGTGTTTGTAACTTTTCAACTTTTGTTTGCCTTTTTAGGATACATCATTTAACTGCAATAAAGCTTCTGAATACAGTGTAACATTTGGGCTGGAAAGTTAATATTACGTAATTAAGTAAGTCGCTTATGGAATTTGAGTACTCTGTATAAAAAAAAAATATCAACATTTATTAACTATAACCTGACTTAGTTAGCCGTTCATTTCTTGTTCTTCAATGATCTCATTTCATAACTAAATACGTACTATGTGTGCACTATATACCATACTTTTATTCTTAAAACCTTGATCCATATTTTAATCAGAGCATATGGCAAGGTAGCTCTTATAGAGCCCATAATTTATAAACAAAATGTGATAACTCCCTAAGAACAATAGATGGGCGTAACCGTCGGGCACAATAGCAACAATTTGTAATATAGCTGTTTATTTTTGTTTTGCAAAGATACATATCCAATATAAATAATTTCAATATTTTAATCAAACATTGGTATTTTCATTCATTGTCATTTTCACATAATAGGTGTAAATTAAACCTTTACAATTATGATTCAGAATGTTTATCAGTGAATACAATATTGAGCTTTATGCACCTGCTGTATGGATCATTTTGAAGTAAATATAAAGCATGTGTGTTACTGTGCTAGTTTAATGTTATGAATGACTACTTGTTATACATGCTACCTAATCTCAGTGAAAAGGTTACCACTATCCGGACTTTATACTGTATATTAAATAAAATTACTAATAGTTTGAAAAACTTGATTATTGCTATTGTTAATAAAATAATATGTATTTTGATAACAGTGCTCTAATGTGTTTATAAAAACTAAATAAAAATTTAAAGGACAAATAAAGAAATAATCTGCGTAAAATAATTTTATCACTAGATAGGGAAATCTTATCCGTGCGAATATTATCGGCGGCCTATTTTTTATAATTCATGTACGCAAAGAATAAACTCCTAATCTTCCCCAAATAAATTAGAACAGAAACTTGTGTTAATCTTGTAGCGCGGCATGACCGGCTCACCCGGCGCGGGCGCAGGAAGCGATATCTCTTGATGATTTTTTTGTGGTTTGTTCGTTGCTCCCGCTACTCTTTAGTTTTTAAATACGTATCTAAGCATTATTGGAAACATACATTCACATAGTAAGGATATTTTAAAACAATGCTTGAACGATATATACTTGACAAACCCAGATCTTGATAGGATTTTTCATACAATTCAATATCTAGACAGTTTTTTTTAAAACTTGATATAATTTATTCACGATACGTCAGTGTGTAACTTATGAATACCTACTTGAACTTTTTTAATGTTCATTGTAGCGTGGGTTGTCTGCTGACATGCAACAGGTGTACAGCGAGCTTCTTATTAACGCGTGACTTAAACTGTTCTACAATTCAAATTTTAAACAATTTATCTGGATCATAGTCTATTCTAAGCGAGTTTTATACTTATTTCCCGATTCGTAAACAATATAGGTATATTGATTGCATAATTTTATTGATACGATCAAGGGGCTACTAGTATATAAATGTTAGTATTACAAATGTAACATGTACGTATGTTAACTAATTAACGTACGAATAAACCGTAAATTTAGTTATGCTATCAATTCAAAAAGAATGTTGCGAGCTATGCATTGATGAGAGAATGTTGCTCACACATGTTGGTAGTCTGAACGTGACGCAAAACAATGCACTCACTAGGGGCTACACATAACTACAGTACATAGTTTCCGGTTTTACTCTATTGCCCTGTTAAACTATGCAGCGATTTAGTAACTTTGACAACGATAGATAATTAACGAAATTGCATTTGTTGAATTCCGGATTGGAGTATTGTCAAGTGTACATTTCAATAGCGACATATTTTCCTTTGTTTAACGTATATCATTATAAAACGAAATCTGCGGTTGCCTATTTCGAAGAAGCTTTAGTCCAGTTTATTATTACAGCGTTATCTTTGCCGTTTCGCTTATATACGGCTGTGTCTGTATCATTGTGCCGTAGACGTTTAAGCAAATACATTTGTCATTTTTCTATTTTTAAAATTAGGTTAAAAAGTTTTCGGTCGTAAACAATATTTGCTTTAAACAGACCAACCTATAAAAACGTAATCTTGGCAAGTCTTGTGATATACAATAATAGATATAAAATAGAACATATCCCGTATCACTGGTTGAACTAAATTTCATAATGTTTTAGACCTGAACGTTTTTACGATGTATAGAAAAATTAAATTTTAATTTTATCTTATTGGTTATAAGATTGTTGTAAATAATTCTAAAACACTGTTCTATAAAAAATCAGGCCGGCCTTCAAGCTTTTTTAATTATCGAAGGCAATAACCACATTAGATAAGTACGTAAACGAAATATTAATGATGCAGCGAAGATGTTATTTATTCAAAACGTGTAGTCACAATGAACCATTTCCGCAGTAGATATTATAAGACTACTTCCGAGTATACGCATCGTTACAATTAATACCTATAGGAGTTTATTTTCCTAATTTCCAAACGGTATATTTAGAATGACATTTATATTTTAGCACGGCCGATTGGAAATTTGCATTCACCTTAGTAACAACACGTCCCAATATATGTTCATTCACGTATAGCAATTCACGTATTTAATTATTATAGTTATTGGAGGATTTTTCACTTTATTTAATTACGAGAAGATTTAAAGATCCTTACACTAAAATAACTCGTGGTTCGCCTTCCTGAGATTGCCACTATGGCAGGATTGGAATAACAACTTGTTTATGCGATGTCTTGAGATGACACACAATGACGCTTTTGAGTCCAGGCCTAGACCTACCTGCCTTTTTAACAATAGACTTTTTTTGATATAATTGATAATAAATTAATGCCTCTCATTTGTATAAAATCAGAATTTTACAAAAGAGTTGTAGTATATTCTTAATTTAAGCGTTCATTTTATGAATCTATCACGTGAAATATAGTACGAGCTTTGTTATTGAAGATTGGTACTTAAGTATTGAAAACAGCCACATGGATATAATACATATCCAGTTGACTTATCAGATACAATTGGTCCTTTGTTCCTAATTACACAATCAATATAGCGATAATATGGTTATCGTACAATTGAAAACTTAAAGTATGTAAATTAAGATGATGTATATAATGAGGGTACAGGTTTCTTTCTTATAATGGCTGCCCGTTAAAAACTTTAAACAATTAACCCTCATCAATTATGAGACCAATTCTCGCAAAGGAAAATTTAACTCGACCATTGGCGACCGTATGTTTATTAATACACATTCACTTTGTATACCTGATCATTTGAAAGAGTGCAGTTGACGACCAGCCAATTGGGGTGACTTGCGGGGGTGCATTCACAGTAATCGCGTTCACATATGTCCGGGTGGTCCACCACTTGAGAGGCATTGATACTAAAGAGCATCAAAAGCACTAACATCACTAAGGGTCGCGACATGTTGCCGCGCACGTGCGCGACGAACCGCGCGCTGCGAACGTCATGCACCGACTGCCGTCTGCCGCGGGCCGCTAGCCTGCCACCGTCTCTAGAGATCGCGCTGAGCTCTATCCGCCAATGGTGTTGCCATTTTATTCATTCCGAAATTATCGATATCGATGATTATATCTAATTAGTATTTCTTAGCTCCTTGTTAGTAACGATCGTGCTTCACGTATTTAATGTGTCTACTTTAATTAGTTATGCCCAGCGAAATTAGTTATTTTCGCTCTCGTTAAAGATGATTATTTTTTCATTTTGTCACTATATATTTTATTTATTGTTTACAATCAACTCATTATTGACGCTTGGTTACTTAAATACTTGGCAATTACTTCACTTCTGATTAGAGTGTTGTTTCGTTTGGCTCTCATGGTTACAAGTTTTATATAAAATCGTCATTCCTTTTTTTCCATTTTATGGAATTAAAATAAAGTAAACATTCTTGATTGAAGAGTATTAAAAGGATTTGTCCCAAAATTATAGTTTTGTAATGTTCAATTCTATAGTCTAAAAGATTATATTTACAAAAATGTTTAGTAGTTATAGTTTTGTAATGTATATAAATATTTTTTCTTACCTTTTGTATATCTGTAGGGAGGCTAATTTGTGTTAATAAGTTTATTTAAATAGTAATCTTTTTTCCTAAGTTACTCATGTGCTTGTTTGTAAGCTTTCGCTTATTGAAGTGTTACTCAAATGAAAATCTCTATGACCCTTGTTGTCAATGAAGAGCGATCTGATATCCTGGAAACATAATTATTTTCTAACTTAAATGCTATAAAATAATTATGTTTATGTGTACATGTTCAAATGGTCAATATAAATTTCAAGTTATCGTAACGTTGACACGTCCCTACCTTTTTGTGTAGAACTGAATAACATAGACCCGGTGAGTTCAAATACACTACATTTCTTTATTCAGTAAGGTCTGACAGATTTGTATTAACTTCTTAAGATTTGACTAAACGAATGGCATGAGGCATGAACATTGCCTTGTTACATAAATTTAATTAAACTATCTACTATTTTAAATACAAAAATATTATTCATGTATTCAATTCTTTTCGGTTAAATTCTTTGTTAATTGGAGATCATAGTATGAGAAAATGATAACAGTCAGAGTAATAATCATGACGTCAAATAGTAATAAATGGTATGAACAATACGAAATAATTTGTATTTACGTAGGAATATTTTCATATCTATTTTCAGAGCTACAAGCTCCGGCGCTAAAAATCAATTTTGCAACCTCGATAATTAAATATGGCATCACAATTTGATGCTAGCCGAGTGTTTTCGTTCCTAAATTTTTTTAATAACACGTGTAATATACGTCTATTGTTAATTTTAATGAACTTTGTTCTAGTAATAAACAATACTTATTTTTTAAAAGTACATTAGCAATATTGCATAACGACATAATATTACTTTAATTAAATATTCCTGGAAACTATGTCGCTTTTACTTTATAATAGAAACTTTACACGCTTTGGCATGTTTGAACTAAAGCTAACGCGCACACTGAAACTTTTCATCCCAATTCTGAATACTTATTTATATAGTATATTTTCATATATACATATTATTTTTAATTGATAATAAAACTACTGTACTGCCATTTTTGTAAGTAATTTTGCCAATTAATTGTTTTTTTTTCAAACAATGTGCTATTTGAGAAAAATATGCTTCAGTTTGGTAGCCTTTAACAGACTACTAGCCTTTCGCGATTGCAAAGCAAGATGATATTACATACTAACACTAGTGAAGGATTCGAGGATTACAAGACATTCCTTTATCTGCAGATGTGTTTCGACGGAGCGCCAGTTTTTGTCAGACTTCGTGGCAGGTGCTGAGAGTACTGCTGGAGGTAGATTGGCACGATGGTTGGCACCGACGCCTCGTGTCGAACCTTCGAAATGTGACCTTAAAGCTCCGGCCACTGTGGTTCTTCCATCAACACGAGTTAATTTACCCGTTGTAGTTCGAGATCAATACGGAGATATTGTCACTTCATCTGCCGTTAAAATAGAGGTATCATAAATTTATTACCTACTTCTCAGTAAATAAAGTTATTAAATTAAAACTAAAGAATTTTAAATTTAATAACTTTAATAGTGTACCAGTTTACTTGAAAGATATTTAACATTAAATATAAAATAAATTCCTTGAAGTTAATTTTCTAGCTCCAAGTCAAATGATATTAATTTATATAATTTTCGAGAATGCGTTATATCCTTGACTTTGTGTGAATGTATTTAACGTGTTGTCTATCATTAGATAAATGAACCTATCACGAGCTTGTGTGACGTAATCGATGCTAGAGGAAGCTATTAGGGATTTAATTCTATTGGGCGTAAGCAGGGCTAGAGTTTGCAATTTAATTAACATCGGCATCGTAATAAAACATTGAAAAACTATTCATGTTTTCATACTTACGTATTTATTAATAAGCGAGGTATTATTTCCGCAACTATACAGGAAAGCTTTTACGTATTACATTGTTTTTTTATGATTAAAAGTATCGAAACGAATGAAACGTCGCCCCAACCGATTGATGAATTGGTCGTACCTTCATTCGATAATTGAAATATATCAGAATAGTTTATTGTTATACCAATTTAATTATTATTGTACAGTTCTATATTTGAGTTATTTTTTTAAAGGTCATAGTACAAAACTTGGCCATGTCCCTACGTATGTGCCGACCCACGGAAGCCGAGCAGGCGGGTGGAATACCAAATGTACGTTATAGTCCAACAATAAGAGAAACTATGCGCTTTCAGACGATCACTATGATGAAGGTAAAACTTCAGTTATTGATTGGTTATACTTAAACAAAATAATAACAGTCACGACGACGCATAACTCTTTTTTATTTATCAATATAGGCATACCAAGATTATTCTTGGGAAGAACTTCGATTCGCCAGTGGTTTATGGGGCGAGGAAAAGTTGAAAGGCATTGGAATACTGAACGTCCCTACGGAAAGGATAACAGTGAGGGCACATACCGACGGTTCATATTCAGCGCTTTGGATTCCGCGAGCCCCAGGCAAATACTTATTTAGATGCACCCTGGACGACCAACCTTCTCCACAGGTAAGTTGTGTCGTAGATTGCTTCACCGTTTTTGCCGATCAGCTTTGGCTCCTGGCTTTGCGTAGAGATTTAGGTTTCCTCAAAATCTGTTACCGGATTTATTATGGGGAGTGCTCTGAAGATTTATTCTGACTAATACCTGTGGCTGAATTCCATCATCGGACATCGAGGCAGAATGCAAAATTCCATCCTCTTCATCACGACGCCTGGCGTTCCACAACACAGCGCACTTTCTGCCGCAGACTACCTCTTTGTGGAACCAGAGGCCTGGAAGAAAAGAGTGTACCATTCGAGTTTTCGTGGGCGGTTGTTATCAATTTAATCAAAGCGACCCACTCGCTTGTCACCTTGTCCCATGCAATGAACATAACGCCTCGTAAAGCGTTCAGAAATTAAATTCAGTTCGTCATTTATTCATTCCTCAGCTGTTATAAAGTGATCATAATTTATTTGCTAGAAAAACTTAATGCGTACTTAAATTGATTTGAGTACACAATATGTGAATTAATTTTAATTTACAATATTTTAATAAAGCAAGGGTCAAAAATCTTATCGAATAATATTTTTTGGATATCTATCGAATATATTTATAAGTTTATTTAATTAATTATTTGCTAACATAATTTATTCAGAGCAAATTGTTTTTGTTTTGTAAACATAGAAATTCACAAAAAAGAAGTTTTAAATTACCTAACAGCTTCGTTTTTGGGTTTCGTCTGAGGATAAAACATAAAAAACATAGGGGTGTTGTTTTAAAATCAATTATGTATATCACATCTACCAAACAGTCACAACAATATAGCAACAATGTAGCAATGTTTAATATGTGACATTAAACATGCTGCTTATTTTTAATAACAGGAGGTAGTAATAGAAGTCCCAGAAAATGAGAACGTGGAATCAGATGATTTAGCGGCCTCCACGGCAAGCGCTCCCACTAAACTTAAGAAGTTCATGGCACAATGCAGTGCTGGTCTCCGTGTGCGTGCAGGTCCCAGCTTACAAGCAGAAGAACTTGGCAGGGTTCCACCTGGCGCATATGTCGCTTTTATCGAGGAGGTAAACTGTTGTTCCTTGAATTTCTACACAACAAGTTTAAAGCTATACTCTGTTATAGTTAGATTCTGACGTGGTTATAGAATATATTCACGTTAAGGAAACAATTAGGCAGTTTTTCAGTAGCTCAGTAACGTTAATGAATTTTGAGGGTTTTGATTAGGTGACAAACAAGGATGGGACGTGGGTACGCTTGAGCAACGACTCTGTACAAGCATACGTAGAGGGAAATGTAGACGTTGCCTGGTGTTTGCAGTATCACAGGCAGCTCGACCGCGCACTACTTGGACCCGTCGAGGATGGACCTACCACTCCACCAGTAAGTTTTGCTATATTTTTTTTACTTCGGTTGTAATTTCAATCAGACTTATGTTGTAAAGCGAATGTTTTTGCGTCGTCCTTTTTCTCTAGATTCATACCCTGAAGTTTTACATTAGGTCCTTACACATGAAATTGGCGTTTTGTATGGGAGGAAAGAAAAGTAGATGTTTTTATATCAATGCAGTTTTACCATCTTAATGTTAGTTCATTGATACCTTTTATTAAAAAAAACCATTTGGTCGGGAGTGAATAAAATCTTTGAAGGTGGTGTCTTAGACTGCAATAAATTAATCAGAGTTTAATTTTTTACCTTGCATGAAGTTATAGGGATTTCGAAAAAAATAGTAATCTATTGGAGCAAGGCCCTGGAAGATTGGTGGATGTCTTAGATAGATAGTGAAGCTCTTCTAATTTGGTAGCATTCCGTTGTGCAGTGTGAGGTCTAGCGTTGTCGTAAAAGCAGACAGCACCAGCCTTGGTTGTTTCGCAGCTAGCTTTTCTATCATGGTTTGCAGTTGCTGCCAATAGACATCTGCCGCAATCTTCGGGCCAGATTTGAGAAAGTTATAGTGAATGACCCCGGTACTAGTCCACCAAATTGGTTTTGGGTTTAGATGGTTCGGCTGGATTCAGCTATTGCGATGAGCGCTTCAGACTACCGTACAGGATCCTCTTTTCATCACGCTTTTAAGACTTCTTCGTTATCACGTACTCAAAATACGTATTTAAGGTGTACATTGTGTTACGTACATGAATAAATGATTTTTGATTGATTTATTTCAACAACTTTGGTCCACGGCGCTTGTTCTGCAGGTCGAAAATTTCAGAACGAAAACGTTGGAACCAAAAACGCAACCAACACTGTGTTTCCTTTGCGACACCGCCGCCATACACATAATTCTGTTTCTGCAGCACTGGTGCCACGGTGGAACTCGCACTCGTAAATAACATGATCATGTTTTAATATTTAATGTTTTCCATCAGATATTTGACGTCAAAGTGGCCAGTGCGACATATCGCCAATTTCATATGTAAGGAGCTAATATATAGTTATATACGAAGATTATTTCATTATTTGGGCTTAAAATACCTTACATTCATTGATTTTTAATGTACACTGACTGTCAAATTCTACGATCTTGTTGAATAAGTCGGTCGATAATAAGGAACTTTTCATAATATTGAAGTGTATTTTACTAATGCATTACTTTTATATTTGGAATTTAAAAATAAAGACAAATAGCAAAACACAGTAATAGTTGTACGATTACTTGTTTATTGTTAACTATTTTAAAGAAAAGTACTATGTGAGGCATCTAAAAGCTCTGCGGCTCTGCAAGTGTTTGAGTATATGCTAACCAGCAGCTTAAATTTAAATTTCTTGATAAAAGTATTTATTATGTATTTAGTAGTTATATAAGAGCAAGGACGCAGGATGAAGATCATCTATGATTTACAAAGAATAACGTTTCTAGGACATTGTTCGCGTGTGTGAAGGTTGAGGCTATTTATGACACACACACGTATACGATTTTCTTATAATTGCATAAATCAATATTTATTTAGAATTTATACAACATTATGGCAAAGCAGCATTTAAGGCAAATTAATTCATAGTGCAATATGCATATTTTTATACCAGTAGGTATAAGGAAGATGCAATTTCATAAAACCCCTAATTTCTCATACAAACAAATTGATATAAAATTGGTCTATGAATTTAACACCATTGCAAAATCATTCATACAAGACGGTGGCCACAAACGGCAAAGATTAATAGGATACGATTGTTTACATTTTAGATGTTCAGAAGTATCGTAGGAATTTTTAAATGATTCTCAACTGTCCACAATGTGCGCCGTGGTGTTGACGATTTGTTGGTTTTGTCGAAGTGTTTGAATTATAATTGATATAAAAAATATTACAGTGATTATATCAATCCATGATTAATTGTTAACGTTATTACGTTTCTAGGTAATGAATAAATTCCCAAAACATGTCTTCAGTGATAAAACACAAAGTTTTTTTTTTGGCGTTTCTACCTAGTTGCAACCATAAGTATGTTTATTGAAGTAATGTAATATTATAATTATAATGTATACCTACATATTTATTACCTTGACCTTGACCTGTAAAACTGACTATAATCTTGAAGTCAGTCAGCTCATATAAAGGCCAGACGTTGTTTAAAGCCAAGCGTAGGTAGTTCGTGCCTTGTGACCAGGTGCAGAATCCTGCTAGAATGCCCAAGGTATACATTTGTAAAAAGTGTTTTGCTGAGAGGTTTCACAAAACATGGTTCAAGACTGTGTCTTGATTCAATTTGGCTGAAATTATCACTCTTTTTTCACAAAAATTTAGTTTTTTGACTCCTCGAGAAGACATTCCCCACGAAACCATTACTGACGCAGGAAGAAGACCACTTTTCACTTTTCCGACCACTTAGGCATCTTCTTTAGAACTGCGAGGATTCAAATTAACATTTTGCTTGTTCTAGTGTTCTTTAATCGTTAAACAAATTTTTTTATCGTAAAGATGCTATTTCTGCACTTTTTGATCGATCCACTCTCTTTAATTGTTGAGATTGATTTACGATAAAAATATGTGAAATGGTGCATAATCGATAGAAGTTTTAAATTTAATATACCAATGTTTATAAAAAGTTCCACATTACAAATAATTCAGTTTGGAAAAAAATGCATTTCATTTCTAACACGACTTATGGCCAAACTAGTTAAAATTGTATGTATCGCGCAAATTTCCTAATTAGAATACCTAAGTAAGACAAATGTATGTATATTTTGTAATGAATTCAACAGGTTCACGTTTAATTACACTGGGTAACGTTATTAAACTTAATGTAAACACCAGACGTTTAAAGAGAGGATGGCCAATCTTCTATGTGTGTGTGTTGTATGTACAAGATTATTTAATATATGGAATTAAAATGTCTGACTCTAACTGACTGATCAAGAGAACAGTAGTCTAATTCGTCTTTAGAATAAATCGCACTTTTGGAGCAAATAAAATATTAAGGTTTTAATATGAAACCTACCTACAGCTTTTTCCAAAAAACTTTTCACTCCTCTTTGCGGCATTTCAATTAAACGGTTAACTTTTTGTGATGTCTAATAAGAATATCTCTTGTTGGCAAATATTAATAGAAATTTATTTTTACCGGGTGACTTGTTCACTTTAATAAAGTATATGAGTTTATTAAAGTGAACAAGTCAGCCGTAACAGACAATAAATTTTCTGAAGAACTCAAAAACCTTGGAGATAATATGCTTATAACTCTAGAATAATAAATAAGAAGAATGAAATATAAAGGCCTCGTCACAGAAGTGCAATAATTATCGAACAGTAGGTATTATATCGCACGATTGTAAAGTCAAAACAAGACTGTCTACTATCATTAAAAAACGTGTGCTTAGGTACTTTGGCCATATTGCCAAGAGAGAACCAAATAGTCTCGACAAGTCGGAAAGGGTAGGGATGAGTGATGGCAGATCGATCGCCTACCCATTGGTCTGACTAAATAAATACAATTATGGGTCTCAACATCATTAATGGACTAAGACAAGCTGAGAATAGAGTGGTGTGGAGGCAGTAAGACGAATTATCGAATAGAGCTTTCCAAGACAAGTGCTACCTTCAGTTATCAAGATTAAGAAGAAGAGATAGATCCTAGGAGTACCTAGAATTACCTTAAGTATAGCTTATGCTTACCACTGTTTAATACATTTTGTGTAAAATCATTATTTATTTATTCTTAAAGACTTATGATTTATACGTATACGCGTGCATAAGGGATCGGCATCTACGCATGAACGAATTACATAACCAAGTACGGTCACGTAGACAAATCCAATGAGGTCAAAATGTAAGAAGGGCACGGCAGGGGATGTGCCGTGCGGCATCTTTTGGCTACTACGAGTATAACGATATTTCCCTGCTGTTCGCACAAAAGCCTAACATGAAACGGTAACGACTCTTGTAAAATTATCTGGACTGTTTGTTGTAAAATGAATAATATATTGTGTTTTATTTCAAATTTTACAATTGAATTAAGATAGATAAATGAACGATCGAACAGTTTATTGGGACAGCGGCATCAACTATGCTTCAGATTGTACAATTAAAAAAAATTACAACAGACGTTTATATCTATATTCTCCTTAATCGTATTCACCTCGAAGTATTATTCTCTTAGGAGGAAGGTTTGAGCAGCTGGAGTCGATTAGATGCGCCATCAGAATTACCAACATGGCCTAACGAAAGTGATGCTGCCGATGGTGGTAAGGATTTTAATCCATTTCTGTAATTTTTATCAAAGAATGGCTAACTTGTCTAAATTTATCATTTCCAGACATATCAACAGAAGAGAGACCTTTTCCGTTTTCTATCGGATGTGATCTTGGAGATGTAAGTTTTTAAACGTTTATTATTGTTTATTTCAGTTAGGTAGATTAAATAATACGTTAGAAATGTCTAATACTATAATGACATAACATTTTTAGGACGACGAAAAATCTAATGTCCCGGAGCCAAGTAAATTTGAAAGACGAATGAGGAATGAAGCAGTCGCAAAGATGCAGCAGCAAGCTGCAAGAATTGTACAACCGCCTCAATTACCTATGTATGTTTATTACAAATACAAAATAATTTGTATTTTAAGACTATATATATTTTAAGTCTTTGTCGAATAATCTTATTTCCTGAATTTATGAATATAATAAATGATTCTAATATCTATTCATCTTGTATCATCAAAATGAATTGTTTAGAGACCAATCTCGTCGCAACAACGGAAACGGCGATGGAGATGACGAAGATCCAGGACAAGCTATACGCCCCGTAATCAATGAAGTAAACGTCGCAAATATTATTGCTGATGTGAACGATGCAAACATTATAAATGCTGTGGATGCTGTAGCAGCAGCTCTTGATGAAAGTGCTAAAGTAGTCAACGATGCAGGCAGAGATGATATAGTTCAAAAACCACCACCTGTGAAACCAGCCGATAACGCACAAGAAATCGCGATTGGATCGGATGATAACGAGGCTAACGCATTGAATCCTTGTCCTAAAGATCAGGAAGTTGATGAAAACATAGATGCCGTTCAAGTAAGAAACGCCTTAGAAACTGCAAATGACAAGCCCGATGCCAAGAGCAAGAACAAAGAAAATAATGTAAGTAATCCAAAATGTTTTTTGATTTAATTTTAGCAATGCATAATTAAAATGTGTGTTACAATTACATATAGGATAAAATAGAAGAAGAGAAAAAGCTAACACAAGCGGCAACGCAAACTTCGCCCGAGACTAGTGTTCAAGGACAAAGTTCCGATCAACCTACACCTAGTACATCAAAGGTAATATAAAAATGTATATTGATACTTATTATATCAGTAAGGGGAAACATGCTTGTCATTAATTTCTCAGCATATCTTTTTATTATTACTAAGCTTTCAATATCTATGCTAGATTTACAATATTCATTTATTCAAGGTACCAATTTGTATTGACAGGGTGAAAAAAGAATGGTAAGGGAACGACTTGGAAGTATTTCAAGTTATAAGCAGTCGTCACCACCGCCTTTACCGGCTCGAACTAAGCTAGCACCCATTAAGAAGCAAGCGCAGAGCCCAGCCCAGGGTGAATGTCTACGCGCCATATTTTCCGCGTTATTGTGGCATGAAGGTAGATTATATGATGATACTGATAATAGACATAACATTAAAAATTAAAAATAAATTAAATAATTAACTGAAATTAAAAGTATAAGTTGGTATACCTTTACCTATACATTATAAGAATACATTTCCAGGGACCGTCCATGATGCCATAGCGTGTGCAGCTTTTCTTAAATTCCATCCACAATTACCAAAGGCTGGTGCGACAGTAGTGACACGGGCTGTCACACAAGACTCTCTATTGCCCAAACACCAGCGCCATTCTGTCGAAGTTTCCAATGCAGGTATGATCACATTTGGGTTTACAAATAGATATTTATTAAATTAATAGGACCATTTTAAGTGTAATATGATATAAGAGTTCTTTTCTCGCAGCAATAATACCCGTATGCTTATTTTTTCGATATACCTATATGCGATTGGCCATATCATATCTACACAGATGCGCATATATTATAAAATAAATTATTTTATTTAATACTAGCTCAGTTTCATACGTGTTTATTTGATCGTGGTATGACGTTAAAAATTCCCTTAAAACGATCGAAATCTCTTGATGTCTAATTAACTATAATACCTATAAATTTAATATATTTATTTCTATATGAATTTGCTTTAAGGCAAGGTGATATTCTCATTTTGAGCTTAATTTGATTTATTGTTTTGTAATTTCAGGCCAGTACCTTCGGATAAACCCATCGACGCTAGAAACCTTGACCCGTTCAGGTACCGAGGCAAGTTCAAGTCGAGCTCGACGAAGCGACATTAACGTAACAATACGCGAAGAAGATTCCCATTCTAACACATTTGACGCTGGTGAGTATATTTAGAAACTAGTACTTAGTTTTCTCATGTTTCCTTTAACTTACGAGGTAATGTCAATTGCGTACATGAAGTTTCGCGTGCCTAGCAACTAATACTGCTCTCGTCTCATGTTTTATGAATAAAACTTTAAGATAACATTCTGATGCATTGACAGTATTATCCTGATTTAAAAATATTTTAGTATTAATTATATGCAAAACGTGTTCAGAGAATCGTGGCATGAATATGTATGAAAAGATAAGTACTTTTAACTGTTTATGCATTTGGTTTTAAATCGGATTCATTTAAGCAACGATTCTGAAACAAATTTTTAGATATAAGGCTGTAATTGACCCAACTTTTATCGGTAAGATGAAAACTTATTTACATTATATTTCTTACTTAGGAAGTAGAATGTTATATACTGTGAATATAAACCTATCAATTAAAATAAAATTATGCAATGGAAGACATACAGAAATTCAAAATACGGATGTTAATTATCACTTCCCTTAATTTTAGCATGAAGAACGAAACGCTTTACAAATTCCGTTTCAGGATGTATCAAAATGTCTTTATACTCATTTCGTATTCAACAAACATTCAGTATTCAACAACCCTTAACTCTAATAAAGATCGAATTTACGGAATGCACAACATCGAGCCGTAGGTGTTTTTTGGAACTAAGTCTGATAACGAACATACATCGTTCGTTTAAAACTTTTTACTAAAAACGAGGCGTTGCAGTAAAAAAATATTGACGTATATGTAATCAATAAAGACGTGAAAACACAAAAAATACGGTCTATCCTTTCTCCAGGTCCGTCTTCCGCGTCAACCTCCACATCAGTGGTAAATGTGCTTCCTCCGGCATTGCGGGCTCTTGTTGCTTTGTGGGATTCACTTTGCGACGCCGACCAACTAAATGCCGCTACCGACAAGTAAAGTTCAATTATTTACTTTTTAAACGTTCATTTTTTGACGTTCATAAGTGTACATTGTGTTAACTATATGAATAAAAAAAATAAAAAAAAACACCATCCAAGAAACATATACAGAGAGTGTTTTTTGTATAATTTATGGTTTCATAGGTCTAAGATAATTTCTAAGACGTTTTAAATGAATAAAAGTTTTGAAAATCTCAAATTGTATAAACTACTTTTTTATTACGTATGAAAGCACTATTAAATTCCTTTTTTGCTTTTTCACAGGCTTAAAAAGGAAGAAACGAATGATAACGATGAAATAAGACCACTTGGGGGTGCCTTACGTAAGAAAAACTGGAAGAACACACCATCAATGAAGTTACCGTATATGAGTAAGTTTCCATAGATTTTTTCAAACTGCATTAATTTGTAACATCAGTTGATCAATTAATAAGGAAATCGGTTTACTGAAAAACTATACGGTATAAATTATCGATTTATAATTAACTAGTTGTATTCCCAGTGAAACAGTAGTGTTTCAGGGCCCACTATAGTTTCTTCCAGGGTTTCCCATGGACAGTAAAGCAGGGAAAAAACATGTCATATGCTAATTAAAGATAATTAGAATGAAAGTTAATTAACATCTATGAACTAATCAATATGTCGTATTCATCGACCACCTTACATTAATATTATGTAAACAGTGAGACGAAGAGAAATATTATTTGTATTCATTCTTAAAATTAAAAAAATCTAACCGAAAAGCTAACCTACATTATCAAATACATAATTTAAATATTGTATCTTAGTCCGCTGTGAACTATGCGGTGGAGCGAATGTTTCGCCGCCATTGGCTTCACACATGCGTAACACACATCCCGGGTGTCGAGCACCGACCAACCGCGGCTACGACCGAGCTGGTACTTATAAACACGCCGATCCAATACCATCTACTGCTGACAGCCCAGCGTCTGCCTGTGGACAACTTGCTCAAGGTACCACTAGCAAAATTTCACAACGCACGAGTCGTAGATTATGGAAGACGCGCGCGGTTTTTACTCGCGTCCGATTTGACGCTTAACCAATTTTGTTTTTAAGTTTACATTTCAATACAGACTAAAATTTTCAGTTTAAATCAAACTCGGGAAATATCGCAAAAAAAACATTTATCCTCATCGTTTCAATGTGTCTTTGTGTACCTTTGTTCTACAATTTGTGGAATTGCACTGTGCACCAATAATACCTTAATAGAATGCCTTAATAAAACCTACTTTCTGAATATTATTTAAAATCTCTGATGAAATGATTAAATAACGTTTTAATCTCGTAAGACGTCATCGTTACTAAATATAAGTAGAATTAATTTGAATTATAAAATAAATAAATCAGTGGCGCTACAACCTTTTTAGATCTGGGCCTCAGATGTCTATATCTGTTTTATGATAATTTGTTAATCTAATCGGCAAGTAGGTGATCAGCGTCCTATGCCTGACGCACGCCGTCGACCTTTTGGATCTTAGGAAAATGATTTCCCCACGACAGTTTTCTTCACCATTCGAGCGAATGTTAAGTGCGCATATAGAAAAAAAGTCCTTTGGTGCACAGCCAGGGTTCGAACCTACGACCTGATAAGAGGCGCATGCTAAAGCCACTAGGCCAACACTGCTCACAAATTTGAATTATAATCGTCACATTATATCTCCCATATAGATGTGATATGTCATTTTAATACTTTGTATCTGTATCTTGAGTTTATATTTGTATAATTTATCGCAATTTATATTTCTTTCTTTAAAATATAGTATGTATAATAATTTTGCATGAAAGCATGGGTTGATGAATTATTTTATATATTAATTTCGGTTTTATTAATTTTCTTTTGCAACGTCGCCGACCATTTTAGACCTTATCGGTGTGAAAATACGCGCTACCTTAGCAGCGTACCAGCTCTGGTACTTGTACTGCGAGAAATGTCGAGAAAAGGCGCTCAAAGCTTCGAGTGTTAAGCCGAAGAAGACCGCAATGATTTCGGACATGCCTGAGAGACCGGAGCTTGAGATTGACCACAACACTATGAAAGACAATGCAATCTTTCTTCTGGATTTGACTCCTCTTAATACATCCGGTAAGGATTCATATCTTGTATTTAATATATTAATAACTCAAATTTAGCTCCTAAACAGACGTTAATAATTTAATGTTACTTCACTAGACTTAATATATATAAATCTCCTGTCACGATGTTTGTCCGCGATGGACTCCTAAACTACTCCTAAATTAAATTAAATTGGCACACCGTTAGCAGTCTGGTCCAACTTAAGAGATAGGTCTATAATCAATTGACACAGTTATATTATATGTTAACTCCAAAAGATTCTAACAGATGTCGGGTACAGTTGAAAATATTTGTTGATCATTTGATACAATTCTAACAGATGGCGCTGTGTTATAAGTACCAACGTTTCATATAAGTTCTCCTACCGTTTCCCTTGAATATTTTACTATTTTGTAATATAACAAAAACCTTAGCCACAACAACGCTTGGCCGAGTCTGCTAGTTTAATATAAAAATGTACATTTAGAAGCTCCTAATGCATCGCCTTGGCAAGACGTCTCTTGCCGAAGTCCGCCAACTCCACCGGGAAGCTTATGGCAACCAGCGCCCCCCTTTCAATGTCTCCCAGCCTTAGGCGTTGCCCCGAAAACAAGTGCCGCTGATGCAGCAAGATACCACTCACTTGGGAGGCCTATGCCCGTAACAAATGTGGTATGACTTAATACAGTTTTTGTGTTAAATATTTAAATTATTTATCTAAACATTTCTAAGAACACCTTAACAAAAAGCAGAGTATTGCTGAAATTGTCATACAAATTAGCTATTTTACATATTGTTTTTGCTTCATATATTGAAAGTTTAATTTATTATTTTATTTTCACAGAATAACCCCTTCGTTCCAAACGAAATGTCAAGCTCCCAGTATCCAAGGGTACATCGATCTGTTTCGATGGGACAGGCTGGCGGCAGGGACTTGGCGTCTGCCGCAAAACCGCCACTTACTAAATTTGAGCCAGACTCCCATGAGGCACTCTCTGGTAAGTATTTAATACGGAATACCGGTATAACAATAGTATTATTATTATTCTTAAGAAATTGAATCATCTAAATCGGTTTTTATGTACAATTAGATATTTATACAGCGGCGGCCTAAGGGGGTAGCGAGCAAGGAAATCGCCTGGGGCACCGCTCTTGCAGGGGCCCCGCTTTACAACCCATGCAAATAAAAAAAAATATCGATTTATTAACAAATTTTTTTTAAATTTAAAACTTTTGAATTTGAGGTTATAACATACGAGAATTAAAATAAAGATAGTTAACTAATTCATTCACTCAAAGCATTATTGAAAAAATCATTATATAGTTCCATGACAAATATCTAAACCAAACAACCAGACCAACTTTTCACGTAGGACAAAGGGCCTCGTATAGACTTGCCGCCCGGAGCTTCCAATTGGTAAGGACGCCTCTGGAGTTACAGGTCTAAGGCATGCTCATATTCCTTACGTTAGATGTTTATTTTCACCATACAAAGCAGTATATGTGTACATATAGGTACAACTTGGCTCGTATGACACATAACAACATGTTCCCATATGTCAAAACCAATACGTTTTCAATAAACCGGAGTCATACTTGCGTTAATTCGATCCTATATTAATTAACCTAAGATGCAGTGTGAGATTCTATGAACATTTAGTAGAGGTATAATTTGATCTCTCTCTTTCACATATAATTATGAAACCAAGGGACAAAAACAGAGTTGAGTTGATATTTTAAAATTTTTGTAGGTGCTGGTTCCTCGCTCCTGTCTCAGCCAAGTGCAGCCCTTCAGAAACTTGTTGGTTGCGATTGGACTTCAGAAGGTGGAGGAGTCTCCGCTTTTACAACTCCGCGAGTCGAGTCTGAAAATTTGATGAGAAATCCCGTCCTTACATTTATCGTCGCTAAACGAGATCTGCAGACCCATAAGCAGAAACTAGACGCCATTGTTCGTATAAATACGGTTCGACAATATGCGTTTGAGGTCAGTATGATTCAAAATACTTTTAAAATACTCCGTCTTAAACTTAGCTTAGATTAGGTATTATCCCACAAAATAAAAAATATATTATTTGTGTGAAATAAAGACTCATAGACATACCTCGACGCATAAAATAACAATAATCAAAGAAAAAAAAATGAGAGAAATCAAAAAGAATAAAAAAAATCCCTTTTCCCATTCGGTTCGTTTCAAATGTGTGTAATGTTGTGCGTGCGTGGTGCGTGTTTGCTGTCGCTGTGATTGGCCCAGGCTCAGGATTGTGCTGAGGAGCAGAATGTGCGCTGGTCATTCTGCTAGAAACCACAGCAGATAGTTTGCGCCTCAGTCGCAAAAAAAAAGAAAAAGGAATGTAATAAATACTTAGTAGAACAAAAATCATAAAAGTCACTAGTTTACGTAGTGAAGATTTGTATAAAAGTTCATAGTAAAATGTAAATAAAATAAAATTAATAGTTAAAAATAAGAATAATTGTTAAGAAGTAGATATATTTTTTTTGGCCGGATTAAAAACGAGATTTCGTGGTAAGTAAGTTATAAGTTTAAGGTTTTAATATTCTGGTGAAATAAAAATAAAGTTCCACATTTCATGCAAAACGCATATAACTTTTTAATTTATTTTGTGAAATTTACATTACAGGCCCTAAACTGGTTCCTGCGTTCGACGACTCAACCGACATGTGTCCATGATGTTATGTGGTGGTTCTGCAACGCACTCGACACGTACGCTCGAATTGTTCAACCACCTGACACTAATGAGGAAAACAAAGAGGTGAATGGAATTAATATTTAACGAGATCATTTTTAACATCTGGTTATTACTGATTTGCCAAATTTGTATATTAGCGAATTAGATATTTCTCAAGCTCGCGTTTAAATTTCTACACCATCGTGTTTTTCTTTCAATCTGCTCCATTAGCATTTGTACAATGTAGGAAATCATGAGAAAACCGGATGAACTAAGTCAAAATCTGAGGGAAACGTCGGTTTTGAAATAGAAGTAACAATGTAAATTTTGTTGAACTGTATATACAACTGCAGTCCACGGACTTCTTCTCGGCAATGATTGTTGATGCTGTAAGATGTACCTTACCATATGAAATATGGTTTGTAAAACGCACTAATATGAGTTGGAAATATTTCAGAACGTCTTAAACAACGATGCCAGTCGTAGTATAATCCCAAGTGCTGCGACATCTGCTCTATGCCCCGGAGGCAGAGCGGCACGTGGGGCTCGTGCGGCCTTCCACGCCTTTCTGGGTTCCATCAGCGCTCTTGCCCCATCGTTACCACCGGCCACTGCTGCCAACCTTCAGGCGGTTCGCTGCTGGGAACTGCACTATTCACAACATGATCGGGCTTTCTTGCACAGGTATACGATTAACTTAACTATACAGATGTCTAATTCTCAACGTTGATTGTTTTAAAGACGAATTTGACGTTTTATACAACTGTTTTGTTGCAAAAAATATACTTCATTGTCTCTCCTTTATCTCGATCGTGAATCTTTTCCTTCGCATACTTAGAATTGTATACGCAACAACTGATTTCACTTACTATACACTGTATTATGCTCATGGAACATTAATAAATGACATGCGATAATGATGATTTAACATTTGCCTTTTTAATGCTGCTTGGAATAAGATCGCAAGTGTTTAGTGTTATAAGCAAGATCTTGTCGCATACTGAGGATGGGGCCTATGAGGATGGCATTTTGGGAGCACTACATGAAAGCTATCAGAGCTTTATCAATAAGGTATACAACATATTCTACGCTCAATTAATTTTTTTTTGTCCCTTATAGGTTAGATTTTTTTTCAAGTGTCTGTTTATTACTTATCCTGATCTTAGGTGTAATGTAATTAAGTTCATTTTTAAATAACAATGTGTTGATTGCTCTTGCATTTTATACATTATCTAAAATAATATTAAATACACGCAAAGAGGTTAAAAAACATGTATAGATACGTAATAATTTAAAATGTATTTTTACAGCAACAAAATTATGTATGGAGCTGTCCAGACGTGACCGGTTGGTGTACTATAACGGTCTCTTCGCGACAAGGCATGGCTGGTGCCTTAACAGATAACACCACTGAGACTTTTTGGGAATCAGGTGATGAAGACAAGAACAAAACCAGGTGGATTCAAATTGCATACAGCGGAGGATCAGCTGAAGATCGGCCACATATCGTCTGCGTACATATTGATAATACAAGGGATACTGCGGTAAGAAAGTAATTTCATTTAATACATGTTTTTAGGTACAGACGTCTTCTCTAGGCGTTCAGGAAAAATAATTCTTTTTAGGAAAATGTTTCCTAGTTTTAATCTGTAGATGGCACATGACGTCCTAGTCTGTAGTAGCTAACGAATTCTGAAAATATTGGTTAGAAGAAAATAAATAGAAATTTAGCACTACTTTGTTTTTAGGTTTTATTTAAATTAAGGCGTTGCGGATAATATATAAATATGCGGTAATATATACCAGTTTAATTTTATTTAATCTAAACAATATTTATCTATTCACTTTTTCAGACAAAGACACAAATGATAACGTTTTGGTACAGCGGTGGATCATCAGAGTTACTGCAGATGATGGATGTTGATGTCGATACGAAAAATGCTCATTGGGTGTGCTACATATTGCCTAGTAAGTTATAATTCACAAAACAAGTAAACTATGCAGTCATTGTTTCCCAAACATTAGTTTCTTAAAACGAATTTTAAATAAATAAATATCATTGAACAATTTCATTATTTGATCGAGCTTAGTATCGTGACTGTAAATAAAATAAAACTGTCTGTGTCATTTCAACTTTATTATCAAATCAATTTGTTTCCTTAATCCTAGTAACTTAATTTTCTCGCTTAAAACTGCAATTCCACTACATTTACGTATAGAATAAAACGTCATATATTCTAAATATATTCTTTTTTTATAGGATCCTCAAGCTTATCAGCGCGTGTACGTTGTGAATTACGGGGGCCTGACCCGGCTGTGCGTGTACGTCAAGTGCGCGTACTTAGCGGGCCACAGCCCCACGGTACGCTCTCACTACAAAACCATCCGTTACACTCATTGACTGAAAAAGATACGCTCCGTGTCTTCAGATTATTGACATCACAAGTAAGTATTATGATTGGGCGTGCAGTAGTAGTACTAGTATATCGTGTTTATTTTTCCCTATTATTATATTATTGAGCTTATTGACAACTCCCAAATATTGAAAGTGTAAAAATATAATAGCTAAACCACGTATGCCGAACTAATCTTTATGCGGAGTACAACTTTAATGGTTGAATTTATAATTCTTTTGGCCTAAAAATTTACTTAATATATGCTTAACAAGAGTTGATAAATGTCAGTTAAGACATCCAACCCTTTACAAATTTAGTAGCTTACCTATAAAGAAAAAGTATCAAGGGAACAGATAAAGAAATCTGATCCGAAGACCAACAGTTGTATCACAACTTAATTTTTTTTTATATTATTTTTCCTTCATTTATACGAGGCACCACATTTGATAAAATAAATTTAAACAGAAACTTTTAAATCCTTACATGTTTTAGGTATTTGGTAAGCTCCTGGAGTGGGAACAAACTGGCAGTGATTCTGAAGGTGTGGTTGCTGGTGAGAGCACTGGTGACGACAGCGATCTACGCGAACATGTTGTTGGGATATTGTTTGCCGGGCACAAGCTTACCACCTTACAAAAACAAGTTAGTATATAATTAATTATATTTTAATCAATACAAATAACCAGACTCTTTCAAAACATTGAAATGTAAAGACGAAAATACTTTAGCCATTTATAGTATTGCGGCAATTGCTCATCAAGGATCGTAAAACATTTTTTCTCGGATACTATTAGCTCTGATGTTATATGTTTTGCTTTCATTTATTTTTCATTTATAGTGTATACATTTTAACAACTGTAGTTTATAGATACTGTGTCTTATTATGAAAAGAGAAATTAAATTGAACAATAAACATATACCTAATTTCTTACCCGCTCTACGCCATTGACTTGCGAACTGGTTGTAAATGTAAATTTACAATTAATTTAATTTGTTTTTTTTTGACGTTCATAAGTGTACATGTTTACCTATGTGAATAAATATATTTTTGAGTTCGAGTTTGAGTTTTTTAAACGGAAACGTCATCAATCACTTTTCACTGATCCTGATCCTGACTGAACCTGATCGCCTATTTTGTAAAAATATCATTTAGTGAAATAGGTGCAGCAAATCGCACACTAGGTGGTGGACTCATTTTCCGCAATTAGATTCAAATTTGGTCCATTTTGCGTACAGTCCTGGCTAATTTAACCAGCCTAGCTCCTTCCAGAAGCACAGAAGTCGCCTGGGCACTTCACAGGCTTCGCGAATCGACCTTACTGTTCCGAGGATAATTACACACTAATAAAGGATTGTAATTTATATTTATATTAATGAGAACTAAGGTCACATATTTTTATTAATGTTAAAATATTTTTAGGCATGAGGAAGCACGATTTTCTTCATCTTCCTTGCTATCAATATGCTCTAAAAACTCGTCTTTTTTTACAGATGCGACCTGGTATGCTTTAATGCTAACTGCTCCACAGTTATCCTTTTACTAATTTGTTGCTCCAGGTCGCATTTGGCTGCTGCAAATAGTGGACATTATAATTTTTTGCAGGTGATGTCTCATATTGTTTGTGCCATTGGTTGTGAGGCGTCCCGCGTTCGTGATGATTGGGAAACGGCCCTTTTATGCGCTGAAGCAGTGGACAGGACTGATGAAGAGGCGCAACCGAGATTGGCACACCAGCAGGACAACTATTGCTTTGAAATGCTGTCATTGGTAGGAAAAACTATTAAAAAAAACATAAATTCATATTTAATTTACCAATTTTTTTTTAATTATTTGGGCATTGAAATTTTAAGTTAAGGTAAAACGATATATTTTATAATATTATATATTATAATAATATGTTAACAAATCTGTGTGTTGTTCTGTGTGCTTTGAGAATGTGTGTATAATTGAAAAATGTTAACAGCTTTTGGCGCTGAGTGGAAGCGTGGCCGGGCGTTCTCATCTTGCCCAAAGAACTGAACTTTTGGCTGATTTATTAGCATTGCTCCATACTGGCAGCGAACGCGTGCAACGACAGGTAATAATATATTTAGCGAACATAATTAACTTTAATTGTCCGTTATACGTTTCGACTATAGCCGCTGGGGCTTTCGGCCCAATGATTTTTTTTATTAAAGTTACGGATCATCCCCCCTTTAGGTTGAATAAACACCATCCCAATACCAAATCATATCTTAAGACACATTTGTGTAAAATCCAATAATAATTTGTGTAAATTCCAAGCTTTCCGAGATGGAAACTTTGCTTTGAATTTCGAGATTGCTTCTAAGATTATTTATGTTATTGAAATTTTTAGGTCATATCTTTATTACGCCGAATGATTACTGAAATACCGCCACAGAAGATGTTAGCTGCCCTCAACTACGGGTCAGACTTAGGCGCAAGATATGAGACTATGTAAGTGAATTTAAGTAGTTTTGTTTGTACTTTACTGATATGTTGCTACTGCGGGAGCTATTTTAATTATACAGCCACTATATTGTTCAATATAGAGGTAGACGAAATAAACGACCAATCACCTTTTGATTGAATTGAATCAGACTTTTTAATTGTTTGTGAATTTAGAATAATAAGTCAGTCCCGATTGAGCTCGCGATTCCTTTTTCTCCGATCATATAAACAATGTTATTTTAAATTGTACAAGATTTTTTTTTAATTTATAGGGTGACACTGCTAGATCATCTAGTATGCTATGTGGGCAAAGCGGTAACTGTCCAAGTGAAAGTCAAAGGTGCGAGTGGTGCCAATTCAAACACGGTAACAATGGGAGAATCTGTTACGCCTGCACCACCAGCTACTTGGTTTATGAGGGGCGAAACTACGAGGAACCACGCCCAAATAGTTGCCAGACTACTCGTCGATATGGCTGAAGTGAGTTTCAATAGTTTATCACATTTACTCTTGTTGCTTGCTGTGTAGCCAGAGCAGTAAACATTAGTATTAAAGCAAAAAAAAATACGCCCTTCATACATTTGCAATGGCTTCGTATTTAATTTTTCTGAACGAAGGGAAATTATGCCGAACGAAGGGATATTATGTGGTACTCTACCGAAGGACTTAATTTTTTATCAAATGAGTACCGTCTGTAGGGCAAAATAAATTTACTGCATCTATTACTTTTCTACTATTACTATTACTGTTTCGCTATGAATGAATTACTTAATGGACTAAGCGCGTTTATCACTAACGCGGTGTGAACTTTAATGTGCCTTTATTTATGTTTGTATACGAACTATCAAATGATCGTGTAAGGGTCTCGAGTTGTGAGAGCTTTTAGCCAGAACCAACAACAAAAAATCGTAGTTTTATTTGTAATATATATTCTAGCTCTTTTGGCCAGCGATAATAGCTGTGTGGATTTATTAAGATAAACGTAATTTCAATGTTTTATTCTATTTTAGGATAAGATATCTCCAGCATGGGGAACAGCGACTCGTATGGCATTAGCCGAGTACATACGGGCAATTGCAAATGTGGACGAAGGAGAAAGACGACCTCAAAGATGCATTGCCCAACCCACAGTTTGGCTTGCTTTAGCGGCATTATGCGTTTGTGAACAAGAACATATTGAATTGTAAGTACATTTTAAATATTTTTATTCATATCCTGAAATCGACTTTATCTTTTTGTCTAAGTTTCAAAGTTTTTCGAAGTTAAATTTTCTGCGGTATTTAATCAAGCATGTTGTAAGGACTAATCATGCCAGTGATCAGACTATAAAAGTATTGGAGAGGAGAGTATTGTGTACTTATTTTGCACAAAACAAATAACTCTATTCAAATTAGTAGTGATACTTAAATATCAAGTTTTGTCAAAGACAGATAGAAAAATATATCATGTAATTTAATACTCCTACGTAAGGAAAAAAAATTAGATCATATAAAATTGCAAATGCAATAACAAGTGCAATCAGCATATTGAAATTATCATATACAATATGCTGATTGCAATTGTTATTTAATATGATGAGCAAGGGTCCACAGAGTTCTAAGTATAATATATTTTGCTGACATTTCAGAATTAACAACTCAGGTCGTGATTCTCGTAACCGGGACTCCATAGCGGACTCTCGCCAGTTCTGCGCCAACCATGACGACGGGATAACATCTGCTGTTATAGAATGCCGCACTTGTGGTACATTATGTGCCGAGTGTGATCGATTTCTTCATCTTAATAGAACCGCGAGGACTCATCAAAGACAGGTAAAAAAGCAGTTTTGAATTATATAACTTTTCTTTTTTAATTTTGTCGAAATTATTAAGATTATTTATTTTAACAGATTTGCAAAGAAGAAGAGAGTGCCATCCGTGTTGACATTCATGAAGGCTGTGGCAGAGCAAAACTCTTCTGGCTCTTGTTGCTTGTTGATCGACGTACTCTTAAAGGTAATTAATAAAAAAAGGGAAACCTCATATTAAATATTACCTCGGGGTATAGAGCAGAGTGCTTTTAGGAACTGTTTCTTCTTTTACCGAATTTTCCTTTCATTTCAGTGGTGGTAGAGCTTTATATACTTAAAAAATCAACATATATTTGGAAGTAGGCACACCACACTCTCAAATAAATTGTTTTGTTATCTGATCCTTCATTTTCGCAAAATTTCGAGGGATTAGACCTCGATTTACACGTTGATATAAATGTACAAGACAAAGGGTTGATCCCATACTCACCGGATACACGTCATTTGCTTAAAAAATCTACCCATACCACTGGGATAAACCTTTGCATATCTATTGCCATTATATAGAAAAAAACCTTTGCATATATAATGGGTTGCAATGGTTGTATCTTAGGACTGGCAGAATTTCGTGGAATGAGCTGCGAGCCAGGTGAAGAACCAACGAATTCTACTGGTCTTGCCGGTGTCTGCCGCTTTTGCGGTACACGTGGAAACTCTGGCCTGCTTGCTATTGGCAATGTATGCGCAGACCAACAGTGCCAGGTAAATGTTACCTTGAAACCTTATAGTTGGTTAAGTTAGTATATACATTTGTTTACTAAGATAGTATACATATTTGTTTGTTAAGTTAGTATAGTATAGTTTGTTAACGAATTTGTAGAAAGAACTTTAAATTTAAATAACTAAATCGAATAGTTTAAGTGAGATTAGTGTGATTGTCTATTAATACACAATTTAATATTTCATAAAAAAAATTCCTTTATACATTGTATATATTTTGTTCGTTACTTAATTATTTATTCAAACGTAAGGTCATTATTCAGGATTGGGTTAGGATTCATTCACATTTTTATTATTATATGAAAAAAACTCAGGCATAAAATAATGATGTGGTGAATCTTACTTTAAAGATTTTCTTCTGGGATGTTTTTCATGTCTAGCCCAGGCTAAATGGGCTTGTATTGGAGAATTTAAACATTCTCCAACCTTGAAATTAGACAGAACTGTCACAGCTTTTTGTTTACGCCTTTAGGAACATGGCCGTGAAGCATGCGCCCGTATACTTACTTGCGGTCACCTTTGCGGTGGCGTACGCGGGGAACGTACATGCCTGCCTTGTCTCTTTGGATGCACCGGCGCAGGCACGTTGCGCCAGGACGCTGATGATATGTGCATGATCTGTTTTACTGATCCGCTACAAGCTGCTCCCGCGATACAGGTATTTTATATTCCTTTGTAACTAGTATCTTGGCGTTTGATGTATTTATTACAAAAGATCCTTTTTATATTAAATTGCGTTTAGCTATCCTATTTTGGGTCCCAAAAATTGTAAAAGAAAGTGAAAATTTTGTAACATGTAACTAAACAACGTTTGTTTCCTTTGCAGTTATCATGCGGGCATGTTTTCCACTTACATTGCTGCAGGAAGGTGCTCTTGAACAAATGGAATGGACCGCGGATTACATTCTCTTTCTCGAAATGTCCCATCTGCAAGGTAAGTCTTTAAGACTACATAGAACATGTTTCTTGTACGTGGGTAAACGTATTACCAAACTTACCAGTGCTCCAATGTACACGGACCAGAGTTTTTAAATTTGTTTTTATTATTACCATGTAGCTTAGGAAAATTGTAAATAACGTATATTTGATTATTATGATTACTATTAAACTTAATATTATAATTTAAAAAAAATGTATTTGTAATAAATCACATGTCGTCCATTCTAGTATGTACAAATTTTTCTATCTTTATTTAGTCAAGGTATAAACATGTTATGGTTTTAAAGTATTGGACGTATTGAATAACTCTTTTTGAACACATAAAAATCAGCATAAATAGATGTGTTATACTAATCATTACGTCAATGAATAAATATGAAATTCTAGCCAATCAAATACTTGATACATAATATGACGTACCTTATAGGAGGACATCTCACATTGGACCCTCGAAGAGCAACTAGCTCCCATCAAAAAGTTGCGTGAAGAAGTTCGCCGCAAAGCCTTGATGAGATTGGAGTATGAAGGCTTGTCTGCTGGTACCTCGAAGGGCAAAAGCGTCGGAGACACTGCTGGCTATGCTATGGACAGATACGCGTACTATGTCTGTCATAAGTGTGGAAAGGTGAGATTTAAATCATTTAGCTGGTTATATAAAATGTTTTCACGTGATTTATGAGGTAATTGATAACAATCTTTTACAGTAGATGTAAATTTAATATTACTAGGAAAGATGTCACGCGTTCTTAATGTAATTTTTTCTGTATAATATTAACATTGTAGGCTTACTTTGGCGGGTTGGCCCGTTGTGAAGCTGAATCGAATGCGTCTTGGGACCCGAAAGAGCTGGTGTGTGGCGCCTGCAGTGACGTAGCAGGAGCACGGACATGCCCCAAACATGGCTCTGACTTCCTCGAATACAAGTGTCGGTACTGCTGCTCGGTGAGTGGAATTATGTATACCATCCGTAAAAATATTAAAAAATCTACGACTAATAATTACGTAAGCGAGTTTTGTAATACGAAATCACATAGTTTTAATTACATAGATAAATATGTTCTTCATTTTGTATTTTTTGTAAAATTACAAGATTCATTGGATTAGCGGTGTAGCACTAGGCCACCTTAATTCATTCCCATCACGGATTTCGTGGTGTCGAACTCTGATTTGAATATTTAATAGTAATCCACCCTCACACACCTCCTCACACGTACACAGACAACTGTATATGGGGTAGGTTATATTAATCACTAGGGTCATTAATACCTATTTTGTTTCATATTTAAAATATAAATTGCATATCCGATAGCTGGTATAATTTATTTCTTATTTGTTCAAACGTTGTGAGAACTATTCGATTTTACGAGACAAGAACAAGTTCATCTACTTGGATACACGATATTTAATAAAAAACAGAACTTCATGACCCATATTGGGTTAGTATAAAAATGGAATGCATATTTAAAAATAAAAATATCCGTGGCGCTACAACCTTAAGTAACCATAATTCAAGCAAATAGGTGATCAGCCTTTAGCGCCTGACACACGCCGTCGACCTTTTGGGTCTAAGGCAGGTCGGTTTCCTTACAGTGTCTCTGTAACCGTACGATAGAATGTTAAATGCGCACATAGAAAGTCCATTGGTGCACAACCGGGGATCGACCCGAAAACCTCAGGAATGAGAGTCGCACTTTGAAGACACTAGGCCAAGTCGCTTATTTATAATTATGTTTATTATTTAAGGTGGCAGTGTTCTTCTGCTTTGGCACATCTCATTTTTGTAACGCGTGTCACGATGACTTCCAACGCGTCACCAATATACCTCGCCATGTACTGCCCCAGTGTCCAGCAGGTATTTCAATTTTTACAATAGAAAGAAATATATTTAGTGGGAAGTTTGCTTGCGATCTTTAGATCTCTGGTACTTTAGTACCAGACAGAACATAAAGTGAATACATATGGTATTGTTGATGAAATTTTCCCCTGACTTTTTCGTTAACTGTTACTATAAAGAAAATGTTGATCAATGTAAGTTGCCTCTTGTTTTCTGTTTCATTTCAGCGTGGCTTATAATAGATAGCCATCATACAATGGCCGCTTTAGTAATACTCTCACGATTGACTTCAGATAAAATGTATATCTTGCTCATGGAACATTTTATCTATTACATAGCTTAAAGCTTGTAAAAGGGCCCATTAGCAAGATTATTTATTTAAATTTGAAAAGCATCTTAATGTATGACATATTGAGACGCCTTTCAAATTCACTAGTGTGAACAATTTTGAGATACCAATCCAAATATATCTTAAATAAATTAATATTATATTATTTAAATAAGTTATGATAATTAGTTTTAATACTTATTGTTTTATAGGGCCAAAATGCGAGCAACTACCAGGAACTACCGAGGAATGCCCTCTACACGTTTTGCACCCTCCCACGGGAGAGGAATTTGCTCTCGGCTGTGGAGTGTGTCGCAATGCACATGCCTTCTAAACTACGTTGTCAAGACATCACAAATATATTATGGTTGATAGGGAATTTATGGTTACGACTAATTCTGAAACTTTGAAATGGAAAGAGAATCATTTTTCTTAAGGGCGTTTATGCGCTCAAAATCGATACGAATCGATTTTATTGGTTTAATGTAATTTAGTTTTATGTTAATATTAAAACATTTTATGATTTATAATTAGCTATGATTCATCATGTTATTTTTAAGAATATATAAGCTATTGACTATTTTCATTCTACTATTGACTGGTAATCCATCCATTTTTTTTAAACGTCTATCTGTAATATCAATTTATAGTTTTGTCATATACTAATTTTGATATGAGTAGAAAGAAAAATGTATAATTTGTTTTAAAGGAAGAGGCACTATACGAATAAAACATTATGTCCAATTATATTAATATAATTATTCTAACTGTAATACACTAAGACTCATTTATAACCACAGGTCAAAGTGTCCTAAGCGGGAGACGAATTCTAACGGATTATGTAAGGAAAAGTATTAAATGGGTTTTATTGTATTTATCTAACCTAAGTATACAATTAAGGAAAATGTAGGGTATAAACATAAAATTACATAATTAAACCAAATAAATTGCGAAAAAATCAATTCTGATACTACCACTAAAGCAAGGTTGTTTCAGTATTACTTTGAAGACTCGTGAATTGTAATGAGGTAAGTTTTACGATCCACCAAAATTTAAATTTATATATATCAGTCTTGATTTGACCGTAACCCCGTGATTGCGTAAGAATTCTATGGGCGGTTAAATCGAAATATTAAAAATTACCCCATTGAACATACCAGCAGAAACGATTTTGAGTTATTGTTCGTCTGACAAATTTTAAACAGATTAGCAAATTTCGGATATTTTTAAAAACAATGTATTCATAAAGAATATTTTTATAAAAAAACCTGGCTCGCTTTTGTTTTTAGATAGAATGATAAAAAATATAAGTCATATGAGCTTAACTTACGATGCTAATCGATCGAAATCATACGAAAGGGTTTTAATTATTAATTTAGTAAATTGTTTGCTTCAGCAGTACACGACTTAAATTTATTGAGCGCGCTTGGACATTGACTATTGAATTTCAATATCATTTCTTATATATTTATAATGAAACGTGTATGGCTTTGCTAACAAGTGCTAATACTTAACGCTTATTGATATTCTAGCATATGAATTTTAAGAAAACTATTCAATTTTGATAGAATCTGTAATTCTTGGTAACGTGTTCGCACGATTACGTTTTAAAAAAGTGTTTCTTTAATTATTTCAAAAAGTATGCATAACAATAAGTTTTGGGTTTTTAATATCTAATTATTTAATATTTAAATATATTGAACTGCAGTCTTTGGTGTAAACAAATATTGGAACTTACTGAAGTTCTTTTAAACATATTTTTAAGGCCTTTAATGTAACTAACATAAATTATAACCCCAATTTTAGGAAAGTCAAATGGGTCCAGTGCGATCGATAGCTTTAAGTTTTAGCGATATGAAACGTTGGCCTATCCTGTTTGTCTTTATAATCTTGTTTCTGATGATTCAGGGGAAATTTCTTTATACCTAAAGGTGAAGTGCACTCAATAGTGGAGATGTAATTAATATTAAATACCATTGATTTTCATTTTCTAAACATCTTTGAAATATTAGATTCAGATGAAAGGTAATAATAATATTAATAAGGTAATCATTCATTATCAAACGTTTATTTTTAATATAAACGTTGATAGTCCTTAACGTCTTCTATTGTAAGTCAATTGGTTCGACTCTCGGTTCTAGCAAGTATTTTATTTGAAAAGCAGTTAGTTAAAAAAATCCTTAGTTAAATTAACGTGCGCCACTTCATCGCTTTAACACTTCAACCGGTACAATGATTTAGCTTACCTCGGTTCCTATAATAAACGTTTATCTACTAATCATAATCCTATAAGATTTCAACTTTGTACAGAACTCTGGTATTATGAATCTTCATGTCATGCGGATGTTCCTGATTGCTTTAATCTGTCATAGATTTTTGTTTTTTACTATTGTTTGATTGTGTATGATTTTTGTTGTCATGTTACTTTATTATATTTTTTGTATTAGCTCTGGCATATCCACTGCTTATTATTTGTATTTATAGTCAGTAATATGTGTAGATGTAATAGGTGTATAAATGTCTAATATATATCTTTAGTAAGTCTGTAATAAATACAGATTTTATTGTTAACTTTGGTAGAATTTATCTGTGTATTCAAATTGCCGCTACACAATATTTTTGACTGGTATCATAATGTCCATTGATAAGATGACTTTTATTACGAATTAAAGCAAGCAACAGCATAGAAGTAATTAATAAGGGTGGAATAATAATGTACATGTGACAGGACAAGTGTTATTTCTACTAATATGCCTGTTTGCCGCTATACAGTCCAATGGAGAAAATTTAATTTATTTCTTTCAGGTAAAATCTTATTATATGGCGTGTCGCCACTGACATGCTTTTGTATTTCAAATTTGTGTAATAACATATAAGACTTAACTATCAACGTAAATTATGAAATAATGTTAAGTTAGAAACGAATTGCGTATAATAACAGATTTTATTTTAGATCAAGCGGCTGCTTTTTATGCTAAAACCAATTTCTATATACAATTACCAAATTTACGTATATACATAAAGGAGATCCTCCCTTCGTGTTAGTATATAAAACTGTGTCACTTCAAGAATGCCAGTTGTAAACAAAAATATTATTTTAACTTTGGAAGATAGACGATAAAATCTACTTCTTGATTTCAAAGTTTTTAATCCAACACCATCCTTACTAATTTTCTATTCTGTAACAAAACAGGATCGTATAATAGTCCAGAAGTTCAGTCAGTTGCATACTATACATTAAAACCGCATTGTAAAAAATAATACAAACGAGTACACTCAATACACCTTTTTATTCAGATAAATTCCTGCACTGGATATGAATAATACTAGTTATTGATACTTTGTTTAAGTTCAGATTCCTTTTGTCTTTCATTTATATTGATAAAATTTTAATTATTTACTAAATAGGAATTGCTTTTGCAAGGCACTAATAAAACATTTACGATAAAGGAACCAATTATTTAGATATTAGTTTAGCTACTTTATTTTTATTAATATTTTTAAGTTTTTGTTAAGTATATTTTTAATTTGTTATCAAGATTGATTCTAATGTAGCGCGTTTCAATTTTCAATTCAATGTTCGATATATATCAATGTATCAATGTTGTGATTCGATGGCAAAACTTTATATTGTAGTGTTTCATGTTGTTATCCTAAATGTCTAAATAATATCCAAAGACTTTCTCTGAAAGCATATGCGTATTTTAGCTTAAATTTTAGTTTTATTTATTATAAACATAGTTTATAGTAGTATGGAAACACAAAGAATACGTAGTTTTTCTGTCGAAATTTGATCTTGCAATAAAACTTGCTACAAAAGGTCACGCTTTTCAAATTAAAACGATTAAATACCACTGGTAAAATCCAGTGAAAATTATATACAATGTCTTCTTGGAATGCACTTAACTTCATGTTTGTGACTTCATATTTCATAATGTAACACTTGCTAGATTAAGAGTTTTTAAATAAAAATAAAGAAAAATATGCTGGTTTTAGTTACCCTATAATTAGATCTAAGATTACGATGTATATTTCTGAAATTAAAAAAAGGCAATACAATCATAATCACGTTTTAGAAAGTCAAAATTACAAGTGCATATATTAAAAAAATGACTGCAAAAAAGAATGGCCGAAAGAAACTCTAAATTCATGTACCATATTATAGGCGCATGGTGTTATAAAAACTAATACAGTAGATAACTAAATTGTTATGTAGATACATGATGATTTCCCCACGATATTCCTTAGCCGTATTGCAGAGCGTGTTAATTGCGCATATAAAAGAACACGATGTCCTTATTCGAACACACGACCTCGGGGTTAAGAGACGCATGCTTAAGCCTTGCGGTCATCACTGCCCATTTTATAAACGGATGGGAATGAGTGATTACGGAAGGGGTCACTACTGTTATTTTCTTCCTTTTCTTTTTTATTAGTACATACATACTCTACTCCCCTGCCATTGTCATTCCAATCCATTAACTTTTTCACTAGTTCACGAATGGCGGGTTACGCGACGCGCAATACTCCCCGGCTACATCGGTAATATTTTTATTTACAATATTCATGGGCGAGCCACGGCGCAATTCCTCGCGAGACCCGCTCTGTCAATTTTGTTTATCGCCTTTATATATTTAATATTTTTTTCGCTGAATTGTTCCAGCCACGGTCTGTGCTCTATTAACATGTCCTGTAGGCCGTTACGGTCTATTTGTTGCTCCAGGTCATGCCTGGACGATGCGAATATAGAGCAGTGTAGAAGCACATGTTCCATTGTTTGTTTTTCATTACTGCAGGCACTCAAATTTACAAAAATCTTATCTTATAATCAGAAAAAAATCAAGTCAGAATAGGGTGGTACGATTGTTTTTATCTTATCAGTAGAAAAATAATAACATGAATGCTATACTTTATCCTGTCCATGTCCAGGCTTCAGGGAGATCCGCCTGTGCGAGATCGTACGTACGACGCAAAAACATCTTGCCCCATTCTTCACTTAGTAAGCAATTCACCAGAAATCAACTCGGAGCTCCGGTTAAAATATTTAGAGCAGACCACCACGATTATTTTAAATTTATGTTTTTGTCACTTAATATGTTATTTGTGTATTGCTGACTTTGTGTATAAAATTAATATGTGTTTAAATTTAGTCTGATTATTAAAAATTAGAGCGATAGTGCGTGAGTGACTTTTTTTATTTCGATGGTCATCAATAAATTCATTTGGCCTAAAAAACAAGCGATGTACAAACTATTATTTACTATTTACATTCGCGACTCAATTGTGTAGCAATCATGCAACACTAGTGCATTAGTTTATCATTGTACAAACAAATACAAGAGACACTTCAGTCCGATATCTTCGAAAGATTTCGTCGTACAATCGATATCTTTATCTCAAAAATTCTAGAGCACCAAAACTTACTTATTGATTTGGGTTTGCCAGTTTGTGGTGCTGTGTGGATTGGGTGTCATATATGAAACTAAGATGTTCTTAAAATTTAAGGTAAGTTGTATATTACTATATATTCAAATAAGTACTTATTTTATAGATAGTAAAAACACATTTTTATCATGCTTAAGTGTTTATGTACTATAAATAAAAGTAGAGAAAACACCAATTCTTTGGAATTATCAGAAATCAAAAGGTTGTGTATTTGAAAGTCACACGGTTTTTTTTAGTTATGACTATTACCGTAAAACAGAGAATCCTTTTTAAAGTTCTTTGACAAATATAACTATATATACATTTGCATAAATTTTGAGTTCTTTACGACTCATGGTCACTGAGTCTCATTTTTATACAAATGTAAACAGAATAACAGAAACATTTTAAACAGCAAAACAAAGCGTGAATGTTTCTAATCTTATTTCTGCTTTAGTAAACTTACGACCGGGTCATATTTCGACGTAGTCGTATACTTCTTAAAGACCGTGTTCTTTCTATCAAAAAACTAACTAAAGTAGGTTTTAATATATAGAACACGTGATGACCGAAGATATTGTTTTAGTTTTTTTCCAATAAATACAAAACAATAATACTACTAATTTACAAATCATTTCTTTAAGATTTGGAAAACTAAGGCCCGTTCGTATCTTGGCATATTGGCTCTTTCCTTCAGCCTGAACTCCACATGGCGAATTCCACGTGACGCATTCCACTATGGTGGATTGACATTTGCCCTTCTCGTTACTATCGCGCTGGTATTGGTCGCCTTGCCAGTAGTACTGTTGCAATTATCAATGGGTCAATTAAGCCAGCAAGATCCCGTCGGAGTTTGGACGGCTGTCCCTCTGTTTAAAGGTACCACATTCCAGAACGTTACACTATTAATCTCTTTTGTATAAACGTTATTTGATCAAAATTTAAAGTATAAGAAGTATAAGTAGTATAAGAAGTAAATAGTACCTCGGCGTCAATGTGCCTGATGGGTACGTCAGAGAAAGTGACATCATCCGCCGTTACTTCATGTGCCCACAGCTAGGACTAACCTTCTGCAAAGGGCATATATTATTCGGTGTATTAATTAACGAAAAAGATAAGTTGGCGAACCTTTTTATTGTCCGTTAAGTGAGCTGGCAAAAGTATGTATATTAGTAAATTTCTTCTATTTTTCAATATGTAATTTCATATGTTTGTTTTTTTGTGTTTCGTCTGTAAAGTGTATTACTTATTGTTCACTCGTGATAATTTACCTCACCTGTAAAGGAAGGAGTCTTATTATAAATAAATAAATAAAAGAATACACACACAGTGTACAACATATACCTGTAGGTTATACACATATCAATGTACATTGGTTATAACCAGGGCCTGATTAACCCTTAGGCTAATTAGGCTGCAGCCTAGGGCGCGACGATCTAGGGGGGCGCGTACAAATCGCGTCTTGGCTAGACGCAGGAGATGATGTATAGGAATGCATGTATTTCAACTAGAGATAAATCACTAAATGAACTGTGAACTGGATCTAGCAGTAGAAGAGAGATTTTAGTATCCAAATTAGATGAACAATCGGTGGTACAAAAAATCTTTCAAAAACTCGAAAAAGGTACCAAAATAGATGTGTGTTACCAACTGCAGCTGCAAGGTCTTTTTCAGCATTAAGCACAAAAAGAGTTAAAAATTACTTGCACTCCACGCCCCGCCAGCAAAAACTTACAGCGCTCTCGCTAATGTACATAGAATGTAATTTTTTAGAAACGATTAAATTTGAAAAAAAATTTTCACATAAGCATCCCGATAGCCTAAGGCGGTCAGAACTCTTGATCAGTCTCTGGTTATAACCAGTAGTAAGTAGTAAATAGGTGAATTCGACACATAACGTTCGCGTAAGCATCTTTTCATCTGTGTTTGCGTTATGCAATTTTTAAATAATCGGACGCAAAATAAAGTTTGATATATTTATTTTATATATTTGCTTTTTCGCTTTGGATTACCAAATATCATCATTAACTGCAGACTAATCGAAACACAAATATTAGTAAATTACTTATGCAGGTAATATTAATAGTAGCATCTTAACAAATTTGTTTACAATAAATACATAATTTTTTTTAGTAGGTATGTAATATTTACAGTCAAAATGATTAATGTCAAAATGTTCTAATTTGTACAACAGTCATTTAATAACTTTCTAGGTGTTGGATACCTACGGCTCTTGATTACATATACTGCATCAATTTGTGTCATCATATATCTTTCAATGTCCGCCACGCTTTTCCTGTATAGTATCAACAATTCCATTCCCTTTGGAGAATGCACTGATCTGTTAGATATAGCGGTGAGTGATATAACTTTTATTTTTGCCATAATCTGCTTGCGATATCCTCAACATTCTATCCCGTAATTTATTCTAAAGATATGTGTAGAATTACTATAATTATTCTATTAGCATTATGACGAAGTCTTTAAATGCTGTGTCGGCGCCTAATCATGATCAAGCTTTTGACTGCAATTGGCATCGCATAAAAAATCGAATTAAATTTTAAATAAATCTGAAATCCTGGAATCTCAATGATTAGCTCGGTTTTATAGATAACATATATTTATCTATTGTAAATGAGCTGTACTTAGTTATCTATGAAATTATCTATGAGCATGGGGCAGTGAATTTTAACTTCCGTTGGGAACTTTTTGAAACCAAATGTTTGCCTCTAAATATTTGGTAATAATATCAATATTTCCAGGGTCAGGACCCTGAAGTTGTCAATTACAACGCAACACTATGTTTCAAGTGAGTATTCGTTTGTAGGTATTGTACATGCAAATATGTTCATACATTAAAAGTTCTGTATTGTTTTAGCGAGACGTTTTTTGCTCCAATACACGAGAAGCCAGAATACTATATTGCATTAGCGCTGGTTATTGTTTTCATTTGGCTCCTCTTTCCTTTTATGTAAGTATCCAATTCGTTAACAGACAAACCTTTGTTGCATAATTATAATATTATATGACCTATTCAAATTCCATGTTTGTCATCTTAGTGGTTTTTTATTGCGTATTACTAATCAAAATATGCCGAGTGCGTCATTGGACGTTCGAGGTACAGGGTTTTTCAGAAGCTAAGTTTAAGCTAGGCCTACGTCACGTACAAACTTACTAGAACGCGTTTACTAAGTCAAACCATCATCATGCAAGAACTACTTTTCATTTGTTTAGGTTACAATCGATGTAGTTAATATTGTTAAAGTTGCCAACTCTAAAAATCAGAGGGTTCCTGTAACTCTAAATCTTATTAATAGAAGATGTCATGGAACAGATTTATTGATTTCTGCATCACCTCAACAAACCTTGTTCTGCAGCAGAACATTTTTTAAGGCAGTTATGCCGTGCACCACGACTACGTGGAACCACCTGCCGACAAAAGTATTCCCAAATTAATTTAACTTCGAATTCAATTCAGTTCCTTCATGAATTCCAGCATTTCTACAAAAAAAACTTGCCCTGCCCTATCATGTTTTCTGTATATGTTTTTTAGACTTAACAAACCTGTGAAATCGTTGAGAGTAATTTTCTGTGTATTGGGTCCAACCGCCCCAATACTGTGGATTATAATTTTATCATCTGCTGGAGATAAAACTAGTCTAAGCTTGTTTAGTAAGACCGACGACTGGGTTAACTTGTTGAGGCCACAAATATGGAATAAGGCTATAGCCCAAGCATTGATGACTGCTCATGTAGCTGGGGGCTTTCTGATATCATCTGGAGACACAATTTTTGTGCCTTCGGATGTCGAATGGTAAGTAGAATAATTAAATTATGTTGAATCGATCTAATAATGTCGAAAGGTGAATCTTTGTGAACTTTGCGATTAAAATATTTGTGAAAGTTATAGGGAACAGATATTTGAGTTTCCTAGCTCTCGTATGTATGTTTAATCTGTATAATATGTTAAAAGAATATCTATATATATATGTCAGTAGGAAATTCCAAAGCGTAAAATTAACCTCTTACTTAGGAATGATTGAAAATGAGTATTTTATATATATTAAATATAAACTAATCATTTACTATTACATGAACTAATATTTCATTTATTATTTTTTTATATATATTAAAATTTAGAGTAGATCTTCGTCCCTTGGATCTTTCATTATTAATGAATATAAAGCAATAGTTTAGATATGTTACCATATATATAAGTTGGTATACGTGATAGAAAACACGATTATGTAGCAGTAGTTATATAATGATGTTTAACAAAAAATGTTAAACGTACTTTTCAGGACCACGCTTTTATTAGTTGGAAGTAACATCATAACAGTATGGTTTGGGTTGGTTATATGGTTTGCCCTCGGCAATGCAGAAGCTGGTAATGATGTGTTCGCAGTGCTGACTCATACTTACAATTTTACTATTGAGAAACACCTCAGTCCTGTGTGGCCTATTTTAATATTTGCTACGTTATTTTTATCAGGATTAATAAGTATAGTGAGTAAATATTGTCATCGCATACCTTTTGCAACATCTTGATTGAATCTTACAATATAAAATGATTGTGTTTTAGTTTCTTCTGTCATCCTTTAAGTCTCTACTGTATTAATTACTATATAATTATCTGTCCACATCGCATCCCTAACTTTTATACTAACTGATGTGAGACTGATCGAAAATGATTGTGATTCCTGTGCACATTTCGTTTTTCATGTGTCCTTTTTGAGTTTAGTTTCTTGTTCCTATTTTAGTTTTGTCTAAGTAACTATATCTATCATGTATTTTTGTACTTCTTGCTTACGTTCTTTTTTTCACTGTTGTTAACTGGAAGACACGATAAGGCCGCCAGTTGCCCTCCTTTTCAATTAATTATGTCAATTTGTATGTTACATTTATTCTACAAAGTGTTAATAAATATATTTAAAATGTATATCTATGTGTAGCTTGTTTTCTAGTAAGTAGAAAAGTAGTACAAGATTAGATGATACCAATGACCTTTTGTAATGTTTCAGGTATCTCTACTCTATCCTTTATATGATCGGTTTCGTCGTATCCAATGCGTCAAATGGCGATATATTTCAATTGGCAGTTCCTTAGTAGGATCAGGCCTAGCAGTTGCGTTATTAGTTGACCACAATGCACTAATTTTATTAGAGGATACAGTTTTGCCGTTTCTTGTTAATTTTACTACAATATTTGAAATATCCGCTTTCGTTTTTGTGTATGGTATGTATATAATATGTATGTTAATAAGGTATGATATGTGAGCAGTGTGGGTTAAAAGAGAACACAGTGGGAAGGATATGAAAGGGAATGCTTTGGTGGTTTGGTCACGTAGAACTGACGTATTAAATGCGGTTAACATATAGACATAGAAAAACGATAGCATAAGATATACTTGGTAGCCGATGATGGTACAATCGGATTGGTTAGGCTTTGTAGGTTCGTGGAAATGCCACGTAAAAGTACTGTTAAGTAAGTAATGAGTAGGTAACTAAGTACCGACGCGCATGCATAGTGAATGTCATGAAAGTAGATCAAGCGAGAGAGCTGTCGGGACCCCTCAGGAAAAAGGCGTCAAGATATAAATAAAAATATAAGTAATATAAGTGTATGCGTTTTTGGTTAACGTAACCGTAGGTACGAAAGAAATATCATCAGATTAAAAAGAGAAAGTAACCTTACCGATTTTAACAAAAAGGTTCTCTTATGGACCTCATATCCTATGCACTTCGACGCGTATTTTTATATCTTTCTTACTAGAGCCGAGGGTTTAACATTATCAATGAAATAAGATGAATTCTGTTATGAATAAGAATAAGTTATTGGAAATTTGATGTCCTGTTTTTTACAAGTACCTACACAATTTTAATTATGCACACAGGTTTCACAGAATGCATAGCTAATAAAGCCTTATTACAGGGTGGAATTTGCTTTTACACGACATAGAATTTCTAACTAGCAGAGAGTTACTACGATTCTGGGTTTGGGGACTATATTCAGTTCCTGGGATTATAACACCAATTCTAATTTGGTGGTACACAACTCACTATTTAACAGCACCACAGTGGACACAAGCGCCGTGGGCAGCGACTGGTCTAACGGCAGCAACAACCATAGCCATTACGATTATAATATCGTTTGCCATATATTCGGTTGCTCGACAAGTGCAATATGATACTATCTCGGTAATATATTTTAAATTTAATAACTTGCCTTGCGAAATATCATTCGTTTCCGTCTGCTTATGCGAATTTGTCTAATTTTCCGCAATTGCGGAACTGTTTTATAAGGAAAAGCTTGAAGGAAAAAGAATGCGTCGCATATACGATTTTTTTTGCGTTACAGAAAATGAAATCATCCATACGACCTTCACGGCATTGGGGACCCAGAGATCCTATAGCGCATTACTATTGGTTAATGAGACGTGACGAAGCAGACCCCCACGCTCCACGATCTAGATATCACAGACGGAATTTAGGACAATTCTCAGGCACATCTAGTGTTTTAAGTATACCTAAATCACAGGAAATTAGCGATGTACCTAAAGAAGTCAAGAGACGTTCCAATTCTGATGATTGGCTTTATAATTATCGAAAAGAATACCTTGCAGAGTTATTTGAATTGCATTATCCCACAAGACGAAGATCAAAGTCTCTTGACTGGCCGAAAACGATATCAAACGACAAAGTAAAAACTAACAGCCGAACTTCCACCGACGAGTCTGTTATAATAGTCGAAAATAATGTTGCATCTCAATGTTAGGATTCATCTTCTAATACTTGTATTACGTACGACAGATTGTGCATTAATTATGATTATCTGTTGTCTAGTCACGATTCAATTAAGAAAATCAAGGACGTATTATTTATTAATTATATTTTTTTTGTAATACTGATCGTTTTATTTCGGATTAAAAGTCCTCTTTGTGAATATCAAAAGTGTACAAGGTTTGTCTACATGGCCACTGAACAATTAGTCATTTAAAAACACTGGCACATATATTTTTGTTTCCCTAAGGTACGGTAATGTTACAAAGCCTTATGTTTGACAAGGAAATGAATCAAAGTGGCCTCATCTATCGCGGGCCGGCCTACGTGACCGGTCAGAGCCGACCTTCCTTTAGGAAGATGACGGTTGCCTTATTTCGTTTCTCTTTGTTGATAAAAGATCGGCCAATTGTTATATATTCCGAACATATATTATGTGCGTCATCCGATGCACCAAACGCATGACAAGAACAGTAATTGCTCATTACTTTTTTACTTAAGTATCGTTGTTTTTATATTTGTTTCAATATATGAATGACACCGAAAGGAAAGCAATATAGTATTTTAATAAATTTATGCACGTACTATGGTCTGTTACATAATAGATTTACAGTGTATTTTAACTAACATTCCATAATATTCAAAAGCATATTTGGCTATAAACCGTTTTTAGTATAAATTGTCTTATGAATTTTGTCGTTTATAAAAAAATAACAGTGGCGCTACAACCTGTTGAGGTCTTGGCCTCAGATTTCTGAATCCTAAATCTAATAGGCAAATAGGTGATCAGCCTCAAATGCCTATCTTCCATAATAGCGTTAAGCGTCTTTGGTAATTGTGAACCCATGCTCGTGTGCTAACTGGTTCGTCTTGGAAAACCCCGCGATTCGTCACCGTGCGCATTCTGCATTTCCTTTGGGAACAATTTATATACATAGTTCAATTCCTTACTAAAAAAATAATGGTATTAAGAGCCAAAATAAATAATACTTTATATAATAAATAATAGTTTAAAAAACGTTCTCTTAGAATATCGAACATTTAATGTAACATTTTTTTTTTTCCATTTGGGTTAGGGAAAAATATTCTGTATTTCATGGTTGAAAAGAAGAACAAAAGATGTGTACAATATTTTTTCATCAGGATCATTGACCATAACAAAGGTTGCTTTTTATGATTCTCGAAGAAGGCCAATGTGCAAAGAAAAATCTTTAGGAAGTAAGATTTTTCCAACTTTTCCTTAAAATCTAAATGAATTAATTAATTAATAGTAACATTTTTACGATGTCTGATCATCGTTAAAATTCTAAATCATGAATTAACTACAAAACCTGGTTCTTGTAGTTAATTTTTTAAGCTACATTTATATTAAATGTCCCCTTGGTGTGCCACTTATCCGAACATGATAACTTTGACCATGAATTTGATCGATTATTATAGCTTAAAGATCTATTGTACTCTTTTGTACAACGCGTAACCAATGGCAATTTAAATAAAGGTTGACAAAAACAGCCAAGAGAGCTGTTCATTCCATTAAAATATATTCCTAATGCTATTTAAAACTTGGCCTAATAAATAAATGAAATGATAAATATTTTTCACAAAAGGCATTTATCAAATTCAATCTGAATCAGTTCTGTCCTTCATAAAAAAATAGTAATCCCCAATGCAACGAATTCCGATGTTGCGCAGAAAGCGCGCGCGCATTCTCGTTTCAATCTGCGCGCGAAGCAGATCGCAAAGCGGTTACGGTCGTGCGTACACAGTTCTATAATGTCTAAAGACTGTCCTCGACTGAGTAGACTGGGAGTTCTCGCTCCAGCTGCCCTCTCAGCTTGCATGGATGCCTCGGTTTTGGCAGTACCAGCTGCAGGGGCCATTGTGTCCACAGTCCTGAAGGAACTTAGCAAGGCATTTATGTTAAAAAAGTAAGTTATGTTTATTTACCGGCTTTGCAAAATATTATTAAACGACAACATTAAATTATTAGTTACAATTTTTATAAACAAAAAATTGTTCATTACAATTTTTTAATAATGTTATCGACCAGTACAAACAAAATACTATTAATAACTGACCTTAGAATACGTACCTGAGAAAATATATTTTGTATGCAATTATTATTCTAAAAACGACCATAATTATAAAAATAGCTTCCCTCAATTAAGGCATAATTAAAGGAAGACTTACACTCAACGTGATTCCTATGAATTTACAAATTAATTCAAATTATTACTTGGTGCCTATATTAATTGATCTTAATGTGAAATAAAAGTAACTGATTCGTAAGTAGCCTAGAATGTTTTGTTTTTACCAACCTTCTGTGCTATTTTAAGCTTTTTTTATACGGCTTCAGGAACGCTTTCAATGACGCCAACAGGTAGCAGTTCGAATATTTAAAATAAAAGCTTTCGTTTTAGAAATGTTATGATGTATGTAAAACTTAGGAAGTGCTCAGTCGACGTATTCAGAACTTGAAAGCACGAGCATCGTGAATATAATTCGTGTAACTATCGTAAGCCTCTGAACTGAGAAAAAACAAGCAACGATACAAGAAATTTTAAAATCTTGCCAAAATTCTATGTAATTCATTTTACCAAGCTTTTAATAATTCTGTTATAGAACAAAGATGATAAACAAATCTTTGTTATTAGGGTTTTCAATAAATTGTTGACACATACTTATCCAAAAAGATATAAAGATAGAATTGTATGGTAATGAAAAAACGAATAATACGTAAACTACTGTAATAGTGTATTGACGCATCTACCAATTATACATAACGTAATTAATTGTTCCGCAACGTCACTCATTTTTTATTTCCAATAGTTTTACGTATCCATTGTCTTTATTTTTCCTTTATCATGTAACAGTACATTCGCAATAATTAATGTCGTCGGGAAAATCTTCGTTTTGTTAAAACATGCACTTATCTCAACTCAAAGTTTTAATTATTAACATGTAACCAACATAAACGTATTTATGTATAATATTACATTGTTAAAATAATCGACATGTCGCGGGCCATTAATTCATGTTAATATCCGTAATCCGTATATAAACAACATAAACCATGTTGTTGAATTATATCAAATTCTGCCCTTAAGGGCATTCATTTGATTTAATTCTGGAAAAATTAAATAATAAAATTTTGGAATCAATTTCAAAAACAAACGAAGAATGAATTCGGCGCATAAGGTCCACATCAAGGGCAGATCCAGCTTTGGCGTCAGGTGGGGGGTCACATAGACGTGGTCAAATCATGAACTTATACGTTTATCTTATAATTATTTATCTTATATCATACAAAGTTATTATATTATATGAAATTATTTAAATATTGAAGATATGTCGTTACATAAAATCTGGATGGTGACAAAATATTGAAATAAAATCATTATGTTCAACCCCCCCCCCCTGGATCCGTCGTTGGTCCACATATAACATCAATATTATAATGTCTAAAGTTAACCTTTTTACCTGGTTACGTATGGAATTGAGTAAGTCTTTGGTAAAGCGTAAAATACATACAGCGAGAGCCAAATAAACACACTTGGCGTAGTGTTTCAATAATTATGTATGAAATACTGATCTATTTCATAGCACACTGTCTAAATTCAAAAGGATCGCATTATTCATAATAGTTATATAAAGGTTTAGGTTTTCTCTTTGATTGTTATATTTTTATATATGTGTGTTGCATGTTCCTAGATAAATTGTTGTATTAATAAGTATGTATAACTGTTAAATAAATAACAAGTAATTAAATAAATAAGACGCTTGCCAAGTCACAGGTAGGCTGCAAGCTTTTTTATCGATAAAACTAAGCAAGACTACGTAGATTATCTTCTTCTTGTAAATGGAAACAATTGTATGGCCACATATGAAAGAACCAGAGAGTCGCGACACGCGGTCCACTCATTTGTAAAACTTTAATAGTATGATTCAATCACGAATTATAATTATATTATAAGACATTTTTGGTCCGATTAAATAAGGTTAACTTTATACAAATTTAGAATTATTGTAACATCAATTTATGTTTTAGTCGAATTTAAAATAAATATATATAATAAGCTTATTTTATTTAATTTAAAATAACTACGCAGAACAATACTTTAGTATTTAATCACACATTATTTTATCCAAAAACATATTACTTATAAATATTTAAGCTTAAAATATTGTTATCAAAGTATTCTTCAATAGAACGTAAAACGATTTATAGATAATAAATTAGTTGATACCTATGCATGATCACGTTAAGTTCTTAACAATATTTCAGTATTAATAATAAAAACTTTATTAATAATACAATATATTAGCGTTGCAATAATCTTAAAAATTATGCGAGTATATATTATGTCAAATGTACCAAGTTACTCTTAGTTATAACAAAGTTATAATTAGTTTAAAGGTAAGATTTTATATATTCAAAAGCAAACAATAATTATCTAGGATTATTAGATTTTCAGGAGGATTAACGTTTATACTAATATTTGATAGCAGATAGGTACAAATATAGCTAATATTTGTACCATATCTAAAATATGCAATATTGAGATCGTTACTCTTTATCCATCTAATGATTGTTCAAAATGTCGATGTAAGAACTTCCTAATCGGGTGGCAGTGGGCTGAGTCATGTCGAAATATTGTGAGGTCGCCCAGGCCCGAAGCCTCAGGCGATCGGGTCACTGCACTAAGGCCGTTCTTATTAATTATTTTAATTTGTGCGTGTTGTACCTATGTTAGCCTTAATGTTGTTGAGTTGACAAACATATATTAGTTGACATATGTTTAATACTAATATTTGCCTGCAACATGCCCAAGAGGATGTTTTGAAGAGCATTAGAGTGTTTTAGTTCCATACGTTGCTTCCACGTTTCCCTTTTAGATCGTGGGTTTACAAGTTTGTGACATCTAAATATTCAATTCCATTCACGATGACAGGCTTCATACTTTACTACTTTACTACTTGGCTACTTACATACTTACCAAATAATATATTCTAGGAGCAAATAGGTGCTATATCCAAGTTGTGCGTGTCCGTACGATGTTAAAAAACGGAAGTGATAGCTTTTGAACACCTTACATTCTCTTAAATGTCAAAGTCATAATTCAAATGCTATAGATGTATAACCACCTTCATTATGTAATTTATATCAAGGCATTTAAGTACGCTTTAAAAATAGGAAACTATTTTTTTATGTTTAAAAAAAAATGTGTTATATATACACCACTTAATCATTTCATATAACTTATAATATTTATTTTCAAATTATCTTTTGCACAGTTTTTTAGTTATCACGCATCGCGAGCTCGACACGGTTATTATTTGACCAAATTCGCGTCAATCAAGATCTTTATACTTATTTTCTTTTTTATAATGGAAATATTTCCTATATATGAAATCCTTGTTAATATCAAAACCTTCAAATTCCTTCAATGCAATGCTGTCATTAGTGCGGGTGTTAAATATGCTATAAACAATGATACAATTTGTATGATAATTAAATAATAATTAATTTGTTAACGCTTAATTTCATAAATAAAATAACATTAAACATAATACAATTAAAAGGTTTAAAAAATCGCAGTGCATCAGGCCTTATAGCCAACAAACTTATTTCGGAAAAATACTTAATAAATACAGAAAATTAAAACATCCAAATTGTAAGGAATGTGTTATTATATATATATTCAACAATCAAAGCTAATTTCATAATTTTATATTTTCTTTAAGGAAGTTTATGCACAATAGCTACGTTAAACAATAAATTTATCGACATTGTTTTTGTAACGTATATTTAGAAATGTTATTCATTTTTCTACTTCCTATTATTGATATTTTAATTACACCTGTAATAACATAAATTAGTTTAAATCGATTCTTGAAACCTTTATTAATTATGCATTGTTATATTTTGTAGTAAACATCTGAAGTTACGTGTATGGAAGTAGAATAGGAGATAGTTTGTATGTTTTTATTAGTTTGTTTTTTAATCTTTCTTCCTGTTCAAGAAGGTATTATATAAACAAATAAAACATATATTTTATTGATTGAATATGTACTCAAACTTATATCTCCGTAGAAATATATTCTTCGAAATCGTTAGCCACAATTTTAAAGGTCCTTTATTAATTTGTTTAAGATTTTAATCATTGATTTCTCCGTTGATCTGGTTTGATTCTAAGAGTGTAAGAAATTTCTGTCATTAGTTATGTGTCTATGCTTTATTAATATGTTTTGGAAAAGAGTTCAAGGGAATTGTTAAGGACCGCGAAAGGTGTTCGAAGTTGGACTCAAGAAACACGATAGATCCTGATAGTGAAATTTGCTTGTACTACACGCAGAAGTTATCTAGGCACCTCGTCAAGTGTCATTATCGCCAAATCAGGTGCCAAGTTGATTTGTGCGTGTAGTAGAGCCTAAGGCATCTAAGGAGCTGTTTGCCATTAATGACGAAAACATGATTATTCCTATGCTCAATATGTAATGAATCCTTGTTTTGTGGAATCACTTTCGTTTTAAATATTTTATTAAATCAACCGTTCTTTATACGTACATAATTAAATTACTAACTTGTCATAACATCATAACTGTGTCTTTTTCGTTTGAAAGAATATATTTATTTGAAAAAGACAAAACTATGGATATAATATATGCAATAAAAATATTAACCGTTGTTATATTTATAACGATTGCAAAAACATCGATTGTCTGACATTTTCAAAGGAATGATTCTCGTAGTTATGTTCACGTGACCCTACCGTGTGTTCATTTACACGCACATTAAGCAGCTATGTACCTTATTCATATGCATTTATAAATACTTAAGTCACCAGACGCATAAATAATTATTATAGTGCGTTACAATATCTAGACGACAATGTAATAACACAATTTAGAAATAGATAAATACATATATATACCATAATTACTTTATTTATTTACAGATGGTTTCATGGTGTAATGTCTGCAAAAGATGCTGAGAATCTCATCATGGAGAAGGGCAGAAATGGCTCATTTCTTGTAAGGGAATCTCAAACGCATCCGGGAGAGTACGTTCTCTCAGTGAGGGTGCGAGGTAGAGTTAGCCACGTTATGATACGACGACAAGTAAGTAATATTTATTAATAACCTTTTTTATAGAACGGGGCAAAAAAGCAGGTGGCTTATCTGATGTAAAGTGATACCGTTGCCCATGACCACTTTAATGCCTGAGGGATCGCCATTGCACTGCCGGCCTTTTAAGAATTGGTACGCTCTTTACTTGGCGGACCCTGAGTCGAGTTGGTTTGCAATATATTTTGTATTCAGCCCCGAAGTCCGATGATGTAACTCAGGTATTAATTCAAACAAATCTGAACATTCTCCAATGTAAATGCGGTAGAAGATGCACAGTGACCCCAGAGTGATCTGTATGTATATGTATCTTAAATACTGTGCGTTCAGACCCTTTGTATATTTCAATTTAGTTTAAGATTGTTTGATTAATTATTACATTGAAACTCAGATTCAAATTTAAACTCAAAATGTCTTTCTTCATATAGGTAAACAAGTACACTTATGAACGTCAACAGAACAGATGTTAAATTGATTCCAAATTTACAGTTGCTACCAAAGCAAGGGCGTAGAGCCGGCAAGAAGAACTGGCAAGAATGTACCCAGTAGCCCTAAATGCTCTTATGGTTTAAATTCAAATTACATGTGGTATTTAATAGGCTAAGCCTTCCATGCCTGCATATGTCGATTTTTGGGTCTAAGATTTGTGGATCTCGTCTCGTTCAAAGTCCGATAAAAATTAAGCTTTTTATGTATTTTTGTATAAAGCATACATAAAAAAAATTAAAACAAAAAAGAAATTATATCGGGTGGACACTCCTTCTCACTTAGGGATTTGAAAGATAGTAGTCGATTCTCAGACTTATTGAATCTGAATAAAAAAATTCATTTCATAAGACTCGGTCCAGCCGATTCGGAGGAGTATGGGAACGAATATTGTAACGTAACACGAGAACTTTGTGTATTAGATTCAAAAACACCTGAAGGCGTGTATTTTGTGGTTGTTTTTGTATAAGTTCATTATAATATAGGCTTTGGCCAATACCCACGTATTTACAATTAAAGTACTTTATGACTTCCGTCTTTAGCTCAATATATATCTTAAAAATGATCAATTATATTTTAACCATAGTGGGTTTTTTACGTAACCGTTTGTTTACAAACGGCCACTTTTTTACTCTGTATTCCATGATCGACCGCGGCACGTCGCCTACGTGCCATGAGGACCGATTGTTTATAAGCTATTAATCATTCTCTTCCCATTTTGGATAAATAAGGTACGTAAAACTCAACACTCGCGCGCTTTTGTTTTCTTTAAGTCAAATTGAATGGAACAATAAAACCGCGAAGAAGTAGTAAATTGTATGTTAATTGTACTGTGACGATACAGAGATATATTAGAAACCGCTGAAAATTTTTCGATGAAAGCTTACATACACACTACAGTTAACTATAACCTAAAATAAATACAATTAATTAAAAGAAGAATTGAGATTTTACAATTACTTGTCTTAACTAGCTTAACGATTAAAATTAATCTTATATAAAGTGACAGATTTGAAGATTTGAAGTTTTACAATAGATTCATTATGTGTAGGAAAGAAGAAGGGATAGCTTCTTAAAATAAACCCAGTTGAAATAAACTTTTAAAAAATCCCAGATCTTAATATAACACAGGATTTTCCGCGTACCACGTAATATTAATACAGACAAGTTTTTACTAGAGTTAAACAAACTCATACAGTATATACGTAGAGTACCTACCTATATCATACCTAGCGACCTACATATATCAATAAAACGTAACAGGTAGGTAAAATGTATAACATCATGTTACTAGGAGCGCATATCATTTGAAGAGTCGTCAGTTCATTTTATTGATCGTTCATTGGGGGTGGGTGTGACATATCTAGGTTTTTAGTATTTCCGCGATATATGTTGCAACCTTTATGCTGGGGGTTATCTCTACTAGGATCACATAACTTGGAAGTAGACATTTCAATTAATATGCACGTACTCACACAGCCACAATTCCTAAAATGGTCGGAAACTTTTAAAATGATATTGTATTTACAATTATATTGTGTAGTATATATATATATACAAGGAGTGCAGATAACGAGGTAACAAAACCAAGAGTGATACGACAGAAGGGGAATTCATACAATTTCTAAAACAAGCAAACCATTTTTCAGTTTTAATTTTCTATTGAAGTATAAACATTCCGTAATATAACGCACTGGAATTAATGAAACATGTATTGAATAAGAATAGGGTTACGTCTGATTAGCGTTCCGATATCTTGACATTCTAGAATATATTTTTTAAAGGAATATATTTGTTCTTGGATTTTACACATATACTATTTACGTTTTATTGTACAACTATACAGTTTTACTATACAGTAGTTTTTTATGTCTCTACTGGAATCCAATAATATATGTTTAAAGGAAAAAAACGATTTCGTTAAAACTAATACTGGCTCTGATTATATTTGGTAAGTGCGATTTTAGTGTTAAAAACAGCGAGTCGAAATGATTAAGTGTGTATCATAATTCTTGGAATCCAGTCATCTTATTGAGTCACTTGCAGACTTATTTAGTTAGCCTAAGCACGTATATATATATATATATATATATATATATATACTTATGTATACATGCTAAGGTGATATCCGGTTTATGTAATAATTAAGTAAGGAGTTAGTAATTATATATTGGTCGCGCAATTCAATCCTAATATATATTGCTTATATAACTTCATCGTAATAAGTTTAATTTCATTGACTTATATTATTTAGAAGTTGGCATAGTGTCTAAAAATAACAAACACAAGAAAAACTGTTTCTCAACTCATTAATAATTAGGTTTTATAGGACAGAAGTTCTATGGTGCCTTATGATAAATCTCGCTCTTTTGTTACTTGACGTGAAAATGCAGTGCGCATTCTCACAGTGTAGTCTAGTCAAAAAGCTGGGTGAAATACTGGCGGCACGAAATATATTATATTTTACTGTATCATATACAATAAAATCGTTTTATGAATCATTATTTAAAACATTTCGATGCATGTTCGACTTTTCAACACTTACTATTCATTCAGAGCCTCCCTAATTGCGATTATTTGAAGACCTACAATTGAAATGCATCGCTTTTTCATACCGTGACAGGAGACAGTTTATGCTACCGCGTGATCTGTAATTAGATTTAGTTCTTTCAAATTGAAGAAAATTCGTACAATGACCGCTCGGCTGAAGCAAAATAAATAAATAAACAAAAACTAAAAATAATAACAAAAACAATAAATCAATATTCCGTTGGGCAACGAATATTATTTTGAACTAGCTCGCCTTGATTTAGTCTCTTTTATTATAGTTGCATTAAAATATAGAATAATGAACCCAAACTTAAACCTTATATATACATTTATATAACTTATGTAGATACACACTTAAACCTTGTTTAGGAATACGCATAATAAAACCTAAAAACATCGACACCCCATCTAGTTCTTCATTTTACATTAAATAAAAATTCTGCATCACTAGTATTTATTATAATTAAAAGTTTCCGTATTATGTTTTGTTTTGTATATTATATATATAAACATTATATATTATATACAAAAATATCTTAAGTATAATAAACTTATACCTTAGATATTGTTGTTTTTCCAGGAATCTATGCTATATAAAAATCCTCTATTAATGTTAAATTGGGTGTAAACAACTAGTGTAAACACTATATGACTCTCCTCTCTACTCAATATACGACACTGAAGGGTTTGTGCAGTTTATGGCGTGATGCGAGAGTTGTCGTTAAATGGAGAAAAGATAAAATTAGAATTAAAAAATAAAAGGTTTATTTCAAACTAGTATTAGTAGTTATGTACATAGTAAAAAATATTATTTGATTCCTATTCCATATAGTCTGATCATATTGTCTAATTTTTATGCTGCACCCGTAATTTTGCTGGATTTTTTGGTGGTTTTTACACCTTGGTGATAAAAGAAGTATTTTCCTAATAATTTAGCTGCTATCAGAGCTTCTTTAACGCTCAGCGGATGCTCAGGCTTATCCGTCTCGTCTATTTCATCTCCTTGTTCTTGATCCTCAATGTGTTTCACTGACTGAAAAAATTCTTTGTCAGAGGTAGGAGTCACGGATTATCTATAGGTGACTTCATGAGTCCTACTTATTACTTATGGTCAACAACAGTCTACACGTGCAAGCAATCCCAATTTGCAAACGAGAACGAATTTCTTAGAAAGTTCGTATGCATGATGCCGATAGTCGATATTAAGATTATAAGGCGACAAAACAATGTAGAAGGCAATGCAGTTTCCTTATAGAAACTCAAAAATTACTTAATTACTCCATTGTTGTCGTTTTTAAGAGAGGGTGTAACGCTATGTAGAACGCATTGTATGGAACACAAACTAACCAAAACCAATTGATCGAGGGATGCTACATGGAGTTTCGACTAATTCATATACATATTTATTCAAAGTGAAAAATCATTTAATTATATAGGTAACACAATATAGATATGTACGTTACGAAAGAAATATACATTAAATGTTTTTAATTAACATTTACTGCCAGTTCATAAATCAAGGGCGCAGAACGGAAGAGAAGAACTGTTGCACATGACATCTTAAAGTTAGCTGTAAAGAAAATATAGTTATTTATATTGTATTTTTATTATATATATATAATAGGGTGCAAACGGGCAGGAGGCTCACCTGATGTTAAGTGATACCGCCGCCCATGGACACTCTCGACGCTAGAGGGCTCGCGAGTGCGTTGCCAGCCTTTTAAGATAGATAAGTATAATATTTCAATAACTATTTCTTAATGCATAAACAAACTTCATACAATAAAAAGAATTTATTTTTATAATTAAAAGTTACTTATGATTTTCGAGTTATAAGTTGTTTTGTGGCAATGGGTTTTGTTATATCAAGAATTCATTTCGATATGTATTATATTTTTAAAAAACAAATTTATGAACAATCCTTACCTCATCATATTTCTAAGAAAAACAATTTTTTTCATACAACAAAAATTTTGTAAGCACCCAGAAGAGCTCCTTTTTTTTTGACGGAATCGCTTTAGCACAGCACCAGAGAACTTTAAGTTTAAAATATCTCAAAAGAACAGATCTTTATTAAACAATTAATTACATGTACTAAATATATTGAGATTATATAAAATAATATTATTTATTTCTTATACATCTGTCGGAACAAGTTTGACGGTGAAAATTCAAAATCAGGTGCGCAGAAACGGTAGCAGTTTCAATATACAATATTGTTATTTAAAGCAAATCGTACCTCAGTCAGTCAGATCATAGCTTTGTATGACGACGTATACAAGCCGAGTGCAGTGCATGGGTATAAATAGTTAAAACACGCTCGTCGGTGCATTTTTGCACCATGCATACCAGGAACCCAGAATCGTATTGGAGGTTGATCGCGTCGAAAATGCAGTTTATGCTCTCGGGTGCAACCGTATGTCAACCTCGAGTACTATTTTAATTTTTGACTTCGATCAAATTTTAAAAATAATCTTTATGCTATGAAAGTTACGTTACAAAGAAAAGTTGTGTGTAAGTTTAATTTTAAATTATAATTTATTCATTTTAAACCAAAACTTGTTTGTTAAAATGCATATTGTGTTTGAATTATGCTCGAAAGTTCGAAGTTTGCATACTTCGAACGATCGAAGCGAATTCAATTAAAATAATTAATTATAATAAATCGATAACATATTTTTACTGATCTGAAATCAATAATTTAATATGAAAAAGAAATATGTTTTAAAATTTAATATTCGATGTGTGTGCGATACATACAGAAGAATGATCATAATAAGGCGTTTAAATATGATCGATCATACGATCACATACACATTTGCTAGAAACATAGTTGTCTTTAATATATCTGAAATACCAGGGAAGCAAAAACCGGAACAGATGAAAACAGGGCATGCGCGCTGAATCTAGATTACCTGTGCACAATGAACTTCTAGTGCATCCTTCGTGACCTAACTTCAGCACCTAGTCATTCCGAATGAAGTTAGGTGACAGTTGATTACGATCCACACGATGCATAATATTGCATTGTGAATACTAGGATATCACGATTTAAAAGGAGTTAGACCGGATAAACGCGCATCATGAAGTGCATTGTGCATCTGCGCAATAATCATCTCAGTAGTTCGTCGTGGTGCAATGGTGTCTAAAGTGTCCAGAACATATCTTTTTACAAAAGATATTGTTTAAATATCACATTCCGATGTATTTCCTTAGAACCCTGTGTTTTAAAGTTATAGAGTGAACACTATAAGATACCTTTTATGTATTTGTAAATAAGTGAGTAAAATGATTTATTTTTTATATTAATATATTTTGAGTAGAGCTTCAAGTCTAGCCGTTCTGAGATATTCAAAACATGAAATCTTCATTTGAAATTATAATAGTGACACAAATAGATCTACCTCCAGACTGAATCAGTGAACTAAATGTACAATTTCATTTAATTAAGCGAAACGATTGCTTTTATGAAGAAATTTTGTGTGAATTTTACTATGCATAATTTGTTTCACTATGTAAACAGTGGTTATTTGCTTTTAATGGAATTGAATGTGATGTGATTTTAGAATACCAAGACGTTTTAAAATAATATAACCTGAAAAGAAAATTAGAATTACAGCGCAGTAATTAAAAAAAAATAATTGAGTGTTATATTTATCAAGCTTATTACAATGGCTCGGCTGTGATGGAATGCAACAGGTTTTGTTGTTTACAAATTGTAGATTTTTATTACTGATTTTTTTTCGGTGCTAACGAACGACTCGTCTGATCTAATCAATATTTTTATTCCATAAGTTCGATACCCAACATATTTTAGTAATAGTTCGTGTATTAAGTTAAATTCTGAAGGTCCTCAGGTTCCTTAATAATACAAAAACTATGTACTCTTTTCTATGTTCTGCATATAAGTAGTTTAACAGAACTTGTTAAAATTTTAATCGTAAAGCCAGAGCTTTTTAGTTGGCTAGACATAAGGGCCCAAGTTCCCTACGTAGAGCAGAAGTCAACAGAGTTGTATAACCTCATCGGTCTCGTGCTCTCTCTTTTAATGTCACTCCAGGGAGCCGAGTCAAAATGCCTTAACAGTAGTGTATGTAGAAAGTCGAGAAACTATATTTGTATGAAAATTTAACTAAGCCCCAGGTCTTTCCAACATTATTTTAATTGCTTTGCAATATGCTTAGGGCCCGGAGCGTTTGGCAAGTCCAAATTTTCGGCTTATAACTTTAATATTATTGTTACAGCAAAATAAATATGATGTGGGCAGTGGTGAGCAGTTCGATGACTTGGTCGGATTAATTGAGCACTTCCGATCATATCCTATGATAGAAAATTCTGGAGACGTGCTTCGTTTGCTTCAACCTGTATCAGGGACCTGTCTGAGAGCTCAAGATATTAATCGAAAAGTGCAGGTAGATTTCATTCTTTGTTGTAATTTACTCAGTATAGAAGAATATAAGTGGTGGATAAGCCGGCACAACAACAATTTCATCTTTGATTTCAAGTAAAACCAAAAACCATTTGAAAGCAAACGTATATATACTTAAGGTTAATATCTATTAGTATAAAGAAAAATAAAGCATGCAAAAATGTCATAAACTATAATATTAATAATGAATCGTGAATTAAAATTAAAAGTGGAGATACAATTTGGTTATCATATTTTAATTAGCATTCATTTATGATGCATATTGTGTCTCTATTTCAGGAGATGAACGACGCACAAATGACGAACAATAAGTCTGGCTTCGATAGTGAGTTCCTTTCTTTCAAGATTTTTGACGAAGTGATTGGACTGTCACTGAACGAAGGCATGAAAGCAGAAAATGTTAAGAAAAATCGATACAGGAATATTTTGCCTTGTAAGTGACATTCTATTTCAAGAGAAAATAACCAAAAATTATAATTAACCTAATTATCCTAACTTTATATCGGAATTCATAATGATTTCATATACCTAAGATTATTTGATGAAAACTTTACGATATCGTTTATATGACTCGATCCCGTACCTAGATCCTGCGACTGTTTTCAAATCGACCCATTAGGCTACTGTTACGGGGCACCCACTGATATATTCTCCAGAGGCTAGTCAGAGAGCGATTCGCTTTGATGCACTTTGTTATCCTGTGAACAGTTCTCATCATCGAAAGTCTAACATTCTAATTGTTCCTTATTTAGATGACCAAACGCGGGTGGTACTTCGCAAACGCATTGGTCGTTCGATGAACACAGATTACATTAATGCAAACTACATTCGTCCATCAAGATTAGGAAGTTACTCGAATTCCGTACAGTCGTCGAATGAGAGCCTCGACAGTGTGCACTGTAAGTTGGAGTGATACTTATATTTATACCCTGGGATATAAAATTGTGTTGGTTAATTTATTCAGTCCCTACTCAAGAAATCTGCTTAGTTAGTTTGTGACCATATTAATATTAAAAATAATTTATGTTTTAAATAGATTGACTTATATATACTGAGTATACTCAAAGATGTTATAGGGGGTCAAATGTCCTAAACTGTTTCAAGAAAAAACTATACTTTACAAAGTGACCGGAAAATGTATCGAAAAACACCATATTATAACATTACTTGCGATATTGTTTTAAATAGCAATATACCTTATTTGACTCATTGAAAATGTAGTAAAACACAAAATAAGAATGATAATAGATTTCAGTTAAAAATCTACTTAATAGAATGAATAGGGATTGCAGTTCTCAGGATAACAGTTCTTAGGTACAATCAAAAAAACATACTCAAGTTTACATTTTAAATTGTCATCTAATATGACTAGTAACCATGAATTCCGCATTTAAGCAAAATAGGAAATAATACCTTTTAAAAAACACTACACATGTTTCTAAAGAGGTTGTACAGAGCCAAGGATACTTGTGATAAGATCTAATGTTTTGGTAAATACAAGGAAATCAAGTATGGCTTTTGTTTGTTAAATAAAGAAGGACAGCGATCACATTATATATATATATATATATTATTTTTCAGCTTTAATACTTAGAAGTGAACCAAAAGAAATGGTACCATTGGTTACGAAATCTCTATCAGAAGACACACTCAGAGAAGTAAAAAGATGTATAAAGCTGGACAAGTTTAACGGAAATTTATACAGAAACTTAGGTAATATTAAACATCCACTTACCATGAATAATTACACACACAAGGCATATATTCTAGTCTTATATATTTGTAAAGGTTTGACTGTGTTTAAAATTTTATAGTGACTGTGAAATAATTTTATAAAAACGTATGAATTGTTGATATTTATAAGCTTGCCATTGCAGGTAATTCTTCATAATTTGAGAATTATCAATCGCGAAAGTACTGCTATATAATATGCACTTCGATAACCATATTTTAATTACAGTTAACGATAAGATATATATTGCAACGCAGGGGTGTCTCTCAAACACAATAGACGATTTCTGGCAAATGATATGGCAAGATAATGTACGAGTTATTGCTATGATTACAAAAGAAGTTGAGAATGGAAAGGTATACTTAATGGTCTATATAAAAAAAGATAAAAATTATAAGAACATTATAAACAATAATTTTTTTTTAGAGAAAGTGTGAACGATACTGGCCGGACCTTAATCTTAAAGAAACATACGATGATCTTACCGTCTCCTCCATCTCAGAGTCATTCCATGAGGACTATATAATGAGGGAGTTTGTAGTCAGCGACAAAATTTCTACCAGGACAATCTATCAGTATCAATTTACAGTTAGTTTTTTCAAATATGAGCTAACAATTTAATTACGAAAAAGTTTGTCTTCGTAATTAAATAAACATTACATTGGATTCGTCTAAATGAACAAAAGCTGAACTGATTCTCTTTTTACAGACATGGCCTGACCATGGCACACCACCAGATCCCCAAGGTATACTAGGATTTATTGAAAAAATTAACAGAAAAATGTGTGAAATTACTCAAGAAGATGATGCTCCAGAAAAGGTACTAAAACATTTAATATTTAAAGCTTCTATAGACGTGTTATATGATTAGACGTTATTTAATTAGCACGTAATTCACTTAATGAAAGGTAACCCATTAAGGGTCTGTTTCACAATGTCCGGATAAATTCCAAATAAGCTATTTATTACTTATTGGTAGGATAAAAACTATTGTTGCGTTTCACGACTGTCAGATAGCGCTATTCATCATGAAACGCGAAGTTTCTAATTCGGAACTTTTATCTTCGGAATAATTTATAATTAATTTATGTTTTGCATAGCTATTTGGTTCTTTATCCATATATTGTGAAACAGACCCTTATTAGGCCTAATACCTGTTCGTTAATTGCATTCATTGCATTTAGCAAAGAGGAAGGGTTGTCAAACTGCTTATTAATAAAATTAAATAAATGTTTCTTTACTTACTTTGAAATATATTTTACAGAATATTTTGTGCGTTCACTGTTCGGCGGGCGTGGGCAGAACGGGAACATTTATTGTAATAGATACGCTGATTGACACAATTAAAATTTCAGGTAATTTTTGAGAATAAAAATTTCCTTGCTAACGCGAATGTATGCTTATATAAAATGTGATGCGACTTTTTTGAACCTTGTATAATGCCAATGCAAATGCCTTTTTATTATAAGCAGTCTTATAACAGTCGAGTAGTAAATGTTGTCCTTTTATACGTTAGATTTGTGAAAATACTTTTCAGACCAGGACAATTTTCAGTATCTTTTTGTCAAGTTGATGAATTAGGGGTGAGCCTAAATATACGATATGAACCGCTTGTCTAATATAATATAGAAGAAATATGTAATGCGTTACATATATATTCTCGTTTATTATAAAAATAACCTTGATCTGAGTTAAAAGTCGTTGGAGTGTTGCTTCAGTGTTTTTCTCGGCAATAGTTTACGGTTATTAGGGCTCATTGGAACAATACAAAGGAATTTTGTTTCTTATGCTTGAAACTGTTGCATCAAATATACTTTAAATTGTGTTTTGTTATAGGGTTTAATTGTGAAATAGATGCGTATAATGCAGTGAAATCACTTCGTACGCAGAGACCGGGCATGGTTCAAAATAAAATCCAGTACAGATTTATTTACTTAGCCCTCCAAAGTTATATTGACAACAAAAATGTAAAGTTAAAAAAGAAAGTAAGTATATATTTACCTAAGCAATTAAAAAACAAGAACTATTGCAATTTCATTTTAAATGAAATTTAATTGCTAACGTAGTCTGTATTCATTTCTCATTTCTTCAAGTGGCGTTTTTCAAAATGGCGAAGGCTTCTTCCCGATAGCTTTGATGTACACCACCCACCCACCACCTTCGATCCTACCCATAGGGCTCCGTCTGATACGTTGTCTCTTGGTGATTTCCCGTACATATTTTTATATTATTGACTATTTCTGTGCTAGGGTCTGCACGTCTAGAGGAGGAAGATTGTACGATTCTTACATCACATCCTCACATATATTTAGTTATCTAGCGCAGCTTGCTCATATATCCAATACTCCATACCATACTCCTGTCATTTAATACATTTAAATTTAACCATACATTTTAGTACATTAGTTGTTTGTTATTATAAAAAAAAACATTTCTTGCTTGTTTTCTTTCACAGGTATCTATAGAGGCGTAACTGTTAATACACACATATCCAATAACATACACATACAGTAATATTTTGTACAAATTATTTATTAATTTCTATATTAATATATGAATTAAGTTCTGCATTTGTTTTTGATTTCGCCCTCTTTTAGAGTGTCGAATTAGTAAATATATCCATATCAGAATGATTTATTGAATTTAGTACAAATTCATTTTTAAATGTTTAAGTGACTAACGTATTCATTATGTGGGTGTAACGCTGTGTGTCTTTAGAATTGGCCAGTCAAAAATATTGCAGATGAAAACTTTTTATGAATTTCAATTTTAGAACTCTTTGGTAACTTATGCAGCAATTGCTTTCATTTGTCATTTGTTATTGTGATTGGCGGCAAATCTAAAACTCTTGTTACACGTGAAAATGAACCCAACGCGAGAAATTTTTCGGCTAATGATTTATTTTGACTTTCGTTGTGGGCTTGCTCAACAACAAAGCTGTGATAGGCTTCGATTATATAATTTCTTATGAAGCCCCATCTTGTACCACAGTTTACAATTGGTTTAACGAGTTAAGACGTGGACATAGCAATCTCAGTGATGATCCGCGTGAGGGATGTCCTTTAACAGCGACTACTGAAGATGACATCAGTGCTGTGTGATTGCCTTTCTTTGGTCGGAAAGTTCATTTCGCGACAGTTGTGCTAGATGAAGAAAGGACAGTTACTGCAGACAGTTACTGTTTTCCTGTTGTCTTGGAAAAAATCGACAGAAGCGCCCTCGAAGCATGGGGGCCTCCTTCACCACGACAATGCTCCAGCGAACTCCGCAAAACGGACTGTTGAATATTTGACTATGGCAGGTGTCGAGATAATGAGCCATACAGTCCTGACCTGGCAGTCTGCGACTTTCATTTACTACCAAGAACTAAAGATAAAATTCAAGGTATTCGCTTTACGAGTCCTGAGGAGCGGTGAAAGTGTACCAAAATGCTATAGAAGGGACCTCTAAGGAAGAATGGGCCCACTGCATTTCTCAGTGGTTTCATCGAATGCGGTGAAATGCAGAGAGGAATGAAAATTACTTCGAAAAACAATAAATGTATTGGCAACTTTCTACTTAATATAGAGCCGTTTTTCATTTTCACCATTTTACCTAGGTACACAGACGAACTGTATTTGACCTAGTATGAGTGTTGGACCTTTTCTAAGCTGTAGACCATTTTTTACGATTTCGGTATTTTTACAGTATGTAGGTAACTACCAAGAATATACATATATCCTAGAAGCAATTATTATGACTAGCTAAAAGTATCCAAAATTACTAAAAAGTAAAAAACTACTTGAAAAAAAAAACTTGCTTATATCTACCAAGAGATCCAACACGATGTATTTATAAAACTGTTACGCCATTTTTAATTAGAAATTATCCTTTCACTGGCATGTTTTCCTTTCAAGGGGAAGATTTTTCTTTCATTAATTATTAAAAGACAATGTGCCTTTGTTGTGGGAGAGTATTTACACCATAACGTTTGACAACAATATAATATGACATTGATAATTAATGTGACATTGTCATGCCAATTTTAATATGGCTGATTGTGCGATTGTCTTTTTATAAAATATAATGTATGTAAATGTACCATTTCCTTTTCAAATAAACGATTTATTACTATTATTATTAAGGAAGTTACGAAATAATACAACCATTTGATGTGTATTTATTTTTATTAATTTCGTTTTAAAACATTTCAAGCTATTAGTAACTCTATTTATAAACATGAAATATTACAAACCGAATAAGACTCAGCAATAACATATTAAAACAAAAAATGAATTTTTAAATATTTATAACCAACACATTGATATATAATACCTAGGTAAGTTAATATGTGCCTAAATGGAAATATTTCATTTACTAATGGCATTTAGGTCTTTTTAAAATTATAAGTACTAAATCCAAATTATATAACTCTTGAAAGTCAACGTTTTGTCCTGTTTAATCTGTGGCACAATTAATCAAAATATCTTCAATAATAGTTGCGGTGGCTTAGTTAAACAGTAGATTAGAATACGCAGATATCTATGTATTTTGTGTATAAAACTATACCTACTTGTTATATTAATATCATAACTTGGCACAAAGTTACTAAGTCGGAGTGTAAAATAACAAAATCGTAAATTTTGATATGATAATACTTCAGACATCTTTATTTAAATTTTAGATTATGCTGGCCACTACGGCGCTCATTTAAGATTATTTCAATGATATTTTTAATTCGATTGGCCCATAAACATTATAAGCCTCTTACGGAAAATTATTAATCTTAGCAATGCCTTTTCCATACCGCTGGCAAAAATAAGTAAACTAAACCCCATGTTTAAAACGCGTTATCTAAACATTTCACGACGTATAATATTTTGTACAATCTAAATTTAATAGGTAGGTAGGTATACGATTTATAAAAATAATATGTAAAATTCAAAAATTTTACATTGAAGATTAAAAATCTCTCAAAAATAATATTCCAAAGTGCGCTAACATCAAACTCACAGTCGGGTATCTATTTATTATTATTCAAGTAAATTTAATTGCGACAGCAAAGTGTAGTTTTAGTTTGTGAACTTTATTTCATACTAGCTAAGATAGGTTTGAAGATGTGGTTTGAACTACTGCTTAAAGTTAAAAAGAAATAGATGTAATTACAAATTAAATTATTTTCATCTAAATTGAATGGAATCTTTGCTAAAGGTTCACTTTAAATACGAATTTCAATAGGTATTTAAGAAAATTACAAAAGACACAAATTTGGTGTAATTGTTAATTCATTATATTAAGCTTAAATATAAAGTGAATTATGTGCATTACTACTTAAAGGGAACACAATCGTATATTTTACAATAGATTAGACATCTATCTAGCATAATACAATGTTGTAATAGTCAAAATAATTGAAAATATATAGACTTTCAAATAATTTCAATTGTTTTTATAAGAATTTCAAAATAATGAATACCTTTTTATGTTTCATAATAAATGTATACAAGAAATAAATATAGTTATCACCAAATGCCCTCTTCCTCGTCGAGAGCCATCGAAGGCACTTAGCATAAAATGGTTTTTACTCAATTTTATAAAACAAAGCAAAAAAAAATAAAATCCAAAACTTTACAAAACAACAAATATTATTTAAATTACAAAAACAATAATAATTATGTAAATATACATAACATATAAAAGCACCGACTGTTGCTTTCAAAGCTTTATCGTAAACTAGACATATGATAAAAATTGAACACATTTTTAAACGATGTGTCTAAAATCAAATATTATACAATTTAGTTTAATTAATTTCACTAATTATTTCATCTAAGTGCTTCATAAGTTTGTGCTCGATAATTTTATATAGTATGCGTTGTTTGAGATGTCATATAAAATATACAGAGGTCAGCGACTGGATCACTTCAGTATGCAGATTCAAAACGGACAAAAAGACTCTTCTTTTATTTTGCTAAGTTTTGCCCTTTTCATATGAAACCTTCGTATATTGGCACTGTGGAATGTATTATATTAAATGCAAATCTACATACCCACATCGCAACACCTCAAACGTCAAGAGTTTAGCTAGGTAGAACGAATAGTTTAATAGCGAACTTATAAAAATGCTTAATTTTTGAATTTGTAGAGGCTACTATTTCTATAATAGACTTCCGAAACCTAAAACCAATAAAAGCTTTTTACTTAAGAAACAAAAACACCATATTACTTTTAAAAACAACATTTACTTTTGGTTCGCTATAAACATTTGGTTTCATTTTCGGAAGCGTTCTGATTACACTCTGTATGGCGAAGTTCAAAATAGGTGATCCTTTACAGATATTGCATTGTTGTACCTACAGCTATAGTGCATCAATCAATATAAATGATGAATAAGCGTGAATATTCACACATAATATATACAAGCTTACGTCCTATTCGTAAGTCTAGCCTATTTCGAGACTACTGCGATATTTTGAGCTAAAAATTAAATATACAATATCACCTCAGACCCGTTACCCCAATATTTGCTGGCATGTAAATGAAAAAGAATACTTATTACTATTTATTATTATTGACGGAATTCAGCGAGTACATTGTCAAACAGTTAATACATCGTTGTGTGTGGTTGCGATAAAGTTTAGTAAAATGAATATAACTGTTAATGGATCGTTCAATTCATATGCATTGCCTAGGTAACTTTTCACTTATCACAGATATTTAAAGTACTAAGAATTCAGGTTCAACCAAATAAGTAGTACAAAGTTTATTTTGGTATCGAAATCGAAAATCGTCCGCCCTGTATTCTTGTAATATAATGTAATAATAGGATTCAACATGATAGTATCATATAGAAATGTGCTATAATTGATTGACAATTTCAAGAAACAAAAAGAGGAATATTTCGACAAAATAAAATGTAACCAATATAAAAAAAACTCTTTAAAATTTTTGCATTTTAATGGTTACCGTCAAAAATATTAAATAGTTATTTTCATGGCTTTATTATTTTCGTTGTAAAAGACTTAAGTATATAAAACTTTTCAATGCGCAAGTAGATAACCCGTACCTACTGTGCAAGCACTGTCAGTCTCAAATGGAAACTCGTATAAGTTAAAACAGTTGCATTTAATGCGATGTTAGTAAGATACTGAAGCAACGACTAAGTAATAAAAATATAAACTAGATATTTAAAAATCAATACTGACTAATACATCAACGAATAAACATATTCTAAGCGCATAGAAACGGTGAATTCTGGCACTTTTAAACATTTTGAAATACTATAAATTAAATGTAACGAAAAAAGGTTATTTTTCGTCTAGGATACCTAATTATTTATGTATATTAGTAAAGTATGTTAGTTATTACATATTAGTAAATGTATGATTAAAAACCGGATGTATATTAATTCCTAATTCCTTCGTATTCAAAAACTAAATCAGTCTGCTTTATACACTGTTTCAATAATAATAGTAATTTGTCTTTACGCTGTGAATCCTGACAGAGAGAGAGAGAGAGAGAGACTCTATCAGTTTGACAATATTAATTTTAAACGCAAGTCAAATAAGACCGTTTTAGTTTTTATGAATACCACCTTAGTCTGTGGCAATACAGTGAATATAACAACGAATAATTGTAGTATGTCAAAAACGGTACAATTATTTAGAACCCTATAACAGTAAAATTAACGATAGCATTTGACGGCGTATTAAATCTTATACTTCATAATAAAACTCACGTTACGAGTATAGCTGAGATTTTGAATGAGACTTTTTAATTTAAAAGGAATCATGAATGTTACATAATATCTCGTTTTAGGCCTGATGTTCCTACAAAAGTGTGCATAGTTATGATAATTATTATATTTAAAAGTGTGATATATATAGCGCGTTAGACATTAAACTACTTTCGTTAGTTAGTCACGAATCACCTCAATTATAATAAAATATTGGAAAATAAATAAGAAAATATTGTGATGTAAAATTTCACCTATCACTTATAATTCTTATACTATGGATTAAACACCGATTAACAGCCACGTTATGTTTACGTAATTTAAGGGTTCCTTAAAAGTTACTGTTTTTATAAAATTTATTAAATCATGTTCCAGTCAAACTTGCCTAGTCGTTTGTATAGCGGATCGAAATTATCTAAAGTTAAAGAGATACATAGACAAGAATATTCCTAATACTAAACTAGGTATACATGGAGTTCTAGCAAGGAATAGAAAAGGTCAACGTCGTGGAAGATTAGGATCAGTTCTTACAATTTCTTACATACGAAGGAAGTGTTGTGTGACGTATCGAATACTATATAAAACAACTACAAAGTTTAAACTGATATAACGGAACAATTACACGGTCACAGAATGTCAGTCTCATATACTTTGTTCGTAGTAGCAAACGAGTCGCATTTATCCTGCGAGGGGGGCATCTCGGTACTATCGCTTCTATTCCTCTCACAATCGCCGGCTAAGTGTGTCATGCTGCCCGATATGCTAGCCGGGGCCAGATTTAAGTTCATTTTGGTGAGTAAATTCGATTCACTGCCCGTCTTCTTTAAGTCTGGATGGGCACTAATGGGCAACGTGGGTCCACTACGTTGTATCATTTGCAAACGGGCGTATTGTTCTTGGAGAGCCTTTTGTTTCTTCAGAAGTTCTTGGTGCCGTTGTTCGAGAAGAGACTGACGTGCTTGGGCGTTTGCGTCGCTTTGTTCGGTTATGTCAGTGCAGGGTGGCGAAGGGGGCGAAGTGGGCGAAGCGAGGGGCGACCGGGATGTGGTGCGGGGCGGTGGAGGCGGCGGGGCTCGGCGCGCGGCCATTGCGAGCAATTCTGGATGTCTCTCGGGAACTGGTGGCTTAGGTGGATGCTGCCCGCGGGCACGAACAGGCGGCGAGGCGTCCGTGTCGCTTCCGCTGGGATACGAATGCAGCCTTCTCAGAGGCCCTTCGCCTCTGCCGCTCCGCTCCGCAGGTTTGGCAAACGTCTGCAGCTCGTCTAGTAGCGCATCGAGGGCGTTCTCTGGCCGCACGTCCGTTGTTCCCCGGGACGTACACACTCGCCCGCCGCCGGCTGCCTATACCAGTCCATGCTACTTTAGTTCAATGATTTATTCATTAACGCACACAGAAACATGATTTCTCTTCTCGTCAATAGAATTTTTAATTGAGAAAAGAAACCATGTTCAGCTAACATATAAACATTGACAGAAACATTTAGTAACAACCATTCAGTAATAGAAAAATCCATTAAGAACAATCAGTATTCACAATATTTATATAGCTAGTCTTAATGGCCACCACAATCATTCAAAGAGAAAATAAAACGATAAACACGAGGCGATTGCCGTAACACCGTAGAAGAATACTTAACAGAAGAAGTAAATAGAACGTTTAAATTTTCTTCTACGGCAGAAAAAAAACAAAAAATCTAACCTAAGATTTGAGGACGACATGGTGGTATAATTTCGGAAACGGGTGTAGAAATTATTAAAGAAGAAATAACAATACGGAAATATTTTATTATTGTTGTGATAAAAAACAGCAATGCATAAATTAGAAAAGAGATCACTCTTAACAATTGTGACGATTTTGCCATTAGTTAAACGTGTTTGTGGTTAAATAGCTGTGGATGAATATTAAAACCTACGACTACTCTGAAAGCTCTATTAGTGATATTGAATATAGGGAAACAATACAATATGTAAGCTTGTAACTACTTTATTCGAGTTAATAAGTTGTAATGTAAGTTTATAAGCGTAATTACATTTAAAATTATATTACCTGTGATCCGGATGCGGGTATTAATTTCATATTTCAAAATGTGAGGTTTAGGAAGGGAAACAATTTTATTACGATAAATAAATTTAAACAGAGGGAATTCAGGGAAATACGTGCTAACACTAGCTATCGTAATTTAACGTGCAATTATTACTGGGATGTTAACCGTTAAAATAGGAACTGGATGGGGAACAAACGTGTTTGGAAGATAGGTATAGAGTTAGTTTCCAAGATAATGTGAGCTGCTTCTGGTATCGACAACGTGCTGCAACAAAAATAAAAACGCCAAGATGCATTCTATTAAGCGAATACTAGTGTCATGCCGTGTTGAACAGTGATTTTATTTTAAATGTATGAGTTGCTTCCGGACCGAGCTCTTATTAAAACTATAGTATATTACGAAACTATATAAATACACTCAGCGCAATGTTTATGGCTAGTGTTTCAACTGTGATTGTAATATACTGAAATTTTATAGTGAAACTTATTTTTGCCATATAACAGTGTAGTTCTGCATTTCCAAAAATAAGACAAGGTTCATGTTAAATTTAATGTATATAGTAAACATTAGGTACCAACGCTTCTGGCTACTGTAGAATTAAATTGATTTTGTTTTGTATGTAAGAGTACATGATTACTCACTACGAAACTATACTTAGTACAAACATGCGTTGACAATATATATGATAATATCAATAATAGTTAGCGATCACATTAATATGTCTTATTTTAATGTATTAAGTAAGAAGTAAGAATATAAAATATACTGAATTTAACTTTCAGCCTAAGTTGGCATCCACATAATACCTTATTAAAAAGTTTGATTAAAATTAAAATTCAGTAAATTATTGACACGTACAATAATATTATGTGGAACTCCGTGAATAGAGATTAAAAATTTAATTTTTTAACAATACCTACTTAATCAATATTAACAATATTATTAAGCTGAAAGTTGTTTTAATAAGATAAAAAGATTATGAAAGCGACTGCTCAAGCTAAGACACTTTAAATGAGCAATTTAAACATGGTATAAACGTGTATTAATTAAACAATATTTAATAAATGGAATTCACCACATTTACATTGCAATAAGCCTCACAAGCATCATGGACATATTGTTTAGAATAGAATAATTTCTGTTAGCATGCGTACCGATTGACTTTTCATTAGTGTCTGAACTGGAAAAAAATATGTAAAACGTCTATAAATTTCATCACGATACAGCGAAATATCTTACATATCGCTAAAGCTTTTGTGCGTCATGCCTAAATGAAGTAACGAATGTGTCAAATCAGACAAATAGATGGTACAAAAACTTAAAGTAAAAGACGAACGTGATAAAAATATACAAATAAATATTCGAAACGCAGTAAATGAATAATAAATAATGTATATAAATTACGAAGAGCTTTATTACTCGTTAATAACTATAGCTTCTCTGAAGTATTGGCTCTGTCTCCACGCGAACTGACGGGATACGGAAAAAAGACGATTACAACATAAATTCATCATCGTGGGGATAGATCGCATATTACAATATTTAAATTCAATATTTACCTAACTGCTCAGCAAGCACTAAGTATATACGCGAGAGATAAATTGTATGACAATTTCCAACTTTTTTGATGCTACATAATTGTTTTAAGTCTTAATTCATACAAGTTATCCCGAAGTAAAGAAAGAGAGCAGAATACAACTCGACTTTTAAATTATTTAAAGGTTTCACTTACAATATTACAATATAATCTTGCGAAGAGAAATACCTAAAACTATAATATGTTAATTACTAATATAAATCAATTAACGAATCCGGACGCATTTGTCCGTAAGCGTTAATCATTCACTTAAATTATAAAATAAATGTATTAAAATTGGCATTATTTTCCTTAAGCGAGGGCAAGAGTACAATTTTGGAAGTGCATTGGTTGCAGGGTAAGTGCAAAAGAATATCTTATATATTCTGTTTGCTGTACTAATCACACTCTGATTTTTCGCTTTGGACAAAACTCCTCAAGCTTAAATGAATACCGAAAAGTGACACAATGTTCGACTAATTTACATTTTCTGGTTGCTCGGTAAGGGTTGTGCGAAAAAGTTATCGGGCAGTGCCTTTTAAAAGTAACAGGGGTCGGATGGATATTCGTATGAGCAATAGTTATAACATGCATATTTAAATATTATACATACCAATAAGTTAAAGGGATGTTTTTTTATTACTAAATTCAGAGTGTGACGTACATATTGTATAAAAAGATAAGAATTCTTACATATGCCAATTTCATTAGAACAAGTGTTGATGTAAAGCTGCCATTTTCTTAACACTAACAATTTTGTGGGCAATTTATTATCCAGAATACACAAGAAGAAGATTTAAAGATCATTCACAAAGGCGTTAGCGGATATAAAAAGTTAAGGATTCTTAAACTATATATAGTAAATGGAAGAAAAATAAGCATCTACCTCTAAGGACTACACTTCGTCGGTCAGGATTAAATAGTATGCATGAATAGTTGAGAAAATGATAAATGGTTACGTGTAATGTGAAAAATTAAAATAAAGTATGGCTTTTGCCAAAAGCCTCTAGGATTGTGTGAGGAAGCAAACAAAAATATATCTAATATTCATTCCGCAAAATAATGGAAGTGTCGGAAAAAAATGCTAATTTTAAACTTTTGGCAAACCTGCAATTGTTAAGCGAATCTTTAGTACACATCATCAACCAAGAGAATTGACCTAGCAGAGAGTACACTCCGTAAAGGAATAAGTATTAAAATATTGACACTCTTATACTCTATTCCAAAAGATAGAACAAAGTAAAACTTAAATTTCTGTGACACATTTTAACAGTTTTGTATTGTAGAAAATAACAGATTTTGACGCAGCAGTACACAAACATATATAGGACTGGGCGTATAAATCTAATGTTAAAAAACACTGTACAAAAATATATTAACTTTACACAAGGCGAGCAGAGACTCCCATAGCTTTTGTCGCATAATTGAGTTTTTCGTAATCCACTGGTTGAATTTTAGTAATTGTGAATTTCTATTTTAAATCCATGGTATTTTGTGGCTATTAATTTAATGCATATTATATATTTAGACATAGCAGATGCGCAATTAAGACCATACTGTTGGGTTCACTACTAGCTAAAATTATACACGAATAAATGATATATAAAAAATATTCATATATTACAACTTAGACGTAGGCTATTGGAATAGAGTATAGATTACTAAAAATTTCCTTATTAATGAATGAGTAATATATATGAAATAATGATACCTTATTAGTCTGTGAGACGTGGCAAGTTGATTCAGAGTGATATTCTTCAGAAGATGGTCCAGCGGTGGTAGAACTTTGAGAGGAAGTTGGCGAAACACGTCCATCGCTCATTGGCAGGCGTTGTTCTTGTACACATGCCAATCTATGGATTTTTCATTATCAGTAATGCCTGTAATGGCCGTCTTCAAACACAATATTATATAATATAATATAATATTATATTTTTTGTTACTCATTCATTAGGATACTAGTGTACGTTTTCATAATTATATTTTTTACTAGGGTAGGCCATATTTTGTTCCCTTAACATAAGGATTTGAAATGTTTCAAAAGCTGTTGGTTAAATAAATTACATAACTCAAAATGCCTAACTATACTACGAGTATAAAAATTATGCGAAAATAATAAAATACTTTGGTTATATATTTAAAAGCTTGATGACGCTGACCTTGTATTAGCTGCCAGCTGGCTAATATTGAAAATGAACCCCAAATGAATGAAATGAATAAAACCTAGGCAAATAGTATTTAACATTCTGAAATATACCTTTTTAAAGTAACAAGTGTCCCAGTTAGTTTCTTACAACGACGCAATGCCAACTCTAACCGCTCTGGTTCCTCCTCTAGCATTTTCTCTTTACGCACCACCTACAATTAAATAATTTGGTGCTGTAAAACCTGCATTTATCGCTGGTACTGTAAGCTAGTCTGCGTATGCGTATCGGCTGAATACTGTTAGTTTATATACAATAATTTAAATCAAATTATAAGCATGTTCTCCAGGCTCTTGCCCGTTAGCACCTTGTTCTATAAAAAAGATTGGGACTTCCATATTATAATACTGTTAATATTTAAAAATACCTTTTCCATTTCAGATGCTAGTTTCGCCTTCATTGTTTCCTGAAGAACGGGGAACTTCAATTTCCAATCAGCGACAGTTTTGCTACTCTTCGATAGTACCATTGCAATACGTTCAATGTCCGCCATGTTGACCCGAGTTTCCCTGTAATATCGCAGAATTTATATTACACTCAAAAATAATGTTATATTTCTTTAATAACTAAGCTTTTATATACAGAAATTAATGATGAATTATTTGAAATCATAATATTTTTTATTACCACGCGCATAATACATAAAATATTTTTAATACATTATTATTATTTCGCGTTTCAGCTTAGGCACCACAAATATACTTTGAATATGATGACAACTATATATCACATTATTGCTTCCCTAAGGAAGGACCAAATATTACAATTTACAAATATATGAGTTGTTGAGATAAAGATTTAATTTATTGATAAGATTAAGATAAGATTATCTAAAAATACTCACAGTCTATTAGCAGCTTGTCCGCGGAGCCGTTCCACGGTTGCTTCTAATTCATATAAATCATTCTCCAACAAAAGCATATCCTGACGGTAAATTTCTTCCTCTCGCGCCAATTGCTGGAAAGAAAATATAAAATTTAACAGTAATAAACATTGTAAGAGATTATAAACAAGAATTGTACTCAAAGGTAAAACATATTAAAATAGACCTTCAATTATTTAAAAATGTATCGAAGTTGAGTGAAGTTGCATTATTATTAAAATACAATGTGAATACGGAACTGCGTGCATAATCGGATGTTTGGTTAGCGTGACTGATGAATTTGTTATAGCAATTAATTCTAGTAAATAAATTATAACATAAACAATTAAAAGATCTTTCGTTCTATTCTTTAATATAACTCTTATTAAAAAGCAATGATTTCCAATAAAAATATTTTTGTTGATTTAAAAAAATCCCAACCGAGTTTAAATTATATATGTAAAACCATTTACATATATAATTTAAACTATAGTTTATTTTAGTTTACTATAATACTATATTTTTTTAATTTAAGATAATTGTTACCTACGATAATTTTTTTGTTTGTGGTGCATTAAAAATATATAAAAAACAGGTTTAACACTTACAGATTCCGGATCTTCCTCACAGAACCTTGCAGCGAGTGTACCAATTTTCACTATAGTATCAGCCATCATTTGTCTCATCTGCATCGCGTGAGATAATGTGGTACGACGTAGATTACGAGTCTGTGAATTGTTGGCGTGGGCATTACTTCATACATAAACAATTTGGGATTAAAATTCGCAAATGTATTGAAAATTTCGCTGCGCAGTGTTATATTGTGTTCAGTGTACTGCGTGTATGTTTTTTTGTGTAGCATCATACCTCTATTCTGAGATCTCGGCTCTGTTTTTGAAGATGATGCAGCTCGCTAAAGAAGTCTGGGGTTACGGTAACCGTATAGGTCTTTTGAGGAACCAATGCCAAAGGCTGGCTAACGAGGCCAGCTGGTTTGGGTGGCGGTGCTGGCTTATGTCGATCGCGTTCTGCAATAGCAACCATTAGAATTACGATGTACGTTTTGACAAAAAAAGTCAGATTTAAGTTTAGGCCTACTTGACCATAGTGATGAAGATACCTCGGTAATAAGCATGATTTGTATTGGAAATTGTTTGTAATTGTACATAATTGAAAAGTTATTTTGAAGTATGAAATGTAAATAAGTGATGATATTTGCAGTTACCTTGTGATGATGTCCTCGGCAATGTGGATGACTTGATTGCCGGTTTTGTTGGTTTTGTATCAGCTTGTTATGGCAAAGAAGTAAGCGGAAAGAAATCAAATATAAGAATTATGAATATGGTTTATGATATTAACTACGAAAGAGGGCGTAGGTACTGGTTTCATTCTAATTATGAAAAATATTTAATGTTCATTATCAGACAAATTTGTATATAAATTTATTTGTTAAACAATTGTCGATGTGTCTTAATTATTCACAGCGCTATTCCAGTAGTTTAATTTCATGTTTCAGTTGCTTTGTTTCAGAGAAAACACAATAAATACATTCCGTAAGTCATGATGCTTACCTAAAGAAGAGTATGAAGAAGTGTTCGCTATCGAACACGCTAGAAAGTGAATTGTAAAAAAGGTTTAGAAGTAGACCTATTGAAGTATAAAATTAAATAAGGAGACTTTTTCACTTTTATAACCGGTGAGAAAATCCATAACGAGTAAATATATCATATACACGAAATAGAAAACAATTAACCGTGGTATGGAAGTGAATGGACGAAACATACGAATATTAATAATCTGAAAAATACAACACAAGCACAGAAAAATCTTTACCCGAACTCACACACACACAAATTTTTATTTATTTAAATATTTACCTGCATGTTGAGGAGAATGCTGTTTTGGTGAATTCATATCTGGAGGATCATCGCTGAATGATACCGATTTCTCGAACGACACAGATTTCTCTGAAAATATTTAGAAAATGGTGAATACTTGGAGATAATCAGTTTGTTAACACCAAAATTATTAATAGGTATTTTGCGAGACTTGGACTACATATATGACAGTTTATTACGAAAAGTGATCACAGTAGAAGCGAGGTTCCGTTGGTGTATGTAGAGACGCAAGATATAGTGAGGGATGTTTTGGAAATTGAAAGAAAATATAAGATGTGCACATATGTATATAGTTTTTCAGTAAAAAATTATATTTAAAATATACAAAAATGATTATTTTAATTAATTACTTTTACCATTCGTTGAATATTATCACCAGAAGGATACTTATTACGTTACAATATGCATGCAACAATAATTTTACTCATTGTCTCTCAATATATAATTTAACCAAAATAAAATGGCCAGAAAAAATCATAAGACCCAAAGAAATCAATAGCAATTATTCTCTGATATGCATCAACCATACATACTAAACATGACTGCCTCATTTCAACAAAAGCCTGACTACAAGAACATAATATTTTTGCATAATATCACTATATATATTGCTGCACATATTTTAATATGCAACTACTATGATACATTTATCCTTCATAGAATATTGTAAGTTACATAATATTATGCGTCGTATTAACGTACGCAATATTCTAAATCTTACTTCAACTAACTGTTGCACAATCAATGATTTGTAAACTACATTTAATGAGAACGATTGCATCAAGATCATATCGATTAATTTATGGCGGATTAAATATGCCCAATACAAATGTATGATAAGATGATAGTAAGGAAACAAAATCACACGATTGAACAAGCAAGCATTTGTTTGGCGTGATAATGTGCGGATTCATTAAAATGCATTGCGAATGTTGTAATATGCAAACAGGAAGTTTTTCTCGCTAATGTTCGTGCATTAGAAAGGGCCAATTTTCTTGTGCGTTTCATATAATATGAAATTGAATAGAAATTTGCGGTAAGCCTGAAACTCATTGAGATTTCAATTAGATAAAATTTATCTAAACACACTCAACATTAGCAATACATCACCAAAGATCCAATCCGCATTCAATAACTTACGAAATCTGTCCCTCCCCAATTTGGGAGGTCTCTCGGTGCTGGCAAAATGTCCGGCATCTGAGTGCAGGAAAACGCAATCCATATTAACTCTATATAGCCTTCATTAGCCGAATTCATATACACTTTAGTATTTAAAATAAACGAATTTTTTATTTTATTTTCTTAACAAATTATAAAGTAGCGTTCTACTTATTGAAGGGAAATCTGGAACTCACCTTGATTAGCACGTGGTGGAATAAAATCTTGTCTGGGAGCCACAGCGGGTGTAGGAGTGCTTCCAGGTACCTGAAGAGCTTTTTGGACTAGTCCAGTAAGATTTGCGAGTTGTCGCTCCATTTTTTCTACTCTTAGACGTTGCATATCATCAACGGGCGGACCCAACCTATTTATTTTATGGAAAATTACTTTAACTGCTAGAATTAAGGGATTACTTATTGTTCGCAAGGCTTTTAAATTATTGTGGCCACAATAACGCGTAGCTATATTCATGTTTTACTAAATGGGCATCATTTCACCATTTTATTTTCGAAATTCAGTTTACCTGGCGTCGTATGGGGGCCTCGGCATAGGACGTGGCGCGGTTGTGATGGCATTTACGCCATACATTTGGTACGAGTCATCAATAATGACACCATCACTGAAATGTTAAAAAAAATCTCAAAATACATGACGTTCAAAAGTTTACTATAAAAGATAGATTTACTAAAGCGATCTAATTACTGATTTTTTAACGTAAACGAATTTTGAAGGAGACGAATAAAACTAATAAGGTAACAGTAAACCACCTTGACTCCTCGTCGATAACAGGATTGATTCCAGGTCTTGAGCCGGGTGGACCCAAGAACTGCGTATAGTATGGATCTTCGTAAGGTACTCTAGCGGAACTGCGTTCAGGTGACGACATGTATCCCTCGCTTGAGTGTGCTGGGACAAAAAGGATTTTTTATTAAATATTTATCTGATTCAGGCAGACAGAAGATTCACTTGAAATCCTCGAAAAAGTTCAGATTGTTAACACTATAAAGTGACACTTTACTCAGGTTAGATTGAAATGGTCTCCGTTATTATAAACTCTACAAAATGTGTGTTATTTTAAAATAAATTACTACACCAGAAAAAAGTTAAACTATTAGAAAAATTGCACCACTAAATAATCATTGGCCGATGTCATTCGGTAGTATGGCAAGTTAAGTATGATATAAGCAAAAATAATATTTAATAATTAAAATAATTAACTTAATCGTGTTAATATTTATAATATCTTCAGATTAGCGACAAATTAATATAAAAGTATTATACTACGCATCTAAGTGAGAGTACCTACTATAAGCGTATCTTCTATATAAAAGAAATTAACTGCCACACAAAATCCGAAGTCATCACATTGTTGAATTAATCTGTATGGTAGAAAACTAAGTGCCAACCGCAGATAAAACAATGTAGTTAGCAATATTTATTAAATTGTAATTGTACCAATATTTCATCGATTTATTTAAAGATATTTCGTTCACCTCTAAATTCTGCAAGAGTAATTATTATCACCGCTACTGCTCACTCATTTAAACTAATATTATTGAAGAAATATTATATACATTAGAAACACTCACACTGCAGATAAATATAAGAAAAAGGTTTCTAAATTAAGCAAGAAGCAAATGTTTCTCTGAAGCGAAAGTAATGCGTTCACAGGGCGAAGTGGGTTTTACCAGGGATTGTGTAAAGTTGATCTGTACCCCGGGGGCAATCACTGGCGGAGAATGGAAAACACCTCTCAGAGCCAGTGCCTGGAACGTAGGAGCGAACTGGCTTGACCGGTGGACCTACACACACACTGCGGTATACCCAATGCCAAACAAAGATTCAGAGCTTATTATGGTTTAACCAAAATATGAATGGATGAATCTAGACAAGCGTACACGCTAGAACAATTTATCACCTGGCGGAGGAATGTTCTTCCCACGATCAGCTGGAACGGGCGGTGCTGCCGGTGAAAAAGCACGAAGTACTGTGCCCCCTCTTGGTAGAGTGCTAGGCGCCGCGGGACCCATGTAGTATGCTGGGGGCTTCGTCTAAAAATGTTTTTAAGTTACCTACGTTTTAACATAACAGAAGCTAGGCGTTTTGATTTATTCGTATCGTCCGAGGACCGACATTGATGACTGATGATAAATTATAAACCGTATTTTACTGGCACATAATATATCGCCTGTTTCTAGTATGTTTGTTCACGTCATAAACATCCAAAGTTATAATTTTATATGTAAGATAGAGAAAATATGTTAAAATAAATATAAATGTAAATAAAAAATATGGTGATTCCATTGAATTAACTTTTGATTACAACAATGTATTGTTATGTATTTGTGGTTTACAAATATAGTATCAAAGCAATAACAATCTAGCCGCCACGAAGAGAGAGTCAGTTACCGATTTGTTTTTATGGTGAGCACACTGTGATAAATTAGAAAACTGTTAGTTGAAGATGACCTTAATATGAAAGTGTTTTGTCATCAATTTCAAGAAAATAATTTCATCACACTAATGTTATTAATCTTATGGTAAACGGTTGTGTAAAACGTATATAACGTACTGTAAGTAGATAGTTAATTAAAATATAATTTAAGCAATAACATTATTAATTAGGGTAATATAGTATTACAAACTAAACTGGTTTCTTCGAGACAACTTTCACGCTATTGTTCAAAAAGGGTGTCCAATACCTAATGTGCTGGTTAAAATTGCAATCCATTTCGTCACATCATTCATAAGGTCAGTTTCTAGCTCTGGTCTGTGTATCGTATGTCGAATCTGGTCTTATTTCATCATAAATCCATTTATATACTGATATGTCTAGTCTTTATATCAAAAAAGTTTTCTTATACAATATCCAATGGGAATACAATGAAAAGCTTTTAAAGTTGAGGGATAACAAAACTTGATTACACATAATATCGAATATGTTTACTTCAGTCAAAAGTGTTGTTTACTCAACTACTCCAATTTTAGAAGCTATCGAGTTTCGATATCTCTTTATAGTACATAACTTTACAATTTCTTTGCTATCTTCCGAACAAAGTATAAGACTCCTTTCAAATCTTAGCCAATACCGGCTTTACAACAATCACCAGATTATTAAATCCTTTAATAACGCCGCATATATTCAATTGCTATTCTATAACCAGTCTGCAACTAATATTCTGAACAACGACTTTAGTAATATTACGAATAAGCTTGTTTTTATTGTTTCAGAAAGGAAAATGAGATTGATTACTTATTTTACAGTATTATTAACAGCGATTAACTGTGGGGCCATAAATAGGCCAGTATATAAAATAATATTGACACAAAAAGGTTTCACACAGGTATTTATTACTTGAATACAAAAGCGACTGAGTGTATATTTTCTTTCTATTTTTTTTTAAATATAAATCTAAAAATATTACTTCGGTTTTAAATTATGAACAAATTTAATAGTGTTCAAAGGTAAATCAAAAGTTTACCTTTGATTACTCTTTCCATTGCTTTAAGACATTGTTTGATGTTTCACATTTCAGTTTCTTCAGTATGACATTGATACGCCTCCAATTAGAGAATTCACATTTTGTACGTGGATTAAATTTCGCGATTTCACTCGTGATCAGACGCTGTTTAATTATATTGGTGAGTATCATCCATTACCATTTAAATATTATAACGAACTCCATAAATCAACGACATTAACTCAAAATATAAGCTCACAATTCTATGACGACACATAATATAACGGCCATTCGAGACTTCAAAAGGGAACCCTGTTATTTAAATTATTATTTAAATAATATTGAAAGAAAACATATCATTCTCTTGACAGCATAATTCACATTGAAGGACATGATAGTGCGATACTCTTGCAATATTACCTGCCACACCCACACGTAATTAAATAGTTAACGCATTGTTGAATACGTTGTTCGTTAAACGCGATATCCTTAGGCATGATGGGCGTTAATGCAATCACATTTCAAATACAATTATTATTTAGTATTTATAATATGCTAAACGGGAGTTAGAATTAAACTTCTGTAGCGATGTTATCGTATTATCGACATCGCTCGACGTTTCGAGTGCTCTCTTAGGCGACTGTCGGAAGGTATTCAACGTAAAGGACAGTACTATGGAAAATAATTTGTTTTAACTTGCTATTAGCTGGATTAAAAACGGTAAGAGGTAATAGCGGAATCGTACCTTTTAAGCCTGTGAGAAGACATGCAACTTTAGCTTCTCGAAAATAATAAAGTTAACACTTCATGATGTCGCGGTTATATATATACAGGACTCTGCTAGCAAAAAAATGTAGGAAAACTGCCCGTAATAAATAGACTTCTCTCATATATCTTAAGCGATAATGAGTTCACATTGATGAGCCGGTGTATGAGTACACCGGGCACACTTCTCTCTAACCGGACACTGGAGCACTTGATTATTGAAGCGTTGTCCTGTTCATTGCATGGTACATTTAATTTATTAGAACAGTATTTTAAATTAAATATAGACTATACCAAACCTGTCACTGTGTAACAGAAATGTTTGTGGATACTAAAGTTTTCATAATCTTTTTATTTAAAATACACACTGTTCATTTGAAGCACTACGCCGCAGTAATCACCAATACAATTCAGGCTTGTTTGAAAATTGAATTATATAACATACGTTAAGAAATGTGGATTTTGTGTTTAAATTGTAAATTTATAATTCTTTGGCAATTATTGAAATTACGTAATTATAATATATCCATTAAATATTATGTAGGAGTATAAGTTATAATTTATAAATAATTAATGAGCGCGTGATTGGCGACGGCACGATCTAGTTACCGCGATTTTCTTCATTAACGCATTCGACCACGTCATGGCGGTAAACAAATTAATTGGTATAGTGAAATTATTATGTTAGTTTCTCATGTTATTATGTAAGAGAATGGCCATCATATTTTTTTTGGCGCAATTTCATGATTTTATTCGATTCTAAAGCACCAGATCCTACAATGAACTGTTAAGAATAAGATACTCATTACAAAAAAACTATGAAGTTATTATGTAATTAGTAACTTGTTGTGTTTATTTTAATTCACTACACCTACTCAAACCGTTACATTGCATCACTTAGTTGAATTATAATCGGATGTTACGCAACGAATAAATAAAAAACAAATTCTTATTTATTGGATTTTTGTTACAGTTCACGGAAATGACAACATACTAAGATTGTGGTTAGATTCCGGAGGGAGATATTTAAAAATTTCTGTGAATGGAAAAACGTCATCTAGTTACCCTGTCAATTTAGCTCGAGATGTATGGCAACATATATGTCTATCGTATCAATCAGATTACGGGGCCTGGGCGCTCTACATTGACAGCCGTCTTGTTACCTGTGAAGTCGCACCGAGTGTAAGCTATAATTTAATTAAGAGTATGTGAAATAAAATACCTATATGTTTTCTAATAGATTGCAGTAAGCAATTTGTGAAACCATGTGCCTCTGTTATACGTACATTTTATAACATAGCTTCTAAAGATATGAGTGTATCGTCATCTTTAATACATTTTTCCTTCGGCTTATGAAAGTTGAATACCTACTGTTGAATGCTTCAAAATCTTTTACTCTCTTACAGTTACAAGGATTTGTTTTGCCAGCGGCTGGTAGTGTAATTATAGGGTACGGAACTTCTAATGATGGTAATTTAGACGTCTTAACAAGCTGTTATTACTTTATTTGATATAATACAGAAATTGTAGCAAATGTAATGTAATATTACAGGTGCCCCAGGTGGATTTGAAGGAGAGATATTTGGAGCTAACATGATACTGTCTTCGACCATTGAAAGAAATCATACAATGAAAAGAAATCCTAAACTGAGACAAAAATATTTTCATAGAAACAAAGTGACGGGTTCAAACGACATTAAATATATCATTCTTGGCGATATGCAGTCGGCCACGTCTCATCAAGAATTTGAAACCACTTCGTCTATCCCCAGCAGTACTCAAAGTTATGTGTCCATAAGAACACCATTTAGTGTCGTAGAACACGATGTTGGTATTGATTTGGCATCCAGAAATAACGATGAGCTAATTCGAAATAAGGTTAATTGGGGTGACCCAGTTATAAAAAAAGGAATAAACGATGACGATAAAATAAGTTTTAGTAATATTATGGATGATGCCGCCATGACTCGTCCTTTAAAAGAACATCAATTCAATTTCAAACAATTGAGTAAAGGTCCTTCTGTGTCACTTTATGAACAGCCACCTCCTGTTGGTTCGGTTATTGACTATTCCAAATTTTCAAGTAATTCAGTAAACGAACTTTTTGATCGTCACAACATGAGCAAATTTACTCGCAAGACTGTAAAACTACAAAATAATGTTATTTCAAATAAAAGGCCTGCCACGTTAGCTTCCCTGGATAATGATATCCTAAGTAACTCCAGATCAAATTCTCACTTCGCAAACAGTGTGTTAAATTTTTTGAAAAACAATAATATACATAAAAAATTAGACCACAAGAAGGTACCTCCAACAATTCCTCTGTTTAAAACTTCTGATTCATTTCCATATGCTTCAGATTTTAGAGCAACTAAAGCTTATACGCCTTACATTTTTCATAGAAAAAATTTATTTGACAAACCATATAAAATAATGAAACGCGATGTCCAAAATCATCGAATAAATGTTCAAGTTATTCAAAACGACGACATTAGAAATCAAATTTTAAAGTCTCATTCCAATTTAAATCCAACCAATGTCGAAGTAACTAATTGGGGTGAACTTAATAGTAATAAAGACTTACGAGTTTATAGAAATACAGGGAATTCAGTCCCCGAAACAATTATCTCAGACGTATTTATACCTAGACCATTTTCCGTCGAGTCAAACAATAGGAATAAAACTTTAATGCCTTTTGAGTTTCGGAAAAATAGTATTAATGCAATATTACCATTTATAAAATCTAGTGAATATCTGGCTGAAAGTAATCCCGACATAAAAATTAACCAAAATGATATCTACACTCGAAGTTTATCCACTCCAAATAAGTGGCACAATATAAAATCGTATAATAACGACTACTCGCCAAGAAAAATTCAAAATGAATTATCTGAAAATAAAAATGATAAAATGGATATGTACAACAAGAAATTGCCGTCAATTAGGTTAAAATACATTCCAGATAATCATAAAATAGTTAAAAACATAGATAATGATATTTTAAAAGGCCGTGATTTAGCCTTAGAGGTGTCAAATGTTTCCGAGCCATTTACAGATTCAGTTTCAATATTAAAATATAATCACGGATTTTTGCCTAGTCGAACTAAAAAGAGAAAAGAGTCACAATTTCATAAAAATATAAAAATTGGTAATGCCTTAAATGAACGTGCCATTATTGGTAACGATGAAATAGAAAAATACAAAAGTTTCATCGGTGGTAATGAAAATGTTCCGGATATAAATAGTTACAGATCTGACTTAGACAAAGTAAATACAGCAGTACCGCCTTCGTTAGGTTCAAAAATTTGCAAAAATCTTGAACTGTTTGATCGGTTGCTTTATATTCAGCCCGATGGAAGTATTGATGTTACACATATATTATCACCAGTGAAAGAAACAAATCTTGGTATAGCATTTGTAATACAAAATTATAAAAAATGCGCGTTACAGGAATCGATAATGGAAGACCACTCCTTGTTATTTATTGATTGGAGTAACACACCTGTTAGATTGTTTGGTGGTGCAACACCCAAAAAGACAACTGACCTATGTGGTTTTTTTTAACATTGATTATGTACATCTTTATTATAATAAGATTAATATATATGGACTTAAACATTTTTGAAATATAATATTTAGAGATAGATTTGATTGAAAATCCTAAACTGTTCAAAACCATTTATTTTTAACAAAGCACGGACCTGCTGTCGTAGTAATCATTGACTTATCACATTGTGCGTGAAATATTTCAACATTCAATGAAATGATATGTGAAAGGAAATAAGGCCTGCTAATTATTTAGATCACAAAAACTGCGATTCAACTGTGTCATAAAAAGTGTGTAAGCATAACATAATACTTTCAAACCAATTTAAATTTATAGAACAATTATTTTTTATCAATAAAGAGTAGTTTTTTTTATTTGGCTCGAGAATTGAAATAGTTTTTAAATAGATTGACGGGGCTACCACTTTCTACAAATGTAAGTTCTCGGACTATTGCTGAAGAAAAATAAAATTCAAGTTTTCCTCAACCTGAACCAAACTGTTTCTTAACACTTATGATTATTATTTCACATACTAAATTATTTTAATTTTTATAGTGTGAGTTTGAAATACGTACAAAATATTTATTGGTGTAATATAATTGTAATTTGATACGTCCAAATTCCAGTATAATCAGTAGACGAAATAACAGAAGAGAAATGAAGAGAAGGTATATAAAAAATGAATTTTGATCATAAATCAAAACTTTAATAAACGTCGTAATACACACTATTTCTACTTATTTTAATAGTCACACCTTACAAAGAGGCAAAAAAACGTATAATGAAACAAGCACGTAAGAGGATTGCCGTAGACACGTTATCAATTATTAAATTGATTACGAAAATTGGACAATTTCAAAGTAACCACGTTTATCCTGTAACTTTTAAAAAATGAATTGGTTACATTAATTGCAAACAACGTGCATACATAAGAATATAACTGGATATATTTATGGAGTAATGAAGCTGAAGGTTATTGCCTTTTTTAGATATCGAGGACACATTTTTATTTTTAGTGAATGAATATAAAAACGGACATATTTTTACGAGTTATTTGTGAAGCCTTTATACTTTTATAAGGAGTTTGTTTTTGAATTACTTTCATGACTGTCCAAGATGCAACTACAATCCTGCACGAAAGTTAAATTTACGGCAACATAATATGCACTTCAAACATTTTTACACAAAAAGAAAACAAATGAATGAAGACTCAGAAGTAAAATCATAAACAGTTACTAGCCATAATATTACAATTTTTTTTTAATTCATTTCATATATCATGGAATATATCGTTTTGGTAAAAATTCTGCGCCGAAAAAAGTTTCAGATGTGTCCTGGGAATGAAATATTAAGCATGAGAATTTCCTTTATCTTATATTCTTATTCCTTTATCTATACTTAAATGATCCTAATCCCAGGAATTGACTTGCTCTAGATCAAACAAGGCGTAGGACTCAAAACTTAGCGATTAAAGAGAGTGGCGGAGAGTTTTTTTGCCAGTACTTCTTGCCCGCTCTACGCCCTTAACTTGCGAACTGGTAGTAAATGTAAATTTAAAATCAATTTAACATCTTTTCTGTGGACGTTCATAAGTGTACTTGTTTACCGGTATGAATGAAGTTAGTTTGAGTTGATTGTTATTCCAAGATACTCAAAGATTGAGGTGCCATAAAAAACCCCAGATATGGACTACTCGAGACAAAATATTTCGGTTATAGCAAATGCTAGTTGCTAATCTTTCCTGCCAATTTTATTATTATATAATTTATATATTATGTCGCCTAAGACTCCTTTTCTTATAAATAAAAGCTAAATAATTACAATGAAGGTAAATAGTATAATATGTATTATATTATATAATTTAAGAGATATAAGAGACACATTCTGATTAAATATTCACAACTATGATTCTTAACCTTCAGATAAAGAAAGATTCAGGTGCACAAGCTATTTGTCAGTCTTACATTTAATTATGATACGGTTTACCAGTGGAATCTGCTGATTGATTAATTGCATGAAAATTTCTTTGGTTTATCATATTATGCTACCGTTAATTTTCGACTGAGTCGTGATCATCAAGAATATTCTACGAATGTGGATTGTTGGGCAAACAGTATTCTGCTTTTTTATATAATCTAGAAACTAGAATCTAGTGGCGGGGAATTTTGATTTTTGTATATTACGTATAAAATGAATCGTAATCAATGAACATAATAAACAAAGAAAAGATCTGATACTTTCTATATCTGCGTAATTTTTATTCTTTATTTACTCAGTTGACTTGAAATAAACATAACAAGTCAAAGAAAATGAATGTGATTTACGGCCTCGATATTTAAATTAAAGAAACACCGGTAATTTTGTTACCGACAAACGTTCTTTAAGCATCCAATCAAATTAATATTGGAAGGACACCGCCCCGGGTATCAGTTGCCAAGAGCAACATCGCTCCTTGTGCCCAAGATAGAAGAGGGATAATTTATGACCCAAGTTATATTATTATAAGAATGATTATATGATAGAGATCTACAACATTCATAAAACGGTAGCTTGCCGGTACTAACAGGATGCAAAGCTTATCAAGACAAACGATATTTGAACATAATGTTCATATTGTTCTGGAGCATGTATCGTAACGTGATTACCAAATGGCATATTCATGTCATAAGATTCGTAACGATTTTGAGTGGGGTGGGCTTGTGACCACACAGCAAAAGCTGGTTAGTGTTTCTTTGCTAAGTGAATGTGCGCCCGCGCTCCAAAAAACGAGAGAAAAGAAGGAATCGTAAGTAAATTTTTGTGATATAAACTTCGCTCATTATTTACATGCGATGCGAAATTATTGCGATATAGCGAATTTGGCTTAATATTAAATTCCATCCATTAATTTTACTCTGTTGGATGTTTAACCTCCCCAAATAGATTTTCCAATATGTTTAATAAATTCAAGCCCAGATAATAAAAGTTATATTTGTTCATATTTTGTTAGTACTTAAGTGGATTTTTTAAATCAAAAATTCAAACACACAGCTGTATCAGATATAATTCATACATTTTAATAAAAATATAATGTATAGATATTTGGACAAACGAATTCAGAATTTTAATAAAATCTCATTGAATTTTCTTCCATTCGTATCAGTGAAATTGGTTTCCAGAAAATTCTAGAAATCAATTTCCTGTGCTCCCAATACCTTTTGATGGTTGCCTTTTAAGGGCTTTAATCTTGATTGAACAAGCTTTGACCGAGATGATTATATTGTAAAATTCTCATTGCGTTGGTGTATTCCAGAATTTCATGTATTTCAAGGCAAGTATTATAATTAATGATTTAGTTTAAACCTTTACAGAAGCGAAACAAATAATTGTATGAATAAATATTAATACTTTGAACTTGTACTTAGAATTTAAAACTAAGAATGTGTATTGAATGACGGAATTAAAAGAGTTCTAATTTTATACAATTTATTTTAAAAAACGAAGAAAGCAAAAGGAATAGGTGCTTTATATTGTAAGTAATCGGTTATGACAAGATTAAATCAGGTCACCGAATTGCTTAGAAATCTACTTTACATATTGGAATAATATTACCTGTTTAAAATAACGTAGACGTCAAGTAGAGTATACGTTTATACGTGTCAAAAATTGTTGTTTCGGGTAAACCGTATCTGTGTGTTGATATTACACCTGACTACACATACTTTAAGCTCCAATTAATCCAAACTAAGTAGTTCAATTTTCACCACATAATTACTAACAGGCTACTATGAGTATAACAAACAGTATTATACAATCCATAGTAATAATAATTCTTTTAACTAAGCAAATGTATATTGTGTAGTGAGTTGGTTATTCTGTTAATTAATAACAAATACTGAAAAGTTCATAATTTTAATTGGACTTCAAACGCGTTGTTCATAGTTAATTAAATTATATGTTGTTCCGCAGTGAAAACCCCCACGGAAACATTCATTCGATTCGGATAAGCACAATTCTCTTTTCTGTAAATAAATTCTTTTATTTAGTTAATAAGAAACTTTCACAATAAATACCAAAATGTTATCTCGTACGCTAGTCCGATCTATTCTCATGCCATTATAGTTACGAAATGTTGTAAAAGAGTTAAAAAAAAAGTTTAGTAATCGGGATGTTGAGTCGTAATAGAGTGAAATTAAACTGCTGTTGTACTTTACGTAACATTCCGGATATATTGGATGCTGCGTGCGAACACCTACTAGACCTCTCCGTCGCGTATACATTCCTATTGACGACTGCCGCGTTAATTTTATACACGGTTAAGTTATTTTTAATCATACCTAGTATAACAGTCTAACGTCGAAGTACTTAAAAAAACAATTTCATCAAAGTTGATTCGAAACAGCATACGCGGTAATGTGATCTTTCTTTTCTTTTCCATTAATCGACAGAACACGTTCCACTGTCTTATTTTAATGATCGCACGATATTTTCGATTCGCGTTTAACACTTTCTCCGAGAAGTGTTATGATGTTAACGTCATATATTACAGAAGCGCATGCCAAATGTATTATGTGTCATACGGAAAACATCAAAAGTGATTGTTAAAAACATTACTATTATTAGATTGTTAATTACAGAATGAATAAGCTTAATACGGTTTTGACTAACAAGTGTGACTTCTAAGAAAGACAGGTGTATAATTCATTATATGTACTGAAATAATGACAGTTATTTGTGAAGAGATTGCGATCTCTTTTTTAGATTAAGTCAAGAATAAAATAATATAAAATATCAAGTCCATTAATTAACTTTTATTAATTAAACCTTTTACAACAAAAACTTCTTATTAATTTACATTCCACGCAGTTATTAATGCGAGCAGAAGTGAGTAAATTAATAGCAGCATTTAATCTAATACTCAAATTTTACGAAATTAGACGAAAACCAAATTAATATCTTATTCACATTGACTTACTTGCTTATCGGTGGTGGAGTACATGAAAGACTTTCCTGTATAACTCAACAGGCCTTCATATAATGTATCATATACACAAATTAATTTATTAGAAGCGATACAGATTATTATGTAGAAAGCGTAACATTATTATAGACGACAATACCTGTTGGATAAACCGGAATTCCGCGAAAGAAATCACTGATTCTATATATCGTGATAAATTATTTCTTACGTAAACTCTGTTACCTACAAATAACTTATTCTTTTGTTTTCAATAATTACACATTTTGAACGAACACAAGAACTTCAGCTATCTCTCTTTCACAATTCGGTGTATTTTTTCACGTTGTCAGCGTATATTTGAACAAATAAGTAGAGCACAAAAAACTGGATCTTTTTAGGCTACCTACTAACACCTCAATCATGCAACGGTAGTGATGAAAAGGCAATTAAGGTATTATGTTATACTCAATTACTATGTCCTTGAAGTTTTACGATTACGTCACCGCATATAAGATGCTGATGACATTTAAATAGGTAGCAAAAATGACAGGCAAAAAGAAACGTTGTTAAAAGATTTCTGAGTTTAAATTGGAATATATCGCTGATGGAAGCCAATTGTAGCATTTATCTGTGTTTTAGTTTATAAGGTGGGAATACACATTGTCAAAATATCTAATACATTATTTTTTTAGTCCCTAATTACCCAATGAAACATTGAATATTTATCGATTTTTAAGCCGAAATTAAAAGAAAAAGAACCCAGGAACCGGGTAAAAAAGGTACTTGATAATAAAAACTTAATAGGCTTACTTACGGAGAAAATAAATAAAAATAGATAAAGTCATATTAGATATTTTAAGAAATTTAATAAATAATAATCATATTTTATTCTTTCAGATGCGGATTTTAATATCACTATCAATATTGGTGGGAATGGCATGGTGTTTCGAAGAGGATAATTGGCAACCTATTGTACCAGGACCTCACGTTTACGCAAGCCTGACGCCAAATGACAGATCTATTGAGCCAAGGTAAAGAAAAATAATTACTTGTTTTTTAATAATAATATTAATTGAATATACGTAGTTAGAGTTGACAGATTATTATCGGAGCTGCAGCACCTAAACTAATACCTACCAGAATATTAATTTGTTCAACAATGACTGAAACTAATAGGACGACGGATTATCGATTTAGTGGAAGGCGCATAATAGGATCTTAGATCAAAGGAGTTATAATACGTCATACGTTATATGCCTTTGTTAACCTGTTTCCGGTCTGTAGGTTTCTCAGCAACTAATACAAAGCGTAATGACACTTCCTATGTACACGTCTCCTATCATAGAAAACTCAACAAATGAGTTTGCACAGAACTTTGTATTTCGAAAACATAATTAAAATGCATAAATTATTTTCAATTTGATTCAAAATATATATTTTTTCTAGCCCCCAGTTGAAAATTTTGAACAGAAGACCAATTTTCAGCAACGTCCAATCGTTCGAAACAAACAAAGTGTCGAACCCTTACAATGTAGCTCCTACAAACGATGCCGATACCTGCAGCGTCTACAAGGTGTCCATGAATCAGGAACTGTTCTATCAGTACCTCGAATACGACACAGTTCTTCCTGATCTCAAGGAGTTCACACTGTGCATGTGGGCCAAGTTCCACAATCATTCATCCGACCATCCTTTATTTTCGTATGCAGGTAATGTACTAGTACGTCAATCATCATTAAAATAAATACCGCGTTACGTAAGATACAACTCCTATGTAGTATTGAAGTACTAAGTACCTATACTTTCACTTTTTGTAGGCATAATAGAAACTGGTGTAAAGCTTCGAATAAAACACGTTTGAATTATGTATCATGTCGTCTGTGTTTACATATTTCAAGCAGCATAACTCTTTATACCAGAATTTAAAATTTTCTAAGCTGTTGCTAAACATAACACATATATTAGTTAGAATCAAGCTATGTCTTTTATAAAAGTTTACGAGCTACCATTTAATTTAACTGTCTCAGTTTCAAAGAAAAACACTTTTATACGGATTATAGTTATGTATTATTGTATTTAAACTTATAATTATTTAGACATAATTTTAAATTTAAACCGACGTTTCGCGTGCTTTACAGCAAAAACCCTACATCTTTTAGTCGATACCAACTCCGGGGAAATAAATACAGATAACACAACATTTTCTGCAGCTGTAATACTTTTTGACATTTAACACCTTTGTCTTCAGTCACCGTGACCACGCACGCTGTAAAGCACGCGAAACGTCGGTTTAAATTTAAAATTATGTCTAAATAATTATAAGTTTAAATACAATAATACATAACTATAATCCGTATAAAAGTGTTTTTCTTTAAATGTGTAAAAGTTATGTTAATAAAAGACAATACTATGTCTCAGTTTCTCTAAAGTCTAAATAATCAAGAACGAAAGCTACACATATCACATATAAATTAATAAAGGTTAATGTCCTGTTACCAAAATTACGGAAATGCAACAATAGTACGCCATACAACTTCTTACCACTTCATAACGCATTTAATCTCTGGCTAAATAATTTAATTTTCATAAAACATTCCAAGACTTGTCTTTGTATATTTTTCAGTATGGTAAGGGCATAGACATCAAACTGCTATAATAAGGTTCTAGGAATTTCCAGTGGTTTTTAATTAATCAAGAAATAATTACTTAAATTTTTGCAGTCGAAGGCAATCCCAAAGAGATTTCTGCCTGGATCTCAAACACTGCAGAGGCCAGCTACTTCAGCATGGCTGTACATGGCCAAACATTCTTCCGGCTCAACTACCCCATAAAGTTAAACACGTAAGTAAAACAGATAATATTTATTTGGCCCTTCGTTGGATAAATAAGTAAAATTATTATTATAATTAAACAATGGGCGATGCTTGGAAGAAATCTCTTTTAGGCTTCAACGATAAAAAAGCTGACATTTAATAGAAAAATAAGAAAAACGTCTAAACTATAATCTTACATTAGTTGAGAAGAGAGGTACGTGAGATTAGGTAAAGAAGACGGTTTTCTTGCCTTCTTTTGTAAATTTTAGTAAATTCGATTTAATTTAAAAGAGTCGTATGTTTATTATGTTTAATATTCCAGGTGGTATCATAGCTGTCAGTCATGGAACGGCAGAACTGGAGAGTGGCAAATATGGATTAACACTGAGAGAGTCGGTAGAGGATTTCATAATAGGGTATGGTTATAAACTTTCTATCCTAATTTGTTAAACAAAATATGATGCTAAAATGTTTATGCGTCTAATAAAAAAATACAATAAATTTATTAATATTGAGCCATAATTATAGTAACATCATCTCTTGCTTAGCATCATCATATCATAGAAGTAGTAAGTTTACTCCTATGATACTCGTTTCTACTAGAAGTAATAGGAATCTGTTGCATTTTAAGACAATACAAATGTGCCAGTAGGTACCTAATTAAAGAATCTTAACGAATGAATTCACAATAGTCCAAATCATATAATAGAAAAAATAATTATCAGATGCTGCAGTTGTAATCCGTTTAAAAATAGCTAGTCTTTACTATGAAAGTAGTTCACAATGATTCGGGGCATCAGTCGAACGACAACTGATGCGAGATACCAACTTTTGTATTCTCTGATTTAGGCCAACCTGTTTTTAGCTATCCGAATTTTCAGCTATTAACTTGAACCTCGATTATTCTTTTCCGTGAACAATGTTGACATAGTAACTTGTAGAAAGGAGTCAGCATAATTATAATGTTTAAATTCCCCAAATAGTTTACGTATCAGAATATATTTTGCCGAATCTCTTAATTTACCTTTTTGTAATTAGTCTATGTAATGAAGCGAATTATATCATTTGCCATCATTTATTGGACTGTAAAATTAAAACCAACATCTCTTTGTCTTTTAATATGAAGTTTATTAACAATTGATACAAAGCAATTTGAGTAAAATATATATAAATAAATCGCGTTATTATTTTTCTAATTTTTTATCTGCATTAAACTACATATTATAAATTAAAGTAGTTCTTTTGGTACGCTCGCCATGACGTGTGTGAAACTTTAAAACTTGTATGTTTTTAGCTTGTGGGACACGTTATTAAAGGTGGAGGTAAAGTTATAAGTGGACAAGAACAATCACTGCTCTATAAAAATGATGGTTTGGAATCGGTAAAGAGTGAGTGGAAGATTTTCATACAGTAGATTTTTGTTGATATAGACACTTTGTAATATTTATTTTTATTTTTAAGGTCAATCTGGCTTAGTCGGAGAAATAACGATGCTTCAGCTTTATCATGTTGCATTGACAGCTGGAAAAGCACACAGAGACCACAAGCATCATCACGCTCATCGATTTACCCATGATGGGTCAATCATAGAAACAGCTTCAGACTTTGCCACTGAACCTCCACCACCAGAACCTACTCCGTTAGGCAATGGCCATTTCTTAATTGGTGGACAGTTGCAGAAACCTTCCCACATAAATGTTGCAATGCCATCACAATCAAATATGTTAACAGCACAGATTCCAAACGAGCTTCAAATTCCACAAGATGTAGTTAACAATTATCAGTCAGTAAATGGTGTAACCCAAATTCCTTTGAACCATATCGCAAACAGACCACTGAATTTCCCTTTTATACAAAGATATCCTAATAGACCGTTTGGTCAAGTTAAAGGAACGAGTGTTTCATTATCCAGTTCACTATTGAATCCCGCTAATGTCCAATATATTGACGATACAATATCCCGTGACTTATTTAAAAGAAATTCGAACAAACGTGATAAAAGAGATAATCCGGAGAAAGAACTAGCAGAGGAAATTAATTCAGGTTGTATTTCTATACATATTTGTATTTCATATGAAATATTACTAGTTCATATAACTTATTTCTTGCAGGCAAAAAAGATAAACGCGGACTAGTAGCACTATCCGATGGATCGATAATAGATGAAGCTTTGCTGAGTCCTGATGTCATCGATGGTAATAAAGATGATGAACTTTTATTCCAACAGTCGCTGTTAAGCGGTTTAGCAGGTGTTGTTGGAAATTTGCCAGTTCAAAATCTTCAAAAGATGACCGTGAGTACACCTCAAAAAATATTTTAATAAAGAAACACTAAGTTTTCAACCAATTTAAGAACACCTAACTTCCACCAATGTTGAAAAGCACTTAAATGTTAAAAGTTCACCCGATTTAAAAACAACAAATAATCCTTATTATATAGAGTATATTGTGACCAAATTTTAGTAGAATATACAAATATGTACTCCAAATTAATATTCAATTATAGGTGGATGAGAGAGAGCCAGCTGAAGCAGAAGTCAAAGCAGTCATGAAAGTTTGTAGTGGGTGCACACCAGAACCATTCAAAAAGGTTCTCGTGCTTTCGTGGAGGTCGACACCCAAGAAATTATACAGCGGAGCGCATTATTACAAAGGACTACCTATATGTAGGGCGTTCTAAATTTTTACAAGGTTATAAACAATTCAATCACAAAAAAATTACAAAAATGTTAAACAAGTCACTCCCGTTAAAAATATTTTAATGAATATTCTGGGATGTAGATTTTTTTGAGATCTTAAATCAATACCGGCTTGCCATTTATAACCACTATTTATTTTAGGTTTAGACATTTAACGTTAAATTAATTAACCTGTTATTTTTCTTTAGAAGTTATTAACTGTTTAATTGTTTCTAAAATTATAGTAATATAGATAAAAAACAAATACACCGAAAATTGTGATGTTTAATTTCCTGAGATTGAATCTCGTCTCTCAACCTAAGTACTCACAATGTAGATTAATTTAATAAATCATAGCTGTTTTATTAGTTTTTGTTAATTATTAAACCATATGAATATCACAAAATGAGTGACGATGTGTACCTTAGTTATATCATTCTCTTCATTATTTCCATAATTTTAAGACAGAAGTAATGGTATAAATAAATTATCAATCAATTCAACTTAATAACAAATCATAGGTAATTAAATTGTCATAATAGATCGGTTTTTAACTAGCAAACTGAAAACATAGGCACAGTCCGTTGTGAAAAAATAACCGTAAGAAGGCATGACTTTTTCATGCTACATATATAATATGCCCATTAGTAACGACTACTTCTTATTGTTTAGTCATCTACATCAGTTTTAAAGAACATAAAACACATTTAAAAAAACATGCAAAGAATTACTTCACACGTATTAATTTTCACAATTATAAGTATAAGGACTACATCAGATAATCAAATTTCATTTAATTAACTAAAATCGAGCTTAGAACGTAAATTTCCTTCGAGGCTGTTTTTTTTGCAAAACAGTTTATCTCGGACCCTTTTACGGGATTTAGCTCTTAACGGGTTGAAAATACCTTTCATATTAACTTATACTAGGGTACTAAGATTTGGAAGGTTTAAGCAGCACATTACAAAGAAATTAGTATAGTACACTAAAATACACAGCACTGCGGAAACATTAATTTTATAGTCACTTTCCTATATTCCTAGTTCATTTGTTGGGACGAGAAAATTTAAGAACTAAACACAGTTTAAATGAAATTTATTAAAGAATGATTAGCATGCATTATCAGTGGCTTACCTTTGCTTTGTGGATGTTGTGAATGTGATCGGAATCGATTTCCGGCTCGCTGAAGTATGTACTTTGATCCTGAAAGCAATACCAACTTTTAATTTCTATTTTAATTGAAATATGTTCACCTTTCATAAATAATATTTAAATTTATTTCCTGCAAATACATTAAAACAGGAAAAGAATACTAAAAATTTTGTTAATTTTTTAAATTTATAAAATATTTATATAGTTATAAAAAAAATACTATTTTTTATAACTAATTTCAAATAATAATATTAAGTAACCTATTATATTTAAAGCACTGTGTCGAGAAAAAACAAGAAATAACCGCTCTATGTATCAACTTATATGGTAGAATAAGTAAGGTTGTATTTAATTATTAATTACCTCCAAATTAGCGTTTGATGAATTGGTGGCGGCAAGCGCTGGAAGCCTGACTGAACCAACACCTAGAGCTCCAGGAAAGACACCACCGTTCAAATCTTTAGATTCAAACAACCGAAGAACGGATCGGTCCCTGATGTCCCGAAGATGGGCCCTACACAGATATAAATTTCACTTGTTACTCCACAAATTTTTCGTTCTCAAGCCACTGTTTCACTAACCCAGAACCCAGATCTTAACGCCTGAGTGTTGACAAGTTAATATATATTTTAAACAAAAACACATCGAATTTGATTTATCTATTTGTTAAGATGAAACAGAATTAAAACTTTTTAACTCTAAAAATAATATTATCAACCATCACATCAACAAAACTTACGGACAACGATAATCATGCTCATGTATAATTTTTTTTTTCATTTTCGAAAAATCTACACAAACTTTGACGACACTCTGAAAATCGTTTGATATAACCAGTAGTCGGAGAAACACTGAAAAGTTTATGGGAGGCAGCATGTGTATCGCGCAAGGCAGGTAACGCCCTCTTACAATTTCATATATATATTATCATATTACGAACAAATAATCTACAAATTTCAACTAAAACCATCATATTCAGTGTTGGAACGTCTATGATTGGCTAAAAAGATCCCCTTTTATAGAATAAATATAACATAATTTCTGAATGTTTTGTCCTTATCACTTCTGTACAAATAAACGAAACAAAGCATGTTATTGAGTCTTATAGTTAGTCAACATACCTATGGTCTTCTAGTTCATAGAACATGTCCTTTGAGCTGTCATGTATATAAACCTTGACTAATGGACTATCTAAGTAATCCATTGTGAGCTGCTTCGGAAAACTTCGTACAAATAAAGCTTTTACGGTGTCGAGTGATGTGATTTCATTCGGTAGAAGAGCCCTTTTAGTCTCATTGCGGTATTGTAAAAACACAAGACCTGAAAAGGCCTTAATTTTTTAAAATGTATTCACCAAATGTTAGCTAACTACTTCAATAGAACAAAGGGTCATCGCCAACAGCAAGTTTTATATATTTCGAATACATTTGAACAGGTAAATAAGTAAAGTAGGCAGTATTGACTATTAGTTTTGTACCCGTATACTTATTTTTGGTTTTTACACATTAGCTTCATTAACAGACTACCTGGACAAGACATATTTTAAAAAAGGATTGTAGGCAAGTACCGATATTTGTACTTATCAACGCCAATTTCAATATTGCCAAAATCTTTAAAATGATTTAAATAAAAGTCGAAATGTATCCCAGTATGGAATTTTACAATACGTTAACATTTTTGTACGAAATTAAAGAAAATATTGTTTTTAGTTTTTAGAAATTTTATTACAATAAATAAAGATTATTAAGGGAAAATCACACTATTGAACATTGTAACAATAAATCTTTGTTATTTTTACCTATATGTATTTTTATGTTGAGTAGTTTCGAAAGGTATATTTAAGATCGGTATTGTATTGTCTTGATTGTTTATATTATTAATGTTGAATTCGGCAGTAAGACTGCCTATTAACATACTTAGTCTTTATTTATAAAGTTTAAAACTTTGTGTCATTGTGATGAAATTAAAGTATTGTTATTATTATTATATGAGATATTACTTTAGCATTATTTCATGTAGGTAACTATAGAGTATACTGTCATAGCATATTGTAATACAACCAATAAAAAATGTTAGACTAGTAGACTTTTTATCATTAGAATTCTATCGTGACAATAACATAAACAATTGTTTTCCAGTGTCTACGAATAAATGGACTCAATCAATTTTATATCACCTTTAAAAATACATTCATATTTTAACAAATACTTAACAGTCCATAAACGTCCGCCATTTTGTCTATCAATAGGTTTCGACATCGTGAAACTTCGAGACTCGTTTCACGTCTCTTTACATTGAATTTGGTTTAAGGTGGATAGTTTTTATAAAGATGAATATAAAATAGGTTTATCTTGCTCTTACATGACGAAAAAACAAATATATACTTAATTATAGATAACATACCTAAAGGTCTTTCGAGAGTCTTACTAGGTGTGCGAACCACTGGTAATGATGATCTTTGCTTTCCTCCGCGTCTAAACCCAGTGGAAGAAGTCTCAACCTCTGACATAACACCGGGATCGTCGTCATAATACAACGTTTGCGGGAGATAGCCCCTTGGTAATTGTGGCTGCAAAAAACATACAACCTTAAATCTGATTTTAGTCCAAGGATTAAAGGATAAAACGCTTTGTCAAAAACAATAATACATTGTCGGAAGCTCTATTTATTTAAACTTTGCTTTCGCTAACACTAGTTGCACCAATTACAAGGATTATTCGGTACACAGCGCTTTCGGTACTCTGCCGAGTTATTTGCAAACAACAATACCGATTGCTCGGTCCACCTAATCTTATCTATCCTATTTCCTGATATTTTTTAATGTCAGTGTGATATTAGAAATAAGTATATGCAATAACGTTTAGTATTTAAAGAAAAACACTTTTTTACGGATTATAGTTATGTATTATTGTATTTAAACTTATAATTATTTAGACATAATTTTAAATTTTAAATTTAACCGACGTTTCGCGTGCTTTACAGCGTGCGTGGTCACGGTGAATGACGTGTGATCATGGTGTCGCGGTGTTTTTATTTAAATGTGTTAAAGTTATGTTAATAAAAGACAATACAACGTTTAGTATTTGAATGGTACTATGAAGTTATAATTATAGAAAACACATATTTTGTTTAATAATGAAAAGAAAGGACCTAGCCTAAAAAGCCTCGTTGAGACTTTTTATATACTGTAGTAGTACGTAGTTCAATTTAATTTTATCAACTCGACTAAAGACGAATACGCTTCGCTGAAAACAAGCTGCTCCTCGGTAATCCTGCACCCGGCGCATCTCCACACACACATATATATATATATTTATTCATATAAAATTCTAGTGTCACAATCAAGTCATTCCTATACTCCTCCGAAACGGCTCGACTGATTCTTATGATTTTTTTTATGCATATACTGTGAGTCTGAGAATCGACGACAATTTATCTTTGAAAACCTCAAGTTATAAGGGGTTTCCACCCAAAAATTTAACTTTAATTTTTTAGACAATTTGTTTTTATTTTTTTTATGATACAAAATACAAAAATACACAAACAAACCCAATTGTTTTATTATTGTAGATAGTTCCTTTTTATAGAACTAAAAAATGTTTCCTAGAAATAATATACATGGCAACACAACGTTTGGGTCAGCTATTATATATATATATATATATATATACTGTTAATTTATAGTACTTTAGTGCACTTACTTCAAGCTCAGAATTATTAAGATCTCCAGGATGATGAGAATGGAGGTATAAATGATTTCCAGCGAGTGTATGGCGTCTCGGATCATCACGACGTGACGAACGGCTTCGCGGGGCTGACCGGGTTGCTTCGCCGTCAGATAACCCTCCTGTTAATACAAAAATAATAAATTATATATTTGTATGTAATGTGGAGACAATACCATTTCATTCAGTAAAATATGCATGGATAATTAATTTTAATTGTAAGTATATTTTTAAACAATTTCGTTGCTTTGCTAATGTATCGGAAACTATATCGGAAGCTATGCTAAGCTAAAAGTATGGAAAGCCATTAAAAAATATGATCCGTGTGAGCGGTATTTGAAATTTATTGGACCTAAACCCAAACATAATGTACCTCTCTGACAATAACATATATTTTTATAAACAATAAATAAAGCTTCAACTCGGTGTTTAACCGCTTCGTAATACCGTGTTAATAAGTGTATATAGTCGCTTATTAAATGAACTGTATTACCACAATAAAACAATGTCCTACTCCACTATGTTCGCAATAAACTCAAAAAGTTCTGCATAATACAAGTATAAGAGAGAGGTATAAAAATAACATTATAAATCTCGTGAATGCCACGTATGATACACAGAAACAGTCGTTAAAACCAAGTTCTTTGAAATGCTAAGAATACATTCTAGTGATTAAAGTGGACCTTATTCAAAAGTGTAATTGTTGATTGTTCAAGCAAGCCGTAGATAAAATCATTCGGTATTCCTGGGGTAAATGAACTTGCTGCGTAAGTAACATTAATTGCCTACACAAACAGGGACGAAATAAACGTTTTTGTAAACAATCTAGACTTGCGACTTTGGTTCAAGCGAATACAAATAATCTTTTCATATGAGCGAATCCTGTTTATTTTGGTTGGCCTACAGAATCCCTAAATAGAAGCAGTCTTGGGTGGCGTTATGGTAAAAAGGTAAAATTCAGAGCCGCGACTTGACAACTCAAATAATAAACTTACTAGGCGCTAACGTTCAACTCTCGAGTCTATGAAACATGTACACATTTCTACACAACTGAATTATTAAGTCCGTAAACGAACAAAAACATTTCTCACCATCAATTCTGCCATCTGCTTGCCAGTCTTCTTCTGGAACAAAGGTTATGAAATCAAAAATGTATCTAAGAAAACAAAGCTTTTTAAATAACTTTAGTTGTAATTTTGAAATAAACTTAATTTGAAACGACTACAGAGATTTCTAGTTACTTATCAAGATTTCATTTTTCAAACTCGTTCATGTCGAAAATAAATAAAGTAAGTGAGTATAATTATATATACTGCTAATTTATATATTTTTAAATTACAATAGGCATTGCATATTTATTTAATAATAGTGATAAGTTTTTTTAATTCAAATGTTGCTGCTCTAAATGTATGTAGAAAGAAGCTAGATAGTTGCATACATCGCAATGAACTGCATGTGCCTACATAGTAAAAATACCGTGTGTAGGTATTTGTGAGAAATACTCACGATCATGTGTAGTGATTAGGGAATGCAATCCCGATCCCGCGGGATTCCGATCTCGCGAGATCCCATGTAATTTTTCGGGATCAATCCCGAAGCATAATGTGACGAGATCCCGTTCGAGATTGGGATTCGGAGATACTGATTTAGCTAGTGCAGAACATCGTTGCGTTTCATGATTCGAAACCTAGAAGACCTAAGTCTTTCAGAAAATTTGGTCTTTTCTATGAACAATCGTACCTCCGAGCGTCGAATAAAAGCAACTGAAGCACTGTTATATTTGAAAAATCCGAATACTTCTCAAGATGATTTGGAGCAATGAAAAGGCAAAGAGACTTTCCAATTGCAAAACAAATATCTAAGTAAATAAATTAAAACATATAATCACACAATTATATCGTAAAGAACTAATCCAAGTAGAGATTAATAGGACACTATTAAACGAAGCCAATGCAGAGGATTTAAATATAAGTGCTACTACCACACAAACTAATGCTCTCTGAGCGTCTAAAAGTCCCCTTACACGTGTATCCACAAGCTTAGATAAATTAGAGTCAGTAATAAAAAAGGAATGCATTTATTTGAGTGTGGAGAAGGGGGCGATTTTTTGCAGTTTACGTAATACATATAATTCACGCTATTGCCAACCAGTGTTGAGTTGGAGAGGGCATTCTCAGCAGCTGGGTTCACCGCAACTGTAGTGAGATGCCGGTTATCAGATTGCACTCATGATACACGTTTTTTTAAGAAGTTACTTTCATAATCACCCTTAACTTACTTTTTAATCTTTTTTTTTTGTTTTGATTACGTTTATGCCACTAAAACTGTTAATTATTAAGTAATATTAAAGGCCCTTGTTTTCTTTTATTTTGTTTTAATTAACCTCACTAACAAACAAGCAGTTTTAATAGTATTCTGTCCCGTGATATTTTTAATCTGGACGAAATCCCGAAAATCGGGATCCCGCTGGATTGATATTTCTAATTTTGCGGGATCTCAAACTTACGATCTCGAGTCGGGATTGCATTCCCTAGTGGTGATGTTAAGTAAAAACAACATATTAGGCCGAAACGAGGTTCCCGAAGTATATTAAATAAATTAATTCCGTGCATAATAAAATAGAAGACAACATCGCGAATCTTATAGAACATCACAAACCACCGAACAAACACTTTCGTTATACGGACAAACACCTACCATTATCACGCCCTTTTCGTTTCTTCTTGCCACTAGATGATTTGCTGGACTTCTCTGACTTGTCTTTACTTTTCCAACGACTCAACATCGTTGTCTTCTTCATATGCAATTCCACAGATTATTATGCATTTTCACTATAATTTAAGGCGATTTTCTCACAATTCACGTTACAACTCAGCAAAATTAAACACATAACAGCGCTATTATCAATCCTAAAGAGGCACCTTGTGACGACAACGTAAAATTTACTATTGAACACAATTCTAACCCAAAAAGAGCAGCGCTGCAAAATCCTCAATAATATTGAATTGGCATGATTTAAAATACAGAATAGTCTGAGGTGGAAATTCTTTTGATATAAATAAAGCGGAATATTATTTCTACATCATCTTTGAAAGGCAGCGCGAGGAATGAAACAGTAAATGACATACAATTGTTTTAAATAGAATAAAGCTGCATTGGAAGACAAGTTCACGAGTAAAATAACAATGCTAGCTACTGTTCTAGGTACAGTAGAATTTAAATTACGACCAACTTTTTTACGGCTTGTATAAAGAAATAACAGAAGGAAATTGCAAATAGACTACCAATGTCAGATGTGTCAACACCAAAAATCCTATTTCTGTTTGATGCTAGTACGTATACCTACAAATTTGTATGTGCTTTATATACAGCAGAACTTGCCTATGTATTTATTAACTGGGTATGTGTATAGGAGGCCCAATAATTGGGAACAAAAACTCTCAATAATTATTAATTTTGATCTGTGATGAGTTTGTAGGAATTACAGAACTTCAGAAATCTTCAGAATTTCAGAAATAACAGAACTCCTTATGTTTCCTAAAAAATAAAATACGAACGCTTTTACTAGATTTTATACACTCGGATTCGTTGATATTTTTCTAAGTGAAACTTATATTCTTTTTAAAAAACAGGCGTTTCCCTGCACTTTACTTAAATTCCTTCACTTTTGTTGGAAGGCGGCTAACAAACGTAATCAAAAAGTTTAAATTGACAGCCAATCGACTGATCGGCACAGTTTTGTGTAGTTACAGTGCAATTTAAAAAGGTTTTGTATCGGTTGTCGAATAGGGCATCGCTATTTTAATATATGCAAAGGAGAAATTCAAAATGTCTACAAACTATCATTACTAGTTTTATGATCTTACTCTACCCAGTTTTTGAAATAAAATAATTTTTCTTCTGACCCTCGTGTTCTATTAAGTTGGCATTACACTCATATTATATAATATTTTTTTACCGCATGCTATTATTAATGGCAATTTTTACAATTTCTGTGATCGCTACTTATAAAAGTATTAGCTTTTACTACCGCGTCATCTAATTCTACTATCTATGTTTGATGGTACAAATTAAGGATGTTGAATTATTTACAGAGCATGCGCAAATTGAGACAATCGATAGTAGAGTGTACTCAATCTCCCAATATTAACTTTGATCAGTCGCGGTCAAGGGTAATGTGGGTGAACTTAATTGTCGCGAATATTACTAATTCCTACAAAGATATATATTTTTTTAATGGTACTAATAATAGTACTTAATCCCCTCATAAATAATGCATAAATAGTAAAAATTAAATTGCTTTGATCTATTTTCCAAGCTTTAAATATAATAATTAATTTTAAGAAATTTTAATTAAAGAAAGGATAGCACTAAAATAATCTTTTGCCGGTTACGTCTTTTTTATAGCTTGAGGCATTCATCCTTAAATTGAGAACACCAGGAACATCCATGGAAAGCCTCACTATTAATTATGGTGACTTTCTTCAATTAAAGTTATTACAATCATTATGCAAATTAACAAAAAATATCATATTTTTAGTTAAATAAAGGTCGATGGATCTTACTCATTATAATTTTGCATTAGGTACATATCAAATGAACTTAAAAGCATAACATGACATTGAAGTCCGCTATGAAAACAAATATGGAGGAATACTTTTCATCCATGTCACAAATGAGCATCGAATTATAACGCATAAGAAAGTTTATCTCTCGTAATAACTTATAAATAATACGTATATAATAGCATCGGCTGGAGACTATCTATCCGATACGAGATCTAATCTAAAAGAGTCGCCTAGTATAAAAATAAAAGAAAAAATATATTCTACATATTTTGATAATAATGGAAATGATAAACAAGCTTTATATTATAAATTCGACACGCAAGTATCTAAGTACAGAACTTTTAATGCAACATCGAGGGAGACATGAGAAATATATTTAATTTATATATCTATACATGAAAGAAAACTTAAAAGTTCTCGGGCCACGCCCACGCAATTGAACGTCAAAGTAGTAAACGCGGCTACGACGTTCGACGTACGTATCATGCTACTTTTCACTTTACTAAGGATCGAAATTATGAATGTTACGAAAAAGTCAAAATTATTCAATAACACTTGAGTAATATTGAAACGATCCGACCGCTGCGCGAACTACACTAAACTTCGAAACAACTTAAGACTATTGACCCATCTGCATAATATTATGAAGGAGACCTATAGCAAGTACATTTGATATCTATCCTCAATCTACAAATTCTAAATTATTACATGACTAGTTTCTTTTTAAGCAGACCTAAGCTAGCTTTAATCTAAAAAGTAATTTAGCATCAGTTTACTGTTTTATTTATTTATTATTTTTTTAAACTATCTCAACGCCAGCTCGAGAACTCTTTCAAGATCAAGCGTAAAGGTAACATTTATAAGTCGTAACATTATATCATAATTAAAAGTAAAAAATATTTCAAATTACGATTCCAATATATTGTTAGTATTTCATGTCGTATATAATGTTAGATGGAATGTACATACTCACAAACAGTACGCATTTACTGTAGGATTTTTAGCAACGTATTACTTTATAATTTTAAATCAATCCAGTAAATGTGACACATTCAAAAACACACGATTTATCACTGCCAAGATTTAATGAAATGAATTAAGATAAGCCTCCATTTTAATATGAAAACGCGATCGATTTCAAGAATTTCATTTATCAAATCACGTCACTGATTTTGTACATTATCAACTATTCTAGTACGTGGACTTCCAAGTTCCTTAATTTTCTGAATCGTAAGATGCTGTTATTTGTTTTCTATATGTACTCAAACTACTGTTATGTCCAATCAAATAACGAATTTAAGCAGAAATGCAAAGCGCAGAATCCTATCTGCATGACTACTCCCGCCGCCCATGGTAGGCGTCGTCCTACTGGAGTGATACTAATATATATCACGTGTTCGCCAGCGATAGTACCGTGAACAACGCACGCTTATGTTTGCTCTCATCGCTTAATGTCATTCACATTAAGGTAAGTTAAATTTAAGAATCGACGCTAACATATCATATAGAAACATAAAATAACTTTTAAGCGCACTGCCCTACGATACGCGCCGTATAGGGCGCCGACTGCGCCCTTGGAAGCCCAGTTCCAAACTGACACTACGCATGTTTAAACTTATAAAGTGTTGAGGTTAGAATTTGCCCTATTTTACGTCGTGTGCAGTACCTACCGCACAGGCGCAACATTGGTTCTTATTGATCCACGAGTTCAATGACCTTGCGCTGTAAGCTTCCTACTTTATCGACGGTACTAGTATTTTTCAGAACAGCGCTTGCGTGGTACAGGTGGAGAGAACACAATTATCGCTAAAGTAAAGAGCGCAAGTATTAAAGTAAACTGGTTAAATCAGAAAACCAACAAATAACATAAGTTATTCTGTGCGGCATATAATTCCTAAATTATTTTATAACTTAAAGTTAATACATCTTAGGATCTTCATACTCACATGATTGTATGAAGTAAACTTTTTATAACTGCATGGTTTTTATTGCTATTACTAAGGGAGATAAATATCCAAGCAATATAAATATATACTAATAAAATAAAGTTGAATTTGGTTTGTTTGGTTTGTTTGGTTAACGCACTAAGTTTAGAAAATTATGGAAGTAGTACCTAGAGGCTGATAAACATGTATTGTTGGGATTTACACACTATAGAAATAGGATCGGAGTATAAAAGAGACGGTGACACAAGGGAAAAACACCTAACATCAATGCGTGCGCCGAACTCGTTATTTTGAAGTTATACTTCTTTTGGCGCGACGCGATGGAGAAAAATGTTGAGAGTTAATTTTTACGATGCGCGCGCACACCAACCCCAAAATTTCGACATCGTAAAGTTAGGTCTAGGTGGCATATTGACGGTGATAATATTTACAAATAATTTAGTTATGTAAATAAAATCTTTTTTGATTAATTTTAATATTTATCGTTCATCACTACTGCATTTTAGTTATTTTTTCCATACGCCAAAGAAGTATAACTTCTAACGCGTGTACATAAGTCACATGCTCTTTTTTTAGTTCTAAAATATGCCTTCACTGACACTTACATAAGGAAAAGTCATATCACTCGTGCATTTGTAATGTCGATTAGGTATTAAAACAACGCGGGTAATTTAATATTGAATATATTTCATTAGGTACCTATTTTGGAGTGGGTCTTTACAACAACTTGCCTCTTAGGGGAAAGAAATAGAAGAAGAAGATGGGCAGTACCGGAAACGCCTGCAAATGTTTTTGGTAGATAACTATAAAAAAATGGACTTTAAAACAGTAATTGCGTGCCACGGCAACATACATACTTAACGTTTTACGTAAGTGACATGCATATTTTTTCAGAAAAGCGTAAAAGACGAAATATGAAAAATTACAAATTTTAGATGTTGGTTTTAACAGACTGAATCGATGTTGTCATAAATACAGACCTAGTTTACATGTAGAAAAATAACAATAAAACAGTAAACATATAGTAAAAAATTAATTTATAGGTCTATAAAACACTCAAATTTATTTTAAACTATAGCCAAGAAAAAATCAAAATAAAATAAACGCAGAAGCACATTCACGTAAACTTGAAAGTAACGGATTTAATTTCTGACAAAATCTACCTTCGAAATGGCGATTTACTTTTATATAATTAGTAGGGATTTCACCTAAACTCTATCAACACGAACTTGGTAAATTTTGATTATTCATTCAAAAATGTTGATTATTCAAAAAATTCAAAAATTAGGAAATTTCGATAAAAAACTATTATTTTTTATTCATCGGTTATTATTCATGCTAAAAAACATTAGATTTTTTAAATAATTTTTTTATGAATGTCACACCTCTAATAACCAATAAAAAATGTACGGTTTGTTTACGAAATAATGTGTTTAAATCATCTCCAACTCTCCGGCAGCAAAAATCACTTGGAGGTGTGCCAATCAAGGTGATGTAATACTAATTCCAATCACAAGATAAAAAATAAAATAAAGTGTTATCGTAAGTAAAATGTAGAAAAACAAGCTTTCAAAAAAATTATGGAGTAAAATAACTGGTTAAAAATATAGCTTTTTATCCGTCACAGTATATGTCGATGTTATCTTCGACTCTCTAATTCTAATATTGTCTTGAAGTTTAATTTAGTCGAAGACTGTTTTTAATAATATGTGTATATTCATTCATAAAATGCGCCAACAGTTCTTTAGATTATATTTTAACGGAATTTAGAATAAAAAAATTTCAGTCACCAATAAATAATCTAAAATGATTTAAAAATCTAGTAAAAAAGCCTATTGTGTTTTACTCTATGATATTTTTGATTTTATCACGTTTATTAAATTTACCAACTAAGATTCCACGGGAACTCCGCGAGCCATAGCACTGATTATTGTTCACATACCTAAGCTACATAGCGTAGTGAAATAATATTTCCAGCAAATCATTATATTATAGTTTTCACATGGAGACGTATTGCATAGTTTTTTTTATTATTCACGCATAAATAACTGTTTATTATTATATCTTAAATTTACTTTATCGAATGAAGCATATAAAAAAATATACCTTTATGAATATCCTTCTGCAACAATTTTATTTCACCAGCGTCTGAACCGCTCTCAGATCCATAATAAAGCGCTCTTCGACCTGCTAGCGCCGATTCATTTTTTCTGTAAGTTGATGAGGAGCTTCTGACACTGGACGTACGTATGGGCGGTTGAGGGCTTCCTGCACTAATGCTTTGATTACTAAAGATGCCAGACATTATTTTTTTCTGCGAAGTGCAATTTTCACACTTCTGTACCTTTTGGGCATTGGGTGTAACATTTGTGTATAATTTATTTTCAAGAACTATTGGTGTCGATGCTCTTTTTTGTTGGTAGTAGTCAGCAAACTCTGCGTTGTTTGATATATTTCTTACAAAACTGTCAGTTCGCCGTTCCGAAATACTTCGAGTGAATGGTGCTTTTAGATGTATGGAATTATTTGACGTAGCAAAATTATTCCGCCGCCTTATATCTTGTGGTAAGCTACAACTTTTGGAGTTCATCATAAACGAACTCGGCGAGCTGCAGTTTGAATATGTGTTGGCATTTGGAGATTGTGACAAATTACTGTTCAATGTTTGCTTCAATATATACTCATCCTCTTGAACTTTTAACTCCTTGATTTTTTGCCAGTAGAACGCTTCCACTCTAAGTCGAGCCGTTTCTTTAACGTCGTTATTGCCTTCAATTGCCGGGGCTGAAGATTTTGATTGTATACTCATTCGACTTAACGACTTTCGGCCCTCTTCTGCTTCGAGCATATTTTTTTTTAAACTTTCATAGGGCGAGTGAGTGAGTGGCATACTTGGTATTCGATGACCAACCGCGATAGGAGAGGTTGGAGCAGAATAGTGGTAGGGTTTACCTACATCACGATTAACGTAGTACGTTCGTGATAGGTCTGCTTGCTGAGCAAGTCGGTTTTTATTAAGGGACAAACTGCGAGCCCTTGTTGGTTGAATTGTACGAACCTCGGCTTCTTTTTTCGGCGAAATTAGGAACTTGGTGCTTACACGTTTTATTTCAGCCCCAACTGACTCTGGATTTGTTCGAAATTGCGATGCTTTATATATTTTTATTTCATCTGCAGGAAGTGTGTTGCTTGGTAACTTATCTAGAGAGTGATAGTAAGTATCAGGATATCGCCTTAAATCAATACTTGAACTTGTATCATGGCTATTTTGAAATGACAGTTTTTGTGAGTAATTATCCCAATTATCACTATTGTGAAAACATGTTTTAGAGTCTTTCGTACTTTGTTTATTTTTATCGCTTTGTGCTACAGTACATGGTACAGAGAGATTTTCATATATCGTTTCAGTTTGCTCCGAAACATTTTCTTTATTATCTTTTATCACAGACTGTGGATTGTAATACTGATTGTAGACTTGATTGTGACTCGATCTCTTGGAAATATGAGGGATATCGTCATATTTCTGTTTACATTTTTTTGTGAAAAATGGAAATATTTTGCGAAAACTGCTGCTCTTCCTTTTTTTATTGTCGCCCATATTGCGTCTACAATGCTGTAACAATACAAAATAGAAACAATAATTATTTTATATGTTTCGCTGCATTTTCTTGCTAGTTTATTTCATTAAATAATTTTAAGTAAGGAATAAATGAATTGAAAGCAAATACCAAAAGACATGCACATTACATGCAGCCGCGCCATTTTGAAAATTTAATGTTTTCCTGTTGTTTTATTTTCGCTGCGTTCAATCAACAGTACCTAATATTTATAAATCATTTCTACGTACCACTGATTTAAAAAATGCACACGCACTGCATTGTTTCTCTTTGCAAGAGTTCACTAAAAAATATGTGTTTCTTACAATGCATACGAAACGCTTTATTTGACTAGTGCTGAGTGTGGGATCTCATAATAATATAATTTTCACTTAAAATATTTATTTATTTTATTTATTATAAGGTAAAATTTATTACATTAAAAGATCATTTGTTAGTCACGGCGAATCCGACATTAAATTGAGGAAGAGTTATAAATGGAACATTATCTGAACAATTCAAAAGAGGACCGGTAGTAAATGGTTCATTTCACATTTATTCATAATTTTTATAAGAAGCACTATAGTGCCATCTCCTGAGGGATAATAAGTCTACTAGTAATTTATTTTTATTTAAAAAAAATGTTTTGTTTTGCAATTTTTATCAATTTATGAGTATTGTTTAAGTAAAATTAAAAAAAAACATGTTAGCATTACAATAGTACACAAATATATTATGAATTTAGTAAAAGAGATATTAGAGATTAGACTTTCTATATATTACAGGAACTTTTTTTGTTGACAATAAAATTCCTACAGTAGGAAAAACTATCTGTACATGGCTACTTTAAGCCCCCAAGCAAGACTATTAGACATTGGAAATATATATAATTAAACCTACACTATATAAGCATTTAATATACTATTAAACTGTTTCACCCAAACTAGCTTCCAGCAAGTCGGCATATGCCCCAGGTAACAAGAATTTTGTCCCCTGAATAATCAGAGTGAACCTGCTTGATAACTTTATGAAAATACCACGATCTAGGTATGGTTTGTGCGGCTCTGTAAGTCCCATAGTCCCATGACAAGGGGCTTCGCACAAAAAATTGCAAAAACAAGACGTCAGCACTCAACTCAGCAGCCTTGCTTGCGGGGATACTTCCCCTGGACCTTCGCGTTAAGGAGGCCGCGGCCGCATATCTGGCGCGGAAGGGGGTGTCACCGCACGTAACATATGACAAGACAATAGAGAAGCGACTGACACAGCTCCCACACCCCGCCAAAAGACTTAAAATAACTTACAAAAAACTGGACGACCCGACAGAAATCAATAACTATACTATGACAAAAATATTTACAGACGGGAGCAAAACGTCCGCGGGAGTGGGAGCTGCATGGACAGAATGGCAATACGGGACCGAGACCAAAAATAAAAAGATGAGGCTGGCTCCGTACTGCACAGTGTACAGGCGGAGCTAACTGCACTGAGGGACGCAGTGACATGTCTGACCAAGGGGAGGCGGAATGCGGCTGTGCTCAGCGACTCTCGCTCTTCACTGGATGCCATCGCGGGTGGACGCTCTCTCGATTCCCAAGTTGCCGAGATTCACCAGAACCTGGAAGAGTGCCATGAAAATGGCATTAAAATTTAACTCTTTTCCGGCACTCCGGGAAACAAGAGGGCAGACGTTCTCGCGTGGTAAGCGGTTGGAAAGACGGAGACCCGAATAGAGTACGCTGCATATCCGCTTTCTTACTTGCGACGACTGACAAGACTGAAGACTCTAGAGACCTGGAACGAGCGCTATGTGGGGGGTGAAACAGCCTCAGTCACAAAAATGTTTTTTAAAGATGCAAATGCGGCATACGAACAAATAAAGACACGGCATTTCACACCTCACATGGTGCAGATCCTGACTGGCCACGGGGCTTTTGGACACTATTTACACAGGCTCAAACTGAAGACAAGCCCCGCGTGCGACTGTGACGACAGAACCGACCAAACGGTGGTTTATTTACTTGTTGACTGTGCTACCTTTGAAAGGGCCAGGTGCGATCTGGCGCCGGGCAACGGGCCCCAACTCGCCCATAAATATTATGACAATATTTCCGGAGTAGTTGTCGCCCGGGCCCGGCGCGGCGGGACACGCCAACCCTCCATGTTAATAATGTCCCTTTTTAGGAAAGGGGAGATTTTGACACTCCCCTGATGCTTAGCCACTCATATGTGCCTGATTGCGTGCCTGATAGGCTAGGATGTAGGGATCCCACAAACAAACAACAAGTCTCATAGTGTTTTGATAACTCTTTAGTATTCATTGAATAGAAATATTAAAGTAAACTGGAAAATAAAATGTTGTTTTCCCCCTATAATCGGTAGATTGCATTGCTGGGAAAAAAACTATTTTTCCATATTTTCACATATTTAAATATTGTATATACTCTTTATTCAAGCAAATTCATACAATAGAAATTGTATAAGCATTTTAGCAACGATAGAATGACGACACACGCTGGCGATAAAAAGTTTTTTTTACTATGAGTCATAAACAAACTTGTACGTTAAAAGTTTAATTTGTGAAATAAAATCTAAGCAAATTTTACTAATAATATCTACCTGTTGTTTTATATTTAATTACACATTGTTTTACCGTTTACAATAAACGGTACAGTACTTAATTTGTAACAAATTATTAATTTTAACCTAACAATGAAAGAGCGTAATGTGCTTTTTAAAGCAAGTAGACAATCTTATCAGTTGATAGAACACTATGAGTTTAACATTTAGAAACTTTGGGCTCTTAATACAAATAATAAAAGAGGTATAAACTGTAAAATTCTTAACTTAAACATAGTAGCATAAGAAAATTAAACTTTTCAAGGCCGATTGGCAAGTGAAAACGTATAAAATTTATATATATATATATATATAAAGGCTCATAAAGATAAAACTAACCTGATTTTTTGTAAATGTTAAAAATAATATAAACAGGATACATTTACTACACTACGATTAATAAAAAAAAATTAAGTTTTGAATAAGTTTAACATCAAAACAAAAATATAACCAAATGAAGTTATGTAAACACGCACAGCGCATAACATGCACTTGTCGGTACCATAGATGACAGATTTAAGATTGACATACATATAGGATATAACCTACGATGGACACTCACGATCGATTCCTGTCAGTAAGAGTCGTCACGTTTAATTATAATAAACTTAGAGATTTTCAACGTACTCATTTACCTCTCCAAGACTCGCATACGAATTTTGATAAGTTTTAAGGCATTGGCTGAGGCGGTGGCTTTACACTGAAGTACTTTAGTGGCTGGATCGTTAGTAAGTGGAAATTTAATGGAATGGAAACCAATAACCAAGAAAGTGGAAGTTGAAGTCAGAGGAACATCAAGGCGCCTAGAAAGTACTTGGCGCAAAAAAGATCTTAGAAGTCTTTTTCTTACCTCTAGCTTTTGTTACATACAACATTCAATAAACGGTCTGCTTATTGATTAGGCCATTCGTACAGTAGAGTCATTATTTGCCAGAAATAAAAAAGATGAAACATATGATATAAAAAATATTTCTTTTAAAATTAAATTACTTGAGTCAAATTCATATTTTTATTGTCACTTCTACATTACACTCTTCAATTGCATATTATTTTTGATAAAACTTTAGAAACCACCATCAAAGTTTGCCGACGCCATATTGACAATTCAATTCAATTCAAAATTTATTTATTCATGTAGGTAACAATGTACACTTATGAACGTCAAAAAAAAAAGAAATATTAAATGAATTTAATTTTACATTTACTGCCAGTTCTCAAATCAAGGGCGTAGAACGGAAGAGAAGAACTGGCAATAAACTCTCCGCCACTCTTTTTAATCGCCAAGTTTTTTTTACACAATGCTTGTAAGGAGCTGCAACCACTACACCATGTTCCATGACATATTGAGTAATAAAGAATAAAAAAATAAATTAAAAACAAAGATTTGTCCTCTATCAGCAGGAGGCATGGTGAAATAGGAGCACGCACTTACACACTCGTGAGAACAACACGCAAATACGTAGTATAAACAACTAATATCACCGCATACACGAATTCAAGTACGACCAGTCACCACAAGTAGACAGTTGAAAAGTATCGTTTCCGGTTTTAGAGCGGCAGGAAGTGGAATTAAATTAAATTAACAATCAACAGACTAGGCAAGTAATGAAACGTCATCGATCCAAGTCATTTGCCTAGCTGTATGACCAAATGGCTGAACATATTTCAGATCACTTGTTAAACGGCGCCTTTAGTTAAATGCCTGAGCTGTAATTGAACGGCTAATTTAGCTAGTTGGCTGCGATATATTATACCATAGCAGCTATATATTACATATTGTATTTATAAGCGTAAAAATACGAATGTTGTAAGACTGTAAATCTTGTTACAGTATTAGTAGTTCAATACATCTAAACCTAACAAAATAAAACAAGAGATGATTTTCATTTTAAGGTAAGATTTATCTAGATAAACTAGCTGACCCGGCAAACGTTGTTTTGCCATGTATATTATTTGAAGGAAATTTTTTTTTAGGTTAATAAATGTACTTTATTCCCAAATAAATATTTATTGGATGTAAAATAAATATATATAGAGGTGACCCAAGTAGATATCTAGCGGGGATAGGTGATCGATTGATCGATGATCGGTCACGACCGGCGAAGGCGGAAGATCAAATTGAATTGAGAAAAAAAAGAAATTATTAAAAAAAAATCGCGATGGTAAAATACGGGTTGATTGTAAATGGTTGAAAATTCAGGGTTATATGTATTTATTAATGCTGTATCATAAAAAAAATATTTTTTTTTAAATCTAAAATTGAAAAAAAATTAAGGGGGATGAAAATAGATGTTGTCCGATTCTCAGACCTACCCAATATGCACACAAAATTTTATGAGAATCGGGAAAGCCGTTTCGGAGGAGTTTAACCACAAACACCGCGACACGAGAATTTTATATATAAGATAAAGAAATAATTTTAGTACCAACTCTATTAACCAAAGTCGTTGATAATAAAGTAATTATTGTATAAAAATATAGTCACGTTTTGATTTTAAACATACCTACCTATATCTTAATAAAATTAAAGACGTCTTCGATAAAATTAAACCCCGAGATACTGCTACTGCCTTCTAGTATTTGGATTATAAGGGCAAAGGAAGGTTTAATGTCACGTAAATGTCGTATAAAAATCAATAGGTATCTTAATTTGGTTCCGCTACTCTATTCAATAACTTCTTTTATACTAATAAATAGCCTGTGTGTTGGCCGTGTGGAAGTTGCAACTGTGCTTAACTTTTATTTGTGACAACATTACTACGTAATTTTTTTTCTTCAATTTATCCCTAATGGGAAAGGCAAAGGACTTTAGTCCATACAGCCAGGTCTTGTTTTTGATAATAATTGGAAAATTTTGATAGTTTTAAAGACCGAAGCCACGTCTTCATTGTTCTTGATCGTAAGGCCAAAGCCATGTCTAGTCTTATTGTTGTCATGTTATTATCTCGATCACCAAAGCCTAAGCCACTTTTTCGACGTTTTGAATTGGTCGAAGTCTAATCCATAAGCAATAATAGTAGAATCCAAGTAAAAATTATTAATATTTCCAGGTGCTTGTTTCAAATCCGATCTTAAGGTAAATCCAAAAGTATGTCCATTCAAACCAATTAGTCAATCCTAGCAGTACAATCCTTTTAAATTTCTTGAACCGTATTAGAAATAAATTCATAAATAATATCATACATATCACGGTTCATAAGCAAGTCTTGAGTACAGCGCGGAATATTTTTAGGGCTTATATGATAGTTTAACAGGTTACATTACTATGTCATTATAGTTCGACAGTAAAAACAAATTAATTATTTTTTTAACATAGCTTAGAAAAGAGACTTCATTAAAATGTTTCACAGACCAGTGGTATTTGTTCTAAAAGTCAATTGTCATACGTCAATGGGACTGTAGTCTGTAATCTTTACTTGCGGTCAGATATTTTACCGACGTGTACTTTTAACATACGGTAGATTAACAATTCGTGTTTATAAGTTAGAGTTTTAATAAAAATCATGAATAGTTGTAGCATACGTGTCTTTTAAGGAGATATTATTAGATCGGGGTGAATTCATACAATTTTAGTGTAATTCTCTGTATTAACAGAATTATCAATTAAAATAGTTAATTTTAGTAAACAACTTTAAAATGAATAGAAACAAGAGTGAAATTCGTTTTATTTTTTATGCGAGTGGCATATTTATTTGTTATTTTATATTTGGTATGTTGCAAGAGAAAATAACTAGAGGAAAATATGGAAACAATGATAAATTTACGTGTACTCTTTCACTCGTTCTCGTTCAATGTGTTGTGAATTATATTTTCGCTCAAATTTTAATGGTAGGTTTCCTAAATGAACTTCCAGAACTCTTAAATAAGTAATACTTGGATATGCTTTTTACCCATGATTTCTTACATAACTTAAGATTTTATTCTGAGTTAAATTCTTTCTAGTTATCTTGGAAACATGAAAAAGATACAACAAGCAAGATTTATTATTTTTCTTCAGCCCTTACATACTTGTTGGGTATGGTCAGCTCTAATATGGCTTTACAATGGATTAATTATCCGACACAGGTAAGATATTTTCTAATACATATTAAATTAAACCGTTAAATTTTTTAATCTAAAATGTGCTTTTGCAGGTTGTTGGAAAAGCTGCAAAGCCAATACCAGTGTTGATACTCGGTGTAATTTTGGGTAGAAAAGTGTATCCTATAAGAAAATACTTTTTTGTATTACTAATTGTGATAGGAGTGGTTTTGTTTATGTACAAAGAACAAGCGAGAACAGTTGTGGAAGAATCTCAAGGCTTAGGGGTAGGAGAGCTTCTACTATTTTGCTCATTGACTATGGATGGATTGACTGGTGCTGTGCAGGTAAAAACTGCACAATTTTAATTATATTTGTATTGTTTTAATAACATTACAAATATAATTAAAACCATTTTTATGTCAGCTCTCTGTGTTGTAATTTCTTAAGTATTGGTGGTGGTGTATTTCAGTTTCCTTTTTCTTGTCTATAACAAAGTCTTAATTACCGTTCTACAACTGAGCGTTTCTCTAGGCAGTTTTTTCCACACACCACCACTTGAACTGGCTGCCCACCGAAGTTGAATTAAATTTGCTTCGTCTTCCGCTTCATTAGGGCAGGCCATGTGATCTAAACTGACCATACTGCTTGTTACAAGTTTTTTTTGTCTAAACAAACAAATTCAAAGAACTTAATTTAATTTCAGGAGAGAATAAAAAGTGAATCTTCTCCAACAGCCTATTCCATGATGTTAAATACAAATGGATGGTAAGTTAATAAATTTGAATATTATAAAATTTTCTGCTGTTAATTTTTATTTTTATAGCGTGTTTTGTGGTTTGCTATTATTTTTCAAAGTACCTTCGAGTATTACATTTAAAATATAGAATTTACTTATTATATAATGACTTATTATATATAGTAAGAAATGTAAGCACCAAACTAAACTAAATAAAAATAAGTACTATTCAAATTGTAATTGTGTTGACATTGTAAGTATTTAATATGTTATCGTCTTAAATTTTTGTACTTCATTGTCAAAATTACTTGCACCCTGTTTAAAAATCTGTTGTAACGAAATAAATTTCAATGGACAATTTGGTTTGTGATGTTTGTGCTGTATAAACTTTTTTTACAATATTTCCAGAAATTTTGCTCTAAACTTCCAAGTCCCATAGAATACACAAACCATCAACATGGACATTAGGTCCTAATTATCCATTTGTTTGTTAATGTTTTTTATACATCACTTTTATAGGTCATCACTTATCTTAAGTGTAAGTGTAATTCTAACTGGAGAATGCTTCAAGTTCGTCGCTTTTGTTAACCAGTACCCAGAAGTGCTAATCTGGCTTACAGGGTTGTCTCTAATGGGCGCTTTGGGACAATTATTCATATTTTTCATGGTAAGATGTTTTATCCAAATACGAAATCCTATAAAAATATAGTTATTCATGATTCTAGTAATTTGTTATATTTACTTTTTACTTCCTATATAAATGGCAGATTTCCTAAATAATGCAAACCTTGGAAGACCTGCCCTGGCCACAAAGCCTAAAAATAATGGCCTTTTAAGCTTTCAAATTACTTAATTTGTTAAATATTTTACTCTACGTAGTAAATTTAAATGGGAATCGTTTTTAACAAATAATAATATAGACTGGTCATTCTTATATTGCCATAACATACTTATGTTGTATCATTATAAAGATTCTAATTAACCTTAAACCCCTACCTACCATTTGGTGTATTATTTGTGGAATAAATCCAAACTAAATTTGTGCTGAATTTCATAATAACTTCATACTTCAAAATATTTTTTTAGGTTTCTGAATTTGGACCTCTGCCATGCTCTGTAGTCACCACAACGAGAAAGTTTTTCACCGTCCTGGCGTCCGTAATTATTTTTGGCAATGTTTTGATGTTTAGGCAATGGATTGGTGCGATTCTTGTCTTTTCTGGTAAGTTGTGTTTTGTTTGCAATTATGAAAATAATCTTATATCTTTAATCAATTTACTTTTCAGGAAAAATTTATCTGTTTTAATAATCATTTAATTATTTAAGAGACAGATAACTTCACACCTCTGACTAATACGCTAAGAGATGTGGAGGAATCAGTCCTTTTCATCTAAGCGGGCATTTAATTCCAGGAATATATTATTTATTATATTTAAGTATTTTCTACATATATCATGGAACATAATTATTAACTCTTATTTATTTATTTTTTTCAGGTCTATTTTTAGACATCATCTGCAGAAACGGAAAGAGCCCTCAAACGAAGATAGCTAATAAATAAATTTGTTTATGTGCTGTGGAAACATTAAACATTTTACATCTTTGAAATACAATGCACAAGCAACATCAAATTGTTATATTGCCCAAATACATAAAAGTGATACCTGCCATTTCTATTCTCGGCAATTCATTCTTGTGTATTTGAAAATTTGAATAAATGTTATTTTTAGCTAATTTTTTTTTTAAATAGAATATACTAGAATATGACTAAACGGGTTTTTCCCAAAGATTTTTGTCTAAATATTATTAAGGTAAATTCACATTTGATGAATATTATACAAAGGGAATTCCCAATACTGTAAGGAAGCTTTTTGGGATATTATACAAAGTTTTAATATTTTAATAGTTACGTATTTCTGCGCTTGTTATTGATAATTCTAAGCCACCAACCATGACACCGTACTATATTACATAATCGAAAGTGATTTTACGATTTAAAGTAAACCAATAAGCCACAGAGGCAATACAATTAGTATATTTTGTATCGCATATGAAATTTTATTTTACTTAAATATTTATCATGACTGATGAGTATTTGATGTAATTGTCATATGGCATGACATTTCGTTTACTTAATGTAGCTAATTTATGATATTTATTTTAAAAGGAGTTTGAAAAATTTAATAAATATTTGACATTATTAGTGGTTTTAGTAGTTACGGATCCTTTTACTAGATGTATGTACAGCGCAACGTTCTAACGTTTACGTAAATTTTGTAAGGAATAGTAGTGCTCTACCTGAACCTCGGTCTGAATGTGTCTTACAAAAGTTAAGAAACTAAATTCATATAGTTGCATGGATGTTCCTCTTGGCCGGTGACCGGTGAGAAACTGGCAAATTTCAGGTTTGCAAGACTAGTATTTAATAATTTATAAATAATTTAAAAGACTTATTATAAAATTAAGCAATGAGACGTAGCTTATTTTGAGACAGGAGTACCTTTGTAAGCTTTCGGAAACCTTACATCTCATGGGCACTATCACCATGCTGGATGGTTCCGGTCTTCTTTGGGTCATGTCTATAACTTGTTACGTATTAAAAAAGTTCAAAGTGCCTAAATTTAATCAGGAAGGATTCAATTTTATGAATCTTAATAATATTTTATGATTTATTTTCGATTCAATCAAACCTTAACAAACCTCCATAGTACCTACATGGAGCATCTAAAAATGGGATGAGTCCTATCCGATGTAGTTAAATTGATTTATGTATAAGTTGTCAAGGTAACGTTGGTGTATTGGTTTTCACTCTTTGTAACATTGGCGTACCAGAATGTCAAAACATTCCTAAATTTCACAGAATTTAAAATAGTCACACTAACTTTCTAAATGGGTGATGAAGAAGCTGCTACCCTCGAAGGACAATTCTATGAATTTTCCAGAATGTTAGATAATAAACGCGACGGTACTACCATCACATTATATCGGTCTGATTTCTGGATGCGTCAAGCAAAGCTATTGGATGATAGAAAGTTAACAATGACTGATACTGGAATATTATTTAATAAATTTAGGTAAATATAACCGGTGTGGCTTAGTTTATATTGCGTGGTAAAAGGGAATAAAATACGAAAAATCTATTGGTTTATAATAATAATATTAATAATAAATGTTATTTGCCTATTCACAATACTGTATTTTACGGGTTTACATGCTGTGGGTATTAACCGCCTTTGTGAGACGTTGTCGCGTATAATAGGACTTTCTAAGTTCTGTGGCAACAACCAGCCTTCCATCCCAGAAAATATACAAATACATGACTATATACTATAACTAAACTAAGCTTATAAACAAACTAAAACATATGCATGAGTGGTTGTGGGTGTGTGAATATGTGGGTGTTTGAAAAAATTTAATCTAAAGGACCTAAACATATACTTATATAAATGTAATACTGCCCACCACACCAATTAGTTTAATAACAACAAATGTTTTTACAGTAAAACAGAATTAGACTGGGATGAGTGGAACCAGTTTTTAGATGAGGTTTGTGAATTAAAACAATTTGACGAAGAAAAATGTCGTGAAACTCTGACCAATTGTGGACTACCCGGTCAAACGCCAGTATTAGTGCCTCAATATAGAGACTTCTTCGCGACTTATAAACCCAAAGAAAAATTGCCGTTTTAATACATTTTATGCTATCTGCTTTTTTAAAGGAAATAAAGTTTTTAAATTACACGGTTGTTTTCATCTTCAAATTAAATTTCTCTACTAGCGAACTGTATCGGCTATGCGTGGCTACTATTGTTTGATAATAATCCTTTTAATCAATTACAACGACCATCCCGGCTGCAAAGGTTAATTTTTAGAAGTATAAATCATCTAATCTAATTGCAATCACTTATGATATTAGTGAACGACGAAAGCCTGGGCTTCGCACAGCGCAAAAATTAAATATTGATTCCAATAGTCGATAAAATATAGTCATAAACAAACATTCTCATAATTTTTTATATTAACGACATCTAGACGCATATTCACAACTATTATTCTAGTGCTTTATCAGAAGAATTAATTATAGAAATGAGACAGACTTTTAGACTGCGGGTACGGTATATCTTTAATTTTGTTTTTTTATGTCTCTTTTATAATATGATTGTTCGCTATATATATTTGCCATTAATCAGACAAGTACTTTTTTCCTTAAGTACTTGTACACTTGGTACACTCTTTCAGGTTCTGTTAGTTAATATTCTTATTTTAAAGTCCATTATCTCAGTGGAGATAGAGCGATTCGTGATAGAAGATACGAGTGACCCGACAAACCAGTTCAGTTTTAAAAGAATTCTAGATATTATTGCTAGATCTATGGAGAAGCCGCAGACTTATCGAAGGATGGACGAACGAGCTGAGAAAATACAATTCTTGTACAATTTTCTCCGGACCAAACTTGGTCCTAGTAAAATAAAAAAAATTCTTCGTGACCAAGGGGAACACGCCAGTATCCCTAAGATGGACTTGGAAGGATTAATCGAGAATGAACTTAAAAACGCACTGGCTTTGAAATCCTCGGCACTGAATGACCGGCCAGTTGTCCAAAAAAGGGGAAGAAATGATTTTCTTGTGATGAAGCCTCAAGTTATGGATCCATTTGTAACTGTTGTTCCAAACAATATTTACTATAACATTGAAAAGAAATGTGTTAATTGGTTAGATGATTGCAACCTTCAAGGTATAAGAGCGAAACTGCTTCAAAAAGTTAAATCTCCATTTAAATAAAATATTTTCCAAATATTGAGCCTATGTACCCTACACAGGTTATACAAGTTTTAAGACTAAATATATAATTTAAAAAATATTCGTAAACCTTCAGTACTCAAATTATATTGTTATATTTTATTAATTTAATTGCAAAGTTAAAGTGTTCTATTTGAAACATATTATAGTATTACAAGGAGTAGAATGCAAAATAAAACAATTTTCTACATATTCACAATATTTTTATTTATTGTTAGTTGCATTTATTCACTTACAATATAGGAAATCATTTCACATGCAAGTATCATTAAAATAGGTATTCGTTTTACAATTCCACAAATTATTTGAAATAATAATTATTAATACAATGTATCCTTTTATATTTGTTGTGCAAATTATTCACTTCAGTATAACTAATATTTACGGATTGCAAGTCGTTCTTTATTAAAAGCACCTAAATGTACGTAACCTTAAAAATAAAGTAATCTATCAAATAAAAAAGCAAATTAAATGGCAGTGGTATAAAAAGCTAATGACGTTACTTTTGGCACATTACCCAATTGATCGATACTTTCAGAAAAACAATGAAATTATAACTATGTTTATAAAAAAAATATAAAAAAGCCTGCCAAAACTTTTTAATTACAGTACAATACTTCCCTAACTACAACAATTAATTCTTATGGCACCAAAGACCCCCGATGGGGATATGTAACTTTAGATAAAATACATATAGATTTGATATATACGCAATCACAAAGTCTACTTAAGAAAATATCTAGATTGATTTTTAACAAGAAAGAAAGCAACAATATATTTTTTAATTGCCTTTGTTTCTGAAAGTAACGAAACATATAATTATTAACGCTACTTATACTATAATATTATCATCAATTGACATTTATAATGCTTGGAACTCGAATATTTATAGAGAGTTTTATTAAATAGTGTCCCATAAATAGATCTAATTAACTAAGCAGCTTTGTAATTCTGCCTTATCTGTAACAAAAAACAATTATTTAACGTCACAATAGAAATAAAGTTTTGGTTAGTAAAGCTACCTATGAACTGGCTACGAAACACGATCAATCCGTGATATTTATTAGTTTTAGTTAAACTAATAAGGTAATTGAACTAGTGTAACACACCTAACACGAGCACAAAAAATCCGAACGAATATATTACCTTAGAGGTATAATAATTCGAAAAATATAAAATGCTGTAATGCTAAGGAACAACTAAGATATTGAACAAAAATTATATAAGAAACAAATATTATGTTGAGATATCATTATACATATATAGGTATTGAAACGTTTTCAAACCAAATAAATATTATTGCATTATCTTTTATAATAAAAGAAAAACTCACACAATTATATTCGACTCGTATTTCGTATCGTAGACTCAGTAGTGAATCGCTTGGCTGAAAAAAAAATTAATATAGTAATCTACTTTTATGTTACGTATGGACGTACTGAAGTGTTTTACCATAATTTTATTTAAAGTAGTTATTTCTTCACAGCGTAAACACGATTCGACATCATTAGTAGAAGTAGAAAGCGTATTTTAAAAGCCGAATTCCACTCTATGTTTAAAAATATACCCTAGATAGGTCTAAAGTATTTGAAATAATACATTGTAAAATATGTGTAATTATAAATGTAATGTACTTATATTTAACTTAATCGTTATAAATACGTACCTTTTTTAATAATCATTTATAATAAATTTAATGAGGCATAGTAAGGACGGAAACAGTAAGTGATGAAATTTGTAGCTAATTTGAGGAAGGGAGTTGAAATGGTATCCGGGTGGGGGGGATTCGAAAACTTCAATTTCTTCAAAAAAGGGATAAACGTCTGGGAACATAGAACTAATTAATCCAGGGTTGCGTGTAAAGGGGAAAATATTGGTTAGTACGAAGCTATGTAAGGGTTAGTGGTTTTATAAATATACAATTCTAGACTAATAAATATCTAATTGAGCAGTCAGTAAATTACACGCGCAGTTAGTGACCCAATACTCACAACTATTTCTTTTTTCGAGAAACATTAATCAGCTATTCAAAGGTTACACACGTGTGTCTTAGAGACCACTATTACAGGTAAATATGAACTAAAATACAAATTCGTTAAGTATTGCGTAAACAACAGTCAAATTCATTTGTATTGGAATTACATTAGTATACGTTTGGTCCCGTGACCTTTCTCATAAAAAGACTGGCTATAGAATTTCTTTTTCCGCCGACGTTCATAGCAATTGGATTAGATTTCCGGGGGCCAGAATGTAAATTTTAAACCTTGTCTGCATATACTTGTCACACTGAAGACCAATCTTTAGCAGACGATGGTCTCTTAAATTTTAGGTCACTTCAGATCTGTGCTAGAAACTTATTGCATTTTTTTAATGATAATTGAGCTACTATTTTAGCTATATAGCTTTAATGACACTTATTGGAAGGGTGTAATGCAATGTACTGAGTGTGGCAATTATTTTATAAAGCTTGAAAAATTCTTAACGATGTTTTAATAAATTTAAAAGGGATTTGAAATAACACATTATGAGCTCCAAAGATTAAAATTACGAAATTAAAACTCCGGTCAAATAATTAAGTTCTCATAATAATAGAATTGTCATTTTGCTATTGAGAATAAAGTTCTTTAACAATTAAACTAGCTTGCTTACTCTTTGCATCGTTGTGTATTTCTGCCAGCAACAGCGACCTTGCCCAACCGAAGCCCTCGCGTAGAACCAGTGAATTCTACTTGCTCTATACAGCCAGTTAGACCTTGGTAATGGTCGTATTCTGCACTCCAGCTCTCAGGAATACCACCTAAAATTAATGAAATTTTCTTAGCGTAAACTTAAAAATATACTCAAAACTGTTTCATCTAGTAGAAATAATAGAGCCAGCCGAAAGTAAGTTAATAGTATACCTTTTTTATTCCATATACCTGACCTCAAAAATATGTTCATAGTGTTGAAACGCTCGCACATATAGTTTTATTAGCAAAAGAAATTTAAATAGAAGTTGTGATTAGATCTCTGCGTAAAGCTACGTTTTTAAAATTATTATTTCCACCTTTAAACTTTTAATGGAAACGTTAGCAAGAAAGTGTCTGCGCATGTGCCATGACAATTTCTTCATCATCATCATTAAATTCATAATTTGAAATCTGATTTTGTATTAGCTCACATTTTAGAGATTGGCAGACGGTATCACTTCCCCATGTCAAATAAGTTTTTGATAAACTGAAGTCATACTTGTGGAATTTGAATTTCAGGGATTGTCCCTTCTTAACATTTATTTAAAATATACTTACCAATATAAATATTCGAATCAGCGTTCATGACATTGGAAATACCAATGGTCGCTTTGGATTTAGAGACACCGTCCACTGTCAATTCAACGCGGTTATCGTCGTAGAACTTCACAATGACCTAAAACATGACATTATGCTGCTATGAATTCTCTTCACATCTCTTAGACAACACAGTTAAGACTTTGTGGACCTTTGATAAAGATTTAGCCATTTAGTAAACACTAAAAGTGTGAGGAGTGTGTTTATCTTTTTGTTGTGTGTTTTCTGTATAATAAAAAACATTATACAAACAATAATAAATTTGCGACAACCATTTGTCTTGGGTTTTGGCCTTGACCATCTATTATCTTTTTGTAGATTTATTATATATTTAAAATTTAAAATTAATACTGTGTTACGTTTCAATCACTCACATTGTGGCTCTCTCCATCAGTTACGGTTTCTCCGTCCATAAGTAAACTGTTCAATCCACTGCCCGTATCCCATTCCATCTCCACAAGGCCTCTATTAACTGAAATTATTAAAGAAATATATACATGTTTTATCTATGGTTTTACTATTTTTCAAATGGCTAAAATATGTGTGAAAAGGAGTTGGATCGTTTTCTACATACATAATATGATGTCTAAGTCTAAAAATGAACTGTTTTGGCTAATATATTTTCAACTTTTATAGTGTGTATGTTGAGGCCTTTCGAAGATTTGAATGACTGTTGCTCTGTGTACACTGTATATATATGGGTCGCGTTCCATAAGTTTGGGCCATGGACTTACAAATTTAAAGACAATAAAGTAACTTAAATTGTCACTGAAAACAAAAAAGTCAAAGTCAAAATGCATGCTTCGTTACGTAGGTCCGTCAAAGTCTTACAATTTTTTTTTCTCTTTATTTTACAAAATAATATATTATATTACAATATGTTACATTAGAAAACCACTGTGGTTTGTATTAATGTAACTATTGCAGTATTGTTTAGGAGCGCGACAAATGCATGTTAAAGTAGGTTTTTAATTTAGAATTTATGTTGGTTAGTGTTAGGCTATCTGTTATGTGATGGGGTATACTATTTATTAGCCGCGGTAGCAAATACCGCAACGTTCTCTCTCCATATACGTTGTATGCTCTCGATGTACAGAGCCCAACTTGCGTTACCGCTCGAGTCTGTACGTCATGCTCCACACGTTTTTTTATGTCATCTCGAAAAAAGTGCTCGACTAGAAGACATTTTTTTACTTTTTCTGTTATTTGCAGTGTTTAAAAAGTCCTCTTTCTTCATTTTTATATGAGTCGAGCACATTTCTTGACACGACATGTTTGAGGATTCGCATTTGGAGTTTATATATTTGGTTGAGATACGTCGGATAAGTTCTACCTACTCTACTCTAGATTGGAAGGATCAGTGGAAGACACCGAGCGACGCATGTCCATTTTCCATTATTATTATTAGGCTTTTATTTTACAAATATCAATTTCCTCGTACCAACTATGTAAACGTCTCGGTGGAATAGTGGTTACCATACGTAGACACTAAAACCTGGGATCTATTCCCGGCCGAACAATAACTGTTTCGTGACGATAAGCACGTCGATCACATATCAATCATTGATCAGTTGGGATGGAAGGCTTATTTAGGTACTGTGACAAAACTAAACAGTCATTCCGTCAGTCAAAGTTTCAAACATTTCATTATATTAAATTCATTTTTAAAACATATTTTAAGTTCTGTTTGTGTGGTATGTAACTTATTATATCCCGGGGTTATTAGACTAAACTAAGAAGTATTGCCAATGTTTAAATAAGTTAATTTAAGTTTCGACCACTGTTTTTATGTAATTATCAAATTTGCTATTTGTTGTTTCGTTTTAACTTACCCTTAATTAATATGTAGTCTCCACCACTCCTAAGTTTAGCTTCCCGTTGGTACAGCAGGACTCCATCGTTCGTTGTGTGGATAGCAAGTGCGATTACTGCCGGTTCCAATTCCAACTGATCGTATCTCAAATAACTGGCTGGTAGTTCTAGGTAACCATTACCATTGAAACCGACGCTTTGCAGAAGTTCTAGGTCTGAAAACATGAATAGTTTGTTTAGGAAGTTTCTTCAGTAGCTTATAAATATAATCTCACCGAAGAATGTCATAAGAATTAATTAGAATTATTTAATAAATTTTAATTTAAATTTCCATGTTTTAGTGCATTAATTATTAAATAATATTTATTACAAATAAACAGAGAAATTAGCCATAGAAAAATAGGTATGCAGATATCATATTAATTACCATAATAATAAGAACTTATTAACTGTTCTGATTATTATTTGCACCTCGCCTTTAAAAAGTAATTTTATTTTTTCTAAATACTAATTTATTAGAAATTCCCGTTCTTTACACTAGAACTACTCGTTTAAAAATGATAATAGAGTGGCGCAACATCCTGATGAGCCACGCCCTTAGATTGCTTGTGATATTTTTTTGCCTGTCTTCGAATTTTGTCATCATAAGTGAAAAAACACTTACGCATTTGGCAACCTTGACCGGCGTATCCCAAGGGGCAGTCACATGTAAAATTCATTCGGGCAGAGTAATCGCTTTTACACGTTCCACCATTTTGGCACGGCATAGCTGCGCAAGGATTGTTCAAGGGCTGTCTTTGGGAACTCAGAGGCACCCTGTACTCGCAGTATTGGCCGGAGAAGCCAGACGGACAAGTGCAGTACGTCGAGTCAGCGTTCAGACAATAGCCACCATTGCGACATTGAGAACATATGCTCTCAACCTGAAACAAGGTTAATAACAATTTTGATCAGAGACCGCAGTCTAGTTGACTGGGGAGATGGAGCAAAATATGCAAATTGTAAAATAGTCCTGACTTTTAAGTGCACGTGACGGTTCGACGTGGTGTAAGGTGAGGAAAGAGAAAGAAAAACGAGAAGAAAAATAAAAATAAAGTTTAAATAAATAATTGATAATTAAAATATTTTATTAATTCGGAATTAAAGAAAATATAAAAGTGCAATAAAATATTATGAGCGGTATATTTTATTTACGGCATTCGGGGGCTTTCAGACCAGAGGGCCTAAAAGCCACCAAATGATGAATATTTTTTGACCCGATAAGTCTCTTAGCGGTATCTTCCGATTACTTTGTTAATATATAAACAAATGACAATTTGTTAATAAATAAAATATTTCTGGAATAATAGTAATCGTATAAGAATAAATATAAATAATTATAAAAAAAAAATGTTAAAATATAGGAAAAAAATATAATTCTCACATCTGGTATGTCTCCACGATCGTAGTTGACGCATTCCTGAACATTTGCTGATTGAATTGACGAACTTATTAAGTTCAACTCATCTCCTTGCAGTTTGACCTTTAAAAATATTATTCACAAAATTTGTCAAAACAAAATCTACAAAAGTAACAATTATGGTAACATGAATGAACATTTAGATTAAATTAAAATTTGGATGTAGGTGACAACAACATCAAAATAGTGTTAAAAGATTTTTATAGTTACACTCACATCCTTGATGCATCCGCTAAAGCCTCCAATGACGCCAGTATTGTTGTTGAGAACGACTGAGTCGTCAACGCCGCCCACGAACAACGGTGTTTCCAAGCTCAAATACTGTTTGTAAAGGGAACATTTTGTAGGATTAGGTTAATCTTCGGTTAGGTTAAATCTTCAAGACTAACTTGAATTTAACAATTCAAGTTAGTCTTGAAGATTTCAATGATTTCTTAATGAAAAATGATGTATACACTACAATCATGTTCGTAAAATCTTTATATATTTAAATCTTCTCTGTATGTTTTTGTAATTCAACTGTTTAAGGACTGGATTTTGATCAAATGTTTTGTTCTAGTAGATTTACAATAACATGGTTAAGATTTTCAAATAGAAGATTTTTTTGAAGGCATCTGTACTGTGTACCGAGTCCACTGGTTATTTTATAAAATGGATGGCTAGAGCACTGTTACTATTACTATAGCCCAATTATCAGAACCAATCTCTCACAAAGATGGACATTACCTGTATTGTGAAAACTAAACTTGTATTATAAAAAAAAATGAAAACTGGCGGCTAGAGCTACTTTTGGTCTTGTTTTCTAACGAACATAAACACGTGTTGAATGCAGATTATTTACGTAAATGATAGAATTAATAAATAAAAGGCTATTATTATACAAAACCTATGAGTTAACGTATGTAATAAATTTGTACAAGTAAAGAAAAATTAAAAAAGGTTTAGTAGAAGTACAACACCAAGGTACTACACCTAAACTAAACACAATATTATATTTATTTTAAAATACTAAAGAATACATACCTTAGGTGAAGACAGCTTATGATTGTAGCTATGGATCATATCTACTGTCAACGAGACTAAATCACCGCTTCTAATAATTTGAACTGATGTCCACGAGTTAGCTTGTAGGGTCTTGTTACTTGTCAGTACCACAGGGTCGGTATCTGAAAATAGTGAACCATTTACTGTTTTTGTTAACGAGACACAGCGGTATTTACAATGTTTAGTTTCTATTTTTTTATAGGGTAAACAAAAAGAGGTATCAGTATGGGATGATACTTTTGTCTACGTACGTAGACTTGGAATACAATATCTCCTGCAAACACAAAAAACCAGTGGCGTTTCAACCCCAGGTCTCGGGTTCTATCTGTATTGTTTTTTTTATAGGAAAGTAGGTGATCAGCCTTCTAAGTTTGACGGATTCGACTTTTGAGTCTAAGGTCAGCACACCTGACGCGGCCGTACCAGGAAAACATATTTTACAAATAAATAAAATCTTACTGTCGCCAAGGTCGTATCTGAACTCTAAGTGTCCATCACGAACTGTGAGAGATGTGAATCCACCATAGCCTCTAGGTGATTGTGCGCAGTACATAATAATACCATCAGTCACAGGTGGTTTTGGCTTAATCTTCATAGACATTTTGAGATAACGTGAAGTTTGAGGCGGTTTGATCGCTAAGAATGCGCTACCCGTAAATGCAGGATATTCGATATTATGCCTAACGTCGCAACTGAAAATAAAAAAATATATATTATATGTATGGAAGGTTACCTATTAAATATTATGGTAGGTTTACCTATTAAATATAATTAAAGCAAGATATATACGATTTTATTATATATTACACAATACTTTAACGCCTATCAATTAAAATTCGTAATGACGAAACGATTTTGCTCAATAATTGCGGCCTCATTTATGTTAGTGAGTAAATTAAAATACCTTTTTTATGAGTTGAGAATGACAATGAGAGAATAACAATGGTCTAGGACAAATTCGAGTCTCATTAAAAAACAGGACTCCTAAAAATGACGGCTTACTTTCTTCCAGCATAAGTGACAGGACATGCGCATCTATAGCCATCGGCGGTGTCTGTACATTTTCCTGGTCCACACAATCCTGGGCGGCAGGCATCGCCGGTCTTGTCACAGTTTTGACCAGCAAATCCGCCAGGACAAAGGCATATGTAGCCGCGTTCATTGCGTGCTTCCTGTTATTAAGATATTTTAACAAATAATTTAATAGTTTTTTAACATACAGTATTTTTAAATTTTTAAATAACTGATTATTTTCTATGTACAGCTTCGTCGAAATAATAAATCAATTTTTTATCTATGTCTTGAACGCACCAATTCGCAAGCTCGTGGATAATTTATCTATTATAAGGAAGCGGTTCACAAAACACAATCAATTTCCATGCTCCTTATCGGTGGTAATGAATAACACAAATAGTAAGTTATTAATCGTATATTGGGATTTTTACTTTCTTGGTAGTGTAAAGCTCACACCATGTGATATTATATATATATATTTGGCTAAATATATGTATATAATATATATTACTATATATTTTACTAAATATATATATATGTGTGCCAAAGTAATGACTCCTTCATACTTTTTTTTAAATATAATAGGGGGGCAAACGAGCAAACGCCGGCATACACCCATTTTTGGGCGCGTTGCCGGCCTTTGAGGGAGGAATTGTTGGAGGTCATATTTCGCACAGGTCACAGTTCGCTAGTTCGCAAAAAAATGCCTTGTGAAACGGATTGTGGAAGATCATACTAAGACATTTGACTTAATGTGCGAATGAATGCTCAAAACTAATACCAAAAGAAATGTATCTAATATCTACCTGACACACGCCACTGTTGAGGCATAGATTAGGTGTGCATGAGTCGCAATCGTAGACATTGTTTCTTTCTATGCTATCCGCCATTATATTCTTTTCTTCCTTGCCAAGTATTAACATGCTTACGCAACCTACAAATCTGAAAATTAAGTCAATTGTTTAGATCTTACAAATCATATCATCCATTTCTTACCATCCTACCTATACTAAAATAAATGTATACATGCTATTGCTGCAATTTTTAATTTTTATGGGCTATATATGGGGGGTGGGGAAAAAATTAATTATTGGCACAAGTCAGTGCACTCCTCTTATACCTGGTAAAATACAATGTACCTCAGCCAAGTAATTTTCTGTAGTAAAAAAATAGGTTATAGGTATATATTCACGCTACCTTTACATCATATGACTTAAAACATCGTTATTTAGTCTGAATGGTGCTTACCCTGAAGTAGTTTCAAGTTCATATGGACGTTGTTGTGGCGCATTACCAATGTATAATGGTGCATAGAGATCCAAGGTCTGGTACTGAATTGACGATTCCGCTGAGAATGGTCCCGTGTTGTCCACATCCATGGTTACTATGGGATATAAAACATTGATATAGGAGGCGTCGCTTAAACGAATGATAAATCAAAGCTATAAATACTTTAATCGAGGATTGCGTATAATACGACTTCGTCAGCGAATTCTTGAACATACAATTTAAAAATATTTTAAGAGTTGAGTAAAATTGTATTTATACTTAAACATTGTAAGTAAAAAGTAGAAACTATTATTGTTTTACTGGAAATTAATTAATAAAGAAATTAATAAGTAAATATGAATATAGTAACGACTTTTTCAGAGCATCGTTTTTATCTGTGTCTTTAGTGAAATAATTGTCACCTTTAGATCCACTTCGTCTGAGGCGAATTGTATGCCATGCGTTAAGGGTAAGTGGCCTATCACCCCTGGTCACTAAGGCATCAGCTGCATCAAACTTGAGGGTAAATTGTGGTACTCCATCGACTAATTGCAAGGCCAAGTAGTGTCCTGTTCCGTCTTCTTTCTGACTGTTGTAGAGTATTATTCCGTTTGGATCTAAAACATATTTTTTCTTTAATAATTCGAAGAATTCGTACGATTGAATTGTAGATTTGGGTAGATATATTTTGTCATCTGAATTTACCCGCTAGCAACACCAATTTTTTTCACGTCTTAAATAGTAATAAAGGTTTCCGTAAATCACGCAAACCTCCAATTATGATTTAAAATGTTTGTATAACACAACATTATGTTTATATAATAAGGGCATAAAAATGCACCAAAAAGATAAATGGTATACCAAATCAATTATGTATTTTTTATAAAACAAAACGGAAAAATACTGCAATGAATAATTGTGGTAAAAGTAGAAAAAAATACTAGATTAAAAATATGTAAAAGAAAAACAATTGGAAATAAAATAAAATTACGGCGGATATGTCTATGCTCCACGTATTCAAATTTGGAATGATGATTTGACGCCTTCAATACTGATGATGTAAAGAAGTAAAAATTATGATTCATGACATACCAGCAGGTTTAAAGGAGACCTCAATCTCAAACTGCATGTATGCATCCTTCAAGGTAGGTAGGACCAGCCATCCATCGCCATTGAATTTGGGTACAATGCCAACGACGCGTAGAGTAGCTCTAGTCTCAACACGAGCTACGTTGTTCCTCACACGACACACGTAAGTCCCAGCATCGGCTTCAGTAACACTGTCTAGGTGAAGGCTCCGCTAAAAAAATACAATTTTAAGCATTCAATTTTAAAATCCAGTTCTAAAATAGTAAGGTTTTGACTTTGTCTCTTTTCATGATAAATAATTAGAGACGAATAGCACTAATTAAGAGTATTGTATTTCATCGTAACTCGTGCTTCAGTCAGCATAGATTTTTATTATGGCTTACATCTCAACACATAAAAACAAATCCAAACAACATTGTTTCGGGCATTTTAAATCGATTTCGAAGACCTATTTAATTTATTTCTCTTTTCAAAACATAATTTTACGTTTCTGCATACAATAAAAAACTGTATACAATAAAAAAAATCTTATTATAATTGATTTAAACAGTGGTAAATTAATCTCAAATGCATCTTTGTTACAAATTCAGCGCTTAAACTGACTGATATTTACTCAATAGTTTAAAACTCTTATTTGACCGACTACAGACTACTTCTTTATTTAACCGCAAAACAAGTAGACCTGTTTACCTCATTTTGTCTAACGCCAGCTGGTAGTGGTGAAAATTCACGTCTCCATTCAATAGATACGGGTTCTTGTAAATTGCTGGTGCATGGCAAGTCAATCGTATCTCCCAAGCGTACAGTGTACATGGTCTCATCATCGTTAATGGGGTATGGTTTTGTATCAGACACTGAAATATATTTAATACTATATTTAATGCCAGTTGACCCTACAAACGATGTTTTGCCATATAAATTATGAGAATATTCTGTCTGTGCCATTTTAGCTCTATAACACTATATAACTCAAGCTTTTCTCATTGTTAAGGCAGGGTTCGTAATAAATGTTTACTATAAAAAACTAGGGTAATATAACTATTAAACACGCAAATTATCCTTTTACTTCTTTGTAATATGTATATATGCATAATTTTTTTATTTAAATATTATTTATTTTCATAAGTATAAGCTCAGGTACCAAATAAAAATAACTCAAAATATATTAACAGATAACTCGAGAAATAAAACGACCATCTGCTTACACAATTGGCCAACAAACGGACGAAGAAGTTGAAGAACAAGACAAATACTTAAAAAATTGTAAGTAAATTTTACCTGGGACAACTTCAAGTACGAAATCTTCCGAAGATTGTCTTCCATAGTTGTCAATTCCAGTACATCTGTATACGTCAGCATCGGATTGCTCAACATTTGGTATCAGCAACAGCGATCCATCGCCATAGGTCTGCAAACAATTATATATTAATTTTGTTTGATAAATTCACAAAAATGCTTAAGGGACATGTAAGACATATTTCAGTAAACAATCTGTGGTACATACCAACCCGGTCAATTATAATATATTCGAATTAAATAGTAAAAAAAAATATATGTATATATGAATTATCTTACCCTTGATTCTACGTATTGGTTGGTATTATATCTTTCCCATTTCACTCTGATATTTTTAGACAATGCTCTGCAAAGGACTTCCACTTTCTCTCTTACCCTAAAAGGTCTTCGTGGCTGAACAATTGAAACTAAGGCCGGTGCTTCGTCACGACTTCCTAAAATATATTTATAACTAATGACCAAAATTTCTAATTCTTTCTAACGCCTCAAAGGCGCCCCTAAAATATTTAAAACAATGACATTCAATTGTAAATTGTATACATGTTTGCCCCATAGCAATAAAACAATAGCCGTACTCGGAGATTTTTTAAATTATCTCGAAGGGTTAATTTGACTATAACGAACAATATCGACCAGTTTAATGATGTTCAGTACTTCCAAGCTAATAATAGTCTTATTAGCTTGGATATTCTTCTAATAATCGTCTCTCTTCTTCTAACTGGTCTCTGAGTACGTCTTCTATAAAAGTTAACAGCCACTTATAACTAGGTTATCGACAACTTTAAAAACATAATCGAAACTTGTCGTGCAAATACTTACATCGTAATCACCTCTAACAAAACAATCGCAAACACATGCAAGAGGTTAGTAAAATAAAACTGTTAACACATATAAAGGTCATAAAGATCAACAATTTTACAACAAACTGTGACGTCACCGCTCCCAACATAATGGCTTACCTTAATCATTTTAAAACGAACGAAAGTAGTACATTAGCTATTTTGAAAACTTGTTAAATGAATAAGAAACTTTGTTCACAACTTTTTACAATGAGCTGAATAATAATAATGCATAATGGAGTACATTTGTAATAGACATATCAAGGGAACAAGGCACGCCCGGGAAAAGACTGCACAATACCCTTCAACACATATCCCTTTAGCCCTCATTAGAATTACCAGTTGGGCGTGGATCCGAATGCGGCTGCAATAGCCTTTTTTCTCTTAATATGCAGTTATTTTCATCGCTACCATCCAGACAATTATTATATCCATCGCAAATTAAGTCCTCGTGAATACAAGCACTGTCGTCATAACAATGAAACTCTGACGGCGAGCATTCAACACCTTGGCGTAAAATAAAAATATTATTTATCAGCAACTATGCTAAAGATTCAGGTATACAAAACTAAGAGACAACTTACGAAAACGATCATAGAAGAAAGAAGTTATACATGCTAGGGTTAAAATAGAACAGTTAAGCGGGCTATTAGACCAAAAACCGACCACTACTTAATGGGCAAACACTGACCCTCTATGTGAAGGTTGATGTAATTGCTAGTTTGTCGTCCATAGCCGTCCCAAATGATACAAACATAGCGGCCGCTGTCTGTTTTCTGAGCGAGTCTAATGAATAGAGATCCATCTGTCTTCTGAGTTACGCTGCGTGGTAGGGCTCTGCCATCTTTGTTCCATCTTATTTTCAGTCTGGGCTGAGTGACATTGCAGCTCAGATGAACAGCGGCTCCCACGTGTGCGAATTGTTCGTTATCATGCGACTTCGACGGCGCACGATCGGCTTCTTCTATGATTTATCACATGCAATACCCTTAGCATTCAATGAATTTAAGCATTCAACTGAAAATCTTGTTATGGAATTTTATGATAAATATTCATTGCAAATAATTCGTTTACTTGATTCACGTTGGTGCTGTACAATGTGTAAAGCTCTAACATTGTTGTAATCGTGGATATTATATATGTAATACAATTATTTTCTCTCATAGATTGAAAGTATAGAGCATGGAACATATGAACAAGGTTGAAAGGATAATGCATTGCGATTAAGTAATTATTATTCATTAATTTTGCACATATTTAATAAACTAAGTACGAAATCTGGACCGAGTCCCTTGTAACCTTATTCATCTATTCCGTGGGTTAGAGATGTTTTTGAATGCATGGCTCCATTAAATCGTTTCAATCTAGGAGAATGATACGTAACTACGTGCTTTTCGTTTTCAGGCAAACATCACAGAGTATATAACTTACCGTTAACAATAACTTCAGCTATCGCAGTGGCATTAGCCAATCTGTTCATTGCAAAACATTCGTATTTACCAGCATCTTCAACTTCAATTTGACGGAATAATAAAGTGGAATCACGGATCTCTACGCGGCTATAAACCACAAAAAATATATATTTTACTATTTATTTAAACATTTTTTTATAAAATACAGATATATACAAAACGATTGACAAATAAAGCACGAATAATAATAATATTCCTGTAATAGAGACAGTATAACCTCTATATCCTAGCGTAGTATTGCTAATGTGTCTTTGATAACTCCTATGTTCTTTCACGGTATAGTAAGTGTCAATAAATTAAATACATATACAAATCAATGGCTCTACAACCTCTTTAGGTCTGAATCTCAGATTTCTGAATCTGTTATATTTTCATTTTTCATACACAACAATAGGTAAGTATACGATCAGCTCCTGTGCCTGGCGCACAGCCGGAAATCGAACCCACTAGACCATTACTGCTCTACGCATATAATATATGACTTATCCAAAGCCACCTTACCTTGAAGGTAACCGATCGACTGGTCTCCATGAAATGCTAATAATATCGTCTCCTTCAACGACACACTCGACTGTTGGTGATTGTCCTGGGTGTACTATTTGTGATGGAGGTCTCAATGTGATCCTGGGAGCAGCCATCACTTGTAAGCTTGTGTACACAGATTGCTGTACTTCGTCCGTACGTTGGTTTATCAACGTGCATTCATATCTACCCGAGTCTGCTTTTGATGTCTGAAAATTTAAATTGAATAAGTCATTTATTTAGTTTTGATGTTAGGGTGAGATGTAAATTGTAGTGCGTGCTACTGGCCTGTGACAAAATTAAAACGTTTTCGATACGGAATCGTACTTATCTATAAGAATGAATTAGTGTTTTGATTGTTGCAAACGGGTCACATTCTTATTAACATAGCTTTTACACATTTAAAGAAAACACTTTTTAGCGGTTTCAATCCGCTATGTATTATTGTAAACTTATAATTATTTAATATAATTTTAAAATTATCCGACATTTTACGTGCTTTACAGCGTGCGTGGTAGTAAAAAAAGTAGTGATAAATGTCAAAAAAGTATCACAGCTGCAGAAAAACAGCAAACTTTTTGGACATTCAACTCCTTTTGTCGTCAGACACCGCGACCACTAATTTAATAATTCACATACACGTAATTATACACGTAATTTATTACTTGAAATTTACTTTTTTAAAACTTTACGTGATGCACAGATTGCTAATTTATTTTATCTGCTAAATGTACTTTTTAAACACTATTAAAGCCACCCGTAGCACCTATTACTGAATGAAGTCAACAATGATATACTTACGTTGTAAATGATTAGTTCTGAACCATATTGTCTAGCGTTGCTTTGGAGTGGGCTTCTGTCAGCTCTTCCCCAAACAACTTGGAATTCTTTCGATGCATTGCACCTTTACAAAAATTTATATATATAAATAAACGTATATTACTTCACCTTTATATTTAATTAACTGACTAAAAATTTACTATTTACAAGGAATATAACACTTATTACGTACAATGGATAAGGTGAACAATAAAACAGGATAAACATAGATATTAATAAAAGTAATCTAGATCAATAGAACTTAAATCTAGTTTCTAGATCCGTGAAGCCAATTTTTTCTATATGAAATTTGACAATTTGACTAGATACGAATCAGAATATGGACTTAATAGAAAATAATAATCAAATTTATTTCGAAATCTTCATCAACGTGGCTTGACACAGAGCTGCTTGTTCATATGACAATTGGTATCTCAGCCTAACTTTATAATTAAAAAAACAGCCATATGTCCTCAGTTCATGATTTTAGTTGTAAAAACAACACGTTTCTTCTGGTGTTACGGCTAGGACTACTTGGTCAATAAGTCTTCTACTATTTTGTAACTTACCCAAGGCGACTTTCTTGTCCTTCAATAGCTACCATATTGCTCGGTGCGTTTTCATCAAAATCAGGTAGATACTCTGAGCCAATGCTGTCTTCGCCACTGCCTTCTACTAAAAATATATTGACTGAGTAAGAGTTCTACAAAAATAGATTGTTATACAAAGCCATTACAATTAAACATAATAACTTCTCCATTACTTATTTTTCTGACATTCGTAAGAAATTATTACAGTTTCGATATCGTTTATTGCAGTATACGCAATTGAAGAAAACCTCTGCTTCGCTTCTATATAATGCATTTAACTACATCACAAATTATACATATTCTATAGATTATCAGAAAACATTAGGCTATGACATTTGTCTATGTACGTTCACCCAGCTCATTCTGTAACACATCCTTTCAAAACTCCTTTAAGCAATTTTGGTATTGTAAACATAATTATTTTTAATATGATATTTCTAACTAACCCGAGGACTTGTGTTAAAGTATATAAGAACTTAAAATTGAATCACTTTCTCGATCATGCATGTATAAAAAAATTACTTTTGCATTACCGAGATACTTACCATCATTCCCAAAGCCTCCGTCACCCCTTTCAACTCGAATAGCGAATTGTTCTTCAACAGTTCCAGCAGCAGAGGTGGCAATACATGTGTAGACACCCTCATGCCTTTCATTCACATAGGATATAGACAACACGGCGATTCGAGGTGATGGGGATACGAATTCACGATCGGCTGAAAAACGTTTATTATTAATTTCAAAGAGCGTGATATCGTATAAATGTAATTTTAAATATATCAAGAGAAGATGGTACCCCCCGATCTTCCTTGGCAATGTGTAAAGTCTTGTCTTGTCTTGGCAAATTAGTAGGCAAACATATACACTTACAAAGTGAGCTAAATATCTAAGATTCGAAGCCTCAATTGATCATGATATTCTAAGAACATCAGATACATACAAGTCAAATTGTTACCCTTTTTTTGTCAACAAAAAAATAAACAGCTTTTGGATTATTTTCGGAAGTAGTTTTTATATAACAAAATTCAGTCCTTGCAAAAATTTAAATTTTGTTACTTACATAATTTAATAGACACTATTGGCTCCGGGTATCCATCTGCCCTACATTCGACGTCAACTTTGTCTCCCTTTATTACTTGAATAAAGTTGCTTGGAGTGATAGTTATTTCCGGTGGAGACCTAACTTTCACAGTGGCACTAGCGCTTGTTGAACCAGCCTCGTTGGTTGCTGTACACGTGTACGTGCCCTCATCATTGACTTCTACTGTTTGGAAACTGAAAAAAAACATAATGTTTGAAGATACATAAATGTGCTTTAGAAATAATATTTATGACATTTAAATAATTGATCAGGTCAAAAACCCCGAAGCCAGTTTACAATTCGACGCGGTTAAAATTTTATCTAAAATTCTCAAAATCAAATTATTGGTTGAAAGAGTTTTTGTGCATTGCGTTTCGACGTCTAGGTTTTGGATGAACTTTTGTTGCTGTTTTAAATTACCTTAGAACATTGTTATTCTGTTGAATTTCTACGTGCGGTGACAACTGTCCTCTATTCTTGTCCCAAGTTATAACCGGTGAAGGAATGCCACCAGTAACACGGCAGTGTATTTGGTATTGGGTGCCTAATGTCACGTAGTTTTCTCCTTGTGGATATATTTCTAAACGTGGGGCCTCACGTTCTAGAAACGGTACAATACAGAAGTTAGTCTTTAATTATATCCTAAATTATTATAAAACGATTGAAACATTGGGTATTAAAGAAAAAAATACATGTTGGGAATTAACATCGTATGTAATGGAATAAAAAAGACTTATACGCTTTAAAAGAAGCCTTCAGATTTTAGAAGCAGTGTTGAACTAGTGGCTTAAGCGTGCATTTCTTATCCCTGAGGTCTTAGCTTCGAACCCCGGCTGTGCACCAATGGACTTTCTATGCGCGCATTTAATATTTGCTCCAACGGACAAGAAAAACATCGCTAACGATGTTTTCCTTCTCCGACGTTTCCTTGATGTTTCCAAAGAAACCGACATTTCTCAGACCCAAAAAGTCGACAGCGTGTGTCTGGCACAGGAACTGATTACTATTCAATCTAGTAGGTAATCAGCCTATTAGATTGAAATATGATCATGAAACAGATTCCAGATTTCTGAATCTGTTTCTTGAGCATATTTTTGTCTGTTGTCATGAGTCTATTTCCGGACCTAAAGAGGTTGGAGCGCGACTGATTTATTTATTATATAAAGATTATTTCTTTAAAATAACTATTTTATGCACTAACTGACCAATATCCTAAAACCTATTAATGTAGTAAAAGACTTTTAGTCTTGGTATACTGATGTATAAAGATTTTATACACGAGGATTTTAAAATAGGTAGAACAACAAAACAAGACATACTTTCAATCTCCACATAGACATAAGTGCTGATAATGGGCACTCCATCCACTGATCCCTCACAAAGGTAGTAACCCTGGTCGCTGTCTTGGGCGTTACTTATTATAAGAGTATTCTCGCGTTGGCTCGTACCAGGACCAAATGAATCTTGATGCTGTTGAAAAGTTGTCTGATTAATTTTGGGTACATTTTTGTTCGAACTTGTGAAGTAAATTATATAAAAAATATTACACTGAAGTACTTTCATCAAAAAGTTTAGATTTTTATTAAAGAATTACATACCATAAGGAAAATTAAATTAATTTCATAAACTGGTGTAAATTTAGATTTTGAAGATATGTGAAACCTATTTTCACACATGTTGCGCACTTAACCTTATATACATAGGTTTCAATTGACTAACCTTAATCCATTTAATAAGTGGCACTGGATATCCTTGGGGAGTGCAGTCAATTGTTCCGCTACCACCAGTCGGAATTCTGAGATGATCGACAGAGAGGGTGATATTTGATGTTTCTACCGGTGGACCTTGCGGTCTTACTTCAAGAGTAATTAAGGTTGGGTTTACACCAAAGGCTGACGTTTGGCAGATGTAAACTCCGGAGTTTTCGAGACGAGCATAATCAATGTACAAAACACCACTATCGGAGCGTACGTTTGGTAAGAAATCAGTACCATCTTGTCTGAAAATGTAAATTTTGGGAATGTTAATAATTTAAAGGATTAACTATACAGAAATTTGGTACAAAATTACTAAAGAGGCTTTGATGAAGTTGTAAATAAGAAAACAGTACAATGTCGCTTGTAAACGCACCTTAATTTTTTTTTGTAAACAAAACAAATTTAAAAAAAGATCGGAAATACCATACCTGACCCAATTAATGGCTCCAGCTGGCACATTAGTAGTGCCAGTGCATACCACTGTAATGCTTCTACCCTCATCGACAGTCGGAGTTTGAGTAGATACAGTCAATTCTTGATAAGAGGGCTGTGAAGGTCTTTGACGGATTGTCACAACTGCAGTTCTGTCCCTGGTTCCAGCTGCATTTGATGCAATACACCTGACACGAATGTTTTTATTTATTTGTGGTTTAGGCTAAGATATCTAATATAAAATATGTAAACGAAGTTGATTGAAAACAAAAAAAAAAATAGTTTCAAGGCTTTTATTAAGTTTTTTTTTAATTTTGTTTAGGCTGTCGTCGAAAAATGAAAGTCATGGATAAATTTAGATTTCGTAAGGTGTTTGATTCTAACGGGCTATGGGATAATGTATTTTACATAGTATATACAACATTTTTTAAAATTAATTCTGTACTTTTTGAGTCTCGTCACTATCATACTAATCTCATCTGTTGCTTGTAGTGGTCTACATACACGCTCAGTAATCAAAATTTCTTACAGATTTTACTTCATTGTATACGAGTTATATTTCTTTAAATATTTTACCTGTATTCGCCTGAATCGTCCTGTCTTGCATTTTCAATAACCAATAAAGCGTCATATCTTTGAATCGTTCGTGGAAGTGGCCGGTTGTATGCTCTCTGCCACGTGATTCTCGGTGCAGGGTTGCCAGTAGTGGTACAAGTTAGTTCGATCCTGTCACCTTCGTAGTATTCTGCTATTGGCGGGCTGATAGATACAGTTGGTAGTCTCATATCATTGCCTGTAAATAATTAGACCGTGACCGATTTTGGGTACTTTCGGGAATAATAAAATAAAATATTTTGTTTCTAGAACAGTATACTTTGGAGAACCTAAATTTCATATAACCTTACCTCTCGCATAAAACACAAGTTCCGGTACAACTATTCCAAAATGAGGCATGGCAAAAGCGGTTATCAGAGATGTTGTTCAGACACAAATACAACACGCATATTATACTAAACAAATATGATTTTACCTGGTACTTTGAGTGTGGCGAAAGCTTGGTTCGTGGATACTCCATCGCTCGTTTGACATATGTACCTTCCACTGTCGGACACTTGTAGGTTGGTTATTCGCAGCATTCCGGAGTCTTGATCGAATTGCGTTCTGTCTTGTGGCAGCTCCCCGTCAGATTTATACCAATTAACACTTAGTGGTCCTCGGACATTTACGCTTTGGGCCATACATGTGAAATTAACTGTACTTCCCACTTCCTCTATTTTAATAGTTGGACTTGTAATGGTCACTGTTACAGTACTTTGAGGTGGAACTGGTCTTGTTGTCTGATCAACACTGGGCTCACCACCTGGAAATATTAAATTCTCGTTAGGCGAAATTGGATTGAATTTTTGAAGACTTGTTTACAGTTGTAACAGTACTTTAATTAATAATAAAAAAATTCATGGAACATGTCGACTGAATATTAAAATACCTGAACTTGAAAAACAAAGTCACGAATAAACAATGTAAGTGTACACTACACTTGAAGTAGACATAACAAGACATTTCAACATTGGTTATCATGATGATTATGAGTTATTCATCGATGAACAGAGTATAAGCGTGTGGAACAAAACAGACATGGCACTTTCTGTCTACCTTTCTCTGGTAGAGTAGTTGTTAAAACCCCAAGAGTGAAGCCGCCTTTAGTAAAAGTTCGGCATTCGTATACGTCTCCTTCTAACATAGTATTCCACGTAGTGCGCACGCTATGTTCTCCCCGCCAACCATCGTTGTAAAGCTTTGATTCGTTATATAACTTTTCTGGTTTTATTTCTATTCCAGCTCGGAAGAATTTTATTGTAAGAGGCTCGGGAGCTCGGTATTTGCACGTTAATGTTACTTCGACAGATACGGAGTTTTGATAGTCTTCATGTATTTTCGGATGAAGTTCCATGATCACGCCTATATTAAATGTATAAAATAAGCATATTGAAACATTTCACTTGACGAGAAATCAGGCTTGACGACAATTAAAATTGTATTTAGTTTCTTGATAATAAACTTTAAGCTTAGAATTTGGTCGTTTCAACTTCTAATTGGTTAAATAATAAAACTTAATTGGTAATTGATAATTTTGAATATTCCTATAGAATTATCTTACCGACGGTAGAGCAATCTGGTCCTATGTAGGGTGGACGACAGTTGCAGATGAGTTCGTCGTAGCTATTCAGCTGACAGTCGTGTCCATTGCAATTGCATTGCCTGCACCGCCCATTCTGGTCCTTGTAGTATCCAGCATTACATGTTTCACAACTTGTTCCTGAGTACCCTTCCGGACAAATGCAAATCTAAAGAAAAAAAAAACATAACTACTAACTCTAATCCAAAACACAATACAAAAATCACGAAGCAGGATTTAGCCTCGATGTGTGTGTGAACTATTCTGATCTACCCCAAAAGGACTTTCTAATACTGAATATAATTAATACAATCGGTATCCAAAGTGTAAATATCAAATTTGATGTAAAAATATAACTATAATTACAGGAAGTCTCTTAAGATTCTTTAAGACCTAAATAATCAGTGATTGATTGATGTAAATTCATTAACACAAGCTCTCGCTCTAAATTGATGCGATTCTAAAATATACTAAACTTAGTCTTTGTTTAACAGCACGATTTACTGAATAATTAAATTATTTTTTAGAAAATAAAATAAGGAGGTTTGAAACTTGCCTCAACGCTCTTAGCAACAGGAGAAGTCGAGCCGGAGAGTTCAGATGCCGTATCCATAGAGACGTCAGCAATTGCCGTAGACAAGATATCGTCAGATAGCGTCGCCCTGACCAGTACACGACGAAGGTTTTTCAAGACACTCATGAAGTCCCGACGGCTTGCTGGTGTTGGTGTGTTCAGAATGAACCAGCCACTTTCCTGAAGAGGCACTTGGTAACTCTGAAAGAAAGGTTGTGTAAGATTAGTTTTTATTCAGCTTAATTGTAGTTGTGTTTAAAAATACCAAAATTAAATTATACATTAGAGATATCAAATAACAATGATATATTTTTATAATAAACTTGAATCACTATTTATAGTATTTAAACACTGTTTAGAGTCCTTAAGATTTTATATATAATATGTTGTCTTTCGGAAACCAAAGATAATGGTAGGAATTGTACAATTGTCTCATAGTAAATATGCGGGTGATGCTTACCAAAGATTCACCTGATCTTATAGGTGTTGGATTTGACCAGTATACAGAGATCTCATCACCAATGAAGATGACGTCATTTCCAGGTACAGATTCTTCAGGATATCCGCCAGTTTGGAACTTCTGCGTTAGTGACAACGTGCCGCCGTATGAGAGAACTCGGTTACCTGTCACATTACAATGATTATTCATTTTTACTTTATCAATTAAAATATTGCGTATATTTTTCTAAAATAGAAAGTGTTTTGAAAAAATATAGCATATGCTTATTTATAAAGATATATTACTGATATATTTATGTCGTAATGCATTATTTCTTATAAGTTGTATCTTTCGGAGTCCAGAGAACCCGTGATTACAATTTCATTACACGATGCACAGACTAGTATTAATTAAAACTGCTCTTGATTCATTGTTGAATAACTAAATTTATTGCGTATTATTTTATTTAAAAAACACTCATACAGGCGGAAAGAACAGTAAAATTCAGCAAACAAACTTTATAGTTAAGAGTTAAGAAAAATAATATTACCTGGGAAGACCGGCAAGGACCAGTATAATTCTTCTTGAGAAGGAGATGAGAACATGTACATAAGTTCACTTTCATCAGGGGCTGGTACAAACTGATCGTTGATAACCAATTGTCCATTTAAGTCAGTAAGCGAGTATCCTCCATAGTTCTCACCAAATATAGGCGCCGCGATTGGTATTCTTGCGTAGTGATTTGCCTGTTAACCCATAAGAAAAAAAAGTGTGTAATCGTTCCAAGTAAATATGAATTACAATGTGTAAGATTTGCAGCCTAGCCGTTTAACTAACGGCCTGAAAGATGTTCAACCAGTTGATCGAACACCTAGGCAAACTGTCATTATGGCGTCGGCAAACTACAACCTTGATGGTATTTTCCGAACTTTCAAAACTTTCAAAGACGACAATTACAATGGAAGATTGTAGTGACAAATTTAATTTTAAGATAAATATTTAAATGACATATGTTTCTTCTCTTTTATTTCTGCCAAATAATGGCATTATAGTACGAATGGCCTAAGCATTAGCCAACCAGTTTATTAAATGTTGTACCGCTACGGCTGAAGATCATGCAGGCCGTTAGTTTTACGGCTAGTCTGTTAATTTAACGGCTGATTAAGCTAGTTGGCTGCGACATATACATTTTGAGTAATTGTAAAAGTAATTGTAATAGGTCTCAGTAGCAGGCCTAGCAGATTATATTATAGTGTCATTTAGATCTTGTTTTATCCTTTTTTATTAATGTTTCATTTTCTTTTCAAAAATCATATGACATATTTGTCATATCAATACATACCTCGTGACAGTTGTTAGTGACTCCAGAGCAATAGCATGACAAGCAACCGAGTGGATTAGCAGCGTCGAGTCCAAACGTTCCCACTCTGCAACGACCGCATGTGTCGCCCTCTACATTTTGTTTACACATACAATATCCAGACCCATCACAGGGAATTTCTTCTCCGCGGGGATCGCAACTAGAGAAAAAAAATATTATAAAATGTTTTGTCAATTCAATGTTTGATTGTTAATAGTGTTCTATTCTGTTCGTATAAAGTAACATTCATACCTTTCAGGAAATAAAAATTCCAATAAGAAGACTTTTGTAAAATAGTGAGCTAGCTTACTTCGGTAGTACATAATGGTTGTAACCATCATATGACGTTACCATTCGTGTGAATATTAATGACTCAAAAACTTTTATGGTTCAAATAAATACTAATTTAGAAAAGCAATTCAAGTCAATACTTATTTTATAAATAAATTAATATTTGAGAAGTCTATAGCCAAATTTTCAACACCTTTTGCTTAATACTTACTTGCATGGAGCTGGTGTGCTGGAACTACGGGGAACACAGTTGTTGTCAATATCCCTTTCATATCCTTCCTTACAGTCCTCACAGTTGGCTCCAGCGGTGTTATCGGCACAATTCTATAGGTATGTCATCATTTTAATGTCACAAACATTCATAATTAAAACTGTATATGTACTACTGTTTACTTCATATTTATTTATATTATAATGATTGGTTTAATATTATCAAATTGAGAGTAAAAGTTCACCAGAATATTATTTAAAATTTCTTATGAAATAAAGACAATATTTGAATTTTTGAAGAAAAAAAAAATATTTAGCGACTTTGTACATTTTTTTTGAAATTGCTTAAAAATTCTACACGTGACCTGATCGAAGATTCGTAAGACGGATGGCGTTTTTTATGTAATATAAAATTTGATGACGATAGCGCAATATATAAATATTGTATACTACCACATAAATGATAGTACATTTACACTCATAATTAAAGCAATTCGTGCAAAATTATTCCCAAACTATTCCAAAATGTCAAAAATGCACAACGTTAATATTCAAGTTTTCATTTGTGCCGGCACTCCCGGAGTGCAACCGGTTTTTATTTTTTATATTATACTCACGTAACAAACGCCCGTTTCTGGGTGGCACATGTCAGAGTGTCCATTGCATTCACACGGTCCACAATGCTCCAAATATAAGCCACTTGATATTCTGAATTTTAATATAAAAATAACACGATGAATATATTTATGTAATGTTCAATTTCACAAAGATTTTTGTATGAAAACATAATTAGTACAAATTGTGGTGTACATTCCAGTAGCAATACCATATTTTCTGACGCAACGCAGTTATCTTGTTAGAACATATGCCCGCTCTATTAAAATCTTCACCTTAATAATCGGCATAATAGGTATTACTTATAACATCTTAGAGCTGGTTAGTTACTAATAAGAATTAGTATATTCCCGAAACTGTTTGTAAATTATTACAAACAGTTTCGGGAATTGCGAGCTTTTTAATTGTTTAATATTTTTTTCTTTTTTTAAATATATAATATAGAACGAAGCCTGTACTCTTGATGAGCTAAAGTATTTCTGTCAATTTAGTCCTCTGTATTGTTTGCATAATGTATAAAATGGTAATGTACCCATATAATTAGTTTGTTGACAGTTGTATTATCTGTACTCTTTACATAATAAGCGATTAAACCTAGATTGTGTTCTTTAGTTCAAATGAGAGGACTTAAAAGGTTGCCTGGAAGAGATCGCTTGTTAGCGATAAGGCCGCCCGTTGCATCCCTTTTAATTTTTATGTATTGTTTTATTTTTGTTTCTTTGCAACGAAGTGTAAATAAATAAAATAAATAAATAAAACGTTAATGCCTTAGATACTTTAGCCTAACTTACTGTTATTATTTATATAGGTATCTCATCTTTGCTCCAAAACCAAACCACAAGTATAATAACTTAGCCAACAGGGGTTGAAGTTTTTACACTAACCTCGTGTATCCAGGAGCACAGTCTTCACAAGATGTTCCCATATAGGCTCCAGGGCAAACACATTGTTCGACATGTTGGGCCAATGGACCATCCCCACCAGACTCCGCTGTTTCAATGCTTGCACTAACAACGGATGCTACCTCAGTATTGGTTGTGTATGTTGCTTTGATCAAAATCGTCTTAACGTCAGCTAAAGCTAAAAGGAAGTGTTCCCGCGATACTTCTTTACCATCAGGCCTGAAAAAGTGTAATTGAAAAAAATAAAACAATTTGTTCTTTACATATTTCAAATACAGGTTCTTATTTTTAACCTTGGCTATTTAATGTTCAGAAATATATGACGCTGATAAATATTCAAACTGAAACTAAATAGGTCTATTTACAATATTTAATAGATATTTACGAAAATTACATCAGTCTAACATCATCATCTATCTATTTTCATCTGAATCTAAACAATTAAAAAAAGCGACGATTGAGTAGTTTAGTTAAAAATCATACTGGGAGTGAGAATTTAAAACGAAATTTTAACTTTGACTGGTCAGAACATGAACATATTAATCTATTCAGAAAATGATCGCATCCTGAGGCTTTACATCCTTATGCTCTAGATTTATAAGGATGAACAAGGATTGTTTTATTTCGGTTCAAAGATGCTTTATTTCTCAAAGAATTACATTCACTTAACGAGGAAATTTAGAGCTGGTTAGTTATGTACATGTGTTATGAAATTATGTGGAGATAAGCTATATAAAATAAAAATATTAGTTTCTGACAATATGTTTAATATTTTTACAAAAGTGCATTGTTTTATTTAAGAAGTTACTTAACTTAATTAAAAAAGGTAGCAGGAGTTTATAAAAGTTCTCTAGTCAACAGTATTATCTAGTTTTAAATGAGCCTCGCTTACCTTTGCCATCCCTTTTCCAGGAGTTGTAGACTAGCGTTCAAGTATCCGTCACCATTCGGTGCAAAGCTTCCAAAGTAGTTGAAAGTCAGACTATTGTCCTGCAATTTGTATAAAACCTATTGTTAATTTCAATTAAACAAATATTTTATATAATATTATCGTTACTGAATAGTTATTAATATATATTTTTGTTTTAGTTTCAGTAAGGTTCCGCTTTATATATAACGGAATATATATAAAGTAGTACATAAAATGAATGAATACTTTATATTATCAATTATCAAATAAATAATCTGTTATTTTTTAATCTATTTCTTTATAAAGCAAAATTGTTTTAAGGATTAAACCGTATTAGACTATTTAAATATTTATAGCAATGTTGGCCTAGTGGCTTCAGCGTGCGTCTCTCTTCCCTGAGGTTGTAGGTTTGATCCTCGGCCGTGCACAAATGGACTTTCTGTCTATGTGCTCATTTAACATTCACTCAAACGATGAAAGAAAACATCACGAGAAAGCAAGCTTGCCTTATACCAAAAAAAGACGACGGCGTGTATCTGGCATAGGAGGCTGATCACCTACTTGCCTATTAGTTTGCCATTGATAATTAAACAGATACAGCAATCTGAGGCCCGGACCGAAAAAGGTTGTAGCGCCATTGATTTATTTTATTCTTTGTTTTGACGAGTGACTTACACTTATAAGCTGAACATCAGCAGCGTTGTTTCTGGCTCCTTGGCTTCCAGGAGTAGGCACGTGCCGCAGTTCATAATTCAAAAATCCACCGTACGAAGTCACTTTATCTCCCGCAAAACTGAAATACACGAGTTGAGTTTAATTTAAGATAGGTGCACGCCATTATCTGTGCGTAATAGTTTAAATCTATTTTGAAAATGGAAGTCTTTAAAATTGTTTTACCTCGGCGGTAGACTCCAATAGTAAATAGATGGCTGCGTTCTATCAAAGCTGCTAAGACTCATTTCACCTCTGAACAGCTCCGGTTGGGCATCAGTCTCGATTGGTGCATTGTATCTTACTGTACCTCCGGACCCGAAGGGAGCACTTTTGTACAATTTTACTTGTCCTATTATTTGTGGTACGTTGAAACGAACCATAGTGGTCTTCCTACGTAAGTTGCTGCTCATACACTGTTGAGATACACCCGAACAGAAACATGAGGCGCATCCATCTCTGCAATAATAAGAATAGCCAGACGTATGACATATGTACGTGGTCTGCCTACCGGCCAGGCGGATTATTAAATTATTTTTTTCTTGGACGAAATAAACGAAGCTGTGCGTGATCTAAATACGTGTAAACTTACAAAAATTACTGATATATTTCAACAGACATTAATTTAAATAAATGTATTCTTCATATAAAAATCCGTTAAAATAATTGTTGCGGTATGATACGTACCTGAAATCGTTAGAAAGGAAGAACGTTCCAGCTTTACATTGATCACAGTATCTTCCTTGAACGTTGTCTTTGCAAACACATTCATCCGGTAAGCGAACTTGAGCAGTACCCAGACCATTGCAGTTATCTGAAGGTCTTGGCTTGCAAGAGTCGCCAGGGATCAGAGGGTTACCGAAATAGTTAGAGGCACAACGGCTGCAGTCATTTCCTTCGTATCTACAAAAAAGGAAAATTTATAAAATCACTTTTTTGGGAAGATATGTGAAAACATACGTATTTTTATTAATAGACAAGATCTTCCACAGATATTTACGTAATTCTTGGAGGCAAGCGATATTTCAAAGGTATGTTGTTTAATGTTAAAAATCTTGCAAATCACAACGCATCAGTCGTTGATATTATTTGTTTATTTTTCTTGACATTTTTTTTTCAGTTCACTAAACTAAATGCAGGTTCATTTTTGGCCAAGTTCCAGACAAGTCGGTTCCATAAAACATATATTTAAAGATTATTGGCTTACCCTGGATTGCAGTCGCAAATAACAATTCCACTGGGTCCGAGTGAACATGTTCTGGCGAACTGGTTTTCTCTATTAGTAAGAGGGCAGGGGCAAGGTCTGCAGTCTCCACCACTGTTAGGGTCTCCATAAGTTCCAGGAGGACAAGCGCGCTTGGGGACACAGGATCCTAACCAAGGACCATTTCTCTCTCGCGCGAAGCCTGATGCACATTTCTAGTGACAAATATATATATGTTAAAACCAAATGTTACGCTTAACAGCCTTTGAGAGATTATTACAGCGCAAGAAATAAATTAATATCTCACATCAATTACATGTTTATAGATATGGTTTACGTTTTTTTTAAACTCGTACCTGACAAGAGAGGCCTTCATATCCAGGAGGACAGCTACATTCTTCGACTAAACTTGCAGAGCCGAGACCAACATTGATGTGCTGAGCAGACTCCATAGTAAAATCGGTTATGTTTACGCCAGCGTTGTTTAAATCAGCGCGGACTAAGATCATCTCTATGTCATCCAACCTTTAAGAAAAAATATTACTGATTCATGATATCACTGAGTCATGTCATTTAAACTTTCTTTCACCTAGGATCTATATTTAATCTTTTAATTTCTTTATATAATTAGGAATAATTTGTATTCAAGAAATATTAGACAAATTAATAATTAATTATCAGACATAATTCCGATGTAAAGTGGTTAAAGCCGTTTCTGTTTCGCAGGTATATTAAACTAAAGACGGTCGTTAACTAACAAAGGAAATCCGTATTAGAGGAACACATTCTATCTTTATATATTTATGCTTTTTATATGAAATACGATTGTAAAGTACATACGCCATCATAATGTCCTCTCTAGTTACTGCAATTAAACCGCGAGGGCTTGGTTTCATCCAGTTATCCGGAGTTAGGCGTGCGTCAACCACCAAGTCCCTTCCACGATCTCCCCGACTTTGATGTACAAGGCTTTGATATTTTCCCTGTTATAACAAACAATAGTGTTAACTTATAAGCATCATACATACAAGACAGACAAAAAAGAATATTAAAAAATATGCTCACGTATTTTTTTTAATTTCAGTGTATTAATAAAAGTTTTATTAACCAATTTAATTCTAGCAAATATTTAAAAAACAATATTTTCGATCGATTGAGCAATTTTTATGTTTTCGCTTCCCTTCCCAAATTGAATTTAAATAGAGAAAAATATATCACGAAAATGGTAATGTATAGGAAATGTTACTTGCTGTCCCCAGCAAAAATTGATACTAATTGAATTGGAAAAAACAAACCAAAAAAAAAACCATTGACATATTTTATATTTTGCTTTCAATTTACTCTGTTGAAAATAGGTGAAAATTATGTACGTACTATTATAACGACGTCAGGTACGTTGTCATTGTAGCCATAAGGTTGAGGGTTGTGTGGCGACAATCTATATTTGATATGGCCACCGTAGGAAGTGAGTTGGTTTCCATTGTAGCTTTCTGGCAGGGTCAAGTAGGGGTGGGACCCCGAAGTTCTTGACCAAGCAGGGCTGTAGTCTGCTAATTTGGTAACCTACAAAAATAATCATTTTTTTATTTATGTATTGCATATATAATGTTAAATAGAAAGAAGTTGGTGTGGCGGAAACACAAACTCAGCACCGTTTTTCTGTCCAACTGGACGTCGAACATATTTAAATAATAAGCATATATACATACTTAGGCCAGTGACATATACACATTAATGCCATTAAACCATCAAAATTGCACGAACAACGTAATAAACCAATTAAAATATTGTCGTTCCATAGATAGCCCATGCAAGAAACCTGTTCTTGACGAGAATTCTCAATCGAATACAGAATGTGTCCCAATATTCGACTATAAATTAAATGACGATGTCTGATAAGCATAATTTTTGTTATGCACAATTTATAATTGGTTGGCGCATGTAATATTTTTTTTACATGTTACTTTTATTGAAACATTTTTATCAGCGTTATTAGAAATATATAGAACTAATTTTATAACAGCGTATAAAACTATACCGTTGCTCCATTCCTTAGTGGTTGGTAGTAATACTGGTTGTTGATTGTCTGTTGTTTGTCAATCTGTACATCACCGTTGTAGGACTGTTTCACGCCAATAAGCCTAGTACCACCTTCACCGAGAGGAGTTGGCATATTGTATGTGAACAGATCTGCGCTCTTGCAAGTTGTTGATTCACCGAAACAGAAGCATCGGATGCATTCGTTCTGAGAGCGAGCCTCACTGCAAGTTAAATTATGTAATGAATTTAAAATTAGCTTTCAAACAATATTTATAGTTATTTTCAGAAAAATAACTGAATTAAACATAACCTATAATATTAAAGCTTTACAAAAGGAAGACTTTGAAATCGTTAACAATATATGTATATACGATATCGTATACACAAAATCTCATACCTATTGAAATATCCGGCTGGACATAGAGCTTCAGTTCTATTAACGTACACAATAGCATCTGGTATGGCAAACACCGTCCCACTATTATTGATGGCTTCACAAGAATATGCGCCACTGTCTTCGGGCTATAAAATTAACAATCATTTAGTGCTTGATAAATTTTTACTGCAACCACTCGAGCTTTTTTAATAGACAATAACAAGAGCGTGAGTGTATTGAGTCGTGTTGGCCTAGTGGCTTCAGCGTGCGACTTTTGAACAATCATCAATGAACCTCCTTTCTATGTCCGCATTTAACATTTGCTCAGTGATGAAGACCGGCTAACCTATCCAAAAAGTAGACTGCGTGTGTCAGGCACAGAAGGCTAATCATCACCTTCCCAATTAGATTGACCAATGATCGTGAAGAATATACAGAAATCTGAGGTCCAAACCTAAAAAGGATGACTATTTTCTTTAATACAATAAGCGTACCTACAAATCTATTATTTGTTGGTACGGGATTTTGATTTTTAGCGAAACAGTAATGGTTCCTGACTATTAGTCACAGTAAAATGATTCCCTACTTGCCTATTTTCTTTGGAATTTCAGATTACTAACTACTAGAAAAAATATATTAATAACCCCTAACTGTATTAGTGTTCATCAAAGTTTACCTGCATGTTTGAACATGTGAGTCTACCAATTCCATTTTCACTGGTAGATGTACACTTTTGTGGCACATGGCCCCAGTTTAACCTCCAGGATATAAGAGGTGTGGGCACACCAACGGCTTCGCAAACAAGCGTTAATGTGTCTCCTGGATTCAGTCTTACATTTGATGGTGCAGGTGGTCGAGTGACGTGAACGGGAGCTGAATAAAGAATAATAAGTATATGACTCTTCCTTTTGACTCTCGAGTTAATATAGAAGTAAACTAGAAAATAATTTTAAAATTTCATATGCGAAACGCACGTTTAGTATCTTTTATTCAAAAGATACCTGTCATTATTGGTTGGTTGACCGACTGAATAAAATGACAACAAATACGTACCGCACCCTGTCTCATCGGATTTATCAAGACAATCACTCTGTCCATCACAATGGAAGCTTCTGGGAATGCATTGGTCATTGCTGGTACATGCGTATTCTACACGACTACAGTTTTGGTGAGGATCAAGAGTGGGACAGTTGATTTCGTCCGAACCGTCACCACAGTCATCGTCAGAGTCGCAGAACCAAGTCTTTAACACACACTTGTGATTCGCGCACTGGTACTCGTTTGGTTGACATAGTCCGTTTTGGCCACAAGTGTCTTCATCTGATCCGTCATCGCAGTCGATTTTACGGTCGCAGACCGCTGTCTTCGGAATACACTGTCCATTACCACAAGTTGCTTCGTCGTACTGACATGTAATGAATGGAGGTCGGAAGGTGGCGGCTAAAACAACAAATCAATTATACGCTTGGTATGGTATTTGATATGATTAGAAAAAAACAACACAATACTTACAAGGACTTTCGACGACAAGAGTAACCCTCACTTCGGCACCAGGAGAGCCCAAGTATTTAGGCGCTTGACACATGTAAATACCGCTGTCGCCCATCTGTGAATTTTCATAATGATTTTAAATATTTCTAATGAAAATAATTCTCCTCGGAAAACCTATATTTAAGAGGCAGTTTTTAAAGTTATAATATAAAAAAGAAAAACTGTTGTTATTCCGTTTTCCAGCACTGCTTATACAAGGAACGCTGTAATCAAAGAGGTCATCAATTCATTGCAGCTGCAAATTAACTTTTTGTCCTATAATAAAACCCAGTCACCATACAAAAAATGGGGAAACGAAAGGTATATTATTAAAAAACTTCACTTTAAATTACGATTATGAGTATGGTACATACCTTTAGTGTGTATATCAGCGAACCTATTCTAAATAAATACCTATTACTTACAGTTACGTGGTTCATTTCAAGACGACCGTTCCTGTCCACCGAGCCGGGCTTGAGGGATCTGCCTCCTTCCCTAACCCATCTCACTGGTGCTCTAATGGGACCTTCGTCTCGGCAAGAGAAAACCACATCACCACCTAGAATGAGCTTATAAGTTAAATAAAGAACTACATCTTTCATGCTCCCAGACCCGATGTATCATTCAATGAATACAGCATTCTCTAAAATGTTTGAATCATATGTTTCGTATTAGAGTTATTTTTATCAAAACGTGTAGATATTATTTTTGAATGTTATGTTTGTGATGTATTTGTTTAAAAATGTAACCAGAATCATGCTCATATTAGAATATGTACTATTAAAAACCCATGAAATCCTGTGAAACTAGCAACCGTTTTAAATATGTCATTGCTCTTGCTAATAATTACCAATAAATGCGTAAACAGATATACATATATGTAATCCAAGACAATTAAAAGTTCCATCAAGTGTCATGTATATCAGTTTTCTGTAATAATTTTTAACAATGCTGAATATCTATTGTATCTTGAGATACACATTGGAATGCAGGTCTTAAATGTTGTAAATCTTAAATCATAACACTATTTGCGAGTTATGTAGTGAAGAATTAGGTACAGCTTGCCTATCAGCCATAATGTTAGACTGAAAAGTTTGTGTGGAAAGAGAACCAACGTAGGATTTGAACTCGAAATTAATTATGTTGATAGTATGAATAATTAAGAGAACATAACTTTTGTAAATAAATAAAATTACGCCTAGCAAATAAGACGTTTGTTCCTTTCCATACATTCTCTATACGCTTTTCAAATTGTGTACAGCAGCTTCTGAAGGCTTAATGAGTAATAAAATATTCATTAAGGTACTTGCAACACTTGGTCACAAATTACTTCGACCTTTCTTTACAATTTTCCATTGCAAGAGCAGTAACACATATAACCCATTATTAAAAACCACACGATTATAATATTATAAATATTTATGGAGTTATATAAACATAATGATTATCTTGTATAACTATGTGAAATATACTATAAGTGTGCACCCATAATATATTTATCCTGAACTCACCATAGTGTACTGTTCCACCACCATGAAAGAAATAAAGTTCATTAAAATTTATTGACAAATATTTATTGCGAAGTAATTAATTTTTGTACCTATTACTCCTCTGATTTAGCCGCCACCATAATGTTAGGTTGGGAAAATTATTGCAAAGGATATATTAATTATTACATCGTTCATATTATTGTTGTTACTTTTTATTTTTGGCTCTTAAGATTTGGATTCATAACTCTCAGCACTTATTAAAAATAAATTGAATTATGTAATACTAACACGTTAACTAAAAAAACACAACATGGCCTAAGAAAAATTCTGATCCTTTGCTTGCTGCTAATAATACCACTGTATCATTTTTGAATGAATGCAATGGACGTTGAAAGATATCGAACTGAGTCAAAAAAGTGCACAACTACTAAAAGGCTAAAGTGATTATTTTTTTGGTTGCGCGATCTTTGAATTCAAATCAAAAGATTATCTTTGTCTTGGATAGTACATTTATCACGAAACGAAGTGGTTAAAACCACAGGTAGCATACAAAATCTATGCACAAATATATTTAATTCGTCTCATTAAACATTTCGGTACAATAAAACCATTGTATAGTTTCATAAAAACATATATGTTATATACTTTTATTTCATCGGGTAACCAAAGGATTGTAACATTTCCATATTCAATGTTTATTTAATATAAAATAAATAATAAAAAGAAATTGATATCTTGCATAATAACAACCTACAGACTATGCTTGCCAAATTATGTAATATTTATTGAATTGAATGCGTTTCTTAAACGGAAGCAACTCAAAGGCTCAAGAAATGATTAGCGGTTCCGTGGGTACAAAACTCTCAATGGCATAAAATTTCGAGCCCGTTACTTTTAAATAAAGATTAGCAAAAAAACCTTACAATAACGAATAAATGCTTACCGTTTCGCACTGTTTGTTCCTCAGGATAAGTCTTCAAATTAAGTGCTATGGCGCCTGAAATAATTAAATATTCTCAATTAATTATATAGTAGTTGTATAAGCTGAATCATATGAAAAGAGTTATTTATGTACAGAATCGAATAAGACTAACGTGGCATTTAATTACTAATTTAAAAAAATAAAGCTCTAATTAATGCTAGACCTCCTTATTTTATTAAACATAAACTAAACTATAAAAATATGTTAATAGTTATTTAGTTTAGTTACAGTACATTTTTTAAACTATTATGAACACAGTTAGTAATCCATTACCTATTTGTATTAAAAGATAAAATATTAATTCCGTTCAATTAAATATAATTTTATGAATACATGTTAATATCATGCTACCGAATTAATTTATTAATAGGTTTTTAATACTCAAACTAGATAGAGTTTGTTGTTGATTATAAGTATATCATTTAAACTTTAAATATTATGTAGAAGCCTTGATGAGTATTCGAGTTTCATGTCGGATCTTGACAATAACTACTAACTGACGTGAGACTGATCTTTAATTAAATTATCATGATTCATGTGCACTTTTTTACTTTTGTTATTTTTTATGTATTTTTTTTTGTTTCTTAAGTATATTTTTTCCTTCTTATTGTATTTGTAATATGTATCTTTGCACTTCTTGCCTATCTTATGTAATTTAATACATGTTTTTATTTCCTTTACTAACAGTGGTTGCATGGAAGACATCGCTCGAAAGCGATAAGGCCGCCAGTTGCTTTTCATTAAATTATGTTCAATTTTTTTTCTTTTATATAATGCAACGAAGTGTTAATAAATAAATATTATTTATTATAAGTTTGAAATCGAACGCGATTCTAAATTGCTTTATCACATTTATATAAGATTATTGGAACAAAGAGTGAAATTTGAAACAAAAATCAAAACTTTATTTATAAAACAGCCTTTTTTAAGAATAAATTCAAATGATGGTCTGTAAAGTTAAGTTTTACATGGCTTCTTTCCCAAGAACGATAAAATGCTGCACGACTTGTTTAGTTAATAATTTTTAAAACATTTTTTCGTCATAATTTTATAAATTACAAAAAATAATTTGTGACAATATTTTGCTAAATAAGACAGTAACCAAACAATTAACACGTAAGAAGTATTAGCATCCACATTAGTTAAACTTATAGTTATTTACAGAAGAAAGTAAATAGTTTATGAGAGAAGAAAAGATAACAGTAGGTCATGATTTAACATAACCATTAATTTTACTACGCTCATAGTTAATTTTAAGGATGTTTTTATTTTTGTTGACTATTCATTAGATACATATTTGTAATGCAAACAATTTTGGCCAATTTAATGACCCACAATCTCATGTTTTTAGTACTTATTATTGTTTCGAATGATCTTTTCTTCTCCGTTATAAATTAGTAACAATTCATTTGTAATATCCTCACTGCCTGCTGGACAATCGAATTCGTCACTGGCATCTTTCGGGCAATCCACATGCCCATCACACCGTTGGTTCTTGTTTATACACGGTCCGTTTTCGCAACGCCATTGATGTCTTTGACATTCCCCTACTGTTAACGAAGCTTGTCTTAGTGCGAAACTAGAGTGGGTGTAATGGCTATAGCGCGACTTGCTCTGTTTATTCTAACAGAGTGACTGCTATGAAGATGAAAGTCAACCAAATCGTAAAGTATTAATTAATATACTTTTGTGTAATGTGTTGAAAAGTAGCTTAATAATACTAATCAAGGTATGTTGAAATATAATGATCAAGGTCAACGAAATTTCTTATACTAATAGGAAAAAGCATTACCTCGATTATCAGGCACATATGGGTTTGAGAATGGTGCAGCAGTAGTCGTGAAGTAGCGAGGAGGCTGTGTTGGTGGCGGTTGAGTATAAGGATAGGCAGTGGTAAATGGTCTGTACGTAGTGGGACAGTCGTATTCATCGGAACCATCGCTGCAATGATAGGTACCGTCGCAGTGTTCAGAGTCTCGGATGCACTGCCCAGTTCGGCATTGCCAGTAACCATCATCACATGCTAAAAAACAATGAAAAGTTAAACGTGTACAAATTTACACATGTATAAATTTCTACGATAACGAGAAAATGACACTTATAAAACATTAATGACAAATTAAGGGTCTGTTTCACAATGTCCGGATAAGTTCCAAATAAGCTATTTATTATTTATTAGTACGATATACACTACTGTTGCGTTTCACGCCTGTCACATAGCGCTATTCGTCATCAAATGTGAAGTTTCTTATTCGGAACTTTTATCTTCTGAATAACTTGTCTTGCATAGCTATTTGGTTCTCTATCCAAACATTGTGAAACAGACCCAAAGTTAAGTAATATGAATACTGCGTGATATTCACTTCCGAAGGTTGCCACTACTCTTTACTAGTTTAACTTTGAGTCATTCAAAAGCTTTTCATGCTGATATTATTAGGTAACTTTGCAAGGATAATGCATAATAAAAGTAATAAGAAACAGAATAAAAAAACGCGAATATTGATTTCAAAGAAAACATGCGACAAAATTTTAGAAAATAACGTAGCTTCCAACTTTTTTTTCTCTCGTCTAAAGGCGCCTAAAAATGAATACGGAGCATAACAATAACTGGGGCTCTACAATTTGACAGTCGTATACCAGAGTTGTAACAGTTTTGTTCATCAGAGAAGTCCATACAATCGTAAAAATTGTCGCATCTTCGGATGTGTGGTATGCATTTGCCATCGTTACACGTAAATTCAGATTCGTGGCACGTTGTCGTCTGTATCGGTGATCGGGACGGCCTCATGATGAACCATGCTGTATAGTAGGCCCATTTAACTTACACAATAATTATCAACTTCTAAACTACCTATATATACTTTGTTTGGCGCGATTAGACGTTCACGTCAATATTTATTAAGATAGACTGAAGAAATACCTAAAACAATGCTCTAATTGCGTGCTGTGTATAAACAGAGTTGTAGCGTGACAGTGCTTCAATTGAAGTGAGCTTAAGCAGTATTATTATTTTTAGTGCTTCGTGCCGCTTTAATACGTGGCGACGCATTTGTGCTTATTAAACCCTAGTTAGTTATGCAGTGTCGCAATACTTAAGTTGATTACTTACGGCAGTTCACTTCATCAGAGTTGTCAGTGCAGTCTGGATTTCTGTCGCAAAAGAATTGCATGTCTATGCAAAAACCGTTCCGGCACTGGTATTGGTCTTCATTGCAAGTGACTGTTGAGATAGTAATTTAGTAAATAATGTATCAATTCAATGTTAATCTGTTTTATATTTTACGAATTTCATTAATAAAAGTGGTGACTTACTTGGTCCAGTTGTCATCGTATCGTTACATTGGAACTCGTCACTTGCATCGGAGCATTCCTCGATTGTGTTACAGCGCTGAGATGCTTTAATGCATTCACCATTTCTACATCTAAGGACAAAACATTTCAACATTTATTGAGATAATAATTTAATACATTTTACACAGCAATATGTTATCAAAAACAATTTGCAATTGCTACACCATATATTTAATTTAAAAAATCGCATAAATCGCAAGCTATCATCGCGCGCTACTTACCGATACAATAAATTTATTATAGCATCATATTAACACAATTACCTGAAGTCATTTGGTCCATCGCAAGTGTTACAGTCGATCTCATCAGAAGAGTCAGAGCAGTCGGAGACGCCGTCGCATATTAGACTTTCTTCTATGCACCTGCCGTCGCATTTGTGAGCGCAATCTTTAAAACAAATACGATTTATTTGTAGAATATTACTAAGAGCTACCAGAATATATCATAAACATAAACTTAATTACAATCGCGTTGCGTTAATAATTTGCAGAGCATTATTACATTAATTAAAATTCGCAATATGAATCACAGACATAGATACGATATAATTTTAACGCCTAGTATTTAAAATTAATCCTTATAACTAATCACGCTAGTGAGTATGGAATATATTCTTATAATCAATAATTACATTTTGAGCAAATTCATAAGTGATCTTTAATTTTATTTAAATGGTCGATATTTATTTTACATACCAACATAATGAGTATAATACTTCTATTTTATCTTCTATTCCAATAACAAAAATCTGAATCTGATAAAATACACATAATAGGATACAGAGTTCTCTAAAGTATTCATAAATACATGGTAAACGGTATTTACCAGGGCAACCATCTTCATCTTCTCCATTGTCGCATTCCGGATTATTATCACAACGAGTGGCACAGGGAACACTGGAACCACGGTCGCAAGTAAAACTCTCTGGAGAGCAACGTTCGACATCTGCAAATGAAAATCAATTTTAACTTTATGTAAATATGAAATAGAGCAATAAATGAACTAGTCAGCCATCAATCGAAGAACACCCAACTAAAAGATATGATAAAATAATAGTATATAGAGTATCTACACGAATATCGATGCTTTCTACAAATAAACAGTTACATAAGGTTATGTAATACATCTACATATAATTAGTTATATACTTACATTGTAGTCACTTGGTGGATATTCTACCATGCAGAACTGACATACAGTCATGAAAGCATACAAAACATGCTCGTGCTTAACTTATACAAAACAGAACAGTAATAAATAAAACACGTTATTTACAATCGGGCAATCTAGTCCGATCACTTACCGCAGTTGTTTTCATCTTCACCACTAGGTCGACAGTCTCTATGACCATTACATCGTTGAGCAATATTAATACAAGAGCCGTCTCGGCATTGAAATTGACCTCTTTTACAAGGGCAATTACTTTCGTCGGAACCATCATCACACTCCACAGTCCCATTGCACCTAGCTTCAGCCTTAATACATTGTCCGCTCGAACACTTATACTGATAAGCCATGCATACGGAGCCTGTCATAATATAAGGCATACACCATAACCAAAATAATATCATATAATTTTAAATTTTGATAAATTTATAAGTGAAGTGTATACCAATAATGCCACTTTTGTCACAATCCTTGATGTCAAATAAGACAATATATTCATAGATATATGAGAATAATTTTTTGAATATAAACTGCATTATTAGTATCTACGACACTATGCTAGAGGATTTATAACCATATTTTATGTGCTGCAAGACAAATAATAAAGCAAAGGCAACTATTTATAACATAGGGTAACTTCATGCTAAACGTACAAGTAAATAAGATTTTTTGTGCAACTCATCAATTTTGACATCAATCAGCTTAAATGTACAATATCTGTTTGCTAATGAAATTTTGAAAAAGAGCCAAACCATAAGTGCAATGTCGTTCATCAGAACCATCCTGACAGTCATGCGTTCTGTCACATTGTTTAGATTTGGGAATGCAGTAGCCATTGTCACATTTGAAGTCCTCGTCACCACATGCTGACCGGTAAAAGAAAATCTAATCTAATTTCTGGCTCTTATAAGAGTATTCAATAATAGTGAATATATTACACAAATAGTTTAAAGATACGAAAGAGATGATGACGAAACATCGATAGACACAAAACGTTCAACTAAAACAATCCAAAGAAATGATAGAAGGAGAAACGAAGATAAATAATAGGAAGAGACAATCAATATGAAAGTAGAAAAAATGGAACGAACATAGGGACCAAATTATCGAAACTTACGACAATTTTGTTCATCGCTATAATCTCCAGAATCACAATCGTATCGACGATTGCATCTCGCATTTTCGGGTATTAACTTGCCACCTCTGCATCTAAAGTATCCCTTTGCTGTAAATACATGCAAAGCTTATCAATTGTGTTTTAAATATTATTACATGCAAAAGCCATTTATAAAATTTAGATAAAAACAAATATGTATAATACAAAATATGTTTTGTGTCACATATTATTTTTAATATTGACAAAAAGGCATCACACTGTGTACCTGAATAATCCAAACAATTTGCTATTTTAAACTAGACAAGAAATGATATGATAAAGTGCCCATAATACATAAATTTTATACAGGAGTAAGGACCTTAAACGTGATGATAATAATGGAGTGCTGTTCACATGATAAAATGCGTGTATTTGAATATAGTGACATAAAAGAGAATTGCTTTGATCTTACCTACACAATTTCTTTCGTCCGACTTATCAGTTGGGCAGTCGAAACGACCATCACAACGTTGACTGCGCTTGATGCAGTTGCCATGATCGCATTGCCATTGATTAGAGCGGCATGCTTCGTAAACGAGTAATTAAAAATAGTTTCATATAATGCATTGTGTGATATATTATATTTTTACTGAGATACTTACGACATGCAGACTCATCGCTACCATCACGACAGTCTCTGAAACCGTCACAACGGAGGAGCACAGATATACAAGATCCATCTCGACAATGAAATTTCCCTCTGTCCTTACAAATATGATGCCCAGACCAACTAAGTAACTGCGAGACTTACCGTTCCAAATGAAGTTAATGAAGCATGTAGAAAATAATGGATTGCTTGTTAGATATTCATTGTGTATATGAAGGGTTTATACATTAGAGTACAGGTGGAGACATTCTCGACTTGCTTCTTACCTGTGCACTGGTTTTCATCCGACCCATCTCTACAATGATTGATACCATCACAGCGCTTTCTGCTTTCTATACAGGATCCATCATCTTGACACTGGAATTCATCGGGCCGGCAGTCTACAATGGCATGAGATTATATACTATTATTTATGTATTTTAAAGAAAATTCAATTAAATCAGCGTTTGCCTACAATTTAACCTTTCCGAGGTATTTCTTTACAGTTTTCATGGTCACAGGGTACTTGAAGTATCTAATATCACTGGATTGATATTCCTTGGATACAGTATTTATGGTGTTTTCATGTATATGTTAACAAAATATGAATAATGAGTTTAAATTGAAAATAATTAAGATCATGAAGGTTTTAACTCTAAAGTGTTGATCGTTTAGAACCAAGAAAGAATTTTACCACAGGCAACTTCATCTTCTCCATCCGGACAATCGACCACGCGATCACAGCGACGATAGCCTTCTACGCATTTTCCATTATTGCAGCGGAAATAGTCAACACCACAAGATTCTGAAAAGAAATTATATTTGTTATTATTGTATAAAAATATTATATTATACTTCATTCTTTTTCTTTTAATAAAATTGCCTTTAATTTCGCATTTATGTTCCTAATGTCAAGTCTACTGTATTCCGCGCTGTACCCGTGGATGGCGCCGGGAGTCCCGTAAAGTTCCTATTGTATGTACTACAAGGTATATGTTTAATATAGCGACACTAGATGGCGTTTCATAACGGATAAACTTAGCTTTGACTAAGAATGTTTGCGTAGTAATACGAACATTTAAACCGCTGTGAATCTTGTAAAACTTCAAGCGATTCGCTGCATATCTGCTGTTAATTAGTTTGTCTTTTAATAACTTGAAATTTACAAATGAACATTTTGCTTTAGTTCAATACGAAGCGACGTATTTTTACAAAATACTAGTTTATTAAATTGTATTATGTATATCGTATGATAGAAGTATATTTTAAGTGAATTAACAAAAAACTGAAACATTATTTACACAACCAATGACTGAATTATAATGTTTTATAGTTTAGTTGTCATAGCAGTATGATCCTAGTAGCTTGGCTTGGCGCGACTCTTAACCCAAAGGCTGTGCGTTCGAAGCCTGGCTTCATCAAAGCATTGTTATCCCTATGTCCTCAACTAATACTGTGAAGGAAATCATAGTATGGAAACCGGCAAATGAAATCTGAGACCGTGGCTTATATTCAGTTATACATGTATATATAATAGTTTCATGTCAAAACTGTCCAAAACGAAATAAATTTATTGAAATGTAGACCCCACAAATTCGCATATTGTCAACGCAACGGAATCACGTAATAGTCGTACAAACATGTTTTCATAAATCTGTCGTAAAATGTAAGAAAAAGAGATTCCCCTCGCAGATTTTTTCTCGGTAAAATATTTTCAGGATCACCTTTGTATCGTTAAAATTCTGAGGACGCAGTCAGCCTACGTGATATACTTATCGCTGTATTCTAAATACGTCCAAGTTTCCCGTTAAAAGAGCTGTAAAATGGTTAAAACTTACTTCGCGTACTAATAATGGGAGCTCTCGTATCTTTAAGTTAATAAAGTATTTTGTGGCAGTAAAAATTAAAGAACTATTTAATCCATTAACAAAACTGCGTTAATATGATCAATTATTCCTTAGTAATTCTCTTTAAATATCTCTATCGTATACCATCTATTCCCAGACATTGAATTGCAGCGAATACTTAATATTTCATGGTAGTACAAAATAAATAAGTTAATCCCACGCCCCAATGGAGGTTTACAAACTTAATTGCAATCGCTTTCTTTGTGAGCTTTCAAAAATCTCATATTATGTTCTTACTTAAATGTTTTAAATAATATTCATAAATGTATTTAAGGGCTATAATTAAATATCAATGATAGGTCAACCAAACTATTTGGTATCTATAGTTCAGGTTAATAGTACATTTGACTTTAAGTAATAATAACCTTGGATTGAAATACATGACGTAAACTCAGTGTAATTTAGGACAGATTGGTACTAGAGGCAAGTTAGGAATGCAATTTATGAATAATATTTGAATAAACTAAAACTATTGTAATTGAATATACACTTTAACGCATTGAACGCGAGTCGCCCTTGATCGAACCTTACTATAGGAAGCTTTGGAAAAAATAAACTAAGTTGATGTGGGGTTCCCTAAACTTAAAAATGACTATAAAGTTTTATTACACTGCAAACAAAATTAAGTTTTAAATTGTTTTAGAGTTTAGTAGGTCTCCTTCCGCGTGCCTTATCATAGTGTAAGCGCAATACATGTATAAAACACACCGTCAGAATTAAAAATAAATGAAGGCAGGAGTTCAGTGCCGCTGTGAATGGATTCACTGGATTGAGTAACTGTTCAGACACATTAGAGTCCAATTGTAGCTTAAAATCCAATAAGTTTTCCCGTAGTCTCTACTCAGAAAGTTAAGTTCTTTCAGATTTAGTAAATATAAGAGCCTAGGTATATGTGTTTTGAATCAACGCAAATTATGCAGGCTTTTATAATTATACTATGATAGAAATATGAAATTCTTTGAACATCGACCTGAGTCGTTCTAATTTTAGATTTAACGCTGACATTTCACTAAAGCTATTGTCAAATTAACTTCAATCAAGTTACGTCACACATCCATACCATACAAATACCAACATTTAATTAATTAAATTTTAATGTAATATTATTTTTGTTTCACACTGTGTATGTAAACCAGTTTTAAGGGAAAATCTGTAAAAAATACGTGATACGGGATACGGGATACTCAGAACTTTGCCCACCTTAGTTAAAAATAAAAAAGTTGCATATTATTTGATTTTAAAACGGTTAGCTTCCGAATGATTATCAGATACATAACAACCTTTAAAAACCCTAGTTTATGAGACTTTAAGTTTGCTCCAGTGCTTAACGGAACAAATAGTTCAAAACTAAAAATAAAATTCATATCCAACTGTTTTTCGACGATGACACTAACATAATGGGTTCCAAACAAGCCGGAATCCACAAATAAATTAAACTGTGTTATAAGACGGGCTGCACCAGGCACAGCCTTCCCCTTATTACCAAATTGTCCCCGCGAGGTTTTACTTGAGGCCCACTTCTTTACATACTTTGCCCTAACTGGGACATATCAACGAAGTTGGGATTGATTATTATTGGACGAAAGTTATTACAAGTTAGCATGCGCTTCAAACATTATTTAATGTCTAGGTAACCCCCGTTCCTGCAAGAAACGATAATCAATAATACGAAATGTCGAGTAGAAGCGATTAGACACCATTTTGGCTATGGTCTGAAAATTAAAGAGACGAAATCGACGATGGGTATATTTATGAAGCTACTATGAATTAGTTCGAGATTTGATGATAATTTACACTTAAATGAGGTGTTTCTCTATTTAATCGAATTGTTTTTCTCGTTTTTAAGAACATAATTTTTTGAAAATGAAAAATGGCGGAGCAATTCCAACTTTATGATCTTTAATTAGCTATGTAATAATTAATAATTGTAATAAAAGTGGTACCATTACTTTTATAGTTAGTTAGTTTTAGTATATGTATTATCGATAAATACCCATGGATTTTTTCGTATGTCATTTCAGTTAGACGTTTGACAATTAGAGGGTATGAGGGAACACTGAACATTTTATGTTTGGTCGATACGATTTTTTAAATCATACCTAGCCTATTTTTATCAGAAACGTTTTTAGTATGTTCATAAAGACGGTGAATTGAAACGAGAACACTATGATAACATTTTTAGCAATGTCTTTTATCTGAGATTTTAAATTTGGTTATTGATTTAGCGTAGTATTTTAATATCAGTAATAATAACTTTCATTTTAAAAGTGCAGGAACCGCGTATAATTAGCAGTTTTTATTATTAAATATGTATCGCGGTATATTATAGCGGCATTACTAACTGTTAATCAAGATCATGCAATAAAACATACGTATCCTAATTTTTTATTAAGACTAACCTTATGTTAAAATCCAATTCCCAAGCCCAAGCCCAATCTTTGTTGGCGCTAATACTCGACTTTGAATTTACTCTAAGTGCCTGTTGGTAAAGTTGCCATAGGTACTAAGGCTTTCAGAATCTCCGTTCGCAATTAAATTAAACGGTTTGGCCATTCCCTTTTCGAAAAATACATATAAAGGAAAAATATTCTTGCTACTTATAAAAGGAAAATTTTGTTGTTGTCTTATATTAAATTCAGTGGTTATTAAAACCATCGTATTTGTACGTCGTTAGTACGGGACACAATAGTAATTGATAAAATATGCAAAACAACCATATTGGGGTCCGCTATTTAAAAGAGCTTTATCCCGTTTGTCATCCTTTCATTCAAAGTACCTTTCTTAAATATTTCTTAAAAAATACTGTATTACATACACCTATATACGATCATTTAGACAATTGTATTTGAGAATGTTGATTGGGCTAGTTAGTTTTTTGTAATTTTGATTAAAATGCTGATATTTTTGTTCATTTCAGAATTATTCCTGAACTGCCTACATATAATGATTATATAACCGTCAAAATATATTATTTTTACTAGCAGATTCTACAGACGTTGTCCTGCAATTGAGTCTTAGATTCAATAATATGATTTTTACTGTTTAATATCGAATACAAATTACATATATGAGTTTTAGTAGTTTAATAGTAACCTTAATTATTAAAAAATCGTTTGGCATGCGTCAATCTGTGGAACGAATACGCTGTGTCAACGCAAAATTGGCATTAATCAAAATCTACAATTGTTGCTACGAAAAAATCATTAAATTCACTCATTGTTACTTTTATTTTATGGGTAGTATATATATAACCATTAAATATAAAAGTATACGCATTTAATAAAACATCCCTGGCTCCAAATAGGGTAGGGCAATATAACATCGTCAAATTCTTGTATCATGCTAAAATCTGTGGTTAATCTTTCGTGAATCGCGGAGGGTCGTTTCACAAAAAATAGTATAACTAAAATGCATCTATTAACATCATAATATGTTCAGAATCAGGTCTTCGCATATTTATTTTGATGTTTTTAAAAAAGCAAATATAATTTTGTTTTTACACTTTTGGGAAATCTGGTGAGGTCTCTAGTTTTTAACGTTATACGAAAATGTATAGATGTACTAGTAATCTGTATCCCAGATGTGTTAAATGAGTACTATAAAAATGCATGAGTACAGGGGTTTTAACACACGATCTCAAAGTATGGGTGTCGTCCGTTCTACCGTTGTGGTTGATTGGCGTAAGTCTAGTCTTGGTGAATATTACGTTATGTCCAATATAACTTTGAAATAAGTGTATTAATCGATAATCTTATTGAAAAACCTACTTCTTTGTGGCAAACAACGAGTGTGACACAAAGGGGCCATGAATATTAAACAGCTCCATCTCATCAGATCAATTACCTCGTGACCAAGTCTTAAATGTGGAATAAAATCGAATAGACTAATAGACTGGAAATTTAGAATAAGACTGATATAGTGTCTGCCTCACGTTTTGAAGGTATAACTTCTTAATCTTAACTCAAACATTAGAGACTCGACAAAGAATTAATGTACGAGAATTTTCGAAAAATCCAACCATATCTTAAACGGTTTACAGAAGTTATCCGGACCTTATGTACTCCAATAGTTAATTTAACAAATGAAGAAAGTCTATTTATATACTATATGCACAGTGCAAACAATATTTTCGATTCGCGCTTGCGATAAATTAGGGCTAAAAATATTCATTCGCCTTTTTAAACCGTGTCGAAGAAACTTCTTTAGTCTTACCACACTTTTTATAATTAAATTATTTATAATAATACGTATAAAATGCCTAACATATGAAATATAAATAGGCAGTAGTATAGTTATCGAGCTATCTCTAATGTATGAAAGTCAAATGCTATTAACCAATAAAACAAAACACTGGTCGACGAAATTCGGCCGGGTTTTTATTGTTTTCATCCAAATACAACAACATACAACAACAAAATATATTAACAACCTACATATGTAATCAATAAATGGTTTGCACTAGTTCAATCAAACTTTGTTTTTTCTGGTAATTGATAATAAACACATAATTGAATTTTACAGCTCAAAAAATATTCATCCCGAATTTTGTATGTAAATTTACATCACAACATTTGATAAATGGAAAGTAAAGTACTTATCAAAATCTTTAGAATTAGTAAAATGTAGTGTTTTAAAAAGTTTGTCAGAACATTATACATAATTAACACTAACTCAATAACATGTGTAAATGCCAGATTATCGAATTGAAGAAATGTTTTTAAGCGAATTAAGTTCGGTAGCGGTTGTTGAATTAATATGTTCACATATATTTTAATATACACTATCTTTATAGTGTTGTATTTACTGGGTAGCAACATGTTTTAATTGTTTAAAACATGAGCTAAGATAAGATTACCTTAGGGGTAATGTGGTTGCGACGCAGGATTAACAAAAAACTACTCGACTTTTTGGAGAGTTCGTACATATACAAGTGGCATTTATGTTATTGGACATTATCGGAAATGAGTATGTTAAATTACAATTTACGTGTATACCATACACGTAAATTGTAAAACGAAGGGTATATTGGCTTCATATGCGATGGTTTTTTACATTTTGTTTACGATTCGAATTATTAAGATATACACCATATTATGTAACTGAAACGACTTTGGGAACGACGGTTAAGTTGCTTAAAATATTTCTTAAATGTTTTTAGATTTATATTAATTAATTATAAAATTTATACTAATTATAATACTTTATGTATATATCAAATTTGAGTATCTGACTGTAGTAATATACTAAAATATAACTATAAACTTCAGCTAAATTTTAAATGACGTTGTCTAATGAATTCTGAATTCCTTATCAATAAAAGAGACGAGACAATAACAAGCTAAACATTATTAACATTTAAATAATTAATTTACAAAATTGTTTATTGACTATTATTACACAATATTCGTTTTGGATTAAATTACACAACAGTCTTTTGTTTATCGTAAATTATGAACAAAAGACTGATATATAACTAACACTCACATAACACCTGAATACAACGTGCGCCGTGCACATTGTTCGACAGGTTAAAAGGTAATTCATAGAAACTGTCACATTCATACGACAGCACTCTTTAGTGAAAGATGATTTATTTAGATATTGATCGGTATTTTCCATGACACCTCTAAAAAAACAGAATTATTTGGCGTGAGGCCTGTATATAACTGTAGTCTATGTGTTACGAAGATAATTATCTAATATGGTTTTAATAAAGGTTAGGTTTTTGGTAGTTTGATAACTAAAGTCTCAATAACTACTAAATTCTCTGAGTAATTATTACACCACAACAAATAATTATTAATACTTAATTTGTTATCAAGTTAAAAACTCTCCTACAGTTTCTAAAAACGGTTTTGTAGTGTGCTCTATCAAACACGAATTCAGAAATATTTATTATAGATAATATATAAATATTATATTAACAATGAAATAAATACATATTATATTTGGAGAGTCTTACAATAAGCTCTTTTTAAATTCTAAAACAGGCGCCTGGATTAATACCAGTCGAGAAGTTGGAACTTTCTTTTGCAGCAGATTAGCAAAGGAGGTTGTGGCATGAGTGGTTTACTGTATTAACAAAATTATTTTTATTCTTTATACATTTTCTTTAAGCAATATAAAATGAATGTGCGTGATTTTCTCTATTCTATTTTGGTTTAAGCTAGCGCCACCTACTTACTATAAAGTATAAATCTGTGTCGTTTACTTGTAATACAGTTGCAAACAATTATGTTTTGTGGACGAATTGTTGGAGGACCGCAATCTGATTATACCACGCCCACAAGACCCGCTGTATAAATTTTGGTGTTAAACTTGATTGTAAAATATGAAATTATTGCATACATTTTAGCAATCTTGTTCTTGGTCGATATCCTTTTGAAATTTTATACAACGCTGTTTGATAGAACGCGGGCGGCGTGCTGAACTCCTGCATTGGTACTTGTAATTTCTATTAGAGACAGCGACACCGATCAAGACGTTATTATTTGCTTGACATCCAAAACTCAATTGTTTTGAAATTGGGAGTACCGGAACCAGTATCGAACATTTGGTATTTGGTTTTAACATAATGGAACCGGTAGCAAATATTATATTAGCGATTTATCTTTATTTAATTTATCTATGAAACAATCGCAAGAAGTTGTCTGATTCTAAATGTCGAGTAAATCTACGCAATACCAAAAATAATATATTACCTTTATATTACTTTTGGTAAGTCAGGTAAGGTAACACTCTTAGTCTTGTGAAATACGCGCGTATTGGTGGTGTAATTAATAATAAAATTATTTAGCTGATTTGTTAATTAAATAAATACCTATTGAGGAATGGCTCAATTTCTATCCAAATATATATTACTCCAAAACAATTTGTATTTTTACCTTACCATACAGAATCTATGTTAAGATAAATAATAGAGTGTAATATTATGATTATAGCTTTATGCATAGTATTTAGAAAAGGACGTACCAGTCTTTTACGCTGCAAAACGCTTTAGAATGTAATCTGATTAAAAAAATACAAAAATGATTAAATAAATTTCTGTAATCATTTTTGTAATAACACGCTCGTCTCTAATGAAATAAAAATTAAATCAAAATAATTTGATTTGCAAAAGTGAAAAATAGAATTCGTCGGCAGTATGCAATAGCTGATTTATAAGATTTCTCGCTTACAAAAAACTTTATAGAAGAAAAAATTTCATTATTGTAACAAAACATTTGTAAATATTTATTACATTCATATTGGGCGTGCTTTCATAAAATAGCCGTGATGCCAAAGGGTATCGCGTTCGAATCTAGAGCTAAAAGCAGGGAGGGACTGCATTATTCTTAGTATCATGTGATTGAATAAACAGAGAAACCTAGTATGTATACTATGATGGGTTTTCCTTTTCACACTTAATATCTATTTGTTTGATTTTCATGCAATACAAATCAGTACGTAATTCGACCGAATGCCTCCTAACCTTTTATGCTGCCACGTTCGTATACATGTGGAACAACACAGCATACACATTATAGATTAAAAAATGTATTGATCTGTTCTTCTTAAAATAGACTCATAAAATTATAGGTATGCAATAAAAATTAAAGAATTTTCCTATATAACACGTTCGTAAATACTATGACCCAAATATCTGTTCTCTGTTCGAATTTTGTTAAAGTTATTTCTGATCATAATAAAGCGAAACTAAGCTTTTAATTATATGAATTATGTCTAGTAATATTATCCATCTTTATTAACCGCTAGGTTATTTCAACAATTACTTTATTTATTATTTCATGGTATGCAGACATATTTCTGAATTAAATTACCAAATTTTCTCTCAAGGAATTCTATTAGTACAGAAAAAAATACTATCATCATCTAGATGTAACACGTCAAATACATCCGCCTAAATTGGTACAAAATTAACTTTTCCAGTTATTTAATATACACTCTACTATTATCGTTTGAAAACGCTACTTTAAGTTATTTTTTAGAGAGTTCATTTGTATCGCTATATGTAATTTCGAAGGATGGCAATTAAATACATAAATGTGTTTTATTATGTTAAGAAAAGTTAGCTAATGGTAACTCAGTGATTTTCTACTCTAAACACCAGCTTTTGACCTGCAGATTATCTGTGTATCTTACTTTCTGCACCAATAAAAGCGGTTTAAGTACATATTTCTACGGTTGATCACAAGGAAAAGAACAAACAAATATAACTACTGTAAATATATGTCTATGTCTGAGGCCACACATAATGAGTTGTAGAGGCACTGCAGCTGTAAAAGATTGAAATTTAGAAAACATTTGGGTTAGTAGGTATGTCATTCTTTATACGACAATAACTTGATAAATAAAACTAAATTGTCTAAATCGTTTTTATTAATTAAAGACCTACAATACAATTTAAAACAATTTATTTCAATAAGAGTGAGGATAACGTGTTAACTGTCAATAATAAAAATGATCTCACTTCTGACAAAACTTTATTAAATTATCGAGTCATATAATGCAGTAAAACGTATCTTTCATAATGGATACGGATTGTCAACATTATTTTTTATTTTCTAACAAATTAGTTAAGTTGCTGTAATGGTATTGAAAAAATTTCAAATAAATAAGTAGAGTAACTTATAATTATTAATGTATTTATTATCTTACAGACATCACTGCACATAGTATCGTAATTGTTTACATGACTTAATTTCCTGTCATTGTTTAGTCTAGTACGACGATAATCTAACTGAGTGTGAAAAATAACGACAGACATGACAAATGTTTCAATACACATTCACTCTTAAATGTCATGAGTCACGTCATCTAAAATAACCTCAAAAATATTATAAATATATAGGCCAATATTATTGTAGATTTTATTGTGTATTGATATACGACAAAAAAAAATGAAAATTAAAATAATTATAACCGAGCCATTCCTGTTGGTTCTCATCTTCTCTATCTATAAATATATTAAGAATACTTACGTCGTATGATGTTCTGTGCGTGAAGAGATGAGCAAAGTAGAACGCACAGGGACACAACAGTCCCTTTGCAAATAATCATTGCTAACACTTTGTTATTGCATTTAATTTAGTTTCACTGAAGCACTGCGATCTAAGAGTACTGTGACAGTATCCCAAATGTTATTTTTTAGCCATTGAAGCAATACCGACATAACATTATTAAATAACAATAAATGAATAATGTAATATCACATTATTAATCGGTCAATTATTAATTAATTTTTTTTAAGATCGTTTATGGGCATTGGCAGGAGAATAATTAATTGATTTTATAGTTGCATAGGAATCTTCGAATGTTGAGCACCATAGGAACACTGATGTGAGATGAAACCGACGCCGAAAACTTGGAATACTCGCAATTGTTATAAGGATCAAGGATCTTTTACGTTTTTATTTTTTTATGTTATAGGAGGCAAAAGGGTAAGGACGGTCACACTGCCAGAAGGCTAGCAAGCGCGCTGCTTTTTTTTGAACGACCCTAAGTTAAATTGTTTCGTAAATACTTTTGTAAGCAGCTGGTTCCACATAGTTCTGGAGCGCGGCAAAAATTGCCTTGAAAAACACTCAGTTGTCGAACGACGGACGTCGAGGTGGTACGGATGGTATTTTGTATTCTGCCTTGACGTCCGATGATGAAACTCAGGTGCAGGTATTAGTCCATACAACTTCTCTGAACACTCTCCATGGTTAATGCGGTAGGTAATTTTATTTGTATAGACTATGGTCGATTGATGAGTAATTATTATTCTAATTTAGCAATATAACTGCGTCTATCACGAAAAGGCGTTAATATCTGTGAAATGTGATATCTATACGTTATTCTTAGAGGTTACGTACGAGTCTTAGACTTTAAATGTTTAATAAATGATAGCTTTATGGGATTATCCGTATGTAATATAAGGGCAGAGTAGGTTATTTCATCACTGTATAAACTGACAAAAACGTCCGTCTTGATCACAGTAGATAAAAGTACATGTCAAGGTTGGTTTTGTGTTATCAACATGATAAAGACCTAACGGTCCGTTAAACTTGTAAATGATTTTGACGATAGAACTTACTAATTATTCATACTAATTTAATAATTTTTGAAGAACCAGACTTTTGACTTTTGTTTTTTGTAGCAAACTTTTATTCCGTTTTAATATCTTTAAGCCTCTATGAATTTATAGAATTATATATTGCACACACGATAATCCCTGTTTTCAAAAACGCATTAACCCTCAATTAAGAGTTGCATATTTTACCCTTATCAATGTCGTGTTACTTAACTATGAAAGCGAGACATATTCTTTATATATTTGAGGTTATGAATTTTACCTTTAATTACAATAAAGGACAATTGGCATGTTCAATAGAGATTGATCTGCGTGTCAGGCCAAATAGAATATGTTAACTATAAATTGTTTATTACAAAAATCATGTACATTAAAGATTTACGATAGCTTTCGCTGCTTGCCACAGATGATGTTTATTGCAATATGTCATGGTGCAGATATTTAGCTTTGATATACATAATTTATGTAGGTCATTCATTAAAATGTTCTAAAATAAAACGAAGCCCTTGAATTCGTACCATCTGGTGTCTATTTCGCTGTTATAGTTATAGCGGAAAATTACGCCCACGAATTTGTTTTAAGACTTTAAAACATATCCTGTCTTCAGATGTTATACCATAATAATTATTACAGTAATTATAATTATAGTTCTGTTTTTAACTGACTGCATCGTGATATCTGGTTTAGATACATTCGTATTCGGAATAATATTAAAGGCACTTTTGAAGTTAAAAAAATAATATCGTGAGAATCAAATGCAACAGAAGAGACAACTAAACGTGGGAACAAAAATAAAAATTAATTCACAACATACCATGTGTGTTTTAATGTCATTTGTTTTGCAATGAATATAGACATTTTCTTTCTGTATCAAAATCATAAGAAGTATGCCATACGTGACTCAGAGTGACAAAAAGCTCGCTTTAATCAGTACCTGTTGTTCTGAGACATTACACCTTTTCATCCCGTAGTTTGAGAGGGAAATCTCACCCCTATACCTAAACGTTGCATTTTAACATTAAGGCTCAATGCGTTAATTATACCTGAAGTTAATGAGTCCATTCTATGATAAAAATTATGTCATTATTTCTTTAGAAATTATTACTACTTCTTACTAATTACTTTTTCGAATTACAGTCACATTTTATAAAAAAGTAAGTTAAATTAATAATAGCGGAGTCCCAGCTTCGAACGGCTGAAACTTAACTCCATTATTCTTTAAAAAATCAGTCTGAATGCGATGTTTTAAATAAGGGAACGATGAAATACAGGTATTTTTTAATATTTCGGAAATAAATACAGCCTATGTAATTCAGGGATAATGTAGGTGGTGTGGTGAAATAATTCTTGAAACAAATGTATCATTTTTATAAAAAGAGGATAGATAGTTTTTCGGTGTATAAAATGTATTGAATATTTTTTCCGATACATTCGTTGATTACACGCATTTGTAAAAAGCAAGGCTTATCGTATTAGTCACAAGCTGGCTAATGTCATATAAATTGTCGAAGGAAATTGCCGACTCTACGATTATTACGATTCTAGTAAAACTTCAACTAAAATCAGGTACGTGGGTCAAACGAGGCGATACATTGGAAATATAATAACGCATTCTATGAACTATACAAGAATGTTCAGTGTTTGTCTTTATGGTACAACATTAATAAACTATTTTTAAGAACCCTTATAGATGATAGATTTTAAAAAAAAACATTGTCAAAATTTAGATCCTGACGCTACTCAGACACGTACATCGTGCCAACCATACCCACGGGTGGACACGAATAAGTCGGTGACTTTATTCCCGACCTATGAGAGATAAACAAGGGAAGTGTATGGCTATATACTTTCTTCTTATAAAGTTTAGGTTACGTTTCCCTCCTAATAGGTTTAAAATTTTATAGTTTATTTTAATTGGTTATAATTAACAGACTGAAATTTAACAATATTTGCTCTGCCTGTTAAGCTATTTTAAATCAGTCCGTTTATATAGGTTTATATCAAATAATATTAAAATTAATGGAATTAATTTTCAATTACAAATTATACGAACGTCGAATAGTACCTTAAATGTTGTAAAATGTCTTGATGTCGATAAGACAAAGGCTCCCTAATGAACGAGGACACTCAGACTCCGAGTCGTTTGCTAGTTCATCCAACATTATTATGAGAACAATCTTTTTAAGGACACGCTTTAAGTTTTTATACGGGTAAGGAATGCAAAATACAAATAGTATACAAAGTAATGTCCTTGGATAAGCGATTTCCTCCATACTCTGTAATTTCTAACAGCGAAACCGATTGCAAAGATTTCGTATGCAATTAAAAAAAAATTAAAGTCTCGTGAAATTATTATAATTTTCAGTACCTACACATTGAATCCGTTACTCGTTCCTTCGGTTTGTTTAGTCAATATGATTCAGCATAAACTACGCAACAACAAATGTTAGGGATAATAATTCAGAGACCGGTGACAGTTGGAACGGAATGGAAAGTCGCTCAAACTCTGCATTATCAAATTTACCACAAAAATGTCTATGCAAGACACTTATTTATACTGATATTAATTTCACAAAGAGGCACCATCGCGTGCGCATACCACCGTGATTGCTTGTGTGGTTTAAGTCATAAGCGAAATTATTCATTTTGAAATCTCTAAGACAGTTTTGTAATAATTAGTACACGAAAATAAGGCTGCCAGAATAATACTCTTTTTGCAAAGCAAAAAACATAATAATATGATTCAATAATATTTTTTTTACAAGAAAATAACGACGTAATGGCAAGGAACCACAATTCAATGTGATAAGGAAACTATGTTAGAAGTGTTTACTGTATGTATGTGCTTTAAAAATAAGATAAGGGGTTGATATGTTTTATCATGACTAGACTAAGATTTTTATTCTCACATAGGTATGTATTATTTCCATAAATCATACTATAGCTATATGAGAATAGATAGAGAATCCGCACCTCGAGAGAGTGCCTGGATAGAAAACATAAGAAATGCCTTTGTTACGTTTGCCAAAAAGTATTAAGTAAAGATAGATAAGAGGAAATTATTATTTTTATATAACAATATCAAAGCCTAACCTGCTGGTGTGGGAATGCTGAAATTCATATTTCAAAATATGGAATACCCTAAAACGCTTCATTTTATAACTTAACGATGAACAAAGTTAATCGTTAAATAGTTGCTCTTTATGCAAATCTGTACATCGTCACGACAACTTTATGTTTTGTCTTTTTGGGCCACAAACTTTATAGCATTTAATAACAAAAGTTATGATCAGCATTGAAATTAAACATTTGTTTTTATTTTTCAAACTTTCTATGTAACAAAGTTTTTTCATAAACATTAATTAATTCCATATTTTATGTTGTGAGAAATAAAAACATTATTTATAAGTTTAGTTGGATGGTTGGTAGGATTGCTTTTATTACATCGAAATAAATCGAAGCTGAATATTAAAAAAATCAGTAGGACCTATCCTTTTTAAGTCAGATTCAGGGCCTCAGATTTCTGAATCTGTCTCATTTGTCATTATATTGATTGGCAATTACGTGATCAGCTCTTGTCTGACACACACCGACTTTTTAGTTTTAAGACAAACTGGTCCATCACTATGTTTTCCTTCACCATTCGAGCGAATGTATAATACGCACACAGACAGAATATGGGATCAAACCTACGACCACGTGGATGATATACCCACGCCGAAGCCACGAAGTCAACACTGCTCTTGTATATACGTATTAATCGCATACATTTAATGACGTCTACTTAATTAAAGAATACAGCATTAAGGAAAATAACTAAGGTAACAGATGTTACAATAAAAATCAAAAAACTAAAGTGGAAATGGGTGGGACACATCGCAAGAGGTGCAGAAAAGTGGAGCAAAAAACTGCTTAGCCCAAGGTACAGAAAACGCAAAAGAGGGAGACAACTGAGAAGGTGGATTGACCACATTAAAGAAACGGCAGGTGGTACATGGCAGAGAGTGGCACAGTGCAGAGAGGAATGGCGGGATTTGGAGGAGGCCTTTGCCAAAAAAGGGCACACAGATGCACCAGAATTGGATTAAAATGGAAATTTGTTTAAATGTTTATAAAACATATAATGTAAAATGTATCTGAATAAAGGCTATTATTATTATTACTTAATTAAAGGGGTCATCTATAGATGTAATTATCAATATTTTAAAAAAAAATTAGATTTGAAAACATTCCAAGTCTTACTTAAATTAAAGAACTTTAGAGGCACAGTTTTGAGATACTAATATAAAATATGGCATAAAAAATATCTAGATTGCATTTAATTATAGGTAATTGTGCGATTTCCCTTTTAAATTATCCATTATAATAGCACTTTCAAGGCATATAAACCAAATAATTTCAGTAAAGTTTAGAAGCTATTATTACAAATAATTAAGGAGATATTTATTTATTTCATTTCTATGGTCTCATTTGAATCAAAATTTCACATGTAATATTTTTTCAGTAATTTCAAACTTAGTTACGTAACTCAGTTCACAACATTAAAATGCGTTTGAATAAATGTAGCTAAATGTAATTTTTTCAAAATCAAACTTAAATGCATTTCCGAGTTTTAAACTTTTCTGCAACTTAAATTGAAAACTTTTTATCGCGTAAGTAAAAATTAAAGTGCTACCTGCAATAAAGAACTCAACACATATGTAAAATTAACATATTATACAAAGAAAAGGGAACAACGCATCAAACTGCTCACAGCAGTTCTAGGAGGGATCTTCGGATTAAAGTGGGACAAGTGTGGCTTATATTACATGGAAGATATTTGCATTGAACAGAGATGAAAACTATTTATTGGGTGGATAAGATGACTAAGAATGTATTAGGTATCACTAGGTACAAACAGTGGGGAGTGTTGAATGACATTCGATTCTTGGATTTACAACGTATATATTGGATAGTAGCTATTGAGTGGGTTTTCCTTATCGCTCTGGTGGCATTTTGTAAAAAAAAATGCGTGAAATTTAAATCACACCTAAGTATACAGCCTCTAGTACGAAGACACTTCGATAATTCAATTTATACAGTCAAACTGATCACAAAGAACATCTTTCTCTTAACTTTTTACTATAGAAACCCATTGTAAACTTGAATACGGTAGTTTAACAAACAATCTAATTAAAGTTGACACAATATACGAGTAAGGCGTGCTACACACTTGTGTATTATATATTTTGTGGTTGAAGAAATTTTCGCCGATAAATAGTTTTAGCTGATCGATTTCGTTCAGCTGTAATAAGTAATAATAATTATTAATAATATGGATTTCTCACAGAAACACTATTTTTCAATCACTAAACTTATTCATGGAAATATATAAATTTTTATATAAACTTTATAAATCTGTAGAATAATCTAAGCATATAATCTCTGACTAAAGCCTAAGAAAAACGTGTAGAGAGACGGTGAAGAATTCATACGACTCATTCCATTTTATTCTGAAGATTAAAGCTCAATAGAACGGAATATAATCTGATGTTCACATTTGCTTTGTTAATTACTGCTGTCCATCCGCATGTCATCCATGATTAGTAGAACACGTCTCAATTTGTGTAAAGATTGACTGATGACTTGGACCGATCGTGTTGTTTAAAAATCTGATTTGTACTATTCGTACATATAGAGAAAATAGCGGTGCAAATAACAATTCATGAAAATTTTAATATTTGTTATATCGAAACGCAAAAACATGTTTACTTTTCAGGTTTTTCGTTGAGACGGTATTTTTCGGTTTTCCACATTGTTACATAATACTTTATACGATTAATTAGTATAATAAAACACTGTATAGGCATAGATTTGATAAGTTATTTACACAATGCGTGACCTGAGTTTATCGTCGGGGTCCTTTAAGGCTATTATGTCAAGTGATAAACGTTATATTAAGCTGTGCTCTACAAGATCTTGAAAAACAATTACTTTGACCTTAGTGACTATGGAAACAACAAAGATATATAGATTATAGAATAAATTAATTAAAAGTTATTAAATTAAGATACCCAAAGAGGATTTTCTATTTATTTTTAAGATTATAAGGTAAATGGAATATCGAAAGAGGCAGATGGCCCGTACATCGGACATTAAGTGATATGACCACGGACACTAAGACAGCTAGAAGGTTCGCGAGTCCGTTATAAGCCTTTTAAGAATATATACGTATTTTGCGGATTTCACATGACTGTGAAATACCTCGACGTGCAGCTAGTTCTTAAAATTAATTAACTGTAAAAAATTCGGAACGTACGTAACTCATAATATAAAATTATTATGTTCCGTGTATGTAACACATTGATGACGAATTTACACTGTGCATTGCAAGCCTGAATAGAGATAATGTATTTGTGAATACATAAATAATCCCTTATAACTAAATTATATATTGAAGTAACTAAACTATTTGGCGATGTGTTAATTAATCATAGTTTAAATTCAATAACACTTTTATGAATATTATGATCCCGCGTTCATACTTTGCTAGTTTTGTTGAGAATATATTATTTTAAATTGAAACTAACAACCGCAGATTTCTCTGAACAAATATGAGTCTAAGACGAGTATCGTGGTACATCTTGATCGTTATACGATGAAACATTTCTAATTTCACGAGTAAAGAACACATATCGTTTCAACAACACGACCCTACATCAAAGCGAATTTAAATGGCGACAATAGCAAAATAACAATTTGTAAGGGTCTTGAGATGTTTGTTAAACAAACCTTTAATACATTGTTTTGTATATAAAAAGTAAATTGAACCAGTATTGTTAAGCGTGTGAGGCTCAACATAGAGATCTTGCGTTCATGTTATAAGTACCAATAAGTTATTCCGGCCGTAATTACTTTACTCATGTTATATTTATTAAAACATCGCGAGAGTATTAGAATGACATAGCGACGCTTTTTAACCAAAATAAGATAAACTATGCAATGTTAAACATTGTATAAGCTTATATAAAGAGCTATACAGCACACGACACTGGTTCCTTTCTACATGTACACTAACCTATCTCAATCGATTTTTGTCTCTCTGAGAAGAACACACAAAATATTGATAACAAAGTGCCAATAACCAATCGACGGATTGTAATTGCCATCTTTCGATACAAGCTATCCATGGTAGGTCCGATCGGTGTACGTCGATTGACCTTTGAATGAAAATGATAGTTTAAGTGTGCCAATATCCTATCTTAAGAATTTAACTTACACCAGGTTTTGAATTAATTATTGGGTTAGGGCGTAAGATTACATCGAGAAAAGATTTGTATTTCGATGTTATAATAAATTAAAACCTTTAGTACCTACTAAAGGTTAAAAATTCCACCATAAGATTACATTATCGCTGAGTGAAGCTAAATTTCATAATTCATATCCAAATATTATAAAAATGTCTTAGAAAGCAGCTAGTGTATATAATCATGAGTATATTTAAAAATATTTGAATTAAATTCGCTGATATTTTACAAGTTGTCTGTCTCATAATGAACTTTACGCCTAAATGCTTATCAAGTCGTTGTTTCTTTTTATAGCAGTGAGTTCTAAGAACACAAGCAGTATCGATGATTGATAATACTGTTCATGTTACATTATTGACAGAGACGAAACTATCACGTTTATTTATTTACATTCCTTCTTCAATTTATGGGTGACATTTGACGAATGCGTAAGATAGGTTGGAACGATGTAACCTAGTACTTGGAATTAATTTGAACCTGACCAGAATGATAATTCCGTAACTGCACATTATTCATTCAAAGATGTGCTTTCAGATTTGATATTTACCCGGATCTAGAACTTCAGCTTTTACAGTATTAAAAACAAAGTAGATTTTGGTTTTATTGATTATCTTAGATCACCTCTGTATAGAATAATTTATAGTTTAATTAAAACCCTTACTTCTTCCAAAATCGTTAGTCGGAATAGGCTCCGCTATTAATTTATTACTTTGACGTTTATATTAATATAATCATAATTTCAGAAAAGGTTATATTTATTTCTTGGTTCTGGTAGACTTTTTAAGTTTATGGTTATTTGTACTTTTTTTGTATGTTTTGTATTATTTTTATAATCAAGTCGAGAACTACGTGCTTTATGATTTTTGTATGCCTCAGTTCGCTGAGACAGTCTCACACAGGCCTGATACAGACTCTTAACACGGTAATATAAGCTTCAATTGGTAGCATATCGTTAGAACGGTACTGTGATCTCACAAAGCTTTGCAAAGAATTCTATCAATGTCATTATTTATTACAGTCATGAAGAGACAGTAGAAGTCGGAGACAGTGAGCACACAAGCTTAAAACAGTATTGGATTATTACTTTACACAGATATAGACTAAAAAGTTCAAAAAGGCTTTAATATTTAATATTACTTGAAAAAAATTAATATACAACAAAATTCTGAAAGAACGGACGGAAGAAGACGTGAAAGCTGATTGTAATAAATGGAAACCCCTGTTTCACTCAATGGGCGGCTGAAAGAGGGTTGTTAACCTGCCGATACCGTTAGATATCTGAACTCATGCGCAACTGATACGTAAATACCGGTGCGAGTATCCACTGATGGTATAATGAAATATTATGAAATAGTAGTTTATTTGTTAAGGGAATAAACTTATTTGAAGGCCAGAACAATTTTCTGAATCAAGGTGTACTCAAAGTACTTCACACGAATAAAAAAGGGTCACTCTTAGGTTCTACAGTGTACCTTTTACCATAAAAATGCGTCTCATGAAATAGGGTAACGTTTAAATTAATAATAATTATTCTTGAAGCAACTGTTTTTTAATTTTATTTATTTAAATTATCAACGATAGGTAGTAGTAAATGGATTCTTTGACTGCCAGTTGTTACTGATATTTTTTTGATATGTGTATCATACGATATTCGTGATCGATCTCGATGGTGATCAAAACTATACTTATTTGAAATTATACCCAAATTCAAGTTACTTTTAATCCATACTAAATAGCTATATTACCGGGTGGTATTAAAAATGGAGTGATTAGACTTAACAAAACAAATTAAACGTTTTCGACAGTAAGTACTAAATATATCAAAGATTTCTCTTACCCCAAAAAACAAAATGGTTTTATAAAATAATATGCTTTACTATACTATAATAAATTTTGTTTTAACGAAGAAGACCGCAAAAAAATCACACTAACGTTCTAACTAGTCTTCACATCAACTAAAATATTCTCATTATTTTGTTTATTGATTAAGAATAATTTGGACCCTATCTGTCAACAGGTATTAAACGTGAAACAGACTAAATAAACTTCTTGTATTGTTCTATTACCCTTTACTACTGATTTAATACAATTATAAAATAAACTAATTGAAAATTAATTACCCAAAATAAGACAGAATTTCTGAGTTCATTAAAACTTTATCTCAGATTTAGGATGATAGCATCCTTTTCAGACTGAAAGAAGCAGTTATAAGTTATTTTATTAGTTTTCTATGGAACCTTGAATAAACAAATCCGCGTACGATTTTCCTTTGCCCTTTACCGTGTATTGATATTGGTAACTCTATACGATACACTTTCCTTTGAATTCTAACCCGCTTAGATCTTAAAAGATTTATTTGATTTTTTTAACACAACGCACGGTTTCCGTATATTTTATAAGAAAATTTGTAATTTAGCAATGCAATTATTTTTATAGCTTCGTGCCTCGTGTATGTATATCGCGTTTCATTCCCAGTGAGCTATATGTGCCTTTATTAGGTAGACAAATTTGTTTGCTTATAAAGAATGTTTTATATTTACTTTATTTAAAAATAGAATAAGTATAAACATATTGGATTCTGAACATCCTCTGCCCTAAATAATTAGCGTAGGCGATTATCAAGAGCACTCGAATGAAACTCGAGAATTATTAAAATTTTGTAAACACTTGAATTTGAATAAATATATACAATATTTTATTGATTCGATTGGCTACTTCAAATGTTATTTTGAATTAGGTGTTGTTAGATTACATCTTTTTTAATCAACTTAAAAAAGTCATACATTAATATTTTTCATGTTTGTATAAATGTTGTCTATATATTATCTCCTTTATTCAATGTACCCTTTTACACGATTTTTGGGTTTCGAGTTTTGCATCTGATGACGTTGTTCCTATTTTGGTTCATATTAAAATGGATGTGCAATGATTTGTCACATTAAATTAAAGCTATCATAGCTAATTTGGAGAGCTTTTAAACACTCCAGAAATATGTTTAATATTTATGAGTAGCAATGGGATGTTTAACCTCCAAAATTCCTATGGCAATAGAAAAATATTTAACGTATATTGACTTCATTAATTCTAGTATTTCCATACGCTGTGTATTAAATCCAGGCTTTAGGTGTCACTAACAAAGTCTGGATGTCATTTGTTGCAAACGCTTAACTGAAATGCCTGAAATTAGTTGTGGCCAGGTTTTTGTCAAATAAAACAACAATACATCCGTTACTAACAAACACATAAACCTACATTCAACGGTCTCTTTCGAGCAAAAGTGAATTTTATAGCTTCACAGAATCTTATTTCTGCAGAAATATTGCTAGTTAAAAATATAGTATCCCAGAATGCATGTTTTTTTTAATTACCGTAACAACTGTTAAAAAATATTTTGTTGTGTTACATGTATGTTACAACAACATACATTATTTAAGTTATGGAAATTTCATTTGATAGTCTTAACATTTTTTAAAGAAAATTACCAACCACCGCGATCAACCAGGCTGGTGAGTACGACTGTGTAAAAAGAAAGACGGTAAGTTCCTTGAGATTGTGATTATTCAACAACATTTAAATCCAATACGCGACAAGATATGTCATGACCATATGTTCACGTTCCATTATTACTAAGTCGTTTTACAATATCATCTTTATTTTCTGATCACCGATATTGTTTTTTTAATTTTAAAGAATGTTTTACGGTGCACGAATAATTAATTGAAACGTAATAGGCAGCCTAACAACAAAAACCTTATGAGGTTTGGTTTTTTTTAATTCAATGGTCAATATAATTATTCGAAATGAATGCAGAATTAGTTTTTGAGATTAATAATTCATTTCTTCATCAAAGCTTTGAAAAAATCCGAATAGTAAAAAATATATAATGTACAAATACCAATTTACTTTAGTTATTACTTAAATTAAGTTGATGTTTTCATTCACGTATAAAAAGAACAAAAAAGTAATTGGTGATTTATTGTAAAAGAAAATTGTTACCCCGTAGGGCTTAAAACAATAGAAATAGAAAACTAAATCAGAGAAAAATTAAAAGTGAACTCGACTGGACCAATATAATTATAGCATACCAATTTAAAGTAATGGAAATAATTATATCTAATAATAAAAAATCTCATACACAGTAATTAAAGGACGTTTTTAAATAAATGACACACTTTTTTTGACAGGTGGCCAATGGAAGCACATTTGTGTATGATTTATCAAACGCAACATTTGTATTTATCAAACCATTTTATCCAAATCAAACCTAGCACTTTGTTACCCAATAGTTTGTCGCGAAAGGGTTATTCATTACATAAAGGGAAATGCAAACTACGTACGCGCCGTAGTAATATTATTAAAAACTATACAATTGCAATTTCAGCTTTCTGAAAGGTGAGGTTTTATTTCATCCTTAAAGTGGGTTACCTAATATTATATTAGAAAATTAATGTGTGTTTGAATACAAGGTAATTAATTAGCATTTATATAATATTTAAGAGTTAACGTTACAATAATGCTATTTACATACACTTTTAGAGCATATTATAATAGTTTTAATTTTTCTTAATTTCATGATTTTAACACTGCAAAGATGTTTCAGAATTAACGAAAAAAATCCATATAATTTAAAATTTCTTAAATTCTCCTTATTTATTGCGCGTGTTTTTAATTGTAATTACTATAACATAAACTTATTGGACTTACTTAAATAAAAGAAAATAACCAATGTAAAATGAATGATATCTATATTCTACGAATAATTACGTACATGCCACATTTTTGTGTAATATATTTTTATATATAGAACTTTTACTTTTATCGTTTTAAACTTTTAACTCAATAAAATTAGGGGAAGAACGCCTAAACATATCAATCAAGCTTGTTATTGAAATAATAAACAATCCATAATTATAATTTTTAATGATTTTAATCTTTGATATGAATCTTTGAAAAATGGTAAACTATAACGCCTTACGCATTTGTGACTAAATAATCTTGTAACCAAGTTTTAAAGTGTCGAACTCGTTTATGTAAAATAGATACAGATTTGGTGTCGTTATCACCAAAACTGTATCAATTCTCAAGAAATAGGTAATAAAAATGTGTTGTTCAAGGTTTTAAAAAATATACGCTTCAAACTGTAAACCAGCGGAATTTCGGTTAAAAATAATACCAATTGTAAGCATAATAAGATTAAATTTTGAGAAAGTATTATCTTTAAAAGATAAAATGTTAACTTCAATTTTTAAACAAGTTGCATATTGTGTTTTCCTACAAAATTTCAGCGTATTGGAAGTTCGTATATCGTTTTTATTATAATTAATGAATATCGTAGCATGTTAAAATAAATTTGTTTTTATTCCGATAATATTTGACGTTAAGCTATTTACTGAGCTGATTCATAATAAAATTAGAGTGGTTTGTTTTACAAAATTTAAGATATTTTCGGAAAGTTTTAGGAGTAGCCCAGTGAAGTACACATTGACAGCTTTGAACCAATATTATTAGAACATCGACAAAGCTTAATATTGGCGCTCCATTTAAATTAATTACCATTTGTGTTTCATTATTTAAAATAATATTTATTTCGTTCGGATAAAATTATTTTTATTTTGCTTGTCTTCGTGATCGCACTCTTAAAAAAATTTAAAGCATGTTATATTCTTTTCTGCGTAATGATGCTATCAATTACATAGACTTCTGTTTGCATTGATAACGAGATTACGTGCGAAGCCTTCAAAAACTCTCTTATTAACGTAACGATACATCCGCGAGCAATCGTTTTAATCCCATTATTTTTTTTAAATTCCTGCAAACTATTTTAAAATTAATACTACACGTATAAAATATGCGTAAATCTATATATTTAGGCCATAACCATTTGGATATTTTGATATAAAAATATAGATATCATTTACCTAATATGAATTAACCAATCTAGATAATAGTGATGAATTAACTGCCCCTTTCGTAACGATTTTTCACAATTCAACTTCCCAACAAATCAGAAGAACGGCAATTTTAAGTTTAAAAACTCCGAATGCAAGTGGAGAAATGTTAGAATAAGTTTTAGCGCGGGATTTCTTAAATTGCTGCACATCTGTGAGTAGCCGAGAAGGGACCAAGAAAAGTTGTGTCGGGTTAAGTTTGGGATACTGTCACAAAACTTACGGATAAATGTGGACTAACCGCGCGGTAAGGGAAACGTCCAACCTGCGGACCGTGCCGTATTCGACTAGCTGTAAACCGACTGGCGAGAGCGGGCAGGAGCCTTACAGATAGCTTCATTGCTCCAGTCGACTCTAAATTAACGCATTAATAGCTTGGGGTACATCGTGTAACACTAGGTTCATAGAAGGGCCAAACCAAACCTCTCGAACACTGTGTACAGGCGAACTCACTAAGGCTGTTTGCAAACTTCCACATTCTGTTACAAACTCTATGTTGAACCAAAAATCAAATTAGCGTAGACAATCATGTGATTGCATCCATTACGAAATAAATCACCTATTGTTGTTTAATGGAGCTGAAATATTTAGGAGTGAATTAGATGCAGTTCAGATTTAGTATATTTTGGATATTTAGACAGATTTGGTATAGTAATGGACAATAGCGCGCATTGAAATTTATGCTTGACAACCAGATCTTAGTGCGCATATTAAAAAGCCGTTTTAATAAAACTATGGTTTATTCTATTCACATTTCCTGCTTTTGTCACGAACAAAGAAACACATCTAGTTAATGAGGTGTGTTAAGTCCAGTTTCATTATAGAGCGCACTTGTAGAAGGGCAAATTTTGAAGTAATGTAGACAAGTGTCGTTTGAAACTTAGAAGTGCGACCGCTGTACCTTACCTTGTAAAGTGTTACAGAAAACTTTGTCATCGAAAACGTGTGACTGACGTGGCACTTTGAAATTTCTAAGTCCCTCAATATGGGTCGTGTGGAGTACTGTACTATTTATAGTTACACATTTTATGGCACTCGAAATGTCTTGTTGGATTAAAGCTATATCGAACTCATTAATGAACGTTAAATTTACTTGCTGAACGATTTTGTGGCAAGAAATGTCGACAAACTGTCTTTCCATTAGGTGCAGCTGCAGTTTAAACCAATCATATTACATGAAACATCTATCACGATCAAAGACATTCTAAAGGTTAGGGCGCTCGCTATATCAATCTTACATACAATGGTTAAAATGAACAGGAAGCGACGGGCGTAAGGCTTAAAACGGGAGCCTTGGTCACTCTTACTCTCATCCCACATTTAATATCATTAAATTATAGATATAATAAAATATATATAACATTTTACTTATATATATTTCTATAAAACTTATTATAAATTTATCTGGGGCTGAAATACCAACTAGATATTATTTATAAAAAAATAAATCAGTGGCGCTACAACCTCTTTAGGTCTTGGCCTCAGATTTCTGAATCTGTTTCATGATCATTTTTAAATCTATGATAGGCAAATAGGATAGGTAGGTAGATCAGCCTCCAGCGCCTGGCACACGCCGTCGACTTTTTGGGTCTAAGACATGTCGGTTTCCTCACGATGTTTTCCTTCACCGTTCGAGCAAATGTTAAATACACATATAGAATGAAACTCCATTGGTGCACAGCCGGAGATGGAACCTACAACCTCTTGTATGAGAGTCGTACGCTGAAGCCACTAGGCCAACACTGCAGATATTATTTATACTTTTTAAAATTCAGTGGCAGACGCCTGTCAAATACGTTTTTATACGGGATATTGTGTTAGTTATGTTTACATAAATCGTCACGTAGAGTCTTTCTAATAGACTTAATTCAACATTTCATCTTAATAAGTCTTAAATTTAATCTAAGCCGTGTTAACAAAAAGTGTGATTTATAAAGCTTCATATTTCTACGTTGCACGTACATATAGTATTTTTAGAGCGTCTTTCCGCTAACAGCTTAGCACATTTAAACGGATTAGCAATGAACTCAAGAGTAGAAAGTGCTACATAGTTGAAAGGGTTGTCTAATAACCAAAGTCTCACCTTAAAAAAACTTATATACTGTTTTATATTAAGAAATAATAGTTAATTCTTATTTCAAATAGCACTGTTTATAACGCTGTGTATATAAAAGAGAGATAGTGACCTAGCATGAAACGCAATACGGAGTTCTATCTATTGATTTTTATTTTAACTTTGTTTAAACTATGATAAAATAAGGTTATATACATTTTATTTATAATCTTATTTCAAGAAAAGAAGATGTTTTATAAGTCTTAAATTGCTTCAAGTTTAAGTAACAAAAATAAATGTTTACCCTTCTACGTTTCGTAAAATATATGGGGCTAAGTAACAAAAAGTGTAGCCTATCTGAGTAAGACAACCTCAAGGATCTCTTTGAGTAACATTAATCGGGTTTCATACTCTCCAAGGTGACTAGCGCATTACTAAACGTCGTAACTGCAGTTAGACTCTTTCCCTTTACATTTAAGATATGTTTTAATGCATGAAAGTTATTAAGGTTAAATACACGTGTCACATGTCGATATTCGTTTACCAGGCGTGATTAAAAATGACGCGATGCTTTAAACGTTTGTTATGTGTTTGTAATAGAATGGTATTCTATCATATTTAAAGAGTCTTCCCATAGGGTTGTAACAAACGAACGACATTTTAATGATTCGTGATACAAACCAGAGATTTTTTTTAAAGGGATTACGGTTATTATATTTAGGATTGAGGTAAGAGTGAGGATGGTCGTTCGCATAATTGGAGGTTAGAATTAATTCACTGCCGTATTAGGACGCGATCGGAAACTAAACAGCATGGACTTTACTATAATTTCCTCAAGTATTCGTTGACGTAAATACGATAATAAGAGTTCTCGACAAGCAAAATTATTGGGACCTACAGTTTGACATTCTGTTTACGTATTGTTAGTACTTAGATCTTTTGTTCTTTATTTAAATTTACAATAACCTCTGGGCGATGTAAAACTGATAAATGTGACACGAAAAAACTGAACACAATTTTTTCGTGTCTTACGTTTAAATGCGCATAAAGGACATCCATCCATTTTCCATAAAATAATATTTAAATAAATATATATACAATAATTTTATAAGAATATTAGAAATTGGTTTTACATTTTCTTTTATAATAAGTAATAGTGTCGCTACAACAATGCCTTTAATTATAAACAACTTGTGAATATGTGCAACTAGTCCTCTGTTATATATTAAGGCGACGGTATATGGTTTGATAGTAAATATATTATTAGTACGTTAGTCACATTAACTACGGAACGGTATGTTAAACTAATCTAACGATGACGTTTCTAAGAAACTCATAACATGTATGCGAAACCATGTCAACTAGTAACCTATTTATTAATACAATTAAGTGATATAGGACAAGCTTATAACCTGAAAATAGCGGCTATATATCTACGTTTTGAAACATTTTTATGTTTAATTAATTTAATTTTTATATTTTATTTTCTATATTTTTTTCCATGGACTATTAATTTACCCATATAGGTAAATACAGACGAAATCAATGCAAAAGACATTTAAGAAAGCGGTTAATGGTTAACCAAGCGATTAATATCCACCTTAGGGTGGATAATAATCTAATGTCGTGAGATCAAAACAAGACTGCACTATGTTCTGTGTTTCCGTTAATCCCTAGGAGAGTATAGAGATAAAAACGACATGTCTCAGAGCCACAGACGACGTGTGTCAGGCACAAGGCTGAACACCTACTTGCCTATAAAATGTAGGTGACATAGACTCAGACATCTATCGCCGAAACACAAGAAGGCTAGTGTCAAGTGTAGGTTGTTTAATATGGAAATATTATCATCACTTAAAGAAATATATTCAAAAAATCGATCATAACTACTCATTTCACGACCGGCTACGGACAACCCTTTAATATATTTGTCCTCGAACAAACTTAATCATTGTTACCAAATATCTAACCGTTAGCTTGATTAAACGACATAATATATTGTTGTAGTGAAAACTGAACCTTGTTTTTATACGAAATAAAATTGAAATTTGTTTATATTCTGGTGTTTTTCATCAATCATTATCAACACATTGTTGTAGAGGTTTTGAACTGGTTAAGCTGTAATTCTAATGCATGTATTGAATTTTGTCGGATCGCATTAGTTTATTGAAAAGGCCGAGGTACATAGTAGTTAATAATTTATAACTTTTTGTACTGAGAGTTCTGTTTTGGGAAATAATTATTATTTATGAACAATCTATTCAGTAGCAATACAGTTCAGGTAAGGTCGCTAATTTTTTTCAGAATATTTGAATTGGCTCTCAATAAGAGGCCCTGGAGGCTTAGACGAGTCTTAACAACAGTGTATGCTAAACGTCGAAAACAATATTTTTATGAAACAGTTCGTATCGACAGCATAGCAAGCTGAACTGTAGGACCATAGATGGACCTCTAAAATAGAAATGCGCCAAAGGACGACTTCGTTTGCAGTTTACAGTTCGCCCCTGTGCTTATTCATTGGTCTTCGCTTTCTATTTGTTAATCAGACTTTACAGTTGTTATGACTGAAAACAGCATCTTCGTTCAAGTTCATTTTAAGGTGTAAAATGAAGAAATTCCTTATTTAGAATACAATTACATATAATGCAATTTAAAAGACTTGTTAACGATTTAGAGTCTCGGTTAAAATATAATACCCAACACATTTTCGTATCACCTTACATCACAACGCGATTGTTTAAAATCGACTATTGTATCGAATTGACATAGTGATCAAGTGTTCACTAAAAATTGTGGTAAGCTTATTACTCATCAGACACATGACGTCATAAGAAGATAACGCCTGCATTCCTGTGCAAACCAAACAAACATTGCTCCAATTTAAAAGATTATTAGCAAGACGTGAGATTGTTTACGACTCTGCATTTAAAATTCTAAACATGATAATACACTTCTTTAATGTGTGTGTAATAGTAGTTTGAATTTACGAATTTTATCAAGACAGTGTCAAGCGATTCGGTGTATAAAAGATTAAAACAGACTTTAATAAGAATAGTTTAACATATTAAGTACTCTTTTGTCGAATCGAGACCAGGGCCGCCCACTCGGATCCGATTTTTTTAAATAAAATACATATTTTCAAACATTCATATTTCATATTTACTTAATCAAAATTCGACATAAAAAGTTTTGGTTTTCGGCTATTACTTTGTATCCATTGTTTAAGTATTCATTGTCTTAAAAAACTAAAGCGATGTGATCTGACTATCTCTAACTCACTAACTATCCCTTATATTAACGATATAATGAAAGATAAATAATGAACGGGTCATTTCGGAAATAAATAAATCAAAATTTCAGACCAATTTTGATGTGACTTAGAATGGTATCTGAGTTGGAATATACCTAACTTAAATATATATCTATATGCTGTGTTGAATAAACATAGAACATAGAACATTTTTCGATCTCTAAATAAACCACCATACCCAATAAAAAAATACATATACAGAGATATCAAAATGATAGCCAAAGCTACCACGTCCTAAAACGTAGTGTAACTACATAATAGTTTAAAAATATCATACATACGGAAGAGATTATTTAAAATCGACATAGCAAAAAGTCTAAACTAACGTTCCGTTATCGCTCGCTGACTTAATTATACGTTCGTTAGAATTGCAGGACAGAGTTCTGACAAAAACAATCACTTATATTACATATATGAATATGTAGAACTTGTGGCAGGATATGATCACCGGCTGACGTTCATTTAAACAAAAAGCGGTATACTGTCGGAACTGTGTCATAAAATGTGTTGAATGGTGGTCGTGCATGCGATACGGACAGATTTTTTTAAGGATACTAAACACCCTTTTTAGTCAAATAAGCTTGAAATTTAACATCTTTATATATTGATTCATTGGCCTTGTTTCTATAAAGAAATTACGTGTAATTTTTCTAATATAACAGCCGTTGTTATTCAAATAATACGACTAGTAAGTTGTTATGATATTGACTCGTTAATAACGAAGGTTACTAAACTATTGTGGGTACGTTCTAGGGCAATAAATAAATTAAAATTCGAATGCTGTTCATACTTTTGTTAATTTGCAGTAAAATTTAGTGTCTATTAATAATAATAAATATAAAGTTTTGGTATAAGACAAACACGAAGTTTTTTTACGCCAGTAAACTACATACAAAGTCAAAACGAACACAACAAAGATAATAGAACGAATATATTATCTTTGCTGTATCATGTCTGGATACCAGAGACGTTAGAAAACATTCGATGGGGTTTATACATAGCTAATGGTTTTGTAATACAGCGAATCATACATGATGTCATCATTCTTACGCAATGATACACTCATTCAGACTAATTACTTTACAATGAGAGGCGTCTAATAAATCAGTCACAATAACCGATGTATGGAGCAAAGCCATGAGGACAACACTCGTTACTTCGTTAAAATATTTCAAAAGAATTGTTTGATTTTTAATATAGTTAAAGTTATGGTTGAACAGAGAATGTAATAGATAAAAATCCAGTTACAGCTTCCAAGGTTGAGGGTGAAAGTACGATCGTCTTATGTTTTAATTTTTGGAGAAACCCTAAATGTTTTGTATTTGTAGGTACAGAATTTCTTAATAAGACAACACAACAAGTATATTTATTTTAATTTTATCGATATTTGTATTTTTTTCCCATTGAAACCCTAAAAAAACTGTGTTTATCCGATAAGTAGAAAGGAGGCTTGGTACATCCCCTAATCAATACTCAACTTTATTTCTTTTTTTGACGTTCATAAGTGTACATTATGTTACCTACATAAATAAATGATTTTTGATTTGATTTGTTTAGAATGTCCAAGAAATCGTACATAAGTTCTGGGTTGCTTGGAAGTTGGAGCTACTAAGAGTTAACGTGTCGCATCGGACGCACGACAATTCTTCCGTCGCGCGTCATTCCGATCGCGACACTATCTTCTCACGTCAGCCGCGCCTGATTTATGTGTGGACACTTTTATAGAGAACTCGTGCACTAAACATTCACCGCTTGTCGCTGATTCAGCCCCGTAATTTACAACTCAACATGCATTTAACTTAACATAAGATTAACTCTGTTTGGGAATGTTAATTAATAATACAAATTCGTGCTTAATATTGTTCAAAATGTTAGAGAGATACTAAGCATGGCTAGAATATGTTTTTAATATGACGGACTGAACGTCGAAACAATGGAGTAACACTGTAGATTTAAACAACAATACAACACAATACTTGCCTAGTGATCATATAATCTGAAAAGAAAATGTATCAGCCCAAAACCCACTGGAAGGTGCCAGGAATTCATACTATCTGTATAATGTAGTAGTTCCAATATTTGTATTAACAAAGAAGAGGTTTTCTCTTGATTATTTAAGAAAATATTTTAAAAAAGATCTAATCTTTGTTCAAAAATGGTTAAGTTATGAGAAAGTAAATAATTATAAAACGTACATCTATATAAAAAATACCGTAAGATTTAATCACATAAATACATTGGGTTATTTTTTACAATGCCCGGCCTCTCGTGGTTAGGTTATCTAGGTATCAAGAGTTGACATACTGATAATGCCATTTACATAATGTATATTTAATGAATTTGCTACTTGTAATTTTGATAAACTGCCAAAACAAGTAGCAAATATGATAAACAAATTTTCAGGAATATCAAAAAGACGGTATGAGTGGATTTTCTATTTCAGTACTTAAAGTTCAAAATATTATATTTTAACAACATATTTTTATTTATAATTCGTATTGAAACACGACGATATACTTTTCACAGTAGCATACCTTTTTTGGAATCAATGCAGGTTTTTTAAATGTCACTCACAAAATGCCATAAATCTAAGATCTACGACTAACTTTAAGCGTCTAGGTTTACCTAACCTAAAACCCTTTGGTTACATATAAAAAAGCAATTACAAGTAATAAAAAACATTTGTATGCGTTTTTAGTATTATATGAGGAACGATCACAATACTCTATTAATAAACAATTTTAACTGTATTCAATCTAACTACGGAAAAGTACTTTTAGATACTTAATCGGGTTAATATCGGCAATTTTGTGTATCCCCAAAAGATTTGTGGGATATAGTACATAAATCGAAAAGTGAACAGCACGAAGCACGCGACCCTTCTCAACTAACATTCTGTTAAAAGAAATTGTTTCGTTTTATAAGGAAATTTCTTAACAATCCATAACAATTCCCTTCTTGTTCTTCGATATAAAATTTTAAGATTTTGACAATTGATGTTGAGGAGGGTCAGCCTGGTGAAAAGCGAATGCTTAATTTTAGTCGTCTGAAGTATAGGTTTAAACAGTAGTTCTATAACATTTATTACAATGGCAATGAAAGATTTCTTCAAGTGATCATCCAAAAATCGACGTGAAACAGATGCCGAGAGCTGATTAGCTATTTGCCAAAAATATTAGTAACAGAATACAGAGGAATTTACCTAGGCTAAATCTTATTTAATTAATGTAATGTATGTAATGTAATGTAATATATATATAATAATAAGAAAATATATAAAAACAATCTAAGTCTTGTAAATAGAGATTAGGATAACTTTGAATAAAATCCCCTATTTCTAACTAAACTTCTATCTAGTATATCATAATATAATATACGTATATGACAATATTGGTACAATGTTCAATAATTCGTTAATAATAATTTGTTTATTTTATAGAATGAAAAGTTTATATCGAATCAAAAATAGCTCGTTTGATTAAAATCTAAATCGAAACAAAAATTTGAATTCAAATTGAATTAACTGATTGTTGCAGCTCAAATTCTGCTGCCATGCGACGATGCACGAACTATGCACGTCTAGTTTTAAAGGGCTCTGCACACTCGCTATTTTGCTAAACAGTTTTGAAAGTATTGTTATAAACTTTTATGACTGTTACTTACAGGATGACATTATCGTGGGGTCATTATGCAATTAATACTTTTATTTTAATCGGACTATTCGGTATCCAAAATTACAACTGCAGCACATCCTTCGTTTTCATAATATAATGTTTTATGTTTATATTAATCTTTTTAACGCGGTGTTTGTATTCGCTAGTTTCAACGCTCAAGTATATGCATATAAAGCCTTACATTCAACGCAATATTAGTTCATATTAACCACATGCAATGATCAAAGTCTATGAATCACAATATCGATTAACAAAACCACGCAAGGTTTCTAAAAGTCACATTTTTTACGATACTGACAAACTGCCGTACACCGTGAATAAAATTTCCTTAACCAGTTATACAATATCCCGACTTTGTTGACGTTATCATGAGATTATGGTGGAGGACGATGCAGCCACATGTCCAAAAGAGCCACGTAATTCGGGTATAGAATATTGGATTTATTAGCTCGAATAGGAAGTCATTATGAGGCTGATAGGAAGTAAATTGCAACTCAATTATAATGACTAAAATAATGTATGTAATCTTTGTATCATTGATCTTAGTAGGCAAGAAGATAAGAATTACATTAGCTTTTTCAAACTAAGACCAACTTATTGTTCCTATGTAATTAAACAAAAATTATATGTAGTATAAACGGAGACTGGTAAAGCAACAAGGTCTTTTAGAAATAACATCGCTCAAATATAAAAAGTATTATCTAAAAATCTTATAAAACCGAACCAAAGCAAACTAAGTAGTTACTATATTTAAGATAGAGTTAATCTTACCATATCGAGTATCAAAGAGAGTGTAGTGTCTTGAATCTTCGTCAACGTTACATGATCCTTACAAAGGTAACCCTTAACCTTCTATACTTTGGTAAGAAAATCTTTAAAGCTTTTGCTTGTTTGGTTTCGCAATTTAAATGGTTATCTAGCTGAAGGTGAATGCTGATGAAAGATAAAATTGCAGCATTAACTTAATAATTACAAGGCGATCATATAATAGATAGAATAATAAAATTCAAAAAATAGTGTATAATAGTGATTTTTAAACAAAAGTCAAGCTGAAACGCCTTCTCTCGTACATAATTAGAATGTGAATACACTGAAGATTTAGAGAGATTTTTCCCCCAACAATAATTTAAATTTACACCGCAAATCAATGAGAGCGAATGTTAATAATAATTAACAATAGGCCTAACAGGCGCCTTCTTGATTGGTATAAAGTGGTTCAAATTACATTTATACGCACAATTTACGAGTGTACTATAAATTCAGCCATTTAAAATTTTTGTATCAATTTGGTAATAGTACCCAGAACCAATTTACATTTATAAAATAATGAGAATTACTTTTTTTAATATCGACACATTTCCAGCTGTTTCTATTTATTTTTATTGTGCCGGGCTTTTCCAAGGAAAAGGCATCACAATACATACTAGAAAAGTCAAACCCAGTGGTACAAGTAATCGGCCTTCTGTGCCACATGTCATATTTATGCCACACATCATTTTTATTTACTGGTGATGTCTACCACCACCGCGTGAGTATTTATTATCCACATAGAAAAAAGTACATTGGTGTACTGCCACGAATTGAACGCACAAGCTCAGGGTTGAGAATAACTCGCTTCAGCCAGAAGACAAACAGTACTTAAGACATTATTAGCAAAAAGAGACTTCCAAAACACTTGACCTTTTGCATACGTATTTAGTGTGTTTTACGCCCAACGATAAAGAGGAACTGCTGAAATACTCATCACCATAAAGACAGAGCTGTTTTAGCGATTACAGATATTATTGTGGGTTTGAAAATTACTTTGAAATTGAACGATGTAATGGGACGTTATACATCATTATGGGCTCCACTTTAACAAGATGGTTGATAAGATTTTTTGAGATCTACTTTTACAATACATGAACTGTATGGTATGTTTATTTGAAGTCTTTTCGACACGATTTTAAAACGTGGTCTTAATTAAATCTGTTACCATGATATCATTCTCTTATTGTGGAAATAACATCGTAATGATCTTAATTTCAGGCTAATATTCTATGGTGGAGTTTGAATCCGTAATTTTTTAGTGATTTTAATAATAAAATTAATTGATCTTTATCATTTCACAAATATATTTTTTTATTACATAAAATGCTTTAATGTATTGATAGATATATTTTTATAAAAAAAATTATTAACCTAGATAAATTTTTCGTATGGTTTTGATACAAACAACAAAATGACCAGTTCATTACCTATTGGAAAGAGTACGGGTCGTAAAAATAATAAGTAGATGATGGACAGTGGACGTAATAAAACTAGCAGGGAAAAACTGGATGAATATTGCTCGAGACAATTAGAAATTGAAAATATGGAGAAGGCTTTTAACCTTAAAGAGATTAATAATACTAGAACACTAACAAAACCTACCTTAATTTTTAGAACGAACACAACTAATACTCATATTGAGAATAGAAAAAAAAACAATTCATTACTAAATAAATTAATTAATAAAGTTTTAATAACAGAACTGAAAACTACAGTACTAATTCGGCTCTTGTCTCGTTTGTCTACGCTATAATGAAAATAAATTAATATTGAAATAAATCAAGCAATAAGACAAAACAAATTAAGATTTAAAAAAATATTAATATACTTATAATAAAATAACGTTGGTTCAGCGAATTCATATCGCTTGGTACAAATGATTTATTTTGTGTAGAAGAAATTCGTAAATATTTCGTAGCAATAGATTTTTGTTCCCATACCCACTGAAGAGCATACTAGAATTGTTTATGTAATAATTATACACTGTTTCAGTACTTGAGATTTCTGGTGCACTCGACATTCCTTAATGAGAGCATTACGCTGTTTAGTTTAATATCATTGCTTGTCAATTATGAAATAGGAATATTCGAAATATAAATTTGTATACAATCATAGCTCTGGTTTATGAGATGGTATTTGTTATTAATTTTATTTGCTGATATTATACAACTAAGAGCATATGCCTTTTTACGTAATTTATGTTAGTATATTAAAGTTAAGAACACAATGTGTGAATGAATTTCTGCTCCTTTAATTTATATACATAAATATGTTAGATATTTTGATATTTTATTTCGATAATTAGTATAGAAACCACAATGGGCTCGGTACTTTAATCGCTGTGTTGAATGGTACATATATGTTTTAGTCTACAGCCGGGTACAGTCGTAATGATTACGAACAAAATATTTTCAATAAAATTAATCCTTGTTGTAGCTAGTTTTACATTTGATTTCTAAACCAATAAATTTGATTGATTCGTTGAATAGTATATTTATTGCGTAAGAATACGCAAGACTGCCATTTTCAATTAGGTCGGTTCCGTATTGTGATTGAAATCAATCCTATCTTAATCGACGATAAATTAATTTTATGTACCATTAAGATCCCTACAAATAGTATACCACTGCCACTAGTAAGTAATGAGTTACGGCAAGATTCTGAATCTTTATTGAGTGTGACAGCAATGAATCTGAGACCTAAGATAAGAACATGGACAAAAGCTACTTCTTTAGTTCTTGTGCTTACGGGATAAGTTGTTCTATATCTCAGAGATCATAGTCGATATGTGTACTGTTCTTTTTCATGATAGTAACAGTAAAAATTATATGTGTATTCATTACGTACAGCCAGAATTTTTTTAGAGATGTTTGAGGACAATTTATTATTTAAAATAAAAGTTGTCATAATTCAAATTTATGGGTTTCAGTATCTTTACTAAACAACTAATACAGCCATATTAGTTGTTCAGTAAAGATACTACCGAATTGTCTTTGGAATTTAACTGGATTACACTTATACATAGGCAAAATTAGACTTGATTCTTGAAGCTTAAGAAAAAGCTTTCTCCGCGAAGTACGACGTCACCACTTTTAAATACTTAATTTAGTGAAATTGAGATAACTACTCACCATCCGGGCATCCCTCTTCATCAGCTCCGTCGTTGCAGTCTCTGTATTGGTCACAACGTTTTACATTGGGGACGCAGCGGGTCTCATCACATCGCATTGCATTGTCTGGACAAGCTGTAGACAGAGATCTGTTATATAACAGGTTTAATTTTCGTGGACTATATTTTTTGTCCAGTATTGATAAACACCTTTAAGCCGCACATAGATCTGAATCCAACCATGAACTCATTTCAAGCGCAATTGTACATTTCTAATTTAGTGGCACTTTGTGTCATATCAGCTAAGTAGTATGATTAATTAAATGATTATTTGATAATTCCACTATTGTATTTATCGAGCCATAAATCGGGACTGGTTTAAACAGGTTTCTTTGACTTTTCGTTCCGTGTATTTTCCTAGTCTCTTATATTCACCTATTACTGGTGTGTTAATAAACCTGGTACATACTTTCTGATGTTTCGTCCAAGCCAGGATAGTCCGTTGCAGTGTCTGTTGGTTGCAAATCAGGTGTGTCTCCCCTGTCTTTAAGTAAAAAATAAAAAACAAAAATTAACAAAAAAAAAACAAAAATAGATAACATCCTACTAAGCCTAGTTGTTACGGTACAGTTACCGTACTATGCAACTATGTTCGTGAAGAAACAATGAAATTACAGTTTAGCTGTTTCTATTTCCATATTTTTGCATTATACTTCTTAGATAAAAAACAACAAAAAAACAAAACAATAAAACAAAATAATACCTCCGTTGGGGGATTCTCCAGCTTGATTTTTTTCTTCATGAATTATTAAGTTATCATCATCAATATCATTTGCATTCGTATTATCATAAAGATTAACATCGTTATTTTCGTCTCTTGGTTTATCATATACAGATATAAGCTCATCTTCCCTTTCATTTTCATTGTAAGGGCCTGGCGTATTTTCATTTACTTCTGGATTAGGATAATCATCATCGGGAATTTCTTGTCCAAACTGATCATCATTTTTGTTGTCACCTGGGTTTTCCGGATCGTATTGATTCTGTTCTTGGTTGTTATCTTCTTGGATAATAAAAAAAAGGTTCAAATAAACAAAATTATACGTAAAACAAAAACAATTATAAATAAATAAATTAAGATAACATATAATTATAAAGCTGTGTTAAGCATTTCTAAGTACTGCTACTAAAATGACCATGATCGTGAAAGTACGAAAAATTTATGAATATTAAAATTTATGAACTATTAAATACATCTTAATCCAAGGCATACCGCCTTCACTCACAAAAATAAAAAATAATAAACAATATTACTAACGTGATTATGACATAGAAATGAATGAAGTATAAAACGGTAGTGCGTTTATTTTTTTGAGATCAGAGTATAGAAGTTTTTGTCCAATCACTTGTCTATAGAAGGGACAATGTCCGATTTTTATCATTTCCTTCCTACTAAATTAAATTCAGAAGAAGTTTGACATAATATAAGCCAGATAGATTTCTGTTTAATTTATGGTTTTGTTTAATACTTAATATTTTTTTACCTATCATTTCAAGCGCTAAATTCGAAGCCAATACTTATCAAGTCTTAATTTATCTAAAGTAACGCTCAAATGATATGATAAGTAGAATTAAATACATTTTATATGACCAAAGCTTCAATTATAATATACATACGTAAATAAAACACTCATACGTTAAAATATTAGCCAAATATTATTATATAGAAAAAAACTTCAGAAATAATTTTGAAAAAAAATTTGGAAAATAACTGAATACCATAAGGACAGCCAATTTCATCTGAATTATCGGCACAGTCTCTGTTTCCATCGCATCTCGCTGTTCCCGGTACACATCTACCGTCTGAGCAAGTTAACTGATCCACCGAGCATGAATCAAGGGGCGTACTATATGCTAAGGAATGGAAAATGACCATTTGTAGATTTTGTACCATATTTGTGATCCGCTTTATTTTGTAAAAATTTGGAATTCGGTATTATGTGATGTACCTAGTGCTTCTTATTAACATTTTCAATTTGATACTATACATTTTGAAACAATAGTAAAAAAATGTATAGGTTTAATAACCGTATTCGGCGTAATGTACTCTTCCACCGGCAACAACTAAAATACTTAACCTTCACTCAAAAACCACTAAAATAGTTAACCTTTTGATATATTAATCTATTGAATGAATACCCTATTATATTCCAGTTTAATATTTTTTCAATGAGATCAAACCTGGATCAATGACAATGGCACTAAAGTCTTCATCGCTGACAACGACATCACCAAGTTTCATCTTCTTTTGGATATAGCTTTGAAGAATTTCAGCAATCTTTTCGGTGTCTTCGTAGCCTGTAGTAACGATCTCAATTGTCACTTTACAGGAGAATTCATCTGTTGCTCTGGATCTGGAATACGATAATTGGTAAATAAACTTTTTATCATTTATTTCATTTAGATAAATGTATATTATTAGTACGTGTACTCCTTTATTAGAATTTAATACATTAATTATATTCTTTCAAGAGCTTTACACGAGACATTGGCTACTAATTTCTTATATCTTTAAAGACGTTACTTATATTAAAGCATAATTTCTTATAAAATCCGGATCCTTGCAAACTGTATAAATTTTTATAACTAATTAATCCAAACAAGTGAAATATATTTATATCATAACATTTAATAATCACTAAAACATATTCTTTACCTAAATGTACCTTTACCATTTCGACTATTTTATGGTTTGGTGGATGGACTTTGATATAATACATCATATACTTACTGAATCCTAATTAAACTTGCTCTATGGGTCCCAGGTAAGTCTCTAAACACAGCATTAACGGCCTCAGCTAAAGACTTCGAGAAGTTTTGGAATTCCAACGAATCTCTGTTCGAGTAATTCGTTTGATAAGGCTCCTTTACCACAAATGTTACTCGTAGAGTTTCTGAAATAAAAGTTTTTCTATAGCACACAAATTTTTTGTCTACAAATATAGTTATAGTTTTCACCAAAACTCCCGGTTTCTACTCGGATATCGTGCGTTTGAACCTTTTGTGTGAAAATGAGTTCTGGAATAAAACGTAACGAAAGCCTATGATGCACAAACCTATTGGTACATGCACCATTGGGGGTTGGATTTAAATATATATAACTTTTTATAAACATTTTTATGTCCTTGTACATATTTAACCAAACTCATTTAATAAAACTTTGTGACAGAACTAGTTCTCGGTACTGTAGTTGAATGAAGTGAGGTCTGCAAGTGGTGATATCGTAAATGTACTTCAATATAATTACTTCATACTTTTTTGGAATAAAATTGAAGTATAATAGAAACTAATTGACGTTTTTTTTATTGTTATGGTATGTTTAAATAACACGTGAGAGGCACTACATCCCTGTAAGGGGACTTGGAAGAGAATTGTGTTCAATTCTCTGTCTTCTGTGCCTGAGACACACTCATGTTGTGCACATAGAAAGGAAATCCAGTGATACACGTGTTTCGAACATAAGGCCTCAGGATTGGGAGTTGGACGCTTTCACCACTAAGCCAACATAGCTCTTTGTGTAGTTAAAGAGAATCTAATTACAGCCTGAATATTTTTTTATTTCCGGGGATTAAAGCACATTTGCTTTAAATTAATTGATTCAATTAATAAGATCAGTTAACATAAATGTACAATAATTTACTTTATCATTACCATAGCAAAATTTGCAAAAACAGTGTATGATTCAATATGATTTAATCATTTAGGTAACACAATGAAGGTCAATAAAGAAATACATATTAAATGCTTCTAATTTTACATTTACTACATCTGTTAATATTTTTAGTGCTATTTCAGTATGTGATTACACTTTTTACTATAAAATTTTCTTTACAAAAGTGGTGCTAGAGATTAAGTGCATACTAATAAATTTTCTGAATACTTTTATATAGTATGTTTATTATAATAATACACTGTAATAAAAAGTTAACTTTACTAAAATAAATTTATTACAGTGTATTAAATACAAGTATATTTAATCCTTTACAGTGAAGTATACCTTATTAAATTATTTAAGAAAATTCTCTATGTAAGTTTTGGTTAGCGTGTAAACTTTCTGTGTGTGACGTGTTTGATATACCCAAAACATATGAAGACACAATACAACATCGTCAAGAATAAAGCTAATAAATGCTTACTTTCTTTTGGTTCAGGCTCAGTTCGATCGGGAACTCCAGATCCCCCATCGACCTCGTTTTCCACATCTTCGTACTTATTTCTGAAATTGATGTTTGAACTTATTTGAATCAGGGGTAATTTTTTATGGAATAAATTTAGCCGTCTCTTTGTATTTAAAGAAATACACATATTAATACTGTGATGAAAACAAAGTTCAGTATTATGTTTCAATAAATTGTATGTATAATTCTAAAATTATATAAAATGTGTGCTTCTTATAGGTAAATACTAATTGTTTGTGGCAGCCTTTTTTAACTTATTCGATCTGTATTTTAGACTATGTCTGGGTACACAAATAATGTGTAATAGAGTAAAATGTTATATAATTAATTAGCTATCCGCTTCAATAAATCCAAGATTTATGTCTCTTAATTTAATTGCATGATAGGTAATTGACAAATTTATTAAATGATTGTAAATAGATCACGTTGATCAGCATTATATAAATGTAAACTTTAGTTTAAATGTATAAATAATATTACCCAATATCTTCATCATCTTCAGTGACGCTCTCATTAGCCTCTGCTGGTGGAGGCGTCGTTGATGTGAAAAATGCTGAAATGTTATTAGATTTATGTTATTACAATAATTTTGAAGCTGTTCCTGAAGCTTGCATTAATGACTGAAATTATGAAATTTTTAAATTTATTTTCATGTTTTCATCACGGATTGATTTTTATCACGGATTTATAAGAAGTCCCTAATCCGGTTACGATATGGGGATCACGATTAGTAAACATTTGTTAGTGAGGATTAGTTTCTTTGAACTGAAAATGAGTAAGAATGTGGATATATGTCGTCATTTTCACACAAATATATTCAAAATCAAAATAGGTTCCAAGAATGGACTGTCGAATTTATAATAACGAATAATTTAGTTAATAGATATATAAAATAATTTTAATCAATCTGCATAAATTGATTATTTTTAAATTCTCGTTTTCTCTAAAAGGCCTGCTAAAAATTGTTTACGACTTTGAAAAAATTTTATCTGTATACATATCAATAAATAAAATATACTTACAAAAGAAATTTAATTGTCGTTTTAGCCTCTCTAGATGTTTTCCGATGCCCAGGTCTCCAGAATCCACTTCTAAGAACTCATTTGAAGCTTCATTTTCCCCTTCCCAATAGATATCCTCTGCCTTTGATACCTGAAATTATAAAATTTTGAATCGGTGAGTGACATACTTGGAATATTCGTCAATTGTTCAAAAACTACTGTTTCAACTTTTCTTTGAACTTTGGTTTTATATAAGTTAAATTAAAAAAAAACAACTCTCAGCTTTGACGAGATGGTCCCGGAAAATTTAGTTGGAGTTAGGAATGACCCCTTCTTGGGTACAAGATAAGATTCCTTAAATTCTATTAAAAATGTATTTATAATAATAAGCCTTAAAGCTTTGGCCGAAGTTATAGTCTTATGTAATAAAACTTTGATTTATTATCACGTACAATTCACTTTTTTTCAGGTAACTGCTGGATCAAGTATCATCAAACCATGTTTTTCATAGATAGCACTACGATTTCATGTTGATACGAAAGCATTTTCTTTCTGATTAGGCAAAACTGTACATAACACATAATAAGCCTTCCTACCCATACGGATATATGACAAAGATTTCATAAGGAAAACTATTTCTATTTCAACATGGGGTGGAATAAAGTTTCATACAGTTTTTCCTGTTTAACCCAAGTATATAACAAGCTATATAATTACAAGGTAGATATTTTGGGATGTCTCCAAGAATAGGTAAGTACAAGAGAGTGTTAGGATTGGCTGGCGCGCGCTTGCCCCGCCCAAGTAACGATTTCGATTTGACAACCGCCCGGTGGCGAAATAATTCTATGGTCACCAAATCCCAATCAGATTAATATTCTTAATCTTCTACTTATAACTGATTTTATGTAAGAAATTGAAGTATATACAATTATATATATTCTACACTCTTATATGCTTTCTTTTCTCCCATTTTCCTCATTAATTTATAGCTATATTTGCAATCCTTAATCGAAGTCAGCTCGTTATATTTCATGAGCGGTAACCTGTCAGCAGAGCAGGTTCAATAAATAGTAAACCCCCAATAAAGAGTATAACCCCATCATATCGCTAGTATTTGAATGCAACTAGACTAAGTCATATTGTTCAACTTTATTTACATACAGCGCATTACAAAACGATTGTTGTGTTTGAAATACGTTTTTAAGCCACTTATACATAGTTTAATTCAGTTTTGATTGGTATACACAATAATAATTCTGCACAAAAACACTAGTTGCCGCTGTATAAAAGATATAAAAACAAATAGCTGCTTTATACAGGGTATGCGTCGGTTATATCATCATAAAATAAGATTTCAAAATCGCTACGATCCTAAACGGCGACATTATTATTAATGGAAGAATGGTATGGTATGCTGTGCCCTCTCGTTTATGTCGCTACAGAGCGATTACTTCAGTCTAAGGCTGCAATCAGTGATGATGACGTCATACCCTGAATCAATCCTAGTGTTGACATCTCGAAGCCATCTTGGTACCTACGGATCAGCACTGCTTTTACTGATCACGAATCCTTGGAGTCAAGTCCTTGGAGGACCTCATAAATTGAGGAATTTTGAGAGGTTCCATGTACAATTTTTTTGTGCTCACAGGAAAGAAATAATTTTTCTTATTAACTTTTGTCCTATTGTTGGCTCGGCGGTATAAAATTAATTTATTAAAATCCTGTCTACCGTATTATCGACTAACACATTTATACAATAAAAACATACAAATCGAAATTAACGTAATCAGTATCATCCCTAAATTACGTTAAACTATTTTAATAAACTTGATGTACAGGAAATCCATAACAATTGCACTCTCATAAATTATCATTAATCAAAAAACGTTTGCGATTCTCAAATAAATAGCTTTGTAAGCCGCAATTATGGGGAGGGTGCCGACTTCATCGAGAAATCCCCAGCAATTTTATATAGTCCGACATGATCCGTAGACGAGTGTGGAAAACGCGACTTGCAAACTAATTGCGAGCCTTATTCATATAACTTGTAACACATGTTTTAAGAACTTATTTGGGCGGTTAAAACCTAACCTTGAAAAAAATTTAGTTTTTATGAAACAGAGGTATAATTTACAATGAAAACATGAATTAGCGTGCAGAAGTACTGAGCTGTGCATTAATGGAGCATGTCTAAATTTAAAAAACCAAATCGAAAGGAAATTTGTTGAGCTTTTACATAAATTCACAATAAAAATACCACAGTATCAAAGCACACATATTAAAACAGGTTCCTTAAGACGATCGACGATAAGCATAGAATCGCGAATAGCCCCCTAACAGAATGAAACAATATGTAAAGGCTGTATGAAATTCCTGTTAGGTTACTTGTTTACAGGAGTTTTCATGAAAACATCGAAGCTGAACGTAGATTTCGATAGATTTTTTTTAGTACATTTTGATATTTTTTTTGAAAATATTAAAATGTACGAACAATTATAAACCAACTTCAACCGGAATATCCTTATTCATAGAATTGTGTGCAGTAACACTAAATAATTTAAAAAAAACCGGTCTTGCCACAAATAATAAAACTGCGTGTTGGGAGGATTTAAATAACAAATGAATAGTATTCTTATACGTTCTAAATATATTTAAACCAACATCATCAATAGAAATGGTTAAGCATTATTTGCATAAGGTCGTAAACCTACAAACGTGTTGATTGCGACACACTTATTAAGCCAATCACACAAATTGATGTGCACAAATATTAAATTTGGAGACATACAGCCAATTGAAAATGGACCCTTGAGAATTCGGTCAAGTACAATTTAAGCTCATCAAGACTTGTGAGGACAAAGAATAAAAACCGGGGCTTAATTGTTCTCTGTATAAGAAATAAGAACTGTATTCTCAAATATCGCGCCGCGCGGCGCCGGCCGGTTATATCTGCTCAGCAAATCAGGATATGATGCAAATTCTATATGATATTTATCAATTGTAATGATTGAGAATTTTTATAAATAACATTCGTCCATTCGGTATTAGGTAAGGCATTTATCAAAACTTAAGCGGGGAAAAAACTCCTTGCTATCAGCTCTATGCTTCCTTAACGCCCGAATCCAATAACTAATCCACAATCTCAGATTGAAAACATTCTGAAATCAGACCGTGACAGTCGATCGATCTCCTATCTGCATCCCAATAGCCAAACCCTACGAAGACAATCCATTTTTGGCGATGGATAGAATCCAATCTCTTCGCTCTTTACACACTTATTTAATGACCAATATAAAGCAAATAAAGTACATAAAACCGTACAAATAATATTAACTTATACATGTATATGTTTAAAACATATCGAATAGCTTTTTATTTTGAAAACTGGTGTAAGTTAAAATCTTACGATTTTGGCATTGTTGAACTGTCATTTTCATATAAAGGTCCATCCAAATACACCGATCTGACCTAGCATGGAAAGCTTGTATCGGCAGAATGCTTATAACAATCCGTCGATTGGTTATTGGCACACTTTTAACAATATTTGGATTATGATGTTTATATCAGTTGGTCAAAATAGGTTATTAGGTTTGTGCGTAAATCTGTCGATAATATATACAATTTATGTATTTATAGATCGTAGTGTTGGCTTTTGGCGTGCGACTGTCCTAAGGTCGTAAGTTCGATCCCTCGGCTACCAAAGGACTTGCTGTCTGTGCGTATTCAACATTCTCTCGAACGATGAATGAAAACATCGTGAAGAAACCGGCTTGCTTAAGACCTAAAATGTCGACGGAACAGGATCATCACCTACATTCCTATTAATAATGATGCTAAAGAATCAGTTTTACCGAAGTTTATTCGTAGCATTAGCTCTATAGCCCTCCTCGAAATATAAAACTCTACACAAACATATTTTTAATTGGAACCTCTAGTTTGTGAGATTTACTATCAAATAAACACTTCATCCTTGAGTTGAGTCTAAGTCGCAATATATGTGTTTTTTCAATAATTGATACACAAGTAACCCGAGTATTGATTTACATGACACTATAAAAATCACAGTAAATTAGTGTACCTGTTATCTACCTAATAAAAGACTCAGAAAAATCTAAATATTACATTATGGCGCTTTATAAATTTTTAAACAAGTGCCAATAAAACTATTGGAAAACCCTGGCATTATTGTGTAATTGTGAACTTGCTTTCTTAAATATACAGTGGAAATTAGTGCTGTCATTTAAAAAATATTTCATGTAATTAAGACCAAATTTATTGTAAACGTCGTTTCGAGATTCATCATAGACGTTAACAGGAAAACTGCCTTTAAAATCTCATAATTACATTAAGTAGTGAACTCTTCAGTATTTATAACTAAAAGAAAATTGTTATCACTTCGTTCCAATATCACCAATGTCGGGGGATAGAGTTCTGCAAATATTGAATAAAATCTCCACCATAGACCAATGTATTGATGATTTATGGTTTTCTTGCTGTATATAAAATACAATGTATATCTAAATAATATAAAAAAACAGACACGGACTATCTATGAGTATATTTAAACAATAATTTCTTAGATTAATATTTTCCATAGCTTAGTTTCTTAGAAATCAAAAAATAATTACTATTAAATTTAGTATTAAACGTGGTTCGAATATTCGCAATATTGTTTTAAGGGTTTCTTATTGATCCAATAAAAACATAAACAATATATAATTTCCTAGAAAATACATTTTTTATGTCACACTATGTATAGATATTGATAAAGGTATATTTTTTTTCTAAAAGTAAGTAAGACCGTCTGTAGCTTCCGACACGAAATAATTGGGTTACGCCGTAACATTTGCTCAGGACAAACAGAACGCATGTGTGTTATCACGGTTACGAATTTTACGTATTTATTCTAATTTTTTCTGCTATGCAATTTCGCGATATGGTAAAGCATAGCAAGGTTGAAGAAGCAATTACCCACGAGACGGTAAATATTCTATATTTACTTGATGTTTGTAGAAACATGTATCGTTGTTTAGAACGTTGCCTAAACAGTTCTAGTTAAATTTAGAGTTTATTGCTTCCGAACGCTCTACTAAACAAGGGAAGGACACAGTAACATTTTATGACTAATATTTTCGTTTTTACGTAAATTGGACCTTGAATGTAATAAATAAATTTAATTCTAGGAAGAAAGTACACTGATTGAGATGGAATGTTTTGGTTTTGAACTGATTTTCTCCCAGTGGCAAAGTCTGCAGCGTAAACGTATATTACAAGACGGTAATAGAATTATTAAACGCTAAAGACAGTGGACTTATTAATAAAGATAATTAAAACTCACAAAACAAATTTATTCATAAAAATACAGGGAAAAAAATATAAACAAGCGTCTGCTATAGTTTGAAAAGGGACTTTTTTAATAAATCTCTGAGGACATATATACAACGTTGGGAACTAACTATTTAAACTGTTGTAAGGTACGTACGGAGTGGATACAAGGATTTTCGCCCACTTGGCATAAGAGTTTCGCCCGAATATACTGCTGATCATAATCAATTTAATGTTACAGAGCAACCACAGCGGAATTAACGTTCTCTTTACTAAACCATGCATCAGGTAACACTATAAAAAAATTGAGATGTAAAAAAACTTTTCTAATCCTCTGAAAGAAGTCCTATCTTTACAGTATTGAGGCACTCTTCCAGATCAATGTTTACTACACATCCAATTTCAAAAGGCGCTTAGATTAGACGTCAAATTTTCTGTCCCTAGGCATAGTACCAGACCCTCTTTTCTCGGTAAATACGAAAAAAATACTGATTTATTTTCTCCCGTTATCGTTTTTACAAAACAAAGGTATCCTACAAGAATTATATAGAAAACAATATTAAGTAAATAATCACCAATTGTCATATATGTATTTATTTAATACTTAATAACGCTTCGTTGCATTAATAGTACATATAGCGAGCCAACGGCCTATTGCTAACAAGCGATTTTTTCAAGTAATGCCTAGTAAGGAAAAATAAATACTATGTGTAGTAACGTAATAATCAACAGACTCATGCAATTGCAATACGATCATATTAAATAAAATCTAAAAAAATCAGTGGCGCTGCAACCTCTTTAGGTCCTGGCCTCAGATTTCTGAATCTGATTCAAGATCATTTTTAAATCTAATAGGCAAGCAGGTGATCAGCCTCCAGTGCCTGACATACGTCGTCGACTTTTTGGGTCTAAGACATGTCGGTTTCCTCACGATTTTTTCCTTCACCGTTCGAGCAAATGTTAAATGTGCACATAGAAAGAGAGTCCATTGGTGCACAGCCCAGGATCGAACCTACGACCTCAGGTATGAGAGTCACACGCTGAAGCCACTAGGCTAACACTGCTCAAAAAAATAAAATCTAAAAGCTAATCTTAAGAGTCATGAAGCACAATTAATTTTAATGTCCAATATACAACCTACTACAATTACAAAAAAAAAATGTTTAATTACAAAAGGCACGATATACGATAGATATCCTTTCCATCTATTCGTGGAAAGGTTATGGTATTTACAAATAATACAAGCCTTTTTTTATTTGGTCGTTACATTGACGTGTATCTTGCACTTATAAAATAAACGTCAGCTTACTTTGAAATATTTTTTTTAACTTTTATGCATATCAAGAGATAGAGGACATATTTTTTTCAGTAATTAACAAAAAATAACCCATCATTTTCCACTTTCGTCATGTGGCAACAGTTACACAACTGTCAGACGAATATGCATCATATTTGATATATTGTTAAGGTTAAATTTGAGTAAAATGAAAGCCCAAGGGTCGGATTACCTCATTAATACCTACTTTAATGAAGGCGAGGCTCTAATTGTTTTCTCAATTAGACAGCGACTTAGAGATTTTATACCTAAGAATGAAAATTAATGTTCCATAAAGGTTCATTATCATTCGAAATTCAAAAAAAACAAACGGTAAGTGGAAATTTTAAGCTTAAATTTGACTGCCAACTGAATTTTTCAAAACTATGAGACAATATAGTTTTATCATTAGAAGTTGGCCAGACTACCAAAAGTAAAAAGTTTTTTTTTTTAAGTCGACGACGTGTGTCAGGCCTCCAGGCTGATCACCTACTTGTCTCTTAGATTCAAAAATGATCATGAAACAGATTCAGAAAGTCGGAGGCCAGGACCTAAAGAGGTTGTAGCGCCACTGATTTATTTTATAAAGTCAAATAATAAAAAGACTTATACAGTTCTATGAGTAAGATGGAATATTTGCTATACTAGGCTTAACTATATATATATTATATAACTTTTTGTTATTTGTATAACACAGCAAGATTAGTATCAGTACAGACATCGTTCAAGGCTGATTACATAATTAGCTATTATTAACCATTAATCGCCGAATATTTTGTCAAAATAAATGAAGATCGAAAATATTAAACAGGTAATATATTCTTCGCATGAGTAATAACATAAAACCCTGGTTATATATTATATTATATATGAGATATTTTATTCTGCTGTGTAGGTCTCGTGGCTTTCGCCCAACCAGTGAAGAAATATAAATTAGGAAACCAGTGCCTTAAAATCAAAAAGTCACTGGACACACAGGAGACAGATACAGAAATCTAAGGCCCAGGCCTAAAAAGGTTGTAGCGCCACTGATAAATATTATAAGAATTGTCAAGATTTTATACATAGTGTTAAATAAATGACAAAGAGAGTATACCGTATGGAGTAATGACATTTATGCCGCCATTATGACATTATGCGGCTACCAAAGTAGGGACAAACATGTTAAATGAAATAAGAAACGACGGCGCGTTCCGTTCGACCCTGATTTGTCAGCAGCATCTCTAATCCAACAAGCATCGAACCTCGCCATGATAGAAATCGCCAGTCAACAGTCGGTTTCGTTTTTCTTTTCAAGTCTCACCACTTAAGCATTTTTTATGATATTCTCATGCATACTATGCATAACCGATATCCCCTATCGAAATATAATATTGAAAAGTTCTCCATAGGAGACTCGACGAATTCGGCAGGCGTAAATAGGTCACGCCTGTCAAAATGTTTCGTATTTAAAGCCCTGAGAGAAGACATCGAAAGTTTTCAATTATATCAAAATTAGAACATTAATTTGTCATCAGATGTTATCCAAATATAGATGATATCCCTGAATATTAGAATAGCATTGATGTAAGTTTAATACGAATTTATAATGATTGATACCATTATGATAACACCATCAGATCAAATGAGAATATACATAATAAAAAAGTTAACTATCCAAATTGCTCTATCGTAGATTGCGTAACAATGTAATATCATGTTTTAAGCTTTGGAACGAGTAAGGACTATTATAATGTGAGAATGCTATGTAAAAGTCTGACAGAATTGTAATGTAGCAGAATTTTATTTATATACGTATCCATATATTAAGTTTTTTAGCATGGGCATTTCTGCAACTGTAATATTGACAGGCTCGAATTTAATGACGTGGAATAAGTGATACTTATATGATCCTATGTTCCAAAATAAACGTATTTTATTTTATTTTATTTTTATTTGACAATTTGGCTTACAAATCCTTAACCTTAAATCCGCCGAAAATAGCACCTAAGCTTTAAAGACGCCACAAAGTAACCACATATCCTAGTTATGATTCGATATAAAAATCTGTTACTATATTTGAGTTATATACATATTTAAATAAACGCATATAATATATGTCATATGTTTTCACCTTGCATTCATCATCTTGATGAAAATATCTTTTCCAAACGTGAATTTCAGAGACGAAAGATTCCAAACAATGCATGCTTAAAAATACGTCATGAGTATTCGTAAGCGCCGCAGTGGAAAGTAATAATGTGACGTATCGAGTAATAGGCTAGCAATTAGGTTAGGAACGTATGAGGCTAAAATAGAGAAACCATATTTGTATGTTAAAGCTATTTTTACCATAAATTATTTTAGGCTTCACATTATTTTATCTATATGAAGTCGGCAAAAAATAGAAATATAAAAAGTACTTTTACCCTTTACTTAAATGATTCATCACAGGAAATTCTTATTGGTTGGTAAAAAAATATAGGAGGATTCACAGAATTTGCTAGAATGCACGGTTAGTATCTTCATTTCAAATTAAAAACTTAAATAGCAAATGGTGCCAATTAAACATTTAAATCGTGCACCGTGTACTTCACTCACACGATATAGAATACGATTTATTATTTCAATTAAAAAACTAAATCAGTCAGATACAGAAATGTGTGTCTATAAATATATATGTATAACAACAAAAGTTTTCTTTTCACCCGGGAAATTATTACCAGTTATATTACTTTGTATTCGTTGCTGACCTAATAATATATAACTGAGAGTATTTGAGTAGTTTTAAATACCATATATTTAGAGTTTGTATACTTTTGTGCGTTTCTCAAGGACCGGGAATGTTATGTCAGCTTTTATAAACAATGGGTAATTCGTTGATACGAAAAGTCAATAATTGCGTCATTTAACAATATCTTAATCTTATTACAAGTTCTTATGTGTCTCATCATCATGTAATACGAATCCCGAGCTTCGCTTGGATTGATAGAATTTGTTTTGTTCAAATTTGTTCAAATATACTTAGTATATAGATACTAAGTATATTTGAACAGTAGTTCTAAATTACTTTTAAAATTTGATAGTATTCATAATAACTACCTCTTATAACGCAAGCCAAATACAATGTATTCCTGTATACACAAGTCAGTGATCAACATCTTACGGCCTAATGCCGATTCCTTACGATGTTTTTTTTCTTCACTGTACGAGTGAATGTTGAATGCGCGTTAATAACTGTTTAATTGTATTTAAATTTCTTGATTCGCAGCTTTTACATGTGTTGTTTGAAAACTCTGACATCGCATTCTTAGTATATTTTTCTTCTGTTATAGTATGCATCTTTTGAATATAATTTAGTTGGCCTTCAGTTTATGTTTACTTGCTAAATAGATTAAACTGTGCGCCCACAATTCTGAGAAACGATGACGTTATATTGGTATCGTTGATTTTATGAACACATCAAAATTTTAGTTCGAATTACACAATTTAACCATAGTTAAACATTATTAATAATGTACAGTATTGAAATTAATTAAATAACATTTTACCAATACAGGTAATGCAAATACTGAAATGAAGTTATTAATAATAATGGATTAATAATGGAGATTTTTTTACTAGGGTGGGTACCTGGACGTTGCAGTCTTCTTGTAGTCCGTCTAATGACGATGCGGTTTGATGGAAATATACTGTATCTATGTAACATATTGGTTACGGTTGAGTTTGAATGGCCTGGTTTTAAAAGAACGATTGTGTCTATAGACGCATTTGTATTTTGTCTTTAATAACATTTTAGGTACTATTCCTGTTCAAAAAGGACCTATTTAAGACCTAAGTGATATTTACTTAGTGTTTTTTTTTAATGTAAAAAAGTAAAACTTTAAAAAAGTAAATCAAATCAAAAGTAAAACTTCAAAGATCTCAAAATTTCCTATTTAATAAACTTTATTATATATAAGTTTTGTATTACATAATATAATGTCAATAATTACGGTATAGTTTGTTAAATTTTATATTTTTCCAATTATACATATTCGCATAGTCTTTCTTAATCATGGAAATAATCGGCACTCTCAATAAATTGAATAGTCAAAACCGAATAAGAAACTACTCCACTACAATAAGGCAACAAGATCTATTATTGTAATTAAGCCCGAATTATTGAAAAACATAAGCTTTGTAGAGTTCAAATGAAAACGCGGTGAATATAATTCAAGGAATGTTGTTATAAAGGTATCAGACATCACATCGGGATCGAACGTCCTATTCAAACACTGCATGCACTAGACATATCAGAATAGATTTCTGCTTCAACACGAAGAGAAAATGAGCTTATGAAAATTCAATAAGCTACCTTTGTTACGTTATATTAGTAATAAAATGTGTGAATATTGTTAGAGTTATATATAAATCTATTTTTAACGAAATTTTCATTAATTAAATATAAACAAAAATCCGTAATCAATGCTAAGCATGGTAGTCAATTTAGCTTTATAACTTAATTAATTAACATTGGCACAGGACCTGCATCATAGGAATCTATAATAGTACAAAGAGGAAAGATTTGTATGATATTATGTTCACTGATTAATTTAGGCTATTTAAATTGCAAGAAAATAATAAGGATATACATTCTATAGTCCTCAGTGAAATGTTTTTAAAACTGTTGATGTCATTTGTTTTGTTATAATTTTGGGTTCATCGAGTCGCACATAAAGGGAACCTGCGATAATTTATTTCTAACATTATTATTTAGGTATGTCAGAATTAACTGTACATTTATGCCAAAATGTTTAAAAAATAAATATCCACCCGTAAGATGTCTGGACGTGGCGCTAGTCTGCAATTTTTGTCTTATATTGGACCATAATTCAATATTTGTTACAAAGATAATTATTTGGTATATAATGTTTTATATTTTTTCTCGAAATTAGTGTACTTCCCGCATGCCTTTAAAAAATGCAACAGGGCAATATGACCTATACCTTGTACTTCTCTATTTTCTCATATTTATCTTGTATTATTTATCTACTTGAGTCTGGTTGTCTACATATATTAATATACACATGTATATTAATATAAGAATTGTATAACTATCACCGATGACTACATAGTCATCGGGTGCACAATTCACATGAAATTATGCTAAGTCGCAAATCGCCCTTTGTCAGGTTTTCGAAGTATGTCGACGAAAGATTGAACGGTACACAGTACTTGTTGAAGCAACTTTCTTTCACTTTACAAGATTGAGATTACTTTAATCCTTATTTGAACACGACAAATATAACGTTACATTTTTGTTTTATATTCATTTAAGAATGTGGCTCTGGCTACTTCCCTGGTTCTGCGATAAATGTGTTCTGCCCCCCTTGAAACTTCCTTCGCGTTGGAAGGTAGGCTAAATGGATGAATATTTTTTAAGTACATTGATAACATCCTTAACTTGAATAAACAATAGTAATATATTTTTTGAATAATATGGTTACATGATTGTGTGCATTCTTAATTTTCTATTTTCTAAATAAGACTTCAATTATGCGAATATCAAGCTTATAACTAATCTTTCCTTTAAAATGCCATACAAGTTATAATTTCAAAGCACTTCTGGAGAGGACAACTATATATAAATGTATGAACGTATTTTTTTAAATCTCTTCTTGATGATTTTACTGCAATAAATAAAGTTTATTGTGGTATTACTACACTGTGTGTATTGTCCATGAAAAAAGCATGATATTTTCACTACCTCTTCTTGGTACAGCACTAATGAACGATTAGTTTTAGACATCAAGATACTTGTATGAGCAAAGTTTACAAATAAATAAATATGTCAAAAATCAGCCTTTGATGCTGGAAGCTGAATTTAAATTCAGACTTTTTAGTAGCTTAAAATGATTTAAACAAGTATTTTTATTTTTTACAAAATAAATAAGACGGGAATCGATTTTGTAAGAACGCTTTTTTTAAAGTATTCAAGAACTGACTTTCTGTGATTCTATATTACGACCAATTTTGCATGATTAAATTAAAATATATATATTATTAAATGTATATCCTTTTTCACTTAGCCGATATATGACACATATTTTTAACCATAGCTTGACCTAATTGTAAAAGATCTTATACAAACTGGTACCAATTAAGAACATGTAGTAAAACTATGTTTATTGGGTAGAAACTCAGTACTTGAGAATTAGGACTGAGGTGAAAAGAAAACGCAAAACATTTTTAAATGTTACATCTCCGTGCCGCGTCACCTGAGAGTGCTTTGTCAACGCTCAGCTCACCAAACAATTGTTAAATGCTCTCTCGCACCCATATCTGCATAACTACATGTCTCCACTACGGGTGGGTGTTAATTTTAAACCAAACACTGTTTTACATATATACTTTACCAATTGATCAAGTTATTATTATTTTCAATTAGTAAACGAATGTTTTCTATACATCTGAAATATATTTTACTTTACATGAATTAGGTAAACAATTATTGAAAATTAATATTACTAATAATGTAAAATATGCCAAATATGACAACCGTTTCGACGTGTCACCCCGGAGGCTTCTATGTGTTAAATTGATGCCTCAAAAACCTTTCTATTGTTGGTGAATTATTACTAAGCAACGCATAAAAGATTTTATATAAAAAAATTATAAGTTTGTAACAAACTTTCCTAGTACATATTAAATTAAAATTACTAGAAAATACTAGTTAATATTTCCTGGACTGAGCCATTAAGAAACCAACTACTCAAAGCTCGAATGGATAGATTTAAATGTAAGTAATATCGCTTAACCCTTGACTACTGTATAATTCATTTGTTGTATATGCGTATGTTAATGTTGGAAATGTTTGAATCTTAACATGTCAGACACAAATGCCGCCTTGAATTATGCAATTGTATGCTGTTTAGTGCTTTAGTGACTTATGTTGAAACTTAAAAAGAATTTAATTTCGTTACCTGAAAGAGACTTTTACGGAAAACTAAAATCTTGTTGAAACAATTACGTTTATTAGATAACATTTTAATGTTATCTAGTTTTAGTCCCGTTCTTAAATTGCACTCTGAGATTTTTAGAATGTAATTTTAATTGGAACACATATATGATTTTCCGCGATATCGGCGATTATCCCTAACGTACGAATTCGATAGTGTTTTCACTACATCAATAGAAAGAGAGCTTAGCATCCTAACTTCTGTTAAAACTCCAAATAGTTATTTCGGCGTTTAAGTTGAAGTAGGATTTATTCAATAAATATTTTCATATCAATCTAATCATTATGATGACGAATTGCGTTGAACGTTTGAGCAGATCGACGTTGCACTTTAAATTATTGTCATGTATTCTAACACTGATTAATGGTTTGATAAAATTTCACTGAATTTACTGTAATCAATATCTTCCTCTTTCACTTAGTTTGAAATGGAACTTGGATTTTCCTTAACCGATATGACAACTCATATCGGATTATCTATTCTTAGTAAATAATTTCATCGACTGTGACTAAGTTATGCACATGTCGTATAACCAAGGCGTCCTGTATTCGATGCTGTGTTTCTTTCTTTGAATTTTTAATAAGAACTATGTAACTGTCTACTAAATTCCTGAGATAATTCATTTTTTTTAGTGGAATGTGATAATTTGACACAGATCATAAAGTCAGGATTTCATCATAACATAGTTAGTAGTAGCAGTAGTCAAACATATCTACCTCGATGTAGAGAATTGCACGCATAACAAACCTAGCCATCTCACTACCCATATAGATTCTTAGTCATAGTATAATACTTAAAATTGTACGATGTACCAGACACTCCTTCTTTGCAGGTAAATGCGGCACTTATGGGACTTAACATTTGTGATCACCCTAAAAGAACCACCACAGATCTAAACACCCGACAGGAAAAAGGGGTGGTTGTGTAGAATACATTTGTTTGATGACGTAGTCAGTTTGATATTTAGCAGAATTTCTATGTACTTTAATATTGTTTTATGCATACTACATGTAACAGGAAAAAAAGTTAAATCAAAGTAGTAAATATGACAATTAGGTATGACATTTAAGATGAGATGGTGAAATGATAACAAGGATTATTTAACAGTACATTTTTTAATAGTACCCACAAGATTTCTATAAAGTTGATTGTTATCTTATATAATTATTAGCATGTAATAGTTTCGTTGTGTTTTTACTATATTTCGATATAGTATATAGTATAGATAATAACAAATATTACATTAACAAAATAATTCCCAACTCTCAGCAAAATATATAAATTGTTCGAATTATCTCTATGGCATTTCTGTTTACATCTGTCGGGGTTGAGTTTAATAGCTCATGAAATGTATGTAAGCAAGGCGAAGTCACTTGAACGACACCGACAAACGCAAATACATCTATAGAGCGAACAGTCATTGTTAACTCTGCCGTAATCCCTTTTTGAGTCGCTATACAAGTCATTTTTCGTAGAGGAAGACTTGATAAACATAAGCCATTGTCTCCGCTACTTGGACTTTTATGTTAAACGGTAATCTTCCGAAAGGAGGTAATTGTCAATCGTAAAGCTTCTCGTGATTTTGACATACGTAATATTATAAATATACGTATCTCTATATCTTGTAAAGAAGAATTATTTGTATTCCAAGTAATTGACTGAAAAACTAATCCAATTTTTACAATTCTTTCAACACTGAAATGCTGCTTTATTATATAGTGGCTATTCTTGTTTCCAGAAAATGCAATCAAATGTACGTCGAAACCGGAATTATTAATTTACTCAACAAAAACTAAATTTTTATAAACTTAAAGAGAAAACATTGCGATGCCTGAAAACCTACACGTGTGTGTAAATATGAGAACGGATTAAATCTACTTGAAAATGAAATATAATAAAGATCTTCATTACGCGATGCACGAAGGCTGCGTTTGTTTTTTCTCATGTGCACAGTAACGAGGCGGTAATCCCCTGTTGATCGGCTGATACCTATGTTATAAAGTTACGAATTTTATAACGGAAAAATATATCGAGCACAGGACAACGCCCGAAACATTGTCGGCTTTGTTTTGCGAAACGATTAACCCAACAAAAAATAAGGTTATTTCTTTTAAAAAAATAAGGCATTTAGATAGAGGGGAATCAAATTAGGGAACAAAGTAGACTTTCTTTAAAATCTTACAGTTAGCAATGTTTGATAATACATAATAAAACAAAATACTTATTTCAGAATGTTGTGTAAGAAAAAGTTCAGAAAATATAGTAAATCCTAGTGTATCTTGTAATACATAAATTCATACGTTAATGGCGTGTCCGTGTCATCTGGAATCCTGACCAGAATTGCTTTTCTATTGTTATTCAATGGCGACTCGCGGTTCAAATATTTTATAACTTTATTCTGAGTGACCCCAGTATAAAGGGTAATGTAGACCTATCTTTATACAATTTTATCGTAAAATATATCAATACTTTTAAATGACAAAATACATTTTAAAACTTTATACATTAAAGTATTATCCATTATCGAATACTAAATTTGTAAGCTGTCCGTAGTCATTTATCAAGAATCTTTCAAGGACTGAATTCAAAAAATGTCGTACATTCTTGTACATGACAATTCCCCATATCATTGTAGACCATGCACTTATACCACCGGAACTAAATTAAACAATTGCAAAATGTGTCACACAAAAAGTGTACATACGTATAAATAAGCATAAAACAGGACTGAAGCAGATGTATTCTAGTTTGTTAAAGGCTTAACATGTAACTAAAAGGCGTATCGCCGTTTACAAGGATCAATCAATGTGTCCCGGCTGCTAACAAAGCAGCGGTCAAGGCGTTAAGAGGGGTTCCTTGTCAGCGCCACCGCTTTCCGCCACGCCGTCACCCAGGCCCTATTGAGATTGATGTTCCGAACGCCAGGCTTCAGAGCTCACTCCGACTGAATACTAAGAGAGCGGCCATTCCTCGCTCAATTAGGCCCGATCCGACCGGGTTTAGTCTCGGGCATCTACGATGTTCTCTCGACACTTCATCGCATACCAAATTAACGCCATATTTTTCATATAAGCCCCCTGATCAAAGTATCGCAATGAACGTTAAGTTGAAGCCTTTTTCAGGCCACAAATGAGATTCATGCTTTTAATGTCTTTAGTTTTCGGTGTTTTTAAGTTACTGGGATAAAAATAATGAAGATCGTTTAAAACTTTGTATTTTTAAACAGTGATTTTATCATAAAGACTTATTAATGAAGGTATAACGATATAAATTCATATAAATTATTAGTATGTCAGGAGGAATTAGCTATCAGAGCAGAGAGCTTATTAGGGTAGTTAATGAAGCATCCTTTACTATCGACTGTTATTTTTATGAACAACACGTTTCCTTTTTTCCTGTCTTGGAAATACTTATATTAATTAAATAGTATTAAAATTGGTAGATATATTGGCTATTGTTGAGATAGACTAGAGTAAAAGAATCACCGAAGTTTGGACAGCCTGTACTTTAATTTATTCAAGAGTCCAATTGTGTGAAAGCTTGTTTCCAAGAAACATTCAGTCATTAAGCTCAGCTAATTAGCTTCACTTTTAGGGCGACGACAATTATTTCGAAAACAATAGTAAAGCGCAAACATGAATATAATTTTTTATTTAAAAATTAAAATATTTCTTTTGAAGTTAATTATTTCATAAAAGTAATTAAAATTGTATTCATTTATATTTCATAACTTTGTGGCTTTGTGCAGCCACAACCTCGAGGTTTTGGCTGTAGATTTTTGTGTCTGTTTCAAAATTATTTAAATCCAAGGCATGATACTTCCTCACTCTATATACTTTCGCGCAAGCGTGAGTCGATCGCACGACCTTAGGGTTGATAACGAACGGTAAAGCCACTAGGCCAACACTGTTCACCTTTGTGGCTTAGTGGCATAAAACCGGTAACCCTGGTTTGATTCCCATCGTAGTTATTTGAATAACAAAGTAAAACGTGTGTCCGCAGAACCGCGATTTAAGGATACGGAACACTTAATTATTTATAACTAAATTATAAATTTAAACAATTTCAATTAGGGTCGTCAACGTTTATTGATTTGATGTTAACTGACAGGCGTACATAAATCTCATTTAAGTATTATGAAGGTAACGGCAATGATTCATCTCAAAGTGGATAAATTAGTTCAATAAAAGAAAACATGAATAAAAGTCAAATATGATGGCCAAACGCCATTTATGATTCAAGGGCATAACACTAAGTAGGAGGGCCATATAAAATATGTGACTTGCAAGCAATAAATCAAAAGTATATTATAAAGTTACCGGAAATGATAGCATGTACACTATGTATGATTAAATAGCGAAAGTGATTGGAGACTATGTGATGCATCATTATGTTCTATATAGACTAATTTTACCCTGGTTATGTGAATGCTAATCTTTATTAACGGTTAGCTAGATCCACTGCAAGTGGCGGATACGTACCCTGAAACTTCCAATAGCTAAAGCGACTGCATTGAGTTTTATACCGCAAGATCTTAAGTTTGCGACATAATACAAGGACTATTCAAAGAATTAGATATTACTATTGAAATCAGGATCGCTTTAAAAATATTCACACCTGGATAGAACAAATGTCTTATTATGGGAGCTTAACAAACGCATGGTTAGAATAATACAAGTATGGCGCAATATTAATATTATATAACATATTCCTTGCATAAAAAAAACAATCATCAATTTATAACGTCTATTTAATGATACGATTACAATCTAATGAAATGTTTTCCTTCGCCATTTATTGCCGAGTAGTTGACAAAACATGACTTATGTAAATAATGTAATAAATTCGCATTTTACATCCATTTAATATTATTTATTTTTAATGTATAGTATTAAACATCTGGGCTCTTGGCTACCAAATGGCTTATTAACATGATTCGATACCTTGTCTAATCTGTTACACTAAACTGGTTCCTAACCGCGATACGAGAGTCTTCTCAGAAATAACTTGAGACAAAAATTTAAAAACAGCAAAACGTGTTGATCTCCATACGTAATGTCAATAGCAAAACAGCTCTTCTGTTAAATAACTCACATTCGTCTGCGCGGAAATTATTAACGAGTTTTTAGATACAGACGAATTAGCGCTTTGATCAACTTATTCCAACTAAAAGTTATTTATTATGAACTTTGAAAACAATTCGTTTGCGCGTGCATTTCACGTAACTACATTCTCAAAGTTATGTAATATTTAGCGTCATTCCAGGACAAAATTAAAATTTTATATTAAATTTCACATTTTGTTACAACTTTTTATTGAAACTCATTCGATCAAACAAAGATTTCGGAGACGTAGCAAATTATGTAGCTTTACGTATTGAATTTCTCAGAACGGTGATGAACTCTGCCATTTATACGGTGTGAACAATGAGACATTCGTCATCGGAAATTTAAACCGTTCAGAACTAAGAATATATTTTGTACTAAATATGGATCGTTGTTGTATGCAATGTAAATAATGTATTGTATTATGAAATGCATAGTCTTGTGTGTTTACTTGTAAATATCAGAAAAATTGTCAGATAATAAGATTTTTTACCGCTTTCTACGCTAAAATCGTAATAAAGAGGTTAAAGAAGTCTGAGGAAACTGACACAGACTAGTCTCATATTAAGCAAAATTGACTGAAACAAATATTTTATTTAACCCAGTATGCAAACTTTCTACACAGATTTAAATTGAAACGTCTGGATTGGTTCGTTAACTTTAAAACAGAGTAGGGTGAAATCCTTAAGTTTAAGTTTCTTAAAAAGGATCTTAAAACTTTTTTGAAGAAAAACAGATATTTAATGAAAATTGTTTAAAAAAAAATTGGTTTTAAAAATAGACACAAGCCGGCATATTCTTGTGGAATATTGTCCCATTTTTCTGAAAGTGCAGTTCTTAGTTGTGCCACTGTCGAAGGCACAGGATTGTTCGCATTGTTTATGCTCTTATTATATTGTCCCAAAGATGCTCAATGGGATTAAGATCCAGGCTGCCTGCTGGCCAATTTATTGTACGTATCCCAACCACTTCGCAATATTGTCGAACTTGTGCAGCAGCGTGCGGCCGGGCATTATCCTGCATTAAAGGTAATTTTTTCCCTATGAATCCCATGTAACGCTATCGTTTTGACGGTCCATGTCTATGAAGAGATGTTCTATTCGCCCGTTCATCGATATGCCACCCCAGACCATGCACGAACCGCCTCCATAAGGAACACGCCGTCTCTCCACGTCGACGATAGACTCTTCTGCGACCATTTGCATCATATAAACATGTCCTACACTCGTCTGTGAGTAATACGGAGGCATTGCTCATCTGTCCAATTTAGGTGATCACGCGCAAATCTTAAGCGAGGTTGTCTGTGAGCTACAGACAACTTTGGAACATTTGCTGCTAAAGGGGTGATATCTGCTTCCTTTAACCTTCTTCTTATTGTTCGTGCACTAACGTTTACTCCACGCACTTCATTAAGCTCTGTTTTGATGTTAACCGACGTGCGAAAACGATTTCGCATGGAAGTTGTAACAATAAATCGGTCATCACGACCGGTGCTTGCTCGAGTTCTGCCTGTACCACGTCTCCTTTTGTAAGAACCTGTCTCCCTAAACCACAAACCTTCAGTATATCCTAAAAACCGTGGCCTGGTTTAAATTAAATTTCTACCAATCGTTCCTTGGTCCAAGCCCTCCCCTCACCAATGCTTGTTGCAGTTTGAGTAGCTTGTTCGGACGAAGTATCCATATTATGGTTCAGAAAATCTCGATAAGTTAAAAAGCTAACCCAACAGCTCTGCTGGTATCAATAATTCAATGGTCAAAATAAAAAATAATAATAAGAATCCATTTTTATATAACACGCAAAACTGATACTACCAGTAAATTTTCTTTTGCCCGCTATATTCATTTATTTTACTGCAGTTCTATTTTAAATATTGCTTTTTTTAAGATTAAGGCCCAGTCTCTCCATATTTATATAATTTAATCTAAAAATAATATCAAAGTAATCCTGAAGTAACATAAAAAACCTTGCATAATATCTTTACTATCCAAATATGTTGCGTATTACCAGTGTTTTGTATTCAGAAAATATTTTTTTGCTTGGACTATGAGTAGGACAGGCTGTATATTAATATGATACGCATACTTTCGCCCCAGGCATACAAGTAACACTTACGTAGGGATGTTTCCTTGGCCCCGATCCTTCGCAAGAGACAAGTACACATTTGCATGTCAGTAAGTGCATGCATTAATTCCTGTCTATAGATACTAATAAACGTTTGAACGAAAAGTTGAATACTTAACTAAATGATTGTCACATCGCGTCACGACCGAGAATCATTTCTATATTTAAATGGATGTAGAAGGATAAGTCAGTCCGTTATTTGCGGCTTGATTTTGATTTATCACAGATGAAAAAGAAATTAAAATACCTGGATATACCTATGTTGAATAATGTGTTCATGAAATATTAATATTTGACCGACGGGTTGTCACTGACACATATAAATAACGAATACAATTATTTTTTTGACACAATCCGAACTCTGAGTAAATGTGTTTCTTATTTTTTATTTAAGAACAAAGAAGTGGGCTACAGGATATTAATTTAAGAAGGCCTTTAAGAAAACTAAATTATTTATTTAATTTATTATAAATTACGATACATATTACTTTTGTTGGTAATATGAAACAATTAGAAGAAGAATTTTAAGGAACTAATTAGATTTACTATAAGCAGTCATCACTCTGCATTTAGTTACTGATCATCAAAGCTACTATGAGTTTTTTACAGAATTAAAATAAAAATGAATGATCACACATCGCTATCTGTAAATATGCATTAAAATCGTGTATCGTGTTTGAAATCAGACCATTTAGGCTCTGAATAATGACAAATTTTCTATTTATAAAACATTTTAAAATAAGAGTATCGTTATCATTAATTTCAAAGGAAATCCATCCATTTTATAGTGATGATTAAGAAAATTGTTTGTTGATATCATATTTAATCACAGGAGTATTACGTACATTGTATACAAGCCAGTGGTCGCCGGTGAAGCATTTATTTCGGCAATAACACAATTTCTAAAGCCATTTAATAAACATTCCCACACAATGAAGCAAAATATATAAAAAATCTTCTGTATGCTACATCTGATAAAATATTTACTAAGTTCATTCACAACACGGGTAAGGTTTGGATGACGTCGACACCAGCCAAGGTCTTATCTCAAATCGAGATGTAAAAAATCTTTACGTAAGTGTCAAAGTTTAATAACAATAAGCCGTGACGGTAACACATGTGGTAATCTTGAATTTAGTTAATCTTATGTGTTATAATGCGGTTGTCATTAATATTTATATTATATACTTCGGTAGTTTCATTAACCTCGACGCGAAAAAATTCGCGCGGGCATTAGCTCTAGCCTCATTTAACTACCATCACAAATAGTAGTGCAATAGCCTTTATCTTCCTCTGAGACCGTATAGAATTTACTATAGATAAATCCTCGAAAAGCCGGACCAAAAAAATCTACGAGAACCATCTCGTCACTTTTCAAAAGAAAAAATAGCCATTCGTAGCAATATTGAATTTGTAAGTTTAATGCATCGGACGGTTTCGCAGTTTGAGGGGCAATTAATTAGATTACCCGTCTAAACTGGAATTACGGCATTGATAAAAGTAAAATCAGGTATGGGACAATTTCCGGTTCCGATTTAATACCTTTATAATAAAATATTTATAATTAGCAAATAATTAAAGTTCTGGCTTTCTTTGGGCTTTTTGTGCATAATTTGCTTACGGCAAATGTATTAAAGCTATATTATTATTGTTATTAAGTAATTGTAATTTATTAAGAAGAAATACAAATTGTACTCTTGACACAAATATTAAAAAAAAAATTACAACAAAAAATAAGATTTTAATTGTTTCTGTTTATAAGATTGCATTCATCTGAAATATCAGTAACTAAATTTTCTTATTATTTCTCATAAGTTTAATAGACGCAAAGAATGATAAAAATAGCGACGGCTGACAGTGAGCAATTTGTCTTACGTCATTTACCTGGTTATAATGTAAAGATTAGACACGTATTAAATGTTTAGGTGATCACAAAAGTTTAATTTGGATTGTGATGTAAATCATCTTGCAATCATCAAAAACTGTAAAGCAATTATTACTAGATTAATAAGGAAAAAAAGCAGAAACTATAACTTCAGCAGTTTAAACTATTGATTTCTTAATTCGTATTGATAAAAAAATCAGTATGAATTTTGTACAACTCCAAATATGATTTATAAGGGCAACATTCGTTAGATGTGCAGAAGATTTTTAAATTTTCTATACACGTTAGAACTATCAACACTAACCAAAGTTTTAAACCTCAAGGTATCCGCCGAAACGTATATTCAATAATTTCTCCTTGAATATTTTATGAATATAAATATGTAAATACGTACGTAAGGTCTATGCCAGGATCTATAACTGTCTTTAAAGTGCAATGCGCCTAAAGCATCCGTTGCATCTAGATTAAGCAACACTGATAACAATATGGGCCACACTATCACCAGTTATCTAACTCCTACACACTACCGATCATATTTTAGTTTAATTACCTTTTCATACGTCTTCATAAAGAGAATTGAACTTCCTTTAACAATTACTGTATCTAAATCTAAATAGTTCTTAAGTTTAAACAGTCCCATCAAATTAAACATTTTCTATAAGGTAATAATATGTAGAGAGCTCTTAGAACTATTAGGAAAAACGACACGTAACAATTACAACTAATATATATGTGGTACCTGCTTCTTTTACGGCATTTATTAGCCTGTGTTGAGTTGTATACATTATTATATATCCAAAAGAAGATTTTGTGTATATTTGTTATTTTGTATAAGTATTGATTGTATAATATTCTTATCTTGTATTTTTATAATTAGGTTGAAAGAGTATTCATAATTAACAAGTATCGCTTATAGGCAAATTGAAGTTATCGGTTATTGTGCAAGGCGTCGCATTGGGTCATTTATGATAAACTGGGCAGATAACTGTTCCTAAAAATCAGAAAAATTGTTCGTTCAACATAGTTTGGAGGCATGTGTAACTAAAATTGGGAGATTGACACAGTCCAGCGATAACTTAGATAACCTCAGACTGGCAATCTTTGGTCAGTTATGATAATGCTTACGTTCATAGCATCAACTTTGAATAATAACAATTTTGGAAATAAGTTTTATTAAACTTCTTATTCCTTTCCTCCGCATTGGCTTTATAAAGGCAAAGGAATTATATGACTGTGAATGACAGATGTAACAATGGCTACATGTAACATATTGGAAACGCAAAAAAGAGTCACTATAACTATTTATAGTGAATATGACGAACCTTTTTTTTTATTCAGATACACATTTAAAAAATTGAGACACCACAAATCTAAATTTGGACCTCCTGTTTCGTGATCATTTATTTTTCTTAGTAGACAAGTAAATGATTCTGATGAGGATTCTGTGCCTAACACCACAAAAAATGTCATGCTTGTCAATGTAAAGCATGCCGGTTCCCTCACGATGTTTTCAGTATGTCAGTGTCAAAATAGAAGACTCATCGACAACAAATGGAATTGTAGTGTAATTTATGGATAGATTAGACATTCCAATGCATTATTTTCTTTGTTTATATCCCTATAGTTTTTGGAATCGCGTCCTCATTTGTTATCTAAGAAGGAAAAAATAATTTTAAAATGTCTTTATTATGTATAAATAGCAGTGTATTGTGCAATTATAACGGTAACCTTTGACAAAGGTTAAAGAAAACATATTATTTTTATAATCAAATGACCTGCACTGATAGGAATTAAATGATGTTTGCGTCGGGAAGCGTCCTACATTTATAGGTTTATAGTCGTCAAATAAATCGTTTAAGCAGGAAATATTAATTTTTTATCCCGTAGTTTATCTATCTTAGGTCATTGCACGATAGTGTTAATTGTTTTAATTATATTACTTATCTGCTATTATAGTTGGTTCCATCTAGTTTCGCACAAAAAAGTTTTTCTATTCCATTTTTAAATATATATCAAAATTAAAATTGAAGAAAATTCCTACATTATCGTTATCCATATTTACAAGTATATTAAAAGCCCATAAGTCAACAAGTCGCGTCGCTCTATTTGCACATCCTATAAATTACCCTGACTCTAAAGAGGCCAAATTTTGCGGAATGATTACCAACAAGCGTTTTCGTTGAAGATAATCATAAAATCTTTATCAATTAAATGTTTACACAACTGCCTGTATGCATTTAAGTTGTCCCTTTCGCACGTTGAGTGAAAATGGAATGTATGAAGAAGGCAGCGCTACCAAAATGTATATTTAGGCACTTGATATCTAGTCGTCAGGAAGCAAAAGATAACCCTTGATATTCGATTGCGGATTTGACGGGGTCAAATTCAAATAACTATTTTTTTAGTTTATACGTGATACTGAATATTGTAGTCTTTTGTTTATAATGAAATAAGATTGATTGAATGAAGGTTGCATATAAAAAAAAAAGAATCAATGGGTGTCTCATATATTTTAAGCGGAACAAATAAACCACGGAAAAAAATATCCCACAAAATGTCAAAGTTATTGTTTCTGAAATAGTTCTTAACATTTAAAATACATACATAGTTACAATTATAAACTAGTTGAGATGCTCAGCCATTAGCGAACACAACTTCTAACTTGGCTAAATATAACCTTAGTCGCAAAACTTTGTCCCTATTGTGTATATGAATACAAGTTGAATTTAAAGAATCAGAGGACATTCATATTAGAAACTCGTTTAATATACCTGTGATTTAGAAAATGGACTGTAACGCCAATCGAAACGAAAAACGCTGAATAGGCATCAACAACGCTACGGACGGCAAAAAAGCACAGACAACTAGGATCTTCAACCTCGCCGAACCGTACACGTGCCATAAATTTCATATTTCATGCAATAAACAGAATATGTCAATAGTACTTACTCAGCTTTATTACTAATGTATAAATGCTAATAAAGTGAGTTCTATCGAAATAGAGACACTTATTATTTCATCTAAATGTATTATTTGCTGTTACTTTCTGATGTTTACTACTTCTTTAATTATGTAATCCTATTGCTAGGGAAGAGATTATAATGTTTTCTACACTATTACTACAATGTATACGTATTTATTTTAAGTATGCCTGTTATTGTTTATTTTATAAACTTTATTATTATAAACACGTGTTCGTATGCGTGACTAAAAATATTAAACATTTGGCAAATTTTGTAAGGAAACAAGAAACTACACATATTAGGGTAAACTTTATATTATTGTTTCAGTTCAAAATTAAAGCAAATTGAAAATAACTAAATCTATTATAGTATATATTTTCATTGAGAAAACATGCCTGAGAAAATCTTACATTTCATTAATATTTGATCGAATCTTAGTGCATGCAAATCATATTGAATTTCAAGTCTCACAGTTAATTTATAAAACAATTATCATGAGCATTGATCATTTCATACTAAATTATTTATTTTATTTATTAACACTTCGTTACATTACCTTATCATTTCATGTTGATTTGTCTCATCGCTTACGAGCGATTTCTTCCAGGCAACCATTACTATTATATTCTTGGACTTTTGAAATTTTTGATGATTATGTTTGAGTAGTCATTTAAGTGTGGACATTTATAAAGTGTTTTAGTTAAGCGATTCCGTTTATAATATTAGCTACAAGTAAATCAATTGAAATAAAAACAGTTTTAACTTTTTACTAGCTACGCTGCTGAAGAGACGTAAAATCACTGAGTATTGAATGCTTGAGTAATTAATAAGAAACTTAACATAATTACTACGTTATAAATTATTTTAATAGATAATGACACACCAAACAACACGTTGCCAAACCTTAAATGCATGTTAAAACATGTTTTATGTGTAAAATGAAAGCTTTTAAGAATATGCCTGTATTTTCGAGAACGGAAAATTGAATAAAGAGTGAAGCGACGCCTTCTGATACGAGATTGATGATCCGATTGCACAAGGATATTCGTTAGGCTTGCATATCCCGCATTGAGGCAAATGTTCAGTTTGCAAAACCATATTTGTTCATACAACAGAGCTCTCAAGTTCAAGTAAAAATCTCTAGCACATTCAAGCACTAACACCTCGCAGGCTAATAAGCCTGTCCGTCCAGGGCAGTTCTTTGTGAGGCCGTTTCGTTTGTCATTATATAAATGGATCGGCTTTCAGTTCCTACGAAATAATTATGATTCTCTGGATATAAGATATTTACTCGTATTAACATGTGGGAATTTTGAACTGTTTTTTTTTAATTGTACACAACTTTTATATTACTTGAAAAGAATGAAGTGTATAATATTAAAAGTGGTAAAGTCAGTAAAAAATATATTTTCAATTTGTTCATAGAGAACGTATTAACTTGCCATGTAATATTCCCGACGGAGAGTTTCAAGAGAATTAGTATGTTATTTCTTTAAAAATAACATTATTGTGTTTCCTTAGAAATTATTATTAGTATCGGGATAAATATGTTCTATTTTGTTTGGTGTTTATTGGCAGTTCTTTTCCTCCATATGTCCTAGACGTGAGAACTGGCAGTAAAGACAAATTTAAGAGTCCTTTCTTTATTTAAATATATATTAAAACTAAAATTACATATAAAATAATAAGTCTCATTTATTTTATACATAAAATAATATAAAGATTTCTAAATTAATTGATAAAATTATTCAACACAGTTGAATATATCTGAATGTTTCCGTTAAGCAGAAATACTTAAATTTTATGAATTTAAAAATTTCTCTTGCTATATAACAATTGAAAATACAACAATAATTATAACAATTTCTTTATAATCGCAATTATGTTTATATCGGTACGTTCAGTTTATTTTACAGTACCACTCCTAACAAGCTATAGGGAATACGCTTTATAAGCCTTATTAAATATAGTTCGTATTTATAAGAAAAATCGACCCGCGTAAAATAGTTTAACAGCCTGGATTCGAGTTCCTGGTAAGAATTATTGGGTCGGTAGGCACATCACACAAACAAAAATTTATCTCGACAAGACAATTAAAACACGAATTCTATGGACTCAAAATTACACTTGAAAATTTTGTTAAAGTAAGAACTAAAATGAAAAATTATGATGCATAGAAATAATTCTAAAATATTTCCACGTAAACTCACAATTTAAAGATGACAAACTAAAATAATATTATCATTAGCCTTGGCTGACGCCTGATATTAGCCAGAGATTAATTTAGCTCCATTATAATTGTTAAGATTTTTTAAATACCACCTCTTTATTATTACAGATGCATCCTATTACTTAAAACATAGAACATCTTAAAGATCATCAAACATAATTCGGGTAACAATTATGCCTGGCTAGTTACTATGAGATCCCAGATCTGATGATGTTTGCTTGTCAGAGTTTACTTTTGAAATTACTCTGAAAATATTAAATATCGTATTTCGGAGCTGTTGTCATATTGTGTTGAAATGCTTTACTTCCGATAGTCAGTGGCTAGTATTGTTTTTTGCATTTAGTATTAAAGATAATATTTTTAAAATAACGAATACATTAAATATCACTTGACAAATATGTTAATTATGAAATAATGACAATAAAAATATTTGATGATTTTATGGATCTCTATGTGATATCAATAGTACGTTGTAAATGTAAAAACCACCTACACCATGTAATATTTTTCCTAAATTAAAATTAAATTATAGTTATATACAACAGAGCAAATAATTCAATTTATTATATACAGAAACCGGCCCTTTCGAGTTTATTTCAGATTTAGTTTAAACTTTACACGATAGATATACTTTAAGTATGGAGCCTACGTTAAGGTTATATTATAAAAAAAGTTTTTGAAAACTTTAATTTCAGTAATAAATTCGCGAAAAAGCTACTTACCTCGGTAAGGAGTGTGATGAGGACGAGAAGCAGGGCCGTCGAGAGAGGACGGACCCTCATAATTCTAGCTGATGAGCTGGTATTGTGTAAAACTTGGTCCGAGGGGACAGCGTAGGCACCGACCGTGCCCCGCTAGCGTCAGACCGCGAATGGGACAAGCGGCAAGTCGCGACGAGCACGCTATTCATGTACTCACTCAAATTGCATCGCTAAGATCTCGCAACAGGCGCCTACGCGAACCTTTTATCCAAAGACAAAGCCTTATTTTCGTGCGTAAGGATTCTTTGAATAAAGAATATTTTCTTTGAATATATTTTGGTGTTTTCACCTCGAAATATTTGCACAATGATTTTTTTTATCAATGTTATCGAAGTACTGTGACCTGTTTAACCTTTTTGATAGGTAAGTTACGAAGAAACCGTTATTCTATTTTAATATTATAAAAAATTAATTTACATCTTAATTCAAACATATTGTTTTTGTAAATAGTAATACAGGTCATTAAACTCATGGTTAGTTATTGATAATAGAATTATCCTCATCTTTAGTGCGTTACAGGAATTATTTAAAAAATCGGTAATATAATATTGAAAATAAAATATTTCAAACTCTTAACTGAGTCAATAAGTAGCAAAAATGTATTTTAGCTGGCTTTATCCCGCATACCAAAGTCTGCCCAAGTAGGTTGCAAGGATAAAGTTGCACGTAAGGAAAGCAGTGCATCCCTTTTACTCGTAAGACTCAATCTTCGAGAGTTCCATGACCTCCTGCGCTTATCACTGAGGTATAGGTAATATAATAGCAAGGCGCAAACGCATATGCTTATTTAAACCTTCTCGAAATTGCAAATTAAATTACGTTCGAATTTTCAATAGGCATTAACTATTGAAAATTCGAACGTACTAAAATATTATTAACTGTACTAAAATATTTCTGTCTACTCATAACGTATTCCTACTTCTGTTTTCAATGTAAACAGTACTTATAATATGAGTTTAAAGTTGTATGTTGTGAGCGAAATAACCATAAAGTTACTTAATTTTTTCTTTATATAACGGTTATTTGTTTAGTTTATTAGTTCACTTCTGTAACAGTATTAAGATTAAATTTAAAGTTTGATGAGAAAGGATACCTATACAACAATCAAAAATACTTTGTATCGAATTTCATATAGTCATTATTATTAATATGAAACCATATTTTCTTATATTTGTAGATACTCAATGATTTGAGTTGCGATAGTGTTCGAAGAAGTTAATATTGTTTAACTGTTTTACTAGATATGTATGTTGTATGTAAACGTCTTAATGTATACGTATATATATGTACGTTTACATTATGTTCTCGATTCGTATAATGTTTGACTTTTCGACCTTTATAACCGAAATAAGTGAAATTTTACGAAAAACAAGATACATGGGCAATTATATAAGCTAATTTAGCTAATCTAGTATCATACTAAGCCACTGCATGGGTTTTTCTAGCATATTCGTATATGTTCTGAGTACGTATTCTCCATTTTTATAAAAAGTATCTTAGCCTAAGAGTTATATTACGAGATCAGAGAAAAACTTAATAAGATTATTACATGCTGCAAAATACATCGTAGCAGTTAACATAGTTTGTCTGTTCTAGCTAATATTATTAATAGCTAATTTTGTAAGCTTGCGTCGTTTTTAGGTTCCAAGTTCGATTCCCAGTGAAATAATATTAGTGGATTGGTAGACAAGGCTATGATCTCGAATTCTAAAAAACCTGATCCCTTGAGGTGTCGTTGAAATTCTAAAAATTATTTATAATTAATAATTTATCCAATGTAAATGTTATGTTATTGAAAATAAAGTTAGTACCATTATTTCATAGTTAGCTTCTTTAAATATAATGATTTTTTATAACATATAGCAAAAATTAAGTGTCCATCACTAATCGCAAATCTATTGATTATTATCTTTATTGACATTCAACATGAGTAATCAAGATAGCTTTATTTTAAGTCCCGACAAGGGATGGCCTAGACTAGTCCTAGTATCGATCTTTTCATATTTTCTACATATTATTTTCGTATATAGTAAATGTAAATTAACAATTAATTTTTTTTTGACGTTCATAAGTGTACTTGTTTATCTAGATGAATAAAGGTATTACGTATGTTTAAAATGTTTAAGTTATTATTTTCATAGAAATTTCCTGTTGTAATATATAGAAATACCACCGAACATATAGAATATGTGCTTCATTCCAATTCAAAGAAAACACATTGAAAATAAAGAAATAATTCGAATGAATGTTTGTGTATACTCTTACGTTTTCTAGAGCTTTTTAACTTCAACGGAATAACCTAGATTCAAAGCAAGCCCAGTAATAAATAGTAGATCTTATTTCGCGTATGTAAATTCTTCAAAAACTTCAGGAGAATCTGAATTCTAATCCTGGTTAAATTCCAGATAAAACAATAGACATTTCTCTTTTATAAGTATTCTCTACATTCCTTCAAGTTTCAATGAAATATTTTTCCATTTACAGAAAAAATTATAAACGTGTACCTCCGTTGATTTTATTTGACGACTTGGTTAGATCGCTTGAAAGATAGAAAGCCGGGATCCTCTACAGTATTAAACTACTTATATTCTATTGTTGTAAAGCGACATTTAATATAATGAATCACAATATATGAATTACTGTACAAGTCATAGTCATTGGTAGTATGCATTGGGATTTTTATAAAACGATGCGATAGATACAGTAACAAAGCCCCTTACAAAAATATCAGATCAGACCGCATGTAGTATTGATAGTTTGTTGATTTCGCAACAGCTATAACTTTAATAAAAGAATAATTTTTTCTTTCGATTGAAAACGACTATCATATTTTTTTTTTTAAGATTATATTTGTTATTTTGGTGCACGAAGCAACTGGCGCCCTCTATCGAGCTTCAGAGGTAAAGCTCTGCCTGCTAACGGTGTGGTGTTTGCTAAAGACGTATGAAGCATATCCTTTCCTCCTCGCCCTGTCATAGGTTTCTGTTCAATTGTTTCACAGAACTGCGACATGTATCGCAATTTTTCAAATCACAACTTATGTGATAATTAGCACAGAAGACGCGTCAGAAATAATCTCTGATATAAAATGTAGTGTTCAGTTATGGCGCACAAAGCACAACCCTTTAGAGGTATTTCCTTGGACGGCATCTGTTACTTTGATAAAACATTATAGGCTAAATAAAATAGACCTCTTAAGGATTGATACGCTTTTAATGAATCCTCTATATTTTTAATAATACAGAAGATCGTCAGTTCAGAGCGTCTTCAAAACTAAGTCATCAAATAAAATATACAGAGGTACAAAGTAACCAAATTTTATAAGGCCTTACTTATTAATTGATAATTTTGTGTATCACGGTATTAATGAGGTTTAATCTCTATTTAGTTAAAGTTATTTTTTATTTGGTTGTTCTTTAATTTTTTCCGTGATAGTAAGAGATTCTAATGTTCTAAAATAATTGATGTGTATGTGTGAAAAATTTGTGAAGTTTTAGATTCTTGTATATTTTTGTTTACACTGAGACCAAATTCATATTAACGTTTTGCAAAACGTAACGTATCGAAAATGTTTAAAACGGTTTTTTAAATTTTGTATAAAAAGGAGCCTTGCAATTAAATGTAATAAAATGCAATCAATGCATATGCAATGTTGCCTTGTCTAGGGGTTTTAGGACAAGGCAAGAAAGACAAGGAGCCTAGCGTAGCCTATTATTAAATTTACAGTTTGAGATTTATATTATTATGAAGAATGCATTCACGCGTGTGTGAGTAAAAGGTGATATTTATAAGAACATAGTATTAGTAATCCATCCATAGGATTATTTGATATAAAAAGAGAATTTTTTTAAATGAACTCAATATGAATAGGCTATTTTTATACGCAAAATAATTCATGACGTCCAGACAAGCGAAGCCGGAAAAGCCCAAGGCTGCCAGAGTTGCGCCATTACGACAGCTGTTTTAAAAATTTTAGAAAAACCCTATAAGTGTCCGTCAAGTTTATCTTACACAAATAGATTTATAAAGGCTATTTATTGTGTAACAATGTGTCAGGCTCGGTAAATATCAGAAATCCTTACAATTTTTTACGCCTGCCACTTCTTTGGTGATTACGTGAAAACATGTAATACAAACACAATAAAAATATTTAACGAAGAAAAAGACTGCCATTACCTACCATAGTGAAGTATTATCTGATTATTGATGTGTAAATGTATTATTATTAGTGATAATAGTGTGGTGTTTATTATCTGTATCATTCGTATTAAAGAGTTTTGTTTTAATAAAAAGACAAACTTTGAAAATTCACCGTCATTATGGTATTCCAAGAATTTTGGTATTTGAGTTCAAACACTTTGTCGGAGGAATTCACATTTGCCATAACTATCGAGTAGGCTCAGAGGAGTATAGGTATTGAGAAAACCTAACTAATAGTAATAATATAATATAATCATAAAACCCTTTATTCGCTGACCTTTTCAACTTACACACTATTCTTATAGAACAGTAGTAATCTTAAATCTAAATTACTAAGCAAAATAACATATTTATTAGCAACCACTTTGGTCAGGTTATCTGTCGACATAGGCCTCCCCCAATTGTTTCAACGTCTCTCTATCCTTGGGAGACCTTCTGTTCTTACCGCTAGCTCGCATCCTGCGCACCGAAGATGCACATCTCTTTCGCATGCATGGTGGCCTAGATTCAATCTACCCGCGCCTCAGCGAACATCCCCGATGCGGTGCAGAATCGAGGCAGCCGCAAGAGCACCCTGAACGCATTATTATATTGGATACGGAAAACGTATCAATGGATGACGATGGACAATCGAGTATATTTCGACCACAGGGCGTTCGTGTAGAAAGATGTGCAGAATGGTTGGTAGTGTGTTCTGCAGAGAAATTGCAATTCATGGTGGGTCCTTAATCCTAATTAATAACAAAACTTAAATGCAAAGAAAGAAAGGATATTATCAGCCTCTCAGTAGAACTACTATTGAAATTTCCTGTGTGGAGCTGCAGCAATTCATTGTTTCATGTCTATATTGTCCTCGATCAGCTGTCTATAGTAATGTTGAAAATGTATTAGACGAGATATTTTGTAAATTAGTAAAGTGTAATAAAGGGCTAATTGTGAGGGGACTTCAAAAGGAAGCATAATTTAAGTATACGCATACTTAGTCTTTTTCGTTCATACAATTTAATAAATCAATTTCATTCACCGACAAGAATAACCAGCACTGCAACTTCTATAGATAATATATATATATATTGACATAGCCCCTTTGAATGTTTCTATTTTAATAGATTTGAATCTGATCACACTGATCAATGGTTTGAATTCCGATTAAGGCAACAAAAACAATGTTAAAAGAAGAAAATTTTGATAACTCCTATTACAAATGACCGTTTGGGCAGATTTAGGGATGCATCGGTGTATAGAATGCCATTTTTGTGTGAAAACTCATTCCCTAATAATTTATACAGTAATTTTTTTGGATCATTTATTAATGAATTCAAGAAAGTATTCACTCAAAAGACATTATTGGTCCCTAAGAAAACAAGTATTTGTGACTGGGCAAACGAGGAGTTACATAGAAAAAGATTAAAATTATATGAAATGTATGATGAAAAGGAATATAAAATTAGTGTGGAATTTAGGGAATATGTTAGGTTGTATTTATGAATATGTTCACTTTTATTTAAATTATATTTCAAGCCATGACTAGCAGCATTTACCTCACAGAGCTTAAAGAGCCGTCTAACCCCGCAGACCGACGCGCTCAGCAGCACCATATCACCATATTGTTAACGCACACACAGTCCACGTGACGGCCCACACGCTTGCTGCTAAGAATCTCAATCAACGCGTTTATATATAAATTAAAGAGAGATGGAGACTCAGTCCACCTTATCTTACCCCACACTGCATCGTATAGGGCTCAGAAAAAGCACAATAATTTAACATTATTGATTTGGATACCATACCAAAACTTAAATACGTTCAGAAGTTCTTGAGGACACTTATATCCTCTAACTTCATCCATAGGAGAAATCAAATGCTTTCGAAATATCAAGGAAACAGGCATATACCGCTGTGCTACGACGCAGGTAGTACGGTGTGCTTAAGACTGAGTAGCACCATCAGTAGACAGCTTGGGCCGAAACCTACATTGGTTATCGTGCAAATGTAGATATTTATTTAGCTGAGTATTAAACAAACCGTCCAACACCCAAAATAGTCAAAATAGTCGCCAGCGATATGGGCCTGTAGTTGGAACTATCCGCCAAATCCAGTTGATCCTGGGAAAAGATCAGCAATCTCTTTTGAGTCGCTTAACCCTTAACCCTGCTTAACCCATCATGACCAGGGGACTTTCCTCTTGTCATAGAACAAAAACGCTTCTAACGCGCTAAATTGAATAGTTACCCTATCACTGATAGGTACAGCACTGAGTTCGTTTCGCGACGGCCCCAGTGACGATAATCTAAAGCAGTTATCTGGGATCAGCGATCTCTTTCGAATCGCTTAACCTTTCGATGCTGGCTGGGAGTCCAGGCCGCGGCGTCAGCATCTTTGTTTCTTTCCAAAAGGAAATATTTTTTTATTATGACAAGTGGCGGTGATAGTTTTACCATTTTTATTAAATCTTGATGTTTTTGAAACCATTTTAGACGCCATGAACAATGATATGGTGTTATGAACAAGGAATGTTTAACTAATAACCTCTGTTGGACATTTTTACATCACCCCAACAACCTAAAGTCAAGCCGGGAGGTTCTACACCAGATCACGGTTCTCGGGTATTCAGAGAGCGAAATTAACAAAAACATAGTTGTTTTTGTGTTTTGCTGAAATACAATGCTTTGTATAAAGACTTAACGGGCCTTAAAATCTTAAAATAAAGTAACAATGGGTAAACAGGAGAACATTAAATTAATATAGTCAAAATGTAATGGTAAAGTTTAAGTATTGAGATTCGTGACACTCGTGTACTCCTTAATAAGCAGGCATTAAGACTTAAAACTGCCGTATGTGAAATACGGGAGTCCTATATTTTTATATATTTTAATAATATTTTAACCAATAGTGTTTTTTATATTATTGCAACAGTTTTATAAATCTTAACAGTGATCTTATTCGATGTTATATTTGTTTCCAGATTCTAGAATAAAGCTCCATTTATAGAATTTAAGGAACATTAGTTTATACAGTACACCGTTTAAGCTTTACATAGGACACTAAAGTCGGTATTACCTCTGCATTAATATAATATTCCCCTTTTAAGTATGTTCCTAAATTAGATGTCATTTTCATTGGTATGAGAAGCAAGATCAGACTTAAAATATATAAAATTAAATTATAAAAATATATATAAATAGTTCATACTAACACATTGACACAACAAATACTGCAAAAAGTCAGGCGACTGCAAAGAGATGGTACCCACCAAAACTGCGAAATTCCTATGTGAACGTATACATGTGACCCAGAAGAGTAAACTTCAATAAATCACAATACAGTATATTTAACAATATAATAACAATCACAGTATATTTCTCAAAAACGTTTTACAATTGACTTATTCACTTTTTATTCAGACATATTTACCAAGGAGTATACCAAATTTGTATTGTATTCGGTGGACGTACACTTCGCCTGGATTTAATACGGAGTTCGGGAAATTTCTCTGTAAAAGAAAATAATATTTTAATTCATAAAATAACGCTCCGATTGCGAAGTGATATTTGTGACTGATTCCGTATTTTTCCGTGAATCAGACATAAAATTCGCTTACACTATGAATAAAATCAAGTCCAATAGTTTATCATAACAATTTATCATATAAATAATTTAATAAAAACCTCTCCTACATAGCTGAAGCAGGGAAAATTAAATTTATATTATTTTAATTATATATTAAATTCCACCTAGACCTTTTTTTCCTATTTATTTTATTTATTTATTTTATTTTATTTAATTCATCTTAGGTGAATATGTACAATAATGTTACAAGACTCGTCAAAACAATCGCTCGCTAATTTCATACGTCAGAAAATAAACTCCGATATGTCAAACGCCTGCGAAATTTTTATTATCCAATTCTTGTTTTTGATCACATCGCGAAATAATTAAAGGAAGCCGCAATTTATCATTTTCATTATTGATCATCATCTTTATTGGTAAGTAGGTGATCAACCGTCTGTCACATTTTCCGACTGTGTACGAATGTCTTCGTTGCGTACATAAACTGGAATTGAGATCCACAGACTTAAACACACGCCTCTTCATTTTTTTTTAATTCACGTACCATTAAACGTGACATTAATCTTTTTTTTTTAATAAAAAAGGTTAACACTACGAAATTAATTAAACTCTGACCATTATAAATGATACAAATTATATGATATAAATTAATTATGTTTAATAACTTACATTGTTAACGGCATCGGGATAATTTTGTGGCATCACGCAGAATAGTCCATGTTTTTTATAATATGTTCCCTGCTTGCCCAATAATGGCACATATCCGTAGCTCTTCTTACCCTGAAATATGAAACAAATTAAAAAATTACAAATAAAAAAATAACGGTGTAATTATGTATATGTTTCAAAAAAAATATAATGTCAATTATTCACAGAAATATAATTTTTATATCGGCATAAATCGTATTTATATACATTATTTTAGATTATATACTTATAAAGGAATAGACCATAGAATAGACAACCTCTGGGTTGAGACTTACAGAGACTACTCTGAATAGTGGAAATTATATCAAGAAAATTCATATAACGAATATTGTTAATAATTCCTTTAAATTGTTATAATTACCTAGTAGTTTTACAGAGATTGTGTACGTATACATTGATTTAGAATGGACATAAGTTATAGGTAACTGTATTTCTGCTCATGCTTTAAATTCGAAAGTGTTATATTTGGTTTATAAGAACGAATGGGACCATTTTATGCTATACTATTGTAACCTACATTTTCTGTCAGACCCCTTCAAAGTTTATAAAGCTACAGATATATTCACCTCACTCTCCTCTTCATTCGCCTCTTCTCCATTCGCACTTGATCTACTGCTCGAATCACTATCACTAGCTCCCTTGCTGACTTCCCCGGCCTCTTCACCGTTCTGTTGCAGAAAAAAATTACAATTGAGTACGATAAAGTCCTCAGTTTACGATCAAAACAAAAGCTGCATCAAAATTTGAAACATAACGGCTAGGTGTTGATTTTGGAAATACCTAATAAATATGCCGCCCGTTAAGTTATTTTTTAATTTAGTACCCTAGTGCAGTGATTCCCAAAGCGGTCTATACCGACCCCTAGGGGTCTATGACAACCTACAAGAGGTCTACGTCAGCGAAAATAAAATTTGGGGTCCACGATAGTGGATCACAACACATACACTGATAGTACCTATTTACTTAAATATCTTATAATATCAAAACATTTACATTATTTATAAAAGTACCTATGAAGTAAAAAATATTATATATGTTTATAAAATTGTGTAAGTAGGATGTTGGATTTTGTGGTCGAAATACGTTTGAACTTGTAAAAACAAAAAAAAAATCAATTAATAAATGTATAAATTAACATGTGTTTTTACTTTAAGTTTTTAACACTAAACTTCACTTCAGTTAGAAATTTACAGGAAATCAATATAAGTAGGGGGGGTCTACCCAATACGGAAAAAATGGCAAGGGGTCTACGACACAAAAAAGTTTAGGCAACTCTGCCATAGTGGAAATATTATGATTTCACTATCCATACCTTATCTTAAAAAACTGCTCAAGCTTCTGGTAGTGCATTTCTATACGTTAATCTTATGTTTTGGTAAATTTACTTACTATTATTTACTAATTGGTATACACCCTGTATAGCTTCTCAATTCTAGGTAAATTATTCATTTATTTATTTATTTCAGACATACACACATTATCATTACAGCCTATGCCAATACGATAACGTGGAGAAACATTTAATAAAAATATAATAATGTACATCAAAATTAGACACATAATTTACACAATATCGCTACTGTGAATTCACTCTGCGTACATACAGCAATTAAAGCAATACCAACAGTGGTAATCTACTAACCGATTGTTATTGTCAATGAACAACAAAAATCGGACAATTAACAAAATGCGACTGGATAAAGACTAGGAGACTAAAACGTAGAACAAACCTCAACAATTTTATCAGGATCTGGAAGCAGATTGCCGGTGTAAAATTGCATGCCTGGCTGGTTACTGTATACCTCAAGTACACGGCCTGATAAGGGATGGAGTATCCTGAAAATTAATAGTCTAGTTTAGGACATTACTTTTAAACTTGTTTCTTTGACACCAGGCTTATACACGACGTCGATGTTTGGTGTGTGTCTAGGTGTTTTACGAGAATTAAACAATTTACCAATGAATTCTTTTAAATACATAAAATATACACTACCGAGTTTGGATAGCACGGTTTTCTGGGATGAGTCGAAGTTATTTTAAACCAAAGATCTTGATGATATTCTAATACTCACCGAGCTTGGAAGGTTAGGTCTTGTTCTGTTCCCTGTGTTATACAGTAGTTGAGGTCGTAGCCACCCTGAGGTATCTTCGGCAACATCGTTCTCAATACTCGTGGTACGCGGAAGTCAAATGCTGTGGCTCCAACAATTTTCTTTTCACCTGGAAACATCATAATATAATTTATAGTATACCCAATGTGCTCGGAAAATAGATACTCTTAGCCCTTAGGATAACAGTAGAAATTGTACCTGTTACTAGCCCTTCCTCATCCACTACTGTATATTTATCCGCATTTATTGTGAATATGTGATCGTACATTGATTCATTGCCTGCGTGCTAAAATTATAGTAGGAATTAAGAGTTTTTAAGATTAAACTTAAAAATGTACTGTTCCACAATTGTAAAAGTCATACTCCGAATTTAAAAAATTGTAGGATTTTACACAAATTAATAAAATCGTTGTTATTGAAGACAGTTCAATATTTCCGTTGTCTCAGATTCTAATCGCTTATAGTATCATTCGGTATACTAATTCTAATCGCTTATAGCATACCGAATGCATGTAACAAAAATTAAGACGTTTCTTCTCTGACAAATGGCGGAGCTACGAAATATATATATATATATATATATATATATATATATATATGTATATATATATATATATGTGTATATATATATATATATATATATATAACCATATCAGTATACTTACGTGACCACCTAAGTTAAAGTATGGTGACATACTAAGATTCACTATGGTCGGTTCACTTGTTGTGCACTTCATTTCAATCTTAAGCGTGTTATCGCAGGTAACTTCAAATGCAATTTGAGCCATCAAAGTACCAGGATATCCTTCTTGGAATCGATCAGACACATGACTCATGATCACCTTATTTCCAATAACGTAAGATCGCCAGTTAACCTGCCAATGTATATAAAGTTACTGTATGGATCCAACACCACATACATATATACGGCCAGTCCCGGCTTGGCAAGAGTGGGCATATATGTTTTACACAATTATTGATATGTTCTTTAATATTATAGCCTTAATTAATTAGTGATACTGTAGCAGTCAAATGGTGAAAGTCTTTTTGAGCCAATTCGTAACAAATATACTTATATACGAATCTCTCCTCTTTGTAATATTAGTACACATATAATTGTTCAACAAAAAGAGCAGTGTTGGCCTAGTGGCTTCAACGTGCGACTCTCATACAATAGGTCGTAGGTTCTATCCCCGGCTGTGCACCAATAGAGTTTCTAAGTCCGAATTTAACATTTGCTCGAACGGTGAAGGAAAACATCGTGAGGAAACCGACATGACTTAGACCCAAAAAGTCGACGGTGTGTGTCAGGCACTGGAGGCTGTTCACCTACTTGCCTATTACGTTTAAAAATTATCATGAAACATATTCAGAAATTTGAGGCCAAGACCTAAAGAGGTTGTAGCGCCAGTGATTTATTTTTTAAATTGTTCAACAATATCAATCTTTGAAATCAATTTTTTTCAGTTTCCATAGTTTAAAAAAACTCTTTTGGATTGTTACACTTGTCACATAACCATCCAAAGAATCTTGTTAATTCTAATACGCCAATGCACCAACACAAAAAAAAGTTTTAAAACGCAACTTTAATACTTTATTACCTACATTTGGTGATTTATCAAATATAAAATCAGAGCAAACTAATTTATTTGTTATGCTTAGGTCCAATAGTCATGTTAAATTCATTTTACATTCGAATCTACCTCGGGGTGTATTTTGTGAACAAGATTTTTTTTTTTAATTTAGTATGTGGTTAGTTCTTCTCGCCTATAAATTAAATTTTGTTCAAAGTTGTAACATTTAACTTCCGATTTTCTCTTATTCTTAATTAAACAGAATAGTATTTTTTGAACTTAGAATTCAAATAATTATAGTTTCATTTTATTATGACATATGGCGGATACAGATTGAACAATCTTCACTCAAACAAATTGATTAAAAACGCAACAACATGTAAAAGTGCGGATGACAGGTGGCGAAGAGGAAGTTCCCACGTGAGATGCACTGTGGCGTCATTTATATCATATTTTTATAAAATTATATTTACAATTATTGTTGTTGTGTCTCAAGCATATTACTACTAGAAGAGGTATTTAGTTCGGCTAATTGTTTTAAGTTAAAGTGCAGAATAATAAAATCTATGCAAAAAGCTGTGTATCTCAACCACAGGATTGGAAACAAAGTGTCTTTAAACGCAAATAAATAAGTTTATAAGGTCTTAAAAAAAACTTCCGGACAATATATTTACATAAAATGTCTTTCGAGAAATTCGTTAATATAAATTTTACCTTATCAAATCCCATATAGCCCCCATGGTAGTGGTTACGCCCTCGATTCGTAGATAACATATACATTCTCCCCGAAGGTCTAACCACCATTGTGCCATCTCGTATATAGTTTGCATATCGTCCTATTGTTGCGCCGAAGTATGGGTTTCTTGATTGGAAATATTCTGAATAAAAAAGCTAATAAGTATTTTCTTATAATAGCCAATGTACACGAGGTAGAACATGTTAAATAATTGATTATTATTTCTCCTAATGAACTTCGCATTACTTATAAAAGATAAGATTTACGATCTACGGCACTAAGTAATAGAAAGATTAAGTAAGTGTAGCACAATGTACCTACACTTATGAAAGTCATAAACGAAATATATTTTAAATGCTTCTAATTTTACATTAACTGTCAGTTGTCAAATCATGGGCGTAGAACGGAAGAGAAGAACTGGCAAACTCTCCGCTACACAAAGCTTTTTCTTTTACACAACGTTTGTAAGGAGCTGCAAACATATTACCAGGTTCTAGCACGCACTTACATTCTCGTGGGAACAATACGCAAATACATAATAGAAACAACTAATATCACCGCATACACGAACTTAAGTTCGACCAGGTACCACAAGTAGCACCCGTTCACGATTATGACGCATGGCCAGCCATCGGCCCCCTCGATATATTTTAGGGAGAGAGACAGCCTGACGCATGGACGCCGCTACAAGCAATGACATTCAAGCGAACGCAACGTCATGCTTGTGGACTTGTTTATATATGTATAGTTCTGTCTTTTTAACCAAACATCAAATGTCACAATTAACGTGAACGGAAGAGTTAAGCCATCATTAATATCTTCGATAGCATTGACATTTTCCAAGTCCATTTTCTTACTATATCTATAAAAATTTCGCTGAGAATGAAGAATCAAATTCTCTTTTTTAAACATGTAACTTTCGAGTCTAGCCTAGAATAAGTAACAAGTATCACGCTGTGTAGTACTTTAATGCGTTAAGCACTCGTATTTCTTTAAAATTTACAGATTTTTTAATTTATTTTGTCACGCGATTGTATGCTGTATGAAACCAAACCATTTTTCATGAAAAACGATGTACACCATACCTTCTAAAGTATCAAATCCTGCCACCACATCATCCGGTACCCCTTTACGATCAGGTGCTTGAATAGACGTAATTGTTGCTCCATATGTGATGATCTACAAACAGATTTATTGAACAAACCGTACCGTATTTAGGACTATAGGACGACTCATATCATGAAACTATGAAATTTATGAAGTTCCGTCTTCCGATGAGAAATGAGACATTTCGAAAGTTTAACTGGTTTGGATTTTATTTGCTGGGCTCTGCCAACATCGCAGTCAAGAGTAGCGTACTTAAAAATGGTATGTACATTTATTGGAATGAATCTCATTATAAGAATTGTACGTTTAAAAGTAAATTTATATAAATACTAAATATGCTTGAATTACCTGTACAGTCATTCTATTTCTTGTTTTCCAAGTATATCTTCTCACAATATCAATATTAGTACTAGATGCACAAGGGCTTTGTTCTGCATCTGCTCCTTTAATTTCTTTTAAAATTTTGGGTGATTTCGTAAATACGTTAGATGACCTGCTGTTTGCCGTCCGAGGGTAGTCTTTGGGCATAAAACCAAAACCATCGACAATAAGCTCCACGTCAGGAACCTTGGGGGGTTCAGGTTCCGGTATTTCTTCTGGTTTGTCGTCAGACCCATCACCACTAGCCTTCTCATCTTCAACGTCTGCCATTTTCACAAGAATTTAGATATTTTTTCAAAATTTATGTTAAAGAAATATTTTTTTACATTTAAAACTGTTTATAAAATCCACTTGAAATATTTTTTGTTTCTTTACGTCATTTTCTAAAAAAATGGTTTTAATTTCTTAAAGGTTGCATACGCAATATATGAAAACTTTTTGATTATATTTTTAATTTGTATCGGAGCGTTTCCTGTGTATGAACGAAATTATAGCATACATATCTTCTCGTTTCTTTTGTGTAAGTATTTTGTATTATTAATTTACTCGTTACATCGGCTATATTGCTGTTTCATCAAGAACTAAATTAAAAAGGATAAACAGGCTACGTAACACAAAAAACGTAAAGCAATTGTAGTTTGTAATAGACCTCTTCATTTACTATTTTTAAAATAAATACGCAATACATTGTTACTACGTTTTATCTTAGTTCTCAATTTGTAAGTGTATTTAAAAACTCCATACGATTTTACTAAATAATTTTCTGCTTTGATTTATCAAAGCTAAGTTTACGTTAAGAGGGTTATTTGTTGATAAATACTTTCGCGTCTTATTACGAAGAGAAATAACAAAGTGCCAGAAATCATGAATGTAATGCCATAAGATATCACTGTTTGAAATTCTTCAATATTAATAATATAAAAGGCGAATTAATCATTTAAAAATTTGAAAGAATTTGAACAATCGGCAGAGACATGTTTGTATAAATTTAAGATCGAAATAAAACTTCATTTACGAATATGAACAGAAATTTATTACATAACTTTTACAACACGACGTTTTTAGTGATTTTTAGCTAGATTTCTGCGTGGTATTGCCAGATCAAGTCGACAGTATATTATGATATTAGATCTACAAAAATATATACGCCATCTATTGTCACGAAGTCGAAAAATTAATGAGCCATGTACAGAGCCCGATACACCACATCTATCTCTATCGCTGCCTAACCAAGATACCTATAAAAAACGTCGAGTACGTCTACCCGTTCAAGAAGCAAAAGCAATAAAGTAGAAACAGATTATTAAAACTTATTTTAGATTTTATAAACCTAATGAAGGTCTTGGCAAGAACAAAGGTCCTAACGATGTGTAGCATCAAGAACAGTGTGGGGTCACATTTGTGGGTACTAAAACACATTGCAGGTAAAAAATGTAGATATCATATTTTATGGTACTATACGTTAGCCATATTTCCTAGGGAAATTAGGTTGCAAATTAACACAGAAATTTCAAGGTTCACAACGAGGTTATTTCGACTTTCGACATGTATTTGAAGGTTAATTTAATTTTTTAAACACTGTATTTTAAACACAAATTACAAGTAAAGGCATTTATTTGTCCATAAAAACACAATGTTGCCTCATACAAACATCTATATTAACATTCTAATATAAGGCAATATATTAATAAAAATTATAAATAAGTAAAATTATAAATGCCAAATTATATTGCGTACATTTCATTTCTTATATCGTAAATTAAAGTATTACGCTTCTAATATATTCTATTCAACATTACAGTTCTAACACAAAGGTACATTAATGTATAAATTAAACCCAAAACACCTTGACGCTTTGTTTATCAAATTCGATAGAGTCAGTCTTCCACTTTTCAGTTTCGTTAACATCAGGAAACTCGTCCATATATGCGATGTCTTTGTTAGGTGACGGTGGAATTATACTTATAATGGGTATTCCAATCTCTTGGAATGAATTCATAGATGAAAAACCACTTTCGTCTTCAATAAAGTTTAGAACAGGATTAAACTCCGATTTTTTATCAATATTACAAGATTTCTCTTCGGGTGAAATAAATGGGCTTTTAGATATTTTAGTTTCATTATGCCTTATAGAGTCGTTTCTTAATATGTGGTTAAACGGGGCTTGCGTGGTATTGTTTGGAATGTGTGCCTGAATGACACCCAATATTGTGTCTTTGCTGAATTCGGTAAAAGAGAGGCTGTTATATTTAAGGCTTGAAGTATCTGATTCATTTCTTTTCTCAACAATACAATCTTGCGATGTGAATGATTCGTCTGGTACTGTTTCAACAATCTTTATTTCTTCGATAAGTTTAAGGTAGTGCTCATTTCCATTTACTGAAACCGTGCAAGTAAGATCAGGTAACTTAGTGCTTAGGACTGTATTGGCAAGAGTGATTAAGCGTGACATTTCTTCAGAAAGCTTCTTAGCAATTTCATTTTCCGAAACCAAAGGTAATTTTGGGTGTCCCCTGAAATAACAACAATTAAATTTTCTTCAAAAGGATAATATAACAATAAATCACATTTAATTAATAATAACTTATATATAATATACATCTTCGACATCATAGTTCGTCTTTACTCTAAACAAATCTTATAAAACATTAGGACGTTCCCTCCTAAAGAAGGTCTCTATAACTGTGGCTGAGTTGTAAAAATCTTGAATCTATGAATATACCCGGAAGTCCTGTCCAGCAGAAGCAAGAGTTTTAGGTTGGAAGACAAGGTGAATCACCTATAGGTAGGTTACGGAACTTCAAGCGAAACTTTTTAAAATAACGGTTCTTCTTATATTGTAATTTCGTAGACTCTTACAAAAAATTATAAGCAAAACACGCAAAATAGTAAACGACAATCAATATAAAAACCGGTGTTTTCTTTAAATGTTTCAAGGACGACTCATCAACTTAAATAAAAAAACAGGTTTTTATACAAGAGTTTACTCTTTAGTACAGTAACCTTAAAGACATAATTACTATAAAATAAATTACCACTGTTTTTAATTCAAACAAAGTAATACTTACCAAACATGATTGCATTCTTTGATGCCATTTACATTATTTATGGATTTACTGATTTTTTTTGTACTAATTTTTTTGGTGGGACTAATAGAGTAATCTACACTTTTATCTACGTGAAAAACAGATTTTGAACGTGGCAAGTCTAAATTTGACTTTTGTACAATATTTGATAACTCCTCCGGCTCTAGATCAGTTTTCTGGCACTCTATATGTTCTTTCACTCTGTTCAGGAATGTAACTATTTGTTTGAGTAAAGCCATATGCATCTGCCGGTTTGTTTCAGTCTGCAATAAAGTAGGATAAAACATTTATGAAATTAAATATATTAACCTAAAGTGTTGCGGAAATATTATATTTCGCAATTCGCAATGCCATACATTCGCAACATACATAGAACATAGCAATTATGCAAAAATATACACTTAAAATTAATAAAAACCTAAATTCTTGAAGTACCTGAGCTAGCTGCCACCGCAAAGTATCAACCTCCATATTTAGGGCATTAAGTTCTGTGTTATGAATGTCGTTATTCTTAATAGTTTTATCGGGTGGTTTAACTACTTCTCCATTTTGCTCCATAATACTCGCCGAAAGTTGAGAACATTGCTCAATTCTTTCTGGAACCTGCAACAAAAAATAGCATACGTCGCAAATCTGTGTCATTTTACTATCACCGATCATTAAACTACAATTGAACTTGGAATCCGAGAAATCATGCATAGTGCGGAAGTTTCACTTAAATTACTGCATATTTATTTACATTTTAGCTGATAATAATGCTGGGAACATTTTCAAGATAATGGTACTATAAAGATATGAAAGAGAATTAAATGATGTGAAAAGGAATAGTATAAATTGACCTGAATTGCATTATGACGAAAATATGAATTTGGCACAAAGCATACGATCTCTAATAGAAAATAGGAATAGAGTATCCACCGTTCAATTATAAGACATATAGATATTAAATCTTTTCAACTTAACACATCAACATAGCATCAGGTCAGGTGAGCATGCAACTCGCATCAGACATCAGAAGGGATGCAAAAAACGAAGTAACGGAATTTTAAAACATAGAGGTACTTGCTTTGTGAACAAATGACAAAAAGTATGGATTGTCGATTGTAATTGGCAATGTCATGGCAATCCCACGGTTTTGCTATAACCACTTGCTGATTGACCTGTATGCGAACAATGCTAGAACCTTACCGACCCGTTATCACCAGATTCTTTAGAACCAAAGCAATAATATAAATTTCGAAGCATGTCTATTTTCAACTCCATAGTGTATTACGAATAGAAAAACACTTAAAACAAAGGTCGTCACGGTTATACATTATAAAAACATAGACGTGAGCAAACCATTTCCGTAGACAGTGTCTTATATGGTATTCAAGTTAGTATCAAAAAAACAATAGGGTACAAAGACCAACTGCTTGATTTAATCTACTGAATGCTCTCAATCAAAATAATAAGGTTGCTACTGTGAGGAGCCGATGAGTAGTGAGACAAAGCTTAGAGAATTTACATTTATACGTAAAATGTTTTAAAGTTGCATATGGGGTAGCTGTGATTATTATATCGTTATAGTAGAGAATCAGACCGTTTGAAATGGAAAGCGCGTGGAATGACATACATTTTACTACAATATATCGATTACACGTGCATCAGATCTGATATATCCAGTCATATTAGGTTACTAGAATCTCATATGTCTGGAGGCAACAGGCTGGAACCACGCACCAAGGCTAGATGCCTATACGCACCCATTTAAATCGGTCAATGATGACGAGAAATTGAGTTGAGTTCAGACCGTATTATTTTCACTGCTGTTATGCAACTCTGACTCATTGTTTTAAACGGTGAATTTAGGCGTACCTTTTAATTCTACTGTTTGTTAGGTGGGTAATGGTTATACGAATTGGTCGGTTAGTGTTGAGGTGAGGCAAACTCGTCATGCGCAAGCGGCGACGCGTGACGGTGGCATCCGGCGCGGACCCTCGGAAGTAATAAGGCCCAACCCTCACGTCCCGTCCCTGGCAAGTGCGAGTACCTCTCATATTGTAAGAAATAATAGCATTGAAACTTTATTGCAATAACTCTCGAAATTGAAGCAGTATGTTTTGTATTTAAGATTTGTTTAATGTGAGCAGGTGTTGAAACATTGATGTACCTGTTTTTCGAGTAATCCTGTCGCAATCAAAATATTTTTTATGAATTCGTATCATCGTTTAAATTAAGTTTTGCTGAAGTCTTGTTTTTATCCACAATATAGATAGTAGATTCTATTTACACAGTCAAGTACTAAATTAGTTACATACTATCGCAATATATGTAGTGAGAAAAAATACTTCTTCTGATGGTGAGTCATCGTACTTATTCTAGTGAATTAAAGGAAACGTAACTCACGGTGTTCCACCAGGTGTAACAAATATATACTTACATAGATTAAATAGGTCGGTAACCTTGCGTAACCATAGCAACTACCATAAAATACATCCTTGATTGGTGCATGGTGATTAAAGCATTATAGAGATCATTGGAATATTTATTTAATATACTGTTTATTGATACTCTTTTTATACATAACACTGTAACTGATACAATTAAACATAATAATTCCAAATTTTCCAATTTGTCCAATTTATTCACTTTAGAACAAATAAACTTAGGTATCTTTGGTAAATCATAATACGTAGGTCTGACAAAGGAAATATTAATTTTTATTCCTAAAAATCGTAAGTCTTTAAAAATACCTCACAATCCAATAAAAGTTCTCTCTTACATCAATATGGGTTATCGAAAAGTATCATACGGTACAATAAATAATTCTATAGAAATAATTTTGAGTGAAGGATATCACTGATTTCAAACGGAACTATTATTTCCTGTGACAAAATTATGAAATAAAACATTAAAGGCAAACCTGATACTAGAAGGAAGGAACGAAAGCTGATTTTATAATAGGTAGACGTTGGCTTAGTTCCGTCCAATGTTTCTTGCGAAAGTTGTTATAGGATGTTTATTTTTCATACTATTTGTCATCATATAACGAGATATGCTTTAAGTTAGTTTAGTCGTTTATCTAATAAGTACTTATTTGAAATTGGAGGTGTGTATGTTGCTAGAGGTACAAAGGGAGCGCGTTCGTATAGAGAAAGATTTCTTCGCGAACAAATTTTTAAATATTTTCGAATAGTATTGGTATACTATTACGAACTCGATATACGTTAGTCTCATTTTATATAGTTTGGTGTCTGAAATCGAAATAAACGGAAACCGGTGCATAGTTTTAATATATCTCAAAATCCATATTAATTTGATTAAATTATACTGTTTCGAACACTAAAAACTAATAAAACTCAGTTTTATTACTGTGTTTTATTAGGATCAGTGCCTATTATTTATGTGAGATATCTTCCATTCAGGCTTTTTATAATTTTAATTGTTTGGTATAGTGATTGTTTTGTTTAATATTTGAATTATCTCAACGTATACGTGATGTTTACCTTATGTGCTTGTTACATCAAGAAACTGTTTCACAATGTAGGGATAAAGTAGCAAATAGCTATGCAACACATAAATTATTCGAAAGATTAAAGTTCCAAATAAGATACTTCGCGTTTCATGACGAATAGCGCTATCTGACAGTCGTCAACGCAAAAATTGTATTTATCCTACCAATAAGTAATAAATAGCTTATTTGGAACTTATCCGGACATTGTGAAACAGACCCTAGAATTGTTTTTTCTGGGTATTTTACCAATGTATCAGTGTGCCGATCGATAAAATAACACCTGAACCATGCAATTATACACAGCAGAGTTCTTAAAAATGTTCATACTCTTTACATCTGCTATATAAATAATACATAAATACTCAAAATTTCTTTTCCTTAGATTTAATGCTTACCAAGTGAGTGGTAACATATAGTTTTAATATCATGAATAAATGTTTACGTAAAGCCGAATCTCGGCCATCATTAATATTCCACGATTTCATAGTATTTGGCATTGTATATTATGAGATATATGATTATAGAAAAACGGATTTCATTTAAATAATAGAAACAACTTTCAAACCTAATATTTATGGGGTTATAAGAGATTGTGTATAATAACGCAAAATTATATAATATCTCGGTCATGAGATATATCTCTCAATATCTTATCACATTACCTAAATAACATACTCCATAATCTTAGGAGTATTGCAGTCTTTTAATAAATAACATTATGTACAGTTTATAAGAGAGTCTTAAGCAAACCAATTAAACAATTATACGAGATATGTATGTATAACTTTTACCATGATTACGATATTTTAAACAGAATGGTTACCACGGTACCATGTTAACTTATAGCGTTACGACCCAACAGTTTAGATAATACAGGTTGTAAGTGTGCTGACAATATATTTGAACATTTAACGTATATAATAATAATAATAATAAAGTGCCTAAAATTAATTTACTTATGACTACTACAAACATTTAACGTATATAATTGCGTAAATATAAAACAATTGTATGAGCACTACTTCGGTATATTTTTTTGTTTAAGTATGTATTATTTATAAACTTGTTAGATAGATGTGTTCGACATAGGCTTGCTTCGCTTTATAATTTTGTTTAACCGTGACTAATATGTTCGACCAATAAACTTCGACTACTATAACTATTTTAACTCCACTACAAGTTTCATTTCGAGAGTAGCGTCGCCGGTTCAGATCGAGCCATCGTACACTTATAATTTAACTAAAGTATTGTCTAATTTCACGTACTATACATGCGACTAGCTCTAAAAACCATAAATTTAAATCTATTATGATCGGTCATCTTAGATCTCTTTACAAAACGCGAATAAACGCAATAGACAAGGTGCATGAACTACACATTTTTTAAGACAAAAACTTTTAATAAATTGAAATTAAACTGAAATCGAGATCCGTTGTGTTGTAATTCGAGACGAAACGCTTCAGTGGATCAAATAGCTCTTTCATTTTTATGAATACCTGACATCGCTTATATACAAAAAATTTGTAATAATGAAATTTTTTGTCCACTTTCCACTCATTGATTTCACTATGACATTAATACTTAGAAATCCCCTACAGAAGTAGTCCTTTCGTTACAATTTCGTTTAACTTAAACGGATTTTTGAATCATAAACTATCACGTACATTATTCATACAAAAACATAATAATATAAGAATTAAAACCTTTAGTTGATTATTAACTAGAACACACCAATCCTTTATTTTTCTCTTTTCGTCTAGTCTCTCTCTGTATATACATTGCAGATAAAGAAAAAGGTATTTATGTTTTACACGATACATAGTTGATTTACAATCGTACCGGGAACTATGACACACATATGTACAGCTGTGTGTCCCCACGGTAGGCCCACGCCCCACAAGAGGGCAATTTGGTTGTTAAGAGGCTATTCGAGAATTTTTTTTTAAGTAAGTACTTGGAATTTCTGTTTTTCATAATTTTTCATATTGTTTTAAAATCTACTTAATGTGTTTTGTTAACAATTTCAAAGAAATTTCTTCCAAAAATCTAATATTTAAGTTTCTTAAGTAAGCTATTCAATTTCAAATATTAAAAAATGATGTAAGTTACAAAGGGGGCATACAAATTTTAGAAAGTGTTAGTTGTGGCACGGCGAAATAAAGGTCCGGGATACCATGTTCTACAGGGTTTTAGAATTTTGACATGGGAGTTTATAGATGAGTTCAAAATTAATTATTGGTCTTTAAGGAGCAAGCGTAACTTGATCCTTATAGACAAATATTTTTTTTGACATCATTATTTACATAGATAATTCGCCTGCTGCTGGAATTCAAACGCTCAAGAGATCAATAATTTCAAATCTTGTCTAATTTTTGTTATCTATAATGATCAGTTTGGAAGACTGAACTCCTGTAATTACTTGTGTGTCGCGTAATAACTGCGCTCACGCACAACAGCCGCACGACTGAGTATCGCGACGCATTTTAATTGTTTAAATGTGCATGCGTTACCGGATCTAATGTAAATAAAGCACAGACACGAACCTTATGCGTGATTGAAATAAATAATGAGGTATACGTAATATAACGTAATTCGTAAATTTACGTTAGAAATGTTTTTTCACAATTATTATTTTTCTTTGGAAAAAAATATTATCAGGCTCTAAAGTCTGTCTGTCAATTTGTAAGTCCGAAGAGGGATATGGATATGGCTCGGTAGACTATTGGAAAATATAATTATGATAAGAACATTATTTAATAAACTGAATGAAAAGACGAATAGTAGTTGATTGTAATCTAGAAATAGTTTTAATAAAGCGCGAATAAAATATTCCTAGTACATACATCATGAGATTTCATGTAAATAAATTTTCTACACTCGACTATTCAGATATTTACCACGCGATAATGGGGAAAACTTATCATCACAGACAGATTACTTATCAATGCCTGCGCTGAGAAACCATGGATAAAAGCTAATTAATTTCACTGACTTCAGCTTATATTTTCATGTCAGTACGATATAATCGTCTTTATTGCTTTTGCTTAAAGATTTTGGTATGTTTAATTGCTGGCAAAATTGTACCAGATTAACGCTAGGCAAGGAAAGACGCGTGTTAAGCAGGAAAATGGTTTCTTCGCTTCGTTATAGGAGGGGTTTTTTTTAAACGTAATAAAGCTATTGTAACTTAAAAGTCTCGATAATAATGAGTATTCCGTTAACTGTTATATAGTCAACTTAATCATAGTAAATATGTACGCGTTTGTAAATAAAACAATATTTATCAGTAATTCTTTGAAAGTTCTCGTTCTTTTGAAGAAATTAAATAATCGTGACCGTTTACAAGACTATCACGGATTCAGCGCTTTTAAATTTCAAATCTCGGTAATCGACTGAGAATAATTCATAAGTGTTACGTAGTTTTATCCTGTCTCCTTCAGATTAAACAGATATTTTTGAATAACTTGGAAAGTTTGTTATGTAATTTCTGTTTGTCTCCAAAAATCAATATTTCTCTCTTGTTATGTCATATAATATATTATACTGTTCATCTTTATTATGGATACTATACTTTATTCTATTGTAGACAATATTTCTGTTGGACAGTTCCTTATTGACATTTACTCACATCTTTCACATTCACATATAAAAGCATAGCATTAAAGAAAAATGCTGCAGAAATTAGAAAATTATGCGTTGTTGAGAGCTTCCGCTGTGAGTGCTGCGTAAACGAATACTTACTACCGCTTGTAAACTTTTTATGCTTATTATTTTCGTATGATTTTTTTATTTCCTTATTCAAACGTTATACAAAATAGCTATATACGTACGTAAATAAGCACACAGCCAGTCTATAAAACAATAAAAAGGATGCGATCATTCTCGATTAATACAAATACCGTAATCTGGGTATGTTTATAAAACAATGATATTCTGACGCCTACACGTTACGGTACCGCTGCCTTTGTTTAGTTTTATTTGCATACAACTGTGTCACGCTCGATTATTCAACATTAGACTAGAAATCCCTTTTTTCCTAGAAGAGCTTTACGAAAATAGAGTAAAAATAAATACAGCGTAGTATTAAAGTGTTACCCAAAACATGAACTCCTCGTTCAAAAGTAGTTTTTTTATTAGCTGTAACGGAAATGTAATTCGCAGGAAGAGGCTTTACTAAAAACTAAAAAAAAAATTAACTTTTATTGCATAACAATCATCGGTATGGAATGATATAAGAAGCGTTGAAAAACTGTTTATAATCTCCTTTAAAACCTAAAATATAACTTGTATTTGTAATAAAGAAATCCAGTGAGGCTTTAGGTCAACTCTCAGGTCGTAGGTGCGAATCGCGGCTGTGCACCAATGGACGGCCTGTCTATATGAGCATTAAACACTCACTCGTAAGAAAACATCATGAAGAAACCGGCATATCCTACACTGAAAAACGTCGACAGCGCCAATGGTTTTTTATAGTAGTCAACAATAGTTTAAGCGTAAAGTTAGACATTATATTATTCCTACGAATTTGCAGATATAAGAGAAAGCGCGCAGAACGTTAAGTAATATTATGTGAAACCGTGTGACTTAACCTTTGTGATTTAGAGACTAGTTTAGGGAGCAAGAGGCGTGATGAAATAAATATTTTCAGCAAATGCTTTGAACAGAATACCATAATGCCACACAGATGCACGTAACCATATTTGTTTAAAATCTATCCTGAAGCAAGTAGTTTTGTTTAAACAAACAGCATTTCATATTTGGTTTTGTAAGCATCAAATCTTGAAATAATTAATCCATCTCAAAGATCTACCCACTTTTGTATATTACAATCTAAAGATGAACCTCAACTGACAACATCCTAGTTAAGGAGGCAAATAATAAACGAGGGCAGACTTATAAAAGAAGATCGAACAACAGTATCAGCTTGTAAGTAGCTAGACTAGTAGCAGCTTGACTTATTGTATTTTTAATTTAATGCAGATCGCATTTAGTCAAGCCATACTATAGTTTTTCTAATTTTGCAATTTGAAAGATTACTTACATTATTTATATATGAGAAAAATGGGAAAAAAAAATATTTTGTACGTGTATTTGTTAAACGTATAGGATAACATAAATCGATATGTCAAAGTCTACAAATGCGGGCAACAGCTAGTCTCACCTAATTATTATTCTGTACCTTAACTGTTTAAAGACTACGGCCCATATGTATGCGAATCGATCTTGTCTGAACTTCTGTCAAATATTTTATTGACTTTGACCTTTGAGGGTAATTCAGAGTCGAGTTAGCGATTTGTTCAATTAGTTGAGTCTTTAAATATCGTTCAGGGGTCACTCTAGGCATTTTCTCTAACCTTTATGGAAATGTCTCCGAAGACATATAAGCAACATTGACTATTCGGCTCACACAAGCCACCATAAGCAGAGAAGAAATTAAATTATTAATTTGGCGCCACCGGAAAATCGGAACCGCGTAGCGTCTCCTAGCGTCAGAGCCTACAATATTGTCCTTCTGGTAAGTTTTATCAGATTACTATTGTCGCCTTATCAAATTCCAATGTTATCAATCCGTGAGAATTATGATAACAAGTGATCTCATTATCATTGGTTGCCATATTTTTTTTAAAGATTTTCCGTGCTAAAAGAAGACCGAGAGTTAAATAATAAAACAATAGTCATAGTTATTATTAATATAACGATGATTATTATTATGATTTACAAATATCCACTCTGGTTAGTCAGTACAACTTAAAAACTAAATTAAAAGCTTTAAAAGAAAATGTCCTGAGATGTACCGCATGAACCTAATGTAATTTTGATAACTTTAGCATGCCTACATATAATATTATTTGAATTACATTTATGCCGTAATGTTATAGTATATTATTATTTTGAGCCTACAATTTGCATGAATATGAATCCATGCAAAATAATATAACACGGCCCTTTTTAATACCGTAACAATGCAAATACTGTACTCTCTTTAATATTACTTCAGCATGGTTTCTATGTTTTTCTTTCGTAATTGTAACTATAGTAACAATTTCGGAACTATCCTTAATCCATGTTTAATAAGCAGCGTATAGCTGTAAGCTAGTTATTATATTGAAGCATATAGTCTTAAAAAATAATCATAATCTCTACTACAGCAACAGTTTTACTTAATCATTAAACCTAGTACTAGGATAATGGAGATAGACCTAACACGAATTAAAAACTCCACTGTGTTTAGTTTTTTTTTAGTAAAAAGTAGCACAGCGGTTTAAATTATTATTAGGCTAGTATTAAGGCTCTCGAGGATGTAGCACATATTGTTCTATCAGTGAAATTAACCCATCAAGTCCCCTCCTGATGGTACAGGACGTAAAGCAATCATAGTCGTCATCCTGGCCCAGGTTTTGATTTATCCGAAACAATAGAATTAAGGCCTGCATTCTATAAAATACTTATATGCAACCGGAACAATTTTTTTATATAACAAAAAAGAAACTTTATAACGTTACTATTTTGATTTAATTCTCCAGATTAAATCGTTGTGTAATTTTATTCGCGTAAAACGACTCTTGTTTGTTATTTTTGGTTAATCCTATCAAGTTTAACACTAGACACTCTTTACTGTGGTTCCGAAATAGATGTTTAATAAAATACCAACTTCATCAAGCAATTAATCATGGCCGTTATTAACGGAATACCGTCAACGACTGTTAAGACCAAGGACGTCAGGTTCGATAGTACAGTGCAAAACAAGTTTCGAGAACTAAAATTGGAAGACATTCGTTAAAAACTAGCTTTCTGTCTCAATGTCGATTGCTAAAAAACTTCTTATACTGCCATATCTTTATTGTGATTACCATTATTTTATGAGAGGGTATTGGTATGCCTTCATTCATAAATTACTTATTTGTGATTTAACTGAAAATAAGAGCAGAATGGTTGACAGTAAATAGAGATATTGTTTCTAGGTTTTATAGTTTTAAGGGTTTCCCGATTTCACTCTTTCAATAATAATTAGTATATAAGAACTCGCACAAATTATAGAAGCACCATACCTTTAAAAATCTAAGCACATTCCTAAAAAGCATTACACAGTACTGCCCTATAACATTTGAGGAGGTGATGAGGTTTGACGTTCTAAATAAATAAATAAATATTTATAATACAGCGCGGTGCTAGATCGTCCCCACAGCTGTGCTGATTCCCTGGGTTCAAAGAAACAGACAAGGTTGAAGACCCCGTTTAAAGAAATTGTTTAAATATATTTGGATACTTTTTAACTGCTTCCAGGGTATATGTAGTTAGTACTGTCCGAGTACCGGGATCGTAAAAAATTGGTCTATAGCTTGTCAACGCAAATAATAGCCCTAATACATTTTTTTCTTAGTAATAAAAACATTATCCGCGTCGATCAAATTTACGTATAGAATTATACCATAGCGAACAAACTAACGAAACTAAAAAGAACAGACAAGTACTTTAGGTGAATGTTCGATTTTTTTTGTAGGTTACTTTAATAAGAACTATTGTAAAGCGTGTATAATGGAAATAGGGAAAAGCTTATAATTATTGTTTTAAGATGGATTGAAATAGACATTGTAAGCATAGAGCAAATATTGTTAAATTCTAGCATGATTCCGATAAATTGAAACATTATTTTTAACTGAATGTTAAACAGAGAACACGCTAATTCAAAATATGTTTAAAATAACATTTTTGTATAATTAACAACATGTTTAGTTTATATGTTATTCTTAGAAAAATAATGTTTAATAGTAATGTTTATTCGTCGAATTAGTTTTGATTTTATAATTTGAAACAAACTACGCGAAAGGCGACTGCTATCAAAATTGCACGTAATCATAAGTTCCGTGAGCTAAACCGTCATCCAGATGTAAATCTAGTTTCAGGATCTGCCAAATCCTTTATTCAGTGTGATGTTTGGCATATTTGACAGCGCTCATGACAAGATTATATGGACTTGCAAACGTAAAACATTGTGAAAATTTACAACACCCATATTATCTCAATATGAGCAATGAATACTTGTGCATAGAAATAAAATATTTTAGATAAAAAAATATTGACTAAAGTGAACTTTTATTTCAAATATATGGCAACTTTTTTTCATATTCTCATTCTCTCCATTGGTTCCTAGCTGAAAAGGTTGCAAGCCACCAATTATAAACCACTTGAAATAAAACATATCAAGTTTTTTATAATATTGAGACACTATTTATATAGAAATGTAAAAAAAGCAAGTCATCTTTATTACCTGTTTCTTATATGATCTTGTTTTGATGTTAAGTGCATATAAAGTATGTCACGAACATCAACAATAAATACAGCAACATTTGTATAAAAACATTATGAAGTAAATTTATTTCTATTTTCTAGAATTTATTTCTAGTTTTTATTTAAACTACGTAAGTGTTATAATGAAAGATAGTAGTAGGGATGATGGGCTCCGGAGTCCACAGCGGTTATTAGTACATACATTTTGGGATTTTGGGCAAACTACTGAGGCCTATAAGGCTCTTGAAGAAAAGAGTCCATACCCTTAAAGGTACACTTTATTTTTAAAAACAGAGGTCAAACAGGAACAGGCGCTCCTAATGCCCAGTTTGTTTTTCATAGAACAGGGGCAAACGGGCAGGAGGCTCACCTGATGTTAATTGATATCGCATTGTATTTAAATCTCCGATTAATATAATTATTAGAAAAATCCAAACAAAAATATCTTTAAAGACTATATATTAGCTCTGTGTTTCACCGTCGTTGGTTTCATCAAACTGGGATAATATACTATATGCCTCGAATATGGCGATTAGATATATAAAGTTTTTAGCCTTTAAAAAAATATCGTATGTGCGTACGTAGTTAAGCATCATACTACGTTTTGAAATTGCACGTCATATACGTAATTATAGGTATGTACGTTGCGAACTCTGGAAAGCATTTCTTTCTACGTGCTCGTTTGCTTACGTACCAACAAAAAACATATTTTTAATATTTATAAATAAAAATCTTTCTTTTAATAAAGGAGATGTATAGTTTTTGAGATATCCACGTCGTCACGGACATGTAATATAGGGAAATTAAAGTTTACAAGACGATTAAATTTTTCCTATCATCAGCTGTTTTTTTCGCGAACGAGGCCTCCTGTTCGATATCTTCGTAGCAACTTAGTGGAAACCAAGATTCCTTATATGATTCGCGTTGCGTTGACATCCACACTGTTGATGCTAAATTTCTCGTAATCCAACATTACTCGTTCACTCGTACCTTGGACACTGCCTAAGCCTTAATTGACTTTAGCAATACAGTCGAAATTCGCTCTTATGTTTTGTTTTTTAGAATTAGATAGACAATTATTTAAACTTTTCCGAAATGTAGAGAAAATATTAAAAGTCAACCCATTTTGTATATTAAGCCCTATTCATAAAGAATAAATTTTAAGGTTATTACTACTAACGCTGGCTTCTGATGCATAATACTGAAAAACTAATTTTACATATTTCTTAGAACATATATTTACATGTTTATTCATGCTTGAAATTACGATACTTTTTTCCGTATATAGAGGAATTAGCTTATTAGTGTAACGATTCATTTAGTTCGTAATTTGTATTTTAACCTCCGATTTATTAAATTATTAGCAAATTCCAAACAAAAAAATATCTTTAAAGATTATCTTTATATATTTAGCTATGTGTTTCACCGTCGTTAGTTCCATCGAACTGAGATTACATACTATATGGCTCTAATATGACGATTAGATATATAATTTTTAAAATAAAAAGACCTACATAGGGACTGCCCTATCAACAATTTATAAAAAATATCATGCCGTTTCAGAGGAGTTCGACCACTAACAGGAGATTATTTAACACATTAGTTACATCACGGGCGTCGAGCCAGAATCGACATTCGTCGTTCCACAACTGAGCGTTGTGCGAACCAGCTGCCCACCAAAGTAATTTGGTTCGGAATAAAAAATTCGACTTAGGTTACTTCTAGAAAAAAGCGCACCAATTCTTTTAATGGCAGCAACGCACTCGTGAGGCCTCTGGCATTTAAAGTGTCTATGGGCGGCATTGAACTTGCCTGCTGCCCGTTTGCCCCTTGTTATACAACAAAAAATTGATAGTTCGCAAACGCCACCACTACATACAAACTTTAAATGTTTTTTATAGAACACTTAACATCAGGCGGTATCACTTAACATCAGGTGAGCCTCCTGCCCTGTTCTATAGAAAAAAAAGATTAAGGAAGCAAAGGAGCCTACGGGACGCCAAAAAACAGCGATTTCAACAGGTGCGTTGCGGGGTAGGATTATGCTCTTTTTATTTTGTATGAATCGATTTAGTATAACCACAGGAGTGTAACCGTCAAAGAAAAATGAAAAAAAGTACTAAACTGTTATAAGATTTACATAAAATAGTATTAAATGTGCATTGTAGAAGACACCTTAACGCAATGAATTAAAGTTGTCAATATCCGCAACCATTCGAAGTCTTAATAAAACAATTTTACTAACACTGGTCATGGTATAGGCTCTAGGTGTTTACTACGTCTATTCAAGCAAAACGCTTTTTGCGCATTTAAATATAAATATAATAGTTTCAACAAAGAATCTATTTTGACTAATAAAATCTAGGTCTGGACCGCAGAATTCTGTATCCGATTCGAGATAATTTTTGATTCTTTAAAGTGGCTGATCAGTCTTCTATGGCTAACAAACGCCATCAAATTTGGGTCTAAAGCATGGTTTCCTCACGATGTTTCATTCACCGTATGAGTGATACTTACACAGCACTAGTCAATAGTAAAAATTGTAGGCCCTATAATCATGATCCGCGCATTCAACCAAATAACATTATTATACAAGCTATGTCCCGGATGTATCAAACGCTTGACTGATTCCAACTAAACCCTTACAGGTGTAACGACCAGGTGTGTCAAGTTTTAAATAAGTCAAGGTCAAACATTTAATAGGATTGTGAACGTGTCACTGAAACCTTAAATCAAATGTCTATTTAATCGCTAATTAATTTTACCCAAATCTGGCTGGATCGGTATAAAATGTCAATTATGTTTTCATTTGATATACTTATATATAAATGAGAAACTCATATATAAGCATAATATAAATGGACACAACAACAATTAAATATCAATACACAACAGTGTATTGATGTTTAAAAATTAAAGATTCTCCACATTCGAGTCATAAATAATCCGAAAAGTTTTTTCGAATTACCAACTGAAAAAATTGAAGAGTAAGTTTTTTAAAGAAAAATTAAACAAGATCATATGTTCTGTGCTTCGATAAATACAGAACATGCGATATCAACAAAAAAAATATGGATATCGTTACACTGGAAGTCGCAAGAGTTAAATATTAGGATGAGTTGCGTAGGAAGTTCAGAGTTTCGTAATAGTTCCAGATCAAGTATATAAAATTGATTTTATGATTCCCACATAACGTTAACAAGGAGATATGAGGGCCGAGAAACAATGCCTCCACCTTATCTTCCTTTCATATCACGAACGTTTCTAACAAACAATTGTATTGCCGTATACTTCCGCCACAATCAACGCTTGGTTCAATTCACACCCCGTAGAATGAATAACACAGAAAAAAATATATACAGATAAATAAATCTCGCCACAGAGTAGATAAATATCTTATCAGCCATGATACTGTTACTCCTTAAAAATTAATGAAATACATCTTTAAATATTTATACGTTACATTATTTAAAAAAAAGGATACAAAAAGATATGACTACTCATGAATGTTCCATACATAACTTATTTTTATAAAAAGGTTACGCTAAGCTGCGAGAGATAGTTCAGTAGAGATTGAGTATACATTTGAAATTTTATTTGATTAATTATGCCGCAAAACAGTTTTGTATGCATTAATGAGGGTGACTCTGAAATATTAGTGTACATAAATATTATTTGATAGCAATATGCATATTCTGTAATAAAGTTCCTCTGTTATTTTAATACTAAGCATGTAACATACTGTATGTTTCATCAAACTTATTGAACTAAATATTTGTTTCAGATTTTATAGGTCAGATTTCTGAGTGAATTGTACCCACTAATACATTAGAATAACTCTATTACATATTAAATAATTAATAATCATTGCTGCCTTTTGCTATTTATAAGTAAAATACAGTAACCACGTTGTTTTATTAATAATAATATATACATCTGTAAACATGAGGAAATCAAAAACATTTACAATAATACGACATCATTATATTCGCTGTCTGGATTAACAGAGCAGAGTAGCAAACATTAAAAAACTGAAAATAATTGAGATTTACTTACATTTATTTTTGGTGTGTCAGTTTGGCATAATTTTAGGGCAGCATCTTTGGATTTCGCACCCGGAGTCCAGGAAATGTACCGATTGGAAAGCTTTCTAGCAAAATTACTTTTGAAATCCTCGCATCTCATTATGGATTCCACCGGTTTATTAAAATCATCTTCAACCACGTCAGAATCTTGGGATTGATCGAGCATTTTTAAAACCGGCGCGGAAATATAACCACGATGCCGTGAGGACAACCGTTACTCGACGATGTGTTATTAGAACTGATGCAAGTTGCAAACACTAAAGTCTAAATAGCAAACGTAACTGTTTCTAAAAATTGGTTTTAATAGATCATACAAAAGATGTAATTTTATATTTATTAATTATAAAATGCTTATATTGCCTGATTTTTCGTGCCTATATAAATATTTTTTTTAATAACTTACATGTTGTAAGGTAATTTATAACACTGCCACCTACTGTACTAATGTACAACTACAAAAAATTCAACGCAATTTTTACCTTTATTTTTTAACTTCCAGGCTATTGTATATTTTTTAATATTTAACGAATCTTTCTTAAATATTTAAGAACTTTTATATTATACATCTAATCTAATAATAACGTTGAAATAGTAAATAACATATATAAAGATATAGCAATCATTTTGTTAACGCCATCTAGTAAAGAACGTTCATATTATTGTTGAAGTAAAGAACCTTTACTACAACGATAATATGAACATGGAACGTTTTATTATACGATGTGTTTTAAAGAAGCTAACCAGATGGTATTATTTTAACATTAAGCGATAATAAGACAAAAAGAGGTATATTCATTCAAAGAAATCAAGTAATTAAAAATCATAAAATAGACTTATTATTTTTGAAAAGCAGTCCGTCTTCTTACATTTATATCTCTATTTTTAGAAAAAAATCTATTGGCTATTTGTCATAAATAATAGCATTGAATCAGGTTTCATACCTTTACTAAAAAATACTTAATAAAAGACAAACGTTTATAAAAGAAACACTTACTGGAGTAACTAGGCATTTGATTTAAAATATTAATGCAACCTTTTTTGTCTTTTTTGTATTTTTCTTAATAATTTTAATGACATAAATGTCAAAACTAACCACTAAAAGATTGACTGTACAGGATTTAAAACCTTTGCAATAGTTTAACATGGCACTTAAATAATTACATAATAATAGAAACCCTTAATATGCATATACAAATTAAATATTAATTTAAATACTGGTGCAGCGAACCCACTAATAACATCCCTAAGGCGCAGATACGACAGTAAATAGGTAAATAAAAATGTGATTAAAATAAACTTAAGTTGGTCACGATTAAAAAACATTTCTCGTGCATACTTACCCTTCACAAGTCGAAAGAATAACCGTAGAACTCTCATCGCATCTCATCTCTATATATCTATGATGTATTTGTCTTCGGTGTCTTAAATTTAACTTATAATTCTGGGGGGTTAATACAGACAGAAAATTTGCATACGGAATGTTCTTTCGCAAAGGCGAGAAGAAAAAAAAAAGAAACAAAAGAACATTTCATTTGAAAATTTTCTGTGACTGCGTTAAACAATCACCACATCTAAAACTCCAATCATCTAGCTCTGAAACCCAGTAAGCGTTTGACGTTTGACTTTATACGTGATTTACGTACGATTGGCTTAATATGTGACCACTGGCCATAAACACTTTTGTTTTCTTCTTGTCTCAGGGGGAAAAAGAAGACAGCGTTGAACCTTGCTCTTGCAACTTGCAAGACATGGGATGGGTTGATCGTTTTTTACGACTTATTTGCGTGTTTAGAAAACACGATACGACAAACGGCAGAGGGGCTACAAGTATTGGTATCGGTCCTCTTACCGCGAACAGTGCGTAGAAACAAATGTTTAATAGAAAACCAAACTAGGAAAAAAACGAACCCTACGACAATCAATTTTTGCCGATGGATAGAATGCAATATATTCGCTCTTACACTCATATTTGATAATTAATATAAACCAAATAAAGTAAATAAACCCGTACAAATAATATTAAAATATACATGTTTATTATAAAAACATATCAAATAGCTTTTAAATTATTTTAAAAGCTGGATTTTCATACAAAGGTCTATCCACATACACCGATGGGACCTACCATGGATAGCTTTTATCGATAAATGACTATTACAATCCGTCTATTGGTTATTGGCACACTTTTATAAATATTTAGATTAAAATGTCTATCTCAGATGGTCGAAAATGGATGGAGATAGGTTATTGGGTTTCAGCTTCAGCGTAGCTGTTTTATTCACCTTTGACATATCATTTATTTTGTTTAAATTGTTTACTACTCTATTCAGCTGACGTAGGTACGTATTTCGAGCTAAACGTACGTCACGTTTAGCTCGAAATACGCGTAGGCACATACGAAAATACTGTAATAACTGGTTCACTACGAATTGTTCGTGTTAAGAGACAGAAGTGAGACCAGCATTGCAGAAAATGCTTCTTTTCTTGATCTACCAAAGTTGGTTATTCAAGGCAATATCAACACTGAAATTTTTGATAATTTTCTTTCGTTAAGGTGAGAAGATGGATTCCACTTCGATTAAGAATATTTTCTGCTCCAAATTTGAGCTGTCAGAAGTCGTGTTCTTCTGCGTGGCTTTTACGTTTATGCTGATCATTCTTTCCCAGGCCAGCAGGATGTTATCCTCCGACTTTATACGGCTGTGAGTAATTCTATTAATGTAGTATAGTTAGTCTGGTAAAGCTGCCCAAATTATACATAAATAACTATTACAGGAAGCAAACTTGTTTTTATAATTTTTGTTGGAATATGTGTGTCTACCAAATCGAAATAGTGTTTAAAATCTGTTTAGTAGTTATAAATATTACATATTATACATACCCTTACAATTAAATAAAAAATTACTACACTGATATAGAAATTTATTTGCTAAATATTTTTTTTAATAATTTATAATTTGCATATAATATTTTAGCAGGCCTAATGAGAAAAGTTTCAGAATTTTATCTAAAACCCTTATAAGATAAAAGATATGGTTACAAAGTTAATCTACTTTCGTAAAAAAAAATGAAAAAGACACAGATATGAGTCTATACACCTTGTATATTAGGCGGTTTACGAGATCTTATCAGTTTAAGTCCAGATAAGTGTTAAAGTTTAAATCTATAGATTCGTGGCCAAACAAATTAAAGGCCTGTATAAAAGCCAAAGGTGGTCATTCCGAATAGAATGTTTTTATTTTTTCTGAGACTAATAAATATGAAGGTATAAATATTAATAATATTACATAACTTCGTTAAAAAAAACATTTATTTTCATTTGTAACAGAATTTATTGCTGAACTAGGTATATATGTATATGCAAGTATTTGCATTATATTTATTTTTGCTTAGTTACAGATTCCTATAATTAAGTAAACAATTATAGATTAACAATTTTGATAACTCGGTGTCTATTACCAGCATTATATAATGTTACAATTCAGAAATTGAGAAACTGTTCGCTACTGTAGCCATTTTTAATAACGTTTGGCAACGCGTTACGTAATCATGGTCTACTTAGAACCTTCTAATAAGCATTGTTTGTCTTTTGGAGTAGTGCTTTATCTAATACTGTTTTTGCTATTAACCGCTAAAAGTGAGTTATTTTATATAGTGAATGTGATAATTTAATAATAATAGTTTGTTTCAGATGCTGATAATGCAAAAATACCCTGGAAACAGAGACCACATTTTAATAATAATTTTGATGTGCTTTACACTTTTATTCATAGCGTACAAAGACTCATGTAGAAAATACTTCCATTTATATTAAAATTTACATATATTAGCATTTTAATTTTACTACCGATATACTTGCCGTGCTAGCATAGATAAGGCGTCTTATCAACGTTCGTTTTTGTGTATTTTTTATGTGTAAACGATAGACACTAACAGTAAAAGTAAAGTGAAGAAACAGGCATATACACAAAAAACCATCTTCTAGTCTATAAATATAATTAAGCAATACAAAACTCTGACCATCAAATTCAGAGTCAAGATAGCTTAAATATGTTCAAAACGTATTGAATGTTTACATGCGATAGTCAGATGAGTTATAATCGAAACGTATAAAACGTATGGTTTATGTATGATGCCCTATCATGCATGCATGCATTATGTAGTAATAGAGGGTACATTTTAAGATGGAAAAATTAAAAAAAAACGCACATTAGGCATATCAAACCATTTTCTGGTACCACTTTATTGCTGAATGTTGGCTGTTAACAGCTTGAAATGCCGGATCTCTTGCGGTAGTCTAAAAAGGGCCACGGCGGATGTAATGATGATACACGTACGTTCGTCCTTCTACCAGCCTGTCTTGCCTTGAATTTTGCCCATCATTATAAGCTGCAATAAGTCGTATCGATGACGAAGAACGTCCGAGATATGCTTATCTAATTATATTCAAAAACAATACTATGTCATTCTTTCATACTATCTCAAAACTTAGAATTTAAGAACTTCATTCCAGTTCCTTTAATTTTCATCTTTGAGCAACTGTCTTGAAGAACGAGTCACCATTGATTACTATCTTATGAATTTTTTTAGGGTTTCAAATGTTTTCCGGTAACGATTTCCGGTTAGTAAGTTAGTAACTGTTATTACTAAGTTTTAAAAATATAGTTATCCACTGTACAATGACCGCTCGCCGTTTAAACCGATTTTAAAAAATAAGGTTATCAGTTTGACCCGTAAATGGCGTATACAGAATATTTATCTAAAAATTTATATTTTTTTACTGAGGTACCGTCCAAGTTTTATAAAATTCTGGATTTTTAGAGTTTTCGCATTATGGAGGATCTTTATTTCGTGTTCAGGTATTTGATTTCTTTTTCAAATATAAATATAATTGAACTAGTAAAACCAAAAACACACTTCAACGACAAGACGTAAGGTGTAGTGGGTGAAGGTCAACCGGTGAGATCTCGACACCGTAGTGGTTTAGGAGAAAATATTTCACAATAATATTTAACACACATCCGAGCTCTATAAATTTAAACTTATATGTAAATAACAGATATTTAACATTAAAAGTATATATTTTTTTTTATAGTATAACTAATCACTTTTACATTTGACTGTAATTTTTGACAAATGGTAATAGTTCTGATTAATATAATAATTCAGTATAAAATTAACTATAATATAATTCTAATTAATACTAAGGCTAGGCTACAGGCCCGGTCCATACTATGCTAATTTTGTAATTTAATAATAAACACGGAAATGTAATAAAATAAGGGTCACATGCCTAAATCAATTAGTATGGAAGTCGGACTAAACGCTAAATCTCTTAACTAATAATCTGTGTACTGGTATAACATGTCAGTTCTTCTCTTCCTTTCTACGCCCATGATTTGAGAACTATCAGTAAATGTTAAATTAAAGGCGTTTAATGTCTCTTTTTAGTGTAATCTAAACTATTTGAATAAATGATTTAGATTATTTTTATATAACAGACGGACTCGACACTCGAGACACACGTCAAAAACAATTAGTACTAAACGCTAAAATTCTAAATCTCACTCTAAATAATAATCTGTGTATAATATGTCTGAGCCAAATGCACTCAGCTCTATGCCAGGTAAGGTTTATTGTACAAGATTCCTCTAACGAGTCTAGAGCCTGATATTATATTAAATTAATCTTAGAATGGTGGTCCCAGAACGGTGTCTTATTTAATAAACCTATTAGGTTTTAAGTCTACTATCTATATTTACTGTAATAAACATCTGAGACAATCGTTAAAACAGTATTGTTACATGTTACGGGAACACGAGAAAACATCAAGAACAAAGTAATATGACAAGATGGCCTTTCTCGTGCAACCTTGGCCCAGTGCGCTTTTCTGCCGTGTCGTTGACTTGCCTCTATACATTGCGTTGGCGGCAACTTGCAACATTTATGATATTTATTTACTGTCAACAGTTTTTTTATATAATATTATATTAAAAACGTATTAGTCGTACAAAACAAGAAATTTCTGCCAAATCTGATCATAAAGTAGAGAAATACTTTTTCGTCAATGTCTAATTTAACACAATGACAATGCTTTCTAGCCCAGATATGTATCCTAATTCCTGGATTTGATTGCCGACGACTACATGCACCTTCTTGCTTATAATCAACCTTCAATGCAGTGCATTATTATATCCAAATTATACTAAAAACTCATCGACTATTTTACGCAACAGTCATATTTATATATACATATCACGTCTCATTTTCCATAATTATTCGATTTTCTTACTTACTTTCGACATATTTCCATGCAAATTACAATTAGTTTAAGTAATTTTACATTATTGGGTCGTAGAACCTTTCTCCGTTGCAAAATATTAGCAAAATGTCGGTTACACTAGATTTATTACTGAATCAATGTTACTTCTCTTGTTTCTTACTATAATTAAATATAATGTTAACGGATCAAATTAATTTGTTAAATGTTTTTTTTAGAAGTTGTCATGGAATCAAGCTCAGCTTCCATCTCAATAAATAATTAAAAACGAGGGCAATATTATTGCCGACAAATAACAAAATAAAAATAGTACTTAGACCGTAGATGGATTGTCAAACTATATAAAAAAAGGATAAATTGCGGCTTTCTTAGCTGCGTGTCTCTAGTCTTTTGGATATAGTTTCGACTATAGCTTACGCTGCCACGTAATTTGAATTTAGCACCAGTTTAATAGTAGTTCGTATATTAGTATTACTTTAAGTATAAAGCTGGTAATGGTACTTTCATTACGTTTTAAATCAGAATGAACTACGACGTTACTAATAAAGTTTACATGCATGTTAAGAAACGCACCCAGTGGCCTGATTTGATGTATTATAGCATCGGTAAGACTTCAGTTGCCGATTTGAATGAAACAATATGATTTTTATGACCAAAAGAATAAAGCCTCCTTTCCATGTATTTAAGTATCAAAACAATATAAAATTGTTATTAATAAACTCAACAGTGTTCATTGGCATCACTGTGACCACCAGTACAGGTTTATCGAAATGGAATTGGGAGTATTTTGACAGAAATCTCAAAAATAGTGAGTAAGAAAATAAGGTTTTACATATTTTTAAACTTCTAAGTTTACCGATTAGAACGCTTCATAGCCTTTTGGCGTACTCCAATCTTCTTTATTAGCGCCTTATTAAAAATCCACGTTTGGTATCCCTATGATAGATATGGAAGTATGCTCTTCAAGTTAAGGTCGGATTTCAGAACCTATTCTAATGCATTTTAAAATAGTTAAGTGGTGGCCTGGAAAAGATCGCTCGAAAGCGATAAGGCCGCCAGGCTCTCCTTTTTATTTAACTATGTTCAATTATTATATTGTAATGTAAGGCTGTGTTAATAAATGAATATAAATAAATAGTATTGTTGAATTTTTTCAACAAATTCTAGTAGTGCATACACGAAAGCAATGTAGCTCATGGCGACCCCTATACCTTCTAAGCACCTTCTTATTTCCATACGAATGTAACAAAATGCAACTCTTTTAGCCAAAAAAATCAATTAATGACTCAAACGATTTCATTATGCATACTATTGCAGCAAAGCATTGTTAAAATTAGTGTATACAAATCTGTTCGACCTTAATTTAAAAATATTTCTGCAGTATGGTGTTAAATTTATTTACGTAATACTTCAATTGTTACAACAACGATTGTTTGTAGTTACAAAAGGAGTGTTAAGTACTACCTTAAATTCCTTATAGTATAATGTTCAACTATTTAATACTTTCATTAGGATAACTTTGGAATCACGTTATCCATTGCCGGACAGTTTTTACAGTACCCCCAGCGAGACACTCATTAATGAAATGAATTATAATGCTGCTTTCACTATAGTATTAAAGCTGAACGTTATATCTGCTATTATAATAGAACTAGCTGCCCCCGCGAACTTCGTTTCTTCTTAATGCCTATTCTGCCTTTTTAGTACACACCAACGTGGATAATTTTGCTCCGCTACCCTAGTGATAAACCTCAAAGTCCTTAACTATCTAATAAAAAATAAGGGTTAATTGTAGAAAGGTGAAAATGTAGGGTTGTATGTATACTTGTATGTTGTATCATAAAAAATAAAAACAAAACATTTTGTTAAAAACATTCTTAATAACAGTGGTGACGTCATTATATAAAAAGTATATTTAATATATAAAAATATGATAGATTATTAAAATAAGAAACAGTTTTCGCTGCGGGATCACCCCTACTATCGCTTGAATTCCTGTTCCTGAGCCTTCTTCGATGAGATCTGGACGAGTCAATCCATTTTGACTTGTCTGTTGATAAGCGCGAGTATGTGTTATGTTAAAAGTTAGCAATTTGTATATGAAGTCCATTTAATCATAATAGTAATTAAATAAATTTTACGCATAACGGACCAAATTTGAGTCTAATTGCGGAAAATGAGTCCATCTAAAGTGAAGTAAAACAATCCAGACAAAAATTTACTGATAATATGTATGTCGATTTTGTAATGAAGATACGAGACACTGTTATGGTGATAGGGGTTTACTTATGTTAGCGTCTTGCTCCACCATAAAGACCTATTACAGAATTGCCTTAATTTGCTTGAGTTTTCTAAACCACGAGTGGATGCTGAAATAGCCTGATAATCAAAAGGTAATGACTATGTAACCGCGAAGCTATACAAACACTACATTAAAAAGCAAAACAGCGTTGTGCGTTGCACCAACGGTCAGTGTTACTCATAACCAGCTCGTGATCGGACGACTTTCTGGCAACTTACTCTTCAAACAAGTGAGTACATAATTTAATATATTTTTTATATGCTATGCGATAAAATTGGTATGCAAGGCGATTTACTCGGGATAATTGTTATCCATTGATTGATTGATTTTTATAATATATTATTTTAATACTACTGATATTTTTTTAATACTTTTCATTCTTTTAATTTTATTACTTGTAATATTACGTTTAACTGTTTACTTAAATGATTTTAATACAAACTTCCACTCGGATTTGAATAATGACTTATAAATATTGTTTTATTGGGCGTAAAATAAAATAAAAAGAACTATATATTTGAAAATAGGGTAACCTAGTCTGCAGCCTCTTAACTCAGAGAATCTAATAAACCGTCAAAGGAGGAGGACCTGCCTTCTGTAGTTAAAACAAAATATAATAATAGTTTAATTCAGAGTAGAATCAAATGCAAGTTATGTAACCACGAAAAATTATTTCATTGCACAACCTTGCTTGCTTAAGATCGCGAGGCGGGAACTCTTACTCCATACAAAATGTGAGTAAATAATTTTGCAAGTGGCTTATGAAATTTAAGAGTGAGTGGTGATGGATTGAGCTTTCATAATAAGCATCTGTTCATAGCATATAATTATCTAATTTCAGACCGCTTTACGTTTTATCGAGATCTTTTGTAGTTTGAATACGAACTTGAGATAGTTTAAAACTTTCGGGTTTTGTAAGTCAGTCTAAAATAATAACAGAGTATTCACTATATAAATATTTATTAGTGTAACGTCCTAACAATAATGTTACGGGATAGTTTTTGAAAACAGGGATGAACTCATCCTAGAGGTCGCAGGTTCAAACTACGGCGGTGTACTAATTAAGTCTAGGTGCGCGTTTAACATTCGCTCGTAATGTGAAGGAAAATATCGTGAGAAAACGGTCATCCTTAGAGTTGACGATGTCTATCAGGCACAGACGGCTGCTCACATACTTGCCTAGTAAAGAAAATGAATCACAATCAGAAACAAAAAACTGAGCACAATGGTTCTGATAAGTAACGCTATTTATTTATGTTAATTTTACAAAAAAACACACATTTATGTGTGTCAAATAAACCGAAATTGAACACTCTTTTGGACAATTGACACTTAAATTGGTCCTGTAACACCTTATCAGACCACGGGGCAGATATCTCTACGATTATATGTGCGGCGTGGATAGTTATATTTTTAGATGGTGTGTGGGTGCAAATTATCTTGGGTAAAATTTTGAATTTGTGGTTGTCTGGAAGAAATAGCTCTAAAGCGATAAGGCCGCCAGTTGCTTTTCATTAAATTATGTTTAATATATTTTTTTCCTTTTATGTAATGCAACGAAGTGTTAATAAATATATAATATAAATAAATTTGTACACTTTCTTTATACTACTATAGTTATAAACAGTATCCTTTATTACTTTTTATACTTATACTATAAGTATACTTAATTGCCGGGCTGGATAAGATTATGGTAAATTTGTCGAATCTCAAAACATCTCCAATAATTTTTTTATCGTTCTTTAAGGCATGTATACGGTAATGCAAGTTAGATACATATTACCTCAGATTTATTTTTTTAAGGCCAAAAGTTTGTTATCTATATGATTGATAGGTAGGACATACATTTTAACGCAACTTTAATAAACAATATATTATACGTATGCATTCAAATAATATACATATTTTGTTTTCATTCCGTTAAATAGCAAAATTATCTTCTAGACTAGTATAAATTATACTTGTACATTAGAATTACCGCCATTATAAGCTATTATTATAATGACTAAATTATTGTAATTGTTTCTTAATAATAATTCTGGCGAGTCCTAAGACCACTTTAAACATTTATTATTTTTGATTTTGTCCGGAATAAAAACTTAATGTTTAATGGTTTGATATTGATTGTGGTCTCCGACAAGTATATATGTCACATTTGGATAATTTTAGTTTTAGTTCACACCTAAACATAACTATATGTGAGAACTAAAACTGCCGGTATATTGAGCCGTTAGATGCGTAAGAGCTGCATTCTGTTTATTAAAAACAAAACTCTACAATCCATCTTAGTTTTTATTTCTATGTATATTTATGAACCTTTCAGACACAAATAAACACAATGTCACGTCGACTGACAAAGCGACATCTGACACCTGCGGATGAATATAAATGTCCTCTGTCTGCGGAGACGCAAGCCATTGCTGAGGAGCAGCTGAGAGAAACGGAAAACGCCAGATCGCAAGCTCTTGAAGCCCTAAGAAACTGGTTGGAACAACATCCAAAATTTATGGCTATCAGAATGGGTACGTAAGTTTGATAGAATAGGACCATATAAACTATTCTGAATATGACGAGATGATAACGAAAGAGAAATGGGATAAAATGGATGGCGAAATTAATTTCATTGTTACAATATAATATTGTATTGTCTTTCCTAATAAAATAATAGAGGATTATGAAGGCTAAAAAATTAATTTATAAGACTACTGCATCATTGTCTAAATAAGTCGTGAATCTATTACAATTTGAAGCACTTGAACTTTATCCATCAAAGACGTTACATATACAAATCTAATGATGACACACTTTGAACTCATCAGTGGGATCGACACTGTATAAACATATTTTGTTCCAGATTCAAATTTTCTTCTACGTTTTCTGCGCACAAAGAAGTTTAGTGTGCCCATGGTTCAGGAGGCTATCGAGCGTTACATACTATTGCGACAGTCCTGGGGTATCGCATTCAATCAACTCGATTACAAATTACCTGTTATGATGGAACTTATCGACCTTGGGTAAGATTTAAATGTGCCATAGGTTCAAACATACGGAGGTTGAAATAGTGATAAATTTTCAAAGATTTGATCTCAATCTTTTCAAAACAAATGCGCATTTACTGGTTTAATCCAATACTTTACACTAACGACAATGTAAACAAAGAAATACTTAAGTGAAGTTGTATCAAGGTCACGAAACACGAATTTAATTAAGTTTTTTTACGTTTTTTTTAGTACAGCATTTTTTGACGTACTGAGAATACAAACCACCTTTATCAGAGCTTAATGAGGTTTACTTGATACAAGGCCAAGCATGAAATGATGATGTACTTAATTTATACTTAAATTTTATATTCCAGGTACATTTTTGTCAGTCCCTTCAAAGATAAGCTTGGCCGACGGGTCGTAATTTATAGACCAGGTAATAATAGCTTTCTTAATACTTCAAAAATTATATTATAATATGGTTGGCTCAAAAACGAGAAACTTCCACCGGTCCCAGACGTGTGCCAATTTCCGACTTTTAGCTGAGGCACTTTGTTGATGAACCTTTAGGCTTATTTTTTTCATTTTTCATTTGACCTAAACGAGATCAATAATCACAATGTATGTACCAATATTTTTAAATCATTAAAATTAATGAAACCGTTGACCGATTCTGGGCATTACGCATCGCATCATAAATAATGTTAGTTACAAATAATTACTTACGCGTTTGAGCCTAATACACTCGACCTTGATTTATTTATTTATATTTAAGCAGATTCAAACCCAAAACCAAATATCAAAACATCTCTAATTATTTTATGTTTCAATTCAGGAGTGTTCGATCCTTATAAATATACAAATCAAGACATGTGTAGAGTTATGGGAATTTGTTATGAGACTCTTATGGAAGACGAGGAATGCCAGGTCAGGGGTGTAGTTCACTATGCTGATGGTGCTGGAGTCAGCTTTCCACATCTTACCCTCTTCACTCCGAAAGAGGCTGTACGGATTGTAAAAAATGGAGAGGTAACGCGAGATCATATATAACTAAAATTTTTACATTTTCTAGTATCGTATCGCGCCACCAAACCTCTTTTTTCGTTTAGTTTTTAAATTGACTTAATTACTAAATTATTTACATGACCTAAAAGGACTTTGTTTTACTGTAATGCAAGTCAATAAAAATCACAGGGGTTCTTTCCATCCACCTTTCACTTTAAACTTATCAAATTTTATAGAAAACTATACCGATGAGACACAAAGAAATTTACGGCGTCAATGTACACCCGACCATAAAGTTTGCTCTTGACTTCGGAATGGCTTTAATATCAGAGAAAATACGAAAGCGTGTGAAGTTGTACACTGCAGTTGAGGATGTAGAAATTGATAAGAGTCTCCTACCATCGGAGTACGGTGGTACTATGCCGATGAAGGAAATGATTGGTGAGTTTTTTTTTTTGATAATTTATCAAGATTAGTCTATAAGTGACTTTAGGGTAAGATTCAGAGTCGAGATTTAATCCTAAGTATAAATCCCGTATTTCAAATTGAACTTTATCGTATCTCTGATTCTTATCCTTAATATGAAAAAAATATGAATTACGTTTAATACTAATAAAATAAAATATCCTAACACTAAACCAAACTAATATATAAAATATCGTTTCAGAGTTATGGAAAGTAGAACTAGCCAGTAAGAGAGACATTCTACTTCTAAATGACAAAATGGCCGTGCGTCTAGAAATGTACAGCGAAGCGGCGCGAGAGGGCGCCATTTCCGCTCTACGCGCAGGTGCAAACACTTGCTCCGGCGCTGATGCAGTCGGAGACGCTATGCGAGGCCTTACAGGAAACTTCAGAAAACTTGAAGTCGACTAAATTAATTACATACGAAATCTCCGAATGTAAATTTTATCTACTCTATGAAAGTCAACAACGCAGTAGCGTTTTAAGAGCTACTTGATATAATTTTGATTGCATCAGTGTTTTGGCCGTATTAGTATTAAAAACGTGAAAACACGTCCGTGCGCTGTAAAATACATTTTAACGTAAAACAATAATGTCGCCATTTCACTAACGGGCTTTAGGTTTTTATATTTGTCTACTAGAGGTTTGAGTACATGCTATGACACATGATTAGTATGTAGAATAAGTTATACGATCATAATTTTTATTGTATAAGACTGCGCTTACAGAGAAATCTTATGTAAAGCAAACAAATCTTTCGAAAATTGTCCAAAACTTATCTTTCAAAGCGGAGTTACCCATAATAGGTAGAATAGTTGGAAAATTATATTCTGATATTCTTTCAACTGAACCACTAAACATATGTTCCATGATATATATGTAAAAGGATAAGACTAATAATTTTAAGTTTGTATTAAATAAAAGTCGTTATAGTTATTGTGTTATTTATTGAAAACTCATTACTTCCACCATTTTCTTATCCTATTCATAGTCATTGCTATTAAAATTACATGGCAACGGTGAGTCAAGCATGGGTTCTATCGCCTAAACAATTAGTTCTAAACAACCTGTAAACTTTGAAATGATTATCGTCCACTCGACTGTACCAAGCGCGTTTAGTCTTGTAAAAGATTCATTGAATAAACGATTTTTATTGCATATAACGGAAACCATAAAACTGTTTACATATAAACCCTTTACCATTACATTGGGGCATCAATTTGCATGAATGCATACTGACGCTGACATTTAAAATAGCACCTTAAGCATATCAAACAAGGTATTTATCTATAATTAAAAAGTTTCGTCAACTCAATGAGTCTTACGTTATTGCTCACCGATATTTACTTGGTATTGTCAAAGTTTCCGTAAGTGAACATTGCCCGTATTAATACAATAATTAAACTAGGAGTTAATCAACAATTAAACAAGGACGGATCATGATTTAATTGACAGATAATAATCTCGCAATTCAATCCCTTGTTAAATTGTTCTTTTAACTGTAGTCTAACTCAGAATCAGTTTTCGTTGTTTCAACTATGGAATCGTTCGGGCAAATTGATAAAGAAACAATGTTATTAAAGCATTAATATAACATATGAAACGTAAACCCCCATCTCGTAACGATAGAATGACGGAAGAACTCGTGATTGACACTTGACGAGGTTGTGCGCATCAATCGAATCAAGGCATGAATAAAAACAATGTTTATTATAGAGAATTATTGGCACATTGGATATTTCTGAACACTCGTGTACTATTCTAACAGTTTAATAAAAATACATAAGCATGCATAACTTATAATAAACTTATAAAATTTTTATTACTTTGTACTTAAAAATAAAAATGAAAACCATTTCACGCAAGGAAATTGATTTTTATTCCTCCATAGCGCTATTGTTTATATAAAATATCCTAAAATTAATATAGGTTAAATGAAGCATTACGTAACTAGACATTCTATTGTAGGCAAAATGGGAATGATTTAACTAATTCAACTATAATTTATATTACGCATTAAAACAGTAAAATATTTAAAAATTTAACACTCCTTGCTTACTTTGGAACATAAAACATTGATAAATATAAATATGATATTTAAGCCAATTTATTTTAAACTAGAATTAAAATCGAATACACAATCTTTAAGTATAAATATTTCGAGTTGTCTATAATAACAACTTATGTATAACTTTGGTAAAATTGGTGTCCACTTCGGTTTGTAGTCTGTTTCGGTATATAGTAACTTGTATATATATATCTAATATTATATATTACTTAGTTTTGCGCGTTAATACTATTATCATGGTAGATTCACAGGAATATATGACAATTAATGAAATCATTAATTTCTTAAAAAGCAATTGCAACAGGACAAGGTAAATTAAAATTAACAATGGCGTGAACTGACACTCATTGTCAACATTGTTGACAAGTCAGTATAAAGTTGAATGTAGAAATCAGAAGTTACGAAAAAATATTTATTAAGTTTACAAATAACACAAAATTCCTATGTAAATTTGATTTTTTTAAACAGATATTCGGTAAATATTCAAAATTTTAAGTGTAAATTTATTGCATATCTTAAAGACAGTGATGAACACAATCAACGAATTTACTGGGAACAGTCCAAGCACATTTTTTGTAAAATTTAATAATACATTGTGTCCTCACGCGTATTTTTTTAGATAAAAATATTTAATAAAAATACGTCATATAAACCTTACATTCAGCTGTGATTTAGCAACAATGACCCAATCTTACATTTATTATCTTTTAGTAGGTTCTAAATACTTATAGCGAATATAAAGATATCTTAGTATACAGTGAAGAAAAACATAACAAGGCGATAATGTACCCGAATTCTCTTTTCTATTTGACACTATTAATTCACATTAATTGTAAACAATTGAAGCTTGATGGACTGGACCCTATAAATCAATAGAATGAATACATAATCATGCTTTAAGGCAGCTAAATTTCATCATAAACTACAACACTCATACCACAAACAATGTTCCTATATAACAAAATATGTTGTCTTTGGCACAATTTTTGACACATTGACAGTTTCATAGACAAGTAAACGAATGCATTAGAGGCGTGTTTAGAGAGTGATTTCACAGCTTGGGTATTTCGATACCTTGTAATTGCTAAGTAGAAAAGGTGTAGGAACTAAGTCTACGCCACGCCGAGACTGCAAGTTACGATTTAATGTGACGCACACTTCGTCTTCAAACTGTATCGTCACTGAAATAAAAAAATACATTTTATTTATTACAAAGATTTGCGTCCCAGATGCAGTAACAACTGTATTTTAAGAGGCTGTGTCTTAACTAGCTTAGTATATTCAATTAAAATTTAATATTGTTTTACATATTTATTCAGAAATAGCAGTACTATCAGGAAAGGACGCATAGTGTCCAAGGAGGTAGTATCTCTTATATCAAGCAAAGTAATGAATTAAATTAATAAACATAATTAGACGAAATTCTAGTTTCTCTTTTTTTGCATTGATCCACGCTCTGTATCTGACAGTACATTACAGATCGTAAAATTTTAATATCTTTATAAAGACATCATATTTTCTTCATTTAAATGATTTATTTAAAACACAGTTTCTTTTAAACATTGGGCGCATAATTTGAATAAAATTATTATAATTTACCTGGCTTTGGCAGTCTCGGCAAGGAGTGTGTATCCCGGGGTCAGACCCAGTATTGGTTGCGTCTTAACATCGGGTTTGAAGGCGCTCCTCCCGGAGTTCTAATTGGGTAGGCTGACTCACTTGCTTCGTAGCTACTCCAATCCTCCGCCTGATAATATTTGTAGTTTGAAAATAAAAAATCAAATTCAAAATTCAATTATGTACAAATACGTTAAGGGGCCGTTCATAAAATACGTTCGCATACAAGGGGGGGGGGGGGGGTCTGGCTGGGTGTGACAAGATGTGACAAGGGGGGAGGGGGGTATAAGTCGCGCTATAACCGACTTTTTGATGATCAGAAAAGAGATATTAATAAAACCATAATTACTATGTATTTATATCTTAGGCGCGGTCCCTGAATGGTTCAATATTTAGAAAAGTAATTAACGAGGAAAGAGAAAAAGTATCGATATATTCAGGTCATTTGACATAATACCTTATCATCACATACATCTATTCTGAATGATTAAACATGTATAAAATAAATGTTGCCGAAAATGATCAATCCAGAATGAGGTCCACAAAATTATAATTGGAAATATTTCATTTCAAACACTATACTCCCAATATAAACTTAATTTAATATCATCAAACGACTTACGTCTGTATGATCGTCGGTACCATAAGGGTACCTAGCGTTAAGGTCGGGTATGGCCGCATCCGCTAATGGTGTCACCTTGCACGCCACACTACCACCCGAAGGCAGCGGCGTACTGGCACCCGTGTGAACCGATTGATCGGACGATACGTATCTGTAGGAAAAAAATTGCATAGTTTTTAAGTATTAAGGAGAAGGAAATTTAAAATCCTAAGCTCTCTCTTACCCTTCCAATAGTAAATACATTTGTGCGTCCATCGGTTCTAAGGCAAGTTGTTTTACCAAATCCAGTTATTTAAATGTTTTTAACGCCAATTTTATGGTGCATAATTAACGCCAGTTTTATGCGTCAATAAATTTCGTATCGTACATTATTGTCGAGGTAGAAGATTTACATTTAGTACAACCCCTACTACAGGGGTCTAGGCGAAAGCCCAGATCCCATATCTGAATTTAACTTTTTCGTCCCGAACAAGAGATACTACTCTTTTCTTGGTCAACAGAATATAAGTATTAAAGAAACAAACGCCCCATAAATAGATTTGACATTTTTAATAAAACAAAAGCCTCTTACAAAAAATGACATACAAAGTAAAATATTATGTAGTCACACATACACACACATGCGTAAACGCATATGTACCTGGAGTCATACCAATATAGGTTACACACACGCAAAGAAGGGCGGCCATGGAATGTCTTTGTTAATTGTTTTACGTTATTTTTTAAACTAAATAAAATAAATAAGTACCGTTTTTACTCAAAAATAAATATCAAAACCATGGACTGATACAACATATTAATAAAATACATTTGACAATTAATATACCTTTTAATTGGTGGTGTTGCTTGGGTCGGCGATGGCATCAAATGATCTGGCGGTCGCGGTAAAGGTATGGGAGCTACTGCTCCTTGACTTTGTCCATGAATTTTCACTAAGGCATTCTGATCACGCATCAGGTATCTTCGACATTTCAATATACCAAATATTACTATTATTGCAAGAAGTACTCCAAGGAGTGCCATTAATATCATTAAGTAGTATGAGCCGGAATTTCCGTTAGCCACCTGAAATTATTTATTTTATTATGTATCTTACTATCGGTAGAGTTGGTATATTCAACTAAATTAATTGAAATATTAATTATGACTTAATTAATTATAATTTTATATACTAATCTTACCGGTACTCCCTCATGGCTTTCTGGGTCATTAGGTCCAGGTAAATTCTTCTTCAGACCATTGCCAATCAACATTCTTAATTCCCCCGCAGCTGGTTGGAATATAGTCGCTGCAAGTAGGAAATGAAACCTATCTTCGTGTCCATTTAGCTCATAAGCTTTCTTCTTCGTTACATAATAAATAACACCAGCCTTCACATCTTCATGGGTAAAATATGCAACCTCTCTTTCCCTTGCACTAGTTTTTTCTCCTGAACTTCGTATAATTTTCTTAATAACCCCATATTTTGGCTTCTTAATCAACGTATACACTGGGTCACTAGCTGTGAGCTTCGCAAGTTCTGACGCATCTAGATTTTTTACTGTGAGTTTTGTCTTTTCTTTCTCTACTTTCAGGTCATTTAATATCATTAATGGCTGCACTGTAACGTGTATAGTAAAAGGTGGAGTCGAATTGCTATTATGAACGTAAGAGATAAGTTCAAAACTATCATTGGCGACTGTCATATCATTTTGCATGTAAATGACGACTTTATCGATTAGATCTTTTTGCGAGAAGTAGGTTACTGGATTCCGGCCAACATAAATCATTCCGTGTACAGGCTGCCTGGTGATATTGTACCAAACTTTAGATTTCATTGCGTTTGTTTCTATGTAAATTTGATCTGTGGATACAGTCGCAACATTGGAACCTTGTTGTAAATATATCGGATGAGATGACGTCACATTCAAAATCACAGGAATGACGTCAATTGTAAACACGGTATACGTCGGTTTGAATTCCCCATCCCATACTCTGAAATAGAACGTTGCTGTTTGTAACATCCCTGAATGTTCATATATGATTTTACCACTATTAATATCTTCTTGGGTAAATTTGTTAATAGACTGTGCTTCATCTATACTTTGATTTTTATCGAGCATAACTATTCTCCCTTGTGTTGGGCCACTTATTATGTCATATAGTATGCCCGACGGGCTAGTATCAGCATCTTCCGTAAGCAAATCGCTCTTGGTAATAGTATAATTTTCTCCATGAACTACTTGTATTTGCGGTGAGTCGGTTAATAATCTAAACGGTTGGTCATTGAGAGGTAGCACATGTATTGGTATAGTCACATTACAAAGAAGTACATAGTCAGGCAATAAGTACAAAGTCATATCTATTTTGTCTTTTAATGTGTCCGAATCGTCATGTTTGTATGTGACTACACCTGTTTCCAATTGAGTTTGTGTGAGTGAAGATAGTGACGGTTCCAATATTCCATGAGTAGGTTGGGACCACTGAGCTTCAATTTGGGGTTGCCTTAACCCAGCTTGATTCTCTAGGTACATAATAACATTTGTCACATTAACAACGATGGCAACATTTCCCCCTTCCTGCACTTTTATTTGCGGTATGTAAACGTATTTAGCTAGGCCGCCAGAAGACACAGATATATCTATGTTAAAAACTTGATCGGTCACGGGTTTGGCAAGTGCCGCTTCAACGGAAAAAATGAAGGAATCATTCGTAAATAAAGTAGAGAACGGATGCGTGTGCTCATAATATACTAATGTATTATTAATATCTTGTTGTGTAAATTGTTTAATAGATCTGTGGTGATTATCACCTTTCAACATTATGAGTCTGCCTAGAGTTGGTGCTCTCTCTATTTTGTATATAATATTCCTCGATGCGTCAGAACACTTCGCCATTAAATGATAGTTATTAAGTGGTTCTCTCATCAATGGAAACACTCGTAACGTGTGTTTCCTAGCCAATTTGAGAGACACCGACTTGGTTGTTATAAGAAAAGTGATTTTTGATAACTCATGGAGGCCATCAGTTACGTTGAATATCATTTTTCCTTTCGTTCCATCTAAAAAAAAAATTAATGTAAACATACCAGTTATATTGACCAAAATCAAAGGTCCCGGCTGAATTCTATTTGTATTAGGTACTTAATAACAGTGTCATCGGCTGTTACGACCAAAATGATTAGTGCCTTCAAGGTCGTTATAACAGATTTTGTTTGTATACGATAATAATAGTTGTAACTCTAAAACTGTTTTATAGTTGACCTACAGTAGAATAGTTTATTATAGCGTATAATCCGTAGGTTCGCCAACTTTCGTATAAATCAGTCAGGAAAAGGTTTCTAATACCCATTTGGGGTGTAACCGGGTTGTAAAATAATAGTAATATTACTTACTTGTATGAACAAAAATGACTTTACGACTGTCTATATCGCCCTGTGTGAAGTGATAAACAGGTGTTTCGAGGTAGCCCCGTATCGCAATATAACCCGATACAATGTCGACAACACGAATCGTTACGTTCTCTAATGGCGTATCGACATCGTTTACATCTGAAAAATGATTAAGCTATTGATCTAAGAGTACGAGAAAATAAAATATTCGCTTCTTCTTCATGATTTAAATCTCAATATTTGCATGTTATAGTTTTTATCTGTTTCCTAAGCCTAAATATAGCTTCATACTTAAGTATAATCATACATACACATACGTTTTAAGTCAAGTAAAATACAACGCAATACAAGATTACGTATAAAAGAGATACAAATATATATCATACTCACATAACTCATTTCTTGTGAAGGTGAAAGTGCCGCCTTCCCAAACACAAAGACCAGTGTTGGCAGCTACTATAGGAGATTCATCGTTGACGGGAACTATGTTGATCATAACACGGAAAACTTCACTTTCCTTTCCGATCTCAGTGATTGCCACCAATTTCATTGAATCCAAGGATTCTTCTGAGCCATCGTTCACATACTGTATTAAAATTAATGTACATAAAAATTTGTAACATAGCTTAATAGCAAGAGGGTTTGGTATGGATATACATAATCAGATTTTTTAAAGATAATTTTATACGAAAAATTTACAAAGATCTTATTATTTATATCGTTTTAACTCACCACCTTGGATTCTCGAGAATAAATTTAATCAACGGATGTCTAAAAAATCTATCTAAAACAGACTTGGTAATGTGTTGTGCCAATTTGGACATCCAAAAATTTCAATATTGTAATCAAGAAAAAATTGTTCATACATATCCAAAAGTGCCTGTGTAAGTCTTCAATTTTGGAAAATCTGATGAATATTTCATAAAAACTGATATAAATATTACCTGTATATTCCCAGTATTCAGTTTCAAAACCGGAAGCAAAGTCAGCTCTTGATCGCCCAAAATGATCTTTCCGAATTTAGGTTTCTCCACCACTTTATACGACACAACCTTTCCTTTATAATACTCAGTGACCGTCTTAAACATATCCTGTTTAATACTAACAACCGCCCCCTCCACGACACTTATGTTAGTCGCTAATACATAGAAATGTTCTGGAATTATTACGACCATCAGTTCCAATGACTTGAGCCAAACGATTCCGTTGGTGACGTCCATTTTGATTTTGTCCCGTGTTCGGTTTACGCCGGACTGTACATAGACCAGTCGATTCGCGTTTATAATAGACTGGTCGAACATAGTTGAGTGTATGGGCTCTTCGTAGTTTTCGAGTTCGAGACTGTTTGGTGTGTTTGTAACCTCAAGCCAGCCGTAGTACGGTCCTTCCGTGACTTTGTACACTATGTTTGATGGTTCAATTTGAGGATGCATTACCTGAAATGAAGTTAATATTTACCCCAAATTTAACTAAACTAATTGCGACCATTATCGAACTTATTCCTATTATAAACTTTAGATATTAAACATATATTAAACTACACAGCCTTAAGAAGCCATAATCGTTTATTCGTATCACTCGTGATATTTGCTAATTGTGACTTTATTTGATTAATTAACGATAGTTATAGTTTGTAGAAGTTTTTCCACATTCGTAAACGTTCTATAAGCTTAAAAATTACGAGGAATGTGTATTCTTAACACTTAAGTCAACAAGTCAACATGTCTGTCGATTGCAAACTTTAATTAACGATTATAGTATGGTTACACTTTGCCCAATTATAAATATCCTATAAGCCTTAAGTAGCAATGGATGTTTTAACCTTATCAATCTCTTTAATTTTTTAAATTAAAAAAAAATTTGACTTGACGTAGGTAGGTTCATACAATACAAACCTCCAAAATGTCTCTTGTTATATTCACGCTTGTCGATTCTTCAACCACTAACGGTCGGATCATCAATACTTTTAATGGTTCCCAATAACTTGAAGGATATATTTTTATCGCGTAAATACCTTCTCCCCATGCTTCCAGGCACATAACCTTAAATCTGAAAATAGGAAGATCAATTAGGCTAAGCTTACATTCATTTTTTACGCTATCACAGCGAGAATCACGTAGAATAAACCAACATTTGATAGTTATAATACTTTTTCAATTAAATAATTTATATTTTACGTTATTATTGAAGCTAACAAATTATACACAGTTACATCTAACAGCCAAACATTCACAATACTACTTGTTGTAGATTCTTCTATAAAATTGTTACTGAAATGACAAAGTATGATTACTGAGTTAAACGATCAAATGTATGCAATTTAACAGACCTAAACGCATCTGTGGGCATTTTGGGTTCTCTGTGCCTGTAAGATACTCTTCCAGCTGCCACGTCCAGTTGTGTAAATGTTATAGCTCCCTGTCCTTCGCCTACTTCTATAGACCCATGTTTCGGCTGTTGAATTATTTCATAACGAATGTCCTCTTCCAAGCAATTCATATTTGTGTCCACCTAAAAAAATAACATTTAATTATAAATGAATAAATATATATAATTATAATTTATTAAAATTAATCCTCAGTAGTCCAAAAAATTCCAGAATTAAAAATAACTTTCTAATTAACACTTGTATTTTGTTGCGTTTCTGGTTTTAACATTAAAATATAGGTTTCAATACTTTATTTTTCAAAAAAAACTCACTTGCATGAGAGCAACACATTAGTTTAACATTACAAGTGACCAAAGAAATATGAACCAAAAGTAATAATAAGAAATGAATTTAAAAGTAATTTTGTAATATTCACTTATCGATTTGAATGAATTGAAAAAAGTAATAGGATTGTTATTATTTGTGGGTTATTATATAGCTGGGCGCCTTCGTAAGTAAACCTATTTTGCCGTATCCTAGGTAATGCAAGATAACTGGTTCGACGTATATGAGTCACACGTTGCGATTTTGAGAACATTTACATTTACTATTAATTACAAATATTAAAAAGTTGTTTTGTTGGTTCTTTAATGCTTGAAGACATTTTTGTCAGTATTTTTGTTAGACAAAACAAATAGATAGTACTTACTTGCATATCTCTAGTAGAAATAACAACTGCCTTGCCATTTTCAACAATCGACCCATTCGAAGGGAACATTCTTATAAATGGCGGTGATGCTTGCACTTCTAAATTACCATTGACATCGAACAAACCATCAGACACCCAAAACGATAGTTTTCCATTCTCTTTCCCCTGATGCTTAAATAATATGAGATTTTTATTTAAGTCGTCTTGCGTGAACTGTGCTATTTGTTCAGAGGGGTTGTCAGCTCTGAACACACCACCATTCGGCGGGTCTTTAGTAAATCTTTGCACCGTATAGGTTATATCTGATAGCTTAGTATCGAGATCTAAGTCAGCGTAACTCAAGTCGCGCGACGTTATTAAACGCGCTCCCCCGTGAACTATATGGAACACATTCTCATTGATTCTCACTGGACTGTTATCATTCTTCAAAATGATATCAATATGAAACACTCCAACATATTGAAAGTCTTCCGGCTCAGGACTTAAAGCCATGAAGTGGAACGAATCGTGTCGACTCTCGGAATCGTCGTGTGCATAGTAAACTCTATCCGCATTTAGTTCCACTAACGTAAAATACGTTGTGTTATCCCTAAGTATCTTCAAGTTTTCACTGATAACTTCTATTTTACCGTGTTTCGGAAGATGAGTTATGTTAAACACGAGATTTGTAATGGAATCAGTTCGGAAATTGAGATGTGTGGCGGGTATCGCCATTCTAGACCCTTCCATGACTTGTAATCTTTCAAGAGTCGTGTGGAATCTTCCAGTGCGATCAGAAGGTGATGGGCCTGGAATGTGCCGAATCGTCATAACACCTGTGATATTTTCACACTCAGCCGCTCCTACCATAAAAGTGAATTCATCCTGTATATGAGAATATGCTCGCCTGTGAAGCCTGTACCATAACTGATCACTGTTGATGTTTTGTTGAGTAAAAGTACTATATATTTGTAGGTGATGTGTGCCAGAAGACAAATGAAGAATTCCATATTTGGGTGGTTTTAATAATGTGAACGTGATTCTGTCTCCGGACAATGATAGCGGTCTTGTACGGAATCTCAAATGCTGTGAAGATATAAATGCTTCCCGGGTGTTATTGAGAAGTAATTCCTCGTTTATCGTTTGATATAGTTCGAGTTTAATGAACGTCAATCGAAAATCGTATAATGTGTTCGTTCGTATAGATCCAACGGAGGCTTTAAACTGAAAATTAATAACATTATTATAATATTTTACAAAATAATAAAATAACTTAAAACGATATATGTACGTATATATAATGTAGAATTAATATATATAAAAAAAGTGCAGATTTTTCGATATTTTTGACTAACAAAAAAAAATTAGATTAAAAAACGGCGTTAACTAGAAAATTACTTACTAAAAACGTACCTTAAATTCATCATGAGTAGGGCTTCCCAAGAGATGCATATATCTTACTCGTCCAAACATTACCATTTCACTTGTAAATGAATCGACAGTCTGCCACGTCCCGTCCAAAGCTCTTAGACGTTCGACAACGCCAAATTGAGGCGGCTTCACTATGTCGTATCTAAAAAGGCATTTTATTCTTGTAACATATATATTTAAGTATGTATAAGACATTTTATATAAACAGTATGGTAAGTAGTACTACTGGAGTAAACTGGAAATATAAAATACAATGAAGTTGCAATATTAAAATAAAAAAATAAAATTAACGTCCACCGCTTTGTGGAACCAGCTGCCCACTGATGTATTTCCGAACCAATTTGACTTAGGGGCCTTCAAGAAAAGAGAGAGCCTTCAAGAAGAGATAGATATTAATTTAAGCGACTAAATATCACATTACTTAAGGCAAATTTTATTTTTACTAGCATGCAAAGAGCATTAAAGGCTTTTTATTATACAATAAATTAACGTAAAACCGAGATCAACTAAACCAAAATGACTTAATAGTTACAGAGATTAATAAAGGGATTTAAGTTTTAACTGAAGCAAGTCAAAATCTCTCGCATTTATTAACCATCACTTGTTAATGCATAAACCTGATTCCTGAGGAAAATAAAATTTGAGGTAGGCAGGCTAAACATATACTCACTTGACTTGAACATTCGTTTCGTCAGCGTTTGTGGTAAATGTGAGGTTGTCAGCACTTATTATTGCATACGAATTATGAACTAATTGCAGTCCCGTGTTGTTAATAAGCCTTACTTGTAAAGGCACAATTGATATTCGGAGAACGCCTGGGCCACTTGTTTCAATTCCATCGGATACCTATAAAAGGAATTTCAAAAAATTCTACCGACCTAGAGGTGTGTATATATATATTATATTGTGAATTCCTTCAAGTTGATACAATCTCACAAACTACTGAACAGATTTTGATATTGACGTGGCTGTTCTAAGTTCAGATAAAGATAATCTTATATTTCGAAGATTATCTAGATATAACTTTTAGTTTCACACAAAATTTGTGAATATACGTTTAGATTCGCACTTGTAAGACTCAAAATTGTAAAATTCCAATAATCACGTAACACAGTTCAAATTTATAATTTTTATTAATTTACAAAGATATCATATTTTTTTTATACCTGTAAGGTCAGTCTAAGAGATGTTTTATTGAGTTGTTTATCACTCGTAGTCCCATGGACAAAGGAAATGATGCCCGAATCTATATCTTGCTGTGTAAAGGAATCCACCGGCTGTCCAGACATTTCTATGTGACCACTGAAAACCAATTTATAAATAGAACAACGACATCTCACTCCCAAACTGATCTCTTTCAGGCAAAACAATAATTTTTCGCCACAAATCAACCCAGGACCTGCTAACCTATTGTTAACTAATATTATTAATGGTAACTAATATTATTATTGGCATTGTTATTTGGCTGTCATATTCGTAGTAAGTAGAGCAGATTATAATGCGATCATTTTCGCAAACAATACAATTAAATTGGCTAAAAACAATGCAATTTGCGGTTTTCACACAAAAGCATTAAATACGGTATTTGTTTATTATACTTTTGACCACATATATGTATTACCTGCTCGATTCGCTTTTTCCGTGAATAATAGTATATAATAAGTCTACAGGTTGCGTGTCGGGATCTTCAGCTTTTAATATTTCCGAAGTTATTACTTTTCTCGTACCCTGTAAAAATGGTTACTGTATTTACAAATACTAAGAGGTTAAGTATTAGTCTTAATGTTAAATTATCATTTTATCTTTGCTTACTTACCATCTAGATGAGAATCTTTTTCTAAAGTCTAGTATATATGTGTTTTGAATTCCAAATTTATTGCGAATAATTTTATAAGTAATATATATAGATATATATATACTATAATAAAATAATTTCTAATAAAATTACTTTTATTTGTTTAGGTAGCCAATCGTTTTTTAATAAAAATGACAAAAGAAAACAAATTAATATTCGATATTAATTATTATATTAATATAATAATTAAAACTGAATGGCTATGAACGGCCTATCATAGTAAAAATAGTACAAACATGAAAAAAAAGTAATTCTAGACATGACCGATAAAGCGCATCCTTAATTAATATTCGACAAGATGTTACGTGCAATATTGTACATTTGTAAGTCACGCTTTAAGGTATATTTTGATATCAATTATTATTTTTTTAATAATAGGCGGGCAAACGAGCCTGCGGAACGCCCAAAAAGGCAGTCATCGCAGCCCATATTACGCAATTACTCCTAACTGTCCAGATTCTATACCCAATTAACTAGGTATTATTCATATAGGTCGTAGTATATTCCACAGAAACGGCCTCCAAATACTATCAGTCGTATAAATGTATGAAAGGCCTCGTTGTACCCATAATCATTTGTACAATTATTATAACAATGATCATTTTGAGTATAAACTCCAGGTTTAAGGTCAAGTTTCGGTACAGTTTTAATTTAGAGTTTTTAGGAGTGTTAACGAGGAATACTTTGTAAAAATATGTTATAAGGTTTTATTCAACGCGGATGTATCGCTTAAGTGCGCGTATTATGCCATTAATTTTAACTACTAAAGGGAGAAACCAATATTATTATTTACTAATGAAAACCGCACTGAATTTAAGATTAGGGTAAAAGAGGGTAATGGGGGTCACTTAAGCGAGAACTCAAATAAAATTTCAATTAAGAAGAAAATATTTATTGCTACCGCCTTTAAACATTATTTACTTAATTAACTATTAATAGAAATAATTTTCACTCAGTTTGGCAATCAACTTTGGATATAATAAAAGTTTAAAAAAAAAACAGTTTTGACTCCCATTACCCCTACATGGGGTTAATGGTGGTCACCCTGTGGGCAATTGGAGTCGAACAGATATCGCAGACATAACCTTCCGCTGAGTCCCACCCAGTGCATTCCGCGTGAGCCCATACCCCACACGAGGTGCATCTGAACCACATCTCATTGTTTTTCCCAATATCGTTGCACACTAGGCATCTGTTTCCTGCATCTTCTGCGTTGTCATCCTCATCGCCCTGGCATAAGTCGTCGGGGCCATTATCAGAGACAGAAGTTTCGTTACTTTCCTGCAGTATCTGGCGCTTTGCCTTTTCTGGACCCTTCTTATGTATTGACTTTTTTCCTTGACCTTTACCTTTCCATCTCTTTTGTTTTTCTTTACCCACTGTTTTCTTATTTTTTTTATTTTCTTTTTCTATCAGGTTTTCTTTTATTGGCGTTGAAGTTAAAATTGTAGCGTGTTGCTTCTTTCGGCCCTTCCTTGTATTTATAACAGGTGTTTTCTCTGGCAACTTAATTAAATCATGCAAATTAGCACTGCCGTTGTTTGACGTGCCTGGTACTGGTGATACAATATCTGTAAAATCAAATGGGCCTTCTTGCTCAGACATTCTAGAAACTTTGTTAGATTTGCTGGGAGTCGTGCTAGCAGCTGCAAGAGATTCATTGCACTCTTGGATTACGATAGCCTCAGATTGGAGAATTTCTGCAGCGATGAAGTCGTCTTCTGTGAACACTTCCGGATTTAGTGGAAATATTCCAGTAGCTCTAAACCCCGATTCTCCTTTACTTATAGATGCAACATTATTGAATGCTTTCCTCACCAATGATGCTACGTCATAGGGGGTTATCTTTTCTGCAAGATGGCTTTTTAAAAATAAGTCACATTCCTTTTTATAGGTCATTTTGAGCGGACCAAAGAAAGAAACGTCCAAAGGTTGCATTCTGTGTGACGTGTGTGGTGGCAGAGACAACATATGAATGTGATTAGATTTACAATAATCGTAAACGGAAAGAGAAATGTGACTAGCATGGTTGTCTAGTATTAAAAGGATGGGTTCATCTACAGATGGCTTAGCGTGCTGCTTAAAGTGAACCAACCATTCAAGAAAGAGATTTTCATTAATCCAACCGTTATCAGAGCATTTGTAGAGCGCTCCTGCTGGACCATCCTTCTCCAGCAGAGGAGTCAACCTTTTCCTAGGGAAAATAAACATCGGTGGAATGTAACCGCCTGCAGCGCTCATAGCACACAACAAAGTGATGTTTTTTCCTCTCTCCCAACTGGTAATAGATCCCACTCTCTTCTGTCCTTTGGTTGCCAGAATTTTTCCAGGAGTTTGGACTGTTGAAATGCCTGTTTCATCACAATTATAAATATTATTTGGAACAAATCTATGCTTTTCCATCAACTGGCCAAGTAGCTCAAAGAAAATGCTTATTTCAGTTCTATTAAAAGCTGTTATTCTATTGATGCTGGTCGCCTCCGGTTTCCTAATCGAAATGTTATGCCTAGTCATAAATGCACGCAACCAATCCCGTCCAGCCATTTTGGAGGACTGATTAAAATTGTGTTTTAAATTCAATTTTTCAGCATATTCAAAAGCCACTTTTCTAATTTGAATAGAGTTGCAACCATAAAAAATATTTGCCATTTTCTTTACCAAGTTCGCTAACTCGGCTTCTGTCTCAGCACTAAAGACAGTGAATCGTCCTAGACGTGGTGCTGAGGTAGAACCTTCTTTTAATCTCTTTTGAAGGCTTGAAAATGGGATCCCCATTACCTTAGCAGAATTTCTAATGGAAGAACCACTCTTAACAAGCTTTATAGCCTTTTCTAGGCTATCAGAAGACCAGGAAGCCTTTTCAGTTGTTCTAACTCGTAATTTCGGCATCTACAAAGAAACAAAAATGATTAATTGCAAAATGAACAGATGCGGGTTATGGGAGTCACATGACTCTCATTACCCACAATTACACCATTGAGAAAAAAAAATAAAATAAAAAAAACTTTAAAACACTGAGGTAAGCTGAACTGCACATCACCATTTCGAACGTTTAACCAAATGCATGTAAAAGTATTATTCGTATAATGCAAGATATTCGACACTTACCTTCTAATTTGCGTTGACGTAAAATTAGATCAGCGGAGCACAAAAACAAAACACGGGTATACTTTGAAGGTCTACACGCGAACTGGCGTGTTTCGTCCCGGGTGTCGCTGGGGGGCCAGGGCGGGGGTAGGGACACCGTTAACGCGTTGCTCGCAAGTACTGTTTCGTGAATGTGTGCGTGACTCCCATTACCCGCCGACTCCCATTACCCTACTCTACCCTAAACTATATATACAATACAGAATTTAGATATATATATATAACAGCCAACTAGCACGATAAGCCGTTCAATTAATAGCTTAGCTTTAACATCACTACATAGTATAAAACAAATTCGCTTTCTCTGTCCCTATGTCCCTTTGTATGCTTAAATCTTTGAAACTACGCAACGGATTTGATGCGGTTTCTTTTTAATACATAGAGTGATTCAAGGAAGGTTTATATGTATAATAACATCCATTAAATAGTGGAGAAGTACTGTTTTTTTTGAGGTTTCTAATGTGATGTCGTAAATAATTACATTTTTTCCGCATACATTGCAAACGCAGGCTAAACCCTACGAGTTTTATCAAAATAATGTACTAAGTATTGTACACATTGAAAAGGTCTACAGAAAAGTCCATGATGGTATATGTCTATCTCTTATGGATAACCCACAATAACTTTTTTTTGTCATTTACTTTTTACGACAAATAATGGCAAATTTTCGAAGCGATTTTAACCAATACAGCATTAATCCTTAACCAATTAAATACCTTGAATACATTGTTCATTTAATATAGATCTATACAGCCCATTACAGCTTATTTAGCAGCGATATTATCGGAGCTTTCCAGCGACGGAAATAACAATACATAATTAAAACCTGCTTTTCATCAGCAATGCACCCGTGCGAAGCTGGGGCGGGTGACTAGTGTATGTATATAATATATGTTTGGTTATATATATATATATTGTTCAGTTGTCTGTGTATGGTTTCCTAATTAGCCCGCATTACGAGCGAGCGCTGAACACGAATTATACGTTAGAAGCTACTCATTCTGCGTAATGAGTTATATAAAAGTCTAATTTATATTTTAAACTTTGCAATGGTTTCTCCCTTTATCATGTAAAGTTTTAGTAATCATACTCACTGCACTATCTTTGATGTCTCGTGCCAAATCAAAACATGCAACTACTCAAAAGCAACTGATACAAATTAATTGAAGCACATCGAACACTCTGAAATAAACAAACCAAATATGTATAGAAATGGTTTTGCTTAGAATTTTTAATTATACATTACTTGATGCAAGTATTGAATGCAACATGCGTGTAATTGGGTTATTTGTTATTCTGTGAGACTAATCAGTGCTTTAGCAGCGCATAACTGATTAAGTTCTAATAAATTATTCTAATTTCAAGGCGTGATATCGTTTTAATATAAATAACGTTATTAAACTTCTAAAGGAAGAGTGTCTATAACAAAATACATTTTTAAATTTTAAAAATGTATTTTTATTAATATATTAAACATTGTCGTCACAAATTACGTTTGTTTGTGTTTTATCATGAGTTGAAAAAGAGAAACAGAGAAGCCAAATTAATTTGTAAAAAAAATTTACTTCAAATAAAAAATCGACGCATTAAAAGGTTATCTCCTACCTGTGTCAGTCTTAAAACCTTTCCGGGAAGCAAATTGAGTACTGGTGGATCATTGACAGGAGTTATATTAACGTGAAGAACAAACGTATTCCGTCCTTGAAGATAACTAGGCAACGTGAATTTAGTTTCGGGGATAAGTTCCATCTCTAAAACTATCGCATCTTGGTGATTTTCTGAACCATCGTGCACGTATCTAACCTGAAATATACAAGTATTATATAATCTTCCACGCTATGTAATTATAGGAGATTTATTAAATATATAAAATCTCCGCTGGAGGGCGGGACTGTAGATGGTAGTACTAGTGAGTCATTATCAGAACACATAATCAAATTATAATTATATTCTATGTGATTTTTTGTTTATATATAATTGTCGTATAGATAAATAAAAAATACTAGACTTCTCTAGTAAAAAATTGAATAGTTCTTCAACTATACAATTTTTTTTATTAGTGAATTGCAATATTTACATTTTATTAATAAATCATTTTTAATTCAATAAGAATGCTCAGAGTTTTATCGATAAAAATATACTCGAAGCATTCATTAAAACCATTTAAGTTCAAGTTAGTAATACAAGTGATATAAACCAAAAAAATAATATAAAAAACCTTATCTCTCGACAAATCCAACAATGAAAAGAACTGCTTAGACTTGTCGCCTTCAATATAGTTTGTATATTGCGATATTCTTTGCGATGTTAAGTCGACCGCTATTCTTCCATGTTGAGGTTTTTGTGCTACGTGTAACAATACTCCCGAAGGTCGAACTCCATATTTATGATGATCCAGTATAACGTCTATATTCTGTGTCGTTATTACTGCAACTCCCCCTTCTTGAACGGATAAAGGGTATAAAGCGACGAGTTCCAGTTCACTGCTCGATTTCGAGAACACCTGAAAATGCGGGGTGTAAGAAATGTATACATAGAACCTTAATTCCCTGAACGAAACGAAACGAAAGACGCTAAACCTATTCTTTCAAAAAATATTCTTTCGCATGTTGGTCAAACGTACATAATGACTGCTGCGAACATTTTTGCTGCGTATTAAACTCGTACACGGGAAAAAAGAAACAGATTAATAGTTATCGCGACTTTTCGCCAGAAACAGACTTATTTGTGAAGCAAAGAGAGGATACCGCGAAAAGATTATGTATAGAAAACGGTTCCGGGTAATTAAAAACTATCTAAACTACATATATGACGCATGTCAATATGTATTGGACTTTAGATATTATTAATTAATTACAACCAAACGGAACGCAATTCATATTCCTTTGTTCATTGACCTTCCGAACTATTTTTTTATTAAAGACCCAGATCACGATTTCACGTATTAACTGATATTTTATGGCGACTCCAAACGTATATGACATTAGCCTTAAATTTGTATGAAGTACTGAAACCTTGTAATGGGGATGAGATATTATTCTTACATTAGATTCACGATGTTTTCTAACACAGCACTAGCTAGTATTCATCGGGCGTCATAATAAATAGCCAGCTTTCGTGCGCAAAACCTAAACACTAGTTGTTATTTTCATTCAGACTCGTTAGTAAGATACATTACCTTATATTTTTCAGCATAATCCGGGTTGATACACAATTCATTATCACACTTGCAGGTAAAATGATCAACACCATGTTGTCCACATATAGCTTTGGGCACGCAAGGCGGACTAGGACTGGAGTGACAGGGATACCACCAAACACATTTTGGTGTCACCCCACATGTTACCACTGCGTTTGGGAGGCCAAATATTTTGTCTTCAACTTCAATTGGCTTGATGCAACCCTGAAATTTTACTTGGTTTAGTGAAAAGTTTTTATTTTGATGACTTGACGTGAGCGGTTTGTAAGTAAACTCTTACGGCACGTCTAGCAACAATTTATTTTTGTTACAGCAACTAAAATAATATACACGACGCTGTGAACCCGAGTTTTCCTCGAAAACAATGTTGACGCTACTTGTGAGGTAATGCCTCAAAAATGCTTGGCAAAATTTTCGCGAGCATAGCTCTGCCTGAAATGTTTTATAATGTAATGTCTTAGGAAAAAATTATTTCTAATACATTGGATTTTCTCCCGCATTAAGGCAGATGGCGGCAGAAGGCGTTTATTTTCCTTATTATTTTCATTATTCGCATGAAGGGGATATGTTTTTGGAGCTACCAATTCGAAACATTATTGTTTTGCCAAACAAAAATAAGCGAACGACCTACGAGGTTGTTAAATAGCGAATTCCAGTTGTAAAAATGAAAAATTTACATTTCACATACAATTTGCCGTCATCATAGCTTAACATGATTTAAGGTAATGTATAAAATTCTCACCATTATACTTGAATCAGCCGCTTTTACTCCCTTAGAGAACGCTCTTTGTCGTTTGTCAGTCTCGATACCTCCCAAGTAAAAGGTGTCTGATAAATCTAAGTATCTAGTTCCACCACTTTCTATTCGAGTACTCATTGCTATATTGTCCACTGATAACTGAAAAAACATATGAATGGAACCAATTAATGTTTCACCATCATATAAATTGCTGCATATTTTTTTATAAATGAAATAAAAATGTTGAGCGCGAAATGGGTGTCGGGTATAAAATTCTATTTACAAAGTTTTACATTCACAATATAAATATTTCGCATACTCATTTTTACGCCGCTTCATCGCTTCAAAATATATGCAGTATATTTATTAAAGAAATAATATTATAATGAGTGTTTCTTAGGAAATTTGCAAAAATGCACATCAGCAAAGTATATGTAACGCACGCAAATATTATATGTTATATCTGAAAGTAAGTCTATAAATATTCATAGAACAGTAGGAGTTTTTGCATAACAAACACAAGCTGCGAAAAGTATAACGCTGTTGACTTCCAACGTTTACCGAGCTGGCAGACTTTATTAATTTAATAGGATATGTTTTTAGCCATTCAAAAACCTTCCACATACACAGTACTCGAACTCGAATGTCAATATGTAAGAGTAAAGATCACAAGAATCAAGCATTTCAGTTGTAAAATTGTTGTTATAGTTTTTGTTTCAAAGCAAAAAAAACATTTGAAAAACGCCAAGAATTCGAAATAGTTTTTTCGACACGTTACATTCGGAACAAAGCATTTATAATATTCATAATTTTGCAATAAATTTCAAATGAGTAAAATGTCCAATAGATACAGAACAATCGATGCGAATCGACACGATTTTATTCGATACGAGGTAAAGTTTTACTGCTGACCGTTTCATATATTTCAGATTTACTGTTTGCGATAGTTTTATCAATATTATTAAATTCCTGGTACTTCGAATAATGCAATATTTTCCACGTATATATTTCTACGAAATATTAATAAAAGAATTTCATAAAACCGTTATTGGAATACATATTAATTGGTTTTACTAAATAATGAATTCCAATAAGCTATACTAAAATTAAAATTATCATATTCATTATACATTTAATTTTACGTTTTATAGCACACCGCCTTCATCTACCAGTACAAAGCCATTTTTCAACCTCAATTCGTCATTATAATACGTCATATTAGCTCTAACAAAACCTCGCAATAAACTAACTCGTAAAGAAAATATACAACTTGAAGGTTCTTACTTAAAACAATGATTATTTAAATAGACTATTGTTCACAGTTAAAAATCATTGCAATACAATATGCATACAGTTTGAATTCGTACCGCGAAAACAACTCTTAGACTGAAAATCTCAGCTGATACAAGTCTATATTTAGCGAAAAGGTCAACCTTTCAACCAAAAACATCTTATTAATTTAAATACTTTTGGTTACTAATAATTAAATAAATAATAATATAAATATTATACTGGTGAAACGTAAATTCACCAAAAATATGGAACAATTTCAATACAAATATTTCATCAATATTTTTAAATGTTAAAATGAACAAAATAAGCCTTGAGGGCCGAACATTCGGTAAAAAAAGGCTTACCGACATTTTCAATACAAAATTTTCGAACTACATATTTCGCAGTTTTAAGCGTCTGTATTTATTTGACTGCGTTTTAATTACTCGGTTTCCTTTCACGAGATGAAACAATAGTAAAACTAATTACTAAAAAAATAAAAAACTATTTATATCAATTATTACGTGAAAAAGTTTAGAGAATAAAATTCAAATAATGTTGCTTTGTAATTAACAACGGCAACGAATGAATGCTCTGAAGCGTAGTTCTACGACAGTGTATTAGTACAACGCATGCACATGTATGTAAGTACTTTGTTACAATTGAATACATTTGTTTTTTTTATTATATATTATTCTGGTGTTCTAATAAATGTTTACTAGATTTAAAACCAGTCACAGTTCAGTTTAATAGCAATTAGCTATTAATATTAAGTTACAATTAATTGAGTAGGGGCGAGCGTGCTGCAAAGTAGGTATTTTAAAAATTTGAACCATTAATAATTGTTGTTTTAATGTCGATAAAGCAAGAAAGCTAGAAAAAACTCAAATATGGTTCACCACATATCGGGAGTTAAAATTACTGAAAATAGTCACCCCTATCACTTTCTAACGAGAATACGTCGAACTGCCAATAACACTCATATCATAAATATTAACTTAGTTTAAAACAACTGCTACATTCAATATTTGTTTCAATAACGTTCAGTGCTAGATAAATATCAGGAACGTATGAAAAAATTATCCAAACAAATAAACCCGGGTTATCGCGGAATTGGCAGTACAAAATTATTTTACACTCCGCGCAATGTAAAAACCGATACTTTGGTTACCGTCGGCGTAATTCAATCAATGTTTAGTAATATTTTTAATAAATGTCACTATAATACCGACGAGCCTCAATTGTTACCAATTATTTACATAATTGTAATTGAATGGTTTCAATCCATTAGGGCAGCATAATAGAGACAAAGAGAACGAAACCACATTGCAGTCGCCTTTGACGTTACATATTATTATATAATTAATTATCCTGTTCATTATGACATAATATATAATTGTTTATATGAGTATGGTATACCGTATTACTACTTATTGTCTATAGCGCTAGCTTGGCGAGAGAAGTAACCAAAATAACAATTTAATAAAATACGCGAATTCGCAAAACAGCACAGCAAACTAGGTATTTAAAATGCGATGCAAACTTGAAAAGTGTTACAGTCTAATTAATATCCGTACTAACAGCCTCATTAGTTAGTTCCACGTTTACTTTCGTTAAATCTATACTTTACTTTTTAATTTAAATTTTATCAGTATTAAATTATATACCAAACTACGCCAGCAGAAAGCCATTAAAACAAAAAGGGCTGTTTTCATTATAATGTTGCAATTTTGCAGCCCAACTATCTTCACATAAGATTGCTATCAAACGTTGAAGTCTAGGTAGACAATAGCGGTTTAAGTCAGGGATATCTCCGCACCAACGATTTTAAAGGCAAATGCTGCATTTTACATTATGCGGACATCCAGCTGACATTTAAAGCGGTATTAGTTTGATGTCTGTGAATTGTGTTTAAGTAGAGCGTAAATCCATTTGAAAGTCTGTTCTAAATATTTTAATGATATACGTTGCCATCTTCCCAGCATCTTTAAGCTTTGGAACACTAATATTTGTAAATGAGGTTTTCAAAAAACGTATAACATTAAAGTAGTTACGGTTTTCGGTTCCAAATACAGGTTTTTTACTAACAATACCTATATTCGTACTGTTTCAGAAATTGTTTTAAAATAATTTATGTTATTCGCAAATAAATGAGTCTTTGTGCCTTTCAACCTTAAACAATTAAATCTTTGCCAGATATGACACCCATAAATATTTACCAAACCACGATGTAAATTGACATTTCACGCATTTTATAACGTCACTTTGTATGTTAATATTCGATTCCAAATATTGTAAAAATCATGAATAGGTCGCAATGCAATATAACAATCAATTAAAAAAAATCTTACCTCTATCATTGAGGGGTTGAACAAGAGATGTAGTTTGTGCCACTGTCCATCGTTGACCCTGACCGTGTGGGCTATTTGACCTCGAGCCATTTTAACTCGAACAACCCCTTCTAATATTTCTACAGCCAAGAAATCTGAACCTCGTCCACCACCGGGGTTGTATAGAATAACAGCGTTAAGTGTTATTGTTTTGAATTCAATTTGCCACCTAGTAAATAAATCAGTTTCCGTATTACCTAAGTAAAAGGGAGATGTATCTCTATATCTCTGTCACTGATTAGTGCCGTGAAACAGAATTTAACAGAAGAATATTTTAATTTAATTTTAAATCAAACCAATTGAATTACGCGCGCGCGTGTGTGTGTGTGTTATTTTTAGACTAATCAAAACGTTGAAAGCAAAGTATAATTGTTAAAAATAACGGGTTAATAAAAATGAAACTATATGATGCAAATTTTTCAATTACCTGCTGCCCGCTCTAGAGTTAATTTTAGGTAAAACCATATATGCTCCCTCATCAACAAAACTTATATCGGAATTCAAATCTGCATCAAATTCCGGAGCACAATTCCAAGTAACTCCTTCAACGTGTACAGATGCACTGCGACTTCGGGCCTTTTCTATTATTTTAACGCCATTATAAAATACCTAAGAAAAACAAAAAGGTGATTATTTTTGTCTCATTGGAAAAACTATTACAACAATTATGATTAGACTGAAAACTTACGTCTTCCATGCACCCACGAAAGTTCTCCATATGACCAAGGAACAACTCTGAAAAATCGCCTTGGCCACCAAGAAACACACCGAAATGAATATTAAGTTCAAAGAATCGTCCTGGCAATTTCTTCTTCACTGTACTGTCATCGACCTAAAAATAATAAACGATGTCAATGGCATAATCAGGCGCTTCACTTGCGTGACTCAACATACGTTTATCAAGTAAACAACGTACGGCGGCGTGCCTTTTAAGAAAACTCGCAAAGCTCTACTTCATCATTATGTAAGCGCATAAAGCCAACGATATTCCGTTAGTTTTTTCTAATAATTAAAGAAAATACAGATCCTATTTCTTTTTCCTTTTATTGTAGAAAGTCGTTCATTATATATTAAATATCGCATGGTTGTTACGTATAGATTGCATAAAATACATGTATGTTTTCAAATATTTAAAGTAGCAGAAAATTACCGAAACCTGTTGTAGGCTATATTGATATAATTCATATATCTACACATGAAGCAAAAATGTTTTATTGAAAAGTCGGCTATCGATTATAATGTAACGTGCATAAAATTATCGCAAATTCCTATGCGGTTCATACTCAGGACTCTTAGCTCATTTACATCAATTCATTGAAGTATAATAGAGCTTTCAGTTTTGAGAAATAGATTATCGAGTGTGGTTTTGTGCCGGGGCTTCTAGATATTTATATTATTCAATTTATGTAAAACTTAAACGAAAAATATAGTTATTAATTTAATATTTAATAAAATGACTTGGTCACATCCATTTATAGTTTTATTTACTATATGAGCCATACAGATAAAATTCATCGTCGCAAGCCTTTGATACAAAGTTCTTTGATGTTTTAATGTATGTTCGTTGTTTGCAGAAATCGCTAACTAGTAAATTGTTTAAAAGTGAGATTTTTGTGAAATTGCGTAATACACAAAACAGAATCACATTGATAAGAATATAACAAATATTGTATTTTAAAAATGAGACACATTTATTTACTTCATAGGCTCACAATTCGGTTATTAAACACTTTAGTTAAATAGAAAAACAGACTTCATATAACACCAAAAAGTTGCGAATCTTCTGCAACCTCATTAAAAATCTTTGGCAATACTCATTTTCAAATAAAATGCAGAGGTTAGTGTTTAGATTATGTACGTGAAAATTTTGTGCAACTATAATAAGGTCAATAATAGAGATGTCAATTTTAAAGAAAATTATTTATAATTAGGCTATTCGTTATTAATTACATGAATAAGAGTACATATATATGTAAGAGAAAATAACTTGATGCTTAACCTGCGGAATTTTGTTTTCACCCTTTCTTTAGGTAATAACACCAAGTTAGGTATTAAGAAATATCTTTGCTTAGATAAGGTTTTTAATTCTAGGTTTTACTCACTTTCTGGGTATTTTTAGTACATTTTTGTGTGTTCCATTGGACTAACTAGAAAAAAATGTATTCTTGCATATGTATGATCATTATGTCTAGCATACCTTAAGTGTTAGATTTGCTTCTCTTCTTATGATATTAACATGATGCCACTGTGAGTCATTTAGATGGAGTCCTTTGAGAGATGACAGTTCACTTTCACCAGCCCCCAGGTTAATGTGTAACTTTAACCTGCCACTTTCCAAACGGATCTAAATAATGTCCAAATATGTATATATTGTTAATGAACAAATTCAAGAAGAAATGTCAATAATATAAAATACAGTTGCCGCTAACTCTTTACAACTTACCATACAGTAATCTGTTTTACCAGCAGCAAGAAGCAATAAGGCATCTGATAAATGTGTTCTAAACCTAAAGTTAATGTCTGTTACCCCTTTGGCTTCTTGAAGTGGATACGAAATGTAACTGGCCCCATAAAATGACGCTAAAATGATATCAATGTATGAGTAACATTCTAAACTTAACAAATAAACATAAAATAAGTTATGTGTACCTTTATCGTAAGCAGTACTGAAGGAAATAATACACAAAATAAAAATAACTCCCGTTTTTACTTCCATTGCTAAACGGTCACGGCAGTTAGAATCAAAACATATTCTTGTATTATTTTACTCGTAGGACCAGAAATTATTTATAACACCCTTCCCACAAAAAAAGGAAAGCATCTTCGTAGATAACACTCGAGTAGTACGTATTTTAATGAAATGCTTAAATAAAAAATTCACTATGCATTACTGTTGGAACATATCAATGAACTGTAAATTAAATACTATAACATATAGTTCAGAATTTTTTTAATTTATAATCATCAACGTCCACCAGTTTCCTGTATAAGGTGAATATGGCTGACAAGCACAACTGCACAAACGCTATAACCACATCAAGTATGCTCAAATTTGAAAATTATTGATACTCATTTGATGTACTGACATACGTCAACCTGTTTGATATATCTTATACATCCGTCACAGTGACAGATATGTCAAGGCGCTTGGGGTCTAGTCAAGACGGCTTTAAAGTAGTGTATGGCGTATGTCGAAAGTCGAAAACTAAATTTGTATGAAAATGGCAGCTCGTATCGACAGTTGGTAGCTTCTAAGTGTATAAAACAGCGTTTATCCGCCATGTTTTAGCGTGATCTCAAAAGCTGCTGTTTGCTGTTTGCTATAATTCATTACAACTATCATCATCTTTAATGTCATCGTTTTAAAAACATGACATATTTTGGACATTTTAACCGAAAGTTTTTTTATTTGGTTTACTTTTTAAAACGTTCTCGTATAATTATAATAATTTAAACTAACGGTAATAATTTTATTTTTTCAAGGAATCAATGCAAGGATAACATAATAGATGCAGATAAATATAAAAATATCAATAAAATCAGTAAATTAGTACAGGTAAATCCTAGCTATATTGGAGATCTTTAATTTATATATTATATATATTGCATGTAAGTTAGTGAAATAGTTCTTAAATTTTAAGGATATAATATGTAACTTGTATGTTAAATATACTTGTTGTAAACTTTATATCATTTAATATTGCTTACAAACAAAGCAAAATCATAGTATATTTTATTTGTAAATTTCAGATGAGTAAGCAGTCACTAATGAAAATTATTAGAAGTTCTAAATATATTATTGTAATTATATTTGAAGCTAATTAAAGAGAATTGATTTAAATTCATCAAATAAAGTGGATTTATACTTAGTTCATAAACTTTGGAAATAAAATCTAGTGAATAATATTAAATAATGGTAACCAGTTATTTTCTTTAATTATTCATTACTTAGATAATATAGAGAAGTTTATTATAATATTGTTAATGATTGAGAAGTTTAAATTCAAGTCCCTTAGGAATTACTGACATTGCTTTGTTATTAAAAACTCTATTGACAATAAGCAACAAGGTAATAAATTGGGTATATTTTTAAGTTTAGAATAAAGTAAAGAGTTTTAATATTAAAGTTACCTATTGAATAAACCTTGGAGCAATCTTACAGTTTAGTTTGTCAGTTTTCTATTTGATCAGAGTACTAACTAAATATTTTCGTTACAGAAAAAGAAAAGCATATAAGACATCTAAAAGTAAACCAGAAATGGACAAGTTTTATTAAAGTCTTAGGTTTTACTTTATTTAAGTGTTATATAACATACCTGAGAATGACTAATGGTAGGTTAAGTAACATTACCTCAAGAACGGGAAACAGTAACTAAAACTATGTTCTTACACATTTAATCTTAATAAGTTCAGCAGTTTAAATTTGAACGAGATATATATTATAAACCAACTGCATTAGTAGATTTCGGGATGAACTGTATCCTTACAATACTATTATTATTTACAATAGTTGTGTAAAGGAAATAATCACTTTTTTAATCACCCAGTATGTAATCATGGTAACTGTAGGTATCATAGTAATTTTATGAAAGTATCACAACATCTAATGTTAGGTTTTATGAATTGAATTTTTTTTTTGTATATAACAGCACACCAACAATATATTGATATTGCTGCCAATTGACACTTACATTTATTAGTTAATGATCTACAATTTACTACATATATAAATGTGAATACATCTACATTAGCAAATAATGAATTTAATTTGGTGTACCTGTTGTGTTCAATCGTAATGTTCGTATTGTAATAAGTTTTTACATATGCTTATTTTTATATTTATACTGTGCAACATGTTGAAGAAGATAGTCAACACAGGTGCCTTATTAATAAAAATAATGATGATTGAAACATTTTTGTTTTACTACCTGTTTCTTTAATATATCTTACTATAAGTAGGAACAGGTCATTCATATATTCATTAGTATACAATATTTGTTTATTTTACCAGAATATTGCTACAGGTAATGCATATATGAAAGTGAACCACGAAAGACTTTCAAAAAATAAAACTATCAAATACAAAACATACAATTTTTATTATTTTCTTACTTAAACAGATTTTGCATTTATTTAGTGGCAAATCACTGATATAAACAAAAGTTAATAGACATAAATATGAACGTAAAATCAGCATTAACTTAAAATTTACATCTAAGATGTTGGAGCACCAATATCGAATCAAAAATTGATTATGGCTTATAATTTCATATCAGACTATGTTTCTATTTTATAACATTAGTTAATTTATTTTTCATTTCATAGAGTACTTGCTGAGTTAAAAATACTTTTAAAAAGTATAAATATCTTATAAACAATCAACAAGGAATCAAGTCCTTGAAAAACTAAAATTCTTAACTGAAAATTATTAAGTTTAGTTTAAATCATTTATTATACGAGAACGTTTAAAAAACTAGATAACCAAATAAAAAAACTTTCGGTAAAATGTGCAAAATATGACATATTTTTAAAACGGTAGCCAAGGTATGGTATGGCCATAGGTGTAGTAACGATGGCGATAGTTGTACTGAATTACAGCAAACAGCAGCTTTCGAGATCACGCAAAAACATGCCGAATAAACGCCGTTTTTTCTACACTGCAGTAACATTAATTTGCTGTTGGCTACCGAATAGCGTAAGCGTTAATGTTTGTCTTTTAGTAGCAATGTCATGGCGTCGCTTATTGTATCCCGACTCATGTTTTTAGGGCTTAAGCTACCAACTGTCGACACGAGCTGTCCTTTTCATACAAATTTAGTTTTCGACTTTCTACACTACGGTTAAACCGTCTTGACTAGACCCCCAGATTAGCCTAAATTTAATAAACGTAGACTAAAGAATGAGTGAGCAGGTAGCACGCTGTGGTGGAAAATTGAAATTTGACCTCTATCATCTGTTAGCTATGACTTAGGACATATCCATTTTACCCCTAAAAAACAAAAAGGTCATTAACATTCCCGCTTCTTCCTTTGCTTGTTGATGTTTGGTTGACACATTTTTTTTGATGAAGTATGATGAGTCCTATGTTGTTTCTGACAAAAATTGCGTTTAATATTGTTTAATAATAGTTACAAGTTTAAATTTCATATTTTAAAACTCATTATTAAGTTTTGTGCAACATCATGAACAACTCGGCAGCAAAGGTAAGAAGATTTAAATTTTATTTATGTTATGGGACGTTTTACATCATAAAAATCTAATTTGTAAATTAATAAATCAGTATTGAACATGATGGTAACAAGCAAAGCAATGCTTCACTTAGCAGAGGCCCTACGAAGCTAGTTGTTAGATATCATTATGATATTTATTATAAAATATTCTTTGCCATGAACCAAGAGTACTAGAAAGTGTTATAATAGAAATTTCATGTCCTAATGGAATTGCCAGTAGTATAGTATGGTTGATCATACTGCAATATCTGGGATAGCTCCCAGACAAGTCATATTATCTATTAAGTATGTTATGGACATGGATTTCTACACCATTGTCAATTTGTTATTAATTCCAATGACAGTGTTAGTGTATTATAATAGTAATGATAGCAGGTGAACAGAATATGATCTGTGCTGCTAGATGTAATAAAAGGCAATACATAATTTAAGCTACATTTAAATGGTATTATGAAACAGAAGACAAAATTGATTTTCAGAATATATAACATATTAGTAATAGCAGTAATAGCCTTTATTTCCAAAACTTAATTATAATAAATGAAAAGTTTAATTGTTTTTTAATTGAGAAATAATACACTCTAACATTTAGGAATAATCATTTGCTTGTTACGTTTTGGTTTGTCCACCATTGGACATAGGCCTCCTCCATCCGGTTCCACTTGTGTCTGTCGTGGGCCAGGCGCAGCCAGGTGATCCTGGCGACGCCTATTATTTTTGTTTTATTTCGTATCATTGTACATTTAATCTTGTTTCTTAGATTCAACCCTAACATGCTCCTTTTAGCTGATCATTGAAATATTTGAATTTTATTTCTTTGAAATTTGATTGGCAGCTGTACAGTACTTAGTGTTGTTGTTACTACAGAGTCCATCACTTTTTATTCAGTGATAAACTCATTTGAGTCTTGAAAATATGATTGTGCGACCAATATGAACTCCAGGTTTTTTTAATTATTCTCTCTACCTTTTTTATATAATATCTTTTATATTATATATTCTGGAGAGAAAGAGTTTGATCTGGCCCTCATCATGTCAAAAGCACTTGTTCGATTAGTTTTAGACGATAGTAGTGGCTGTTGTTTTTTTGGTTAAGCCATTTCATCAGCTTGTGGAGAAGCCAATAATTCTCTCTTCCTCTTGTCTGTGTTAGAACCATTTTCCTTGACTATAAGTTGATTGTGTTTTAAATATGCAATCTTAACTTTCTTTAGTTCTTCTATTAATTTTGGTTTCAATAATTTCCTTTTTTCTAACACTTCTTTGGAAAAGTCTTCAGAAATAATCAATTGCTTGAAATTTCTCTTATTTTTTAAGATTTCCTGCGTCTTCCAACTATTAACAAAGGATATTAAAATCGGCCTTGGTTTTCCTTCCTGTTTTTTCGGTTTCCTATATGGTATATTTTATTTACCTCTGTGTTTTCCAGTGTTACATTTAAATCCGCCAGGCATTGCCTTTGGACATTCTGCAATAACTCGGTACTACTACGTTTCAAGTCAAAATATGATTAAATTGTTTTCCTTTTTTTCTCTTCTTAAATGTTCCATTTCTTTTCTAAAGTTGCAACTTTTATTTTTATGGTTTCATTTTCTGCTAAGATAGGTTTTAACTTCTCATTAATTTTATTTATTATTTTTTTGTTAACCATTCCTCCAATTTTGTATTCTGTTACTTTATTTCAATTCTCATTTTCTCAAACAACATTTGAAAGGTCTTCCATTGTTGTTTACAGGTAAAAAATTGAGTTTTAGTTTATAGTACTTGATTTGCACAAGACTCCTTTAAAAGTCACTTCACTATACTATGTCAGTTTTTTGCAACCATTATTCTGATGTTTATCCACAACCGAACGAGAAATGTCCAACGCAGTATGGCAGATAGCAAATTGTTTGGTCACGGCTAACTAATCACTGTTTTATGCACTGTATTACTTGTTCACAATTTATTTTGTAAAAATGTTGCTTAAAATATCTTAGTTCCCCGAATTTTAACCTTTTTTACGCACCGATTCTATTTTAATTTTAAATAAATATACGGAGGTAATGTTTACTGTGCCGCGGTACCCGCCATGCTATATATAACATACCTAAAATGATTATTGAAATTTATAGATTTTCGTTTCACTTTTCAAATCTCTTGGTATTCTCTTCCAACATCAACTTATAATTAATACTGGTCGATCTACTGATTCATAGGTGGTTAAAAATACCAGAAATTCCGCATATATTCAAATTTCTCATGCCTAACAATATCTTTTTAAAAGAGGAAATATTTATGGTTTGTATGGAGGGTATAATTAGACCATTTAACATAAATATTTTACCTTAAACAATTTAGTTTTTCTTTATGAAATTGAACATTGCGAATTTAGGTGAAATTTCTATTGGAGACATTTCTAAATATACCATCAATTAGTTTAAATGAAAGATGTTTCATCACATTTCTTTATTTTAATTTTAATTACAATTATTGTATTCTTGTTAGACCAGGGTAGAAGCCTTTAAAAATAATAAAAAGTGAAAAAAATAATAGTAGGATGAAACCCATTAGAAAAGGAGGAGAATATTATAAAAATGAAAGGAAAATTAATTTATAATTCCGAAATTGTATAAAATGGTTTTTTTTTACATTTACACTTAAATTATTAACTTCCAACCATTCCGTGACATTCTTTACTGTTTCTTTAAATAATGATTCGTGGTTATGCGTTGTATCATTTGACACGACCACTGAGATATCATCCGCGTAAAGAATACATTTAGTACTAACCAAATTCGGTAAATCATTAATGTACAAACAGTAATGGGCCCAGTATGCTCCCTTGAGGAATTCAATAAAAGGTGAAAATATAAATATTTTTAATCAAATAAATTACAGCGTATTTGGGACATAAAAAGGTAAGTTTTCACTATATTTCGTTAAAAATTTTTTTTTTTAAAGTTAAAAATAAAAACCCAAAAACTTGTTTTTTTTTAAATATTTCACACAAAAGTTATTACCTACAACTTTGCAATTAGATGTTTTTCGATAGGAGTTTTGCCGGAAATCGAGAAAAACCGTGTTTTACCTTTAAAAACTCACCCCCATCCCCTTCCCGACCTCAGATCGCCGGTAAATTATTTTTCCTTTATTTTTATAATATTGCCCTCCTTTTCTAATGGGTTTCATCTTACTATAATTTTTTTTTGGTTTTAAAAATTATCGACCCTGGTCTATGTATCATAAGCGGCAGGGTGAAACGAAGAGATATTTTGTAGCTGCTGGTCATGTACACTATTTTTATTAATAAGGCATGTAAATATCCTGCTTTGTATATTTTAGGTATTCTACAAAATATTAACTTCTATAAACTACTTTTACCTAAATGAGTAATAATTAAGGTTATTCATTTTCATATTTCTTGTGGGCTCTGGGAATGTTCAAGTAGCTAACTAAATATACAGATATAATTTGGCTTCTTTACCTTATTCAGAAATGCTAAACATTTACTTAGTTAAGTAAAATTTGTCATATTTAAGAAAATCATTTCAAAAACGAAATGTTTTTTGTTTAGAATACAATAAGATGTGTTTAACTGTAATAGTTTAGTATTTCTTTACATGTTTAGCAATTTTTGACAATACCATTTTTTATCTGATTTAACCAAGCATATACATGTTTTCATGTTTAATGTAAAATGATTACATATTCATAAATCATTACAATGATTTCAAAAGAAAGCTTACTCCTTTAATTAACTTACTTACTATTTGAGCTATAGGAGAGTATCAGCTGTGGTAGCCTAAATGAGTTACTATAGTGCACCCGTCTTATTATCTGGCATATCTTAATGTTTGCATATCTTGGAAACAAATCCTATATATTACATACATACAAGTTGCTACCCTATGAGTATTTTATAGATCCTTCTTTTGGAATCATAGCTACTCATTATTTCTATTGATGGCTTTCTTGTGTTCCGTAAGATCCCGAGAGTGTATAAAATAGCCCAAATGTATTTTTTGGAACTCAAAACAAAGTAACAAAAAATTATAATAATTCCCATATTTTTCTAGACCAGACTAAGATTATTTACGTCATTATATAAATAAAATAATAAAAATAAGGGTATTTTGTAAGATATTTTATTTATTGATAATATTTATAACAACCTATAGGTATATCGTCATATAGATCCGATGTACTTGTACCTGCAGGCCCGGGCATTATTGATGTAGTTTTCGTTATGATGCTATGCACTGACGGCAATGCCTCTGATTGGTAGCCCCAGTGAATCCTAGTATTGATTTTTCTTTAAATAGACCTCGATGCACTATGCAGTAAATTGTAGCTCAGTTACATCGTGCCTTCAGTTGTGAACAGTTGTGTTATATGTTTCTGCTTATTTTTTCATAGTAATTCATTGTTCTCTATCTTTATTTTTAAGACACTCCTACAAACGGAACAGCAAATGGTAAGTGCGGCGGATTTTGTTGTGGAATTATATTTATTTATTTATTTTCTGTACGCTTCTTAATTTTGTATTTTTTTATATTTTGTTGAGTTGTATTTTACTATCTGGCTTTATGAATATCGTGTTGCGAATATATACATACAGTTTTTTTTTGAAATTGAAATATTTTCAAGTCTCCATAAAATGTTACTCCCCCGTTATTATTGTTAAACTTGTAAGGTATATATTTTCCATTCTAGTACTGTTCTTTTTTTCGCCAGTTTTTCAACTACCAAAAATTATGCATTTGCTTATTTAGATTTTTACAGCTTAATTTGCGATATCTTATTACATAGGCGAAGTTTCAAATTATATCGTGTTGGGTGGGGTTCAATTTTCGAAAATAATAATCCAATACAGCTGTATTGATTGTTATTACAGCGCATGCGCCAGCCCTGACTTTCTATAGTAACTAGATGCAGTGGTCTATTATATATCGCCATCTTGAATGATGATTTGAACACCACCCATGCACTTAAACTCGCCGTCAATAAAGAATTTTAATTCATAATAACAAAACACAAACCAACCACAGATCGTACACAACTTACTTTAATCCTAAAGGATTAGAGATGGAGATGTTTTAAACATATTCAACAATTTAGAAAGTTTCTAGATACTTTAATACTTTTTTATATATTGATCATGGTTTTTCCTACACGCTGTAATATATTAGATGATTTTTCTAAGCAGCTACGCCCTTGTAAGATCCTCGTAATTGGATGTGTCCATAGACGCAATTTATTTTACGCCCTGTAGTTTACCCGTTGCGATATAAAAAAATATTTGGTGCCTGGATGACCTAACAACAGGCGATCACGACCTAGCAACACGCCCACCTTCTAGGTGACGGGGGGCGCTGTTGTACCCCTAGGATACGCCCAGTGATAGCTATTTTAGCCGCTAATCGATAACCCGAAATAGCCAGGGCGCATGCGTTCCAGTTGGCGCATGGGCTTTACCGATAAGAGAATCTTCGGGCGTAAGCGAGCCGATCCTTAACTCACATATCAATCGTGGGCCTTAAGCAACACACTTGCTATTTTCTTGTTATGAATACAACAATGTCTCACGTAAGCACTTACTACATACCTATTTAATATTACTTGTATTAATATCCATGCTCAATATTTTACTGAATGTGTGCCAGGTCGGGGAGATCTTTCGTGAAGCAGGCAGTGCGTTCAATAAATTATCGGAAATGACGATGCTGTTACACCCAGTCGGAGATTCACAACCAGGGTACGTGTTACGTATTTATCCTAGTTAGGCACTTTTATAAGGCACCATCGCCCTCAAGCTTGTTCATAATGGAGGTGTTGAATCAATAAATTATGATATAAAAATCAATAAAATATTATAGAAGGCTGTGTCCGAAATATTTTTTTTATTTGATACATTGAAGTGAAGTAAAAGCTCAATTAGTTTTTTGGACATGTTCCTTTGTGTTAATATTTTTTTTTTATTAATGAGTTATATGGTCAATGAGTTTGATAGATCGATGATGGTATTCATTGGTGAAAAAATATTTTCAGTGGCAAATGGACGGAAGAAGAAATTGAGATGCTACGTTCTTGCGTCCATCGTTTTGCCGTCGATCTCAATAAGCTCAGCCAGCACATCAAGAGCAGAACAGTGTAAGTAAAAGTTAAATGATTAAAAGGATTATTTGTATTTGATAATTTCCTTCCTTTTGTGTCTCTATAGCGGTTATAATGGTTTTAGAGTCGACGCTACTGAAAACAAAGACATTAAATGGCTATAATTTAAAATCTGAATAGTAATTCATGGAACAACTCTTTGTCTTAGAAACAGTATATTTTTAACAAAATCAATAAACCTACTCGTCCTGGGTCTTGATCTGCGTAGGTGTAGTTGGAAGCTAAACGAGTTTTTTTCGATATCTTAATAGTCTGTGCGAACTAATATAATACTTATTTGCTACTCTTCATTTCCTTTATTTACAAAAGTTATTTATTTAATTTATTTTAAGTATCATTTACTTACACCTAATGAAAATAAAATCTGCAAGTTAATAAATTTGCTAGGAAATTTATAAACATTCGTAGAATTCTAAATGAGAGATAAATTTATTTTTTTACACCCATTTTTCGCAAATTTATCAATTTAGTCGCGTAGTGCGCGAATGAAGAAAATGAAGACGCCGAATGGCTTGATGACACCGACGTTGATGTTCAACTAAGTACAGTGATAACAACTGATTTTCAAGATAGTATCCAGTTGTTCGTGTTAAAGAAAGCCTTGATAATCCGTAGTCGGATGACAATGTACGCGGTTGGTCCCAAAGTTCTGTCACTGTCATATAATTTTGAAATTTCGAACATGATTTTATAAAAAAAAGAGTGTGTGTACTTATGTACACGCACGCGTAGAAGAAGAAACGCGTAGAAGTTATACTTTTTTGTCGTTTGAAAAATAATTATTTATAATATAATAATTAGTCATTCAATTTAATAATAAATATTAAATAAATTTGATGTTCGATTTTACAAACTTTTTCAATCAATTTTTTTTATTTTTAATAATTAATGTTTAACGTTAATGATTTAATGACATTTATTATGAATTATATTAAATAATAATTTTGTCATTTACATTATTATTATTATAATTACTAAATAATAATATATAAATACGGATAGTTAACCTCAATTGTATTGAAGCACTTGGGAAGATTGATGAGCACAGTTTTTTCACAAATATTTTCTAATATAAATTAGTATTGATTTAAATATTTAATTTAAATCACTTTTGATTATAATTCAGACGCACATATAAAATTCGAACTTGTATAATGAAAACCGTGTTTTAAACGTAGAAACTCAAAGCATGTCGATACATAATTATTATAAATATAAATACACAGTGAACAGGGGCGGCGCCAACATGCGCCACTAACTTCATTCTGTTAATTTTGTGTCACAGTGCGCGCGCATCTTAAATTTCACTCTTATCAATTTTCCATAACGCGCCTAAAGAAGTATAAATTCAAAAATATTATATTTTATTTTTGAATGTTTGAGTATTTTAGTTTTTTAAAACAAGTTAGTTTAGTTTAAAACAAAAAAACAATCACTTTCCGTAATTTTTCACGGTGGAGTAGACAGTGAAAAAAAATCGAATAGCTGTTATTGCTTTGCACTGCTGTGTGCTCTCGCCAGTGTGAGTACTAGTTTCAAGTTGCTCAAAAATATGAATATTCTTTATATAAGGTTAGGTTTGTGTACCTTACAAAGTTTCGGAGTTTACTGTCGAGGACAGTAAAAGGAACTGGCCGGACACGCTCCGCAGGAACACCAGAAGCTATCAAGGCGCGGATAATAAGAAATCCTGTCCGAAAACAGAAGTTGATGGCTTAGCAGCTTGGTTGGCGCCAAGAATAATTAAGAATACTTTTATTAAATATTTCTATTTCTTAATCAATGTATTGTAAATTGATATATCACTCATTAAAAACTGATTAGTACTTGAATGAATGACTATTTTTATCCTTATTTCCCTTTATAACTTTGGGACTGACTACGTTCATTAAATATGTTCATGTAAAAAAATTATAAACTTGCGGATTTTGTTTTATTCCGGTGACATATCTAGATAATTACAGTTGAACTATAATGACGTAACAGGGTTGTCAAAATGACAAAGAAGTAGTTATACCTGCGTCATAAGATATAATCGAAAATAAGTAATATTATAATAAAACTAATTTGACTTAAAAACTTGGACTACCGAAACACGCAGGCAGTTCCCGATATTTGTCGTTTTTGAATCTTAGCCTATAATCCCATGATGGTTTTCTTTCCCCATAGACTTCTCTAGTCCATAATACTAAAGCCGATTAATTAGGTTTTTATTACTGGTAAAAATATCTGTCCTTAATAAAATATAATTCCTAGGCGTTTTATAATAAAAGAGTTTTTAAAATTTCAGATCTCAAATCCGAACAACACTAAAGAAGAAGGCTTTCGAGGACGCAGGTATACCGGTACGTCAGGTTAGCAACTCAGTAAACAACGTACCACAAACAACACAGGTAGTCTCGTCCCTGAGCCTCCTTCAACCGAACATATTAGGAAAGAACGCCGAGGTTCAAACCTTCACTAATTTAAATCACGCTGTTTTTTTTTTCTTTTTAAGTTAGTGAAGTTTGAATTTTATTTAGCTTACGCGTCACATGGCTCGTGCATGCTCTTAGTTGCTTTCGAAAAATCTTAAAATTATTTCTACAAAATATATTATACTATATAGTAAACTCAAAGACAAAATCGCTAAGTTAAACAAAATTTTTGGGGTTTAAAGCAACGATGATAATAGGAATATTATTTTATGCACTTCAGGGGTAAGATTCTCTTTCACATGAAATGCTTTTTACATTTACCTACAAATAGTGTTTAATCAAGTGGGTGTAATGGCGATTTATAGTAACTATTTAAACATATAATACATATCAATTTCTTAATACTTCGATTTGTATTTTTTGTTACATATACATATTTGATATTAAATTAATAAAAAATTAAATTATTAAAAAAAAATCTAAACAACAAAGGTTATTTTGTGTGGTATTTAGATATTATTTTACTTTTAATTTTTGTTTATTTGTGCTTTATATGTTAGTCATTATACGCTAAAATATGTTATATGCTATGAATACCTTGCGGCAAGTCTAGCAGTGACCGCTACTGTTATAAAATGCATAAAAGCCCAATGTCAAAACACTGCACTGTACTTATACATACTAGCGCATGGCCAGTTTCTTTAAACATATGTTATGGGTGTACGCACGTACGTATACGCATACGTATACGTAAATTGGAGCTATCACTACTAGACATTACCGATAATTGAATTAAGAGCCGGATATTCTGCATTATTTCACTAAATAAATAAAATATATATATAGATACATACGATAGCCATGCTTAGCGCTAATTTAATATCAATCAAAAAAGGTATATAATCGTATTAAAAATATAACTACGAGTACAAATTCGTTACATTTACTTCAAATAATACAAAAAATAAACAATCCCCCATCGCGTACCTATCAGTTATCAGTGCTTGAATATCCTGGTTTTAATTATATAATGATAAAAAATTTAAATACTAAAGTTACTTTTTAAAGCGAACATTGGGCCCGTAAAGGAAATTTTAAGTCTTGTAGCAATTTATATTTTATATAGCTATATATATATTAAAACTATGAAGTCTTAGACTATTTTTTAAAGGTAAAGGTAGTCGAGATAGTTATTATTGATTTTTATGATTTGTTGCCTCAACACTTGACAGGTTCTATGTATATCACAGAACCCGTCAAATAATGTATAATATAGTGTATACAGATAACGAAAACCAGTACAAGCTATAAGCTTCTATAATATAATTTTAGTGTAAGTTTAAATTGTAAATATAAAAACAAACAATTTAAAAAACGAGGATTTACTTCGTCCTTCTTAATCCAGTAACTTCTCCACTTACGCCCATTTTCTACATCTAAAATACGAGTCGTAATTGCTAGAATAAATATGCCTCGTAAGTTGAAATATTGCAACCGGTACAAACTGCGTCTATCTTTATGGAGGCTCTCCGCTTTTACTTCTATTAAACACTGGACTGGCTGTGCTATAATTGTTTTTTTGTGGCGATATGAAAATGTTGGCATTGTAAGCAGTGAATAAATACTCTGGTAGTACAGTAATAAAATATATCAAAGCAATTTTGGGTAAATGTCGTTGATAATTTTTTTAAAATACCACATAAATATCGACATCATCAGAGAGTCACCACTGCTTTCATCGCTAATGTGGCGATGTTCAAATCGGTACAAGGAATAGTATAGCTGGTCCAGCGTATTATGTAGAGGTTAGTTGTCAAGCTCCAGAACAAATGCAGCACAGAGCACTGTGGCTTCAGGAACTTTTATATGCTAATGCTATGCCAATCAATATATTAATTTTGCAGGTGACACTGAACATGTTAAACGCCCCTGAGAACGAAGTAGATGTCGAGGGTCTAAATAACGACGTCAAGCTGGAGTTCGAAGCGGGAAATGAAGAAGTGGCCACCTGAAATCTGCTTTGCTTCACGTAGGATCACCCTGGGGTGAATGACTAACCATGGCACTATAAATCATAAATTACGTCACATCATTGATTTCATCATGAAACACCTAAGTGACCTTTTACAATACCATGTGACGTGATTTATTCACTAATGCTGTAATGACTTAGACAAAAACAGTGCGGCACTTGCGCCAAACGAATTTGTTCGGGAATGGCATTGAGTCACGTGACAAGTTCGTCTGGCGTAGTTAGCGTTCCTCGCAGTGTTTTTGTCTTGATCTGATTTTTATTTCAATACGATGTTGCCAGATTTGGTAACTGATAAATGTTTTAGTTGGAAGTGGATTACAAAGAGTTTGTGACTCTGTTTCTTTTGTGTTTTAGACAAAAGCATTAGTGAAACGGTGTTACTTCATGTATGCATCTTGCAGCTTGCATATTGGAAGTTCCATCGTTACGATAGTTGTGTATGTGTTTTAATTCCATTTATTTTATCGATATTGCACTGATTGTAAGTAGCATCACAATTATATTTTTAACTCAAAGTGCCCATGGTTAGTATTGTATGTCATGATGGATCATTTATATTATTATTTTTTTAATGTTTTAATTTGCAATTATAATTTACTGTAATTAAATTGTTTTTTTTATATTTGTTTGTTTTTATGGCTTCAATTTTGTTTTTATTCCTCCGACATGTTTTTATGCCCTTCATTTTGTTTTAATACTATTAATTTTTATCCCATTTATTTTGATTTCATGCTCTTCATTTTGTTTTTATCCCATTCATTTTGTTTTCAGACCTTTCATTTCGTTTTTATCCCCTTTATTTGTTTTCATTCCCATCATTTTTTTACAATACGGAATACTGGTTGAAACGCAATATTTTTACCTTTTTATACAATTATTTATTACCTTCTAATGTAAGATCGGTTGAAAGTTATATTTTTTGTAAGTTTGTACATTTGGTAGTTTGTGATTAATTGATAATGAATATCATCGTGTAGTGATGCCTTTACTGCCTTAATGTGTAGAATTAATAATAAGATAGTATTTCAATTGATAGATTTGCGTAGATTTTATTTTATTCTATTTTTATTTTTGCCTTTCGACCTTTTGAGTCACTTTCTAAATCTTCGTCTTCGTACTTAATTTTAACGTAAAATCGCCTTAGTTAGTTAGTTCGAATCCTGTTTCTTGTAGTTGTAGGTTCTGATAACATCTAAAGCCTTGTAGGGGCTTGAATAGTCGTTGCGATTGGTCGTTGCGAGTGATTGCTGTTTCAATTCGGAAGGCGCGCATAATTTCTAGGCCTGCTCGGTTAAAATAAAATTTGTTAACGTTCATTTTCATAAAGTCGCCTTGTTCCGTGTACCTTACAGGTGGACCTTCTGTACAATGAATGCTAGGGAAATTTTATTAAGACCGTCTCTTACAACATCTTGCAATGTAAATCTCAAACACTAACAGCGGCTAGTCGACGTACGATGGCATGGGAAGAGAAGACATACCTCATTTAAGTCTATTTAAAATAAATACCTCTAAAATTTAAAAGCAATAAACCACTGTTGCCTCATACGAATAAGTTGGATTCGGACTACCTCATATATCGCTAAAGTAAGTTAGATTAATCGGTTAGGTTAGGATACGGTCGCGACATCGATATTTTTACACCCTCGATTTAGCTCTTATTAATATCCATTAGCTAACATACTCGCCAATAATTTAAGATTTTGCCTAATATTAGATAGTTTACATATATTGGTTATCTGCTCGTTTATTAAGGTTTGGTTACTTCCAAGTTGTGTGTATAGAGACAAAGCTGCAACGTTCGATGTCTTCATAAACACAAATTATGTTTTGTTTACTAGTTTTTTTTTCTCGAGGATGGATCGTTATGTGTTCAATGTGCCTACAACACACCGACGTAGCATGAGAAAATATATTTATTAAAGCTGTTAAATACTGTTATATACCATCGAGACGCCTTGAACGAAACACTTTAATTAGAGACTTTTTCCACCGTGCCTGTATTTTTTTATTAATTCGCAGCGTAAATCATCTCTCGAACTCGAATCGTCAATCATCATCATCTCTCGAACGAGGCGGGTATAATTTACGCATTCGAATTATGAAAAAATCGTATACTACATATTTATTTCGTGTAGTTGCAATATTTTTTTAATTTAGTTCTTAACTTTGCAAGGTCTCTAATTAGATTGTCATTGTTGTTAGTATAAGGATAGGCTTCGTAATTGTTTATTCCATATCTTAAGTAGATGTTCGTTACTTCAGTTTTTCACTGACGTCTTCCGAAGTGCTGAATATAGCTTTTCTTAGTACCCCGTAAGCAAATGCCGTGCTCAAGAAGTATTCTGTTGGCATAAATATTGTAATATATATTGTTGGATTCAATTTGTCCAATCATCTCTACAGCAATAGTTCAAGATCTTATTTTCATATCATTTTTCAATTTGTTCAAAAGTATGACTAGATTAGATTTCATATTCGTTTATATCTTTAGATATTATTTGAGTGCAGTGTTTGTGTTTGCTGACGTAATCTTTATTAATTTTTATTCGCAATATCCAAAACAATAAAATTATGATTTTATTTTCTATCTTATCCGTAAGCAAAGTAGAGATCAATGGACGACTTTCTAGGTATAATTTAGAATTCTTCATAATAATAATAAAAAAAAAATAAAAAAAACAAAAAAAAAGTTTAAAAACAAAAAATACAAAAATAAGGTTATTTAGTTGTACGAAATTAGCGGCTAGATGATGAATATATGAACATCTAGGTATCACAGTTTTGCCTTGCATCGTGTATATATAGAATATTGTTAAGGAAATAAAAGATTACTCCATATAAATTGAATTAGACATTAGAGATTTTTAGACTAAATACCTCAGATTTTGTTGGTTCCTTTATTTTAATTTCAGTTATGTCAAATATTTGATTAGTATTAGCAAAATTTTAACAACATAGATCATTCCAATCGGTCTTCCAAAAATATTAGATGTCTACTTATGCTTTTGAATCGTAAATTTTATATCTTATATTGAACTATTTAAGTATTACTAACGAAATTATAAGGTTTATATGCATTTATATCACAAAATTAACCGGTACAAGTTTTGGGCTAATTTCTTAATTTTAATATATACTTAATAATGCCTTAGTGAATAAAAATACGCTTTATCGTTAAATCAGTAGTTAAGGATCCGGATGAGTGATGTGCTTAGTTATACGAAATATATCATAGTAATAAACGAAAAAAAGTAAAAAAAAATACAAAATTAATAAAAAAACGTGTTAAAAAAAATATAAAAACTTTAGAAAATTTAAAAAAAACTTCAAAACAAAGAAATGTATAAAAAAAATAAAAAAGTAAAAAAACGTAAAAAAAAATGTTTTTTCTTAATTTAAATAGCTAGATACGCTTAAATCAGACTCGAAATATACATATTAGGCCACGCATCACAAGTCTATGCTATTTTAATAGTTATGGAAATCAGTGTTCATCATTTCTATCACTTAGTTTTATCGCTCACCATATCTTTCGCTTCTAGTTATGTATATGACACCGTAAGATTGTAAACATCGTTATATTACAATCTATCTAGTAAGATTGTAAACTATCGATAGATTGTGAACCGTATCATTATGATTGCAATTTAACGCATCATTTTTCGCTTGATTGTAATCTATCGATGGGAAGCGGTCAAATTGTGAACCGGCGTAGGACGGAATGCAACTCGCGCTCTGATTGGTTGAACGGTATGTGCCCCCGCCGCCCCGGCCACACGTCATATTTGTTTGTTATTTCTATTTTTATAATTCGTGCTTAAAGACATAATAATTGTTGATTTTTTTGAAAATTTTAATTAGAATTTGTGTTTGTAGAATAAATATTTCGTTACAATTTGTTTCTAACATATGCCAGGATTTCTAATTTCCTATTAAATAATAAATTTATTTAATTTAAGTGACACGTCTATTTCATTTCTAAATGAAATGAGACCGACCAATCAGGAAGAACTTGTAGACAGTTGACAATTTGACGCGGGACAGATTGTAATTTAACAGTTTCACTTCGGTAGATTACAATATAGCGAAAAATGATGCGTTAAATTGCAATCATAATAATACAGTTCACAATCTATCGATAGATTATAATCTTACTAGATAGATTGTAATATAACGATGTTAATAATCTTACGGTGACATATATATTTTAGCTTTTAGGGCACCCACGCTACACCGCTACCTTGGTAGGCTTTTCTACCTGCCAGCCTTTTGTTCATTATGTTTAACACATTGTGAACAGCAGATACACTACCATTATAAATTATAAGAGACGTTCAAAGGGTCATAGCACCGCTCTTTGGATATAATATATGTACAAATTACCTTATATAATGAATAGTTTTTTAAATAATTTAAAAATACAAAAAAAATATATAAAAAAAAATACAAAAAAATGAAACGCCTGATGTACTTATCTCTACTCACAACTATTTGCAAGATGGGTTCATCGGACGTTATGCTTATATGTAAGGTGTAAATGCCAGGAGAACTCCATGTTTTTAATTATAAGAGAGAAAATGTAAATATAGCAGTAATTATTTATAAATATATAAGATAATAATGTAAATATAGTTGTAATTAAGTAAGTGTAGTAGGTAAGGGTCCGATTCATTTTTATATTATGTAATGTTTACGTTGTTATTTAATTTAAATATGTTAATATAATTTAATATTTGTAAATATTAAACATCTTTGTGATTGTGATCAAAGATTTTTAATATATTCACAGTTAATGTATATAATATTTTAACTCCTCTTATAATAATTTGCAAAATTGTTTTTTGCTTCCATTAAACCCCCTCCCCAAAAAGTGCATTTTTATTACCAACCCTTTCTAAAAATTAATGCTAAAATAACAGTGTTGGCTTAATAGCTTCATCGTGCAACTGTCATACCTGAGCTCGTAAGTTCGATACCCGGTTGTACATAAATGGATTTTCTGTCTATCTGCGCATATAACATTAGTTCGAATCGTGAAGGAAAACATCGTTAGGAAACCGGCTTATCTTAGACCCAAAAAGTGAACGGTGAGTCGTGCACTGAAGGCTGATCACCTACTTGCCTATTGGATTGACAAATAAATTGTTGTAGCGCCACCTTTTTTTCTTTTCTAAAAAATCTCTGTTCAGTCGAACCGCGGTTATACAAAATTTTTTTTTGCTCGCATACTGGAGGAAAACCTAAGGAAACTGCATTCCCCAGATTGAGAGTCATTAGTTTAATATTTGGGCTATCTTTGAATTTTACACCCCAACGTCGAAGAGGTAGTCACAAAAGGCTGATCTTCAGTTCTTTTGTTGACAATAATCAAACATGCAGTTTTCTCTGACCAACTGAATTAAAATTTCAACCAGTAATGGAGTATAATAATCGCATGTATATAATCAACGATTGAGTTCTTTTCAGTGTTGGTTATTTGTTTCACAATAGCAACACTAGTATTTAAATCTACATATAAAATAGCTTTGAATTGAGAAATGATATATTATTCGATATAGCTACAATTCGTAAACACCGCCCAACAATATCTAGATTTCGCAAAAAAATAAAGACAATATATAAAGGGAATGAATATTAAACAACAAGGAAATACTTAATCTTGTATAATATTTTACATCAATTATAAAATACCTGGATAACAATAAATTTTGTTGCATTCTTATATCTAAACAGTATAATTTTGACTAGAGACGACACATGAAAATATGCCGATTACGACTATAGAATCTACATTTATACTTGTGGGACTTATAATATATTCTACAAGGTTCAAAGATAATACACTTAATTTGGAATTTGCGGGGTGGGAAAGAGTTCTCGCATAGTTTTAGTAGTGAAAGCCCCAAAACGATACCTGCGCATCTAACGACTTTCCAACATACGAGAACAATACAAATTTAGTTACCTACAATTTCAGATCCATGGCCGTGCGTGGTGCAATGCTGCCTAATAGCATCTTCGATACGTAAAAAGGGTTGCTCCTCCTAATCCTTGCTCACATTTTGATTTTGGTGTGGTGGATCTACTAAGGGTTGTTCAAATCCAGTTATAGATTCTACTACTCTCTACTCTAAACAATTCTTTTTATCAGTCCTTGTTGATTTACCTACCAGTATTTTAGTGAATTTTTCAATAGAATATATTGATCGAGTAAGTTGATGTAGGTAGGTACAACCACGGAATTTATAATTAAAGTTGTAAAGGCGATTTAAAGTTGAATTTTGTGCAAGAATGAATATCGCATTGATTTCAGTATTTCATTTCGCACATAAACCTTTCATTCTAATTTATCGGGTCCGAGTGTAATGTGAACAATATTTAGGTATACATGTGTTCAATAATTTTGTGTTCGTTAAAGCTTTATTGTTATAAATATTATTGTGAATAGAACTTTTGGTAAATGTTTTCTTTCAACAGGTCAGTTTAAATCAATATTAGGTTAGAATATATAATCTGTAAAAGAGCTACTTTCTAGAGAGTTTCCTATTAACAGAAAAGATGCTATACATGATACTCTACTAATTCATATAAAGCTAGCAACTGTAATTTTTTTAGACTAAAACTTATTGCATTCTATGATAATTTTCCTGATATTATGATTGGGATGAATAAATTTATATTTAGTTTTAGGAAATAAAATTTCTCCAAACATTTGAATTATTATCGCGACATTACTTCAGGTTTTATGACTAGATTACGCCGTAATTAATTTTATCTTCACAAGATACTATAAAATAGACACGGATCTATAAGTTCTATGTTTTATATTTACAATTTAAGTTAAGTCCACGGAGAGGTTTCTACAGTCATACATTATTAGCCAAAAACCTTTTTACATTATTACATACACATACAGTTTTACTAAATCTATTGCGATGCATAAATAAAACTATTTGTATTTGATTAGAATACGTATGAAATTTTTAACAGTTAAATATCTACCACAATGCGTTAATTACATAATACATACGAATACGACGAAATAAGAGTCGTCAAATACATATCTACAAAGGGTTGCGTAACATCTAAATTATTACGATAAAGACACACAATTCTTAATATAATTAAAGATATTTGCTTTCGTAAACGTTCTAACAACTTCAAATGTTTTATTCTGATGAAAAGCGTAACAAAACATTCCCGAACGAATCTGGTACGTTTGTAAGAAAGACTAAAATAAGTAATTAAGACATAGTAAAAGGGCTAAAATCAAAGAATGAGTTAAATGAATTCGTATCGGTAATCGTGTGACTGGTGGTAGTGGACGTGGACTTAACTGTATGGTCACCCTTAAAGGACCCCAAGCGCAGAGCAGCATTATTACGGCTTGCGCGGGTTTCGCTTAATCAATGTTCTGTACTAAAGTAGGAATTCTGCATCAGGTAAAGCTTGTCTATTGGATTTACGACGGCACCCGTACCAAGATTAAGAGGTTCATGATTGCCATGGTTCGAATGATTATGACCGTGATGATTCACCTCCAAATTCTGGAGGCTCATTGTGTCAGATGCACCTTCGTCAAGTTGGTCGAAATTGCTTCCATCTAGAGATATATCTGAACTGCAGAAACTATCTCCAGAATGGGCTGGATAATCTGGAAAGTACAATTTAATTATTCTTTGCTAATATCTATTTATTTCAAATATATCGAAAGGATATTTACCATCAGGAGAATAAGGTAGGTTGGGGTTAAGAGGTTGGCTGGAAGCAGAGTAAGAAGTGTCAAGCCCGAGATAGTTGCCATGCTCGCTGGATGGCGATTCTTGTTTGATACTCTTCTCGTCCTTATCTTTGTCTTTATCGGCGTTTTTGTCTCCTTCCTGCTTCGCTTTACGTTGTATCTTTTTCATCTTGGCTCGTTGATTTTGGAACCAAACTTGTACAACTCGAACGCTCAAGCCGGTATCTTTGGCTAAAGCTTCACGTACTTTTCGACAAGGCTTAGGACTCACTTCGAAGGAGGCTTTAAATTGCCTGCGCTGAGCTGAGGTTAAAATCGTTCTTGGGCGTTTTGGACCACGCCGTCCGTCTCTAGGCCGTTCTGAATCGTCTATTATCATATCATCTTCGGCATGTTGCATCAAATACATTTCCTTTTCAAAGTCTTGTCTACAAAAGATTTGACCAGCTCTGACAACGTATTGTTCTCCTTTTTGCAGGGGTTGACAACACATAACGCACACGAAGCATTGTATATGAAACACATATTGTTGAGCTCTCATGACCATTTCTTGCGGAAGAAGCCTATCGCCGCATCTGGTGCATTTGACGCCGAATAATCTGGGACAAATGAGATTCATGGATTTATATGTAAAATGAGCGCAAAGCAATTTCGCATGGCATTTCGCTAGCATCGCAAGATGTCGCTTAAGTGCTATGAATATTGATAGTTATTATATTTACCTATCGTAATCGGGTTTGCAGTAGAGTTTCGCATTTCTGGTGTAGCAGGTGTGTGCTAAGGGACAGCCGCAGACGCAGCAACTGAGGCAATGTTCGTGCCAAGAAAGTTCTCCCACTCTCATAAGATAACGATCTTGGATTTTCTGGCCACAGCCTTCGCATATTTCAACTATCTTCTCCCTCTTGATGCTCGCGCTTAGTTCTAAAAAGAAAACAGTAGGTATCTATTTTATTAGAAAGTGATATTTAGATACTATTTTGGAGTGTAGAAAAATAAGATTGATATAAGCCTACAATCTATTTCAATATTACACAAAGTATAAAATATTAAAGATTGTCTTTGTTAGAATTGAGAAACACCTCAGGGTTTCGTCAAGATGAAGGCATCTTTTCGATTTTCTACATATAATACTGTTAAGGAACAGTAGTATATGTAGAAAATATGTTCCTTAACAGTAGTATACGTAGAAAGTCGAAAACTTAATTTGTATGAAAATGACAGTTCTTGTCAACAAATTTTTAGGAAAATTTAGTTTTCGACTTTCTACTTACACTACTGTTAACACATCTTGACTAAACTCCCTAACTCCGCAGATCAGCGAGAACCATGCACAATACACATACCGTCGGTACGCAAGATCTCTTAGAAGAGGAATTCGCTTTTGCCATTAAAATCAGAAAGATTGAAGAAATGTGCAAAGATATTATATTTAAAACGTTTAAGTAATAAGCGTAAATACATTTAAACCGTTCAATATATTGTCAACTGAAATACACACATTAGGTAAGTTAATATGAAAATAAATATGTAAAATATTCAGAATTGTTTTATCATTTGTATTCCGTTACTACGAATTTCTGATTAATTTTAGTAAAATTGTATTTATCCTAAGTATCGTAAAGCAATGCCGTCAGTATTTGTTTTAGTTTCAATTAAATACCTCATTATAAAATAAACACAATTCAGGTTCTATTAGACCCGACAGACATCAATTTCAAACTTAAAAAAAGATCTTATTGTAAATAATCGGCATTATTCTCGAATGCACAACTAAGTTTTTTTTAGGCAGTTTTTGCTGCGCACCAATACTATGTGGAACCAGCTGCCCACTGATGTATTTCCGAACTAATTCGACTTAGGGTCCTTCAAGAAAAAACGTACCAATTCTTAAAAGGCCGGTAACGCACTCGCGAACTCTCTGGCATTGAGAATGTTCATGGACGGCGGTATCACTTAACATCAGGAGCCTCCTACCCATTTGCCAATAATAATATTCCACTTGAATAGTTATCAGTATCGGTCCACCTATTTATTGCATTGCGGCATTGTCGGGAAAGATACGATCTTCTAGATCGTGATATTGTTAATTGATAATGTTTAAAGAAGAACTTTATTTCTCATTACAAAAAAAAAATTATTTACATCAGAAACTTAATATTAATATGTATATGAGATACACGTCGCCATAAGCCGTCTTAATTTTAGTCAACAGGGTTCATTTTAACATGCATCTTTGCTGCCTTTTTGAATTTGTCAAACCCTCCAATATTGCGAATTTGCGATGGTAATTGATTAAATAATTATTATTGATTAATTATTATTTAAAATATCGTGACGATTACCTGATAGAAACTCGAAATCATCATGCATCAACCGATCAACTACAAAACTTGTAATTGTCAAATTTTCAGTCATACTTAACCATAGATAATAACATGTAGCTGTCAGTTGCGTTTTGTTATACCTTTTAATAAATGAAGACTAGAGTAATGTTTTAAGTGATAAACTTTTCGATTTAGCAAAGTGGAATAAAAAATAGGTACATTACGTATTTTACTATTTTCAAATTGTATTCCATTAGGTACTCGTGAATACATGTCCGCACACAGACTTTAAAATTAAATATATTTTTAAATAGTAAAGAGCATTTCAGAGTAGGTATTACAATTATGTATTTATCGTGACCGCTTTCGTTTTAAACCAACTATTTTCAGTAAAGGATAAATACCTAATTTTTAACGAATAATTTAAGGTGAATCTATTTTTTAACAAATTTATTTTTGTGATATTCTTTTTAGGTAGAGCTCAGTTTAAGATTTAAATTAAAGTTACTTGTTTTAATTATTAAATAAAATTTATTTTTAAAACAATTTGTGTGGAGCTATGTCCAAAATCTTTATTGTATATAGAGACATTGATATACAGTAAGGAAAAATGGAGGGAAATAGGGGAGGCCTTTGCCCTTGGGCACACAGAATCAGTTATAGTAAATTAACAAAAACAATAGCTGTAATGTATATATCTTGTATTCTGATATAAGGCTATAAATAAATAAATAATCTCCAAAATCCGAATACTTACTTATTGTAACATATTGCTACAATTTATTCAATTGGCATTTCCGACGGCACTCAAAACAATTTCGCTCTTTTTTTACTCACTGTTAGTTTAAACGATAGAGCACAAAAGTCTGTGTTAATAATTTAAGTGACAACTTATGCTTACTAAGATTTAACATAGAGATATTGTTTTAACTCTAGGTACTTGTTTTTACTGAGACTGGACAAGTATCAAACTTGATTAACTTAATTCTATAGTAACTATAATGTTAGCAAACAAACCAACAATTAATATATTTACGAAAAGTGTTTAATAATTTGTAGTGCATTTAGAACTACTTGAAAATATTTTCATTATAATATTCGACATACGCATTTTAAGTTTATGGAATACATGTTCTGCAAGACGCGAGGATACACGCCTTTTCTCAAACATATTAGATATCGTTATACTAACCCAATGTCTGGAAGCCTATTTCGCTTATATGTATTTTGAAACATCGAGTTAGCACAAAGCTTTCTTAAGAGATGGTCGATGCCTCAAGTCATTCCTTAGGTGGAGACACGCCCTTGTGGGAGGGGCTTCAGTCACCCGGGTCACGGATCAAACGGGGAACAAAACGTCGACATAAAACATCCCTAACAGTAAATCGATTCGAGGTGCGTGTTTGGAAAACGTTACTGTCTAAAAGATGAAAAAGAACGAATAAACGCATTATAAGTGAGTGTTAGCAAGACTAAAAGTTAAATTACGATAGGTAGACTCAACGCTTAGTAGGACTCCCGTAATAAATGCATAGATAAAACTCAACTCTAAATAACTTATTACAAATACTCTATCTAAATATCAACGCAGAAATTTACGTATAAAACTGAAAAAGTTTGTTTTATTTTAACGCATAAAACAAACAAAATCGAAGCTGTGCTTATTCATAAACTATTAATTGCCAATTAAGTTCAATAAAAATATATGTGTAGTGAAATACGGAACCCTAATCTAGTAGCATTTTTTTCTTTTATGGCAATTGAATTATATTTGGTGTGATATAAATATGAATTATTTTATATTATATTATTAACTCATATATATATTTCGAGTTATTTTAACAAAAATAAAGGATAGTGTAAATTCTAAGAAGAATTTATCTAGGTAGTAATCATTATTCCAATTCAACAGAGCGTTATCTAATAATATTATTTGTAAACGTATTTGTGTAACACAAATGTTTGTTTTGTCGAATTTGTGTTAAAAATTAAATACCTTCATTAATCTTATGCAGTGTTCAATTAATATTCAATAAATAAGCTCATTATAATCATGTAAAAATCTATCCCGTTTGTCGTTGGTATAATTTTAATCGTCGAATGGAAATATTCGAGTATTATTAATGCTGACATTGATATAAAAATTTTAAAAAGTGAAAACCGTTTTAAATTGCGTTTCAAAAGCTCGCATTCCTAGAAATGCTTGTTTAGTCACCGTTTCGCGGAAAGTTCGAATAAAAACGGTAAACGTTAGTTTTATAACATTATGTCAATTTTATTTTAGAGAAAAACTTTTTTAATACGAATAATGGAAATATTTGTAGTAGTTTGTGGATTATATTATTTACCCAGTAATGTTAAATGGTAGTATCGCTTGTTAGTTTAAAACATCCTTATTATAGCGCTCATTTTTTCGTAACTTAAATCGTGCATTATTCATAGTCAGTTTTAATGATGTGTTATATTTAGTTAAAGTATTGGAAAAAATGCTCAAGAATAGAATATATTTAGGTATACTCGTTTACGAACATTTTAACAATACACGGTTTTATTAATTAAAACCGTGTATTGTTAAAATTTGAGAAAAAGAGAGAACCTTAGTCGATTGCACTGTAGGCAAATTATATATTTGACAAATACAATAAATGCAAAGGGTTTTAGACACACACCTACGTTAAATTACTAAAAATGTATTTTGCATAATTCTCCTGGAAGTGTTCATTTATATTATTTTAATATCATACTATTAAAATGCAAAGTTTTATGCACTTTTTTATTTTTTTTAATTAGTATTAATCGCTTACTTGATAATTATAGATAAAATAAAGTTTATGAATGCGATCACATATGAAATAAAAAATAACTTTTTTTAACTTTGCTAAAAACAAATTACAAAACTCGGTCATACAAATTCGCAACGTCCTTAAGAAAGTAACACTTTCACTAACCTGTTCTTCCGGCACACGAGAGCGGAGGCTGCATGCCATCCTGCATCAATCCCGAATTGATATTTGTATAAAATTCTAACATTTTTTTCATATAAAATTTATCACACGGAACGCGTACGCCGCGCTAGCCGAAAACACAATGACGTAGTGTGAGCGAGCGCCCTCATCTTTCCTCTCCCATTCTTATCCCGCCAATCAGGTCCCCTCCTATGACTCCGCCCAATATTCTAACCCACCTACCTACTATACAGAAAGCTATTATATTTTACCACTGCGATACGGCACAAATTTCCTTTTTTTAGCTGAAGGAAAATTCGACACTGTTGGTTAGACGATCGTTGATATTGGAACGCTGTTCATACAGGCAACAATAAAATTATAGACTAGAGATTTATTTTTAATATTGTTAATAATATATATAAGCTAATAAGAAAGGAAATCTGTATTGATTTGCTCTCTCAAGGTATATCACAAAAAAAAATAGATTTACTTTTACGACTTCTGTGAAACAAAAACAAACTCAGATACCTACTCAATAATATCACAGAATAAGTTATGACTTTTTAAATATTTGTTCGCTTTGATATTTCAGTGACTTCTGGTAGTTACCGTTCAAGTTACAGTGGGTTGGTAGCAAGAATCATCATTCAGTCATTATTTCAATTATTATACTTTACCGTTTTAACTATGACTAAAATAATTATTAACTAATTGTTTAATGATTCATTTAGATATACTAACCATATTTGCTTGTGTCAACTAATAACTTATTAAACTACTGGAACATTTCTAAGATTTGTATTTTATCAAAACAGAAGAGATTAAAAACGCTTTTGAATTATTAGAATGAAAAATTTAATTTCTCTAATAATTAAATTATACAGTAACTTTAAGCCGAGAGTCTAAGGACATTTCCTTAACTATAGCAGAATATTTTTTTAAAATTGTGTCTGAAATAAACTAAAGAAAAGCCACGGCGACGTCAATTACGATGACAATCCAATTTCGCTTTGTAACATTCCTTGTAATTTCAATATCACCTCCAGAGTCTCTTGGTGCCTTGTGGCCTTAGTCTAACTTGTTCTAGAATAGTTTATTTGGAACTTTGAAGACTGAATCAAACTATGAAGTTTGACTTGCCCGCGCTAACTTAAGATCCTTGATTTTAATCGCCTGAGTTTCAGAGTTAGTCTTTGACCTTAGTGAGAGAGTAGAGTTAGTGATTGTCCAGCGTATACAGGCATCTGTGTGCTACAAACTTTTGCATATATATTTGTCTGTTTATCTGTGGGTAACTAGCTCTCAGCGGTAGATTAATAGTTTATTACTGCCTAAAACATATTTCTTATAAGGATTTTTAAGAGTTACGGCAATCAACATTTTGTTTCATGTCAAGTGGGTGTTGTGTCGAAATTCTCTTGCCAGTTCTTACCCGCTTTATGCCCTTGATTCGGGGACTGGTAGTTCATGTTAGTTCAGAGGTTTGGTTACAAATAGAAATAGTTAAATATTAAAAAATCCGTCACTAGGGCGAAAGAAACAATAAAATACCAATTGATTTTTTTACTTTAACATTATAAGTCTAATAATATTATTAGTGATTAAATTTGAAAGGTGTATGAAACTGTTTAAAATATGCGCATTTTGAACTTCAACAAATTTCAATTCTATATTTCTTTATATTTAATAAAAGATGACCCTTTTTAAGACTCAAAAATCGACGATGTACCTATGTCAAGAACAAAAGTTTGATCTTAGAAGCATAAAAATAAATAAGACGCAATATGGTCCCTGTCCGATTGTTTTTAATTATTTTCAAAGTGTCACAATAAACACAACAATGAAGCTATAGTACTCGAAATCCCTGTACACTTCAATGCACAGTTTAAAAACAATTTTTATTCATAAATATCCGGCTATTGCAATTTTTATTCTGTGGTGAACTCAACTTTTTTATACGAAAAAACAGCTGGAGAGCTATCTCGGTGAAGCCACTTGTGATATACTATGGGTATTGTACTTGAGTGGACCAATTCTGCCATTGAACTATTACTTACACAATTCGTCTATAAACAGAACTGAAGCAATAACGAAAAGGATACGCTTTAATATTATGCTGTTTAGAAATCAGAACCTAGAGTAAGTCTCAAATAACTACACTAGATTTAGAATTATTGACGTTTCTACGTAAACGAAACTTCTTTAATGAATTTACAGTTAAAATTTGTACAAATACTAACACACAAAACTGTTTTCTTATTTGTACCTGATAAAATAATAATGCGTACAAATGTTATAAGCAAACTTTTATTACTCAAATACTGATAAAATTTTGTATCGCCAGATACGTTCCGATTGCCGCATCCAATATCAATCTGGTTTTAATTTACATGGACTTATTATTGTGTTTTCATTTATCAGTAGCAATGAATGGCTCTGCGTGCGTTTGATTCTATTGTGTGTTCACCTCTCCACCACTTCAAGTCCAATGGTGGTATGAGCAAGTTGAATGCGTCCCGGACGGGTTACCACAACTCGTTTTTAATACGAATACTATTTTTATAAAGCTCAGTTAAGCGTGATCATTGATGGTTCAAATTTTTTGCCGATGGCAATTTCAAAGGTACTTATTTTATATAGGTTTTTAAGGAGTTTCTGATAATGTAACGGAATTTTTGTACTGAATTTTAATTTAATGTACATGACATTTGAGGAAATTATCTTATATAATTAATAAATGAACTATTTATTATTCAATTTTTTTTAAATTATTATTATTTATATTAAATATATGTCCATTGGCACACACCGAAATTTCAAATACGTCATACATAAATGAAATGATGAAAATCGCAATTGTAGGTATTATATATATATAATGATTAAAACTTAATAATTAGAGAATTATCGTTAGGAGAACAACTCGGCTTAGTCCCAAGGGTTATCGGCGTGTTATAACACGCCTATAGGCAGAAGGAACTAATCACGAAATAGATACACAAATCTGAGGCATATATAAATTATAAAAATATAAAAAATTATATAAAACATATATAAATTTTGTAGCTTCACCAGGGTTTTTTATCAAAGCGTTGCTAACTAAAAAAACGAAATATAATATGTATTTCTATATCAACTCATATAGGTTCACCCAGACTCAGGAGAGAAAATAAAGAATTCTGTAAAATATTTGATTACACACTGACCATAAATCACCTAGTGTTTTCGGTTTGATTCCCTGTCGGCGTACGGATGTTAGTTAAGTTTGTAATTTGCCTCACCTATTGTTAATCCTCTTAAATGGCTTACACGATGAAACACCTACAGAAGTGATACTGCCGTATGAAGGATCCGTACGAAGGCTCTAGATCAATTTAATATCGTGCGATTTATATATAATATGTAATCACTGTTTAATATTCGGGAAAATTTAAATCATATATTTAATTAGTAAGGCATTACCTATAACTAGTTAACATACCTACTACATTTACATAGAACTGTACTGTACAATATGCACTTACCTACGTTTAATTCACAGATAAAAATTGTCGTTGGCTCCCAATAATACTGTATATTTAATTTAATATTGGTCTTCAGCATGCAGCTTTAGATTGTATCTAATATTATAATAGTTACCAAATTTAAACTTAGAACACAATATTAAGTTTTTTTGTACTGAACATCTCTTTTAATTTATACAGGAGGTGCAATTGTAAATCTCATTTGAGCACGTCACCTATGAAATGGATAGTTAGTCTACTCTGGTCTAACCATCTATTGAAAGTTCCGCCTTAAGACTGTAGAGCAACTTTCAAACACCAGAATTTTATTCACCCGATATTCAAACCAAACTACATCGAAAGAAGTAATTTTGATAGAGAGAAATTTTGAAGAAATGATAAATGTTTCCTTCATACAAATGTAAACCTATGACGATATTCACAAAAGCTGTTTATTAAAGAAACAATGACGCACATTTAAGCACACAAAAGATAATAAAGTTTTGAATTCGGTAGGGCTTAGTATTGGCTATTCTATTTGTCTAAGAACTAATCTTATCTGCGAGGCGCAACTACTCAAGTTAAACCTGTTTTGTTAAAGGTAAAAACCCTTCAATAAAAATTCCTCTGAAAGCGCAATCGCTCGTAAAAAATTCGATAACTGGAAAATATTTGTAAATCCTCTTTCTTTCTGACTGCTTCTGATTTTCCAATAAATCTGCGTTGGTATAGGCAATATCCTGTACAATTAGTCCATACCCAATGGTGTGTGAGAAAAGTGATTGGAAATATTAAACTCGACCGAATGAGAAAATAAACAAAAACAGTCCACTTTGTTCATTAGATAATTTTATTGGTACCTGTGTGTTCCACGAATACCACTTTATTCAAGAATGTAATTTAACTGTCTCTTCAGTGAGCATCGTGGTCAGCAAAGAAACGTCTATGTCGAACAATTAGTTTTCTGATTTCGCTCCAGAGTCTCTCTTATTACAGTGTACAGTTTTGAGAACGATGATTGATCACTTGATCGGTCCATCTGTTTGATGAACAGTGATATTTTGCTTTCTGAGGCACCAACCACGATCACTTTCTCCAAGTTCATATCACCTTTGTGTGTCATTGTGTGGGCGAAATATGATCAAATTCGGTGTCGGCATATAATAGACAGGCTATGTGGAATTGGATCTAAATCGAACATCAATTTTACTAGCATGATTTATTTTATTTTCGTCTGGTTAAGAAACATTGTTATTAATCATTCAACGAGTAGGTACCATGTTTGTTGTAAAGTAAAAGTACCTCGGCAAAGAAACCCCAGAACTTGGCAGGCTGAGAGATAAATAACTCGGAGAAAGTATCTTATTAAATAGGTAGGGGTAAGCTAGTCTTTGCATCATCAATAAAAGAGTGACGAAGAGTATTTTCACTTCTTCTCGTCCGTTCTACGCCCTTGACTTGAGAACAGGAAATAAATGTTCAAATCAGTACATTACCTACTAGAATATATGATATATAGATATTATTCAAGCTTATAATATAATATAATACCGTACTCAGAATAATTTCTTAAGAGTTAACAGTTAAATTATTTATGAAACTGTGGCAGAGCTAATCTCTCGCTTAATTCGAGCGAGCAGAATCCCAAAACTGGACTACAGGTTCTTATCAGACCTAGTATACAGACTATTTCGCCTGTGAATTATTTCTAATTGCAATTATTTCTAGTTGTAATAAGAAAAAATAAAAAAAGTCTCTAAAGTTTAATAACTTCCTATCTCTATCTTTAAAGGAATGAAATAATTGAGCATGAGCGATCATTGAAGCATCTTTTCGCGTGTAATTCCTTGAAATCGTTCATGAGCGTACGTATTGACTCGCGTCGATAACGCTGTACTGAAAATGCTGCCTTATGCACATCTTCATTTTAATATATACTATAATGCGTTGAGACAAAGTTCAATTTTCTTTCATATATAGATTTGATGCTACGAAAAGGGACGTTTTCCCCTTGTTTACTATAAAGGGTCGTGTTTTGTAGCAGATCAAAGTAGAAGTATAGGCATGGCGAACAAATAGACCTATATATGAGAAAATACCTAGAAGTCAATCTTAAAATATATATATTTGGCATTTTCTATGTAGGATATTTGTATAGATCATATTGACTAGTAATCTCTGTAATGAAGAAGAGACGTATGATCAGAATTAAATTTTTTCACTTTCTCACAATTACACATTGCTGTTATCGGAGGTATCGCATACAAGCGATATATATGGCCACCAGTTGCATTGTCATTTTCAAATTGTAGTTCAATAAAGCTTGAACAACGGTAAATAGAAAACATTTAAAAAAGTTAAAAGCAGCCAACCGTGTAACAATATGAATTGTCAATATGTTTGCGAGCCTGCTTGTCGGACCTACGCGTGTCGGACACGTGCCAGGATTTAACTAAAATGTATTAGCTTTTATTTCGAGCGTTCATCTTCTATATTACTCCCTTTAATTACCTGTGATAAACCCACGGGAAAAATTAAAGTTTTAACGATGACGTTATAGAGAGATTCCAAAGTTTCAACTTACGCACCATTTATTGACGATTCATCTATTATTTTTTGTTGTTTTGTCTATTGCTGTTCCTAAAAACTGTGAAAAATTGATGGTATTAGTAAACAATTATAATAACACTGGCCGCAGAAACTTAATTGAATCTTAAAATACGCGTAATTTCTTAAATAAATCATTAAAAACGTTTTTTAAATCTAAAAACCAGCATCGGGTAAAATTCCAGTCAGAGGGGTTTATATGCAAGGCCTAATATTTGCCTGATCTCATGTCATTTGAAGATTTTTGGATAAGGAGAGTCATGCTGTGTCTGTCCCCTGGATTATGCGGGGTGACGACCCCCTAAAGTTAATCCTCATCACACGATGATTAAATATTTCCAAGTGAATTGATATCAGTTTGTTTCAAAATATTTGTTTTATTTTGCATTTTTTCTTAACGACTGTTGTGAATAATGTATTTTGAATTATAGAAAATTTGGCATTTGGCAGAAACTAATTATAAAACATTTATCATCAAACCGGAATAAATAAATCTACTCGCCTGGTGTGACTTGGAAAGAATTTATCATATTTTAATATGTAACGTCACAGAGAGCTAAGAACACTACTTATTACTTATAACTTTATTAAACTCTGCGTCAATAACAATAAGGAAGAAAATGTTTCGATGAAATTAAATTCCAACTATAATAATACTAGATGCATAATTCTAACATGAATATTTATATACTATAAATACCATTGAGTTGTGTTGGCCCAGTGGGTGAATCGTGCGCCTATTAACCCGAAGGCCGTATCGAACTACAGCTGTCGACTAATTGACTTTTCTACCTACGCCAACCATTTCTCGTACGGCAAAGTGTCATGAAAGCTTTTAGATCCTAAAATAGACAACGTGTTTCTGGCCCAAAGGGCTTATAACCAACCCACTCGACTATTAGGAAAAATAACTGATTGAAAAAAACTGTTACAAAAAACTAAGGGCCTGGCTTAAAACAATCGGCGCTTTTTTTATTTTTAATAGATTTATTTGCGAATAGGTACTAATGTTAACTTGGTTAATTTTCCTCACTCCGTTGACAAAAATACTAAGCTCTAAGCACCTTGAATAATTCTAATAGTACCGATAATTTAAAAGACTCGGTATTTGTATATTTAAAATATTATCCGATAATCTATTTTTTTTTTAGTTTATAGATTTTTATTCGATTTTTATTACCGTATTAAAGGATCTCCCCCAGGGCGTTTGGACACGCCCTAGCTTGGCAATTCCAATAATACGACTTGGCAGTGAAACTTGTTTTATTGCTATAAAACGAAATCGTTATTAATACCTTTCATTATTTATGCATCGGTAGATTTTGAAGAATCGTGTTTCAGGAAATCACATATAAATTTTAAATGAATTTAAAATATAAAGCAAATACTGAAAAGTTTAAACAATCATAACACGAATTTATCGCATTGCTTTCATAACTTGATGTTGAGAGTATTTTTTCAGAAATCGTCAGCGAGAGTCCGCGTTCATATCGGTTACAGAAGTTTTTTTTTAAATTCTACGTGAGTATAAAACATTATAACAGTGTACTGAAGTCTGACTTTTCTATAGATTATTGTTTATCCAATATATTGTTATCTATACATATATAGAAAATTATGCAAATTGGAATGTATCTTCTATCTTGATTAAATAAAGTATAAAGTTTTTTTTCTTAGTCTTTGCCTTCAAAATTATTGAAGCGACACATTAGTCTTACCGTCTTGCCGTTGGCCTGGGAGCAGTATGCGAGCAGTATATCGCTCTGAAGCCTTCGGCTTCTGTGAAAGGAGATGTCTGATAGGAGCTAGGCTGGCTTAGTTAGCCAGACACACAGCCCAACAGACAGCCAGCCTCACAACGGACCAATAAGAGTCCAACAACCATACCAAGTCAGCCTTAAAGTCTCAAAACTATCAGGGACGTCAGTAATTTATGACATAATGTAGAATTTTCGTGAATAATTCTATCTACACTTAACATTTCCATCCAATTCCATCAAATTACTCTAAGTTCTTGTTTATATTTGATTCCGTCGCCTATAATCGATTGTCAACTTAGCCTCGCCTGTAGCTATTTACATATCAATCAGTCACTGTACTACATGACTAAATAATAAATATTTTCATTTCCAATTCGTTCTAAAAGGCAACCGGGTCATATGAAAACTAGGAGATTTTAAAGTAAAAAAATTGAAACGTAACTTCAATAGCGCTTCAACGTCAATATTAGTTTTCTTTTTTTAAAACGGGAGTTAATAAACGCCTTCAGTAATTTAGATTTTAGTATCTCTTTATAAAATTTTCATGTCCCAATGTTAGTTCTCATACTCGGCTCGGCCGATTTTTATGAAATTTATTATGCATATTCAGTAGGTCTAAGAATCGGCTACTATCTATCCTTTGAACCCCTAAGTAATAAGCGGTCTCTAGCCCACTAATCTTTTTTTAATTTTATATTTTTAAGATACGGCATACAAAAATACATACAACCCTTAATTTTCACGCCTATACAATTGATCTATATATTTTGTTAATTATAAACTTTTGACATGAACCCTGAGGTTCATATAGAGAAAAAATCACATAACGACCTAAAAAGTTTTCATTCCGGAAAACCGAACAGTCCCTGGGGAAGCCTAGCAAAATGTTCCATGTTGGTATGTTCTAAAAACGTAGGCTAGGCATTAAGGAGAAACGGAGCCTGAGATGCAAAATATGTTTCAAATTATATACAGATCAATATTAAAATTAAATGCAAATCTTGGTTCAGTATTTTATTGAGAGCTTAATCATCCAGATATTATACTTTACAATTAATTAAATAACACAAAAAAAATATTGAATTTTTCCAGTATTACATGAGAATTAATTTAAAGACGTATTGATGAACATTATCGTCTAGAATTATTATTCTTGATTCTGAACTAAATAAGACATCATAATCATATAGGAAATATGATTTAAAAACAAAGCAAACGCGATATTATTGAAACTCAAAATGGGGTTTTCAAAAATTACTTAAATTTTTCCAAGTATATTTTATATATTTCAAGACTTATTTCGAATAATGACGCCACAAATTAAGTTCTAGTTCATGTTAATGAGTCATGCTTCATACTTAACCCTCGACTGCACTGCAGGAGTTCGAAAGGCCGCCTATCGTGTACCAAGTGACCGGTTGCTCATAAGTGCCGACAGCAAGTGGTCAATTTGACGCAGATGACAGCAGAGCAAACATGCCGAGATTAATTTCGTATATTGGTATTTGCCTAAGCTTTTGGAAGTTCATTTGGGATCTTTTTGTTTCTCTATTGCAGAAGATCATCCCAGAAACTAAAAATACATTTCTGTGCTTCTTATATTCTTATAAAAAATGGTTCTGCACTTACGTACATTACATAAAATGAGACCTCGTTGTCCTGTGTTTTAATTGTCTAACATTCTTCGCAATCTTTCAGACAATTTAAAAATAATCTAAACATGCTATGTTGCTTACAATAATATATTTTTGGATTCCGTATAAATTTTTATGTAAGTAATATTCATAGTTCTCACAATATTGTTAAAAAAACGTTCTCTATCAATTTTTTTCTTACAGTTAGCTTACAGGATGATCATAGGAATCCCGTAAACTGATAACTATTTCCAGTGATTCAATAATTTTAACAGACTAATTTTATATTTGGCACATATCTAAGTAATACTGTATGTATCAATATGCATTGATACATACAGTATTGGAATCTGTTTGGAATTTACTTGGTCAGCTATTTTGGAAGATTTCCCCCACCTGCTTTTCAAAAACCTAATCAAGTACTTGAAAATTATAATCCTGATAGGTATAAACGATTGAAACATATATTTTATTCGGTCTGCTACATCTATTCGGTGAACCAGTGAAGGAACGAAACCTAGTTTCACCTTTGTTAATTTATGAATATCTGAAATCGATGTTATCATCATTGTGTTGAGTTAGGTTCCCATACAAAGATTAATTGTTATAGATTTAGCTATGTGAATGGGGTGGGATTGTCATAGAGTATAATTTTAACAGACGCAGCAAAATAAGCAGAATTGTATTTATGAAACGAGATTTTAATAAATAAATTAAAAATACAACTTGGCTCAATCGTGCGTCCGATCCCTGGCTGTGCACGATGGAAACTTATATTTTGGCCTGTTAAATCGATGAAATACAGAAATATGATAGGTACTTATTTGTACACTTTCTTATTTAAACTTTCATTTTTAGTAATCAAAAAATCTTTCGGTCTGTCGAGAATTATGAAAATTTGTTAAACTAGTGATTTATTAGATTGAAATTGAAATTTATTTAATTTGACAGTTTGCATTGGAATTAACCTAAAATAATGACTGAAAACGGTTGTAAAAAAAACCGAAAAATAATAAAAAACAAAATCGAATCAAATTAATTAATTCAATTTATTAAATTATAAATAATTAAATTCTCTAAAATTTATTTTAATTAAAAATATTGATTGCTGAAAAAATTTACTCTAAATGGATACGCGTTTTAAACATTTTAGTTTATCGTTTTTAGCATAAAGTCTTGAATAATATCAGAAGGCTTAATCTCAGCACATCAAACTCAGACGGGTCTAATCACATAATTTGCTTATTCTATAACTTGACAACCTCCCCCCCCCCCCTCCTTAAAAGCTAGTCTTACTAGCTCTATTTTCATTAAACTTTAAACACAGTATGTCGAGAGAGTATTTTACTTAAAAGGACTAGATTGATTTGAAAATAAACATTAGTGAGGCTCCATTGTAGCCTATAAAGAATTAAATAAACAATCGAGGAAATTGTTTACAACGAACGCACCGTTTCGTAGCATCTACGCTCGTAGCGCTTCTGACAGCGTTTACTCCTTACAGGTACACTCGACACGCACCAGGCGCGTGTCCGGACGGGCGTTCAGCTGATAATATCTATATTGGCACTTGTCTCATTCAATATGATCACATCAGATCTTAAACGCTTTTGACTGGGGCTAATGAGTCGAATCGATGAATTTACAAGCGTTTAAAACTCGATAGATAATCTGGTTCAACGCGTGCCGTTTTTGAAGAATACTGAGAGAAATAATGAGAGAAACTTTGTTCTTTACATTTGAGTATAAACAAATTAATATAGGATTCTTTTGATTATTTGAAGGTTTATAACAATTATATAATAAGCTTATATAATTATAATAAATATAATTATATAAGCTATATTTCTGCGTCTATTTTATTGCTTATCCAGAGATGATTATCGTACGGAGGGTCCTAGTACGCTACGTGTTAACCACAAAGACCGTAGCTAACAAAGTTTTAGACACATATCGATATCGACTTCATTTGCTGGGATAAATTATGAATTTTAATATAATTATTCGAGAAATTGGAAATAAATAGGAGGCTTTGATAAACAACGGTATATCGAATATTTTTTAATTTCATTTTAAAGCGATTAATTCCTAAATTTAACACTTAGCCAAATATTATAATTTAGCTAAATTTTATATATTAACTTCTAAGCGTCTTTGCTCTATTTATAAACGAAAACATGTGAGACAGTGGGAACTGGCCATGTGGCGATAAGTTGATACAAATCGTTATCTGGTGTAGCATTGTATTCGCAGCGAAATTACCTTCGATGTTTACCATAGGGCGATAACGTACACTTGGGCGGCATTGAATTTATAATTGGAAAAGGTATAAGCGATTCTGTGTTTATTGTACCTCACATACAGGCCATTTTAGTGCGTATGATTTAACCGGTTTAATATGGTACGGAATTCACCTATTTAAACAGGTGTTATATTATTACGAAGTGTTAACCTTTTGACAAGATTCATGATATATTCTACTTGTTGTACAAGATATTGGATTGATTATTTGGCACTTGTTTAGATTAGAGATTATCTGTGACACGCCACAATTTTATTAATTTTTCTGAATTATATGTGCATGGGGTACATATTAACGAATTGGTGCTTAAAATAATCAAGTAAATTGTCACAGTTTTAAATTCATCATACCAATGCAATATTAATTTATTGCTACGACAAAGATGAGCGCAATATTATATTTATCATATATAAAGACATAAAATAATATTAAATTCAAAATTGGATGGATATTCAAATATTACCTGTGATATGGTATCTATAGCCGGGCATTTTAATTAACCAAAAACAAATAAGTACAGTTGCAATTTATCGAAACGACATTTCGTAAATATTTAACTAGTGCAGTGCAAATATCGCGAAACTAGGGAAAAATATTGTTTTTCCCATAACGGGTGACACGGCAGTGTTTATTGTGAAGCCAACAATGGGGTACATCCCACGAGGCAATAAAGCGTGGCGATGTTCATGTGCAAACATCGGGCAATCGCAGTCGCTTATCAATCGGCAAAAGTTGACGCTGCCTAAGCGGCGGGCGGCGGGCGGCACCGGCTTAGAGGCTCGTGCACCCCGCGGCTAGCACGTGCCAATGGTGTACTCTGCCTTTCGGATATTGTGGACAACAAAGCAGCGAAATTTGGTATTTATTAGTTGAAAACCTTATACTAAATCTAGTATAGAAAATTTACCGGGCAATTTCGTAGCTGGGCGCGCTTTTTTAAATACACATATATTAATTAATATACCAAATAATGTTACACATGTCTGTTGCCTATACATTTTTTCCAGGACCCTAGCGAAGATTTTCCTCCAAGCGATGTTCTCTTTAGGTTCATTAAAATCTAATATAACCGAAACAGAACCATTTTCATGGATACCTCAATTTAACTACCAGGGGCAAGCGCCTGCTTTACAAGTCATCATTTTCACAACACTGTAAATACAAAGAGAATCTTATGTCACTGTAATAAATTCGAGAATCGCATCGCTAAAGTTTTTAATAAAATTACTTATAATTGAGCAGTAATAGCTGTCACAAAGTTCAAAATTGTTCAGCATTAATATGGAACATTTTTAGTGAACGCGTGGCTTATTTCGCTATTAGATTTTAAGTCAATACGAGTCGGCATTACCGCGATATAAAGTATAGTTTCATATCGGTCCGGGATTATCTGCGGTTGCCTTGGCTTACTTCTGTCAAACGAGGAGGTTATATATTATTATTTATTAAGTTGGTAGTTTGGTGGGAATTTGCCTTAATGTACACATGATTAATTCATAGTCATATTAAACATTTTAAATAGAGTTTAAATAATTTATATTTTCTTAATTATGGGGTATTTTTTATAAATATCTATGGATTGAGGTTAGGGTTACTGTCTATTTTAGTGATTCCTAGAAGATTTTTTCCTCAAATTATTAAAGGAAGTAAATATAATTGAGAACATATCTATCTAGTTTTTAATGTGCTTTTAAATTATAATGGATGTGGATAATAACACATAGAATAGAAAAGAATTATTAATTTTCATAGTGTACACGCGATGATTAAAGATTTATGTTGGTGCCTGTGAGATAGAACCTACTGGTGACCCCAGAGCTGATGCTTTTTTGGTTCAACGAATTATTATCACAATGCAGCGAGCAAGTGCAGCGTTAAAGGTACACTGCCACAGGGACCAAACTTTTTAAATGTGTTTTGATTTTATTTTGAATTATTTTTATTTTTATTGTGTAGCTTGAGAAAATCGTAATATACTTTATTATTATCAATAAAATTATACTTCTTATTTTCATAATAATCTATAGATCCCTTCATAGTATAACCGAACAAAGAAAAACCCAAGAAAACGTTCGAGAAAAGCTTGGAACAAAATAATTTCCTACTATCCGTTTCCGCAATTAGTGGCCTATTACCATTTTATTAATCTTAAAATATGTTAATTTTATTGAAATAAAGTCAAATGAGTTTGCGAAAATGAAATTATCATTGGCTTAGTTTTATTCATTTGTATAAAAATTAACATTTGTAGTTAATATTTATTCAGCAAATGTAAATTAAACTAGAACTGGCACAAATAGGAACGGAAGCGTAAAACATATTGAATTTGTAGTAACCATCATTTTCACCATGTTTTTAAATTCGTAGTTTCCCAGAGGCGTTGTTTTATTATTTAGAGTATTTACATTATTACGCGCATCCCCGAGCGTCGGATATATTTTTATTTGTCAAACAAACTATACAGGTGGGAATCATAGCATGGATTAATAGAAAAGCTTTTTTGGTAAAATACAATAATGTATACGTAAAGTAAGAGTTGTATGGATGGGGTAGAAACGCACGAGATACTGCTTCTCTGTACGCTTCTCTGTATGCTGTATGCAACTGTCATCATAATATTGTCAATTTAAAAAGCAATAGCAAAAAGTGAACACGTCAATTGTTTGAAATGTTCAATTAAAACTTACTTAATAGATACCACATACATCAGTGTTAGCCACCTAGACTAGAATCCAGGTTTTAGAAGAGGATCGGACAGGCCCAATGGAGGATCGTACAGGTCTCTCAAATTCGTGCATTCGAATTCTTATGCATCAATGTAATCAAAAAAATGTATATCAATTTGGGGTGAATACTCGGTCGTCCGGTAAATAAATATCTCGAGATACCTAAGATTCAAATCACCGGCATAGAATGATGATCACTTGATAATAGAAAAAAATATTAATATACAGAACGCTACAGTCATCTTTAAAGCATAGAACAGAAATCTCTTATTAAAATGAACGTCGAGTGATAGACGACAGATGTCGCTAATCGGCTTAGAGGGACAAACATCCGACATTTTCGACCTACACGGTATGATGCATACAAATTATAGTCTTATCGTAATTAAATTGATATTTGAAATCTTTAGCCTTTCGGGCCAGTGTTTTGGAACATGTGGTACATGGTGAGTCAAAATATAACATTTAGAGATTGATTAAATTATGTATTATGCTTACCGTGAAAGAATACGCTTTATATGTGCTTTGTGATATGATGAAATTTTTTTTTAATTATTTTTTCTTAGATGTGGATGCACCCTTAAACGCTACAGAAATTAACATTTAAATATAGGAACTTCACTTCTATGTAGATGAGGCTCAATGCAATAGTAAACACATAATTTTTTTATGTTATAGGAGCAAAACGGGCACTCACTTTCATTTATGCCCAAGAACTAAAGATAAAATTCGAGATATTCGCTTTACGAACCCTGAAGATGCCATGAAAGCGTATGAAAATGCTATAGAAGAAACCTAAGGAAGAATGGGCCTATTGTTTTCATCAGTGGTTCAATGGTATGCGGCGATGTATAGAGAGGAACGGAGAAAACTTCGAAAAACAATAAGAATAGACAACTTTCTACATTAAGCCGTTTTTCATTTTCTAAACATTTTCAGCGTTCATTAGACGGCTGCGTAAAATATACATTTGAAAATGGTTGTATTATGGAAATTGATACATTATTTCTGATACCAAATCTAATTACGGCTACGTTTATTAAATGATCCATCAATTGAAATCTAATTATCATTATTCTACTATAATAAAATTAAATTAGTCGACAAAAAGGAATTGAACCTCTCAGCCGCAGTTAAATAATCCATATCCATATACGTATTAATGAATGAATTTTCAAAACCGCTTACCTTTGACGATATAAATAAATAAATCAGAGGCGCTACAACCTCTTTAGGTCTTGGCCTCAGATTTCTGAATCTGTTTCATGATCAAAAATTTCATAGACAAGTGATCAGCCCGTGCCTGATACACGTCGTCGACCTTTTTGGGTCTAAGACATGTCGGTTTGACGATATAGATATTGACACTCTCAATGCCAGAGGACTCGCGAGTACGTTGCGTGCGGCCTTTTAAAAATATTGTAAAAAAATAAACTATTAAAATATATTAGTTAAATAGAATTCAAAAATACCTTGTCGCCGTATCCTTGTTACCTTTTCTTGAGAGTGTTGCGATGCAATCCGCTGAGCCAGGAAACCACCGGCGTGGCCGGCTTCTGTGTCCTAGACGCCAATTTTTAAATAACGATTTAGTTTAACTTAACAATAGAATATTCACTACTTACAGTCTCTATCAAGGGGAAGACATTCTGTTCTTCTACGATTTAGGACTTAAAACGAACGCGCACTCACTTATTCACAAATTCGAATTGTTTTGTCTTTTTAAATCTTCTCACTAGGCCCCTGGTGTAATGAAGATGAATAGCCTATATATTCACGTGTTGGTGAAGCCTTTGTTCGTGGGATCCAGCCATCTTTTTGATTATTGTAGTGACGTCCTGTTAATTAACGTCCCGATAGAGTATCAGGGAGCAATGACTATTCCCCTGAGCACTGAAAGTCCCAGCGGACCATTTAAATCTAATTATTAAATGGCGTTTTCAATAGCTCCAAACCTCAAGGTTCCACAGTTCACGTTATGCGTGACCTTAGAAACGATTTGATACGAATTTTTATCGTTTAATACTTTGTTAAACTGCTAGAGGTCTAATTCGAACTGTAATTACCAAATCGTACTAGGGTACACCAACAAAGGCCTATGACAGTAATACACATCAGCATTATTGATGACTGGACGTGCTTTCGCGGGAAAGCTCGTTGCACTTGCACTAGGGTTGTAATTAATTCCCTGTCACACTTGCTACAGAGACAGTGATACGCGAGTTACATGGTAAATGTGCGAGTGTAGTTTAATTTCAAATTCTTTTTTTAAATACGCGAATTGTTAACAGATTTTTTTATGTACTTACACCATGTTTTTTTTAAAATATGATTGACTTTCTGAGGCTGACACACGCCATCGACTTTTTTGGGTTGGAATACCTCAACCGAGAGGAAGCGAATTTTTTATTAAGAATAATTATTAAAAATTTAATCTAATTCTTAACAATTATTCTTATTTTTAACCTTTAATTTTATTTTATTTACTTTATACATTACACAAGACTTCTTTACTGATTTTCTGACGATATTCTGCTCTTCAGCATAATGCTGAGCCTGGGCCAAATACAGCCACAGCACACACGCATTACATACTCGAGACGAACCGAATGAGAAAAGGAAAAAAAAATTAAATATGTCTCATTATCTTTCTTTTATTAAATTTTTTCTCTTTGAATTTTGTTATTTTGTGTGTGTTTTTGTTTGTAATAAATGATAAGATATGAAAAAAATATATGGCGAATAACTTTTATACTAATATGTAAACCAAAGTTGACTTGCTAACTGGTAATAAATGTAAATTTACAATTAATTAAATTTTTTTGACGTTCATAGTGGTAAACAAACCAAGATGAATAAAGATATTCTGTTGTTGTTGTAAAGTTAGTTTACAAGTTGATTGTAAACTACCCGTTCTCGGTTACTTTACGGGCACGGGTAAAAACTACATCCATATTGCATACAAAAACGTCGGAATTACGATCGATTACATAGCACTGAGGCATCTGTTTAGTTGATATTTTTAAGGCATTTTCTGTATATCTGTGCATGTTTTTTTTATGTTACAGGAGGCAGACGGGCAGGAGGCTCACCTGATGTTAAGTGACATCGCCACCCATGGACACTCGCACTGTCAGAAGGCTCGCTGCCGGCCTTTTAAGAATCGGTACGCTCTTTTCTATGTGTTTGTAAATCATTCCTAAACCATTGATGTAGAAATGTTAATGTTCACATGTATCCTAGATCGTTGTAGATTAACAATTAGATGTTTTTATTATTATCATAATGCAGAATTTCATAGACAGTATTAAAGACAAATCTATAAGACAACGTCAAACGGTAAACCGTTGTTAACTCAATTCTAGAGCCATCTACTTAACAAAATACTGGTACAATCGCTACCATACGCTGGTTATTGCAAACTCTCCCTTTGATCAGCAGATATGTGCATCGCCATACAAAAGTCACGACGTAATCAGCCCTAACATTTAGCGATCAGTTGCGGACAGCATCACAGCACCTGTTACAACGCCCCTGGGTATCGTCCCCTTTTGCTTTCAATATAATAAATTATTGCTATTTCGTTAAAATAAGGTTTCATTTCCCATTACAATTCGCAGTTCTGTTTTTGTAAATCCCCGATTAATACGATTTAAAATGTAAGACGTGTTGCATAAACTAAAAATACGCTAAACCGATTGTCTACTTTATAATACTTTGGTCTTCGACCCTGCAAATAGATTTTGTTCAATAATTAAGTAATGTTTCAGAACTTGTATAAGTACCGTTATTCATATTTCTACTTCACGGATTTATATAACGCTTTAATAAATATAATTGTTAACGTAACGTTTATGTTATCCTGAGTCATAATTCAACGAATTCCTCCACACTATAGCACTATTACATTTAAAGTATTCCACGCATAAAACCCACAGTGAAAACATTATATTCATGTCGCAAAGATAACGCACTTATCAATGATTTATTCTAGACACAAGTTTTATTTTTATTAATTTATATTTATTAATTAACGTTATCAGCAAAAATATATTACACGCATCAAAGCAGAAGAAATCAGTCGAATCAGAAAGCACACTCAAGACGATGTCATATAGAACTCCTCAGGCTATCAAGTAACATGTCGAAGATTTCATCAGTAAGGCATCCAGGTCACACAGACAGATGTGTTTGTAATTCTGCGCCTGTGTTAGTATATCTTTGAGCGCACGTGACGCCGCCGTGTCGTCGTCGTTGCGATATTAAACCGAGGGACAGTGTTTTTCAAACTACTCTATTACTAGTGTCTTTAATTTTTAATACGTGATTTAAAGGCATGGAAATTTGTAAGTTACACATATATGTATTATTACTATAAAACATTTGAATATCGATTTCCTGTATAGTAAATATGTATCAACAAGACTTTCTGTAATAACTTAAATTTTACTAAAAAATTTGAAAGCGTTAGCCATTTTCAAATCTGGCAGTGAATCGCTACCGGCTCTGAATACTGTCGGGTTTGTTTTATATTTCGTATAGTTTTCTATAAGTGATTAGTAAAACCGAATGAGCTCTACGCATTTGCTTTCACCATTGGCAAATTAGAAATCAGCCGTCTAAGATGAAAATAATTTAGTTTGAGAATCGCTATGTCTCACCCCAAGCGTGCGGCGTTGCTCAGCGTATACATTGCGAGATCGCGCCAGAAAAATTTAATTGTGAAATACGACCACCCTCCTCTCATACTCCCTGTAGCCGAAAATCATTCCAGAGGTGGGCGTGCCACTAGTTTTTAGGGTCCTCTTTAAAATTCTTCGCCGTTTTGCTTGAACAACACATTTCAATGTTGAGAGATTACTTTTATTCAATCAGTAAAATCAAGCTTGCCAACACTCACCACACTGATACATTGGTACAAGAAAAACAGAATACAATAAATATTGTATTCTGTACAATATATGTTTTATTTTTTACCTATAAGTTCTTGTCACATCAAATGATGTGACAAGAATTTATAGGCAAAAAATTAAATTATTAAAGTAAGGGAAAATCAATTTCGAACTGTGAGGGGGACAAAGATATGGGCCGAATGGGTTATAAGAAGGCCTAGTTCCTTTTGGCCAAAACGTGTTCGACTGAAAGAAAGGCCAAATAAGATGATGGTATGCCTAGGGGTCTCTAGTATCTTGAGTTGGGCTCAAGTGCACTCTGATTCTTAATTGCAAACGATATATCGGTTAATTTTCTGCGATTCTCCAATGTCACTGCTAATTAATTTTGTGGTTTCATTTATTGCTCTATACATGTTATACATCTAGAATATATTAGTATTTCGACCATACTTATGTCACTCATCTTAACGTATATTAATTACGCGTCACAATATTTGTTCGCTATGGACTCCTAAACAACTTAACCGAATACAATTAAATTTGCACACCGTGTGCAGATTGATCTAACTTAAAAGATAGAATAACTTATGCATATATACAATTTTACTGTATGTGTGTATGTACACTAAACTCCTCTGAAACGGCGGGACCGATTTGAATAATTTTTTTTATGCGTGGGTGGAGCCCATGATGGTTAAGATTCAAAAATCTCCCCGGCATATGGCCCTGCAATTGGAACTTTCATACTTATTTTATATCCTAATCACTTGACATATCATGCAGGACAATGTCTGTCGGATCCGCTAGTGTAATATAAAAGTACAATGTTTATTAAAGTTCAACTAAACCAGAATGAAACCTATCCCTATTGGAGCAATCCCTTTATTATTAATTTTTAACATAAATTGATAAAGTCATCAAAATTAGTACTTATTATAATAAACAATTAATTATCCGCCTAACTAGCAACCTCCCTTTATAAAATGCCACACGTGGACCAAGGAATGCAGTAGGGGTGCAACGAAGGGGTGCATAATAACGACCTAACATATTGCTGTACGTAATAATAATTCAATTTTGCGGGGACAAAAATAATTAAATAATACCGTATCAATGACAATAAAAATGTTTATCAGGTGGCTTAATCCGTGTTTAGACGTTTATTTTAGTCAAGCTTGGTCGTGATACGTCAGATACGTTCCTAGAAATTGTTCAAAATATGAAAAACTATTTTGATTTATTTATATCATAAATTAGAAAAAAATAGTTAATATTTAGTCGTTCAATGCAAATGGTTACATAAGAAATTCAAATAGAGTTTTCTATAACACCATACGGAAAGAAAGCTTAAAAGCTTAAAGCTTTGTATTTAAAGCAGTTGCTAACGAACGTACATTCAATGTAGCTAAGTGCACAGTTCGTTGAATTTATTAATCAAACAAGATAGATGGCTGGCTATAAAGAGCTAGAAGTAACTGTTACTGAAAAATGATACTCACGTCGAGCTATGCGAATACCAGTTCCATATATAATAATCATTAATTTACCACTAATGATATCCGCGCAAATACTTTATGATATTTTGAAACGAAACTATTCTCTCAAAGATGAAAGAATGAACATAAGTCAAACTAATGAATTTATATCGTCTAGTATCGTAACACGTCACATATATAAAATTTTAAACTGTTAAATTATCTTAATCACAATCATAGAAATTTTGTATGAAATAAAATGTTATTTAAGCCGTTTTATTAATCAGTAACACACGTTATGTAGCTTTTCAAGTGACACACTTGTTAGTAACAGTAAACAATGCTTTGTTACCTTATATTCGCTTCAGTTGTCACGGTTCCTCCCAATTGGTCAGGGCTGATCAGCTACGGTATAGAGTAGCCCCAGAGCTTTGCAAACGCGCAACGTTACGCAATATCACGGATGGGTGATTTGTAACGCGCACTCGGTTCATTGCTTTGAGGGATAAATACATTTTATTGTTTAAGAAGTGATTCTAGCAACATTTTATTATACCCGAGATTGATATAGTTATGAAAACTTTACATTTTCTTTTAGGAGTGAAAATTAATAAGGTTTTTCTTTGCTGTAGGAATGCATTACGCCCAATAATTAATGCCCAGGATGGGCTTTATACTTCCGACAGCATTCCAGTTCTTCAAGGAGTCTGAGTAATTAGTAATTTATCCAAATTTGTGCCTATGCCATAAGGCGTCCTTACAATTTGTCTACACGAAATATTGGTTGGTAGATACGGATGGTATTTTATTTGGTAAACATTAATGAATAAATAAAGGTGTGATATTCATTTAAATCATGTAAGGAATATAAACAATGCATTTTAATAAATCGAAACATTACCCTTTATAATTATACGTCTGGGGGAACACCAGTCGTACCTGCAATGCAATTTAGAATCCTGCAATTTAGAATCCTGTAAAAAACCCATTTTTTTCCTTATTTTATCTCAATAAATTTTTATTATTAAGATTCCCTTCAAATAAAGTATAACCTTCAGTAAGATCAAGTCTCGTACAACATATTAATAGTACTTATAGCACGTTTATTTATTTCCGATAAATAAATAAACGTGATATATATACACCAGAGTGATAAGGGAAAAATTCCCAATATTTTTAATCCTTGTAGGTAATCTTTTAATGACCGTGCCTAGCAATAACTGTTTACTTGAACTACCCTAAAAGCAGATTTCACTTTTCCTATAACTTAATACCAAACAAAATATTATTTCCCTCACATATGCAAAAATATTTTGAAACATTCAGTCTCCCAAACAACATAAAATAAACATATACGTTCCTGCAAAATTGAAATAGAGACCATAAAATCTCTTTGAACTAACCAAACCTAAATTGAAATAAAACACTGTCCAAAATCTTCAATACCAAGCATTCTTTAAACCTTTGGTGAGTTGTAATTTGGAATGCATTGTAAAAAAAACCGAATCGCGCACGCAAACGCTGTTGTGAAAACAAAGCTTCAATAAAATGCAGTCGGGAATTTGACAGACAGAGAGTCTGATAGAGAAAATGCAAAATAAATTCTAATTTTAAATATTTTTAAACAACAATAGTTTTAAATTGAAAATAGAAAGCGTATTAATAAAGGGATTTATTGTGTTGTCATTTCTATTTCTTATCCTCAGCTTCAAACTATTTAGGTTCGAATCCCGGTAACTAATGGCGTTTGCTTTCCTTGTACGCAATTAAGACTTCGCTCGTTCTGTATTGGAAACTCTTTGTTGGAAGGTGCTGTCCACATATAATGGTCTATGATGCACAACGTTTGAATTTGGATTATGTTTTCTTTGCTTTGGTGTCATTTATAGAATCATTATATATTTTCTCTTATACAAGTAAACACAATGTTACAAGTATTACTAACGATTTATTTAATTGCTAAAGCCACTAGTCCACCCTATCAGTATTAAGGAAAGCAGCATTTCTCAGGCACTGAAGAATATTGTCGAGCATACAAAAATGTGACAACCAAGTCCAATTGTATTAAAATAGTTGTGTAATAGTTGCTGTTTACATTTTTTTTTATTATATATATTGGGTATTTTGTCCTTATAACTGTGATGTAATATTGGCAGACTATCTTACACAATACATATTTATGGATAAGGTTTACCTGGTAATAAAAAATCTTCGTGATATAATCAGGTATATTTTTTTTTAGGTAATGTTCCAAATACCACTGCATAGTTACCACACGTGTTCCCCCAGACGTATAAATTACTATGTATTGTCTTGTGTCCCCACGCGTCCCTCTGTAACATATTGCACCATCCCCAGCCTGCCAGACGACTCTAGGACATATCAGTGTTATTTTACATGGCAGTCTTTATGCATATTCTCTAGAAATACAATTTTGTGTTCGGTGAAGTGTCAATGAGACATTTTTTATAAGCATGTAGCGACACTTACTGATGTTATACCCTGAATTACGCTTCTCGACTTTAGACATTGGGGCCTTTAGGATAGTAAGTCGATAGAATAATCGAGAATTCTTCCTGAAAGTAGGAGGACCTGTACAATATCTCCACATGTGTGTATTGCGTACGTAACTGAACTGCACAGAACATTCACCTGCAAGATCTCAATTTTGCAAATTTCACCCTTACAGTGCTCTGCTCTACCAATATTAATATTAAAAATATTTAGACTAAAGACCTGATTTTTGGTAAAAGTTTTGTAAATGACGATACCCCTTAAGTTTTGGATATATGACATTTATTTTAAATAAAATAAATCAATGGCGCTACAATATTTCTGGTCTGGGCGTCATGTTTCTGTATCTGTTTGCCGGCTGTTGTGCCGTTGAATTTTTTGATCTAAGGCAAGCCGGTTTCCTCACGATGATTTTAATTCACCATTCTGGCGAATGTTAAATGCGCACATAGAAAGTCCATTGGTGCAGAGCCGGGGATCGAACTTACGACCTCAGGGATGAGAATCGTACGCCGAAGCCAACACTGTTCGTGCTGATTTATTTCATATAGAATCATTTAAATTATGTTGACACTAGCAATATTGTTTTATATATTTTGAATTAGAATTTTTCTGAGACGATTATACCCGTATAGCCCATAGAGAATAAGAAATGCCGCAAACGCGGATGTACATTTAATAGATATAGAAAATTTGATGCTCTGATGTCAATAATTTTTGATTTCGTGGCACAAAATTCATTGATGAAGACGAAATCGCCGTCGCTACTGATTGACAGCGACGCTGGCTTTCTGATCTTATCCATTTCAGCCTGTAAAAAGATGCATAATTTGCCTTTGCCGTATTTATTTTATTTATTAAATATGTTCCGATTAAATACACGTGGTGAAAGGAGAGCACTGAGCAAGGCTCCGTTATTGCGTAGAATGTGGATAATACCGAGAGGTTTTAGTGTGTATGCATTATGGCGATTTCAAGAAAAAAAATGGGGCATTTTGTGTGAAATTATTTTTTTGTTAGACGTGTACTAACCCAAAATAGTCACGTATTGCCGTAAATCGATCTCGTCTCGCGGGTCTATATATTTATTTACATATTACATTTATTATAGGATAATGAGTTAGAGAATGTGGAGGCGATTAGGATAATATCTTATATAATAAAACATTTATATAAGATAAATCAAGTAAACATTACCGGTAATCTTTCGTTACGTTTTGTGATTATTGAATATGTTTCTAGTACTACAAATATATCGATATATTGGTATCTACCCGATTATTTATCGTAGGTATCAGCACTCGAAAAATAATCGCGATAAAATCGTCGCAATTGATTTTTCCCGACTCTAATTTCTCATAATGAAAATATTCTGAGCCAAATGTGTGAGTGGGATGGCAATGTGTTTCTATTTCACACGTACCTATAGTAAATGCGGTTCGGATAATATTGATAGTGACGCTGATTTTTTTAAATTATATGGCGAGTGCGTTGCCCTCCGTTTAAGCTCTTGACGGAACTAAAGTCTATATATATTTAACTTGTGTCTTCTTAACATTAAATTGGACTCTATCCAGAGCTTATTTTCAGCAGTTTCAAAATAGAGATGTTATTAAGTTAATTATAAAACATTTACAAACTACAGAATGCAGATTGAATAATATAAATTAAATTCCCAGTTTAGTTAATATTCTCCTACCAAATTTCGATTACTTTAATCAGAATAATAACATATTCGAAGAATAATGAGTGATGTAATCTTTAAAAATCCTAGGCCTTTTGTTATGTGTATCTAGGTATGCACATTTCCTTATCTGGGAAAGAGGTAAATTATGTTTAAAGAACTTTATTTCTCATGACAAAATAAAAATATTTTATTTACATGAGAAACTTAATATTAATATATATATAGAGTGTCCCAAAAGTCGACGTCAAGTCGAAATTTTCTCATAGGTAAATGCCACACCAGTTATCATTTTTCATATTTTTTTTCATCATCAGTTATATTTTTTATGGCCGATCTAAGAAATAATGAAGTAAGTGTTATACCACGTTAGAATCCTTATTAAATGCGCGAACTTTTAAAGCTGCTTGCCAAACTGGAGTGGTATATTTTTTTTTCAGGACGATCAGTTGAAATAGTGCGAAAAATTAATTTTGAAAACTTGGTACGGTATAAAATGACATTTTCCTGCAAGTTGGAGTGATCGGCACAGGGTTTAGGATCATAGGTTACATAAAGCACTATTCGGGATGACGTAAGAGAAAAAAATTGCCAAAAAGTAAATATTTGTAACAACAGGAATGAAAAAACTGTCACATGGTGTACATTTTCTGGAATAAAAGGAAAATTTCCATAACTTCAAAAATACATGACTTAATTTTTTTTTTAATTTTTCTGATAACTGGTGTGGCATTACCTATGAGAAAATTTCGACTTGACGTCGACTTTTGGGACATCCTGTATACGAGCGAGATACACGTCGCCATAAGCCGTCTTAATTTTAGTCAACTGTGTTCATTCTAACATGCATCTTTACTGCCTTTTTTAATTTGTTAAACACTCCAATATTGCGAATTTGAGATGGTAATTGATTAAAATGTAATATATATAAAACTAGATAAAGCATCCTTCGTGAATGATCATCCTGATGTCGAATCTATTTTCATCCTGCAGAAGAGGGCTATTCGTGCAATCTATAATTTAAAATTTAGGGAATCTCTGAGAGATAAATTCAAGGAAATTAATATACTTACCTTTCCCGCGCAATATATTTATGAAAATAGTATGTATGTAAACAAAAATAGTGATAAGTATACTAGAATAGGACGTACGCACAATGTTAATACCGGTAACACACATAGGCTGCAATTTCCCCATACTAGACTATCTAAAGTTAGTAATTCTTTTTTGTGAAACTTTTCTTTAATAAAATCCTAGAGGATCTTTTATCTCTGCCTTTTAATAAATATAAGAAATGTATAGAAGCAAAGCTGTGTAAAACGGCTTACTATAAAGTTAGCGATTATCTACCTACTTCTAATTAAGTTGCTATTATAAATAAATATTTTTAGATGATTTGTTTTTTTAAGAGACGAGAGTAGAGTTTTTTACGCTGGATTTTTCTCTCGGTCTATACCCTCTGTCTTCTTTGCCGATGAGAAGGGATGCCTACAGGTTCAAATGTTATGACCTGGAAAAAGTGATACCTTGATGATCTTATGTTCCAAAATAAACGTGGATTTTGATAAAGTAAGAATACGTTATAACCTCTTTTGTGTATATGACCTTAGTAACGGTTGGTATTTATTTTTTAAAACAGTTGCTCAAAAAATGGCGTATTGCGGCGTTCGGAATGTGGGCTATTCTCATACATTCTCGAGTTACTTTTTCCGAACTCGTGTACAAATTGTGTAAAAAACTTGGCGATTAAAAAGAGTGGCGGAGAGTTTATTGCCAGTTCTTCTCTTCTGTTCTACGCCCTTGATTTGAGAACTGGCAGTAAATGTAAAATTAGAATCATTTAAAGTATATTTTGACGTTCATAACTGTACATTATGTTATCTATATGAATAAATGATTTTTTTTACATTTATGAACGTCAAAAATGAAATATACATTAGCTGCTTCTGATTTTACAGTTACTAAAAGTTCTCAAATCAAAAGCGTAGAACGGACGAGAAGAACTAGCAATAAACTTTCCGCCACTCTTTTTTTTCCATCTCATTTTTGGCCATCTCATTAACGCCGATTCAGCTGCAATAACTAGATGATTCCTACCAAATGTTGTTTAGGAGTTTTCAATAATTAAACAATTGTAGACAGGTCAACAGTGGTTCTTCTCGCATTCATTCATTCATTCATCTCATTTCAAAATTACACAAAATGCTGCCAGCCTTTGTAGCAATACAATGGAGAGATGTTGTTACATGTCCTGGCTGACTGTCCAATGTATGGATACCACATGTACTCGTATAGCACTGAAAAAGTTATGGTAATCACAGTAACAGAAACGAACTTAAAATAAATTTTAAGTTCTTAATGTTGAACAATAGGTTCTACTTAGACATAATTCTAAAATTTTCTGTATATACTTTACAAATAAGTACTTAGTACTGATTAAGTTGTACGTTATTTAGTTATATGAATGAGACGACAATATAGTCGAGGCATTAATAAATGTAACAGGTTATTTAGATTTTTATCGTCTTACTTTTTTTTCCAACTGCGTAATGTAGTTTTTCATTGGTTTATTCAAAACTGGAAACCTGAATTTATTATCTCGATGTTTTAAAGTAACATGGTCATGGCCAAGTATTTCTAGTTGGAAACAGCCCATATTATACAATATAATGTTAGCATATTAAGATGGTTTTGTCTGATATTTCGATCAGTCTGGTGGAGATTGTAAATTAATATTTATATTGGTATCACCGGTGGTGACTACATTATTCTTGATTTTACATTAAATCGTTAATCACCTCGACGTGGAAAAAATGCTTTAAGAATAAAAAACCTTTAGGAATTCCTTTGATGTTTGTTACTATTTACTCTTACGTAAAATGGAGCAAATATGCTTTTGAAATGTTCTTCTAAAATTGTTAATTTTGACTGTGTATGTGAAGACAACCTTCTGTATCGTATTAAAAGAAAATCCAACTACGGTTCAGTATTTCTAATCGAACTCAACCACCAAAATATTTTAAAATTAAAATACATAATTGCGATATGCAGTAACTATAACTGATTAAGACCGTAAATTCCAAAAAATAGCTCCAACAAATATTTGGCCATCCAGATGGGGCGGATCGTGATATCTTCATAAAAAGTCCATGACTGGAAGATTAAGACATTTATCAATACACGTAACATCAAATCGCGTCGCGTAATTATAGGGTATAATACGGTTGGGTATAGAAATAAGATAGATATAGAATTTGTAACTTGTGTATAACAAGTTGGCAAATTTTAAAATTGTAGAAAATCTTGATGTCGATTTGAAAATTGATATCGCTTTAAAAGTTAAATTTGTTATGGGTGACCTGGAAAATCTGACATATTTTTTTTTTTAAAGGATTCCCAATTGTAATGCATAACAGATATGTAAATATATATTTATTTTAAATAAAACTGTTTAAAAAATTCGGTCTCCTCTGCTGACTTTTCCTCGTTAGTATTACCATTTAGGAAATATTATTTGTACTGGTTGATAATAAATAAAATGTAATAAAGAAAATTAACGACTGATTAAAAAAAATCTAACCATAGCTTCCATATATCAGGTTTTTTCCATGAATAGACAATTAAAAATATCTATACTTAAATTAAAAATAGGAAAGATTTCAGTGTAAGTATGTTTTTAACGAGTCGGCTCAAAAAGTACTGCACACGTTTTAAAAATTCTTTCTTAGAACATTCCTAAATAAATAAATAAATAAATACCTACAAAAAAAATAGTAGGTACTAGAGATTCACCTGTGCGAAGCCAGGTCGTGTATAAAGCAGTTTTATTTTCGTCGACAAGCATACAACTCATCAAATTAATAACCGAAAAATTAAATTGTATTTATTTAATTAATAAAACATTTGTGTTTTCAGTGAATTATTTTTCGACTTTTGTCCTAACATTACAAATTTAACATATATTTAAAAATTACGTTGACCTGATCTGATCACATCCATTTTTGGTTTTATATGAGTAGGTTAATTATAGCTATCAGATGGTAGAATGGTGAAAACGTCAATTTATATTAATTTCGAATATATTAGAAAAACATCAAATCGACCTATTTTATATAATTTTAACTACATTACGTCTTAAAATAAGCAATATAAGAGACCGGACGGTATGAGTTTGATTCCATAGAAGATGGGTCGGGTTTTGGTATGGGATGCCACCTGTTCAGACACACTGGCCCCTTCCAATCTTCATGGAACCAACAACAGAGCTGGTGCGGCTTGTGATGCGGCTGAAAAAGCTAAAGCCTGCAAATACAGGGGCCTAGCCTCAGAATATGATTTTGTCTCATTCGGTGTCGAGACCCTTGGTCCGTGGGGTCCTAGCGCGTTAAGGCTTTTTAGGGAATTATCAAAAAGGTTAGTCGACATCACAGGAGAACGAAGAGCTGGCAGCTACCTCGCACAAAGAATTAGTCTAGCTATTCAAAGGGGGAACGCTGCCAGTATCTTCGGAACCTTGCCTAAAGGGACTCCTTTTAATAATATTTTTTAATAATTAAATTTTAAGGTTAGTTATTAGGTATATTTTTATGTATTATGTTATTTGTTTTGAATAAAATAGAACTCTTCGTTGTAATATAAGTTGACCTAAATTCCATGCATGCCATAAAATGACCTCAGACGTAGATCTAAAGTCTAAACAATACTCTTACTACGAATAGTAATAAGTTCTTATCACATAAATTTTTTAATTAATAAACGCGAATAATTATAATTAGTTTAAAATGTCTAACATGAGTAAATTTTGAGTGTCAGATTAGTAAAATCATTAACCAATTAATGCTCAAATTGGAAGAAAAATAATTAAACAATTTGGGAAGTTTCGAACGTGAACTATAATGGAGCTACACTATATTGAGTGACTTGAGCATGGGTTAAAACTTAATTAGTTTACCTTGTCAACGAATATTTATACAGATTTAGTATTGGGTAACCTTAATTCCGTCAACGTGTGCATTTGTAACCAACTCCCCCGACAATACTTTCGCTGACTTATAAATTGACCTAAATGTATTTTTAAATTAGCAGCCCGCGCTGCAGCCCGGATTGATATATAGCAAGTGATCAGCCTTATGTGCCATCGTCGATTTTAGGACTATGGGTATGACAATATCGATTTTTATTGATAAGCAAAGATTTTTGTTTACAATGAATATGACTATACTGTATATATAATAGAAATGACACGTGTATTAGGAAAAACATAATACTATTTTTTATATGAAACATCGCTATAATTGCCTTATTAACGACCTATATTACATAGAAGAAAGATATTACATTTTCATACCTAGGAAAGAGAATATGTTACACGTTATATTCAATGCACTAGGGGCTAGAACCCTATGAATACCGACGGCGATCCAGGTATCAATGATGAGTTCTTGTACCGCGCGATCTTAAGGTTGAGACATCAGCGCGGGATATTGAAATAACTTCATTGAAATTGGATACAAAACGTAAGTGTTTCATATACCTACGTAGTATTGCTGTCCTTATTTGGAGACACAGACTAAGAGCGTTGTTCAGATTTAAATAATTTTCAAAATATGTATTTTGGAAAAAAATAAAACATGTTTCTCGAGATCATTATCTCATTAGCAACCTTCGATTTCATTCGCATTCAAAAAAACAAATCTTTTTTCTATAAAATATTGGTATAGATTGTGATGCGTAACTGTTTGGTAAATATTTGCATTGCTAAAATGATTTCTGTCTCTGTCTCATGATCATTCGTCAATCTAATAGGCAAGAAAGTAATCAGCCTCCTGTGCCTGACACATGCCACTTTTTGGTTCAAAGATCGGAGCCGGTTTGCTCTTTCGAGCGATTGTTAAATGCACACATAGAAGATTCATTGGTACACATCTGGGCATCAAACCTACGACCTCAGGCATGAGAGTCACACACTTAAGCCACTAGGCTAACACAGCTCTGTTAACCTTGCTTGTTTCTATTAAAATTCTTTGATTACCAGACTAAACTAGAGACCTGCACTAAAAACGTAAAATTATTTCAATGTCAAGAACATAAATCGCCCCAATCATTTTATATAGCTTTAAACGCCAATGCCTGTTGCTCACGAACTTTATAAGCAAAGAAGTCGCATTATCATAATCGTTCAGGAGAAGTATTCTTCAAAACAGCATTAAACGAATTTGATAGACATCAAAACAAATACAAAGGGTGTGAAGAAAAACAAAAAGTATTGTTATGTCTCTGACGAGTGCCGTATTTCGGAAATAGCAATGGTTTTTTGAAAGTCAATCTGGTATACTTAAGGGTATATTATCCATTTATTGCGTTACACGAAACCGGTGTTATTTTTACACTTATAAAAGTTTAAGGACTATCTTCTGATGCTGCATAAAGTCATAATATTTTATATGATACCTCATAGTTTAGTGACCGTACAATTGTAATCATTTCATTATTGTTCCCACTTACCTAATTTATAAATTAACTATAACTTTTTATCATACGAGTACTAAGGGAAAGAAACATTCTGAAACAGCGTGAAAAATGACTTTGGAATATCAAAATCTAGCCTTTTTATCAGAACTTCATGCTTAACGCTAAGTCTGGATTCTGAATCAAACACTAAGCTTTGGTAACTCTTCGTTCATCTAGTCTCTGCCTAAACTCTTATTCATTTATTTAATGAAAAATCGGCAAATACAATTCAGAAACTCCAAAAAAATATTAAAAATTTCAAATCAGCTTAAAAAACACTATCAGTAGTGTATGCGATACATTTCTACGTGTATATCAATTATAATATTTATTTGTAGGTTATTTATCAGCTTCTGTGTCTGACACATTCTGAATGTATGCGAATATTCATCACAATGTCTTTCTTTCATCGCACGAGAAATTATTTATTCATTATTGTGCATGTATAATAAAAATATATGCACAATCAACTAGTAACCATATAAATGACCTAATTGAAACTTGTATATCTTCTCGATTGATATTCTTATCAGCCCTTACAGACCTCTGAAGATGTATCATGTATATATGAAGAGAAAATAACAATTCCGAGGATGGACATTTCTAAGCAATATAGTCATAGCCCTAAGCGATAAATAGTCAGAACACAATTTTACTAGAGGAGCATATTTGCATATTTGGTCACTCCCGGTCATCTAAAACTTGGTTAGTAAATAGACGTTTAATGCAAATACTGTAATGGCCGAAGTTGTATATTAAAATGTATCTTGGTATAATATAATATCCAATATTATAAATCTGCTTAGTGAAATCTAAATTTAGTAGCGTTATTTGAAAAATGTCCATATAATAAAATTGCGATTGTGTAGGTTCGATCGGTGGCTGTGTAATCAATGGACTTTCTTTCTATGTGCTCATTTAACATTCTATTAAACGGTGAAGGAGCATCTCGTGGTCCACCGCCTTAGACCGTAAAGGATGATGGGCACAGGTAGACTGACAAAAGATCATGAAACAGATAAATACGTCTAAGGTCCAGAGCTAAAAAGGTTCTTGCGCCGCTGATTATTATTAATATTATGATTGTAACGGTATGATTACATCTGAATAAAAATGCATAAAACTGATTCTTGATTTCGATTTGATTGATAGTATATAAATAAGTACATTTTATTTATTCAGTTTATTATATTAAATACAATGTTAATTCCTTTGGTTACTTTTTAATCTAGATCATTATTACAGTTACATTATACATTTTTCATAAATTTACGACCTTAACATTTTGTTTCAACCGTCTTGGAAACCTCTTTAAAAAAACAAATTAAAATTGTGACATGACATGAAAAATTATGCATAATGTCATTCAGCTAACGAAATTTTCGTGAAATCATTAAAAAATTAAAAAATGTAAATATGTGTAAGAATTTAAAAAAAAATTAATTAAAAAATGATAATACCCAGTCTTTAAAATATTTAGGTAGAAATTACTACAAAAATGGCGAGGTAAGATATTTTTTTCGAAAGTAATCTTAATCACTCGATCACTTGATGGAAAGAGTAAAACGAATTGAGTTGGTAAAAGGGCGAAGATGAAGCGATTTCATTCGTTTCAATGTTATTGGTCAAGGGATCTTCTTCCTCTTGCCGTTGAATAACAAGGTGCATCCGTTATCCTGACTAGCGAGTACTGTTTGTTATTTGCAAGATATTTAAACTAATATGTTAATAGGAGAAAAGTCTAGCGGAACGTGACCAATATAATGTAAAAGTTTTCAATATATTTTTTGTCGTAGTTGCTGCGCGTGTACTAACGCTGCGGGCGGCAGCACAGCCAATGCCTTACCCTTAATCTGTCTGGTTCCACGTGATGACGCACACGAGCCCACGCCTGGCCAGAAACCACGTCCTATGTCATCTGGAACTTCCTCTGCTGACTTCCAATTACTCGATGAAGACTACATTAAGAAACATTTCAAGCTGCCGCAGCGTGCTCTTTATTTGGATCCATTCAGGTATTATTATATAATGAAAGAGGCTGGCTTATGTATCGTCACGTCATGTTTGTGTATCGTCACAAAGGGTTTTGAATTTAACTTCAAACCAAGTCTTAGTTCCGGATCTCATCCCATGTATTTATAAGTTTGTGCAGCCTTGAGATCGTGAGTAGACGCCCGGCTGTGCTCCAAAGGAATTTCTTTCGGAAAGGTATATACGTTACGGTAATTCATCGGCAGGTTTTACACATGTTTATTGAAAAGTGTATCTTATCTCTACACTTTGCACATTCATGTAACGATAGAGCACAAATGTTTACACATTTATAAATGTATGGGTAGGACCCAATAAGAATGACATTATTTGTTTTGTTTGTTTCAAAGAATACCTACTAAATATTTGCAGGCGACCTCTGATAACATTTCCTATGACCCAAGAGGATGTAAAACACTTTAACTTAGCAAGGAAATATAAAATTAACCAACAAATATTGGACGGTTCTCTTGACCCGAGTGAAGCTATTTCAGCACCTAGTGTCTTCGTAAGTAAATTTATTGGTTGACAATAACATATTGTGCTTCTGTATACTGCAACTTTTTTTCTTAGAATTTGAACTGCAAACTCTTGTTATTAAAACCCATGCCTGGCTGTTATTTAGACTTAACAAATACAGATTTAAGTAAAAATATGTAGGTAGGTAGTATATATTACTTTTATATATATATATATATATATATATATATATAAATCTGTATTTGTTTAATTCTTCAGTTATTTTATTAATAAGCTTGGAATTTGTCGCATCAAATGCTCTCATCTAAGCAAAATCTATAATGTATTGCTTATTGATTGATATGCCGCATTACTAGCCGCAAGTGTACCTTGTGGTGCTAACATAATATAAAATCAATTGTCATTAATCTTTTACGTGATTTGCTAAATAGGATTTGTTAGTTTTTAATAAAATATCCCCAATAACGACATCAGCCTATAAGAAATCTTTATGTTAACAATATTAATATGTTTAGCCCTACGCGAAGTCGGAATCAGAGAAGAAAAAAGAAGCCGAAGAAGAGGAGGAAATTATTTATATTCTTCAGTTGCCAGACTGGGAGTTCAACTGTCCGGTTCACAATCAAAGAATAAAAACGCCAAGGTACTATCTGTTTTAATTCTGCCACAATAGTAATCTCAATCAATAAAAAAAATCATGTGCTGTTATGCGCCATCTATTGTCAGTATTAACAAACGTAAATATTAAGCTAGGTTGTCGTTGTCATTTTATAGATGACGCTATAAGGTAATTACAATTTTAAAAGTATTTATGATTAAATAAAAGTGAGAAAATTCTGAAGGCTTTACGATTTTAAGATTATTTACGGAAGATGTTGAAATAAAAAACTTAACATTACTTAAATAAAAATAATTCTTTAGTTTTTTAGCGTCATCTGTAGAAAATTACATAAACCGCGTAGACGTTCCAGCTTGGTTGATTTATAATAATAATTGTAAAACGTTTCCTAGATGACGTTGTACAGCAACTTATTTAATTTTGATTTAAATATTTCCTGATATATTAATTATAAACTTTTATGTAGGGATAAGATTGCTAACACAATTGAATTTAACAACATTATTATATTGGTTGTATGCTAAGTTTTTAACCATTATCCGAACCTATTTTAATAGTGAAATGAAATGTATCTTTAAATTATTTTTAGATTCATTTGGCACTCCTGTAAAAAGTCACCAAAAGGGAAAGAAGGCGGACCCAAACGTGGAGGTGGACCTCTTAATAAGCCTAAACCCTGGCTACTTAGTAGGCATACAGACTTTGACCTATTATCACAATGGTAATATGTTGTACCGTTTCGACATCAAATTATATGTAATAGTAGAATAAAGAACCTAGTGTTGAAAAAATAAAATGTTTTTCTTACTCCTTATAATTTTTTGATTCATGGATCAATTCATCATAATTTTAGTTTTCAAATTTTGATGTAAGGTCGGGAATTGTATTAATGGGGCTTCTAAACGGGCCATGTTTTGCTGCAATGATGGCTGCAATACAGTTGCCCGGCAACATTGCAAACAATAGCAGCCACACTATGCAATATTGCAGTAATGTCCCGGCCATATAGCCCAACATGTTTTGTATAGCCACTTATGGCCGGTATTGCCCCAATGGGTTGCCGGACGATCGCTAGGCTATCGAATTCAACTGCAATATTGCACAGCCAGTTTTATTGTTGTTTCAGTCACTCTCTTTGTTATGACACAGTGTATCCTTTTCTACGCGAAATGTTGCTCTATTCTGTGTTCTGCGATTTGACAACTACGTAAAAAAATAATAATTCTTGAATAATTTATTATCAATGCTTATTTCTAGACTCAAATTGTCTACAGTTTCACGCCTATATAAGTAAGGTCGAATCCACAATCTCTTATTTTTCTGTTTGTTTTTTAAAACAATAAAAGCTGTTGCGACAAGTGTCATTTCGTCAGCCATTGTTGCCGGTATGTGTAGCCCGTTTAGGAGTCTGCATCATGGGCCATACAATTGCTGTCATATTGCAACACATGGCCCGGCCATAGATTGCTCGGCCATCAGCTGCATTAAAACATTTTTGTGATGGCCGGGCAATTAGTTGCCAATATTGCAGCCATCAATTGCAGCAAAACCTGGCCCGTTTAGAAGCCCCATAAAACAAACTATAACATTTTGCAACCTGTTCTGCGGTCCGGAACATTGTTAAAATTGCAATTAAATTAATTTTTGCTGTATGGTCGTGAAAAAATTATAAAAGTTCTGCAAACTTGGGGAAGTTTTCGATATAATATTTCATATCACGTATTAAATTTGCAACCAATCTAAGTGTACGGAACATTTTTTGTTATTGAAAATTAATGTTTTTTTTTATTAAACTGAAGGAAAATCGTTCCAAAAATTCTGCAAATTTGACACATATATCGGAAAAATATACCGAACGATTGTATAAATTTGCAACTTTTTTCGTTGACCGGAACATTTTTATTTATAATTCTTTTTAATTCGTGGTCATTTTTTCGAGTAAGGTGGTCTCGGAATAATACGCGATCCGGAACTTTATGCAATTTGCAAAAATGTAATTTTTTTCTTTTTTCACCTTCAAGAAAATTTCAAAGTTCCGGATATGAGGTTGCAAATGTATAAATGCATCAGAATAGATGTTTTCGAAGTTTGCAACCAAGTTTCAAGACTTTTGTAATTAGTACGCAGTTTATTAATGTATACAAACGTTCGCAACGATCAAAACAGGAGGTTCTACACGCCGCTGCAGTGATCACGCATCAAAGCGCAAATGCATATGTGTAAACACATCGGCAGCGCGCAGACGACTAAAGGCGTGGGTTTTGTTTTTTTTAATGGAATCTCGCTATTGACCTGAAGGGCCTTGACATTTCAGCTCGGACTGTTTTCGCGAGCGTTGATCTGCCGAGACTGACCGCGGCCTGGGCCGTCGTGGGGTAGTCGGTCGCTTCACGCTTGTCTTCCCCGATGCGGATATTAAACCTAATCAGAATTGAAGAAGCGCTGGCGGCTATTAATTATTATTAGGTCGTTAGATAACGTGATGGGATTATCCGGATGCGTTGTTATGCGGATGCGGTATTAGACGATTCTTTTACGCACCAACGAATTGGGGTTATGTTTAGACTTGTCGAAGTGGCGTTTTGATTGACTGTTACTGCACTCATATTTAAAAAAGAACGGAGTGGCGCGCAGCTCGTGTTACTCTAGCTCAACGCGGAGATCATCAACGTTACTAAATGAATTACAGCGCGTCTTAGATAATAAATATTTTATAAATTATGCACATTTTTTGTTTGTCAAATATACTTTGTAATTAGCAAATGGGTATTAGAATTAGGTAGGGTTTGTTGGAACACAGGGTGGTATAGACTAGCGTATTTTTCTGCGAGTATACGGTCGTTTCAGCTAACGTGCTTACACACGCACTACAATACGCACTTCAAATAACCGGGCGTGCGTAACCTGCCATACTTCATCGTGTTCGCTGGAACCGGTAGTGGCATCGGTGTCAGTATCAACATGGATTCTGACGAAGAAAAATTGCTAATTTGATTATAAGAGATTAGAAGCGCGTCAACGCTCTTACGAGTGTGCCATACATCCCAAAGACGAGCTTATATGCGCGTGAAAAACGCTAGTCTGTAACCGCCCTTATAACATGAAAAGGCCTGCTACCGATTTTCTTGGCTTTTGATTTGTTGTATCTGTCGTAGAATAACTATTAAAACATTAATAAATTGACGTATAAAAAAACAAATTGTTCACGTCACCGTCAAACATTGAATGTCCATCCCATCGATATGGTAGGTTAATCTTCCCTCAAATTAATGAACGTATATCTTTTCATAACTTATATTTAATATAGGTTTTGAATCAATAGGATATTACTACACTATCCGATAGACAGATTTATAAAATGTAGAATTATGTCAATAATGAAACGGCATTGACATAATATATTGGCTGTCAAATATATACGCGTGCGCTATGTTTACTTCTTTTGGCGGCTAGTTAATAATATATTTAAATGTAACATTGACGTATTTATACAGTAATAGGGTTTATGGCCCGTCCAGGCAGCACTGATAAGTGGAAGTGGAAGTAAGATGCCTTTTTTTATGTTAGAGGAACAGCACCTGCTTTCGTTCACTACATACTTACCCAGAAATATGATTCAGTAGGAATAACTAATAAAACAAAAGCGAGAGATTCAGCCATCATTATAAGAGAATAAAAAGATTAAGGAATCCTTAATGATGACCTCGTACTTATTAACACATAACCTCGAAGAGTGATTATAATACGCATTTTTTTACATTTTTCTGGCAACCTATAATTAAAAATAAATGTGTTAAAAGTCAAACTCCAACATCTGACAAAAATATTGGATATTGAAAAATTTACAAGAAAAATCCCGTCTTTTATGGATAAACAAAAATAGTTCATAAAAATTAGGATCTAGATTAAAATTAGAATTAACAATGGTTGATAAGGATATATTATCAAAAGTCGCAGATATGTAAGTTTTATTTACTAACATATATTGATTAGGTTTGCGAAACACAGCTAGGTCTGTTTTCCTGATACTGCACTTGCACATTTTATAACTGAGTGTATGTTATTGTTTCGATGTTTGTTTCTCCTAAGGACGAATTAAAGATTGTGCCATACCTTGTACTTTAGCCTTTCTAAAAGGGCTAAAAGGCCCTTTTAAAAATTATCTTATATCTTTAAACGAGAAATTCTTGTATAATTATATATACATAATTGGAATCTCGGAATCGGCTCCAACGATTTTCATGATATTTAGTATACGGGGTGTTTCGGGGGCGATAAATCGGTGTAAAGGAATCATTTCTAGAAAATGTCATTTTATTCGTGTTTTATTTTTTATTATTCTGTCGGTAAGATTGAAAAATTATTCATATTTCATCATTTCATTAGTATGTAATTCGTACTTAAATATAATTTCCAAAAAACACAATTTATAAAAAAATATACCGAGCAAGGCTCATCCAAGGTCATCCAGGTATTGTAGGTAATAAACATAATTTTTAATATTAATAAATTAAATTTTTCACTCGAGAAACTATTATGTATTTAAGTTTTAGGAAGAAATTGCTATGATTTTTTAACATTAGTAAATTTTTAAAATATAATGAAAAACTAAAACAAACAACATATTTGTAAGTTTACAATAATCACCAGATACTTTGTACAAATCTTTCGTACTTAACGTAGGGCATGAAACGTAGCATTAGCAGCTTGGTATAAAGATTAGACTAGACTGCTTTAGTGGGCACGAAACCCTCAGTACGGCATGCTTTCATGTTTTATTTTATAGACCCCTGCAGCGGCCTGGGTTTGATGCCTTAGAGGTATCAGCACCTATCCTAGTACAAATGAATCCAAATGGGAAATGGGAAAACACAAAGCCTGGAAATTTGGATGAAGAGCGATTGAAAGCTATTGTTCAGCATTTAGTTAAGTCGAAAGCTTTATCGGCTGCTCAAAGTTACTGCTGCCAATGTGCTTCCGAGGGAGTGGTAAAAATCCTTTTTATAACAATATTAAAAATTCTTTAAATACTTAATACAAAGATAATCTAAATTTAAACAAGTGCCTGAATTGGCTGTAGATTATAGGTTGTATTGCAAGTTTACAAGCATTTTAAAAACTAAGTTGATAAGATATAAAAAATATATAAATAAATCTTTACAGAAAGGCAACGAAAACTCTAATTATATTCCAGTAATTATGATGCCTATATATTCAGCAGATGACTGCCCTTTTGATTTAGATTGTGAGGCAAAAAAAATTAAAGAAGCGGAAACGAAACCAACAAAAAAAGAAAAAGTACAAAGCTTGGAAAAAGACTCAGACAAGGATAAGGATAAGAAAAAAAGCAAGAAACGTGGCTTTGTCCTACAAAGGCTAACCGATTTTGATTTACTTTCCCAATGGTGATTAAAAATACCTACTATTGTAACGTTATGATATGTGGTGGTTTGTGAAGCGAATAAAATGTAGAGAATTGGGATATTATTTTAGAACAACGTGTTATAACTAGATTATCGAAAGTGAATCGTATTTTATTGCGCCATTACTTTGGGCAATATTGTCGCGTGTCAAGCCCACAAGCCATCTGTCCGCTCAGTACTAGAATGGTATAACCACATGTTGTGGGGGCCTACACCTAAGACTATAGGCTATATTTGGGATCCAATGTATCCCGAGAATCTACAGAGGCCCTATAGATTATTGCATTATGTAAACAATTTCAATGTAAGTTACAAAACAAATTGGCAAGATGCCAAGATTTTTTACTTAATACATATATTTATAAGCAATACTTCTACTGGCCAGAAGGGGTTTATCAAAATTACCTATCGTAACATCGTAAATATTAGGATTTTTTGGTAACAATATGCTTTTTACAAAGAAAAACTATGAGTTTAATTGTATCCCCTCGAAAATTCAAAGTCATAATTAAACAACCATCTTACTGGCCCTGCTAAGGTTAAGAACTCTATATTTAAAGAAGAAATATCATATTTATATTCTTTAGCCAAAATCATCACGGCCTAGTAAATGGTATATTCTTGATCTCTGTCACTGCAACACCATTTCTGCTATTTGCCACCAGTAATGTCGCTAGCAGACACATTACCAGATAGGCTATAATATATATCTACATTATCAATATTTTAGTACCAAGTCATAATTCAGATTTTCATCAAAATCATTTTTTTATAATTAACAATTTAATTAAAAAATTACTACTGGTAATATAGCGATACCATTCTTTTATAGTACCTACATACGATGCGTAATAGGATCCTTAACTTTTTGGTTATCGTCTATGACTATTTGTATATTAAAATATATACTTATGCATAAAAATAGCCAACAGGCTTAAAGGTCTCGTGACCAGGCCATAAAATTATTTAAAAAAATATGAAATCAATCCCCTGATTCAAACATTAGTTCAATTTCAAAAAACTGTTAAAGTACATTAATCGACCGAGTTAACAAATGTATGAACATAATTATTGATTATTATTTATTTACCTGTTGTTGTTTTACATTATTCTAAATCTAAATCTTACGTCATTAGCAGATAAGGTAAGCTAGGCAAATGTAAAAAATAAATATTTGAATGGGCACAACATATCGATATTTAAAAATCTATAGTTTATAAAAGGCTATAAAGCTAAAGATCTTTTTTTGGAAATGTATGTAAAGTGATAATATGCAGTGATTTCTAATATATAAAGTTACTATTGAAATCTATGTAGTCTAAGACGGATCTAAATTGTTTAGTTTAGCTTTTTTCTCTATATAGTATTAAAAGCTATGTATGAAATAGGCTATGGAGTAGATTATCATTAATCTATCATTTCTTTCATTTTTATTGTGTTTTACCATTTGTTTTTAATAAGTCTGTGGTTTATAAAGTAGCTCAGCGAATTAAATTTAAAATCTCATGCGTAACTTAATGAGGCGCGCATTGTGCATATCAATATTGATAGATGACAGTGGTCTGGTGACAACTGACAAATGAGTATTGATGTGAATTAATTTTTAGTTGGATAATTTCTTTGTATGTTCTTTTGTAAAAGATATCTTGATTGAAAAATTTGTTAACTGAATAATCTAAGGTTTAAGAAATTAAAAATCAAAGTGCCAAAATATCAGGGTCGCTGAACGATGAGGAAGTTAGAGCGATTGCTAGGCGCAGCGCAGTGTTACCAGTTAATATTTGGCACTTACCCATCTCTATTCTCTACAGTATAGACTTACGACTATTCACTGGCGAAAAAAAAGACTATTCACTATTGTCGAATGTCGACTGTCGAAATGCAGGCACCACACTTCTAATTTAAATATGAATAATTTTAAACCTAATTGACTTTGATGCTGAAACCTGCATCAATTTCAAAGTGCTAATAAAATGTGTGTTTAGGAAATACAAAGTATCTTCAAATGAAGATCTTCCGTGAAATCTAAAAACAGGTGAGTGTTAAGTAAAGTTTGTAGCGGACGTGGTTTTAGTTTCTTTTCATTTGGTTTTACAGGGTGCTTTCAGGCCAAATGATTCTAAAATATCGATTCCTGGTTTATTGGTAAATACTCTGTTTCTGTTCTTAACATAATCCTTCTGAATCCTAATACGTGCAAGCGTTTTTCAATACAATGGATCGTCACGGATTCGTTATTAATTGTCCATACTTCACCTAGGTAGATGTTTTTTTGTAAGCACGGGATGCATCTGAATCCTGTGTTCAGTGAAAAAAATATTCTCACGGTTTGAGTCCTTTTATCTCGCAGTTATTTTTTTCTTGAACGACAACACATGGCGATACTTCCCGTTTATATGATTTCGACAATTGAAATACGTAATTACGTATCAGCATAGCGAACTTAGTGTTAAGAGATATTATTTATGTGAAGTGAGTAAGGTTTCAAGTGGTTTATAATGTTAATTCAAGATATATTCAATAGATCACAATATGATTGAATTGGCCTTGATTATGTCAGAGGCAGAATATGCACTGAGTAATGGCCTTGTGGGGCTCTCAAATGCTGAGGAAATTAGTAAATGATTTTGGCATCAAAACATCAAATGGAAGAACAATGAAGAACACTTACCATGGACCCTATATTTGTTATTAATTTTAATACTGGGTTGACTGAATTGGCTTTTAGTGTTTTCAATTTATATATTCGAAGATAATATTTATCAGACTCAAAGCTGACGTACACTTGTTTCCTCAAAAAATAAAGTAGTCAAACCAATAGATTTAGTCTGAAACTCTTAAAGGATATAATATATATACAACATACAAGATTCATTTTATTATTTGTGTGCCATGGTGTCTACTGCACATCACCCTGAATATGGCCATTCTCTAGTTTTTGTAATTTAAACTATTTCTAGGTTATCTCTGTAAGAAATGCATCCATAACAACATTATTTTGTCTTAGCTTTTTATGCATTGTATCATTAATTAACTTTGGTTAAATAGAATAATAATAATAACACAGTGTTAATATTTACAGACTGGCCATGTGGACTTAGTAAGAAGGAAAAAGTACAATGGAATAAATGAAAGAATTATCTCGCAAAGGTGTTTCAAATGTGTAAATTACTTTTAAATTCAAAATATTGTATAATGAAAACCTGATTATATAATCATCAGAAGCAGATTGCCATCCTTAAAGGATTATTATTTAAGATGGCATGGATTATACATCTCAATAATTAGAAACCTGTTTGGAATGTGCTTTCTATTAAATACTCATAGCATCACAATATGCATGTATATTTTGGGCTTTACATAAATCTGTTACTCCTTCCAATTTGACGAATAGGATAGGTGATGATTATATAAACCAAGCGTATTGTTTAATAATCTGATCAGGCAAGTTTATTTGAATTAAAGAAATTTTAAAGTTTATTCTATTATATTCATAAGAATATTTAAAAAATAAAATTTATACTTATAAATACTGATGTATGGTAATGCGGTTTGAGTGCTTGAGATCATTTTCAACTGAATTTGAATTTCAAATCTGTTTGATTGTAATGCTTCTACACACTCGCTGGCATCATTTCGTATTTCTGAAATTTGATTTTCTATCAGCTTTGAAAATTATTGAATGTAGAGTAATATCATTACTGTTTTTAGTTAAGTACTTGTGTTAATCCTTGTTAAAAATATGCACTCTTCCAGAAATCATCACAATGGAGCCATCATGCTCGTACTCTGAATGTGATATATTTAAAGGAAACAAAAATTCATTTGAAAACAACGTGGAAGAAAAGATTGATACCAATGCTGTTAAGCCTGCAGAAATACCAACTGAAAACAATGATGACCAACAAATTGAAGACCTTGAAAGAGACGACTTCGAAGAAGAAAACAGAATTCTTAAACATTGCTCTAATATGGTAGTAGATGAAGACGACGCTTCTACGGCACAATATTCTCGGCCTGTAAGTAGCGTCGACCCTGATTTATTAAAAATAGCAAGTGCAGAAACAATTGCAAGGTTACAACATTTCATGTCTGATGATTTTGGCCTTCCTGGCTGTGGCCGAGAAGCAAACAAAGTTATAGGCAGCAAATTAAAAGAAATGATACATGATAAAGCAGGGTTGTTTGTACAGGGAACATCTATGTCCAAAGAAGATTTTATGCAAAAACTAATTAATAGTGGAAAGCCAGAAAAGAAAGATTTTCCAAAGGGAAAATTGTATAAGGCGGAATTGGAAGAAAATGCAAATGATAGTAACATGGAAATTGATGCAGTTAGTGGGCCATCAGGTAGATCTAATTCTAATGCATCAAGTATTGCAAGCACTAGCTCAGATAGTAAGGATTTCACAGTGCCTTCTACTTCAAATGCTGAAAAGCTTTTGGGGCTTTGTGATGCTACCAAAAACGGAGAGAGAAGTTCCCAGGTCTCGGTAAGTAATTTCTTGATAAATATTAATTCATATGTATTTTATTTGAATGATTTTATAATTGTTGTTAATATGTATCATATTTGCAGAGTTACGCATATTGCGATCCTGATGATGATTCTGATGAGGATGATGTGGAGGAGACTTGGTGTACCTGTCTTTCGTCACCTGAGGTAAGTTTTTGATATCCAAGTCAGTGACTAAGCTGCATATTATATGAGCCAAGACTACATTTCTGTTAATGTTCTGATGTTTTCATATTCTGTATTTCACTGCAATAGCATCATATATATATATATATATATATATATATATATATATATTAATTTAATGAGATGAAAATACTCAGGCCTTGATATTTTTTAAAAGTGATTATTAAAAATTGTCAACTTTATTTTTAGGATGAAGAAGATGATGACGAACCAGAACCTGAAGAAAGATTTTGGGTAATTCTTATTGTTGACAGTACTTTACAAAGTTCTTCATTAAATTTAAACGTGTTAAAGACAATATTCAGAACTTCATACTTACAAAATATTGTGATATAGTAGAATATTTTTTCTTAAAATATTTGTCAATGCCATTAATTGTAATATTATTACATAATTTAACAAAGGGAGTAAAGAATTTTCCTTTAAGTAAGCGACTTTGTGCGGTTTCTTTGAAGGTACAATTCTGCTTACGTATATTTACGTTCTTATTCACAATGATGACGTTATAAGTCAAATTTTGTTGCTTATATACTTGCAAATTTACCCTTTCATACGATTTGTATTCAGTGTGAATAAATAATTCATATGTTTCGTTTAGAGAAAAAGACGCTACGAGCCACCGCAGCCCCAGTCTGCAAAAAGATTTCGTCCTGATGGTACTATGGTCCCATACACCGGCGAATGGAATAATTCTTGCCTGGGACTTCAATCATTGCAGCATAATATAAATCAAGCTTCGCCCGATTTGAACCAGTGGCTGAACAGGTAGATACAATTATTATATTCGTATGTGGTATACACATCTTCTGGTATATATGTATATATATATATATATATATATATATACAAGTTTATATATAAAAGTTTTTTATAGATTACAGTCCACGATGGCTAACACATTATACTAAGATTTATGTGTATACAAAAAGTGTCGTTACAAGCTTAGGTTTTTAGGTATATAGGTATGTGGGCCTCAAAGTTATGCATCTGTTTGTGATGATTTGTTTTTCTAATAGGCCAGTAGATGATCCCGCGTCACTCGAACGCCTTCAACTTTTTGGGTAAACGGCTATCTCTCACGACATTTTCTATGACCTTGTAAGCGAGTTAAATTGCGCACAAAACGTCCGTTGCTGCACAGCCGGGGTTTGAACCTACCACCGACGACGGGATGATAGTTGCACACTCTAATCACACCAACGCTTCTCTTTATTTCTTAAAAATTCCAGAATTATTTTTGCCGGACGGATGAGTTTCGGAGTCCGATTTTTCTGGTACAAACTAGTTTAAACATTGTTTATCCTAAAAAATGCACGGTTCTAGTTGTTCTTCAAGAGAATACGGTCGCAGGTCGCTACTTTCCTAACTGGTATTCTATACTCTGGTATCAAAAATATTTAATTAATATTTATCGATCACAAGCTACATACATTTATATATGAGATTAAAAAAATGTCCCCAAATTAGGGTGGGGTCGAAATTCAAATATTTATATTTTCTTAGTATTTTATTCATTGAAGGACTTCAACGCAAAGCAAATTTATGGTGAATCCCAGGGTTTGTTAATGTTTATGGCATGTTGCGTTATTTATTAGCGAAATAATGCATACAACACGACAAATACACTCTGATATTCTGTACCGTGGAATGTTATTTGTGTCGTTTTATTTTTTTATCAGAGTCGTATTGTTACACGCAGATTAAACGCGCAGTAAATGTCTTATACGTATATATATATCGTATCAAGTTTATTGAAATCCAATTTTTAAAACTACTGGTATGATAAATATACCATATACATGCATAGTATTAATAACTGCCATGAAAATGGTTGAGTCAAATATTCCTTTTGATGTAAATTATTATATTACTCATATTGAATGCTGATTTGTTATATTAATTAATATTAAAGTAACGTTCAAACATGTCTTGGAAGTTTTATCCGTGTATCATATTTCTCCCGATTGCCAGCTATGTATTATAAGAAATTTAGTTACGAGAAACCTAAATCGACAATTTTTGATACTTCTACGTAGACGAAGTCACGTTCAGCGGCCAGTATACAAGTAACACGACTTTAATAAATAGTTGTTAGTTACTAGTCATAATCATAGGGGGTCGCTTGTCAAGTTTTACAAGAACGAATGCCAGGTGCGCAAATTGTAAACTGTTTGCATACTTATGATCGTGTTACGTCGTTTGATACTTTGTTTATTTTTGGATTGTTCACTCTGTTTACCAAAGATTGTACCTATTTTACATATCTTAATTGACAGTATATATTTTATATAACACGCAGTTCATTTTACAGTAATAATAAGAATGTGGAATAACTTGGTCGTACTGTTACAACAGCAACGTAGGAAGTATGTATGAAGATTTTTATTAAATCTATAGATTTCCCTTGAATAAAAGCATAGACAGCTTGCATTTTTTTTTTCATATTTATGACCTTCCCATTGATATAACTGTAACTTATTGCATCTCCATTCAATCATTTACAATAGTTTCTTCGAGAGCATTGTGTTGTTGGACATAAAGGGGACCGCGTCTTTTATTAAATCGTCTCGAATGTTCGCTAACAAAAATAAATTGTTGACTTGCGAAATAATGTATCGTAACAGGTCATGTATCAAATTAGGTAGCGAGCGGATTCTTATTTCAGATAACAGTGAAAGATATATGATTATGTGACGGCGTATATGTAATTTGCACACAAATGACTCTGTTATTATAAATACCTTTTTGTGATGTAACTAAGTAATAATTTAATTTAGATTCCAGTCCTGGACTAATGTTGAGAAGATTCAAGCTATCGACGCTCTCATAGGCCGCTGCACTGCAGGCCACGTGCGCCACATGATGAAGGCTATAGAACCTCTTTTCCAACGGGACTTCATATCGCTTCTACCCAAAGAGTTGGCACTTACAGTGCTCGGATACCTGTCGCCCAAGGACCTCTTACGAGCTGCACAAACCTGTCGCTATTGGAGGTAATAACATTGTTTTTAGTTTTCAGCTTGTAATTTTTGGAGTTATAACAAAGACATGGTTATTTTTGATCAACATACTTTAAGCCTCAGATAATTACTTTTTATTTTTACCGTTTCACTTTTAAATTGTTTAAGTTATTAGCTGCCCCGCGAACTTCGTTTCGGCTTAATACGACTTTTTCACTTAGCTTAGCCTACCAACGTACGTACGATGTAAGTTTTACGTTCCAACGAAGATTTCGCTATGCTACCACCACTATAGAAACTGGTAGTTTTCCGGAATAAAACTTATCACTAAATAAATATAGATATTTTTTTATTTTTAAACATTTTCTCTGCATATAAGCCTTCCTGAGTGTTCAAGGAAAAAATGACAAAAAATACTTACTTATAATAATTGGTCCAGCCAGTTTTACGCTTTACGCACGAGTTTTACGCTTGGCAACATAGGTCTATTAAATATGGTAATATTATTACTTGTTTTAGTGGCATTGTATAGAATCAAGATCAATTCCGGCTCACTATCACGAAAATTCCTGATTTAAAAATGATGATGATTTTTAAATGTATTACAGATTCCTCGCTGACGACAATCTTCTGTGGAAGGAACAATGCCGCCGCATAAGCTTGACAACACTAAAAAAGCGCCTTCGCTCTATGCCCCGTTGCGCAAGTCCATGGAAAGCCGCCTACATGCGTCAATCCCTTATTCAAGACAATTGGCTCCACAAGCCCGTAGATAACCCCATAGTGATGCGTGGCCATGATGATCACGTGATAACTTGCCTACAGTTCTATGGAAATCGCATACTCAGCGGCAGTGATGATACAACACTCAAAGTATGGTCCGCTATTACAGGGAAGGTAACGTGTATTTTTAATGGTATTCCTGTAGCTATTATGACTGATTTAACAATATTTGCTTATTTCACAGGATATGTTGCCTCAAGGGAAGAAAACTTATATTTTGTTTCTGATATTTTCTCACGAAACATATTACAAAATATTTTTAAAACATACTTTTTAATATAAATAACAGTTTCTTGTCTTTTAAAACTAGCTGATTCCCGAGAATGATAGAGAAACATTTTTTTAGTTTACTCCCTTAACATATATATATATCTACTTGTGGAAATGTTGTGATAATGTTTTTTAAATATTTATATTTAATATTGTCATTATAACTACTTAACATCAAAAGACAACAAGCAAGCAACAAAAGACAAGCAGTATGCAACGTTAATTTAAAGTTTTAAATGTTTTAAAATTAAATAATTTAAATGGTCCGTTATTCATAGAAATTAGTATGTGAAGAATACCTATTGATCTCTATAATTTCCTAGTCCTATTTATTAATACTTTTTTAAAGAGTGACTTAGTTAATGTTTATAAAAAAGATACCTTATGTTATTTGCTTATCGTGTTCTCATACGATAGAGACTTCACCATTCTATGTTTTTGTTGTAACATGTGTTTGTTCTAAATTTGTGGCCTAAATAAAAGTTTAATAAATAATATTTCAGTGTCTCCGCACATTGGTCGGCCATTCTGGTGGCGTGTGGTCATCGCAGATGATCGGCGATCTTGTGATAAGCGGTTCCACTGATCGCACTCTGCGTGTATGGAATGCGAAGACAGGCCGTTGCCTCAAAGTGTTAGCCGGACATACTTCGACTGTGCGGTGCATGCACTTGCATCAAAATAGGTACGAAAGCTATGCGATTTAGATTTTTTATTAATTCATATATTTAACTAATTTTTATCCTCCTAGAGAGAGAAACAGCAAAAATCAATTACATACAATATTTGGTGATTATGAAATTTAGAAAACTACAGTTATAGTATTAACTTACAATTTATGTGCTCTTCTTAAATTCTAGTATATTGTTAATTAAAAAAGTCTTTGGGCATTTAATATTTTTCAAATTGTTATGCGCTGGCGTTACATTAGTGCTACATGCGAAAACCACAATCTTTTGAAACCTTTTCCGTTTTAAGCAAGTACAAACTTTTGCTATACCTATTAAATTATCGCTTCCCCGTCAACATCAAGGCTTGAAGCGATTTCTTTTTGACTGCTACATTATTGATTTATAGGTTTTGTTCTTCTGTTACAAGCTGAAACGTTTATTATCATGAGGTATGAACTTAAATCGTATGGTGTCAAGTATTGCCTATCTATGACAGGTCTATGATAAATGTACAGCGGCCAAGCAATAAATAGCTTCAAGCCCTTTATTTTTTGCCAATTAATGAAATAACATGGCTGGTTAACTTGCTGCTGCCTGCGATTTTATTTGTGGACTTTGGATAAAATTCTTTTCCCTTATTAAATGCAATATGCAGTAAATAAAAATACGATTTTTGCACTTATCATTTATATAATATTTTCATGTTTAATATCAACTTTTATACCATTTATGATAGGTATAAAAGGAATGATTTATAAACGCAATGCTGGCAAAATTACAATATGTCATTGTTTGGTTGATACGTAAAATATTGCAAGAATAAATGAATTTTTATTGATATATTATAGTATCTCAACTGTGTATTCATATCATACATTTGAATAAGATAAATTGAGTATTGTCAAGACGTATTTGAGAAAGTTAACATATGATTATTTCTATAGAAATTATTGACAGCGATTTTAATAAAATCATTGAGATTCTATACATGCTGCATTTTCCCGAAAATCGCGAACGTATTGAAACCTTTTTGATTTCGTTTTCCATTTGCCAAGCCATTTTCTCGATTTGACTGTGAATATCCTTTTTTAGTTTTTCGCTTGTCCACAGAGTGGTGTCAGGATCACGTGATGCAACTCTACGCGTATGGTCGATTAGCAAGGGCTGTTGTCTTCGCGTACTCGTTGGTCACTTAGCGGCGGTGCGTTGTGTCCAATATGACGGTAAAGTGGTTGTGTCAGGCGCATATGACTACTTCGTGAAAGTATGGAATCCAGAGACAGGGGAATGCTTGCACACATTGGCGGGACATACCAATAGGGTTTATAGCTTGCAGGTACGTATGTATATGTAAAGATTTTTTCTACAAGAGGTGTTTTAATAAAAGTGATAATGCGATACATTCTCCTAAATAAGAATATAAAAAAATACTAGAAGACTACATTTTTAAAATGGAAGTCATTTGTTTATCAGAGGGTTTTCTTAAAAATGTGTAAAATTTAAGTTCAATGGTAGTAAAATATCTTTGCTCGAAAAATGGAATGGACATGCTTACCGCGGAGCAATATTGGGGGTTAACAGAAGGAACTTCTAACGACGATGTACAATACGCCTTTCATTAATAGGAACTGAACAAATGATTAAAAAAATATTATCCTGGCTGATAGCTTTGGTACTATTATATAGCAGCAGAAATAAAGATTTCTTTAGGAAGTGTCAATAACACACACACACACACATATACAAATCATTGAGTAAAAAAAGTGTCAACGCGCTTGGTTCTAAGAATACTCAGGTTTCTCAGTTCTGCTCTTATAATCTTCTGAGAATTTCACATAGCTGTTTGTGTTTGTCTCAACAAGATCTGGACCGATTTTTGGCCCTATTCATAACTATGAACGATACATACGTCACCGTTATGAATTGTAAACGAAAAACCGTCATTTCGAATTCCATTCGAACTCCAAAGAAATTATGGCGATTCCGTCCGTCTTCAATATCATGGGCGGTTTTTTCTGGCATTGCTTGGTAATGATCGAAAAGGTTAATCATGGAGACAACATAATGTACTTTGTAAGCAGGACAAATAACATTGGCTCGCAAACTTGATTTTTTCATCCCCGCGAACAATGCGTGATCTACGATGGCGGCCATTCAAGACGCTGGCTTGAAATTGTTAGAACATCTTCGTAGAACCCGGCTCCTTATGATTTCTGCCCATTTCCCTGGTCCATAGGAACATCTCAGGAGACATCAATGTGAAGAGGATGACGTTTTATGTTTCCCATTAGTTTTGTTACCATCCCTATTAGGTTTTTTAGTCTTAGCACGCTTCGTTCCTATTTCTTTTGGCACATTGCTAGTTCACCTTCATCTTCTTTTCTTAGGGCACAAGTTTGCTGGAAGTATCGCTATGATAAAGACTTTTACCTAATCTCCAGGAAGATGAATAAATACTGGGGTATTTATTACACTTATTTTATTAATAATATATCAGTGGCGCTGCAACCTTTTAGGAAACTCGGATTTTAAGAGCCAAGTAGGTGATAGACCTTCTGTGCCTGACACACGCCGTCGAATTTTTGGGCCTAAGGCGTGCCGGTTTTCTCACTACTTTAGTTAAATGCGCATATATTTTTGCACAGCCGAGATCGAACGTATGTTTGAGCGATGAGAGTCACACGTTGAAACTACCAGGCCAACTTTTTTATCAATATTATAGTTAAATAAAATATTATAGTTAAAAAAAAACCACATTATATTTATATAGTTACATAAATAGTACTGTATTTTATTAATATAACTTACACATTTAAAGAAAACATTTTTTTAAAACGGATTGAAGTACATAGCTTCAATCCATTAAAAAAATGTTTTCTTTAAAAGTTACATATATTTTTATTATATTTTATATATTTTTAAATATACTTATTATAAATTACAGTTTGACGGCGTGCACGTTGTAAGTGGTTCTTTGGATACGTCGATCCGCGTATGGGACGTTGAGTCTGGTCAGCTGAAGCATACACTCACCGGCCATCAGTCCCTAACTTCGGGCATGGAACTTAACTCAAATATTCTCGTTTCGGGCAATGCTGACTCGACTGTTAAAGTGTGGGATATCACCACTGGACATTGTCTTCACACTTTATCAGGTAAATACTTTACCACGCCCAGAAGACTTATGTATATAAAGAAGATACTACATAAACTTAAGGATTTTGTTTTTATAGCTTATGTTTGATATTGTTCAAACTTTTAAAAAAATGTTCTTGAAAACCTGAAACCTCATAGCCTGTTTTATTGATAATTTTTAAAGCAAACAAAGGTCAATCAATCCCAGGTCATCACTGGCTATGACGTTAAAAATGTTCATTGTTAATATCACGACTTAAAGTTCACTGATATATTAGTATAAGGTTTCATTACAGGGCTAAATCTCTTTTTCTTGAACACCTTAACAATAATCGTTTCACTTTTTACTTACTCTAGTTCCCTATTTGTGACTTAATCTGCCTGAAAATAAGTCAAATATTTTTCGATTGCTTTGACTACAAATTTACCTATAATGGAATGTCTATGGCGTATTTGAATGTAATAGCCTTACACTTGCAACTAGCTGCCTGAATTACAAAAAATACACTTGGTATTGTACTCGTATCCAAATAAGTGCGAAAAGTCTTGTTACCCAGCTCTGTTAAGATACAAAGTCAAACAGATTTTATTTTAATATAAAAAATTTTTTTAGGTCCAAACAAACACCAATCGGCGGTCACCTGCCTCCAATCCAGTAACCGTTTCGTGATAACATCGTCCGACGACGGCACCGTGAAGTTATGGGACGTGCGTACTGGTGAGTTTATAAGGAACCTAGTCGAACTCGGCTCTGGCGGTTCTGGCGGAGTCGTATGGCGTATTCGGGCTTCAGCGACTAAACTCATTTGTGCTGTCGGATCCCGAAATGGCACCGAAGAAACCAAACTATTGGTCCTCGACTTTGACGTTCCTGGGGCTTGTAGGAAGTGTGATGAATAGCATAGACTAAATCGGCGCCTTATGCGCCGACATGCCAATCTCTATGCGCCTTGGCAGTGCTAGAATGGCGTGGTAAAGGGAGGCATCAATTCTGTAATGTGTTGACAGTTGACAATTGACCAAACATTCGTGTGTCAAAAGAATACTCAATATGATAATATTACCGTACGCGGCATGTTTTGACATGTTGCCTCCAACCACACCTAAAATGTATTGATAATATGCAAATAATTATTTTGATTTTATTTTATTTATCTTAGTGTATGTCAATCTGATTATATTTTGACAATGATTTAAATGTAATTTACCTTCTGTGTAGGTGACTAGATTTTTATTTCATAACATTATGTGTATGTAATATTTTTAAGTTTTTGACGATGTTCTGTTAGATTAATTAATAGTTTTATTTGGACCACGCACTTTTTTCTTAGGCTATAGGGATGACATTTTAATTTAATTTAACGTTTTATAAATTTAATTATTATATCTTAAAGGATATCAATTCGATTTTGGTGCAATTTTCACAAGCATAATAACAAAATAATTTCATAATTTTGACCCTGTTACTATATAGGAGGCAAATAATCTCGATTCAAGTCAAATTGAATTGTGTACCATTTTAATGCAGTGCCTACATAGCCGTACAGTCTGGTATAGTCAAGCAGTTGTTTGCGGTAATTATACGATATCTGACTACTTCAATACCAATATTATACCATTTATGTAAACTGTAGTTGTTAGATTTGATCTTGAATAGGTAAATAACGATGGCTGCCATTATGCATTGCCAAATTATTGCACTAAACGGTATGCTTCATTATCCCAAAGAGTAAGGCGAAGTCGGATTGCGGTAGGGTTTCTTATTTAGCGTCGGTTCTGTTTTAAGATTATTATTTACATTATATATTGACATTAGTTAATACTGACATTTTGAGGATATTCTTGTTATAGTATTCAATTTCAAGGGGTCTAGTCACGACGGCATAACAGTAGTGTATGCAGAAAGTCGAAAACTAAATTTGTATGAAAATGACAGCTAATGTCGACAGTTCGTACCAACTACTAGCTGTTTTCGATTTTCTACATACACTACTGTTACGCTGTCTTGACATGGCCCCCAGTTAACAGTAGAAACCCTACATGTTAGTAATAGTGTAGATAGTGGGCGGACTACGGAGTGTGCCATTGCTTTGTTTTTAATATTGCCTATTTTAGAGTTTTTACGTATTTGGCCCATTTGTATGCGTTTCTCGATTTTTCTTTTAATTGGACAGTACCTAAATTTGTATCAGAGATAGTTATTGAGAGGTCATGCCTAAGTGGTAGTTGTTACTCAAATTATCACATGACCACTACACAATTGTCTGAGATAATATAAATGGGCTAATCATCATCACAAAATACTTTTAATATACAGTTTTACAAAACGTTTCGGTTATAATAAGTTTTAGCCACAACTTTATTTTTAAATTTATTTTTTATCGATGTGAAACACTCCTGGGCGTAGCCAGAACTTACTTTAATTACCTAGTTTAGTCGAATTTGTTATTATTATTTTTAATTTGATTTGTTAATTGCAATTATTTGTTCCCATTAATTATTGTTAATATTGTATACAATTAATTAATTGTCGTGGTGTTTTATTTATTATAACTTCTGCAATCAGTGCATAATAACTTTGAAATTAAAAAAAATCACATTATTCTTAGGTTTTTATTCTTCACAATTCTCGAAGAGATCTCTCAACATAATAATTATATTTATTGTAGATAGGGAATAATTTCAATTACATAATTTTGATTCAAATGTATCCTTAAATATTGAACGACGAAACATAGTAATAGAATATGACGGTAGTACTAAATATTATCCTAATAATGTATCAGTTTTGTGATGTTAATTTTGTAGATTTTTCCAATGGCCAGACATTTGTCTCTTGTAATATAGACTAAGGTTTTATTCATGTATAATCCTGAAATATTTCAGATTTCAATTTAAGCCTTTAAATTAATAAAAGGCCCACGTATTTGGTGTTTAACCTCCCGTTAAACAGTTACAAATACAGTATATGTGGTTACAGCGTATACACATACTATAAGATTCTTTCTACTATTCTATGTATATAAATATTATCAGCGATATGTGAGACGTAACGCGTTTGTGTAATTGACTGGAAGTCTACGACGCCACCAGTTAGCGTTACTCATTCAATGGCTGAATATTTAAACGAAGACTGAGGTATAGGTATAGTGTAATTATAGTATTTAGTATAGCGAACGGTTAAAATGTCTAAAGCAATAAGCGACGGGCGTTGTAACCGTAGGCTCTTGCACTCCACGCTACCCACCATCCTGTCTTTGTTTATTTCAATCAATATCATGTCTTGTATGCGTTTCGCGTTTGTTTTTAATTTAGTTTAAGACACGCTGACCAACTAAGCAACGACCTATTTTTGTAAATATAAAAGCGCGCAATGTATGATTTCCGACGTTAATTGTAAGTTCGTTTTGGTGTTATTTAATATTGATTGTATTTTTCTGAATTATGTTGACCAATTATTATTTCTTTTTTAAATTTATAAAATCTGATGTCCGATATGTTCGTATTGAGTTTTATCCAAAATTTTGCCTTTTATGTAATTAATAAATAATTAAAATTGATGTATCATTATCTGTTTTATTTCATATCTTATAAGCGAAAGTTTTAATTAATATAAGAAGTCTTCGCTCGTTCATCCTTATGTACTACGAAAATATTTCTGTTTCTGTCAAATTGTGTCCTGTGAGCACAAAATAGCAACGACATGATTCGAAAAATCATTTCCTAACTTTAATTAGATACGTTATACTTGCAGTTTTAATAGAAAACTTATAGAATTCCTTTTAATAATCTGCAGCGAGTAGGGTTGCCTTTGACGATATGGTGAGATTTTTTCTTGAAGAGCCGTAAAGTCTCAAATTAGCTGGTTCCACAATGTGATAGTGCGCTACAAAAAGAACTGTTTTGTGGAACGCCATGCGTCTAGAAACGCCATGCGTCTAGAAAGGTATTCTGCATTCAAGTCTCGATGTCCAATAATGGAATTCAAACAAAAAGTCAACGTAAATATAGGTACAAGTCAATAAAATATTTATTTAGCTAAACTACGAATATATATTAAGCCAAGAGGTTAAGCTAAGCTAGAATGACAGGGTAGGGTATTGAAATGAAACCTTCCTACTGTTTTTCCTTTTTCAATGTATTCTAGCTTAACCCTAATACATTTATCAGATCCATCAAATAACTTATTAATACCGAAAAAAAAATATAATATACATATAAATAATACCGAATTTGTCTTGGTCGTGAATATAGGCAGACTTCACTTCATCATCGTAGCAAAACATTTTACCACGCAGTATTTCTTCATTTTTGGAAACAAATAAGTCGCTAGGTGACGTAGTTGTTCCTAAATAATAAACCGTATCGGCTAATGGCAGCCGTCGCAACATGGCTGGTGTGCGCTGTCGTGCAAAAGGAGCACACCTTAGCTAAGCTAACGCTTTCCTCGATTTTTTCTTTAACAGCTTCTTTTAATTGATCTAGCAAACAAGCGTAGTATTCTTCCGCCACGGAAGAACCACGTTCCGTAAAATCGATCAAAAGAAAAGAAGATCGTCGCCATGATCTTTTCGACCGATCGAGACACCTTGTTCTTCTCAGGAGGGGTTGTGCATTTGCCACGGCATCGACTCATGCTTTGACTCAGGTTCATAATTGTAAACCTAAGTTTCATAACCAGTAACAATTCGGGCCATAACTTCCTCCCTTTGCTCTCCACAGCGGTCCAAAAGTCACGAAAACTTTCTACTTTTCTTTTGATGCGCAGAAAGCATTCTCGGGACCCATCTTGCACAGAATTTAGTCGTAGCAAGATGTCGATATACCTATAGTCAAAATGGCCGCCCATGATACTCTAACTAATGCTGCCAGCTGTTTTCCTTTTGCCAGGTATTTTCGAATACTAGTTTTTAAGCGACTATATCTTGAGCGGAGTCCCAATAAACAGTTAACATTTCTGGTAAGATGGTTTGAGGTTTCTTTCTTCATTTTTTCCATAGTGGCTAGTGTCTTCCCGATTTAGTCCTTAATAACTCAACAGATAACCCGATTAGGCTGAAAAATGGTATATATACTAACAATGAGTAAGCTTACCCCCGCCAATCCCGCCATTCCGCAAAATTTTGACCGCCCCTCGTATATGTGCTGCCACTTTTCTTTATTTGCAGCAACCTAGAAGGTTTTCAATACGAACTTTTTATGAAATATGTAGTTCACATTTTTACCTAACGTCAACTTCCTTGACGTACTGTACTTAAAATGGGTCAAACATATGCAGCCCCGAACAATAATTTCAATGGACCACGTCATACAGATAAAATAATAATGACAATTCCTGTCATATACTTTGACAGATACCGCACAGAATCGTCGTTGTTTACTTTGAATAGACATAATCTTGACGATCAGACATATATTTATTTTATAAAAACAAATCAATCAGAATTAGAGCGCGGCCATATGATGCGGTTATGCTGGGGGGCTCTGGGCCTACGCTTTTACGGTTCCCTGCACGATATGCTTGCTTTGCTTTGCTTAACATGGTAGCACAGGTACAGACCTACTCTACCCCATCCTTCTGATGGGTAGGGTGGCGTGTTCTTGGGAGTAGCGCAAGTCGCTGAGATCCCCAAGGCAAGTTTGGTGGACTAACCTTTTCGAGCTTACCGACCCCGGTGTTGGTGTAATCTTTCGAGCCTATATTGCACACCGTTACATACCATTGAAATGGAGGGAAGTAAACATCATATTCATTCCAAAACCAGGTAGGGACCCAAGCGACATCCTTCAGGCCAATAAGCCTCACTCCATTCTTCTTAAAAACGATGGAGAGGCTGGGAGACCTGGAGATACGCAGCCAGGTATCGCTATCCAAATTCCTATATCCGAATCAACATGCTTACAGTTCAAGCAAATCAACAGACTCAGCACTCCACAACGTCGTGCCTCGCATTGGCATTGACTCTCTAAAGTTAAAGCAGTCAACCCTTGGTGCATTCATTGACATAGAAGGCGCCTTTGATAAAACTAACTTCACGAGTATAACCAGAGCACTAGGTAAATGTGGAGTATCATCAACTCTTATAGAATGGATAAACAACATGTTAAAACAACGAGCTATACAGTTCAACGTTAACACCACAATACGAGACATTGTCAGCAGAGGGTGTCCACAAGGCGGTGTCCTATCGTTGCTATTGTGGAACCTAGTAGTTAACGAACTTATTACGGAACTCAACGCTGGCAATCTTAATACAGCGGGATATGCAGACGATATAGCTATTCTTATATCGGGTAGCTTTAAAAGAACCTTACGTGACCTCATAAAAAGCGCTTTCAAAGTGACTGAGAGATGGCGCAATAAGCCCGAGCTTTCTGTCAACCCTTCAAAAATAGAATTAATACTCTTTACAAATAGAAGAACAAACAGAAGAATCACTAATCAACTTATATTCAACAGGAACTAACACATACAATTGAGAGAAGAGGAACGTGATCAGTCTACCCTGAATGATCTACGCATATACACAGACGGTACAAAAACAGGGTGTGGCTTAGGCGCTGGCATATTCTCTTTTGATCTCAACATCAACACATACACCTGCCCTTAGGCATACAGAGCACGATCTTTCAATGTTCATTTTCGCCATAACAGAGGCAGCCAGAACTTTTGCATTAAGGTCGTATCCGACAGTGCATCCGTGCTGATGGCGCTCGGAAACAAAATAGACAAACAATAAACTAATACTGGAGTGTCACGAAGCACTGGAGGCTTTAACTCTAACCAACCAGGTTATGACGGAAGGAGGAATGACGCCTCCTGGCTCGGATCCGCTCCTCCCCTTGCCCTTCTCGCGAGAAGGATTCTCCGGAAATCCGTCGACATACAGAATCAACGATACATAGTGCGGACTGCAGACAGTCCAAAATGGCTCTGCCAGCAGTGAACCCACAACTGACAAAGCGACTTCTAAGCTTAAACAGAACCGATCTCATAACAATGATAGGGACAATTACGGGCCATTGTCTCCTTAACAATCATCTATTTGTCCTAGGCGCGACGGACAGCCCCAGGTGCAGAGCCTGTTTCAGCGCTGAGGAATCAGTCACCCAAGTAGTCCTGGAATGCGAGGCTGTGGCTAAACAACGAACTGAAATCCTCGGAACAGTGTGGTCTCTCCGTGAAGTCTGTCCAGGAGACTTCTGTGCTTCTGGAAGGAGCTAGGCTGGCTAAAGTAGCCAGGGCGAACCAAATTTGAGTCTAGTTGTGGAAATTTAGTCCACCTACCTAATACCTAATGATGCGGGTCGGGTGCGGTGCGGCGCCGTACCGCAATTATTTCGAGCTATAGGATGCTACAAAGGCGTTGCGGTGTGGTAATATATTAACCACAAGTACGTCAAGCACCCGCGTGAAAAAGAATGAGTTGATGTACCGAGCACGCTATGTATCTCGTCAACTGTGAAACCCTCTTAGAACATAAGTTGACGTAGCAAGCACGCAATTTTCATAGAGGAGGGCCTCTATGAAATAAATAGCTTACTTATATATATTTTTTTATTATTCTGTGTAAAAAGTAGTGTTCAATTTCAGGTTACAAATTTAATGAGACAAGTTGTAGGTACTTTAGGTAAAGGATATTATTTTATCTCAATATCATCAAAATACTGGGTTTTTTAATTTTAATTTGTTTAAATTAAAACACTTTAAAGCCAAGATTTCTCTAGTATAGTGATGAGTCTATTCAATGGCTTTGTGAAAGCTACATCTCTCTAAAGCCGTGTGTATAGGAAACACAATGTATAAACCCACCTACTTTTGTCATTTTAATATCCATAGGTAATCTATCACAGCTATGGGATCGCGATTGGGAGTTAGGTAAAAATAAAACGACATTATTGATCTATTTTATATATTTAATCAGACAACGGTACACTGTGACATAACGAACTTAACATTACTGAATCATTATACAATACTACATAGGTAATAATTTAGATGAAATCGCATTAATTAAAATCAGATATGAATAAAGTCAACAGCTACAGACCGAAATTCAAGAAATACATCAAAATTGTACTTGACGATTTATAATCAACAATTTTTTTTTAAAGAAATTTTCATAAATGAAGTTTGTTACATCAATAGAAGGATATTTGTGACACGCCTCAGCATCATTCGGATTATGATTACATCTAATACATTCATACCAGCGTACCTACTTAACTAAACTTTGTTTGATCTCGATAATATAAATCATACAATGATTTAAGGAACAAAGTGAGAAACGCAAACGAAAAAATTAACAACAATATTCGAACTTGTATAATGACTATTTTATGCTATACCATGATCTCAAATCTACATAAATTACAATGAAAAATATTTCTGAGACTCCTGTACTTTGTACCAAATAAAAATACAGGAGTGGGAGAAATAAGTAAAAATCTAAACTAAGGATATAGAATTATATATAAGCGACTTAAGGTAACACAAGGAAACATAACGACATTGTAGCAATCGATTGAGCTGTGTTCCCCTTAATTTTGTATGAAATGACGCAAAACAACTGTATTCACATATTGAATGCAGGCAATTTTTAAATATTATTGAGTTTATGACGTCAAATCGTTGGTAGATGTTTACACAACATAGTTTAAGAAATATTGTGGCGGATAAAATAACAACAGTATTTTATGCTCAATGTATGTATGTTACCTTGTGTAAAGCCTTTGAAAAAAATAGGTACAATATTTCCATAGTTGACCGTCATTGACGAATCTATACTTACAACTAAACAGTCATATTTAAATATTGTTTTAATAAAAACTGAAATAATATTTTTGGCGAATCTATAAGAGCGATCAATAAAACTTTGAGCCCACAATGACGGTAGGAATTTAACTAAAAATAAATAACACAGTTAGGTATAGCAGACAAAAATTGTGATTTTGTTCTTTACAATCAAATTATTTTTAGTATCACAAAAATGAAATTACTTTTAAAAATAGTGATGTCATGATTCAAGCACAGTATCTGAGTGCTTAACACAATACACTCCAAACAGCGCATACTTGATGAATACAAAGAGTTTACAGTACGCAGCCGGCCATTTTGACCTGAATAGGTACATACATTTAAGATAATTATTTCACTTAACTATCACGAAAAATAACACATTTTACTTAGGTAAGTATATCGTATGCAATCGAATCGTAATTTTCCACTCGGAATAATAAATAAGTTAAATTTTCATTAAATATGACTACGAAACACCGAATGTGCTGTAAATGAACAATCCAAGTTCAGACGAATGGCACATTGCATCTCTGCACTGTTTTACTGATTTCAAATAAAATATATAGAATTAATTTTGGACGCCGAAAAGTGATCTAACGCTTGCCAGTCAGGGTATAACCACATCGGCCAAATATATAATTTTTGTATATTTTTTTACTATATAATACTCATATGTTAATTTTATAATATAATTTTGAATTTTCATTATTCTAAAAATTTATAGTAACGTTCAGTACGGTCGAATGGCAGTGGCTGGGACCGGGTAGGATTTTAGTGAGCCATTCCATATCTGGTAAGCGGCGTATACGCAAGCCTGTGGTATTACATAGAGGCTGTTAAAGCTCCCGGACTAAACCACTGCCACGGGCCGCTCTCTGCCGATCATCGCCGCACCCGTTCCAACACTAACTGTGGTCAAAAAATTTGGAAGGCACTTTCTACTTTTTTCAAAAATTTTTAATTTAGTTTTTGAACACATTAGCCTAGACTTATACAATAGAAAATATGCGTAGTAACATTTACCAAATTTACGCAATACACCTGAAACGTATAGGCCGTTTATATAACATTTTTACCTAGGTTAACCATTTTCCAAAAAGATAGCCAAAAGTTTCAACACTAGATTTGATTTGTGAATGTATTTTATAATAATTTGGTCTTTTTATATAATTACAAATTTTTCAAACTTAAACCGAATGCGTTAATCCAAATTCCAAACAATAGTGAGATATCAAGGCCACTTAGAGACTTACTTTATACATATTTCGAACATTCTGCGACGAGACTCGCTTGGCCGAAGCGCCGGAGCCCCTTTTGGGACGCCGGCACTTCGTCCTCCCCCACCATTAGTTTTGTGATAAACGCCAACGAATACCCGCCAACAATACCTAAATCATGGTATACCCTTGCGGCAAGAATTTCCGTATACATACTTATAATTTTTCCCGCCGAAACTATTAATAAAAATAACTTTGTATCCGTTTATGAAGGTGCTGATAAATTAAATTTGTACATATACACCTTATTTTATGTTTTCTATAATCGCTTTCACGTTAGAGACACTGATTGGGAATGTGAGGGTAGCCGACGCCCCTACACTCGGCGAGGATGTTCTTAGGCAGTGTCACCCGTGTGAGCGTGCTACACGTACACAGCTAATCTAAGTTAATTGAAAATGTATATTCTAGCTACGAGATAGGTTTACAGGCGTTCAAGGGATGATCTTCAAACGCTTGGCGAGTGTTTAGTGCTTCTAAACCTAACATGGACAAGCCAGTTTTCCTCCTTACATTAACATTTATTAAATATTTTTTTATAACATTAGATATACTACGAGATCTTGATTGTTAATATGTGGTATAGTCAAAGAATAACCATTTGAAATTTTTATCATTTCAAGAAATCGTTATATTATAAATGTATGTCAGTTGGCATACGAGGCCAATAAATGATTACGCATCTATCTCTAAATACTTCCATACTTTGACTATAACATGAAGACATAAACCGTAATAATCTAACACGGACATCAATTGGAATGATACTGAGAGACATTGAAAGCTGACATCGATTTTGAGTTAATGCAGAGAGGTTGGGCGAGCCATATCTAATTTAGCCTAACATTTGGAACAATCACTACAGGCTAAAGATACATCTATAATACATTTGGCGATCACTATTCTACAAAATATGTATGTGTGATTTGCTGAAGTGAACGAGGAGTCTGGCTCGGGGGAAGCCGCAAGCAACACTCACTACTACGCTATAGAACCCATATCGACACCATGACGACATGCAATTTATTAAGATTTTATTTAGGTTTACAGCTAGAGCTAATTTATAATTTTGTTTTATATATTTTGCATGTATTCCACTGAATAATGATTAGGTATACCAAACAGTCTTTTGAATCGGGCCAAATGATTTAAATTTTTGATATATATGTTATTAATATTATAGATGGATCTAGGTTAAGTTTTTAACCTTACACACATAATTTCACACAGTGGTGTAATAATAGAATTTTAATCACACAGCTAAAGCTTTGACAAGCTTCGAATGTAGACTACAAAAAAACTGCTTTCGCCTTTCCACAATATTACACAAGGGCTAGTGTGGGGAATAGTGCGTAACCGTAGATTTAGATAATCAATAGATTTTGTGACCAGTCAGGTAGACTAATCAAATCAGAACTTCGTGTAAATATTAGTTAAAATATGAGAAAAAAAGTTAACTTTCATTTATAACCAAAGTTATGGCCTGTTAAGTTATTTTCTACGCTTTGAATGAACAAAGTGTGTTTTGGAAAAAAAACTGGTTGGTCATTGATCAAAAATATATAATAATTACACAATTTAAAAATCGTGATACACATCCAGTATCATCTTATAATGGATGGTATATATGCATTTGCAGCTACAAGAGTTTATCTCTTTATATGTGGTAGCTACGTTTTTAATTTTATTATTACACCTCTGAACCAATACAGTTACTAAAGCGAGCGGGTGGGCAGCTCTCGCAAGCGTTGCTGCCCCTCGGTCGCGCTTTCTAACCAAATACATATAATTAATAAAATAATAATACACTTAGTGTGTCACTGGAACACATACATAAACGACTATTTATAATCAAAATAATTATTATAATTAAACTAAACATAATCTTTCATAGTAATACAAAATTTGTAACTAAACAACGAGCAATTTATTGCACAGGGAGTCCACTTTAAACAGTATGTAATTAAATATGATGAAATAATGCTGACAAAATAATGTCGAATAAACACAGGATTAGCAGAATATACTTGCACCGCAACGCAGTACGAGAAATCCTTTAGAAATAACCGATTGAGTTACGGTTCGAAACAAAATAGGGATAAGCGGGCATCGGCGGCGGCAGACCAATCGGGGTCTGAGGCAGCACCGGGCCCGCAGCCTGGCTTCAGATGTTCTCAGCACGCCCATCTGCCTGGGGCGCCTCCATTTTCACCGGCAGCGGGGACGACAGGTCTTTGCCATTCTTTGCCACGGTTACCGGTGTCTTCGGTGGGCCCATTTCGGTGATATCAGCAACCACATCTCGTTCTCCATAACGGCTGTCTGGTCTAGGCGATACGAATGGGCGGAAAGGGTCAGCTGGCTTTGGAGGTTCGAGTGCGTGCCCAGGAGGAGGTGGTGAGCAGAGAGGAGATTCTAAACCGGTGGACAGCGGTGAAGGCAAGCGTGGAGACTGCAGCGGTAGAGGGGGTAGGCCTAGATGTGGCGGATGGTCGGGCGGCCTTTGTGCGGCCACTACCATGTTGCACATCTGACGTCGTAGACCATGAGCCACTGCAGCCACAGCAGCAGCTGCGGCAGCATTTGGTGACACTCCTCCTTCGCGCCCGTTGCCGCATGGTACCGGGTATGGACTTTGACCCACAGTCATACCATCCTGGAAACGCACATGTAAAATATTGTACACGTTTTTGTTAATAGCAGTTTTTAATAGACCTCTTACTCTCCGAAACAGTTAATTTCGAAGAGAAAGATATTACTTTCATGGAAATCTGTCACGTACCATTTGCATGAATAAAAACTATCTTTCTTAAGTTGATTACAATGAAGCAGTAATTAATTATATAATGCAAACGGTCGGGAGTTGAGCAGATTTCCAAGAAATCTTAATTAAATCTAACGCGATGGAAATCGCCAGCCAATTACAATAATTGAAGTTCGCAAAGGCATATTCGCATTAGCAGAACGAAGGGTGGGTCAGTGTAGGCAATGAATCAAACGCATGAACAATAAAAGATGCAATTCCGTTTTGTTCGGACGTTTGTGTTTTATCGATGGAAGTAATTGCCCCCATAAATGGTTGTAGTGTATATACTGACCGTGATTTGAGGATAGACGGGCAACACTTCTTCCTTGATGTGATGAGCGGTGTGGGAAGCGTGTGAATCCCGGAAAACTACGGCGCGGATCACGCCACGAATGTGTTCATCGGGCCACACTCCTAGCAAGATGCGCTGCGGCCGACCACGACCTTTTGGTCTCAAATCTGCAATGATACACAACAGTAAAGCGTGAACAGGCAACGCACAAGAGTTTGCCAGGGCCTCTCGCATTCCGTTAAATCAAATCGACTTTTGAAGAAAAGATTTACGGGAATGGCGGTGACTTTTGCAAAATACGGCGTGAATTAAACTGCTCTAACTTAAGTTACATTTGCGGTAAATATGATAATTGAAGTTAGCTAATTATTCTTATAATTACCAGAGTAAGACAAACTTGTTCAGATAAAAATGAACTATTTTTTTCAAATTCATTACATTTAATAGTCGAATAAGTAATTATTATTAAATTGCTGCTTTTTTCAGCAATTCGTGTTAATAAAAACAAACAATACTCATGGAAGCTGGTGACATTCATATCTTTCTTTCACCAAAAAGTGCTCATCATAATAGACGTTAACGTTTATTTAATTACCAGCTACTTTTCGCATTTACCACAAAAATAACGTATAAACAACTATGGTTGCAAGCCCCATAATCTATATTCATAAAATTCAGAACGTGTTTTGCAAAAAGAACAGAATCTCATTTCACATTTTAATATTAATACAATAAAACAATAAATTCGCAGATTGAGGCACATTAGCAATTTAAATAAGTATTATTGTTTTGTTCCGTAAGACTAACTTGCAGAACTAAACAATAAAATTGACATGAGAAAAATTCGCATCAAAGTATTCGCATAGCATAACATAAGTAGTACGTACATTGTGTAATCTCCTATATTATAATGTTCTGCCTTTGTTTAAGACATTAAACGGAAAACTTTATAGTTTAACGGTTATTACAAAATGACTAAGAAAAAAATAGCGGCAAATCAAATCGTTAGAAATTTGTTAGTATCATTGACATTGTAAATGTTTAGTATTATTTATCTTTAGATAAAGATTTTGGGAATCACTCGGTCCAATCATTTAACCACTTCCAAGTAAACCTTTCACATTCTAATTAAATTTTTGTTTTCATTCTTCACATCATATGCCCCTCGAACACCTCACATACACATTTTACTTATAATTGAAATTTTGCAACTGTTCAACTTCACATTAAATTATTTGAATTCGATAAATAATACCAAATTTTGCTAGTAAACTTTTGACTTAGGTACTCGTATATTAAATATATAAAACTAGTACAAAGAAGTGTGAAGTGTGAATTGATTTGCCTCTAACAAGATAATTCAATTCCACATACCTGTACCACCATCAGCACTGGGTCCCAGCATATTGTGGACCCGATTTGCATAGAGAACAAATGTGGGATATGGTATATCGTATTTCCTTGCAGCTTGTGACAGAGAAAGCCCCTCCTTCAGTACAGAGAAGATTGCTTCTGCCATTGTTTCTGGCCTCCAGGATTTTAGTGGGCCGCGTTCGCGAAATCGTAAGTTGTGCACCAGGCTCTGATTGGTGTTCCAACACTTCTGCCACATTGATTGGAGCTGGTACTGGTAGCTATCTACTGAAATTTAAAAATAATAGTATTAATGCAAGGGGTAAAAATATAATATTTAAGTAATATGATAATTCATCTAACTCACTTTTGGCTTACTATAATATAAATTATAAATACATAGTTAATATAAGATTAATTAGCAAGAATTTTTAAGTTTAACGCTTCAATAGGACCGATCTACCAAATTCAAAATTTGCAAGTGAAAAAGCACATTTTATAATTTTACGTCCCAACTGTAACATTTCTTTTAGACAGACTGACAGGTGGTCGGTTGTATGTTAATAGTTTTAAACAATGAAAAAACCCGTAAATGTTTGCTTTTATTGTTGTGATAAATATAGCTCATTATGTGGTTTGGTAAAAGTGAGGTCACCGCGATTATTAAGATGATGATAAAGAATTTCAAGGGTGAATAGGTCAAATACGTATAAGCGAGTAACACCTTTTATGTACGGGACGTACGGGAAGTAACATTAGTACCTACCGTAAATAGCTTTATCTCTTAACATTACTATTTCATTAAGCTAGAAATTGGAAAATAAATACGCTAACCTAATTAATCGAATCCTGTAACATTTAAACTCCAAACAATAATAATCATTAGTCTTTCAAATAAAGATGGTTTATGAAATACAGATAGACCAATGAAACCTACTCAATACTCATTTTAAAATAATAAACACTAATAATTTCACTTCAACTTGTATTGTTACCTTTCGGTACTGTAGAATTTTCAGATTGATTGAAATAATTAAAATGACCATATCAGTTAAGTAGCGAAGCCACAGCTTCTAACTTCAAAGAAAATAATATTATATTTACAAAAGCCTGCCAACGCTCAGTACGCGCATACAGACAGAAAAATAAAAAATCTGGATTTTGATGAAAGTTTTGTGACTAGACGGATATCCTGACCCAGTTGACCCAAAATGCTCGATCTAAATATGCCAATAGGCGTTCTTCTGACAGATGGGACAAATGGAATGCTTAGGGTGTCTAGAGGGTTTCTTTGGATCGTATAGTAAAAAAAGTACATTAATGCCTTAACTGACCTGCGAGTGACGATGTAGAAGCGCCAAGCCAAGCATGGGAGTTCTCAAGGATCTTCGCCTGAAACAACAAATACAGTTGTAAGTTTTAATACAAAAACACCATTGTGTCGAAATGAAATCAGCCACCAAGCGTCATATACAGATTTCTGAGTTCCGGATAAAAAATATCGCTGAAACTGATTAATAAGTTAAATGTACGAGTTGATTTACGGACTATACCGTGTTAACTTCGCTGGAGGCGAGAATCGCACCAACCTCACGTGAAAAGTTAAACGGAATACGAGAGATGAAAAAATGTAATATTCCCCGTTTTTAAAATACGTAATAAAGAAGCATTGAATGCTCAACGCTCACCGACATGTCCACAACAATAGTGCTTTTTTTTAATCGAAGTATTTCATCATGATTTCACCGTGGAAAAACCACAATTTTTGTTTGACATGTTCGCTTTGAAGAGCCGAATTGTAAACATTTTAAATAAACTTAACAGTGAATTTATTTCACAAACGTTTTGACTGCCTGAAGCCCGAACTGTCGAAATTATACAACCATAGGAAGGTTTTCTATGAGATTTATATTAAATACAATTCTCGTAATACCATTGAATAAGGAGGGTCATAGCTACGTTTAACACTTAGCACGCCTGAAATATGTCGTCTATTTCCATTTTAAATACGTATTGTGTTTTATGAATACCTTCGTATATAATTGTTTTCCCGAGTGTGCCTAATAATATTATGGGCAAGTCACTCGCGCGGCACATTCATAAATCTATTTTATCGTATGCCAGCAATAAATTTTATTTCGGGATCTTTAATTCTTTGTTATTGAATTGGATTTTAGTGTTTATTTGGGTAAACAAACAATACATTTCAAACGGTACTCTGTGCACGTGCATGAAGCGTAAATACGACTAGCCTTACTGCACGGCGTCGCTTAATAAAAATTTATTTCTGAAATGCCTAATTTACTATTGAAGTTACTCGGCGCTTTTGTCTGGGATCACAATTAAAAGTTCGATAAAGTTTTGTTACGATGTACAAAGACTGCCGCTCTTTGCTGGAACGATTACTGGTTCAATGTAAATAAACTGCACTATGCGAGCGGGTCCGAGTCGGTAGCAGTCGTAAACTTCTTGCTCGAAATTGGTAGGTGTAAATTAAAACATGAATCGATTTATTCATCGGACTACAGTTATGATTGTTGTGAATTTCAAACAACTATTATTCTCAGATACCTATGTCTATTAGATCAAATCTTTCAAATAAATTAGGTCTGTAACAGTAGCTAAACTACTCAAATATATTAATGCAACGCGTAAATTGCAGTTGTATACACCCACTGCACTTGCCAAGCACATTTCCGATGACGCATAAATCATACGAAAATAATCGAGCAAATGTTATTTTAAAAAGTTTTCTCCGTAAATTTCGTCAATACATTGACAATAAAGTATCGCAAGGCATCGGGAGTTATAAAATGAATTATATTTTAATGCAATAATGCAAAGGTAATTTGGCTGGCGTAACTTATTATGCACATTCGCCGTGATGCGCAGCGTAATTGCGTAATACAGAAGCTTATTATGGTATTTCCTTCTTGAATATTAAATTTTCTGATGCTGAAATAGGAGAAAATAATGACTAACACAATTTACAAGATACTATTAGTAGGAGTTCATGTGTAATATGAAATTTATAAGTGCGTTTTGGTCAAAGGGCAGATTGTTACATGGTCAAAATATGGAAGTGGTTTTACATCCGGTATCTAGCGAAGTATATATATTAGATCTAAATAAATAAAAGAAGATTCGACTTCCATAAAACTGTAATGGTTCCGGTGGAGTTGGCACTTTAAAAATTTAACAAACCATATTTTATTAGGTATGAGAAAATTTATATCTAAAATGAAAATGTCATACAGACAGCCAACTAAATCTGCCAGAACTAATGAAATCTCAATGATTACCTAAAAATATTTATGAGTTAGTTACAACATAAATTATATTTAGCATAGCTATGATTTCATAAACGGCATGTAGGCATATTTAATGGTAATCAAAGGTATATTAATAATAATTCTAATTGAGATCAATTGAACTAACTCGTCTCACCCTTGACCCTAATGAAATGTATAAAGAGACCGTTCTTCCGACGGACCGATCTAAGCAATGCTTACTCATATTAATAACTGTGTAAAAATCTGCTGATTTTTTAATAAAGACACAGATTCAAGCGTGAATCGAGTACTGTCGGTAATTTGGGCTCTTTTTAAAAAGTCGCGTTTTTATCATGATAATGATATCATCACATGAGTGATCAGCTATGTGGTAATGATGGAGCAATATGTAGGATGCACATCCTATTTAAAGGGATAGGCTTAAATGTTATTGAAATATTTTATCATGTCTTTTGAATATTTCAGAAAAAAAAACTGTTATAATTATTTAAGCGGACCATCGTGCCGTACAGGTAAACAAAGCAATCTTTTTTCAAAGAAATCTCCGAAGTGAAATGTACCGTGTTTAATAATTACTTGTAGGTAAATGTACCGTTGATGCAGGGTAGCTTACGGGGCACACCAAGCGAACCAGTGTACTACGCCTCACGAAGCAAGAGATTGTTGAAAGCAGTTCAAGACCGGTCAGTTACTATCCTATAGTATCTCACTTGAGACTACGCAACCTTTTTACTAATGATTTATATCGAATATAATAATAATAAGCCTTTTTATTTCCAGTTTTACAATATAGTTGGTATATTACAGTAACCCCTGTTTGGGTAAAGGCCTCCTTAAAAGATTTGTCGGTCCTGTGCTATGGAGTTTTTGCCAGCTGATCTTTTCAGATCATCTTCCCAGCGGTCTAAGACTTCGGGTATATATCGAATATAAGAAGTTTTAATTATCATTTCAATAAATTGATAATTTACGCCTTTATACAAGTAATACGAGATAATAAATCTACAGCTACTAACAATGACTAACTCTTTTGTAACTACTTACATATTTATAACAACCCCACATAAAGGACTGTAGGCAATAGAAGTGTTTTGATAATCAAAGATGCAATTATTTACCAGCATTTAGTAAATCGTTTTTTTTTTTTTTTAAACTAAAATTATAAACTAAACTAAATTCTTATTTGCAATTAAATGATAGCTCAGCCACGCAAGATAAGCCGAATATTAATTATAAAAAGCTAACTTACGATGGTATGAAATTGCGTGGAGTCAAGTATAACACGAATAAGCGAAGGGCGAAATGTTAGTGTTCACGCGGCAAATGAAAAGTTAAGCAGCAATGGTGACAAAGTAACAAACTTACCGAGCCGTTTTCTTTATTTTAAATGAGAATAAAAGCTTGTGGGTATAAAATAAGGAGCCGCGAATTTGCTTTTATGAATTCAGAACTTTATTACGTAGTTTTAATACATTGCATTTTTCTATTTAACTTTAAAAGCGAGTTTACGTTCAACTCGAAATTATATGTTTCGAAACTACGAGATGTAAAAAATTAATTAAAACTTTTCTACAATTTGTTAATGAGAGAGTACAAAATGGATCGAAAAAGTTTTCCGATTTTTTTAAATTAAATCGTTTGCTAGTATAATATAATAAAGTCCCTTAGTCTGTGGGGAAGGCGATGCTAGTAATGCAATACTTGTTTGCTTACACAATAATAATATACACATTACACATAGTATATAATATAATAGTATAAGATATAATATTATTGATTCATGTGGGAAAAATATTACACTAAATATTTTTCTTATCAATGATAGACACAGGCTTTTAGCTACTAGTATTAAATAGCACTTAATACATTATTTATAAAAAAGAAAAATACTATTTTAGTCCAAAAAATTCTGAGATAAATATTTAAAAAAAATGTTTAATGACTTTGAAATGTGTGCTTTAGCGCCTCACTATTAGTTGTGTGTGTAAGTTTCCACACAAATACGAGCGATTCATTTGTGATAGGAGAATTAGAGAAGAATAGGAATGGAATCCTCCGAGAGACGAAGGATAACTAATCACACATCCTCACTACGGCGCTATGGGTGCGATGGCGTTGATAGGCGCCGCGATTTCAAACAATTTTCAAATTCTAAAATTAAAATTCATCTAAATCATCATCATTATCTCTAATTGTAACAACAAAAAATAGACTTAATAAATTGCGTAAAGTATTAATATTGTTGGAAAACTTTTGCTTTGGAAAGCATTTTGATTACATTTGTTTTGAAGTTCTATTGTTTATTTTATAGATGTATTATGTCCACGCATGGAAATACGATCCGCAATTTCAAAGCAGCTAGCCAACCGCCAGAGCATGCAATAGAAATCGCTGTCGCTACTAGAATGATCACTCTCTTAAGGCCGTTGCATTATCCATTTTCACATTACTGCCTTTTTGTTCCCCGTTTGATTGTTTAAGCGTGCGTCGATGTGGTATCCAATGGTTACTTTTTTCTATAGTGCTTTCACTTGAAATGGCTTCAGTCAATTGTGGAATATGTTGCTCTTATTGTTTCAGAAGAACAATAACCTTCATTTTATATGTTTACAGCGTCTGAAGGCTTAATAGGCACTTTGAGTCTATTGCACGCATCTCCCGTTGTTGTTATTGTGCCTAGATCTATTCGAGTATTGGAGTATGTTTCTATTTCATTTTTTATTGTTCTACTTTCTATTGCAGACTAGTCGAGTGATTAGACAACGAGGACTGATCATTCCTATAGAATCGTACTTCAACAGGACTTCAACATGCAATGTTGGTATTTTAAATAACTCCGAGAAGTATGTATAGTTAGCATAGTTTTCATGTACTTGTTTTTAACACTCAGCCTTAAATTAACATTTGCGTAGGAAATCTACGCAAATTTTGACACTTGTTAGCATTGCTCACAAGACTAACATTTTACAGAGTCGTTATTATACCCTTATAGTAAAAATTCGTTACCATGGAAACTGATCAAGCAAGTACTCGTACAAAAATGGTGGCCTACTGGCCCACCCTGAAGGATATAGGACCTGTGGTCAAGTATCAAAGTGATAAATGTTTGTATAAATATTGCGACATTTCCTGAGTTTATTGTAAGATCAATATCTATGAAAGCCTCGTAGAAGGTTGAAATGCATCCTACGTGATGAAATTTCTTCGATAAGTATCATTGACTCGTTCTTTTTATTGTATGAAATGCATTTTAAAAATACCTTTTGGTCTCAAATTTTAAATGTTTGTGTTACTACTACTATTACTTAGTCGTAAGTACTCTTGCTAAGAATACCTTGTTAGTTTCTGAAGTAAAATCAATCGTTGCCATGATATTTACTTGGAATATGTCTGACAATTGATTGTACTTTTTACTTTACTTTTCCTTAATTATGTCCATTTTACATATTTTACTATTAATAGAATATTTTCAATTAATATAAATTAACTTGATAAGTAGAAAGTTTATATTATCTATGTAATAGTCGGATAATACTGAAGGAATAATTCGCCCACCCTTAAAATATTTACTGTATGAGTGTACACTACGAGCGAGGCCAGGACGATAGTTGGTAAATAATAAAACAAGTTAATTATCGCTGACTATATTTACGTAATAATAAACGCAATAAAATTCTTTGTTGTTGAGCAACGTAGGGCGGAGGGCGGGCGGCTTGAAACGGCTAGCTTTTAGTTTAGGTTGAAGGTTATTAATTGTGAACGTTTCTATGAGTGCATTCATATTATAAATACTGATACGCTAATAATCTTTATTCGCGTAACAGAAGCAACGTTTAGCAACTTACACGTTAATTATCTGTATACCTAAATGATGGTTAAACTTAGCTACGAAATTTAATGCCCGTGTAATAAACTGCGTATGAGCAAGAGGAGCTTTTAAGGTTTCCAATTGGTTCTAGAACGAACTTATTAAAATTTTCACTCCACATAACACACAACTTATAATGAACGACTGAGTAAAGCTATTAATTCAAATTCAAGTAAGGCAAATTGTTGTTTTTAATTGATTCAACAACAACAAATATGATGACATCGTTAAACATTGCAGGTAAACAAATTATCATTCTTACAACATTTTTATTTTCACAGAATTATTCCATATTTCACAGAATCCTAAAACCAAATAAAAACTAATTATTTATAACCGTAAAAGTAATTACTGAGCTGCTCCATACTTTAATAACACGGTGGCATTTAAACAGAAATTACAATGTAAACAATTCTTGTAACCAAATGACGTCTATATGTTATGTTATTACATCAAGTTCAACAGCATATGACTGAAAAGTTTTAATTCTTAGCATTAATTAGAGGCACTGTCGTATCTCTAAAGTTAAATATTAGTGAGTCGGTGCTTATGCAAAACGAGTAAGATTTTATTTGACTTCGGCGTAGTTTCGGCGCTGGCGACGATGTAAGCAAGACAAACATGTTAATTATCACCCCACGGCCCTCCCGTCGCCCCCCGCCCTCCACATGGCCTCCCGTACCCCGCCAGATCCCAATTACGACAGCGAGCGGGAAGGCGCGATGCCTGAATTATTTAGGGCGAACTTTGACGAACATTTGTTTTTAATTTAAAACGACCCATACATCCGTCAGAATTATAACACTAATATATAATTCAGTTTCGGACGTAGCAGGTACCGGGCGTAGATGGTCCACACTGAATAAATTATGAGTATAGTTTCGAATTACGTATCGGTTAAAATATTTAATGCGTCCGTCCTTATTTAATCGCGCTTACGAACAAACTCCGCTTGATTTATTATTAACAAGATCCTTCATTTTCAGCTTGAATTTATTTACATTACAGTGCAGTAAGGAAATCTCGTTCTTCGATTTCAAGTCCCACATAGGTTACGTTTACCGTCTTGTATTAATTGTCTTGGAACTGGAAAGAGATTGGTATATCAATGATATGTATTATATTTATGAATTTTATAGTTGATGTTGTTAAATGTTCCTTTGCAATGCAACGGGAAGGTCCCTGCCGCAACATTAACTCATTATGCATTAGATAGGGTTGAACCAAATCGCACCACCGACACACCGGTTATGCACGATCCCCTTGAGACCTAGGCATTTAGTGATTTATGTAAACGGTCAAGTGGATTTATCTACATATATTTGCTTATAAAAAAATATAATACGTATTCAAGTAATCAAATTTCGTGTTTTATATCGTAATACTTAATTAAAACGATTATAATAAAATTACTTTGTTTCAGAAGCAACAATCTGTTGAAGATTTTAAATAATTTTGTCAGTATACTGCCACACAAAGGTGCCTCTACAGATAAACCGCAACTGCCAGCCACATATTCGCTAAAACATTTAATATTACAGTTAAAGTTGTGACATTAATATATAATAAAATTACTAAATATGTACATAGTATGTTTATCGGCGAAATTGTATTTTAGCCTACAAATGCTATGGAGAAAATTTTCGCTCGCATCTGTTTATAATTAATTTAGAACATTAATTCTGTATTGTACAAATGAATGTCTATTGTTATGTTTTCATATAGCTAAAACGCTCGCGTCTCGTTGTGTTGTTTTAAATTAAAATCGGCGTACATCTCATGTTATTGTTAAGAAATGAGGAAGAAATATGTTACGCAACCCTAAAGAAATTATCTTTATTCTCTAAGATGTTAGTGTTTATATCTGTGTCGAACGTAAATTATTTTAATTGTTAAATCTTGCCCAGTCTCAAGTACACTCGTTCATAACAAATCAGCGCTTGTAATTGGTGGCCTATGGAAAAGATTTTTCAATTTTGTTGCATTTTATGAACGATTATATAAAATTGTTGAAACTTTAAATTGAGCTTAACACTCAATTGAATTTCTGATTGCAGTTCGAATCATGAGCACCTAGAATGTTTTAAAAACATTTTACAAATAGTAAAATATAATTTTTATTTCAAGCTCATTTGGGGTGCATATTGGAAAAGTTCGGGAATACTTATCAAAGTTTTAAACCCGGATATGCTATGGATTTTTCCAATGCAGTTGCTCATATATCTCTATAATTAAATAAAATTAATACAAAATTGTAATTAATCGCGATAACTAGTATTGAAATAAACACTTTCAAATGTTTTGTGACATCGCGTTGTCAGCTTTAAACGCGGTCTGTCCTTCAGAACGTAATTGAAAGGGGTTAAAATAAAAATAGAATTTAAAAGTGAACAACGGAACGCGAAAAAGTTTAAGCGGCAACTAATTAAAAACAAAATGAAAAAAAGAGGCTCACTTGAGCGCGCGGAAACTGGCTTTCCCGAATTAACTCATTCTTTTTCGCGCGCTTTCACTTTCGTCCGGCTAATGAGGGTTAAGGACCTTCGTGTGTAGCCAATGACGACATATTGTTCCATTTATAAATTTGTCACGTGACACCTCATTTCTAAAGATTTTGGCTTTAGCGTTTTCCTTCTACCACAATTTGCGGTTCCTTTTATCAGCTTTGTGTAGGCTTTCTTTGTGATACGAGTAGTAATTGATTTATTTATAGAATTGTATCTGGAAACGATTTTATTCATGTAATAATCAACTTCATATTCCTACGCATATGTTATTGTTATACCCATGATATAAAGAATACAAAAGTCTTAGCTTAGAACGTTTAAATTAATGTTTTAGTTGTAAAAATGCACATTTGCTTTTTGTCTGTTACTTTATTTTCAAAGTACACAATCGCGCCTCTCGCGTCTCCGTCGACATAAGGGCGTCTTCTTATGGTCAGAATTCTAAATTTAAATTTAGCTATTTTTTAGACTGTTTAAATATTTAAATTGTCTTATAAGTATTGGTAATGAAACGGCAGCTGTTTGTTAACCTTAACATTTTATACAACGTATTTATTTTACTTCACAACCATATATGTGGACCGATTACTACGTTAAGTATTTAAGTTACTTACTTACGTTACTTTTTATCGACTATCCATCAATCGTATTAGTAGAATTGAATAAATAATTTGAACTATAAATTATGACGAATTTGTATATTATTAAGGTAATTTTAATACACCCGTTAATAATTATATGGTCTCAGTAGTATGTCTTGGCAAATTTAACGGTATATTTACAATAAATATTTTTATATACAATTAAAAAATGTCAATATGAAGATGGCCGTAGCGAGTCGGCACAGCTCTGCGACCGTCTCGACAATACTCTCTTGTTTATACTCCGGCCTACTTCCTTTGAACGCGCATGTGGGCCCGAGGAAACGCGCGGTAAACAGAACTTTCTCGTAATGTTTAATTAAATTAATCAGATGGTTGATTAGTCGATGGTCCATGGGCGGTAAACACGTATCTCTTTGATCTCCTGTCCCCGATTGTAGTGCGGCGCCGACTCGCATTCTAATCTACACCACTGGGCTTGTCAATATTACAGATATTGTTTACCTAACAATTATTTGTACTGCGATTTAAATACCTGCGTCAATCTATTTGTTCTATACAATAGAGTACGTTGAATTATGTCCCAATATAAAGGAATTTTAACTTTAATTAGGTATTGCGTTTTAATTATAAACATATTTATGTTATATCTCGTTGTGTTGTTATCTTAATGTTCTGCGAATGTGATATTATTTATAACCTTTTTGCGTTAGATTGCATTGATTTGGGCGAATTTTGATATACTACATTGGTTTTATTGTCTCCTGTCACATTTTTATGCTATTTGCAGACATTTTGTTTTATGTTTAAAAACTGTGCAAAAAAGATATTTAGTATAAAGTAGGTATTACGAGTATAAATGAAAAATGTTCCATTCAGGAGTATTGTCTTTAAAGAAAATTATTGTATTCATAATTTATGCCTTACACTACAACACTGACGAAATACAGACTAGAACTCTATTTTAAAGTAATTAATGCATTGGCTATAACAACTTTATTGGCTCTACAATCATTTTTGGTAATAAAATTGAGATGATAAAGAAAAAAAGTTTTTCATAAAAAGCCCTATGCAATTATTAGAAAAAAACAATATATAGGAATTAATAAGGAGATATACGGACACGTTGCTCTATATTTGCAATCCATTAAATGGTATCCCCAATTTACGTATAAGTTTCTTGAACGCTTACTAACTACGGCAATGCCTTAGCAATGGTAATATTGCACTAGATTTTTAATTACTAAATATTATTGTATCATTTAGTTACATAAAATACTTTTATGTTTTATCATGGCAGGGTGAAAGGTTCTATTGGACATTCAATTAGCAAAGTATATAAACGCAACTATTGTTACAGTCTGTTAAAAGCTGCAACGTGAACAATAGATTTAATAATGTTCATATAGTGTTGTGATGCGTCGGCGGACGTCAGACATGGCGCCTTGGATCTTTAATGTCCGCTAATAATAAATTTTGTTTAACATAATACTGTTAGACAGCGCAATGAATGTGTGAACACACGGGAAAATTAATTTGAGAACGTCCCACTTGGTTGAATCCTTTTAACAGCGGGTAAACAATTTATTTTTACAATGTCGCTTCACGATTTATTTTAGATCGCTGTATGTAAACGTATTTTTTAACAATTTCAAGTTATCTTAGTGGTAAATTAATGAAAGAGGTTAATGAATGTCTTACGATAGCATTAAGTTATTACTTTTTTATTTTAAAAACATTCAAACAAAGGCAGGAAGCATAGAATGGGAACATTTGTTAGCGTACTTTGAAATTCCGCAACGCTTGCACGGGAATGCAAAAGTTGATTATTACAACAGATTTGTTCCATAATAAATCATTATATGTGCATACAAAAACAGTTAGTCTCTTTTTAAGCTATTTAAAATTAGAAAAATACGAAATATTAAATTTGTATATCTCGCAGGCGATTGGCCGAATTATCTTATATTAAGAGTAGGTTAAAAATTTTCAATTGAACTAATAAAGTTTTTACAAATACTAGGATTAACGTTTGCGGTGTTAAAAATAAACCTTAAAAAGGTAAAAACTCAGGATTTTTTAAAAATTGGATCATGTCACCAAATCAAAAATCAATCAAAATCAGTTTACAGTTTGGAAGCTACGCTCGGTGACATGTCAAACTTATTATACACTTTGCTTCGGGGGTTAAAAAGTCCATACCCAAAAATCACCGTGAATTTTAAGGATATATATTTCTAAACTTCAATATCAAAATTACATTTCATGAACTACTTTCACAGTTATGGTAGATTAAATAAATATAGTATAAATATAATGGTAAATAAAATTTTATATGGAATGGGCAGTGCAATTAAAATGTAGATTAAAAATTATTTGATATGCCTTAAATGCAGGGTAATGGCTGACTTTTCGTTCTACCGTCTGGTGAACTTTCGAATCGCGTTTGTATAAATGTTTTTTTTTTAATATGCGTAATCAAAACTCAATCCTATGGTATATGCAAACATCGTAAGTAAACTTTCATCTGTAAATATATCTATGAGTCTAAAGAAAATTATTAAAGTAATGGATGTAATATGTGGCAACGTCTCTATAGGATTTAAGCGTCAGGCGTGATTTTGCTGTTTTAATATAATTGATATTAACAATTATATTTGTATAATTGTAATATGTAACATAGCGGCGTTGATCAAAACGAAGGCATGGCGTTCGAATATTTAGATAATGTAGTAAACATATGGAACGAAAATAATAACTCCATAAATTAATCATTTCGACGCAGTAAGAAAAGTATTCATTTTCTGTGATAAAAATATATTAACGTTTGTGCGATACAGTTCAATAAATAATAGTGTATTTCTTAAAAACGATTGACGTTTCTACTCAAGGTATAAAATTTTATGAATCATTTCATATATTCCAAACATTTTTTAATGGTATTGATTTTTTTGAACGAAAATGTATACTGAATAAAACAAACGTTCTTGAAAAGTTAAATTCTTAATACTTAGTGAATATTGCATAGATATTTTTCAAGCTTGTAATATGCTGAGGGGCAGAAGTGGTACTTAAGAGTATAAGTTTCTTTAGTGAGTCTCGTCAAAGGCGGCACGGGAAGAGATTGCCTCAAAAACGCAAGACGCATCAAGCATTCTCCGATAGGAACAATGACTTTTAAAGACAGCGCCACTTAATTACATTTTCTATGTTATTAATAGGAAAATGTTAAAGAAAAATATTCACCTATGAAATTCGCGTGCGACGACGTGCGGTCGAGAGAAGGTTATCGTTGTCTACGTTCTTTAGAATAGGTTATGCATTGTTGCTTATCTAATCAAATCAGTGGCGCTACAACCTCTTTAGGTCTTGGCCTCAGATTTCTGAATCTGTTTCATGATCATTTTTAAATCTAATATGCAAGTAAGTGATCAGCCTCCAGTACCTGACACACGTCGTCGACTTTTTGGGTCTAACACATATCGGTTTCCTCTCTATGTTTTCCTTCACCGTTCGAGCAAATGTCAAATAAACATAGAAAGAAAGTCCATTGGTGCACAGCTGAGGATCGAACCTACGACCTCAGGTTTGAGAGTCGCACGCTGAAGCCACTAGGCCAACACTGCTCATATTTTGCTTATCTACATTACGTTTATACATACTGAAACTGGGCATAAAGTATTTTAATTAATATATTTTTTGTTTTCATACCCAAAAAAATGGATATTATAATAAATGGAAAAAGGGAAATCGTTTAGGATGGAAATCAATCACAAACTTTATAACTCACTGGATGCACTCAAAATTTTTACTAACCAATGGCAAAGTGCTAATTTTAAACGATCAAACAATGCATTTGTTAGCAGAGTTCCAAAATATTTATAAAATTTCCAGAAATTGTTTTCATTTGTTAAGAAAGTAGTAAGTAAGATTATTATTATTAGGAGGTAACGGTTAATTAATTCTTAGCTTGGACTAAGTAAGTTCAGAAATGAAGTATTCGCTAGTGGTTCAACACTGTTAATTCCATGCGCTATGCGTGTCATATATTAATTAACTTAATTTGTGATAAGTATATTTTATAAAGACTAGTAATAAATTATTAACACATATCACACTCATAAAAATAAGTGGAGTTTTAAATGAATTACTTAATTAATATTTCAAGTGACTCCACTTGAAATATTAATTAATTAATTGCTAGCCTGGACACTACGGAGCCTTTTCAAGGCGGCCTTGCAAGAACTACCCGATGTGGTTTCACCCAGATGGGACCTCATTTAGTATCTGAGCTTCTGAGGAGAATCTGTATGTCGTCCCACATGCTTGTGTTCATACACGTTTCTTGCTGGTGTAGTTCACAGAACATGAACACTTACGGTCTGGCAAAAAGCGCTATTCAATTCTAAAATTACGCTGATATCCTAACGACAAACATACTTGTTTTTTTTTCATTCCAATAACTTTCAATTATTCAAATAACTTTAACGACATAATGATCTATTCGTGATTATTATAAATGGGCAAAAAATGTGTCAAGTTATTACCTTTATAGTCTTTTTGAAACAATAACATTATAAAAATATATTTTACAACATCGTGTTATTAATTGTTTAATATGTAATAATTAATATCTTCTAACTATTGTTCATATCGTAATGAAACATTTTCTTGTCATGTTTTTATTTGCTATTATAATAAGCATTGCATACCATGTTATTTTGTGAAACCATGCATGTATGATTGAATCGTTTAGGCAAAAAGTTGCAAAAAATTGAAAAATAATAGTACATAATTGTATTTTATGTAGTAATCCTCGAAAATGCATTTCGTTTTCAAACGTAGACAACGTGTGGGTAATGATAATAATAATAATAATAACAAAGTGTTGACGTAATCACAAGTAATCGTAATCATCAAATAAGAAAATTAAAGACCTCCCCTGCCCCTATAAGTGCTTACATAATACTTGAACGGCGCCTTATTATTCGGTTAAGTGATTTTTTTAGACTTATTTAGTAAAATTGTTTGATAAGTATGGCAATAGATCACACAGACGTGAGGGAAACTTGCAATGACCGCACGGATCTTGTAAACAATTTCAATCCAATAAATGCTACCGAACAATGAACGGGTTGATCACGAAAAAATCATCTACAAGCTGATCGTGCGCAGCTCCTTCACGAATCCGGTAGTCGTGTCGCTATCAGGGATGTCAGGGACTTCTTTATATTTTAATTTTTCTTTATTTGGATTAACCCTATTTTGTCTTTATTGACTGGTGTACGAATGTTATTGAATCTTGGAGATTGTTGAAGTATACTAGAGAGGTGATGTGAATACTCATAATATATTCAAGACAATATTTGTGAGGTTCCGCAACATCCTAAACGGGCAGATATACTGTATCTAAATCAATATTGTTTTCTATCTATAGATTCAACAATGCAAAGAATAACAATTCCAAAGACGTGAAAAGCTATACACGCCCACCAAACTAGCTTTTATCTGTGCACTAAATCGTTATACATAGCTATCATCGGCTGACCAATCATTTAACGCGAAACCTCCATCACAGTACGGGAGGCTGTCCGTACTATCAACAGGTTGTATAATGATTCGCTATTTTTCCCAAAAATTTCCGGTTATAGAAATATGCTCGGCGGCCGCGGCCAATTGATACGCGTACAAAATTTAACTTTATTTTTGGTATTATGGTATGTATTTACATTAATTTTTACTATTAATCATTAGAGATAGATACAAATAAAATAACAACCGATTTCTTATGTTACTTTTATCGTAATTTTCGTATAGTTTGTCATAAGTAAAGCACAGATGCACGTGTCGCAAGTATGACCAGCCTCCGTGATAGAGAGGCAGAAGAAGAAATTAAGATTAAGTAGAGTATTAAGTTAATACACCACACGCACAAGTTTAAAAGATATGAAGAAAGTGAACCTGTTAGTTAAAAGTATTCATAATCACTCGCGATGATCATTAAAGGTGTAAAAGCATAGAAAATTCGTACCTGTTGTGTTGTAGTGGGATTTTGATTTGAGATAAAAAAGACATTTAACAAACTCTGTTTTAAACTATTACTACGATGTATATATTTTAACTAAGATTTTATTTCGGTAAAATTATAAATAGTTATATTTTTAGACAAATTCTTGTAAAGAGAGAACTTTGAACTAAAAAGAACTTCACTGGTTAACGTGAAGTTATGTGAAACAATGGTTTCAAATACTCACTATAGTATACATAATGTTATTCGTTGGTACATTTGACTTACATCGAAACAAATTATATGGTTGCGTTACATTTCGTACCGAACACAAGGGCTGTAATATTTTATAAAATATACACCAGTTTAAATGATAATTTATACTCCATTGTTATTCATTGATGTTATTATATGTATATTTTCCCATTGTTTCAAATCAGAGCATATTTTATGCATTTAATGTTTAAGGATTGTACACACAACTCGTTTATAGCTACAAAATATAATTGTTTTATAATTATGCGTTCCAATGCATATTCTGTAATGCTCAAAAACATATTTCGTAAAAATTTTAATATTATTTTGAAGTGTCTAAGAACAAAATATGGGTCTTTTATCATACGATATTTATTACTAGATTGATAGAATAGTTAAAGCCTTTTTATGATAGCTTAAGTCCTGACTAGTCGATATATTATTAAAACTTCGAGTTTTCTGGAACAAGGGACAAACGGGTGGGAGGCTGATGCTAAGTGAACACATGGCAGCTTTTTCTTGAAGGATCCTAAGGATCTGGTTCGGAAATACTTGAGTAGGTAGCTGATGTAACCAGATTATTTAAGAAACTTATGTCTGCTCACATGACCTTGTTATTGATAAAGAAAGATATATCAAGGCAACAGATATAGAGGAAACCAAAACTTGCAAAATTCCGAGTTAAGAAAGAGCTCAAACTATGAATTTCGTATGACAAAGACGTAATGTTATGTTACACTGTTTACACGCATTAGAGTGATAATAGAATCGTTTTGTAACAATTTTCTAAAAATACACAAAGGGATTTCAGCCATTGAATAAATGTTTGAATGTATAAAATATATTACGTAGATTTGATTAAATATATCAAGACATTTAAATTTATTGCACTCATTTTAAATTAAAATTGTGCATCATGCATGCAGTGATCTCGTACTGTTTAACATTTCAAATTCAGTTGATACTACCTCAATCTGTGGCTTCAATTGCCTAGAAGTTTATAAGTTTAGGGTCCTTCAAGAAAAGAGCGTACAAATTCTTAAAAGGCCGGCAACGCACTCGCGAGCCATCTGGCATCGAGAGTGTCCATGGCGGCGGTATCACTTAACATCAGCCTCCTGCCCGTTTGGCTCCTGTTCTATAAAAAAAAGGTGAAAGATGCGGCAATACTGAATAAAGTAAAAATTTAATCCATTTTTTTGCTACTTCAAAGTTGTACGATTTCAAAAATAACTTCCGTTCTCAATAAGCTAACAAAGCTTATGCAAATTACCATACGTAATTGATACATACAGTTGCTTTACAAATCTATTTTCAAGCTAAAAACAAACCGTAACAATAACGATTAGTAGTATGGGTTTGATGATGTATAGATGTCTAATGAACTGAGTTTTCCTTCGAGCTCCTACTTGGATAAACAATTTTAAGAAGTACCAAATTTACCAAATTGTTTTGGTATGTTTTTTAAAACTTAATCAGACATTTAACTGGATATTCCCGCGACTTTGACTGTAAGTTCTTTTTTTTGACGTTCATAAGTGTACATTATGTTACCTTTATGAATAAATGATTTTTGACTTGACTGGTTACTATTGGCATGTTTTTAGGATCTTTTCTAAATAAAACACTGTAAGTTACATTCAAACAATATGTTACATAAGTGCATAGATAAAGAGATCAAATTTTCACACTATCATACAATACCACCCCATTGCGATAAAATATAACCTATGCTGTTTGAATAGAACAGTATCAATATACAGAATTTCATCAGCATCGGTTATATAAACGTAATACAGACTTACAAATTTACAGTATTAGATGAATTTTAAATAATTCATCGTTCATACATAACCTGTTCTGTAACAGTTTGTAGTGTCGATACTGACAGCACTCACTTTGATAGAAATAGATCAAATAAATAATAGATCACACTGCGATTGAGGTTCTTTGAAATTGAAATTCCATACGTCACCCCGGTACGCATATGTCTAAAAACCAAGTATTTGCAAATCGTTATCTAAAGAAAAAAAAAATCATTTACTGTTTTCGGTCCCTACTACTTGTCTATATATCTGTATAATATTGTAATGTACGTAGAACACAATTTTGATAGGGTCAAAGAGGATTGACCTTAGTCACGTCAGTATTACATACGAAACCGATTAAAAGATTTATATTAAATATCATAATATATGAAATATATTATAAAAATACGTTAATAATAAACGTTAAAGGTATTCATAAACATAATCTAAATAAATACAGAAATTTCTTCATAGCTTCCAGTGTAAGCCAGGATTTAAATATTTGAATTGTTCGTCTGTTGTGTTTGTGTTATTCGTTGTAAACACATACACACGCAATTCGACTTATATTTTAGGACTGAGAGGTCAACCAGTGACATATTAATATGAGTAATCAAAAATATATTGTATATGTCTATTTATTTAGTGTTTGAGAGCAGCAAATAAGCTAACCCTCAAATTCTAAGTCGAGACGCTAAGTAGGTATGACTTCTGTAGGTCAACATTAGGATTTGACCGATGTCAATCTTAGCGCAGTTTCGACTGTGAATCTTACCGTCAGAAACAAAAACCAGTGGTTCTAACATTTCTATATACGCAGTGTTCTGTGCCCGATACACGCGGTGGTTTGTGTCTTAGGCACGCCGGTTTCCTGAGGAAGTTGTCCTGCATCGTATGAGCGAATGCAGACTGAAAAGTCCATAGGCGCACAGGCGAACTCAAACCTACAATCTCAGGGATGAGGGTAGCCACTAGACTATACTGCTCAGAAAGACGTCATGTTATATCATTTAACAGTTTCTGTAACATATGCTAAAGTATAGGAAACCTTATCAAGAATCGAATACAGGAAATTAAATCTTTGATTTGAGAAAAACTGGTATATGCGCTAGAAAAATTATAATTTGTATTTGTCAAACCGTTTTATGGAAGCTTTATTTGGCTCAACAGTTATGTAGTTCGTCGAATTGGGTCTGCCTCTGGGTCTGTATTATACTATATATGCATATACAATGCACGCAAAACTATGAAAATCGTCTTATGCCTAAACGTTGCAGTATAATTATGTTATATATAAATTCATATTATCTTAAATTACACCACAACGACAAACTGAAATAACTTTCAAATTTACTGTAATACGTTTATTTAGGTTACTGAATCAACTTTACACAATTTGTCCTTTTTATCGATATCTACCATAGTAATTATACTAATCAAATGAAAAATAGGTTGAAACAAGCGAAGTAATAAATTATAACAAATTTCAACGAACTAATTATACATTGAAATTATTATTAGTGGATTGAATATCTTAATTATACAGTAGTCAGTACTATTAAATAAAGTAATTAATTTTCTGCTACGGCGATCAATATATTAAGCTCCTTTTTTATAATTGAAACGGCTACTCGCAACTTTTACAATTTTTATGGAAATACGGTGAAACTTTGCATATTGTCAGGCGGGTTAGTTGCAACTTATATAAAGTAGTTATACTTATATCAATTTACATTTTTATTTCAATGGAACACTGTTTGTACTGTTTCTCATTTAGGGATATTTAAAATTAGAACAAGTGTTGAATAAACGCCAAATACTGTCGAAAAGAAAAGAACAAATGCGAACAATGGAAATTTTAACAGTTATAATGAATACATAGCTGTAATCGGATCGGGTATTAGTCCGTAAGTTACAACGAATTGGATTACAACGAACGATAAATAAAGACTCTAAAATAATGCTTTATATGTAAATATAGGGTATTGTTGCAATAACGAGGCTTGCTAAATCACAATATGAGGTTGATTTATATCTCAACGGTCCGCTTACTGCCTTCATGGGAGGGCTATAAAAATTCAACCAAAAAGCAGCCGGTGTACGAAACTTTACCATGGATATAATTTAGGGAACCTTCGCAAACCCTACCGTATTTGTATTAGGCATTGGGAGCAAAATTACTTGTAATTGTTGTCTACGCTGCGAGGTGTCCATTGCCTAATTGGTCACTTAACTGCGTGAAGGAACTCTTTATTCAAGGGATTTCTGTGCGTAAAACGGAAAGTAATTTGAGACGGAAGGAGACCGTAAAGCTAAATGCGAATTTGACTCATTACGAATAATCGTTATTGAATCAGTTATTATCGACCATTTTATTGTAATGAAAATGCTTTATCAGAATGCTTCGATTACCTTACGTTTGCTGACTAAATTCGGTAACTGGTTAAAGATTATATAAGTATGGCATGGTACGTGTTACCTATGTGTATTATGTCAAGTGTGATACTAATGTGTCTTACGGTAAGCATGGCTTTGGGTAAAATAAGCGAACTCGATCCATCGCCGCGCGCGGATTACGCAACAATAACGTTTTTAGTTCCGGAGCAGCAAGCTAATCATATTAACGAACTAATCCCGCGCCACTACGCCGAGGAAATTCATTAATATCCTGCCTAGTGGCAACAGATGAAAAAGTAGTATGGGACAGGTCAGACGACCGGATTTTTGATATTGAATCCATACGAAATTCTAAAAGGCTTAAATTTTGTGTAATGTCAAAAGAGGAGGGGACGGAGAAAAGCTTGAATGCGCCGTAATTAAAATCATACCATTTGTATTCATGCATACATACACTATGCTTTCCCTTCGTTAGGTAAAAATTACATTTCGATAGTGAAGATATTAAAAATAGCAAAAAAAATTTAATTATTTTTCAACGATATAATCTTCGGCCGAGCCGTAATCCAATAACGAAAACACGATAGGAACAATACAATTTATGATATCTATAACGCGGCTGCGAATTTAATTCCACTGCACTTAATTTTATTACGTGGCAACACGGACGCTTGTCAAATAACAGACAGCAGATACATCACTCGAATGTAATTATTATACAGTTTCGACGATTGTACACATGCAAAAAATTGTAGGCATGCTAAATAATTCGAGGGAATGGATCGTTTAAAATATTTTTACATATTTATGGCACTTTTCATATGCCACTCTCTTAATTACCTATAATTAGGTATATTAAGAATGTTCCAGATACTAAGATTATTTTAATTAAAATGAAAGTTGATAGCTGTTTTTAGTTTTTAGAACGCGGTAATTGTTTTATATGGAAATTGTTGTTTCTCGGGGCTTAATAGTAGTGTTGACGTGATTTAACATAACTGATTATATGGATTTACTTACCCTTGTGGCCTACTTTATACCTGGTATTCATCTTGTGGAATTAAAAGTATTAAAAATATTTATTTGCCTAGTATTGCATGCAAACATGGTGTATAATATTTTCGTTTTTAAAATGGTAAGTTTAGTTTTAATAAATAAGTGTATCTCTTTAATCGGCAGCTCATGACTGAGCGTCGGAAGTGGTAAGGATCTAGAGCATTGTTGAAAGCATTCAAAGATCTTTTACGCGACACCAAGCGTTCAAAAGCAGAGGATTTAATAAAATAAAATAATTGCTAAATAGTCGTATACAGAGCAACGACCTCTTACAGGGTATTAAAATTATAGTCCCATACTCGTTCCCTAGGTCTAAAATCACCAATATTTTCCAAGTTCCTTCTGCCAAAACAAACCTAGGAGTTCAGGCACCTCTCTTTCGAATTCTTCGCGACTTTAACGGACGGACACACACACGCTTATTCGGAGCTGGATATATTCGGTAGTAAGCTGATCGGTTTTAGAAAAAGCATTGTTGGGTGCCTTTCTCAAACCTAATTCGATGTTTGGCTGATGATTTTTTTTTCTCTGCTTTAAGTACCAGCATTCTTGGTAATTTTATTTTATTGTGTATTTGTCTTATCTTGTTTATGTTTTTAATTTTATTTTTTTTAATTCCTATTTTTTGCAAAATCATAAGTTCAATTTGATCTAGGCTGATCGAATACCCATCCTTCTTTCGTGATTAAGCTGACTAGTCTAAATGAAGTTTATTAATTAACAATTGTCATTGCTACTTTGTTTATACTAAAATATTATTGGTGTATTTAGATTTGATTGAATTATATTTCAATTAGGTAATAGCTAAATTAATCAGTGTTATTTTGAAATTATATTGGGATTAGCCGGTTGTAATTGCTATATTATACATTGTAATAAGTCCCTACTCTAATAACAATACTAATATCATAAAATATGACTGTATTTGATTCCTTGGTAATTTTTGTTATAGCTACCATCACTTACCTTGTAGGTGAGCAAATTTCTCTGCGGGAACCACGCTGTTGATTTTTGGGCTTAATACGAGCTTTACATTTTTTCCGATATCCAAACGCACGAAATCGGAGTTCAGGTGTTGTCAGTTAAGTCGAACTGTATCAACTCAAATTTAAGTAAATTCGACTTGGATTGAAACATTCCAAAGTTTTCATAGAAGTTCTGATTTTTATGTAACACTTGTGGTCGCGCGTTCGAATCAGACTACTCAAAGGAAATGGTTTAATATTGGACGTTAAGAAGGCTTTTTAATTATCATTAGTGGTCAGAGGCAGCCAGTTTCACACGTTGTTCTAGTTGCCTTCCAAAGTTATTAACTCAATTCTGTATTACTAGTTTTTTTTTTTTATTGAGTTTACATCATATATATAAGTCTGAATATTATACAAAATCTTACATCTAAAATGGTAAACATAAAAAAAAAATTAAAATATACAATTAAAACATATAAAAGATAAGATAAGCACGCAATAAAATTACCAGAAATTGTTGGTATTAAAGCAGAAAAAAGTATCATCAGCAAAACAGCAAATCAGGTCTGAGAAAAGCGCCCAACAATGATTTTTCTAAAACCGATCTTATGATATATCCAGCTCAGGATAAGCTGTGTTCAATCTGTTAAAATCGCGAAGAACTCGAACAAGAGGTGCCTGAACTCTTAAAAAATTGCTGACCAAGGGAATAAACAATTTTAACATCCTGTAAGAGTTTACTGCTCTAGATGATTTAGTAATTTATGTAAGAAGGTAACACCGATAGTTCGACGATGTTCTTATCAATATACTAAAATACTTGACATATTCTTAAATAATTGTTTGAGTTTTAAAGTGTAAACCTGTTATAGTAGCGACTAAATTCCGTAGGCGCCAAACGATGCAGGCGCCAACAATGGCAAAAACACTATGACTCGATCGGCATTTAGGAATTACAAGATATTTTACAATGTATGCGATACAACGATCCTATTATTGTACCTGAATTTCAGGAGTTTTTATATGGCGTTGTAGTTAGACGAATTCTTTGTAGGAAAACACGTTGCAATTGTAATTGGTAACATTCTACAACACAACAGGCACCTTCATAGGGCTGACTAACGATTGAATAAGTTTTTAAATACTTTTAAGTAATTTCCACTTATATAAAGCTTTGACAGTTTTTAAAGTATGGGAAGCTCAAAGATATTGTCACAATGTACTATAACACATGTCAATCAGGATTTTATGTCGAAATAAACCTACAAACTAACTTAACCTTGTAACATTACTCAGCTAAATATTTTTATTGTTCAACTCAGATGTTAAAATTAAGCATATTCCTAAATAATAGTCTTAATTATTCTTAATTCTTTAATGAGAGTCATATTTAGTCTCAAAAAATGTAATAAACAATAATGGATGTAGATAACACAGTAATATAAAATAAGTGGTTTACGGTAATCAAATTATAAGGACAGTATGAAAACTAAATAGACGTTTCAATAGCCAATATTAATAAATAATATGTATCGTTTGAGCAACATTTATTATTGAAATATGTAACTTTGATGTTGCATTTTCAAAGCCTTCACCGGTTTCATTTGCATATGTTACTGTATATTTTAATTATACCTTCCATTAATAAACCCTGTCGGTATACAGAACTTTATTTTGTTTAAAAGAATTCCAAATTAAATTATTTTTATAATGCGCATAAATTACAAAAAAACACGATGCTTATGTTAATTATAATTTTAATTACAAGATTTTTGTACATGAGCAATTAAGTTGTAGTAGCGTTAATTTCGTTTTGTTATACCCAAGTTAATCGTAAAAACCAGCTCGCTATCGTAAAAATATTTGTATGATTAATGAACATTTAAAACGGAACTCGAGGAGCGATTTTTACACACAAATAAATTATATCGTGTAAGCGAAAACGGGCAGCCCTGTCGAGGGGAATAAACGCCGCTATCGCATACTACATAGAAGATATTATCATAATGATTATTAACATGTGAGCCCTCGTACCAGGTACGACTGCGCGCCCTAGATATGTTTGACATCAGTCAGTTATTTTAATATAGGCAATTAAAGGTTCCTACTGGATCGCGCACCACGGCAAACTTTTCGATTAGTCTGTGGTTGTCTTTAAGTGGATTTTAAATTGGTAGCGATTCGAAGCGGAGGACCGATTCTCGAATATCGGCTGCGGGCTCCACTGGGGTGAATGTATGGGCATGGGGTGTTCGTCGATTTTTGTCGATTAATTGCTTACGTGCTCTCGACACGCCTTTGTCACGAATTGTGGACGATTATCGGGAGACAAGAATGATAAAGAACAAAAAGCGGTCATTTTCTCATGACATTCAGTGTCTACGTAGGTAACCTTGATGCTTCTATGGGCAAACGTACTTACAAAGCAATACATAACTCCAACGAAGGCGTCTATTCGATTCAACTCCGCTGCCTCAAGGTAAAACAATAAGGAAAAGCGTTGGATGGTTTTATTCACGAATATAAATTATGTTGATTAGTATAATATGCACTCGTTATATGTATATCTATACTCATTCGTCACGCTTGATAAGAACGCAGCACTTCAATAAGTGACTTTTTGTCGCTTTCATATTTTAATGTCAATGATCCCAAACATGTAATGAAATGTGTTTCTTAATATAATTGCTTGATTGTTGTATTCATGACATTTTTAACAATAAAAAACTAGTGCGAATCATATTAAATTGTTTGCCATTTTTTGCTTACATTCGTTGCCCTCATTAGGTAAAGGAATAAGCAGATGCTACTTCCGTATAAGGTCTTGAGATAATTTTTCTGTTCTAAGAAAATTAATATGTTACTAAGGGACACAACGGGTATTTGAAACTACAAATTACAAAGTTCAAGCAATATCAGAATAAGACCTACCTAGTTACGAAGTTGAAAAGTGTAAATTGCAGTTGATATTTATAACTTTCATGACTTTGTTATGAAATAAAAATAATATTATGTAACTCGGTCGTGGTAAATTATGCCGCGCCCTCTTTCTTGTTAATCTTAATTAATGAAAATTATAATTATATTAATCAAGAGACTATTCGTTCGTTGATTTTGTTATAATTGTTTAAATTAATTCTGATCAAATGCTATTATTTATTTACTTTACGACCCTAATAATTTTCATGGAATCGATATGTATATACGGTTTATTAACAATACATATAAGCCATATATGAACATTAGACAATTGTTTAGTCCATGAATATATTAGTTTTGATTAAATTTCAGAGCATCATACAACTTTTATAACATACATAAATGCCAACATTATGTTCATAAGTCGGGAGCTCAAAGCGTGCATTTTTTAAATTTCGTAGCGCACAACCTCGCTTCGTGGGCATGAGTTTAGCTGACATCATGACGTTAATATTCATATAGAAAATATTAGGCAGGCGTTTGTGGGGTTGGGGCGATCGGCCCTTCGCGCCGGTGGCCACTCCAACACGCTCTACTCGCCTTTAATGAACTTTACGTCGTCGTCCCAAACAGGAGTACACTTCTTTGCCGGCTCTGCTATCGTTAGTCCGAACAAAGCCATGTGTGAAGTCGCTCGGAAAGGGTGAACGCGAGTTGCCACTTTGCATACCTATACTTATTGTTTTCGCTTTTTGCAAAGTCAAATGGGCTGGGTTAATGTTTGACGCGTGAACGCATTTTCGCTTATTCTTTGCATTGCGATAGCTTAGAGCTGCGTTCGTGTTCCTATGTTTTCAAAGAGTGGTGAAATGTGAGAGTAGTATGTTGAATGGAAAATTACTTGCACAACTTGAACGTTTGAACCCTTTACGGTCACTTTCAATTTATAATACTTTGAAGTGTATCGATTATCGTGTAACAGTTTACGAGAATTAATTAGCCTTCATACAGGCAAGGTAACCTAAATACAGCTGTGACATTCTCTTCAATAATGGTAGACTTTGGAAAAATGTAGCTGCAAATAAAGAGGACATAAATTCGTAGGGGATAGTCGGAGTCATTTTTGGGACGCGCTGCACTAAAGCTGCTAATGGAAGTTGCGCGGCGTGGACGTAATTTTTAACCCAAAGGTTGTAATTACTACTGTAGCCTTGTTGTACTAAGTCAGATTTCGTTAAATATTGTCCGCTATGCGGGTTCAATATCCATAATGCAGATCGTAATCGATAGGAGTGGTCGATTTTTCTAGAAAAGAACAGTTTTTCATGCAATATTTCACAGCGTCCAAAATGTACTAATTCAGAAACTAAACTTTCGACATAATGTTATAAAATAAATGTGAATTACAAAATTTGTTCTTCATAGTGCGCATGTTTAATACATTTGGTATATTATTATTTGACTATAAATAATAAAACTTAAATCACCAATGTGAAAATAATATACGTTGTAAATAAACATGTATTGATTATAATTCGAAAAGAAGTCACTCTTATTTCTATTAAAATTTACCTCACTCCTGTCGTGAATAATAAACAGAAGCCATTTATAATATTTGCAAGGATTTTGGGGACAAACACGACGCGTAGGCGGCAACGGGGTTACGACGCAAAAGTTTTCCACCCGTTTGGAAGTGACGTAATCTAAATAGTCGATTTAAAAGTTATCTTCGACGCAAAATACGTTCTATGTATCGTCTGGACCGGAACCTCAAGGTTTTACGGTGGCAGAGTAGAGAAGTGTAGAAAACTTATCAAAAACAGTTTGAGAGTGCTTATTTTAGATCGAGTAGATTCCCAGTTAAAACGACTGCCGTTTTGAATTAGAATGCTGGACGTTTTTGTGTAAATTTTAAATTTGTATTACTAAAAATTCATTTAGTTATTAATTTATGTAATTATGTGTCTAAGAATAACATAATGTAGAAATTGTTAAAGATTAATACTCAGTTTACTTTTGCTGAACGGGGATTAGATAGTCGCGATTAAGCTCATAAATACTACAGACATGTTTATCGCGAAAGGTCGCACAGCATTTCTTCCCGCTAATAAGAAGTCTAAGCGCCTGTGAGAACCTTTCTCGGTCTGCTGAGTAGGAGATTGGCGTCGTAGTCTCTTGCCAGTTACTAAAATTTTTCTGCAATGATAAGTATAGTAAGGTAGTAGACGATAAACAAAAATTTAATATTTTTATAAAAGTAACAAGTTCAAATTCCTTAAAAGTTTGTCAAGGGATTATTGGCGGTTGATAAATAAATCTAAGGCTTCGTGTCATATCATGGAAATCTAACAAAATGAAGATAGCTTTTGATTACCCTAATCTAATGACCCACAAAAGACAACTTATGCAGGGAAAGTAGTCTGGTCATAACCCACCGGAATATCTACTCTCTATGGCCTCAGACCTCAGTTAAAAAATCCGTATGGTGTACAGCCGAAAACCGAAAGCCATAACCAACTGGGCACTTGTCTTTTATTAAAATCGTGAAATGGTTATGCGTACCACAATTTACCTTAACACTAGCGGCGCTAGCTCTAATTGCAACCCTAACAAATTTATATGTTCCAAGTGTGAATCGATTCACGTTTAGTTAACTTGTGATAGTACACGCATTCACACACACACACACTCGAGCAAACGGAAACCGAAAATCAGTTATGGCGCAGTTGCAGAATGATGAATCAACAATTTTGTTCGTCGTTGCCTTGCACTCGTGTGGGTTGGGGGTGGATGTTAGATCGATTTCTACCACTAATATTATTCCCCAGTAATTAGAAATCTACGCGCGGTAGCGACTTATTAATGAAATTCTGACTACGAATTGGCTGGACAATCATATATTGTTAGGTATAATTTTCTAAATGAATGAACAGATAAGTAATCCTATTTGTCCAAGGTAAGCTGAATGAGCTCTGCAAATACTGAAAACTAGGTTGTTAGGGTTATAATTAAACGAAATTACGTGGAGTATATTAAAAGGATTACTGCCTCTGTGCCTTATTACTCAACGCCTATGGCATAAAAACTAGAGTTCCTATGCTTCAATTTGAACTATAATAATTGATTCCTGATATATGTTTCCGTGTACCATTGTACACTAGATAAGGAACGAAACATTAAATTGTGGGGTACGCAATTAAAATCATAGATAATAATCAATTTGAAATTATAATATACCATTTGTTATCATTAGTAATTATACAATGCCCACAAATATATTATAACCATAGTTTCTAAGTTGACTTCTGAAATACATCAGTATGTCAGTTTGTATAATTGCTTAGTTGGCAATAAATTATTACACTATTTGTTCTAATACAGCGTGATAAATTTAATTTTGCACCGAGCACCAAGTGTTTGGATAACAGGTAACATAAAATTAACTGATGTCGTTTAAGGGGATTCAGGGGTTTAACAGTCAGTCGAGCGACAACCGCGCATCGCATATATATAATTAATCAAACCTAAATTATTACTGTTTTTTGATTAAGGTCAACGTTTATGTACATGGACCTTGTATAATTCCATGTACATAAACTATTCCTATATACAATAACTTTTACGTTTTTAAACAAATATAATAAATAGCTGATAGGTCAAGTCGTAACTTCATGAACTCTGAGCGGTAAATGACCAGGAGTTGATATTTTAAACTTCGAATCACCAATTTGATGTTAGTGGGTAATAGGTGAGAGGTGTCAAATGAATTGAAAGTGCTAATATTACTTAAAATTGTTGTGATAACTTTATTGGTTCCGCTTAATTTGAATTTTAATTTTATAAATTTTTATTTAATTTTAATTTTTATTTAATTTTATAAAAAAGTAGTTTCACGATAAGAGTGTAGTGAAATTGATTTAAACAATGTATTAGATTTTTCTTTTATATATTTAAATCATTAATAGTTGTACTTTTTCATGATTTTTGTCGGTATTTTTGTGTCAATTAACTCTATCGTAAAACGTTTGCTTGCTTTTTTTCCTGTAGTACCAAATCTTTAAAAAATCACGTTCTTCGTTAAGACTTTTAGACAAAACACTATCGGGAATATGAATAAATATATAATTGCGATACCGAACTTATAATACCGAAAATATATAAAACCCATTCTTTTCAAAATGTGACCTAATACCCTAATTTAGTTTATAAGAAACGCTAGAGTTATAGAGCTAATGAATGAACTGTCTCCTCTGACACAAACTTCAAATAATACTTAAAAAAATTGTTTATGCAACTGTATAGGCACGTGAAAACTAGTTGATTATAGATAATAATTATTGGCACATTGTATCGTTAATTAATTCGTATTTTTTTAACTTTAATAACAGTCATGCAATATTAGAAACTTGTAAACCGTATATTATTAATTAATCAGTTACTATTTTGTAATATTATTTGATTGTATATTTTATAAATATACTACGAGAATCAATACACACTACAAATCTAATCTTAATCTTACTAAAGATTTTAGTTCACCTATTATATTGTATATTTGAATAAAGCTTAGTGACCAACAATCAGGGTGACCTAAGCCGGTCTCTCTTTCGTGACAATCCACTTTTGTGTGGGTTAATCTCTACAAAGAGCATTCACAAATCCTCGGCAAGACATTTTCCGTGCTGCACCTACCGTTCTCTTTGTGCGCGCAATCAGCCGCCGGCGTGCTCGGCAATTATTCAAAATACATCAGGCAATATTAGATAGGTAGGCCGGCCGATGCGTTTTGCATTGTGAATCAGTTGGACTTTGTGGAGGAGCCACTGGGGAGCTATGTTTATACGACGTCACTGGCAGATTGTGCGCCCGGCCTTTTGCTACGCTCTGCACTTAGGAATGCATTCGCTATACCCCACACCTCCTAGGTAACTTTCACTTATATATATAAATAGGCCATCTTTCATATTTTGCAAGCCACAAATTACTACTTAACAGCCTAGCTGGTTATTCAATTAAGGATCTCGTATTCGTCATGGAAAAACATTCTTAAAAAATCATAGTCTTCTGTGGTGCAACTCTATTCATACAACCTTTGTGAATGCCTTAAGTAATTATTTTCAGACGCCTGTGCGATATGTAGATTAGAGTTTGCGGAAAACTTTGCGAAGTCTTCGCATTTTAATACGGTGAAGTTTTCTAGCAATTCTAGTTCTTTTCAATGTGTTCATATTGACTAATGAAGCGATAGAATCCATATAAATTGAACTTTAGTGAAGGAACCTCTAGCTATAGAGCATTAGCAACGGGGGTGTGAAAACGGACATTACAATACGAACGATTATTGGACGAATGTTTAACTTGAGGCCTGTGTTCGCTCGCATTAGTATTCCCTTTGCGCAGTTTGTAGCCGTGCCGTACATTATTTGTATACACTAAGCATGAAATGTTGCCAAGCAAACGTGTACTATTTGCGTGGAGGTTTAGAAAGCAGACGCGGGGCGGGCGGCGCGCGGGGGCGGACAGGGGCGCGATGGAGGCGCTCGTCCCGCAACGCCCGCCCGCCCTCAGTGCGTGAACGGATGAGGAAAACTCACCCACTCTCAGCTTTCAATATTCCATACCGAATTGCATTCAATTGCAACATTTTTAGACAAATGGAAAAGGAATTCGGTCTCCGCTCTTCCCTTTGACAAAAACTTAAAACGGTTCGATTTGTTTCATATTTGCCTTTGTGGCTGTTTAATTTTCCGTTCAAGAGAGTGGACCTGGTCCAATTTTTCTTCATGGTTGAAACTAACGGCACGGAGAAAATCTAATAAATTGCTTGCACGACGAAATGTTACTTTTGTTGTGCTCGTTTTGTCTCTCCGGTAAATGGCTATAAATTGCAAACGTTATCCTATTCTTCTAAACTTTATCATAACATCCGATGTACCTTTTAATATATTCGTTAAACAAAACATTCCTGCCATAAGCCTCAAGCGGTTATTAAGTTATGTGTATTATATAAAAAAGCTTATATAAAATAGAAAGCATGAAAAATCTTAAGCGAAAGAATCGTAAGCTATATTACTTAATTGGAATTTATTTAAGTTCTGCGAAGCGTGTTAGGAAATAAATAATACAACGAAACGACCAAACTGTCAAGTCGACGTGTATCGTATCACAATCCCTTAATTAAAGACCCCTTTAATGTAGGTAATTAAATTGTTAAAGAATGTACTAATAAGAAGTCTTAGGGTAAAAAAATATTCTATTTCATTAGAAAATTACCAGCCTACTCATTTAAAAATTACTGGGGTAAAAAATCGATCTATCGTTAGCGCTTGCTTTAAATAGTGTACACGCCTGAATGGCTAATTGCCATTCGGGCGTGTACACTATAGAAAGACATATTTTATATTTAAGATTATGTAGTTCTTGCTAACTAAAAATTTTTTAGAGGCGGAGAAATGGAGTAAATTGGTAATAACGTTATTAAAGAATAATAGACGATGATATCATGTATCGAAATGTAGTTTTTAGTAGTTAAAATAGTTATTTGAATCGGTTTAGTGCCCAAAAGAATCAAAAACACCATTCATTCACAATTTATAATTTTTCGTCAAATTTTCAAACTTTAAAACAAGTTATTTACATCGCTCAACGCAGATGATGATCCGCCAACCGGGTAATTTATACATTACAATGCTATTTTTAACGTTACTTTTTCAATGTGATAAAGTTGGCTTTAGGATTAAAAACAGTTTTGAGTTCCTGTACGAAATAAAGTTATTAACGGGTTTTTCCTAACGGACTAGAAATCAAATAATTTTGATTGTGATACCCGAAAATAGTTAAGAGTTCCTTGATTTAGATAATACGTGATCATTTGAGCACTGTATACCTAGAGAGCACGAAATGTGAAAAAAAGGTTAGTATAGATTTTCCGTTCGCCCACACCAACAAAAGTATAAAATACTTATATTGTAAATAAGTATTGCTCATAATCGCTTCACTAAGTTGCATCAGGGAGCTTTAAAGTACAAATGAAGTATAAAATTCAATTTTTATGAACATCAAACAGCGCAGTTCACACAGTTGATTTCATCGCGACGCAGTCATCCTTTGAAAAATCTGTATTATCCGCTATTATAATAATAACATAGTAAAGTTGTTACCGGCCTTTTGCATAGATATGTTAAAAAAAACAAAGGTTTTTCTTTTCACAGTGAATTAATGTTTACTTTTTATTTGTATTATAATTACTTTACTATATAGATCTCCTCAACTACGCGTTCGGGCGAGGGAGCGTCAAATAGCATACTATGAATATAACATTTAAAAATCTGAGCCTCCCTGGTTGACATATTATTCACGGTTCGAGTACATACGAAAAAGCAAATATACATTGGGTACGGGTCATGAAACATAGTCATCACTTTATTGAAATTTGTATTTTTATTCTACATAATAACACAAATAGAAGTCATTCCTTTACAGTTTACTTTTTTTTAATATCCTATTGTACGTTTTCGTTTACAGGCTTTTAACTAAACGTAAAAATCAGTGATTGAGATACTGAGTTGTTGACAATTAAATTATAATACGTAGTCCTATATTTATATCCAATATCGCGCAAATACAATACAAAACAAAGTAATTATATTACAATTTATAGGTATATCTTTCCGTAAGCGAATTATTGCGGAATATTTAACGAGGGAGGAATAAGCGTGCATGCATCAAATATTATATTATTAAAGTCCCTATTTAAATAGCAATACGGTTTGTTCTCGCCGGAAAAAGCCTCATAAAATATTAAACTTTCCTCTTAAATGTTTCAGCCTATAAAACGTATAGAACGCTTCGGACACTCAAAATTAAAAGTGCAGACTCACCGACGACAGACAGCTAAAATTTAAAACGAGAAAACGGTCAAAAGTTAATATAAGTTGATATTAAACGACTAGTTCACGCTTAGTGGCCTGTCAAACAGAAACATCTACGATTTTAATTTGCCGGTTGCTAGTTAAAAATTCATATCTTTTTTAATATCGCATCCCTAAATATTTCGACGAATTATAAAAATATTTTATTTCAAGTAAAAATGCTAGCTTTTGAGTGTACGATTTTCATTTTCGTTATGAAGTAAAAGCTGAATTTTTAATGATTAAGACGTATTTTGCTTCACGGTTTGTGAACTTTTTATTCAGATAATGCATACGTCTGTTTAACTGACAAGTAGATCACAGTAGAGTTTGCCATCATTATATTTGCGATAATGAGTGCCATTAACAAGGCAGTCAAAGGAGCGACGCTCTTTTTACTATTTATACTTCACGTGTGGCCTATGACAGTATAAAAATTATAATAATTTGAGCAAATAGCATCCGTCGAGACAGAGAGAGTCGCGAAATAATATAAGCGAGCTTATGTTTGATTGAACGCATAAGAATGTGGGGTTAAGCCGGCAACACCATGCGTTAGACAGAGAGCTTTAATAAGCAAAAGCGAGACGCCGATATCGCAATTACCTCGTGAGATTGTTGAATAAATTTACATTCAGTTGATTGAAATAATAATGAAATTGCTACGGCACACTCCGTAGCTTCGTACGCGATATTTAAATTAATAATAAAATCATAATGTTACACAAATCATGCATGTGATACGCGCCGCCATCTCTATGATAATAAGGTTTTTCTCAGAGCGTATATTGTTTAGAATAATTTAATATTAATTCGACATTTAAAAATTTGAAAGTCCATAAATTGTATTAGCAAAATAACAGATTCGCTCGTGTGTACCGTTTTGGTGTCTCGGTTGTTTACAAGCAAGCAGTGAATACGCGATCTCAAAGCATACATCGCTAATAGGTTCACGTTGGGACCTCGTTGAGACTATTGACGCTTTTTGAATCTGTCTCGCGTGCGTCTCCCTTTCAGAGTGATGCATAAGCTCTGTATAAAATCGAAGACGGCAGAATATGCGGCTTCGCACGAAGCATGTAGAAATTTTTGTCAGCTTTATATGGAAGTTCTTTTAACCATTTATGATTTTTAACGCTTGTAATTTTCAGATCAAGTATTGAATGAATATTGAAATTAATAATGTTTGCTTTGATGTAACCTTAGACTATTACACAATGGCTCTATGCTAACTACAATTGATAATATATGGATGATGAATAGGAAGATATTAACGCACAATGCACATATTACATATATGTATGTGCAAGTCTCTGTTGCACTTACAATA